>CM062569.1:62029474-63306974 GCA_031468815.1 Morus bassanus
GGAGATCCAAGATGGCGGCCGCCGCCCCGCCGCGCGCCGCACTGGCCGGGGGGCGGGGCCCTCCGCTCCCAGCGGGCTCTGCGCGCGCGGGCACCCGCCCCGGGCCAGGGAACGACGGTTCCCAGTCGTGACGTGACGTGACGTGTCGTGACGGGGCGGGACGGACGGCCGTTGGGCGGAAGCGCGAAGGTTTCGTTTCCCCGGGGGAGGTGGCGGTTGGCGGCGGTGGCGGCGATGCTGGTGTGCGACGGCTGCGGGCAGCCGCTGTCCTCGGAGGCGGCGGCGGCGGCGGCGGCGGCGGGGCGGCACCCGCGGCGCACTCACCCGGGCCGCCAGCCCCGCTGCCCGCTCCGCGCCGCCGCCCCGGGCTGTGACGAGCTCCGCCGGCAGGTCGAGGCGGCCCCCCCGGAGCCGGGGCCGGCGGGCGCCGAGTGCCCCCTCTGCGGGAAGGCGGCGGGGCGGGAGCTGGAGGCGCACGTCAGGGCGCGGCACGGGCGCCTCCTGGGCGCCCCGGGCACGGGTGAGCGGCGGCGGGGCGGGGGGGGGGGGGGGGGGGGTGTGTGCGGCGGGCGTCGCGCCTGGACCCCGCGGAGGGGTGACTGCGGCGTGCCGGGGGCGCTGCCGCTGCGCCTCCGCCCGGCCTGCGACCCGGCGGATGGAGCCGGAGGGCCCCGAGCCCGATCGCGGGTGCGAACCAGGGGCGGTGACCGACGGCGGCAGAGGGAAGTCACTTGGAAAGGGACAGCGAGTGAAGGCGATGGCGGCGTCACCTGAAAAATCTGCTCCGGGGCAGGGCTAAAACCACTGCTGCGGACGGACCTGCGATGTGCCGCCTGCCCGAAATGCACCGTCCGTATCGGTGAAAGCAAGTCGTAACGCTTTTGTGCGATAGGGAGGTGGTTTTTGCCTATTTGGCGTACGTTTGGTCGCAAAGGGTTGGCTTTGCCGCTTGAAGTCTCCTCTTTGGCGGGATCCTGTAGAGCAGTGGCAGTACTCGCTAGGGAAAGGGTCCTCAGCTTGAAGTAGGGGCTTAGGAAAGATCCAGCACTGAAGTATTCTGAAGTACTAAACGTCGATTTGGAAACCACAAGCATATTTTTGGGGATAAAGTTGGAATAAGGAAAACTGTTATTTATTTGAATACTGTATTTTATTTTAAGCACGGTCAGAATTTTATTCTGACTAACTGTCCAAAGTTGCTGGTAGCTATTTCAGAAACTTGGTAATGGCATCTCTGCTAGTAGGTAATTTTCTCAGAAGACTAGCATTCTTGATGTAACAAGCTATGTATACTGGCAAGAAAAACAAATGATGATGAGGATGCAGAATGTGGCAGTATAATCAACCACACTGCGTATTTTTTAATTAAAAATATGTTTTTCATAAAAAAACAATACCCAGATCTTAGCATAGAATAATATTTTACTTCTATGGGTGCAAATAATGCAGAACTTGAATAAATAGCTTGCTTGCCTGCATGCTAGTTTTTATTTTAAAAATAGATGCATTAAGGGTGTTTTAGTTTTTTATGTACATGGAGTGTTTCAGGACACTTTGTGGTGTTAAGCAAAATGCTGCCGGTGAATTTAGATTATTAAACCATCAAGTTTTCCTCCAGCTGGTCATGAACTTTTAGCCTGGGCAAATGCTTTCCAGAAACAGCTGACATAGCATATTAATTCCTGTGTCTTGTGAACCTAGGAAGGTGCAAGCAAAATCTAGGGACTCAAAAGGAGGGCAGTAAAGATGGAATTAGGCTCTTCTCTGTGGTGTCCAGTGACAGGCAGTGGGCACAAGTTGAAACAGCGGAAATGCCATTTAAACACAAGAACCCCCCTTCATTTTTTTTTTTTTTTTTTTTTTTACTCTGAGAGTGGCCAAACAGTGGTATGAGTTGTGTGGGGAGCTTGTGGAGTGTCTGTCCTTGGATTTATTTGAAAACTGACTCAAGAAGTTCCTATGTAACTTCACCTGTTTAATTTGACCCTGCTTTGAGGGACTAGGTGATCCCCAGAAGTCCTTTTGAACCTTACCTATTCTAAATGGTACTCTTCAATAATAATATTAAAACTGCAGAAAGAATATTTACTTGAGGAGGTGCAGGAAGACCAACAAAGTAGGAATGACAGCACATTTCACTTTATTTTTTCTGCTGATCAATTGCTGTGTCATCACACGAATATTAAAGTTTTGTATGCAAGCGTTCTTCTGTTAGCAGGACAGATCTTTTCATTAACAGTTTGATATTTCAGTCTAAGCATTTTGTGATACAAATATTATCATAGCAAATTGTGATCTCTGAGTTAAATGGGGCAAAACTTGATTAACAGAGGGAAGGAAAATATGTCTTAAAATTGTCAGGTATTTAGATGCAAATTCTTAATTGCTTAACAGAGTAACAACTGTTTAGAATTTGCTGCCTTTCACTGGGGAATTTCAATGGCAACATAAAATTAATTACTGTGTATTTATAGAATCATAGAATCAGTAAGGTTGGAAAAGACCTATAAGATCATCAAGTCCAACTCTCAACCCAACACTGCCATGTCTCCTAAACCATGTCCCAAAGTGCCACATCTATGCGTTTTTAGAACGCCTCTAGGTACAGTGACTCCACCACCTCTCTGGGCAGCCTGTTCCAGTGCCTGACCACTCTGTCAGTGAAGAAATTTTTCCTAATATCCAATCTAAACCTCCCTTGGCACAACTTGAGGCCGTTTCCTCTTGTCCTATCGCTAGTAACTTGGGAGAAGAGACCAACAACCACCTCACTACAGCCTCCTTTCAGGTAGTTGTAGAGAGCAATAAGGTCTCCCCTCAGCCTCCTCTTCTCCAGACTAAACAACCCCAGTTCCCTCAGCTGCTCCTCATAAGACCTGCTCTCCAGACCCTTCACCAGCTTCGTTGCCCTTCTCTGGACACGCTCCAGCACCTCAATGTCCTTCTTGTAGTGAGGGGCCCAAAACTGAACACAGTATTTGAGGTGCAGCCTCACCAGTGCCGAGTACAGGGGCATGATCACTTCCCTGCTCCTGCTGGCCACACTATTCCTGATACAAGCCAGGATGCTCTTGGCCTTCTTGGCCACCTGGGCACACTGCTGGCTCATGTTCAGCTGGCTGTTAGCCAGCAGTCCCAGGTCCTTTTCTGCTGGCAGCTTTCCAGCCACTCTTCCCCACGCCTGTAGCGTTGCATGGGGTTATTGTGACCCAAGAGCAGGACCCAGTACTTGGCCTTGTTAAACCTCATACAATTGACCTCGGCCCATCGATCCAGCCTGTCCAGATCCCCCGTCTGCCGAACCTTCCTACCCTCGAGCAGATGGACACTGCTGCCCAGTTATCTTAGACTGTATATCAGTTAGGGGGGTGATTCTCACAAAAAACAGGAATTGCATTAATCAAGAAACTGCATTTCTTTTTCAGATACAGGAAATGGTGAACAGCTGTATGAATGTCCAATGTGTAGTCTTACTTGTACAAACATTCAGATTCTTGAAGAACATGTGGATTTACACTTAGAGGAACAAGGCTTTTCGGAAGGTACGTGAAAGCATACAGGCTTGATAATACTTGAAAGCATTTACAAGTATTTGCATGTTGCAGTATAAAATCTCACACAAAATTTAAACTAAATATTTCCTTATTTAAAAAGGGAACTGGACACATACATAATGAAGTTAAGATAGTTAATAGCAAGTCCTATCACTTGTCCAAGTGCTCTACTTAATTACACATGCTAAAAGACGTATTTGTCCATGCATGCTTATTAAGTAAATATATTATTAAGTATGTTAGCCAAAACTAAAACTTGGAGTGAAAAATGTTTAAAAGGCAGCCATTACATACATGGAATTTAGAGTGGCACATTCTAGTGTGATGAGCTGAAAATTTATAGCTTACAAAAACTTCAGGTTTTTCCTCAGTTCTTTTCTCTGAATGCTTGTGCTGATTCATTAGTCATAGCGATAAAGGAATCAAAATTAATTTTATTTATTAGCATGGCTAATAAAATTCTAGAGAGTCCCTATCCAGTTCTCTGATCCTAAATTTCTTTTTGTCACTTTTGTTATGAGACTGCTGGCAGTGATCCTAGAAGCTAGTGAGTGTGTGGTATTCAAAAAACTGCTAATAATGAAGCGAGACATAGTAAACAAAAGCTGTTTTCTTAGTAGTAGAGGTACATGCATTACTTGCCAAGTAATTGCTTCTGTAACTCTGCATAAACTTTGTCCAAGTCAAGAGTCTGAGTCTTGGTAGACTGAATGCAGTCAGTCCTGTTTAGTGTTCACTGCTAATAGCTCAAAATAGTGTGAGATGCATCTCCTAAAATTAATGCCCAGATCCATCAAAGCATTGTTAACCTCCTGATGAAGTCCTCTCTCTTTGGAATGTTATTCCTGGGTAGGTGGAAACATAAGAGATCTAGAACTGGCTCAGCGACTCCAAATGGAAGAAGATAAATGGCAGAGATCAGAAGAAGAGAAGCGAGAGAGGGAAGAATTTAAAAAGCTTCAGGTACAGTAATATTTCTATATGGTAAAATTTTGAACAGTTGTGCCATTAGAAGCTGAGTATCTTGGAACTGCAATGACCTGGAACAGACATACCAGGTCAGACCTGTGTGGTCATACAGACTGTGTTGAGGTGGTGGTGCAGGAGTGGGTTGCAGGCAAACGCAAGTGCTCGGCATCCCTGATACTGGCGCAGGTGCTGGGCATGCCTGCCTTGAGCTACTTGGCTTTACTGCTTTGAGTGGTGCTGGCTCAGGATGGGGCCAGGTGCTCCCTGTGCCTGCCGTGCTGCTCTTACTGGGGGCCCTGGCACAGCTGCTGCCTTGTACTGTGGTCCACGCACCTGCTCCAGTAACCACTCACCTGCTAGGTCCTGCTTCCCTCTCCCTCCCACCTGACAGCCCGGACAGCTCATTTCCTGCTCCCACTACCTCCTGGCCATTGACTGCCTCTGTGTGAATGGCTGTCTGCCCAAGAGGGAGCAGAACGATGTGCCTGCTCTTCCAGGTGTGGCTTTCCTCTAGTCCCACATTCCTATTCGGGAGTGAAGCTTGGCCTTCAGCTCTAAAATATCATAAATCTGAAGTTTTTATGTGTCACTGTTCACTATTTGTCAAAGTTACTGATTGTGCATGCAGCTTCTCAAAATCACTAAAGGTGAATTTAAAAAATGTGATTTAAATCACATGCATGTTCCATCCCTAACAGAGACAGTATGGCCTGGATAATTCTGGAGGCTACAAGCAGCAATTCCTAAAGAATATGGAAAGGGAAGTTGATAGAGGAAGGATGCAGCCTTTTGAATATCACAAGAGAAAAGCTGAAATGATGGAATGTTTGGCTTTTGGTATAGATGATGGGAAAACAAAGACCTCAGGTAAAAATGCTGAAATTTTACAACTAAGACTGTACTCTGAGCCAGGTTGTAGTGACCAAACCTCTCTTTAACAAAGCATATCATTGGATGTTTAATATTGGTTACGTCCTAATTCTAATCCTTATTTTCTAGATCAGTCTATACCATTTTAGTCCTAAACTAATAAGGAAATTAAAGCTTGGTATATTTCTAATCTTTATTCTAACCTGGAGACTTTTTTCTTTTATCTTTTTTCTTTTTTTCTATGGAACCTTGGAATCAAGTTGTCTGGTTAAGGGCCCAAATACAATATGTATCAAAAGATGCAAGTGTCTCATTACAAGTTGGTTGTCCTTGAGTGTATGCTTGTTTACTACTTAGTAGTCATTGGTTTCTAACCTAGTGTAGCTGTTAAAATTTCCAGTAGCTTTTTGTCTTGTGTTTCAGTTAGTTGTAGTATTCTGTAAGCTGGTCCCAGGTAAGCACAGTGTTCATCTGACTGCGAAGTCCAAGAGTGGACTGGGAGGAGTAGACATCAACTTGATACATCTTCTTTGAATTGTTTTATAATTGGTGCAAAAATACAGTGCCAATGCATTTCTGTGTCCCTTTCAAAATGCTTCCTTGTCTTCACTTGCCAAGGCCACAGTTCAAAGCGCTTTCAGCTTATTGCTAGTGGTTCTGGCTTACAAAATACCCATTTGGTTTTTGACAGGTAAAATAAAATTTCTTCTATAAAATGTATTGAGTGGAAATAATACATTTAAAGTTTTCATTCTTGGTAATGATTTAGACTTCAAAGAGGAATTCAGAAAATAATCTGTGATGGCTATGGAATCATTGTCTTAACAATAGCATGGCAATAAAGGGCCTTTGAGAATTTACGTATACAAATTGGACAGAGCGTTCCCAAGCATATTCTTTCATGTAACAAAGGAGGATTTGGAATATCCTGCAAGTGGATTTTCTTAAAATATTTACAGTAATCCTCAGATTCTGTGCCATTCCTTTTCTTGTCTTAGTTTCTCCAGGAAAAATAATTTGGGGGAAATGAAAGGATTACATAGTATGCATAAGTATTTCCATATTTTTAAGGGGATGTTGTACTGGAGGTGGCAGTGGCATAGAAGTGCTTTTTTGGTTACATTACTCTTCCTGTTTCACTGTAATAGTTCCTGTGCATATCACAGTTTATAATGTAGTCCAAGCTGTTTAATTTAAAATATTCATTGTGTAGCAGCAGTGAAAAAATAGCTTGAATTCTGCAAGCTTCCTAGTACATACATTCATCACAGAAGAGACCATCGAAATGAAATAGGTGCAGTGTCCGCTGGTTTTGTGATTTTTGGTTCTATGTGTAACATAGAATCACTTAAAAGTTTTAAAATAAATTGTCTTAACCTGTATCTGTTTCAGCCTGGGGAAAGAATCTTTTTCTGTCAAATTTTGTAGTTCATTTTACAGATAAACTTTGTATTTGGTCATCTTTTAGGAGTCATTGAAGCATTGTGCAAGTACTATCAGAATGAAAACAAAGATGTGAGACGTGTATGGCTTTCAACCGGAGTAGATCACTTCCACTCATCTTTGGGCGACAGAGGCTGGGGTTGCGGTTACAGGAATTTCCAAATGCTCCTTTCCTCACTGTTGCAAAACAGCTTGTATAACGACTGCTTGAAAGGTATTAAACAAAACACTGCCTATTTGTTTCACATACCTTGGATGACAACCTACTGACTGGTGTTTTACCTTTTCATTTACACAGCAAGGCTTACCAGGTCAATGATACCTATTAAATGCTTGTTATACCGCTGTAGCTTACTGTGGAAAGAATCAGAGGGGTGAAGACTGGCAAGGCGTGATGTGGTTGAAGTTTCAGCTTTAGAGTTTTTTGGTGTGTTTTTGTAACATTAACTGCCTCTTATAAAAGAAGCTGAATATTTTTAATTAATAGACTCTTTCAGTAACTGTAATCACAATTGAAAAGCTTTTCTGTTCCAGATACTACTCTAATTCCTAGTATACCAAAGATTCAGTCCATGATTGAAGATGCTTGGAGAGAAGGCTTTGATCCTCATGGGGCGTCTCACTTCAACAACAGACTACACGGTTCCAAAGCATGGATAGGAGCATCTGAAATTTATTCGCTGTTAACCAGTCTCAGGATAAAGTAAATATTGCTTTTTGTTGTTGTTGTTTTTAAGTGCTGTGCCCTTAAAGGTCAGAATTGCCAATGGTGTGATGACAAAGCCACCTTAGTGGCTTTAAATTTAACCAACCTATAAACAGATCTCATTTAGCGCAGCATAAAGCTGTGTAACTACTTATGCAGGTACATAAATTGAATAACTACTTAGATCACTGAGACTTGGTGAAGGATTATGCCACATATGCATAAAATAAAACACTGATTAAAAACTTAATTTCTCTAGAAGTTTTTTCTCATGAGGAATCTGAATTTCAGTTATTCACTTGCATAATTCTGAAAGCTGTTAATTGGATTCTCTAGTGTACACGTATCAGTTATACAAAAAAATCAAGCATTTTAATTTTTGCAAGCTTCACAAGTTCTTGTTAGGCTGAACAGAGTAGAGCATTTCTTTGTTACAGAATAAATTTTCCAGTTTTAAACAGTATATATTGCATTGCTTTGTAATTATGTGTCCCCTACCCCTGTACTTTTGAAAAAAAAAAAAAAAAAAGTGGTAAAGACCACTGGATGCCTGGAATTGCTGTGTTTACAAAACATTCTTGGTGCAGGAGAAAGGGACTGAGAGGTGAAAAAGTTGTTTTTAATGAACAACCTCCTTGAAATTTTATTGTTTTCATTCTGAATGTTCCGTAGGTGTCAAATAATTGACTTTCACAAACCGACCGGCCCCATGGGTACACACCCTCGTTTATTTGAGTGGGTTTTGCGTTACTATTCTACAGATAATGAAGGTGGTGCAAAGGTAGTGTGTACTTCCAAACCACCCATCTACTTGCAACATCAAGGTCAGTATCACAATATGCTAGTTTCTTTCTGTTCTCTGTCTTTCTTTATATGCGCTGCAATTCAGAGCAGCATTTTACATTCCTTCTTCATTTAACTGAAGGCATGGCTTTATTTGCTGTTATTTTTTTATTTAGTAAAAGCAACATTAAAGTTTGTATTTTTATTGGATGGAAGAGCTTGGTGTGACTGGGGTCTCAACTTTTTGACATCTGCTCTTTACTTATAACTACCTTATTAAATTTCAAGTAATATCTTCCTTGATCTGAAAATAAGTGGTATGCTGTGAGGAAGTAAATGGGATTTATGTGTTTTTAAAATACTGAAAATGTATTTTGAAATTAGGTCATAGTCGTACTGTTGTTGGAATAGAAGAGAAGAAGAATAAAACCTTATGTTTGCTACTGTTTGACCCAGGATGTCCTTCCCAAGAAATGCAGAAACTGCTAAAACAAAACAGTGATGGTACTAGTCTCAAACTACTTCAGAAATTTGTGGGTAGCTTAAAAAAAAAGCAATACCAGATAGTGGCTGTAGATGGTGTACTCTCCTTGGAAGAGAAAGCCGTAAGTATTTCGGAAAATAGTTTCTGTCTAAGAAAACTTAATAGAATCTGCATCTCTTCTTTAATACTCAAATGCATATGCGTATATGGTTGCATGATGAATTTTCTTCATCTCTTCACTTTCCTGTTTGTTCTTCTCTGCTACTTTCTGCTTATTCTCTGAACTGAGTGATCACAGGATATCAGTACCAGAAAGGTTTTGCATGAAAATGCATGCCACCTTGATGTAACTGACAGCTTCTAAGTCTTTTATGAAGCTTGCAGCCATTTGCACATGTAAATAAGGCTTTTTTGGTTTGGTTTTTTTCATTTTCTTAAAATATTTCCCCTTAAGTAACTTATTGTGGTCATATAAGGTACTCACAAAGCATTTATAGTCCAAAATTTTGTCCAGGGGTTTTTATTGAGACTTTGTAAAGCTATGTGGTATCTATCCTATCAGTCTCTGATAGCTGAAGAACAAGGCGCACAGATGCTGGTGCCTAACCATCCCACGTCTCCTCAGCTTGGGCACTAGAACTGGTTCATTCTGCTTTCTGAAAGTACCTAGAACTTCATATATTCAAAACACAGCTCTGAGCAACTTTTATGTTTGTGCTGTCAGCATTTTTATAAATCTTATCCACATGTTTCACTTTGGGCATTGTAATTTTTTAACACCTTAGAAGTTTTCAGCTGAATGTCGGATGTGATTTTTGTTTCTTAAGCTTTCTCTTTCCTACACTAACAAATTGATTCTGAGGAACCATCTTCTGATTCTGTGGTGTCTTAGCAGCACTGTTCAGCATGTTCAAACATCAGGACAGACTTTAAATTAAACTATGAAATAACTGGTGACTGAGTCACCTTCTCAACTGTATTTAACATCTGTATATTGAACTGAGGTATTTTCTTAAGTGTTTTCTGGCCCTGAACATGTCAGAAATAGCAATGAAACACAGCCATACTCTTTTCCTCCTACTGGCAAAAGCTTTCCAGTTCAGGACACGGTAAAAGGAAGAGTGTTGTGTGGGATTTGTGCGGGGTGCTTTGTTTGGTTTGGGGTTTTTTCCTCTTTTCAAAGATTTGATTTAAATAACTGATACTTTTAAATATAAATTTTTTTCTTGAAAGCTCGCATTTAATTAAGATGAAATATAACTCCCTATACTTGTTAAACTTACTAAACTACTAATTTGGAAAATGCTCTTTAAAGTGGTATTTTCGTTCGTTAAACTATTCTCTTTCCCCTCTCCCCACCTTTTTTAAGGCTCGCTGCCATGCTTCTCAGGTCTTAACATCAGAGAAAATTCCTTAAAGGATGCCTTCATTATCTCTTTTGGAATCTGCTGGACGCAGAACAATAAACTTCTGGACTGTGACCCTTATTCAACAATTTCTAGACTTAAAACTGAAGTCTCCATAAGTGGTTGGGGGCTCTAGAGACACACAGCACTAAACTTGTAATTTTGATCGTCAATCAAAACTCTGTCCTCCTGATGAATCTGTAACTCTGAAGTGTTACAGTTCTTGTCTTACTATAAAATTTGCTATTTTCTTGGTTGCTTAAATTACAAAGCAACATCTACCATCCCGTAGCAAACTATGTAACATAGTTAACTGTCAGTAAGCAGTGGATAGAGATACTATGGAACTACATTATTGGAGTGCCTCTGTAAATATATTTATGCAGACTCTGGCCAATGCTCTGTTTCTTACCAAATTTGATCAACAAATATCTATTATGCCTCAGAAAATTCTCCTGCAACTATTTGCAAAGTACAGAGACAGTTCAGTGATTTCACATGGTACAGTCTGTTCCACCAGGGATTCGTTTACTGCTGAACTTCTTTTCAGTTAGCTGGCTTCTCTAGATGTATCACTTGTAAATATGAACGTGTGTGCTTATGAGGTGGATCAGTGTTGGCGCTGGCTGTGAGGTCTAAGATAGCCGTGTCCAAAGTGGGATGCATGTGCTCTAGGGGCTACACAAGACAATCCCTTGGGGTGTAGGAAGAAAATGTTTATTTTGTACCATGAATAAATAAAATTTTAAAAAATATTTTTTAAAAGTTTTTATTTCATCTCTATTTCATCCTTTTTTTAAATTTCTATTGTTTGTATGTGTTTTATAATGTTTAGCCCCTAGGCTTCGGAGGCATCTCAAAAGGACATTTGAACTGAGCGTTGAATAGGGGCTCCATTTTGCAGAGTTAGTGCCATTAAGACACTGGAGCTATCTGCTGAGACAAGTATTCTGGATGTTTGGGGCACCCTACTGTCTCTTAAGACGTGCTGCTCTGGATGAATGTAAGAGTAGTGCCTCTCCAGCAGGGCAGCTGGAGGCTTGGAGGGATGGTTGAGTGCAAATAGCACTAGCTGCCTTTGTTTTAAGCAACTGAATCATGCCATGGCATCCATTTACTGTAACTAGAGTTTAGATACTTCCCTTTCATTTAGACTCTCATATGCTGACACCTGGATGTAGGTGTAGGAGTTTTACCATAGATCTGTTTCTCTCACATATAATATGCTCTTGCAATAAGAACTAGTAGTCTTTTTGGAAGTAGCGAAATGCATGAGCATGCAAAGATATTACAACCCAGAAATCAGTAATTTTTCTGAAACATGCATGAAAGTAAAAATTTTAATTATGAAAATGCATGAATTCCCGTAGGTATGCAGAAGTGACCTATAACCCATGGAAGGACACTGGAGGGGGGCTGAGCCTAGGGCCAGAGTTCCTGGGAACTGGGGGACACCAGCTCCCACATTAGCCCTGGTGTATGTGGCACATGGTCTTATGCCATGTGAGGTTTTGCAGCCTTGCAGTCATTTAACCTGTCATGGATACACTTCAATCTGCTCTGCACTGTTCCTTCACCTTCCCTGTGCCAGGGGCTGACTATTCCTGGCTGAGGCTCTGCTAACTCCAGACTGAGCATGTTCTTTACCAATGTGGCACCATGCCTGGACGTGTAAGCCTAAGAAGCAGGAATTGCAGCTCAGCCCCAGCCCTTCACTGTTCAAACTGCCATTGGGACTAAGCTGGTGTTTCAGTGAAATGCTGTAATGTTCCAAATTTGAAATATCTCTTTGTACTGGCCTGTACATGCTGTTTGATTCCTACATAGTCACTGCGGGGCAGCTAGGTACCAAGTCAGCAGAGGACAGGGAGTCTCACTTGATCCAGCTGAAGATGCCTCTGCAAGGGCCCTTGTGATGGCAATTCCTGGCACCGCCTGGACAGTGACCAGCCACTTAAAATGTTTGATTTCTTTTGTAGGCATGACCCTATGCCAAGATCCCAGTAAATTTTGTTGTCTTTGTTTTGTTGGGTTTTTGTTTTGGGTTTTTTTGGGTTTTGGTTTTTTTTTTTGTTTTGTTTGGTGGTTGTTTTTTTTTTATTGTTTTTTTTAGCAAACACTCTGGGAGTGTCAGAGCAACACAAGCCTAATTACAGATTTATTAAAGTCAAGTTCCTGATGTCTCACTTGTTTCAGCTTGACTCCAGGAAAGCCATGTAAGGGTCTGACCAACCAAGTTAACCATGGTATAACAAACAATAACCTTTTCAGGAAATTGCAGCTGGGGCAGGGTAATGGGGTAACTTCCAAACGTTAGCTGGGCGCCACTGGAAAGCAAGCAGTGGGGTAACAAAACATTAAAATAACCCTAATGAGACCCAGGACTATAGCTTGAATTGCTACCAAAATGTTTGCCCTGAGAGAAAGAATGAGTGCAGTGGGGCTCAATGCTAATTAAAATAACTGCTTAAGGGATGTTGCCTCTTATCATCAGACTCCCCGGGGTTCATGGAAGCTGAACTTCTTATCTTCTTTGCAAATAGTTGCCTCAGAGAAACAACCGGATCGTGTTCGGATCTATTCGCAAGACCCTGACTATTCGGTTAACTGCTCGGGTAAAGAAACTGATGGTGTGTTCCTGAAATTCCAAGAAGGACTTTGATCCACTTTTTTCTTCCCAGGCAGCAGGTCAATGAAGGGAGCAGTACACTTTTGTAACCAGAAGTAAATGACAGAGACTTGTCATTGCCAGGGGTTATAGTCACTTGCGTTCAGCTGTGAACTGTATTTTCTGAAAAAGTAGCGGAGTGTCTGCAAATCCTACACAAGACAGAGCACAAACTGATTACTGAAAAGCCTCCTGAGTCTGCTATACCTCGAGTGCTGAAGCAGTTTATTCTTTAGATGGAGTAAATGAACTCTCAGAAAAGCTTCAGGTGATTATCATGAAAATTGCCACTTGGGTTCATCAGAAGCTGTAACTGTTTTACCATGATTTTGAAAATGTGTTCATTTCTCCTTGGGAACAATGTCAAAACTCTCTGTAAATTCAAATTTTGGGGGTAGAATGTTTCATTCCTTTTTGTCTATTTATGTTCAATTTATCTTATATATGACTTGTCCAAATACTTTTTTATATACTATAATATTAAGAACTTATAGAGACTTTAATGTGAACATTATTTTGAAGCAAAAAATCAAGTTATCTAATTCTAGTATGCTAGTAATATTCTAGTAATCCTAGTATTTAATTCTAATTCATATGGCTTTATAGATAGGTATTTTTAGATTATATGTTCCTAATTGAAGGTTCCAGTGGAAAATGTGGGTTTTGGTGGCCCCTAGGTTTTTCTCACAGAAACAATTTTAACACATTCTGATTATTCTGTTGGGCTATATGGCAGTGAATTTCATTGCACCCTCCAGTGCTGAAAGTGATGGTTTCCTCTGCGCAGACAAGAGCTCACCTGCATGGGGTATTTTCTAGCATGTTATTTCAGTGCTGTTCCTCTCCTTTCTACAGGTGGTGTGGGGACATCCCAGGGAGTCGTGCAGGAGGCACATGTAGACTGGAGAGAAGTGATAACTTTTAATTCCATCTCATGGTTATTTCATAATAGTTTTCATACATGGCAAACGTTCAGACAACACTGCATGGATTACACTCCGTCTTCCATGCAAGCACAGCAAATAAAGGGGTTTCTTTCTGTTTTTTTTAATGGCAGTCAGATTGCAGAGATGAAGAGTTTAGAGAAGGGTGTTACTATGAGGAACCACTGCCATTTGAGTCCTAATTATAACAGTATTCTTCATATCATATGGCAGTCCACAATATTTTTCAGGCTCTTTTAAATCAAATAGTATTTTCAAATGCTTTAAAACAGAAGATACCTCTGCATACAGAGGAATCGAGGAGAAAACTCAGTTCTTTGTCACTCTTGGCCTGTCGTAGAGGCTGGCAATATAATGCTTGGATGACAGGTGCGGCCATGGCTGATGTGTAGTGCTATCATAGTTTACCAAAACAAAATGTTACCAGCTGCACAGATAAATTCCAAGAGTTTATTGCTTTTTTACCTTTAAACGTATACTTTGACTTAGATAATCTGAAACCAAAGGTAGCTGTTTAGAGATGAGTTTATGAGGTACTGTTGTACCTAAATCAATAATGTGATCATAAAATAGCCTTCAGGGGCCTTTATTTTCTTTCTTTCTATTTTCAAGAGGCTATGTGGGCTCAGAATATTTTGAGTTTAATATTTTCTGAAGAAGGCATGGAAATAAGGGCTAAGAATCAATGGCAGGGGTTTATTTTAAATAGCATGGACCATCACCTCATTTGTTTGTTATGCACTTGCTTTACCATTTAGCTCCAGGAAAGGAAAGAGCAGAGAGGTGGGAGAGAATGTTATTTTTGCAACTTGTTTGGAGATAGCGCATTATTATCAGCCCTTGTCCTTAACACATGTTCCCAGCATAAATTTCTCCTCCATGCGAATGGTGGATTTAGGAGCTTTTGAAGCCTTGCTTCTTCCCCTTCCCTTCTCCACCTCCAGAGCCTGCCAACGGGAAAAAGAAAACAAAAAGCAAAACAAAACGGAAAAATAAAAGTTTCAGCTTAAGGCACTGTTCTTTTGGATGTGGTCTGATAAAGAAACTGTTTTTGCTAGAGGGTTTACTTGTGTATCTGTATACTATAAATCACATTTACAGCTCGTATAGCTATGTAAATGTACAAAGCTACCTACATATTGGGTGTGTCATGCCTACAGTTTTGCACCGACAAGAAGGGAGAGTTGTGGGGTGACAGACGTGGTGAGAAATGACCTCACATCCTCCTCCTCCTTTGTGGAAGTGTTAGAGTGCAAGGAGGAGTCCGTGTCTAAATCCCACAGAAAATTTTTCTGCAAATGTCACTACCTGTTTCTTCATTTGATACTGTCACTCACCTTTGGGTTTTTTCCAAAAACTTTGAAAAACCCAGACTTTATGCAAATCAGATCAATAGCTCTTACTTACTTGAGAGTTTTGTATATTTCAGTCTCTTGTACGCTGTGTTGTGTGAGCAAATTAAAAGTAGATACAATACGTTAAGTGCAGTGATATTCATTGTCTTCCCTTTCTTATTTTCCTTGTGGGTAAGGAAGAGGATATTTGAAGTCATATCCATGGCTGTATCAGCCTCAGATCCATTATATGATCCATCCATGAACTAGGCAGTATTGACAACAGAATATATTCGTTGAAAGATGTGAATCATCTGTAACAGAAGAATAATTAGATAAGCTATAATTGATAAAAATAATTGCATGATAGTGACACAACAAGCAAACAAGCAAGGATTTTTGTCACCTTTCCAATCTCTTCCCTTGCTCTCCTCAGAAGCAGGGCTATGGAGTGAATTCTACTCTCCGAAGTTTGGAATTTTCTTTTGTGTGTACTTTTCAGGCAAGAATTTTCCTTGCAGGGATATAATTTCATATCATGTTTTCACTACAGCTTTTTCCCATTTACCTTTCACCTCAACTTACAGTGCAACGTAGGCAATGAGCTGTGCTTTAACTGGACTGTTGGCTACATGATAACATAGGACAAATCATATTCTAAGAAGTGGGATCACAGTGTGCAAGACTTACCAGTGAAAAACATGCAGAGTCTTGTCCTCATTCTCAGATGTTCAGCAGTTTACAATGAGGTAATACTTTTCATTCCTCTATGACAGCTAGTGGCCACAAGATTACAGCTCTGGTTTTTGTGTGTTATGTCACCTATAATAGAATTTGTGGCGTCTTAGCTTAAATTCCACAGAAAAATAGCCTGTGTCTTTTGCAGTGGTTTAACAAACTGGAGAGTCTATAGAATTTTGAGAAAAACAATTGAAGATTTTAAAGACCAAAATCAGCATTAGCCTATCACCTTACTTGGAGAAGAATAGTTTCAAAGTAGACAGACTAAGCAAATAAAGATTTTTGCATTAATTGGTTCTAATCCAGAGACATCAAGAGTTCCTCTTTCCAACATACAGCTTTTGTCACTAAAGTGATTTTATCCCCTTCTACAGTACGTAAGAGTTTTGACTGGGCAGAGCCAGCTCAGTTGGCAGATCCTCTAGTGTTGACTAACTAATGGTGGTATCCCACCACCCATTGCTCTCAGTGTAGTAGTCTTTAACAGTCCATTGTATTGTTTGATTTTTCCCAGAGGCTGGTGCATGATAGGGGATGTGATACACCCACTCAATGCCATGCTCTTTGGCCCAGGTGACTATGAGGATGTTTCAGAAATGAGTCCCATTGTCTGACTCAATTCTTTCTGGGGTGTCATCTAACCATAAGACTTGTTTTTCAAGGCCCAGGATAGTGTTCCAGGCAGTGGCATGGGGCACGGAATATGTTTCCAGCCATCTGGTGGTTGCTTCCACCACTGTAAGCACATGGCGTTTGCCTTAGAGGGTTTGTGAAAGTGTAATATAATGAATCTGCCAGGCCTCCCCATATTTATACTTCAGCCATCGTCCTCCATACCACAGAGGTTTTACCCGCTTGGCTTGCTTGATTGCAGCGCATGTTTCACACTCATGGATGACCTGTGCAATAGTGTCCATGGTCAAGTCCAACCCTCGGTCGCGAGCCCATCTGTATGTTGCATCTCTTCCTTGATGGCCTGAGGTGTCGTGGGCCCACCGAGCTATAAATAGTTCACCCTTATGTTGCCAGTCTAGATCTACTTGAGCCACTCCCATCTTAGCAGCCTGATCCACCTGTTGGTTGTTCTGATGTTCTTCAGTGGCCCAACTCTTGGGGACATGAGCATCCACATGACGTACCTTCACAACCAGGTTCTCTACCCTGGCAGCAATATCTTGCCACAATGCAGCAGCCCAGATGGGTTTGCCTCTGCGCTGCCAGTTGTTCTGCTTCCACTGCTGTAACCAACCCCACAGGGCATTTGCCACCATCCATGAGTCAGTATAGAGATAGAGCACTGGCCACTTTTCTCGTTCAGCAATGCCTAAAGCCAGCTGGATGGCCTTTACTTCTGCAAACTGACTCGATTCACCTTCTCCTTCAGCAATTTCTGCGACTTGTCATATAGGACTCCATACAGCAGCCTTCCATCTTCGATGCTTTCCCACCAGACGACAAGACCCATCAGTAAACAGGCCATATTGCTTCTCATTTTCTGGCAGTTCGTTATACAGTGGGGCCTCCTCAGCACGTGTCACCTCCTCTGGGGATATTCCAAAATCTTTGCCTTCTGGCCAGTCCATGATCAATTCCAAGATTCCTGGGCGACTGGGGTTTCCTATTTGAGCCCGTTGGGTGATCAGTGCGACCCACTTACTCCATGTAGCATCAGTTGCGTGATGAGTAGAGGGGACCCTCCGTTTGAACATCCAGCCCAGCACCGGCAGTCGAGGTGCCAGGAGGAGCTGTGCTTCAGTACCGATCACTTCTGAAGCAGCTCAAACCCCTTCATATGCTGCCAATATCTCTTTTTCAGTTGGAGTGTAGCGTGCTTCGGACCCTCTGTATCCTCGACTCCAAAACCCTAGGGGTCGACCTCAGGTCTCCCCTGGTGCTTTCTGCCAGAGGCTCCAGGTAGGGCCATTCTCCCCGGCTGCAGTGTAGAGCACATATTTTACATCTTGTCCTGCCCGGACTGGCCCAAGGGCTACTGCATGAACTGTCTCCTGTTTAATTTGTTCAAAGGCCTGTTGTTGCTCAGGGCCCCATTTGAAATCATTCTTCTTCTGGGTCACTTGATGGAGAAGGCTTACAATCAGACTGTAATTTGGAATATGCATTCTCCAAAAACCCACAACGCCTAAAAAAGCTTGTGTTGCCTTTTTGCTAGTTGGTGGAGACATGGCGGTTATTTTGTTGATCACATCCATTGGGATCTGACGATGTCCATCTTGCCACTTTATTCCTAAAAACTGGATCTCCTGTACAAGTCCCTTGACCTAACTTTGTTTTATGGCAAAACCGGCCTTCAGAAGGATTTGGACTATTTTCTTCCCTTTCTCAAAAACATCTTCTGCTGTGTTGCCCCACACGATGATGTCATCAATGTACTGAAGGTGTTCCGGAGCTCCACCCTGTTCCAGTACAGTATGGATCAGTCCATGGCAAATGGTAGGGCTGTGTTTCCACCCCTGGGGCAGTCGATTCCAGGTGTACTGGACACCCCTCCAAGTGAAAGCAAACTGTGGCCTGCACTCTGCTGCCAGAAGGATTGAGAAGAATGCATTAGTGATATCAATTGTGGCATACCACTTGGCTGCCTTTTCTCCAGTTCATATTGAAGTTCTAGCATGTCCATCACGGCAGCAGTCAGTAGTGGAGTGACTTCCTTCAGGCCATGATAGTCTACCGTTAGTCTCCACTCTCCGTTAGACTTCCGCACTGGCCATATGGGACTGTTAAAGGGTGACGGGTCTTACTGATCACTCCTTGGCTCTCCAGTTGATGAATGAGCTCATGGATGGGAATCAGGGAGTCTCGGTTGGTGCGGTATTGCCGCCGGTGCACTGTTGTGGTGGCAATTGGCACCTGTTGTTCTTTGACCTTCAGCAACCCCACAACAGAAGGGTCCTTCAAGAGACTGGGCAAGGTAGACAGCTGTTTAATTCCCTCCGTCTCCAAGGCAGCTATACCAAAAGCCCACCTGTACCCTTTTGGCTCCTCGGTGAGGCTCACTTCTGCCTCCAATACAGTTAGCTCTTGGGATCCCCCTGTCACTCCAGCAATACAGGTGGGTTCTGCCCCTACATAGTTTGATGGCATTAGGGTGCACTGTGCACCGGTGTCCACTAGAGCCTTATACTCCTGTGGGTCGGATGTGCCAGGCCATCGGATCCACACAGTCCAGTAAACATGGTTGTTCCTTTCCTCCACCTGGCTGGAGGCAGGGCCCCTCTAATTCCAGCTGCAGAATTCACAACTCACTTCTTGTAAATGTGAATCTGTTAAGATCAGAAATAAAATCAGTGCTTCCACTCCTGTCTGGGGAACTGTTCACTGGAAACTGGAGCAGCAACTTTCCTGGAAGAACCCCCCTGAGTGATTGTTTTTCCTTGCAACTCATGTACCCGTGTCTCTAGGGTCGAGGTAGATTTTCCATCCCACTTCCTCACATCCTCTCTGTGGTTGCGCAGGTAAAACCATAGGGTGGCCCGTGGTGTGTATCCTCTCTCTTGAGCAACTTCCACCACATGGGTTGTGTGCACTGGGCTTCATCTGGATCTTTGGATAACTGCTCATTGTCCAGGTCACCATAAATCACCTCAAGCACAACTAATTCCCTCAGGTACTGGATACTGCTCTCCATGGTGGTCCACTTGCCTGGGTGATATATAACATTTTCCTTGAAGGGATACCTTTCCTTTACACCTGACAAGAGTCGCCTCCAGAGGCTGAGGGCTTGTGGTCCTTTTCCAATTGCTTTGTCAATGCCTCTTTCCCTAGAAAGGGATCCCAGTTGTTTGGCTTCCTTACCCTCTAATTCCAGGCTACTGGCCCCGTTATCCCAGCATCGGAGCAGCCAGGTGACAACGTGCTCACCTACATGAAAGCCGAAATCTTTCCGCATATCTCGCAGCTCACTCAAGGATAGGGATTGGGTGGTTTCCATCTTGTTTACGAGTTCTTCCTCTTCCTCCTCCTCTCCTGGTGATGGCCCTGCTCTTCCATCATCTCTTTCTAAACGAGCCAACTTTCTCTTCAAAGATTTCTCCTTGTGTATAGGGGCGACTGATACCAGCATGGGTTCAGCTGCAGTGCCTGTCTTGGGGGTTTGAGTAGCCATGGTGCCTATCGCTGGGGTTGGAGTGGCCGCAGTACTCGTCATGGGGGCAGATCTCTGGATGATATTCTTAAATAGTTGTTTAACCCTAAACAAGGCCTGAAACGGATTCAGAAGACATAGAAATAGGTTCATGCTGGTTTGAACATCCCAAGGATATTCAAAATTCTCAAGAGCTGCTGTAACTAGCCTGAAGGAGAAAGGGAAGGTGAAGAAGCCAGGGAAAGTGTCCCCGCCCCATACCCCCCATAGATTGGTTCTCCAAGAAGAAGAGGTAAAGAGTGTAATTATTAATAGTTTCTGAGAGATGGCTTCCAAAATACAGGGATGACAGCAGTGCTGAGTACAACCTCACGACCAGTAATTTTATCATACCATAAGCCAGTGTTACACAACACAGAAAAGTGATAACTTTAATCCAACTCCCAGAAGTGATAAACAGCACATAAATACTTATAAACAGTATATACGGCAAGTAAGGTATTACGTAACACAACTCTGAGAGCAAATAAATCAACATTGTGACCACTGACTATTAAACTAGTATAACGAATACTTATCACAAATTTAACACACTTTGATCAGATCTGTTGTTATCCTGAACCCTTTGTGCCCCGTGTTGGGTGCCAAAAAGGACTGTTGTGGTTTAACCCAGCGGGCAGCTAAACACCACACAGCCGCTCGCTCACCCCCCACCGCCCCAGTGGGATGGGGAAGAGAATCAGAAGGGCAAAAGTAAGAAAATTCGTGGGTTGAGATAAGAAGTTTAAAAAAAAAAAAAAAAAAAGAAGTAATGAAAACAATGAGAGCAAGCGAGAACAAAATCCAGGAAAAACAAGTGATGCAACCGCTCACCACCCACCGACCAATGCCCAGCTGGTCCCCGAACAGTGATCGCTGTCCCCCGGCCAACTCCCAAGTTTATATACTGAGCATGACGTCACATGGTATGGAATATCCCTTTGGCCAGTTGGGGTCAGCTGTCCTGGCTGTGCCCCCTCCTGGCTTCTTGTGCACCTGGCAGAGCAGGGGAAGCTGAAAAAACTCCTTGACTAGTGTAAGCACTGCTTAGCAACAGCTAAAACAGCAGTGTGTTATCAATATTATTCTCATCCTACATCCAAAACACAGCACTATGCCAGCTACTAGGAAGAAAATTAACTCTACCCCAGCTGAAATCAGGACAAAGGTAAAATCGAGTTCATGGCAATAAATGCAATTATGTCAAAGAGTTGAACCTGAAGAGCCTCCCCCCCTTCTCAACCTCCCTACTACTCTGAGCCAACTTGCAAGGCACTGAAGGGCTAATTATAAAACAAACCAAACCAAACCCCCAAAACAACAAAAAAAGTAGTATTTCAGGCCCTGTCAGATTCTGCAACATGAAAGAGAGCACTCACAACAGCTCCTTCTCTCAGGATCTATGGTATCAGCATCTCAGATCCAGGCACAATCTACTGTCTGGTCCAACAAATTTTGAATTTATTTCAGCAATCACACAGTTTAAAAACTGGAGGGAGCCTGATAGTTGTAAGTGTCCTAGAAGAAAGACTGAAGTTGATTCTCCCCACAGGAGTTGTACTTCAAGCTCCCCATTTTGGCCAAAATACACAGACTCCTGATCTATTAGAAAAAAAGGAAGGAAAAAAAAAAAAAGATGTAAGTATACCACCCCTCAGTTTTGTTTGCTTTAAAGCAGATCGTAACGCAATCATAATTTGGATGCAAAATCCTAGGCTTTGCAGCATGCCCAAGATTGTACTCCTACAGCTTCTTGATGTGGTGGGCACCATCCTCTGAATAATAATTTAATAGAGCTCAGGCACCAACTATTCAAAAAGTTCAGCATGATCAAAACTAAATTAGCTCTAGTCATAGTGCAGTGTTGCAACTCATAATAATCTCCCTACGTGCATTAAAGTGTAAGCTTTGGACTTAGTTAAAAGCAAGATACAAGCAAGGTTGTCAGCACCATGATGTTGAATTACTAGACTTCCATCAAAGTTTATCAATGGAATTTTATTAGATTAATAGGAATTAGACTTCAATCTGACCCAAAGTGTGTAAGTAAACTTAACATATCTCACCTGAACTTCTTCCACTAAAAAACCCCTTATCTCAGTCCATTTCAGCAAACTAAAACATGCAAACATAGCCAAGCTTACTCTCAAATTCCCTTTTATTAGCCATTAACATCTGTGAAATAAAGCCAAACAAATCTGAAGTTCAGACTGAGTCACTGAAACTTGTTCCAAAGACTTGAACGGACTTTATGCAGTTTTTTGTCACTTCAACCCTTATCTCCTCTGCTTTGAAACACATTTTCACATTTTAATTTGTTTGACATCATTTTAGCATTTTTAAGCGATACATCCTCTGCATGAAAACCAATAAATATGTTAGTGTGAAAACAGACTAGAAAAAATCTCATTCATCTAGAAATACCATTAACAAGAAACTTTTTTTTCATACACAGATCATTCTTGTCAGTGACCCATTTGGAAGATTTTCTCTGATGACCACATTTTGCACAGACTACACAGCATTCTTGGATTCAGTCCAGATTTAAAGAGAACTAATTCACCCCTTTTATGAAAAAAATGCTAGTTTTAAACATACATAGCTGAAAATGGAAAGCAGCCATAAGAGTTAAATGTTTTTATGCAGCTGAATTGAGACATACCGGAAGTAAATCAAGTTCAGTGCTAAACAACATTTTAAAGCATACTAGCAGTTACACAGGAAGCTGGATGTAGTCACTATGAAGCTTTCAATCCAACTGTATCTTTGGAAAAGTCAGATTTAATATCACATTAGCTCACAATTTTCTAATATATTTGGTAACTCTGCTGGAACACAGATCCTGCTTATTGCTTTGAAACATTCAACATGATCATTGAAACCTAGATGCTTGTCTAGAGTTCTTAGTAACCAAAATTAAAAAGATCAAATAGAGGACAGTAGGAACAAAGGCACATGGTTAATTTATAAAAGTATTTACAGGGTACTTGAACATTTATTTCTGTCTACGAGAAACTCACTGATCTTGAATACAAAAAGAAAAGACTACTGAAAGATGTTAAAGGAGATCATCCTAAACAGATGTTCTCAAGCGATGCGAGCAGAGAATCTTATACACCATTATTTCCGAAATTAAATTTCTCATTTTGAATACAGAATTTCCAAATACTAAAGTTCATTAATTTATTACTCCTCCAAGCACTGTGATACTTTAGTGCAATCCTCTTCAAAGGCTGAAGCTGGGCAGTTAAGGCAGTCTACTAACAGTATTTTAGAATTCAGCACACAGTGTTTAATCATTGAGGTGCCCGGTGGTTCTCTGTTTGGAGATCTGTCTTTTGAAACCTTCATCCGTACCATCATCCTTCTAGCTGACGCAGTCTCAAACACAGCATGTTTAAACACCACCGTTCTCGCAGTGTTTCGGGTTTTTCTGGAGGTGAGAAGGGAGAAGGAGTCTAACGTCAAGCTGTCAGCTCCATAGGCAACTCTGCAGGATGGTTAACATCCACGAGTTGATGTGTAGCTTCACTGTGCGTTGCGCTAACCTTTACGGGCTGCCAACAAGATGCTTCTAAAACAACACCCATTACATTCAAACCTATAAGTACTCTACAAATTCTGGTACTGTATTCTGCACTCCACTGATAGTGTTTCAACATCGTCTGTTGCCAAAAGCAAACTAATTTTCCTAGGGTGGGTTTTTCCCCCCTGCCATGGACTTTCATTGAGGCACAAGTAAAAAATAAATAATAAAAAAACCCCAAACAAAACCCTCTCTGAACAAGTCAATCAATCAAACTTTTTAAGAGGACTTTATCTCATCCTGATTTTTTTCCTACAGACTTGAACCAGTCATTTTGAAAATATTATCCTTAACTATGGCAAAATATTTTACTCCAGTAGTATGGAAATGGTTTCCATTAAACTTTAATAAGGCTATGCCTTATTAAAAGGTGACTAGCGCTGCCTATCTACAGCTGATAGGTTGGGGCACCAGAACTGACCTGAAGTGTTACAAAATTCCACAGAAGAAAAAAAAAAACAAAAAACCAAACCAAAACCAAAACTGCATAATATGTGATCCCTTTTATTCACCAAAGCTGCCCATGTATATCCTAGGTGGAAGATAGCAGAACAGCTGCTCAGTCTTCAGATGCAGGTGTTCAGCGCTTGCTATAACATCTTTCCATCTTGCTCGTTGTCACATGTCTTCAAAGGACAGTTACAGAAATGGGAAGGAAAAAATAAGAGAAAATAAAACGGCACTTTCAGACAGATCAATATTCCTCATATTTTTCATTTGAAATATCAAAGTAAATTTATTTATGATGAAAGTCATCAGAAGACCATTCTCCTGAATTTAAAATATTTTGGTTTTTCCCTTTGGAAAAAAAGAAAAAAAAAACTGAACTGATACACATTACTAAAACCACAGATGCTGTGGCTTTCCTTTCTGCCCCTCTCTCCTTACATATGTCCATACTGATGACAGAGCCAGTTCAAAAAAGTCTAATCACTATCTAAATTAACAGGGTTGTAGTCAGGGTCATCCTCTTCATCCTCCAACTCTAAATCATCCATTTCTTGGAATAAAGATTCATCAACCTCCACGCTGTTTCCAGCTGCAAAGAACAGAAAAATAATTTATTTTCATGCAAGTAGGAAAACAGTACCTGAACAACAAAATACAGAATACTTTTTCATATTCATTCTTCAATGTAGGCAGCTGTTAACTTACTTGGCTTTTTATATATCAAATAGCTATGGAAAAGGAAATGCCACATTTTATCTTTTTAGAGCTGATGTGAAGCTTTTTTCCCCCCCTCATACCAAAATTCAGTTGAGAGAAATGTCACACAGGACCTCAGAATCCATTGGGAGAATGAAGTGAATATTTATAGTTCCCAGAAGCAGAGATTCTTTCTCCCAGGTACTACCAAAGCAGGAGCTCAAGACCCCACAGCTGGAACAGTTACAACTATCATAGCCAAAAAACCATGTAAGGTTTATTAAAAAGAAACCTCACACACCATTTGTATTTCTATATTTGTTTTAGATTTAAATTTTAAAAGCAAGATCAATGTTTGTACGCTTTCACATTTTCTTCTGGAAGAGATGATGCTGATCTAAGGATAAAACACGAGGACTACTGCCATTTTATTTCTGTGTATCAACAGTGACATCTTCCGGCCACTGAATAAGGTTCTGTTCTTTCACTGGATTTGAAAGAGCCTTTATAACTGCTCCCATCTAAAAGATAATGCCATCATCCTGCTTAAGCTGTGAAAATCAGTATTACTTATTACATGACATTGTAATATTAAATTGCAGTTAGCAACTTGTTGCATTTATGATAGCATGCAAACAGCAATAAGGACAGGAGTTTTTATCACCAATAGCAACAGGATTAAAAGTTAATACATTAATCCCAAGTCATTCGGGCACAGAACGCAAATACAGAGGTCTGTTCCTCCCTTAAGACAGCCAAATGTTCTGTCAACAACCCGTCTTCACTTTAGGCATTTTGGAGGAAGACAAGGTTAAATTATGCCCTCTAACAAAAAGAAACTGAACTCCCCCATAACTGACATGTCAAGTTTATACTCACTGATGTTCATAAACAACTTTTTTTTTTAAATTGTTACTTGCAGAGAAAATTCTTGACTGTCTTCTGCATGTATGTTTTGCAATACCAGTAGATAATGCAGCTACATTAAAGAACTGTCTTAACTCAAAAATCAGTCTTTTAAACTACGATACTAAAAGGCAGTACAGAAAATTAAATAGATATGTGACTGTGAGTGGATTTATTTGATTTTTCTCCAACAGATTTTCCAAGTTTAACCTCTTTTGGCACAAGCTTACAAAATTTTCAGCTGGCACCAGGTCAGATATTTTTGGTAAGATAACAGAAAAATCTGCACAAATCTACAAAGAAGAATTGGGTGGCACAGAGGCAAATCGCATTTAATTTGACCTGCAAGATGTTTACTATTGGTGTTGAGGTTCAGAGAGAAGGAGACACAACTTCTAGATCTGTGCTTGAAATCCGGGGTAAGAAGGCTGGCTATTCGAAAAAAAAGGAAGAGCAGGGTTTGGTTATGGGTGTTTTGTTTTGGTTTTGTTTGTTTGTTTTGCTTCACTTGTTTTTGGTTTTGCTTCAAGCAACAGAAGTAAGATCAACTCAAGCTCAAAACTGCAAATAAATACGCTTCAGCATCTTGAAAATGTTTTGGTTTTGAAAGAAGTTAAAACCACTTCTGTTTAATCTGCAAAACGGTACTTCTTAGAAAGTTCTTCTGATGTAAAAGTGGTACTGAGGTAAGATGTAAAGTCAGAAATATAACAGAGATTTTGCTTAGGAATTTTGACCTATTTTAAGCCACTGCCTTTCAATTGTGGCAACAAACAGAAATTTACCTTCCTCCAAGAACTGGATGTCAGAGGTGTCAAGGTTGTGATCCATTTCAAACAGCTGTTTACCTAGAAATAAAATAAAATAAAAAATAATAGATAAGGCAAGTAGAATTCTGAAATAACTATCAACCTAAGGCAACAATAGTTAGCACATATATTTTAGGCTTTTCAAATTAACCAATTTGAGCCGTGTTTTTTTTTGTTTTTAAGCTGCTCACTTCTGTAAGTTCTCCTTTCTGATTTTTTGACTATTCATCCAGGATTCTTCCACGCCAACAGGCTTCCTCCTCTTACATGTGAAATGGATCACTGTTTCTTTTAGTCACTTTAATGTTACTGAGGCTTTTATAACCGGGGGTGGGGAACACCATACTGCCCCACAGCCTTTGCTCAGTCCTTACTGCTTTAGTCCCCTTCTCGCATTCCACAAGAAACCCTCTGTGGGAACTGGAAAGGAAATCAGCTGCCTCCTCCATCTTTTTCCATATATCCTCCCCATGCAAAAAGCAACTTGGATCTACACACAAATGACCAGCTCCTACACACGTCTGTGAAGGAAACACCACACAAGACACAGTGAAGCCTTTCTGTTGCTTAACAAACCCCAACTATTTCTGCCAGAACAATGCCTGTCAGCAGCAGCTCCAAGTGGCATACTGTCTGGCACAAAACTGAAGAAGCTTAAACACACAATTTGGGAACCTTAACGACTTCAGCAGAAATCCTGAATCTATTAGCTTTGTATTTAGCCCAAAATCAACACTCAAACAGACTTCATGCAACACGGAGGACAATAATCAAATAGTGCATTAAGAGTGCATTTACTACGATCATCTTTCAGTGTAAAAATTACTTTTAGACTTGCATTACAGCCCGGTAACATTGCAAAAACTTCAAGACCAGTTTTAAATCATACCGCTTAATTTATTTTTGCCCGCTTGTTCTTCTTCTTTCATTTTTTTCCTTTTTATTTCTAGGAGTTCTGCATCAAACTTCGCTTTCCAATTTAGGAAATTCTCAATGGTAACAGGAGTGCCGTGAAAACGTTGCTGAAAGAGCAGAAAAGGCTGCAAACACAACTTGCAAAGCTACAAGTGAAGATGAGCGTTCTCTTAATTATTTAAATTACAACATTGCAGAAGCTCTGCTTGCTGTGAAGGATTCTGAGAAATTAATCCTAACCCTGAGAATATCCAAAGGACACATTCTTACTGTTTTTTGTCGTGGGACTCTCCCTTCAGAGAGCTGTACTGAGGTGAAAATTCCTACAGAAAAACCCCGTGTACTACTTTTGGACCTACAGTACAATAGTTGGCAACACACACTAACACAGGTTGTCCATAAGTAGGCAGCACTTCTTAAGTGCAATCTACACCGAAATATTTTCCATTAAAATACATTAACCCTTCTATCTTGTTGAGACAGAAAAAAGGATTATTTTTTTCCAGCTATTTTTCTGCCATTTTCAGAAATACTGAACCTTCCAAGTCCCATCACCCTCTAGCTATTTCTGAGGAAGAAAGTGAAGACTCAGTAGTTGGACTTACAACGCACATTCCATGAATGGAAAAACTATTCCACAGTGGCTGCTGGAAAGGACACGTGCAGGGAGGACAAACCAGTCTTGAAGACTGGTCCCACTGCTTCCACCCTACCCACTCAGTCTACCAAGGAAGAGAGACTTCCTCAGACCATGCAGCCTGTGTGCAGCACGCCATATTCTAGCCTTTTTTGCGCCCCATCCCCTCTTGCCTCTTCAAGCAAAAAACTGGCTACAGTAACTTTGACTACATTTGGGAAGAATCCCTGCTCCTGCCTTAGGAAGTAACGCTAGAAGGGATTGTGAACACACAATGTATCTCTGAAAAGACTGCTTTAGAAAATGGGTGGTGGGGAGGAATCACTTATGTGCACTAAAGAATCTTCTAGTCCTTAAGTTTTAATTATATCAACTCTGGGATAGATGTTCCTCTCCCACTGCAACTGAGAATTGTTCCTGCATCAAACCCACACATCAAAAAAAGTGGGAAATTTTTAGTTGAAAACATTATTTTACATACTTTCTCTTCTTCTTCTGCTTCTCTTTCTTTCTGTTTCTTCTCCTCTTCTCTTCGTGTTTTTATTTGATCCACTATTTCATTTAATTTCTCCTGTACTGCTGAGACTAGAGTGAAGATCATTACCATTCCTAAATTTTCTTCTGCCTACAACACAAAAAAGGCAACTTCAAAACAGAAGAACCTAAAACCTTCAGCAGCTGAATACATAAGTACATTTAGAAAGCAGTATGCTGTGCAAATGCAGACAACACAGCTGAGGCACTCTGCACCAGTCTCAAAAGCTCGCTGTAAAATTCTAGTCAATTGGCCAGTTAATCCAGTTAAAGTAATCCCCAAATGGGTGCACAGCAAAACAACCTGAACACAGTTGTTCATCATTGGTATCAACATATACACATCTGGAAGGCTTTTTCATTAATAAAACAAAACCCATAGTAGGAATACAACTTCAAGATTTGAATATCATAAATCGTAAGAGACAACAGTCTCTCAGAACCTCTCCCCTCCTGAAATGGCTTACTCCTTAATCCCATTACATGCCCCTTTGAAGTAGGACAGTTTCCCGGGAAAAACAAAAAACATCAGTTGATGGAAGGAAGATTATATGAAGTAAACTGAAAAGAAAGAATGCCTACTGAACATATTACGGACATTTTAAGGAAGGGAGGACTTGTCAAGAATTCCCGAAACTAAAGAACTATTTCCTTCACAATGCACTCTACTGATCCCCAAAGGTTGAAGAGATCCCCCCTGCCCCCAAAACAGTTATTAAAAAGAATCAAGAATCAACATAGCATTTTTTAATCTTTCAAAATAAAATTAAAGTGGCTTATTTCCACAAATACTGTACATACAGTTAAACAAATTCACCTTAAGCTAGAACTGCAAAAGAGGGGAAGCCCTAGAGCACTTCCATTTCATTATTGTACCTGTGCACACTGAATTAGCCCTATATTTTACCTCATAAACATAATTTACCTCAATAATGTCATTTACCAAAATCAAACCTCCAAGTCAGGCCCTACAGTATGGAATAGGTTTCAAATCAGTAGCACATACCTAAGAAAACAACTGATTTGAGAGAGAAGTTCTAGCTACAGCGTGAAGTGATATCAAGCCGAATTGTGATATTCCATTTTCCTTACCTGTTGCTCTAGTAGTTTTAATATGTCTGTGACATCGTTATCGTCAAGATTCTCCTGTGAGACAATTTCATAAAGTGGAGTTTCGTCAGGATATTTTTCTCTGTAGGTAAATTTAAGGGTTGTTTGGACAGCTACAAGATAAAAAACACATATTCTTATGGTGGTAACTGTATATAACTTTAATTGTATATTTTTCTAATGCATCAACAGCCTAAAGATTTTAAAACATAAAATATTCTTGCCTTAAAGGAACAGCCATCTTACCCATGTTAAAACTGTATGAAGAGATTTAAATATAAGGCAAGAGTTCTGAGAAATCAAGACGATGAAATTTACCCTTACATAAATTATTACAGGCTATTAATGTCTGAAAGGTCTTCAGAAAGACTGGAAAACCTTCTGTGGTATGGTGGGTACTAGAGCAGTGATCTCTTTTCCCTCATAGTCCACTTAAAGCTAGAGAAAATGAGAAAGAGTCCTAACAACAGATCTAGAGAGAATCCCAGCCTATTAAAGCTTTATTCTGTGTGCCTGGCTGGAGTATCAACCTCTGTGTTGGGTACCAGGGCTCTGCATAAATCATATGACAAGGACACAATGTCCAGTAGAAGTTATTAAGCAGAGAACCACCTAAGGAAAACACATTCAACCTGAAGCCACCCAGAGCTAGGATAACACGGAAACGAGACAAGGCAGAATCAAGTGCCTTTCATGCATCCTGACACAATAGCAGGGAGAACACTTCCTTCCGTTCCAGACTCACAGTTCTGGCAGCCCAGCAGTCTCTTCAACGCAGACACCTGCTCCGAGCAGGACTTGCTCCTTTAAAAGTGATGGAGACGGCACCAGTTTCTTCCTTCTGATACAATAACCCAGAACAGCAGCTCTCAAACTTGCTTGGAGCAAGACTTGCTTACAACAAGCCCATGCAACCATTGGCCCCCAACACACACGTAGGGACTCGGGACCCACAGCTCTTTGCTCTGGAACTGTTCCTTAAGGGCTGCATGTTCACAATACACAGACTCAACTCTCCCATGTGGCTGCTAGGAAAAAAACACCTCACAACATGGCTGTAAGCTACTGCGGGGACAATGACAATCCATACTTTTCGAAGCTACAAAACATTTGAGATTCTGCATGTCAGAAAGTAGCCCTAGTGAGGGAATGCAACATTTCTATAAACTAAACACAGATCACCAGAATCCTTGAACTACATTTTCTGAGGAATGCTTGCTAGATCAGGTCCCTAAGAGGACTTAAATGGAGGTATACCTAGCTGTTGGCAATTGAATTACGCTTACACAGAAACTCCTCCTAGATACGTTTAAAGACATGATCAACTTACTTTCATCATTTTCTCCTGCTTCAGATGTCACAGTGATTGTGAAAGTCGTTGGCTTTTCTGACAATACTGTTCAAAGAAAAAAAAAAAGAAAAGAGTCAGAGAGGGATTCCTTAAATCAGACAGCTACCTCTTGACATCATTAAAACTGAACTTCTCAAGGACTAAGGAAGCAACGAAGCTCTTGATACAGAATTAAGGACCTTTTTAACCTATTAATAAATACTTTTCAATTAACAGCTATTTTCCATATGATGCGATGTTTGGAATGCTCTTTGCATGAGAGCATATAACATCAACAATACCAAAAAGTTTCTCTTTTGGGAAGTTTTCTCGTTTGGAAGTTTCACTTTTCCAAAAAGAGCAAATCTACCTACCATCAAATGACTTATGTTAGTGCACTGAATGTGTGCAGAAAGCTCCCAAAGCTAATTCGCTTTATTGTGCTAGATATGGGTGAGGAGCATGCAGCGCACTCCTGACCCTGGACTATTTTTACAGTGTATCTGCACCTATTTCTATATTTAGGACAGCTTAATGTAACAAATGCTTCTTAAAACAAAAAAGGAATACATAGTGCTCTCCTTCAAGAATGGACTATCCAAGTAACGTACTAGAATGAAATTGCACAAATGAGGCAGCTAGAAAACAGACAACGAGCAGCTCTATAGAAATACACAAAATGCAAGCCCTGCGATCTAAAGTTTCACAGCCTGGAAACCTCATCGCACAATTGCGGGCTGCAGCCCATATCCTCAAATAACGACTGCTCTGTATCACTGTTATAGCCTATGCCCAATCTAGTACGTACGCTCTCACAGTATTAATTGAATTTGGTAACTGCTAAGGTACTACTACCATCTTTTTTCCTCCCTCTTCTTTTGGGTATAAGCGCATTACAGGAGCGAACAATAACTCAAAGTAAGCATCAGAGTAGAGGCTATATGACCGTATACTACTTCCTTACTGGTATCAGTGATTCAGCATCCCCAGCTACCAGAGATCAATTCATATACCTTTAACATAAAGCTGAAGAACCTAAAAGATTTTTGGATTAGAGGAATGGGCAAACGTACTGGGCAACCGTCTGTGTGACGAAGTTACAGCTAAGTAGGATGCTGTAGGACTTTGGGCAGAGTAGATAGCGTGCAGGAAGGAAGCAGAAGATGCACGGGTTTTTTCACCGTTACTATTCTTTAGATACTGAGCACCATAAATCACGTTGGATTAGCCAGCATGGTAGATACTCTTAATTGTTTGATGGTAACTAGGAAGTCCGGAAGACCTGACGAACCCAGGTATCCATCACATGAAAGTTTTGGCAATATAGCGTACTGCGCCTGGGCATTAAAGCTCGCCTCAGCCCCACCACAGATCTGCAACGGGATAAGGCGATGCTGGCAACGCACCCGCAGCGCAAACGGCGCCTTTAAGCACCCCAACCCCGCCGTCCTGCCGGGCCGGGCCGGGCCGGGCCGGGCCGGGCGGGGCGGGGCGGGGCGAGGCCGCCCCCAAACGGCGAGCCGGCCGCGCCCCAGCCGGTGCCCCGGCTCCCCCCGGGCCGCGCCACCGGACGGGTGTCGGCAAAGCGCCTCCGGCCCGGCCCGGCCCGGCCCGGCCCTCAGCGCCGCCGCGGCGGCAGCGCCCGCGCGTCCGGCCCGGCCCGGCCCGGCCGGAGAGCCCCGCCGAGGGCTTTGGGTTGGGAAAAACAACAGAAGAAAAAAAAATAATAATAATAATAATAAAAAAGACGAAAAATGTTCAACCCGCGCGGCGAGAGGGCAGGGGCGCCCGGAGGCGCGCGGGCAGGCACGGGGGCCGGCCGCTCGTCCCTCACACCGGCCGGCCGGCCGCCACGCGGAGCGCCGGCCCCGCCGCGGCTCACCCGTGAAGGAGTCCGGGTAGATGGACTCCAAGGCCTCCAGCTCGTTACGCTGCTCCTCGCTGTAGTCGGTCATCGCCGCCGCCAAGGGCCATGGGCCGCCCGCCCCGCCAAGCGACCCCCGCCCCGCCGGCCCGCGCAGGCGCGCTCACCTCCGGCCTCGGCTAGGCATGCCTGGCGCTCACCCGCCCTCGATCGGCGGTGGATGCCTTTGGGCTGAAGGGGAGGAAGGGCGCGCTGCGGGCGGCGGTGCCGTGAGGGTACCGGCAGCGCGGCGCACTCGTGTTCCCTCGCCTTCCCCAAGGGTGGTCGAGGGCGGTGTGTGTCCCCTCCCCCGCCCGGTTAATTCTGGTACTTGCCGCTTGGCGTTCATCTCTGCGGGCGTGCTGAGTCCGGACGTCTCTGTGTCCAGAGAAGGGCAACGAAGCTGGTGAAGGGTCTGGAGAGCAGGTCTTGTGAGGAGCAGCTGAGGGAACTGGGGTTGTTTAGCCTGGAGAAGAGGAGGCTGAGGGGAGACCTTACTGCTCTCTACAACTACCTGAAAGGAGGTTGTAGTGAGGTGGGTGTTGGTCTCTTCTCCCAAGTTACTAGCGATAGGACAAGAGGAAACGGCCTCAAGTTGTGCCAAGGGAGGTTTAGATTGGATATTAGGAAAAATTTCTTCACTGACAGAGTGGTCAGGCACTGGCACAGGCTGCCCAGAGAGGTGGTGGAGTCACCATCCCTGGAGGTGTTCAAAAAACACATAGATGTGGCACTTCAGGACATGGTTTAGGGGACATGGCAGAGTGGGGTTGATGGTTGGACTTGATGATACTAGAGGTGTTTTCCAACCTTAATGATTCCATGATTCTGTGACTCGCTGTGTTTACCTACCTGTACCTGGCGCCCTTGAAAAATCACGCTGTGGTCAGGTGCAGCCCTGGCTCCCCCCTCTCCCCTCGCTGGGAGCAGCGGTGTTTGGAGTAGGTGAGGTGCTCAGGCTCTGTTACCTGGGCTTCTGAGGGCCTGAGGGCTCCCAGCTAAAGGCGCAGGCTTAAGGGTTAGGCAGGTATTCACTAGTTGTCATTCCTTGGAAATCTATAGGGATTAGCAGACTGAAGGGGATTCAAAACTATTGCTCTAAGAATAGCATAAGCGTGCTGTGGAGGCAGCTGAATGCCATTTCAGCCTGAAATTGGAAGTTCATTTGATGGCAGATGCAAAAATCCATTGGTGGTGCAGCTTAGAGTTAAAAAGCACCCGGAGACTCTCTAGGGAAGGTTCACAGTGATTTCAGAGGTCCCATCGCATACACAGGCGGCGTCAAAGCTAGCAATGCTGGGAGCCCCTGTGCTTGGGGGTTACCTGCAAGGATGAGTTTAAGACTGTTGAGGGTTAAACAACAGCAGACCCTGATGGGTACTTGGTACAAAGAGTAGTTTTAAGGTGCATTGTTTTCCTAGGTATATGGCCAGTGCTTTCCCCTTGGGTGCATTTTACAAGCTGAGAGTCTCCAGAAAGCTTTTACCATGGACATAAAGAGAATAATTTTCACTTCAAGTGAGCAAACTGCAATTCTAAATTGATTTTGGGTAAGATGACTCAGGTTTTAGCAGGCACAGTTAGACTGTTCTATACCAACTCATTGATTTTTCTGTATTAATGAATTATTTTGAAAGCTGTGCCTTCACTACCAATCCGTGACATGTTTCAGGGAGCAGAGGAGTGAAGGCAAATACCAAATCACCCATAGTACTACAGCTATATCTAGTACTATGGATTAATATATGCTAACAGAGTGATAGTGTATTTGTATATTGGCAGGTTGACTTTACAATGGCAAGTACAGCTAGTACTTCCACTCAGTATTTTAAATTACGAACTATAAAAAAAGAACACAGGACAAATAGTAATTGGGACAAAACTGGAAAACATGAACTTTAAAAGTTTAGCAAGAAGTTAAAAGAATTTGACAGCTCGCTCTTCCTCTTAGCTGTAAATATTGCACCACTTTATAGTGGTACTGTAAAACAAGGGAAGAAGTGGAAGGTACCGACATAGAATGAAGACAGCAGTTAGCTTTTTGTCGTTTGGATCCAGATATCAGCATAGGGTTTTTTTGCCAAAACTCTCAGATATACAAATCAACTGCATGTATTCCAGATTACACACAGTGTTCCATCTTCCTTAAATAAAAACCCACAGAGATTTTAAAACTTAAATTAGAGATTGTTTTTACTAACAGAGGTACTTTGCTTCCTAAGGAGTTCTTATAAACAGTGCAGGTGTATTACCTTGTATTGGGTTTGCATAGCAAGGTTTTGGTAGCCAGGAGCAGGGAGGGGCTACAGGGGTGGCTTCTGTGAGAAGCTGCTAGAAGCTTCCCCTACATCGACACAGCCGATGCCAGCCGGCTCCAAGATGGACCTGCTGCTGGCCAAGGCTGAGCCCATCAGAGACAGCGGTAGCGCCTCTGGGATAACATATTTAAGAAGGGGGAAAAAAGCCCTGTGTGACAGCAGCTGGAAGAAGGGAGTGAGAATATGTGAGAGAAAGAACCCTGCAGACACCAGGGTCAGTGAAGAAGGAGGGGCAGGAGGTGCTCCAGGTGCCAGAGCTGAGATTCCCCTGCAGCCCCTGGTGAAGACCATGGTGAGGCAGGCTGTCCCCCTGCAGCCCATGGAGGTTAGCAGTGCAGCACATATCCACCTGCAGCTCTTGGAGAACCCCATGCCAGAGCAGGTGGATGCACCTGGAGGAGGCTGTGACCCTGTGGAGAGGAGCCCACGCTGGAGCAGGTTTGCTGGCAGGACTTGTGACCCCATGGGGGACCCACGCTGGAGCAGTTCATGGAGGAGCATAGCCTATAAAAGGACCCACGTTGGAGAAGTTTGTGGAGGACTGTCTCCTGTGGGAGGGACCCCATGCTGGAGCCGGGGAAGAGTGTGAGGAGTCCTCCCCCTGAAGGGGAAGGAGCAGCAGAGACAGCAAGGAGTAGTGATGAACTGACCAACCCCCATTCCCCATCCCCCTGTGCTGCTGGGGGAGGGAGGTAGAGAAAATCAGGAGTGATGTTGAGCCCAGGAAGAAGGGAGGGGTGGGGGAAAGGTGTCTTAAGATTTAGTTTTATTTCTCATTATTCTACCCTGAGTTGAGTGGTAATAAATTAACCTAATTTTCCCAAGTCAAGTCTGTTTTGCCTGTGATGGTAATTGGTGAGTGATCTCTCCCTGTCCTTATCTCAACCCGTGAGTCTTTCATTATATTTTCTCTCCTGTCCAGCTGAGGAGGGGAGCAATGGAGTGTATTTGATGCGCACGTGGCATCCAGCCAGGGTCAACCCACCACATAGATGAAGGTTTAGGATTCAGATGAAATACATATGTGGGAACTTGTATGAATTTTAGTGATGTAAAATATGTATCATTCTCCAGTTATTCAGCACATAATTATTTGCATTTGCTACAGTGCTTGCTTTTGTTCAGAAGTTTAAATCTTAAAGACCAAACATGTTTACCACAATCCACAATTTAACTTCTGGCTCCTGCATTTTGTAGTAAAATGTACTTAATTATATTTTTCCACTTCAACACTCTGGGGTCATTTATTAGCAGGAGGTAGCATCCTATAATCTAGTATATGGCTTTGCAGCACACACATGTACATGGCAAGGCAATACAGGAAGCATTAGGAAAAGGTATGGTATGCATTTTTCCCCCCTTGGAGTTAGAGAGGAGGTAAGATGCAGTAACATCACATCATACCACACTGAACTAACACAAAAATATCATTAAGCCTTCTTTCACTAAATTCAGTAGGTTTTAATCACAGTAATATTTATGGGCACAAGAGTATGACTAAATTAAGTTTTTCACAGGCAAAGCAAACCTTGCTGCAGAGTGAGGTTTGTTTCTCATCCTGATTTGCTCTTTGTACAGTAAGCAAGCACACAAACACCTGAGAGATTCTGAAGTACATCTAAAAGGAATAGGAGACTGACCTTGCTCTTACTTTCAGCCAGAGTACATTTGAACTCAGTTTTGCTCATGTAAAGTGTTTGTTCATACAGCTGCTATATGTTGCACCCCTCCATCCTGTGCCTCTCAGTGGGCATTTTATCTCTTCAGTAGAACTGAAAGTTCTCTCATCATTGTATCGAGACCCACCCTTTGTTGCTGAAGTTCCCCCATATGTTTCTCCTGTGCCACTCTAGCCACAGGCTTAGCCTGTAGTTAGCTCAGTATATTTTATACACATAATACAAGAAAGGTGTGGAAAAGGAGAAATAAGGCATTTCTGCTAGGGGGCACTAGGACAGAGCTGGATATCTGCTTTTGCTCTGTACAGAATGAACCAACTCATAGGATCCAATCAAAGTCTAGCTATTAATTTTTAAAAGTTTTTTTAATGGGAGGAAAGAAAAAGCATTTGGGAATAACTTCCTCTCCCAGTACATACTCATCCTTTTAGCACAAGTGTTAGAAAGCAGAGCTGCAGCTTGAAACAGCTCATCCTAATCTAGACACAGACCATCACATCCCACAGGAGTCAGACGCCATCAGGAAAGGCATCTATAAGCATGTGCTAAAGGACTAAATTAACAAGATATACTTGCTCACATACTTTATATATCAATGTAATAAGGCATCAGAAAGTTCCAGAGCAGCTCAGGTCTGATGTGGAGCTAAACACATTCCTGCTTTTCTGCAAGGTGTTGGTGGGGGCTTGGATCCTCAGAGCTGTGGTCTGATCACAGGGTCTTCATCAGTCTTCAGGTATTTTCCATTTACAGACTGCTTGAGCGCCCAGTCATGGAGGAGGCTGTAGTCGTAATGCTCCTCATCCACTCGCTTCAGAAAGGCCAGTCCAGAAATGGCTTGCCACTCTCTGAGCGACGGGATACGGATTTCCTTTACATTTTCACTCCCTGGGACAAAGCCAAAGAACTTCCTTATGTGCTGCATGGCATAGAGCCTGGAGTGCTGGTCTGTCGCTTCATCAAAGAGCTCCTGCTCATTATGAACATAGCTGCTCCAGTATCTGAAGTGCAGAAAGCTGAGTGGGGAGAAACAGCTTGCCAGGCAGTAAGACAGGAAGACAGTGATGACTACCATAGCAATCAGAAGCCAGCCAGCCACCTTACAAGGAAAGAGAAAAAACTGTTACAGCTAAAAATACTCACAGTGGTGACTTCTGAGCATCAGAAAAATCTGTAAGATGCTCTTTACTTGCTTTTCCTAAATAATAAGGTTAACAAGGTATAAGCCTGGTAAGGTTCTGTTACCATCAGACCCAGTCCCTGCCTACTCAACATAGCCATGTGGTAAAGTCACTTCTTTCTGTCAAGTTTAAGGGAGTTCTGCTGTATAGTTTGCTAAGGATTTTGCCTCCACAGCTATTATAAGTGAGAAGAAAAGCCATCTAATTCCTAGCCTAGAATAGCTTACAGCCTGTTCAAAACCGATTTCCTCTGAAATGACAACCTAATGTTCCCCCTATTATTTACCTGGTATGTAAGTTTTTAGAATTAAATCTGATCTAAAAACCAAGATTTTAATTTGGTTCACATGGAGCTCTCACAGCCTGGGCCACTTAGTCACATGTTTCTTATGCTTGAATGAAGAAACTTCATACCCTCCCTGGCTCTTGAACTTCAGTTTGTCTTACTTGACAGTATTTTTCAAGTTAGTATGCAAGGAAGAATATATCCTCCAGTAGTAGGTAGCAAACTGGACAATCAGACATAGTAATTTATATACCTAGATTTCAGTTCCATGTACAGGAACAAAGCAGGCTTCAAAACACTCAGACACTTGGCACTCAAGGCAGAAGATACCAATCCTGTTTTATCCTAACACTTCACCTGCTGGATTAACTCTACTTCTCATCATTAGATCTGCAGGCAACAGAAGCAACATGCATTACTCACCTGTGACTGGTATCGGAGTAGGAGAATCACTTCATCTCTTGCCCGGGTCAGCTCTGGAGGAACTAACTGACTACATGGAAACGCAGCCAATATCCTTCTGCGTTCGCTAGCAGTAACATTAGGAGTAGCTCCATAATAATGCACGGAGACATACTCACTCATGGCACAGACAAAATATGAGCCATTTATCAGGGTGACTGCTAGCCACGTTACTGGAGCAACCAGTGCTCTCCCAGTGATGCTGCACAGGACAAAGCAGATAAGTTTGCATTGCAGTAACCGGTTTGGCCTAGTCCCTTCCTCAAAAGGAGACCTTTGGCCTGTAACCAGCCTCCAAGTCTGGTTATTCAGGGCATAGCCAACAACCAGAAGGATCAGTGCAGGAACTCCTAGGAAAGCCAGCCCATAGATAAGGTTCTGCCCAACATTACAGGGACAGCTGAATGTAAAAAAAGAGAAAAGCTGCTGCCCACCAATTGTCAATATTGCAATTATAGCATTAGCAACAACAACCTCTTTGCCTTTTAGAAAAGTTAACCACTTTGGTAGGAAAGTCATTTTAGATCTTACTCTTTATCAGCTGATTTTGCTTTAAGTCAATACTAGCTTTTAGTTAATAGCAGTCTAGAACAGAACAAACTCCAACAGCTTAAAAAAAATAAACCAAACTCCCAAACACAACACCAAAAAAACCCCTGCTAGTCCTTCTTCTCCTACTAATTTTGATTCTACTCCATGACAACTAGAAGCTTGTTTGCTAGCTTTAAATATACTTACAGACATCCAATCACGTGTTTTAATTGTTCAATAATTTATCTCACTTGTTCTGGTTCATTTAACTTCCAGGCAATTGTGAGCTCTGCCAGCCCCTTGCTAATTATCTGAAACTAACAGTAAATTCTCCCTACCTTTTGGATGACATGAAATGCTATCAAAACCATGACTACCCGGTCAGGGTTAATTGGCAGGCTGTTTACTAATCAATGGCAATTAGCAGAAGCATGGCATGAGACCAAGAAGAAAAAAAAAAAAGAAAAGGAGATCTTTCAGCTATTCTTCATAAAAAATCAACCAAACAAAACCTTGTCAAGTGGACTTATTATAAAAACCAAAGCATTTAAAACAGAAAATGTTTCAACTTTAAAATAAAGCCAGAAAAGATTCCATAAGTAGCACAAAGTTGGTGAATCCCAATGCTGCTCGTATTTAATGTCAGTTCTGGTTCTGAGGCAATTTGCTCCAAACACTGGAGTCTGAGATGTAGTTAGCTGCTGGACCATGAGGATTTTAGTGTTTCACCTGTAGATGGCAAGAAGCTAGTGTGTCTTTTTTCCTGGCAGTGTTGAATGTTTCCTTCGGAAAGTATTTTTTTGCTAATGTGTGATCTGCTATTCACTTCACACGGTGTCAAGCCAGCTTCAGACACACTCGTGATACTAGCTGGCATTTATATAGCATGCCTGTGACTACAAGTTTTAAGGTTTTCTCGAAGTATTGTCAGTCCCGTTCTGTGGACAGAGGCGGATAGAAATTTTTCAGTTAAATGTTTCCAGAGCTGGTTTCTGAATATTGGGATGTATGATCTGGGCTCTCAGCATTTCTCACAAATCAAGCCTTAAACAGAAGTTAATTTAAAATGTTTCACTCCTGATGATTTTCTCTGGGTCACACTTTGTCTGTGGTCATGCTATCCAGTGGTTCTGTACACCTTCAATACTCTGCATTCCTTAGGCTGATCTGAATATGCAAATACTTGTGTTAAAATTCTGAGAAGTCTAACTGCCTGTAATATAAACTTTTTACCAAGAAGAGAAAAAAAATTAGCCAGAAAGTCTGTGAGGAAAATTGTCTTCCCATTACAGATGGCTATCTCCAGCATCTGTGGACTTGGTGGCATGATATAATGGTGTTTGACTGCACAGCCTCTTCTCTCCCCTTGCAGAGAGGGTTGCTAATAATAACTTTCAGCTCAAAAAGTAGTTTTAGCACCCATGGTACTTGTTTGGATGGCAGAGACACTCTCACATCTGTTATACACATGGATGGCATGTTATACACGCCCTGCCTGTTTACTAGGCAAGACCTTGTTCCTCCAGTGCGCTGTTAGGGTGGACACCTGCTTGTCTCATCCCTGGTCACAATCTATGAACGAGGTCCTTGCTGATAATTGGCTGGCAAAACTATACGACACCATTACACAGAATTAAAAGTGATAGAGAAACATGCTGAAACATCCAGCAGCACTTTGCCACAGCTTTTCTGGAACCTGTTGTTAAGTTCTTGGTTGTTTGGGCACAGTAGTAGCACAACAAAAACCCAGTGCTGTCTGAACACTGCCATTTTGAAGCTTCATTTTCTTTCAGTATCGCAGCATTTTCAGTAACTTTTTTTTTGTACTAGTGGCATTATATTTTGAAAAAACTTACCTCCTTTAAATTCAGTGGAATAAACCCATCAGGCTATTACAGAATTATTTTGAAGATGTGTTTTATAAGAGCCTCAGTTAATTTTAAAATTTCCGATTGATTGCTACTGAGCTTTGTTTGGGAACCCACGTCTTATTTTGTATTAAGGGAGGAAGGCTTTCCCAAGCATCACTTGTTTACTCAAGAAACGTATTAGATGTGAAACTGAAGAGAGGCACAACACTGAAATATTCATAGTCAGCCTAAGGCTGTTGAATAAGGCAATTTATACAATCAATACAACAACTTTATGCTGCTTCATTGTCACTTCTTTGGCATTTGTTTTCATGCTGTGCTGTAAATAATCCTGCTGGCTCATCCTATTATGGAACAAATTACAGGGTTGGATCCAATTAAGAGCTTGGGCGGCACATCAAACCTTTAAGTACTTGCCTTTGCGGAGGAACCCGGAGTCCTGAGGTAGACATTTAGGCTCTTTATCTGATGCCCAGGAAGAGTTAGGACTGAATGCAATCCAAAATACCACTACCTGAGGTGACAGCCAGCTTGCCTCTGAGGCAAAGGGATGATTATAGCTGACGGCTGAGGCAAATAGGATGTGTGGGCAAACCTTAGCCATGCTTTTGCTTGTCATTTTGCAGGGCTCTGTCAGCTTGAATTCACTGCCAGGAACATCACTTATGAGAATAAGTGATTTTTTTTTAAGAACTGAGAATGTTTTGTCATTTTCTTTTAAAACATGTTTATTGGAAGACGTATTACACCTTCCTATCCTCCCAAGCAAACAGTTTTTATTCTTGTTTGCTTTTTATTGAAATAAAGCAGCCATGGCAGAAGTGAGAGATTGGTTTCAGCTCCCTTCTCCACCTGATCTAGTCAAAACTCACTCACACACCTTTTCTTCCAAGAGCTCAGTTATTATTAGTGATGTGGTGTGACTGTGGTGGGAAGAAGCTGTATTCTCCAGCTTTCCTGCCATAGTTCTACTAGTTGCTCTTAGTTTCCCCACAGAGAGGATTTTGATATTTATTGGATGAGAAAAAGATTAGGATTTTGTTATCTAATGGCCAGGAAAAGGTACAAAGAAAGAGGGTAGTGTTCTTCTATTTTCCATCTGAAGGTTGCTTCCCTTAAAGTTTGGAGGAGGAGACTGAAGCCTGGTCTCTCCAGTCCTGCACGAGTGTTTTCATCACTGAGTTAACAGTCAAAAGACTAATGTTCTGTGCCTCCTCTAGCTGCATTTTGAGTTATATTTTGCATGGATGTCAAGCCTGCCTGTGCATGTTAGAAAGCATGCTATGAAAGTACCTGCATGACAGATTTCCTGTGGGAGCACGGGAGCACTGCCTGTGTCCTGCATTCTGCCTGGTCGCAGGTTGGCTTCAGGCTGCCAAGTAATTTGCATGGTCTCTTTGGCCTGATTAAGAGAGAAGTTCCTCTCCCCTAACCAGGACAAGCACTGATGAGAAAATCTTCAATAAGCTTTATGTTAAGGGAAGAATAGAAACCTGTCAATGATTTTTTTTAACTTCAGAATTCAGCTGTGCTTTATAGACAAATGTATATGAGATTTTAGGTGCCTGCAGTGAGTTTCAGCAGAAAGTAGGCACCTGAATCCAAAAACACCCTCTTGAAAACAGTTCCTGAGATGCCTAACTTAACCAAGGAAGTTTCAGCAGGTATGCTGAAAACACTTCCCAGGCAGGGCACTACGGGCAAGGTGGCAGCAACGGCACTGCTTTATTCTGAAACACAGCCAAAGCAGCAACCACCCTGGGCTTTGAGTAAAAGCACTCATCTGTGATGTGGGAAGCCTGTGTTTAAGTACTTTTGTTTCATGCAGCTTAAACCCCCATCACTTACCTTCTTGCGATTTGAAAGAATTCAATTTTCTGTGAGTGAAATGTTTAATACAAGATCTATTGAACTGAAGATGGAGAGCAATAAAAAGCCTCATCCTGTATTGTACTAACTTGGACACTCATGTTTTGTGGCAAGTGTGTTCTTGTTTTGGCTCACAGAACTTTTTTAGGTATTTTTTTAGGCATTTGACACCTAATTCATTATTGACCTTTCTGTTGCACTCTGCTCTGGGATATTCATGTTTGGGAGAATCCTTAGATACTGAACTACTAAAGAGATCATGTGCTTAGCTCTACAGGTTTCAGCTTTCCTATAATAGCCAGTCCACTGTAAGAGACAGGATGCTGGTGCTTTTGAACTTCAGGAAACATTTTGTGTATTTTTTTTTTTTTTCAGTTTAATGGGAATGAAGAGAACTGGTGTAGTCTAATGCTCAAGCAGTGTGCCAGACCGACTTTCTTGGGGCTGAAGGCTAAAATCCTCTCCTCACAAACATGACAGAAAGGCAGGTGGAGGGTGATGCTAATTTCCTCACTATTCAAATTGCTTTGGATTCTTTCTGAGAAGTCTATGTTAAGGTTTAAAATAGGTGCCAGATATGTGCCAACCTCTACTATTTTCACAGGGCCGCAAGTCAGACAACAGGTAAAATTAAGAAGATGTTTTTGCTCTGTTCCCGGAGATGTGGATGCGGTTCACCATTGACTTGTTTCCCTCACTGGAGCCATTGAATCCCCAGTTTATTTGGACACACTGTTTCAGCTTCATTTTCTCAATCATATGCCAACCTTTCATAATGTGGTACATTCTACCTAATACATCATATTATATGTGTGAATTTACATGTATACACATGTGCACATATGTATTTTCCAAACAATGCTGATGTGTTCTTGCCACGCATTGCACTGTCTGGTCCACAGTGTTCCTTCATGATTGTAGTATTAATAAAGCAGGCTGAAGTAATTCATCCTTATATTCAGAACTGGATAAATAAAATGGTGCTCATTTATGGGTAGTCTTTGTGATGGTTTCACTGCAGTTAAACTATGCTAATGATAATCTTTCAGACCACTTGCAGTACACTTTCTTATGGAATATAGGATATCTCTTGCAATGAGAGATGTATTTGGTGCTTGTCACCAGTTGGAGACAATCTGAGAAACAAACCTCAATTTAGAAATGCAAGTAACTATCTAAAGAATTGTAATGCCTGGCTTTTATAATTTATTTAAATTTAGATATGGGAAGTACCTACAATAGTTTCATTTACAAAATGGAGTTGGATTTTACAGGGCCAGAAAAGTGCCTAGAAAAAAATGGAAGAGACTTATTATATTGTAAAGTTGTCAACACCAGCTCATTCTGTGCAAAATGAAAGCTGTTAGGATGACTAAGTTTCACACAGAAAAAGCTGAAAATCCTTTTATCTGTCTTATTTTTTGTTGTTGAATTGTGTCATAACTTTAAACTACCATTTTTTAAAGTAAATTAATCCTTCTTATCCCAAATGAATCACATCTGGAGTAGTAAATACCTGTAATTTTACTATCGCACTGAATCTATTCATTAATTGAAATTTAATAACAGCATGACATTCAGATGAGGCCATGTACTTCCTTTCCTGGGAGGACTCAGTGGGAATATATGTGGAGATAAGTCCTATAAAAAGACAGCTGATTCATTTCTAAATTCACTAGTGACCATAGTCTAAATTTATTGCAAATCTCAAGTAACAGAATAGGGCAAATTTAACTCAGGGGAAAAGAAAGAAAGAAAGTTGAACCTTTGTGGATGTTCATAGCAGGGATGTTTACAAATAGGGGTTATAATGGGTTAAGAACAGCAGATCCCCTAGAAACATCATTAATGAAAGTGGCATTTGCACAAGCTGGCAGCTGTAGCAGGTACACAATTTATTCCTCTGGGTTTTTGGGTGCTCTAAATCTGTCCTGCTAGCTTTGCAGAAACATGGTGGTAGTAATGTCTTGTAACCCGTACTGCTCCTGCCTAGGCAGACATTTACTCACCAGACTAAAGCAGTCAGAGCTGATGGAAGACTATAGCTCCTTTAAGTTGAAAATTATCAATTTTTAATCACCTTGTGCAGCAGTGTCTTGCAATTGTGTTTTATTCTTCAGAGAGGGAGCTTTTGTTAACTCTCCAAACACCAAAACCTGACACAAACAACAGAATGAATTTGCTGTCCCTAAAAACGTAAGACCTGTGAATCTCTTGTGGCTGCCTGGTTTAACTTCCCATGGCTGTTTGATGTGTATTTGATTACAAATAATTTATGTTATTTATGTTGTGCACAGGGGCAGATCTGTTGCCAGCCAGATTCCTCCCAAAGGGCTCGGTACACATAGAGAATAGGAGGAGCATCAGCAGCATTACAGATTGCAGCAAACACATCTCATGCAAAAGGCAGAAGAGCAGGAAGGAGAAAACTTTAGAGAAGGGAAAGAGGAAATACTATTGAGAGAAAACTATGCTGCTTGAAGAAGACATAAACTGACAATCAGTACATCTGGCGTTACGCAAGCAACATGTCTAGGCCACCAGGAAGAAAGCAGGAGAACCACAAAATAGTAAGACATTTTTGTAATGTGCAGTTGAAATTGTGCATGGAGTAAGAATAAACTATTATTGTATTGATATGTTTTATACAGTTGTATTTCTGAATAGCCTGAAAGTACTGAAAGGACGGGGATGAGTCTGCCAGTATGAGAGCAGAGGCGCTGGCAGCATTTATGGCTACAGTGAGACCCCCTTGTGAGTTGCCAACAAGCTGCCGGTTATTAAGCAGTGACATAAAAAAGCCTGCCCATAGGACTTGGAGTCTGATTGACTCTGAGCAGAAATACAGAGATTTGCTCTAGGAGCCTTCATACCTCTTGAGATACCTTGACTATGACATGAAATGATTTTCAGACAGTCCTGCCTTCAACATGAATCCTTCAGGCCAAAACTCCGTTCTTGTTTTGAGAAAAAAAGCTGTGCCAGCCACATCTCTACCCCATGAACAGTTACAGAATGAGATGGTTCATCTGGGACTGCAGCATACCTGGTACCCACTGTGTGCATCCTACATAGAAGACCACGTCTTCTTTTGGGGGTGATGTTGCATCAGCAAGGGTCCTTTTTCATCCTCCTAATATTGTGATTTTTCTATGCACAGGGAGTGCACTGTCACAGGATCTCAACATCTGCCTTTAAGGCCAAAATCTGATTCTTGGGGAAACAATGGTAAAACTGTAACCAGTGTCTTTGAATGTTGGCTTTGACCGTTGATCACATAGCACAGACTTCTATCAAATAGAAGTTACGTAAACCAAGACTTCCTTCTTTTTCTGCACTTCATGTTAATATCCTCCTAAAACTCCAGCCGTTGTTTTAAATACATTGAATGCAAGGTTTTCCCAAACTGTATGACCACAAAAAGCAGTATTTTGTGCCATTAAAGATACCAGTTATTCTCCTTCTTGTTCTCTGGCAGTGGTGTGTCTAAATACAAAAAATTCAGATAGCAAGTTTCATCAGAATCTCTATCTGTGGTTGAAAATTTCTGACTGCTTAGGAATAATTTACCACAAGTCCAAAAAAACTAAAGTGCCATAATGCAGAAACAAGGTCACAGTGGTTTAAAAAACCCAATGATAGTATTGTGTCTTGAAGAGAATAAGTTAGCATCTGAAAGTATAATTATGACACAGGTATCTGTGTATAAATATGTATAACAAACTGAAGAGAGAGGAAGTTGCTAGTAAGGAAAATAGAACATAGACAACTGTAGAAGACTGATAACAAAAACAAAATGACTGTCTCACTCACTGGGCACTTAACTGCATGTTTTCACTTTATCCCTAGTGCTGAGATTCTGAACAGGCTTAGGAAAGATGGACACAAAGTTTCTGAGACTGGGTTCTGTTCAGAAGCAGAGGTCTAAGTGCATAGAGAGATTTATGGTCAAAGACAGAAATGCCAAGTAAGTTCATCTGCCTCTGTGGTTAGATAGTCACTAGATGAAACACAGAGAGAAGGAGATCTCTGTTCTGTGTTTGGATGGTTCAACTCCACACAATTCTTTCTTCAGGAATTTAGAGCCTTAGGGCTCCCTGAATGGTGAATGGTGATTTTTGATAGGAGTTGGGGCAGTGGAGAAGTTCCAGAAGGCTTTAAGACAATGTTGTGTCAATTTCTGAAAAGGGAATAGAGGTCTCCACTGAAAAAGAAGCAGACGAATATAATATAATTAAAGTTAATATACATAAGTTTATGGACAAAAAATACTCCAATGGATTGCAAGAGTGGCTGATAAATATGTTGATATTGTATGCTTAAATTTCTCTAAGGTATTTGTCTTATTACAACACAGACTTTCTGCTGAGACTAGAACAATATAGAACCTACATGACATCCATTTACTCCACTAAAAACTTGTTAACTAGAATTTGGCAAAGTGCAACATTATTTTAAACAGGAATTATCACCAAGGTGAGTTTAGGAAATGGTTCCATACTACTTAAGATTTTGAACAGTGACTTGTTAAAATGGGAACATTGATTAAACTCCACGCTTCTGATGCAAATGGAGCAGGAAGAGGTCTTTCCACCAAGCTGTTCTTCCTTTCCTTGTGTGATTTGTTCTATTGCTTTCATTGGTGTACACTATTATGTTTCCACAGGCTATAAACAAAAAGCACCTCTAGTCTGCCCACATGCCACAGGCCTGTAGCACTTCCTTTAAATAATTCCCGTCGAAGAAGTTTAGTGAGAGTCAACCTAGTCTCTCGCCTAAAGGCCAGCTGCTACTTCTGCTAAATATAGTCTATTCTTCAGTGCCATGGACGTGATCTGGCAGGGCAGGGAGAGAAGAAAACTCTCCTGCAGACTGGTGTACAGCTGAAGATCCCAGATTAGTGCTTGTGTCAGGATCTGTGCAGAGATGTGCCTTTGACCTCTTCAGTTGCTCTCCACGTTCCTTGGGCAGGCGGCTGTAATCCTCACCCATCCCCTTCATCTTGCTTGTGTGGTGGAGCCATACTAACCATATCTTCTGTACTAAGATACAGAAATAATGTCACAATGAGATTGTCCAGACATTTGGAGAGCTAGTATTGACAGTGATTCAAGTTACTTGTAAAGACTGATAAAGAAGGGGAACTGTCAATGGGACTGATTCTTTTCTACTCTGCTTGTTGTTATTCTGTACACTTGCACTGAATTATAGTGTTTTTTCATTATTCTAAGCTAATTTTTTTACCTACTTTTTATTTTTTTGGGAAAGTAGCTGATGATCTGAATCAGATCAACCATAACTTTCTGAAGGAACTGAAATTTCAGTGTATATACTGTTGTTCCAATTGTAAAAGGACTGATAGTCCATTGCCTCTGTTATTCTTCCTGCAGTTAAATGCTTGTCATTCATCTTGGATGGCATTTGACAGCATTTATCAATCCAGCATACATACGTGCAGTTATAGGATGCAAGAATGCACTTCATGAAAGTAGCTGTATCCCAAGAAATGGTATCTCTGACAAGCAATATGATCAATTCAGGTTCTGGTACACTTGAATTGTGGATTTCAGTGATTACACGTCCATGGACCAAAGTTTCTTTACTAATGTAAATGTTGTTTTTGCTTGCTTTTAATACAGTAGCAACTCAAAAGTGTGGAAAAATGTGATTCTAGTTTGCTTCATTTTCAATTTCCACCTTTTCTGGCAGAGCAGAGAACTTTTTGTACTCACATATGGGGCTTTGGTAGCCCAGCTGTGCAAGGACTATGAAAAAGATGAAGATGTCAACACCTGTTTAGATAGAATGTAAGTACTGCTTTAAATGTTCACCTTTATCAATAATGCTATTTGTCCACCTATATGTTACCTTTCAGTTTTATGTCTGTTATCTTACATGTTCCAGCACTCTGTCTAGGATTACAGAGATCACGGGGATAAGGTTCAATATTCTGTCAAGAGAAATAATGCTAATTTGTGAATTAAGATGAACAATTAGCTTTTGAGTTCTTGGAAGAAAAGTGTCGGGATTGTTTTGATAGCTTACACTTGTTCCTTGTTGATCCTTTGTTATGCTAATTAATAATATAAACTTCTAAATTTCGTCTCCTATATCCATGTATTCAATTTCAACTTCCATGATAACTGTCCTCTTCTATTTCTTCGTACCCATGTTATTTCAAACTAGACAAGCTTTTTGTTTCTCACAGGTATTTTCTAGTTGACATGCATTTCTGTGTTCACTGTTGATGTGGCCTTCTTGTGGCTCCCCGTCATCTAGCTACACCCTGGTTTTGTGACTTGGACAGCTAAGAAGTAGTCACGACTCCAGGTTGTAGGGATTTGGCTTAGGTGACTCAGTCAATAGGCAGCCTCCTTTTGTAGTCAGTTCTCTTCCCCGAGGGTGTAATTCAGGTGTCTGACTTGGGTGCTCTGAATTGTCCCCTGTGGGGTGGCTCTCTTCCCCCCCTCCCTGGGTTAGGGGCAGATGGGCCTCTCGCCTTTAAAAGACCATACAGCAATGAGTGAGATAGCACAAACAGTCAATGAGGAACTGATTTTTACAAGGATAACCTCTCTGGGAAGTGAAAATCCTGTTTATAGGATCCTGTCATCCTGACTGAAGTTCCTAGGCATTATCACAGTAAAAATGATGACATCACAGAAAATCAACAAGAAACAACTTTTGAGCTGGTTAACAAGAAGATATACTAAGTTTTCAGCAGAAGAGTAAGGCTTGTGTTTTCAGGCAAAATGGACATGCAAAATGGATTTACAGCAATCACAGTGGACAGAATACCTAACCACTTTGCTATTAATCTGAAAGTTTGCAAACAAGCTATAGTCCAATAGCTATCGATGGAAGTGAGTAAAAAAAATCATTGACTGGAAAAAAGTAATTTATTCACGAACTAAGAAAGGACAACATCCCTCAGATATTTATTTTGTATTCATCTCTCATTCAGCTCTGATGAAAATCATACATTTCAAAAATACACAGGCTTCTTTATGACGCTATGGTACAAATTACTAATGGTAGTTTTGGAAGATGCGAAGACATATTTTGCTTCTTGTGTTTTTGTTATTATAGCTGTTTCTATAAAATCTTTTGGGCTTTGTCCTGATAAAGACTTGGTAAAATAATGACAAGTTTCATTAAAGCAATACGACCATCTTTATTTCTGTGAAGATGAAAACAGCCCAGCTTGAGGAAGAAACCTTATAGATTAGCAGACCTGCAACAGCTGGGGACAGTATTCTTAGCTCTCTCTCTCTATATATGTCCATATATAATCTGTAGCGAGAAGGGTGTTTTTCACTGTACAGTTGCCAAGTATCTGCTTGTCAATTTATTATTCATTTGACTTTGCAAATCTAAGGCATAAAAGTTGAAAAGGATCTAAGTAGTCTTGTACATCACCAATATATACCTTGCTAACTGCTGATGACATATTTACCAACGTTATTGATACTTAGGCAATAAATAAATATTTCATTGTTTTCTGATGCATGACACTGCAATTTTAAACTTCACACTGCCAAAACCACTTTTTGGTCTTGTCCTCAAATTAGACATCAGATCACTTTTTGGCTTCTAGTCAAAGATGTGGTACAAAATCAGTAAGAACTCTATCGAGTTCAGACTGCCTCACTGAGGGCGTAGGGCCCCTGACAAAGAGGCAGAGACTGCCAACATCCACATAAATGGAGAGAAAAATTCCCTAAAAACATTTCTGGGTTGAGTTCACATTCTTTCATAACATTTGTGTCAGTATCTTTCCCTTTTTCAAAAAATGCTTGGAGGTATAGCTATTTTGCACACTATGTAGTTACTGACCTTTTTTAATGTATGGGAGCTAGGAATGAATATTTGTTTTATAAAAAATTCCATTAACTTCCATCCTTTTTTATTTAATTTCTTTGAAATTGTAGAGTTTTCAAATACAAAATGAAGGTGGTAGTGTACTGAAACTGTATTTTAACTAGCAACTTTTGGATCTTTCTGCAACTAATAGATGAATGGAGAGAACATGTTAGAAAAAAGACAAAGAGGGAATTGTTGAGGAAGATTGAAAAATGAGGTGAAGAGATAAGAGGATAAAGTGAAAGAGATCAGGTGTGAGTCCATTTCCTGTGGGTCTTCCTGGCACCTGAACACTGCAATGGGGGTGTCCAGGATTTGCTGAACTCCATACCAGCCCAGAGGTGAATGCTGTGACCTGAAGGTGCAGTTGCTTTGCTCTCCTTGACAGAGACAGTGTGAGATGAACTCTGGGATCACACGAGTGGAGAAAATCCTGTGCTATGTTATCCTATCCTGTTTTTAGTGACAAAGCAGTATTAATCAGGTGTCTTATTTGTATGTTATTTATATATTATACTCACCTGTCTAACTTCTAATATTTATTCATATACCTAAATATAAATGTATGTATAGACAATGTGTATATAAACAACATTCATATCATCCTTGCCAGGAGTATCGTCTGTAAAGGAGTATGATCCTTAAGTGACTACAAAATGTGGTAGAAAGAAGAATCTAGACCAGCAAAATCTGTTGTCCTCAAAGCCATTCATTTAAGAACATGCAGCTGTTTTGCTGAGAAAGCACAAGAGACACTGGGGAAATGGTAGGTGAAAAGAAGTTCCCCTTTTTGAATGTTAACTTTTTTTGTTTTCTCCTTAGGGGATATGGCATTGGCATAAGGCTGATTGATGATTTTTTAGCTCGTTCAGCTGTGAAAAAGTGCCGCAGTTATTCTGAAACCGCAGACATGATTGCACAGGTAAATAAGATTTACATTCTTTAGGTCTTCATCAGCTTCAATGGTCTTAGCTTTTCCCTCCTCCTCCATCAGTTTGCTCCAGAACAGTTACCTACATTTTCTGCTATATCATGATTGTCTTACCAAAAAATACTCATCTCCGCAATCACACCCATGCTTCCATTGGGTGAAATACAGCCTTTTCCTTATTTACAACTTCATATCAACTAGTAGCTCACAGAGGTTGGCCTTGCAAGAAAACATCAGTTTCTACCTCTGTAGCATAGTGCTACATCAGGTGGGAAAAAACAACATTCAACAGAACACAAAAAAATGTGATATTTAGTGAGGTAAGAATTTTGCAGGTGGTCTTGATAAACCCATGGTGGTAAGTTTACCACAAAGAGTTGTCAGAACCACAGAATTGGTTCACATGGGTATTAGTTTTATATTTTAGTTGAGGACAGGGAACACAAAATGGGATGCCACCTGTGAGAAGCTGCCAACCCCTGACCTAAATTGACCTTAAAGTCAGTTGGTAAGCTGAAATTAAAATTCTTCTATTCCTACTAGCCTATAAGGCATTTTGCCATTAGAAGAATTAGGAAGTTCCTTTTTGTTTGCTGCAGCTTAAGCTGATTTCTTCTACTCTTACCAGAGAATGCAGCAAACAACAAAAAATGATCCAGTTTTAACAAACTTCAAATCATATATTCCCTCACTTTTTTCCTTCTTCTAGGAGTATAAGCCTTAACCATCTCACACAGATCTTAAACTTTGATATTCTTACTCCTGCCATCTGAATCTCCTCAGCTTCTCCCTAATTATCTTAGAGTTTTTTTAACCTTAAAATGGTAATATTAGGAATAAGCTGCAGAATTTTCTGCAGAAGGAAGACTCAGTGGTAGCAGAGAAGACTGTAAGAAAGGAAAATGAGAGGAACATTTTCCTCACTACCCACAAATCTAATAAAATCAGAAAGATAAAATTAGAGTGGGTAATTTAGCCTTCTTTGATGGAAATTTCCCTTTTCTTCAGTAGTCTTTCACACTACTGTCAGACAAGAAAGATCTAGGAGGAAATTTGTGGCAATACACGGTTTTCTTAGGATGTATTTTTGCCCCTGTGGGCAAGTCGGATTTCCTGGGGAAACTCAAAGAGAAATCCGTAAAATGTCCAGTCTCCTTAGACTGCTGAGTCACTGTAAAGGAGGTGGTAGTTCACAGATATTGAGTTAGCTCAGACTAATACCTGCTCAGGTCACGGTGAATGACCCCTTTTATCCTTTATGATTTTCAGCTATGAAGTGTTGCCAGTGAAGATAAGCCTGGCCTTTCCCAATGGCAAAAATTAACCACACTTTATAACAAAAAACTCTTTGCTAGGTAGTCGTTTGAACAGAGATTCATTTCCATTGGCTCATTTTAGGAGACAAAAATATGCCTGGCATACTTTTTGATTGCTTGAGAATTACCAGCAGCATCAGCTAAATGTGAGCATTATGTTTAACCACTGACTGCAGAACTGGGAGATGGCAGGCTTTCTATACACTGAACCAGTATATGCTGGTTATACAGGAGTATCTTAGTTCCAAGTATATGTGGATGTTATCAGGTGATGCGTGATCCTGCTCATATTAACCATGTCAGAAATACTTATGTTACATCTGACTGAAATGGAGGGACAGAAGTTATGTTATCATTCCAAAATACCTGTCATAGAGGAGCTGATGGCTGTCACAGAAATAGAGAACAGACCTCCTTACATTTGCTGTTGTGGGTAGGGCTATAAAGTGCACATGTGCACAACACCCACGCCCATGCCCACGCCCACGCCCCCCCCCACGCCCACGCCCACGCCCACGCCCACGCCCACGCCCCCCCCCCCCCCCCCCCCCCATGATTTGCCAAAGTTTAAAGCACCTGTCATTACTTAAAGCCAGCCAGATCCCATTAGCTCATAAAAGAGTGGAAACTAAATTTCTTCCTGAAGTAAAGTGTATTTTGGAGTCTCAAATCAAGATGATGTATAACAAAGCTCCTCCTTTGGAGGAGCTGAGCCGGGGTAGAGGATCCATTGGAGATGGTGGGGGCAGCTGAATGCAACCTATGAGACAAGCAGCATTTCAATCACTGTATTAAAATACAGTCTCATTAAAAGTATGATACCAGGCTGCAAAATCACATTTTTGTTTTGTTCACTCCTATGTTCTTCTTCAGGTGGTATTTGTACTTTATTTTCTCTGGGTTTTCATGTATATGCTAGATATCTGGCTTTCTGGGGTTTATTCCTCATCGTTCCCTTATTTACAAATGCTTTAGTACAGTTGAACCATCATTCTTAATTAGAGGGGATTCAACAACAAAGTACAGTAAGAAATTAACCATCAAATTAAGGAAAAAGACAATATTTCTCTGCAGGTTGTACTTCAAAAGAGACCTGCTGAGAGAAATAAAATTGCTTGGATAGATTGGAACAACCTTTAAAGCACACAATCTCTTGGAAACACTATTTTTAGCAAGCTAAGAGAGTTCTGCAGTGGGAGTATAACCTTTCTGAGGCAAAATGTGATATGGAAAGCATTTTCACATTTCTTGGCAAAACATTTTTTAAATAGTCTTCAGGCACTTTTGTCTGAGGCACATACTGACAAAACATATGTAAAATGACCCAGCAAGTAACTGCAAATATGCTGTTAAAGTTATCAGTTCAGAATTGCACAGCTGTTTACATGATCTCTTTAACTCTTCAGCAGTAGTGTTCTCACACAAGAGAAAGTGCTTAAATACTTAACTGCACTAACTCTCCTGAGGTAGAAATCTGTTCCAGGATAACTGTGTAGAGTAAAACCCGTTAAAAGTTAAAGTAATTAAGGCGGTTAAGCAGTTCAAGTAGTTAAAGCCAAACATCCTGTAAACATAGCTATTATCCTGCAGTCCTTTGGAAAGCAAAGAAGTGTGTAAGATCAGGCTGCGGGTGTTCCCTGTGGAAATGGAAGGAGGCGAAGCAAAGGAAAAAACATAAAATGAGGTGTACAAAGCCTGCTTGCCGTATTAAGAAATAAATACCAGAGGAAAGGTGCACCTAAGGCAGTGACTGGGGGCTTAAAACTTCAACCACTGTTTCAGACTGCAAAGCCTGGGATTTACTGCTAGCTTATACTGGACAGGAGAAGGGCCAACAAGTTTTGATGATGAGCCAAAGTGAGTCCTTCTACACTGAGTTCCCATGGTGCTCACTGACTTCTTGTGTTGGTGCTGTCACTTTGCGTGTTTACAGTCAGGCTTGAATAAAAAAAAAACAGACCATGTAAAAGTAGGCTTTCTGCTCACTGGCAAATTGGGATAAGAAAATGGAAACCAATTGAGGAATGATGCTAAGAACAAAGCTCAGCTGAAGAAGTAATGTCCAAGACTGGATTCAGAATTTGGATCTGTGTATAACTGAGGATTACTTTTGAAATAAAGGTGATAATTTTGCTCTATAATCCTACAGAATCAAATTTTTAATTGAATTCCTCCTCACAAGACCTTGACATCATTGATATGATTGAAAGAGATGCAAAAAATAAACAGCTTATGGTTTTAGATCTAGTCCTAGAACAATGTTACCTTCTATAGCACAATGTCACCATGCCCCAGGAGGTGTCTGTGTGTGCTACAGGTGGGAGCAGTCAGGCCATACCCTCTGGTCTACAGTGAGCTAGTGCTGGCTCACAGGCTCCACAGCTGTGTTAATACAGTGCTGTGCCTAAGGATGTATCCCTTTCTGAAAAGCAGTGGCTGGAGAGATGGCGTTTATTGTGGAAGCTCAGTACCCCATGAATGCAGCAAACCTATGTCTCTGCAGCTGCTTGTGGAGAGGCCCTTGGGGACCACCAGGGCTGGGGTAACCCAACCATGTCACTCCCAAGCCCAGAGTTGTAGGACAAGAGATGTGATTCCCCTTCCCATGGGAGGTCCTGCCACACAGGGTCCCTATTATTGACATATGGCCAGCTTGAAAGTCTGAAAGAAGTTGGCAGAATTTATGAAGGCGGTAAATGTTGCTTTTCAGATCTCAGTAGTGAGATGGAAATGCATACGGCAGGTTGCTCTGCCAAGTGGTAAACAGTAAACTGAAAAATGAAGTGATGCACTGTAAAGACTAAATAAAAGTTTGTGAGTACATGGAATCAGCAAGATAGCAAGACCTTTAAAGCATCTTACTCTTCCCAAACACTGACTGTGGAAAAGTACTAAGAATGAAAAGTATGCTAGCAAAAATGTTATTTTGGCTCTCTTTCCCCTTCTAACCAGATTAATTCTGGTCCTTCATTAATCCTGTTATTATGTCACCTGAAATTATGGTTTCATTTTAACAGCCTGTATTATCACTTACTTTGCGACATTACTTACGCATACAATGTTTTGTAGTGAAAAGTCCCCAGTAATATATAAAGGGACTGATAAGTTAGTGGCCTCCTAAATATTTCAGTAATTCTTGGCTGTGTTTGAGCAGCATCAAGATGTTAATGAATTTTATTCTTGCTGCTTGAGAGAGATAGGATGCTGGCTGAGACTTTGAAAAAGGGCAGTGGTACATTTTTAATTCTGATTGCATAGATTTGTTGTTTAACATTAAGCAATATATAATCCCATAGAGTTGCAAGTAACATTTTCAAAAGAGAGATTTTGATTATATGGGTGTCATTTTAATGGTAAGCCTATGTGCATTTCTAAATAGGTACTCTTTTTTCTTCCATTTCATGTGGATAGAAATGAGACAAATTTATGGATTCAGCTTTCAAAACTGCTCATTTGTTTTACTTCCCTGACTTTTGGAGTCACAAAGAAAGACTGAGAAGACCTTTATCTTACCCTCTGAGAAGCTGGTAGTTTTAAAAGAATTTCTGTCCAGTCATAGCCTGGTTTAGAAAAAAATGTTTGTATCTATTAATTGAATACTTATTTATGTACTTAATTTTTTTTTTCTGCTGAGACTTTTTTACAATTTTCACTTTATAGCTTTGCAATTTTGCCTTAATTTAGTTCTCCATTGCAAACCAGCCACTGGTTTTGCATAGTTTCTATGCAAGCTCTTTTCTACACAGGAAATTTTAACAATAGACTTTGGACAGATTCGTCATACCTTAATGCAAAGTACAGCTGAAATTATATTAAAAGCATATGATGGCCTAGCACAGTTAACTAGTTTTTGTTCGTGTAACAAAAACTTGAAGCTTGACAGAGCAGCAGACGTGTAGTGGAAGAAGAGTGAAGAGAATTTAAATGAGAAAATTGGGTTCTCACAGAGGAGAAGAAATATTAAACTGAGGGATAAAGCACAGAGAAATGAGCAGAAGTTTCCTGTTTATTTGTGCACTGATGTTTTGGTGGACATCAGAGTTAATGCAAAATCTAAATTTTCCAAGAGAAAATGTTGATTCTGCTGGTTTGTTTTGTTTTGTTTTGTTTTTTTTTTCCAGTTTGTTTTGGATAGTGTTGACAATAATCTTTGCCTCTTTCTGAGCTGCCATGGTAGCTGCTGAACTTTAATTCAGGAACAATGTTGATACAAAACAGCTTTTGCGATAGCTGCTTGAAGGACAGGGTTAAATTTGCCGAAACCAGATTCCAGTTGAAAACATGAGGCCAAACTGGCTTTTATTTTTGTCTGTTTTTATAGAATTATTGCAGTATCCACACGGCAATTGCATTAAGTTACAGGCGTTTTGGTAAGACAACACAGAGTAACACAGCCCTGGGAATGAGGGTCAGTGAGAGACTTCGGCTCCTACCAGACACATGTTGCAGCACTGAATGTTCAGTAGCTGCTCTTGGAGGTGGAGACACTGTCGATAATGAGTTACATGTGAACACGAAGCAGGGTAAGGATGAGGAGAGGAGAATACACCTTGGTTTTGTCCCTTTCATGATAAAGGCAAAGGCCAGGCTAGGAAACACTCCTGTTTCAGAGGGTTCTGGCTACTCAGGTGCAGAGCTTTGAGCTTTCTCCTGAGGCAAAAAGAGGGTGCCAAAAGCCCAAAGTGGGATCCCTCTGTCTTCCCACCTTTCCCTCTGCAACTATGCTTTTGCCTCTGTGTCCCAGCTCTTATACCACAGTGGAGACCTCAACCTTTTATCAACCCACTTGTTTCCCATTCATTAACCTACTTAGCATCCTCCCTTTTGCATCCCTACTTGCCTCGTTTTTTTTGTGGTACCAATGAGGAAGGAGGTGGAAAGACGGCTTTGGGAAGGGAAGTTTGTCCCTGGCAGTGGGCCATCCTGTTAGATGGTGTCTCCTCTTCCATTGCATGTAGGGAGAGGTGAGATGGGGCTGGGCAGTAGGTGTTGGGGCATCTCTCATAAAGAAAGAGAAAAACAGACAAATAGGAATGGATGTGTACCCTGAAATTAGATAGTTGCTCTACCAGGAGAGGAGCCCAGGGAGAAAAGTGCGTATGTGCCAGACATGGTGTCAGACATGCCTGCTGTATGACTTTCATTTTGGCAGTGTTGCCTCTGTGCTTTCAGCTGCAGCAGGTACATTTAGGCATATAACGTTCTAAGTCTGCTGCAAAGTGGGTCAGCTGGGATAAAAAGCTTTAAAGTGTTTGCTCAAAGACCACAAGTTCTTCAAAACACACAGAGAAAATTCTAAGCAGAGAGAGGAATTAGCTCTTGGATTTTATTTTAAAAAAGAGTAATGGTCTGTAAATGCAGATAGATGTTTTTTTTCTGCTGAAGAGACACAGTGAGTATGAGAACAGCTGGACAGAGTACCTTGGTTTGTTGATAAGAGCCTGATTCAAGCACAGCAAAAGTATGATTCTTTGCAGACTCAGGGAGACTGGCAGTAAAATGCTGCATAAAAGCCTGCCCAGTCACCCCAGGGAAAGAAACTTGGCAGAAACTTTGTTATCCTTTTATACAGTGTTTGCAAAGACTCTGGATACCCCGTGTGAGAGCCACATGGTGAATTCCAAGTGAGTGAGGTAAAGTGTAGGGCTCTGGGGTGAAATGCATTTGTCAGAAGCAGTGATTGTGCAGTTGCCTCACCTGCGTTGCCTGCCGGTTCTTCTTGCTCCAGAAACTAACTTTCCTAAGATATTCAGAAAATGGAAATTAGCCTGATGCAAAAATATTTTCTTGTCTTAAAATGTGGAATGTCCTTCCAGGCCCTCAGTCGTACACTGGCTGCAGGCCCAGTACAAACAATATTACATAGATCTACAGGCTGCACCCAGTGCCTGAAACCCACTCAAAACAGGAGCTTTATACCCGTACAAAGAGAAATTCTCAGTGGGAGAAGATAATACCAAGTACTTCTGTGGAGGGAAGATATCAGTGATGCATTTTCATTACTGTAACAAAGCACTAAAAACAACTGATTATGTTTCAAAACAGCACGTTATTTTTTTAACAAAAACACAAAAATGCTGAACCATTTGGTAATTTCAAGGTCTTGGTACCCTACACTTCATCTGTAAGATTTGTCTAAAAAAATTACTTGGCACCTCATTGTCAATGGATGTCACTGCCCCATGTCTCAGGGACTAGAAGACCAGGGCTGACAGATGGGACCATCTGTGGCATTCTAGGTGCAACGGGAGTCCAAAGACACTGAGATGCCTTGAGCGACCACTGGTGTCTCAAAACAACGCTGTACCTGCAAGTGACCTGAAAATGACCTTTACTTTCTGTGGGCTGTCAGAAAGCCACACACACCTTCTATTATTATATTCACAACTTTTAAATGGTGTTACTTTATGATAGTCTCTTGATTTACATAGGACAAACATACTATACCGTCTTTTACATAGGATATTGTTAAAATGCTCTTGTAGAAGTCATTATTCATTTCTTTTTGCTGTCAGCTCTTGATCTGGAGCCAGTGACATTAGTAGAGCATGAACCATAGGTGCCATGGAGGACTGCAGCCTCTTCACTGATGTAGGGGAATAATTTCATTCTGCCCTTTTGGAGCAAGTTTGTAACTGGGAGGCAACGTGATGAAGAAGAAAGAGGCCATTGTGAAAAAATATAGAGATGAAACCAGCTAGAAGTATGCTATATTAGCAAAATATAAAAAAGCTGAAAATATATTTGTTCTATGGTATTTCCCTTCTGTCTACAAAGTCCAGCGTTGTCTCTCTTTCCTCATTGATTTCTTTCTGGCCTTCTTCAACTAGCCTGTGAATTGTGCTATAATGTTGTTTGCTACTGCTGAAAGAGTAGAGCTGGGAAGCGTCTTCCCATGCTTGAAAAGCTGGCAGGGGAATTGCTTCCGGTTCCCTGTTCTCAAAAAAGCACTTCAGGTTTCGCTCGCTCAGCTTGGTGGCATACACCTGGAAAATCTGCTCCAGTTGCTCCTTTTCCTTCTCCGCGTAAACCCTCCAGAACATCAGTTGGAGGTGGCTGACTTTTGACTGGCAGCTGGCACAGCAAGTGGTTAGCAGGGAGAGAAGAGCTGTGGTAACTATCACACACCAGCCTAAAATCTGGGAAAAACAAAAAAAATGAGTTTCAGGTTAAAAAGGCTCAAGTGAAAATGCTACTTAAATCAGGAGTGTCTGACAGAGCGACCACACTTCTTATGGAGGGCCTGCTGCTCCTCTTGGGACTCCACTGCGGGCATCTCATCCCAGTTTGCATTCGATGCCTGGCATTACGGTTGATGGGGCGTCCATATGGGGACCAAAGGGAAGCAGAAGACATCAGGATTGTGGCTTCTCAATAGTGCTCATTTTGATGTCTCTTTCTCAGGAAGGCAAAAGCTGGTTGATTTTTACAGTGGAAGGTAAAATGCTCAAGAAATCTTGGCTTATACTAGAGCTTGGCTGCCTCCCCATCCCATTTTATAACAAAGGGAACTGGGATAACAATAGCTGAAGAGACATGTCCAGTGCAACAGCGATGGCAGGTTCAGGGACAGATGATCTCAAATCAGACCTCAAGACTGCATATGAAGAAAAATCTGAGAGAGGTCTAAATGATCAATCAAATAATGTTATGGCTGAATAGAGCTATACAGAAAACAGAGTGGACCTGAAAGCAGGAATAGTGTCTGGGTAATTTAGAGAGGATATTGATGAGATTTTTTTGCAAAACTATAACCATCTGGCATGTAGCATATTGGAATTGCTCACTGAATTCTGTCACACAAAGGGAAAAGTGCATAGGGAGAATAAAATATCATGATCACGAGATGGTAAATGGCTTTCTATCTCCTGAAAGAGCTAGATAAAATTACCCAGCAAGAATTAGGATTAAGACACAATTCTGAATTGTGATGAACTACAAAACAAAAAAGGGTAAGTAACTTTTGTCCCAAATCAATCAACCTTTTAAACTGTGACCATTTTTAGATGTGTTGTTTTCAGACTTCTTTTTAATTTAAAAAAACCCAAACCCAACAACTGCATTAATTAACTAACAGGAATATAAAAGATGGTCTTAAATTTAAAAAGTTTTCACGAATTCATTTACCCAGAGATTCACTGAAATCTATGCTATTCTTGTGAATTTTTTTGACTTTGATAAATCAGTCCTTTGTAGTAGAAAATAATTTTTATGCCAAAACTGGTTTAAAATTACCTTCTTGCCCTATCCTGTGAGAATGCTGGGAGGAGAGGGCATGAGAAAGAAGAAAGTGTGTGTGCATTGGCAGGTCTGTGTTGGCCCTGGAATAGACCCCAATTCATCTACACGCTGATTAGAAATAGTTGCTTTATTTTAAGAGAACTTTGTTTGGCTGAAATATGATTTTCCAGCATCACTCAACCTTTTTTGTAGCAACTTCAGAGTTTGACAAAATTCTGTTAAGAACATTTTAAAAGAAAGAGCTACTTCCAGGATTAGAGCAAGGCCTGAGCGTGGAAAAATATGCTTGAAATTGTTATTGTGGGATGTTCTCCTCTAAGGAGAGCAGAGGTGTGAACAAAATTTTTTCATGCCTAGTGCCACTGGCCTAGCCAATAGCTTTACCCACCTACTCCACTGCAATGTGTAACGTTCGCAAAAAAAAAAAAAATACTTGTTTTCAAACAGTGGAACAAATTCCAGCATGGAATAAATCTTCTAGGTTTCAGAGACCCATATGAACTGGAACTGATTTCCTGTTCTTTAATGGTGATGATATGGAAAGCTGCAACCTTTCTCATGTGAACTCTTGCACTGGTGTTAAAAAAATAACCACCAGCAGAAATCTGTATTTAGCTGAGGGAATATAGAAAGTTTCCTCAGGGAAATATGTGAAACAGAGAATCTTGACAAACAATTATTTTTAGGGACTGGTATGGAAGAATAGCTTTGCTTTCTTTTATTTTTCCAGTCACTTTGTACTGACTGATGGTTTCTATGAGTATTTGAAAAACTGTTCTTTTTAGCAGCTTTGCACTTTCTTGTAGCCTGGAGAATGAACCCATGTGTATCTCATGCTATGAGTCACTAGTCTTTCTTAGAATCTTAAGCACTATTTGTTATTTCCTTCTAAAACTCTCAGATAAAATGCTTTGTCTGCAGTGCAGGCTTTGTCTGCATTCCAGTCCTATTTGCATGAGAACTTGAAAATAAAACCGCTCTTGGGGAGGAAATGGTTCCAGATGGATACAACTGTCTGACAAAAACTTGCTGGCTCCACAGAGTGTTTTTCCATCCTACTTTCCATGATTTTCTGTAGCCTTCTTTTTCTTTTTTTTTTCTTTGTTTTGATTTTCTGTCTCTGAATTTATTTACGTTACAAGGCAGTGAGCAGAACTGTGTCATATGAATATAGCAAAATATAATACAATCTCAGCTTTGCATGTTCTGCTTGTTTTATTTCAGTGTTTCTTCCTTCCTCCAAGCAGGACAAAAAGATGCTTTCGTCTGGCATCATGAACAAGAGCAACACAAACAGAAACATATTATGTAAGCAGGCACAGATCTGTCACAAATCTTATTTTCCAGTATTTTTCTCCTGTTAGTGACCCAAGATTTCACTACAGTTATCATGAAGGTATAGAAGAGTGTGGTATGGATTTTTTAATAGGACAGACCCCTTTAATGGGGCAACATCTGTTAATTCAGCCTCCTAAACCATCCAGTAGTTTTTTCTCTTTAGAGCAATCTTCATTCAGGAAGAAAGCTTTACATTATCTGGTCTTACTGATCCTGCCATCAGTGGGGCCCCCCACGAAGTATGGCACAGCTCAAACTGAACTAAAAGATGGATTGCTTGTATTTTGCAAGGCTGCATCGTGCCAAAACTCTGTTTATGTGAAACTAATGGTTTTATTTTAGCATCTGACATCAGGATCTTCCACAGATAAATCACAGTGGCAGTACAAAGTGCATAATGCTCTTTATTTATTTTTCTTACCTGGGACTGTGCTTGCAGGGTTCGTTTCAGTTCGTCACTCTCTGAAAAGGGCATAGAGCTCTTGTCACAGGCCACCTTGTGTAGCTCTTCAAAGCACTTTGCAGATTTGCTGTGGCAAACTGCATGTAAGTAGGCAGGAGTTTTCAAGCCACTCATGGCACATTCGTAAAAAGTCCCGTTGAGCAAAGCCACAGAAAGCCACATCACTGGGGCTACCAGAGCGTTTAAAGTGATTTGTCCGAAGATGTAAAAGAAATGGCAGATATTCCCTCTGGGGAATATTTTTCTGGGATTCACCCAGCAGCCTGTAAAGAGTTTCCAGGTCTTGCTGTTCAAGAAATATCCAATAACAAGCAAAACAAAAGCTGGGGAGAAAAGAAATACCAAACCATACCTGAAGTTTTCATTGCTGCAGGGGCATCTGAAAGCAACAAGAGAAAACACACGTTCACCTCCCATTGTCAGCAGCGCCATAAAACTGTAACCTATAGCGGTTTTCTTGTTCATAAAGAATTTCAGGATTGTTTGGAAACCATCCATGTTTGATACTCACTAAAGAGGTAAAAATCAATACAGTTTTGTCTTCAGTTGTAGCAGTCTGTAGTGGTGTAGCAGGGGAGAGCTCTCCAGAGGAAGGAAGAACAGCCTGCTGCTAGCCTGCCTGTGTACGTGCTGTCTAGATAACTCCGTGATGTCACTGTCTGGAGAAACATGCTCACAGGGGACCCCTCTACTAGGAGAGCAGATGTTGCACATTTACAGTAACATTCATCAGTATTAGAAGGAAAGCAAGCAATGCTCTGTATAATCAAATAAGTTTGCAGTCTTGGCAGTCTGATTCTTGGTGGGTTGTTGTTTTTTTGTGACCGCAGATGGAGAGCAGAGTAAAAACATACACTCACCAGTTGCAGGAGTTCTTGAGCTGTGATTACCAAAGTTGCCAGCAATGTAGTAAAGGACCTAATATAGATGCTAATGGTCCCAGGGAAGTGTGACATGACTGAAAGCAGATGAGTGATAACAGTAGAACCACTTTGTATGGGGTTGTAAATGTAGGATCATCAAAGACAGAATAAGCAGCCTTCTGCTGTACTTCCCTGGAGTATCACATAGCTCCAGATTTGTGTCTCTGGCTCAAGCTGGTCACAGAAGTGACATATCTGGTTTGATTTTCAGCCTGTCTAGCCCTTCACCCTATTTTCTTAAGGCAAAGCTGGTCTACAGGATCCTGCATCCTGAAGTTTCACCTCTGGTTTGCACACAACAGATTCAAGCAGCAGTTTCATCCTCTTGCAGGTTGCTTTCAAGATGTACCTTGGGGTCACCCCTAGTGTAAGCTGCAGTAGTGCCGCAGGAAATGAATTCTCCTTAATCCTGGACAAAAACCCACTAGTGGACTTTGTGGAGGAGCTGCCAGCAGAACGAGCATCACTTTGCTACTGTAACCTCCTCTGCGGGGTGATTCGAGGTGCCTTGGAAATGGTAGGGAAGTGCACATCAGTTTTCTCCATTCTTTGTTAATATGCAGAGGCACAGGAAAGCAAACACCCTTGCTCAGACAAACGAAGGAAATGTAAGCAGTGTTTAATCTCTCTCCCAGATTAAATGTCTATATCTAAGTAAAAGAGGGCCAGACTGATCCTGGATCCTGAGGTAGAGAAGCGCACAGGTTGGCTTACCTCCACGCTGTCCCTGCTTGTCTCTTCAGTGGCTGATTCAGGTGCGAAAGCCAGGTGGGACCAGGGAGCCAGCTAACATTTAATGTGGAGAGCCAGGGGGCATGCTGGACGACTCCGCTGCTCCTTGAGCCTATCTAATTTTCCTGTATAGGTGTAACCAGTAACAGCCATCCCCAATTCTTTCCAAATACATGAAGACAGATAATATTCTCAGGCTACCACAGCGCCTGCTGAAAGGGAGAACAAAGTGTGGATGAGTATAATGTTAAAACCAAAGCATCAGAAGTCTATCAGATGGCATCCAAATTTTGTTCTTAAATTTAAGACTTTTACAAAAGAATGAACAAAGGGCATTGTTTGAAAGTCACTGAGTAGTACAGCTTCTGCGGTGTTTTCTGGAAGATAATTCTTGGGCTGCTTTATGTTTCTGTCAATACCTAATTTGTCATATATCTTATGTTTCAAGAAAACAAAAGCTGTACAATTATTATGTATGTACATCAGTCTCAGAACTTTGGTATCTGATACAAGACTAACTAACAACAATTTTATCTCATAAGTATTAGTACACGACCAGTAAGTTTTCTGATCACAAAATCATCAAGTACACAATTTAGGTTCTCGGATGAAAGCAAAGCACTGGAATGAAGGGTAATGTATTATACAAATTCCAGTGTATATAAGCTTCCTTTTTATTAACTTAGTTGGGAAAGATATTTTAAAACAACCTAGAAATTTGGATTTTGAATTTCGTCTTTCTTATGAAACCTGAGACATATACTATTATGTACTAATATAAATCTACATACTTTCTTATGAAACCTGAGAAAGGGGGTCCCCTTGTGGTAAGAGAGAGAGAAAAAACTCATTATATTGGAGGAGGGGGAAAAACTGGGCATATCTTTGCTTAACTGATCAGACCTGATTCTTCCTAGGTTCACTTAGCAGCAGAAGTTACCTTCCTCCAGGACAGGCTGAAGGGTGATGCTGTGACAGAAATAGGAATTACGTTTTTAAGGAAGGCTGAAGACAGAAAGCACAAAAGAAAGAAATGAAAGAAATATTGGGAGAAACCCTTGCTGAGGGATGTTTTGCACCATTTGTTTCTGAAGAAGACCTGCAGGGTAAGAATGGCTTTGCTGAGCCAGCTGCACCAGTCAGACACCTGAAAGGTGAAGAGAGCCGGGCAGCAAACAGGAGGGGCAGAGCTGGGGGAGAGCAATGTTAATTGTCAGGACACAGATATCAGTATAAAAGCTCAAAATATCCTGCCCTTTCTTCTCACATAACTATGCTCTTGAGGTCAATGAAAGTTTTATCTCAGTATTTAGCGCACGCTGGATGCAAAATATTCATTTGGACACCAACTGTTTTCAGCTAAACATGACTGCCTTTTCCTGTTTTGTTTGTTGGTAATGTTTCAAAGCATGTTTACTAAGAGGTGCTTTATTTCCCTGACTGTTTGTGGTTCGGAATAATGAATTCATCCGCTATGACTGCTGTATGCAGTGTCTCACTGTCATCTACCTGTTTTGATGCATAATGGTTTTCTATTCATTGTCCTCCACACCGGACATCCTGCTCCCTTTGAAACCAGAGAGGGATGCGACTTCACTGATGGCAGGAGACAGTTCCTTATGGCTCTTTCAGGGCCCCCCCATGCAGTTTTGCTGGCATGCCTGTTCAGCCCTGTGTGTATGTCAGGCTGCAGCACTCTGATGACCGCAGCAATGCTTGTGTTGCTTCAGGCTCTGGGACTTTTCATGTCAGTCTTCTCTTCGAGAGCACTGATCTTATGACCAAACTGAACAAAGCATGGCATATTTAATGTGTAGTCACTGTGGATCTGTACTCAGCTAAGGACACTTGAATAAAAATTCAGAGATTGCCGCACAACTGGTTTGCTGGTCGTTGTGTCTATTCTTCAGTACCGACTGTTGAACATCTTCCCCTTGGCAGTGGACTTGTTACCACAGCATGACTGGGAAGCAGAGAAATCGCAGCCTCACAGAGACCTGAGTTACAGGAAAGGTTTAATGTTTTCCAGTGTAATGCAAGACATCTAGGTAAGGGTTGGACAAAACCCCAAGTCCTAGCACATTACCCAACTCACAGAGCCAGCTCACCTTCTTCTTACCAAAGCTCTTGTTTTAAACTGAAATACAACCCCTCAGTTCAGTTCAGTGAAGCCCAGAGTGGACTCTGATTTTATTGCTGTGATTTGTACCCTCATCTCCTATTTTTCCCTCAGTCTGTTTACCTCTTAATCCTGCTAAGTGAGGGGCACCTTTTACCCTGGGGACAGCAGGGTCCATTCCCACCAGATCTGTACAATACTCATGATAATCTCTCTCCCCTCATTTTTCTTAACAGTGTCATACACTGGTGGTGTTATGTAATGGAGCTTTAATAGAATAATTTTGCGCAGAACAAAAACTAAACTATTCCTTACCCAGCCTTGAGCTCAGCCCAACATGCTGCTACCTCCTATGAATAACGAGTTACAGCATGTAACAACGTTACAACCAGTAACAAGTGTCCCTACTTTTTTTTTTTTCTTTTAATGAGGGTTGAAAGGTCTTGTGGAATTTGCCTGATTTCACTGCCTGTGCTGGAGCTCTCAGTGGTGTTTTTGCTGGTTATGCCCAGCTGGCTGAGGTGGACATATGGCGACTTTGGCTGACCACAAACAGGTTCTTTACAAAGCAATAGCCATTTTTCCTTTTTCCAGCAACATCCTACCAACCAAATATTCTCCTCTTCTTATTATTATCTTGAAAGTGAATAACCTATACTGTCCTTCTTTTCTAAGATACAATTCTCATACTTAAACCTCTGTTGCATTAAATGTGCACACAGATGTGTGTGCATGCTCACACCTGTGGTACCGTTTTCTGTTGCAGTCTGCATCAGCTAAAAAGCATCAGTCACCACATTGCAGTAACAGGTAGGCTGACTCCTGTGTATTCAGGGCCTATTAAAGAGTTTCTGCCTTCAGGCATTAGCTAGCAAACTCAGGGCTGGATATTGTAATGCTTTTAAAGGAAGGACCATTAGTGTAGTCCTGGGGCCTTTGCAGTCTTGCCACACTGGCTTTGGTGTGGCCAAGGCTTCCTCCCTTTCCTTCAGTGCCAAACATTTGCAGTGATGGTCCATGTACAACATCAAAGCTGTTTCTTTAGGTTTCAGCATTTCAAAATAAACGACCTGAGGAAATCTTTACTTCTACTTGGACACAGTAAGTTTTGAAGCATAAGTTTCCACTGTCAAATGAACATATAGCAGAAATGCCTGAGCCGGTCAAGGCAGCACAGATTTGAGATCAAGCCAAGAGGTGACATAAGACTGCCAGACTAGGCTGGGTGCTAGTTCATACTCACATCATATCCCGCTTGTGCATCTGGTCGTGAAGCAATCATTCCTCTTGGCTCAGTTCTGTGTTGGGCAGACATGCTCAATGCACATATATTTTGCTGTTAGTGGTTTCTGTATTTTCTTCCTACACTGGATCACCTCATCCGTTGTATTCTAAAGACGGAGTAAGTAAATGTTAGGTAGAAAAACAGTAATAAACAACAGAAAAAACAGTGACCCACACTATATAACCATTAGTTGCTTACATTAGCTACCCAATGCGCATACAATTTTTTGCTTGTCTCACTTCGTAGCATATTCACAGAAATGTTCCTCAGTGTTTCATTTTAGTGTAGGCTTTTCTTCTGAAGGTGTCTAATGGAGCACTCACAAGTGTGCTGAAGTGTCTCTTTGAAATTTCTTTCGTTATAAATTACATACAAAAGATATGAGTGTTACACAAAGGTGGGGAAAAATCAAAATTCAAATATGACTGCACACAAAACCAATATATAAATATCTGCTTCTATGCTTATACATAGATATAAGTATGAAAATTCATAAGTATGAATTAATGACTATGAATAAATTATTCGTATTCATTCAATATTCAATATAATATTGATCATAGGTATAAAACAATATTTCATATTCAAATTGGTGCATTGCTCAAATTAGCCCTTGGCTATTGCATTGTTACCTGTCTCCCAAATCCACTTCAAGCCAGATGCAGCCATCACAACCAGATGCATCCATTGGGACCACCACTGGTGTCTAGCACTTGAGCAGAGTTACGGGAGATACAGGTCAGGTTGGGGGGGCAGAGAAGGACACCGTCACTGTGGGAAGTGGCAAAAGCCCACCCAGATGCAGCTGAGAGGATTAACACAAATTTTGAGGGTCTTTTCACTGCAGCTTCTCGTCAGGAAATGAAATAAGGCACGGCTTGTTCCTGGAGGCTTTCAATCTATCCTGAAGTATTTCTTTATATCTCTAAGGTAAAGCCTGGTCCCACTGTGCCAATGAACATTTTGGCACTGATCACAGTGGGACCAGGACATTGTTTCCTTCCCATTTACAACATTCCAGAGTAGATTTATCTTTCTCTAGATGTCTATGAACAAATGAACTCTTCAATATGAGTGGTAAAATGGAACATTTTTAACTGAACCATGCTTCCTGGAGGCACAAGAAACAAACTGGACACTTGTTACTCTATTATTATCAAGTTTCTTGGAAGGAAAAGAGCATTGAACAAGTCAGTGACTCCATGACAAACTTAATGCTTTTTAAAACTCTTTTTTACATATAGAATTAAATCTTGTTTTCCCTCTATGTGTTATATTTTCTGTTTACAATAAGAATGAAGTTTCCCATGCTGGTTATATTCAGATAGTTAAAATAGGCTCTTCCCTTCCTTCTTCCTTGGAAAATGACTGTAATGAACAACTTCATGGGATTCCTCTCTGTTGCCTGAATAGTTTCCCAGTTAGAGTTTACTGTCTAGAAAGAGAAGATTTCTAGGGGGAGTGGCAGGACAGCCCGCACCAAACAATCTGACTCACTTCTCTAAAATCCTCTCTAAAAAAAGCTTTTCAGAGTAAAACTGAACTTTATCATTCTTCACTGAAAACTGGTATCTTTGTTTCTTACAATTAGATGTTCTTTGATAAGAATGTTATTATTTGTTAATATGGATTGTGGATTTATAATGTCCTTAATTATGTTGCTGCACTCTAAATGTTTGTTAGTATAAGCTTCATCTGTATTGCCATGTTATGTATAAGCCTAACCCCACAGACACACTAATTTGCACTTAGACTCCATTCTGGATCAAGTTAAATAGTGTATTTAGCAGGGACTCCCAGTTGCAGCTTAGGTATTTCTGTCAGGGCCAAAACCCTGTATGTAACATTATATATTAAAAAAACCCATAATAATTACGTATTTTTCTGGAAAAAAAAAATAAACCGAATACAAACAGGAAGTTTAATGTTGGTGTGTTTTCCTTGCATCATTCAAATGCTTATTTTTTTTCCCATTAAAGAGCTTTACAATTACAGGAAATGAGCAGTAGAGCTAATTAAGAAGGCCCGCTGCAAAAGGTGATCAATATCAGGCAGTGGTAAAGAAAATTCACCACAACAGAAGTTTTTAGTTTCACTGTTATTACCTAAAGCTGCTGAGTAGTAGGGGTTAAATGGCTGGAATCTTTTTGCTCATCTATTCAAACTGATAAGCAGCTGAAGTCATTCTGATGGACTCCTTTCTTATGCACAGGTAGCTCCAAAATGCTAATCGCTTCCCAAATTTTAAAAGATATGGCCCTTGCCTTGAGAAACTAATTGACTGAAAGTAAATATTTTAGTCTAGAACTTGCTCTTGGCTACACCAAAAGATATATTGTCAAGTGAGAACTAATAAACTAAGCTGAATTTCTGATCAAAACTTCCATTCCCTTTTGCCTCTTTGATACTGCCAGGTATGAAGGTTTGGTATTGTCACTCCAGCTGCTGAATGCCCTTAGGATGTTTGGTAATAGTTTGACATAGTACGTGCTGACATCTTTGTGGATGTTTATTATTTTACACATGACTTTTCTTAATGAACAACAACATATGAAAACTCCCATCATGACAGATGTATTTATTTAAATGCACTTAAGCAAAAGCAACAAAGTGTGTTTAAAAACAAACCTGCTGAGGGTTACAACTGTCAGCTTTTACATACAATTCACATAGATTTCAATAACAGCACAGAATAAGACTCTTCTTATATCAGTAGGGTTAAAAGACTGCCGGCATAGCAAAGGATTTGTTTCATTAAAACCCTGATTCATTTGTGCTTGCTTCATCCACAAATCCTAAAACAGAGGGATTCTGATCTCCTGCCCCGAACCTGATGCTGTTGCCTCTGTGTTAACATACTTGTGTATCATGCTGTAATACTGCTCTTGCAAATTGAAGGTATACAAGAATGAAATCTTCTGCCAGTCTTCATTGCTGGGAGTCCGAAACAGTGCTGGGTCAGAGGCTTCAAAAAAGCAATTCAGATTTATTTCTGACAGCCTGGTTGCATGCTTTTTAGCCTTGATCTCAAAGAGCTCCCATTCTTTTTTCAAGTAAAGTTTCCAGAACTTGAGCCGAAGGTAGCTAACTGGGGAGTAACAGCGGCTGACATGTTGAAATCAGTGCCACAGTCGTGATGCTGGCTATCAGGAGCCATCCTATCAGCTTGGAAAAGAGATAGATGGGTTAACGGTGGTTTTGCATGGCCATATGTAGGAGTATAGAACTTAACATTGAAGCAGACATGAAAACTGTAAGTGAAGACACCCTGGAGTGCCTGTAACATCTGCTTGCTGTGGAAAGAGAGGATCCCATGCACACAATTTAGCCAGCCTCACAAAGCTTCGGCACCCCTGAGGTGATCTTGTTGGATGGAGGATGAATACCAAAAAAAGAGAAGGTGGAGTGAAGTTCTTTCCTCAGTTATATCCAGCAAGATACTGACCAGCAGTTTCTACAGGTGTGGTCAGATTTACAGTACAGACGGTACAGAATCACCCAGTCCACCTCTGGTGCTGCAAATTAGACCTCCTGCTAACTGTGTTTTATCTGTTCTTGGAAAGTACCTCCTCTCCCTGATGTCTGAGCCTGCAAAAAATAGCCAGTTGCCACAGCACACAGGAAAAGTTGTGTCCTCTATGTTTTGTAGGCAGGACATGGATTTTGCTATCGAATATGGGAATTCATTCTTGTTTCATGCATGATTTTAACATCCCTAGATAAGTCTTGGAGGCCCCACCTAAAGCTAGGGTGTTGTAGTAGATGCTGGTCCCTCTAGAACCCAGTGGTACTTATCTGGAAGCTCCAGGCAGAGATCTCACATTGTCCCCTTTCACCTCAGGCTGATGGTTTTTTTTCCAAGTGAAAAACACTGAGTGCTCAAGGAAAATGAAGCTGTATTTTGTTTTGGTTCTTAATTTTGTTGAAAGTAGATCAGATATTAAAAGTAATGGTCAGTAATAAAAATGCTCTCACACTTTTTCTGTTTTTGTTTGACTGGTTTGTTTCTTCTAGATTTCATCGCAATATCAGTAACAGTCTGTCTTCCTTGATTTTGCTCCTTCCTTACCCTATCTGAATTCAATGGTATAGAGTTTGCCCCTTTTCAGCCTTTTTCTTGGAGGAGCAGCACGCTAAATATTTAACAAATATAAACACTTCTTTTGTTTTAATAAGCATTTTGTACTAAACAGGAACTTCTAAAAATCCAAGTAATTATAATCTCTTATAAACTTAACTCTATTAACCAGCCTTAATGTTTTCCTGAGAAAAAGTGAAAAAACCTGATTTTTCTACTGGAGTTAAGACAACAACCAAACAAATCCAGAAACAAAACTGGAGTGCTGACAGAATTTGGGGGTTTCATTTCACGCCAAACAAAAAAATCTACCCACAAGTGTTATTTTTTTGATCATGCAGTTGATCATGCAGTTTGCCTTCAGCACAAGAATGCTTCAACAAGACAGGCACATATTTTAACTATTCTTCTAGAATACATGTGTGAAATTATTAATAGGTTCAGGCACTGAGATTCATAGTCAAACAAGCTGTCCTTATTTGTTTCACCTCCCAGTTCTCTGTTGCAAGGAGACACCAGCTTCCTCTCTGTTTGTGATCTCAGCTTCCCCTCAGCTAATGTGTACTTACAAAATCTTGAGATATTTAGAGGGATAAAAGTGGAAAAAGAGAAGAACTTACACCATGCCTAAGTTAAATGAGAAGAAAACTTACTGTGAAAGTCCTGGTCTCTAGGCTGGTTCACTGCCCAGCTTTGAAAGAGGTTTTGTAAATAGCAGTACCAAACAATTACCATGCAAACATGCAAAACCAGAAAATAACACAAATATACATTTATTACCTTTCTGTTAGTGTTTTTTTGCTAATGAATTTTTGCTAATTGTGTACTTTTGGTAGTTATATAGCATGAGAGAGAAGGACAGTCCCCAGCAGGCACCACCATACACTGAGCAGCCAGGGCTGAGGCCCATACAGTGAAGAGAAGGGCAGCAAGGATTTATCTGGGACTGTGCCTGAAGGCTGAGGAATTCACCCGGTATCTTCTCCAATAACTTCTCATCGCAGGGTATTTTGACCAGCAGCTTGTGGCACTCTTGTCCTTTACCTTTACACATGAGGTTCTTTGTCAGGCTGCTCCCGCTGGCCGCGCACTCGTAGAAGCTGGCTCTGAGCAGGGCCACCCCGATCCAGGTGAGGGGGGCCACCAAGGCTCTGGCTGTCACCGGCAGCAGCATGAAGCAGTAGCAGGTATAGGTTTCCCAGGGGCTGCAGCTGCCTGTCAGCGGGCACCATGTCCTGGCATTCACCACGTAGCCAAGCAGAAAGAGGATAAAGGCAGGCACTGTGAGGAAGACAGAGCCATACAGCATGTTACCAGAATTGCAGGGACACTTGAACACCACAGAGGAGAAGATGTGCTCACTGGCAGCCCTCGGCAGGGACACAATGCTGTAACCCAGAATGGTCTGGTGGTGGATGCAGAAATCCAGCGCCTGGTGTAACTTAACCATTTTCTGCCTCCTCTCAAGGAGTGAAAAATCTCAGTCTCAAAAGTGAAAGACAAGTGTCCTGAAGCTCTCACTGGAGAAGCTCGCAGAGCTTTCACTTTCTGGTGGTGATGGTGATGCAGTGAGGCATAGAAGCAGCTCTCCTTAGAGGAAGCAGAAGAGCATGGCCTCACTGCACAGTATCAAGGTCAAGTGGAGACCACAGTGGAAACGCACCCCAGTAATCAACATCAAAACAACAAAGACCTCTTTGTTTCTATAAAAACAGTTTGTATTTGTCCACACATGCGTTATGACTAGCAATGGCTTAAACCTCATCATCTTTTCAATGAAGCTTTTCAGTGAGGCAACAGATTCAAAGTGTGAATAAAATGTGAGAAAACCACCCAGAACTTTTACAGTTTTTTATCCTGCTTTATAATTAGCAATACAATATGGCTTGTTCTCTTATGGAAGAAAATTCAACTATAATCATGTTAATTTTTCAAGCTAATAAATTAATCTTTTTGAAGAAGTTAAAGCAAATAAGCCAGTGCACACATAGCAATGACCCAGCAAGTGGCTTCCACTGAAGCTCAAGCTACCGGAGTACCATTTGCTGGGAACCACACTTTGGACTCCCTCTTCTATAGCAGGTAGTAGCAGCTTTGTAGCCCAGAAAAAAACACTACCCCTAAACCAGAAGAAACTAAGCAGATGGCGTGAAGTGGAAAAATGATGGAAAAGACTTGCATAATGAAGAAAAATATCTGGAAGCAGTTCCTGGGCTTGGAAGGCTGAGCTGCCTATGAAAACATTTGCTCCCAGAGTCTGTAGGTTTCATTCACGCCCTGAGGGATCTCGACCGGGCTCCTAGCTAGGATTTGTCTTGTCTAATTCTAGATGAGGTGAACTGGCACTCAGAATTAAGGAAGCTGAAGCTTTGTTGCTTGCTTGTAGCCACATAGCTGAAGCTTTCTAAAGCAATGTAGGCAGTGCGGTAGTTTGCTGTCGTCACATGCTTGGTGACACCCAGGTGTGCAGGCAGCCAGGGAGCTGGTGGTCACTGTCATCTTCTCTGCCACAATCACTTATCCAGGATTTTAGAGCCAAAATCACCTGCCTCTTGTATGAACCAGGAGCTCTCTGGCCTCACTGGGTGCATCAGCAATATGAATTAATCCTGATCAGATTTCAAATGCTGTAATTTATACTGCACTGACCTTTCCTGGGCATTATCATGGCACAGAGGTTAACTGCAAAGCCAGAGTTTCACCCCAGGCTCAGGTAAACATTGCCTTCAGCTGGGCCAGCCTGATTTTGGTACTGGCTACTTCAGGCAGGACAGCAAGGTGTGATGATGCCTGTATCACTCAATGCCGTACCCAGGGCTACAGGAACCAAGCATGGTGGAAACACAATGGCTTGTCAAAACTATGTGAGAACCTAAATTACTTTCAATGAACTTTAAGGGTCATTTAAACCTTCCAAAGGGTCCTTGCAGCATTCTAGGCAGCTGAGCAGATGGCACGGAGGTGCCAGAGCAGGCAGTGTTGGTGTGGGCGGCCGCTGGGCTCGCACCAGACGTGCTGTGCTCAGCACTGAGCTGCTGCTGCTGCAGAGGAAAATATGCCACTAACTGAAATGCTTGCCTTGGTCTGGAGGGGACTTTGCTTTGTTGTTATGCAGCAGTATAATATAAAGACATAAAACCAGCAAGAGTGAATCAGACTGAAGGTTAAGTTAGTCTGGTCACGTCTTGGTTACAGTGGATAGCTGAAGAGGAGAACAGGGACAGAGGAAGCAAGCTCAGGAAAGGACTCACACCCTGTGAATCTGCATTTCAGGGACTTCCTTTTGCGTCTAACACTGGTTGAGGCATTTCTTCTCTGAATTTTTCTGGTTTCAGTTTTAACCCAGGCAGACATTTTAACATCCAAAACATTGTATAGCAGGTGTGCTTAACCTTCATTCAAACCTGACACCACCCCATCTGATGCCCCCAAGTTCTGGAAGGGGAGGAGATAAAACAGTGGAACCCTGCCTGGTGTCTCCATCAACTCCTGATCTTGTACACCTTCATCATAGCTCCCTCTCTTCCAGGCTGAGGAGCCCCTAGTATATTTAGTCATTCCTTGTTGGATGTATACCTTTGTATACTTTTTTTTAATCCATGTTGCCACCTGAACCATTCTCTAGGATTCAGGTAGCATTTTTTACCTGAGGGAAAATGGGGGGTATACCCGATTTGCAGTGCATTGAAGGTGCAGCTGAGTCACAGTTTGCTATAACGGCATACTGACATGACTTTGTTTTCCATTTTGTTGTCCTAATTTCTAGAATTTTAACTGCTTTTTGATCATCCGTGAAGAACTGAGTTGATATTTTAGCGAGCTATGTATTATAATAAAAAAATCTCAGTCCTGAGGGATAATCTCAGCCAGCTGAGAGTCTCTCAGTGTGTATATGAAGGTAGGATTTCGTTTCACTTTGAAGACCACTTCCTCTACACTGAATTTGACCTGCTGTTTTACTTTCTGGTCAGGCAGTCTAAGAAAGTATATCTGCAGTTCTTTAAAGCAGAGTTTTGGTTTTAACTATCCAGAATAACTTCATATTATTGGCAAATATTGTTGCCTTGTTTTTTTACCTAGAGGGAGCTAGAGGCAATAGTTATTCAAATTCTTGAAACCAGAATTCACCATGTCTGAAGAAGTCTTAGCAGATGTCAGGATGGCAGAAATAACAGAAGCAAGGTGAAATCAATGCAAAGGCACCTCACTACGGAGACAGGGACATGGGTTGCATCTGGGAACCACTGGTTTAACAAGGGAACCTAACAAACAGAGGCAGCTCTCTAGAGCAGATAACGACCACGCAGGGGAAAAAGTACAGCGAAGAAACCCTGCTACTTCACTTTCAGAGCCTAATTTTAGCAGTGTTTTATTTATCTGTAATAAAATGTGATTTCAGGAACAAGCTTCCCGGGAAAAGGGAGGGGAGCTCTGCGTGAAAAAGGATTAACCCTCCCCTCCAAGCAAACATGTTTCCAGTAAATACTCATGGAAAGAGGTGGGAGAGGGAGGAGAGACCACCCTGGTTGGAAAGTGGGGGGAGTAGCTGTGCTAGGAGTCAAGCGGGGTGCAGCAATGGCCCAGGCGAGCTCAGCCTGCAGGCAGCCTCGGGAGCTGGGGGCTGGAGAGGGTCCCAGGCAGGAGGAACTGGTGGGGCAGGGGGTGTGGAGCCCTTGGCCCAGCTGCCTTTGGCATCCTGGCCAGTCAGAGCATTGTTCTCCCAGGGCAGCTCTTCCTTGCCCTCTAAATTAACACTTGTCTTGTTGCAACAGCCATAAAGTATTAACTGGGAAGTGTTCAGAAAAATAGCTTTCTGTTGAAAGAACCCAGAGTTGGTTTTGCATTGATTTGCACTAAATTTCATGCCTTCCAAGGAGGATGAAAACAATGCCAGAATGAAAAAAGATGGACATTTTTAGAACAAAATTATTATTTTTGTTATTTGAAACATCTTTCCATTTTGAAATATACTTCATTAAAATGAAGAGGTCAGTTGAAAACAAATTAATATTTTATCAAGTTTCTCATTGATGTTTTCATTTCTATCCTTTCATTTGTGGCCAAATGAATCTCAAACATTTTCTAGGTGGAAAAAGCTGTAGTCTAACTAGTTCTGTGGTTGTATCAAATGCATAATACTGGTCTTAAATGCAGCACGTGTGTGTGTGTGCGCACGCATGTGCACACGCATGCTGGGGGGCTTTGCCAGTACATATCGAGTAGATCTTGGTTTAGTCACGTTAGCAAGGCCTTACAATAGGTTATTTGGTTTTTTTGCTAGGACATATGCTGTTTGTCAGAATAGCAAAAGACTGGTTTTGTTTTTCTGCAAATCATTCTCTTTCTAGCTGCTCTGACCAAGACCCATCCTGTCCCAAACTCCTGTCGTTAGTCTTATCAAGCTCAACATCCTCCTCACATTATTAATGTAAAATCTTGTACATCCATGGAAATGTACAATGCAAAGGAGCACTTCAGCACTTCTTTTTATAACAACTGGACTTGTTTCTTCAAGTGAAAGAGTTGTAAGCTGCATTTCTTAGTCCCCAGTTCAGAAGGACATATGGAAAAGTCTTTTTATTCTAGGAAAATTCTTGTAATGCCTTTTGTCTCATTCCAGGTGAAATTAATGCTTAACTAGTGGGGGTCTTGTCCACAAGCAGATCTGCACCTACCCTCCAGGTGGACTGACCTCCCCTGGAGGCCCATTACCTCAGTTTGTTAAACTGAGGAAGTTATTCTGACTTTATGGTTGAACCAGTTTTCTTACATGTTTGTGAAGTGTCACACAGCTCAGTGGCACCACATAAATCATTAATAGTACTAATACTTAGCAGAGCAGCAGCCTGAGAAGTAGCACTGTGACTGGGCATGTATAGCTTACAAGCATTTGTGTACATTATACTGCTATTTTAAGGCATTACATTTATTAGCAGTTTTTGGCTGAAAATGGATTTTAGTGGGTAGGAAGGAACCAGGTCTGCAAAACCAAGCATAGCTCTGAAGGAGGCTCTAAGGGGTGAGCTCTGGTACAGAGTCACACAAGCCATTGCACTAATCTTCTCTTGCTATTATTTACTGCTGCTCTTTTAACACTACAGGTCCACTACAGGTCTTATTTCTGGACAGGGAGTGCCCTGTAACCCAGTCCAAGTGTCCTACAGCAACCAGCAGTGTGAGGGCTTTACTGTTCAATCTACGCTAACCTACAATCTATACATGCCATAAACAAGTCTGTGCAATTCTTTAAGTGTTGGCTGTGGATTAAGTGAAAAATATTTGCTGAGTTTATAAGAAAATATATGATGTTTTCATAGGATTAGAAAGGTAGAAGTTGTCAGCTTTTATGACGAAATTAAGGAGCCTTAGTGAGGCAGATTATAAAGTTAACTAATTTGTAATCAGGTAAGTCACCCTGGGTAGTCAACTAGTCAGTTCTAAGAAAACAAAGCTCAGTCTTTTTCATTTACTATGGAAAATGAAATGCCATAAAATTACTTTGCAAATTTAAGCACATTAAACCCAAAATATTTCTATACTCTTGTTATAAATGTTTTGTATTTGATGTGTCCTTGCTTTCTTCAGGTTATGCCATCACAACTTGCTGTCTGGAATTGCTGAATAGCTGAGATTTGTTTCTGTTCCACTCCTCTTCTGTGTGTATGTGTGTGGCCTAATGCTGTCTGATCATATGCTACAAAATAGGCTCTGTACTTTTTAATTCAATTAATCTTTCTTCCTCTCTTTAAACTTTAACTAATTAACTAGTTCTTCAGTTCATGGTAGTACGCCCCTTTTCCCTGTCTCCAGTTTCCCATCCTGGGCTCCTTCACCGTCCAAATTTTGTTACTTAAAGAATTTTTTTTTAACAGTAAGGCAGTACAAGAGCTGAGACCCCATCCTTTTCAAAGCTGTCCACATGCAGCTGTCTTAGTGTCATGGTTTTAGCTGGGATAGTTGATTTTCTTCACTGTAGCTAGCATAGTGCTGTGTTTTAGACTTGGTATGTAAATAATGTTGATAACACCCTGGTGTTTTAGTTGTTGCTGGGTAGTGTTTACACTAGTCAAGGACTTTCTAGCTTCCCATGCTCTGCCAGATGCACAAGAAGCCGGGAGGGGAGGGGATGCAACCAGGAGAGCTGATTCGAATTGGCCAAAGGGTATTCCATATCATGTGACGTCATGCCCAGTATATTAACTGGGGGAATTGGCTGGGGGAGGCAGCGATCACGGCTCGGGGACCGGCAGCGTCGGTCGGCGGGTGGTGAGCGGTTGCAGCACTTGTTGTTCAGTTTTGGTTTTGTTTTTTTTTCTTTCCCTCTCCTTCTAGTGTTTCCTCTCTCTCTCGCTCATTATTTTCCTTTTCATTATATTAGTATTATTGCTGTTTTATTCTAATTATTAAACTGTTCTTATCTCAACCCACGAGTTTTCTTACTTTGGCCCTTCCGATTCTCTCCCCCATCCCACAAGGGTGGGGGAGTGAGCGAGCGGCTGTGTGGTGCTTAGTTGCTGACCGGGGCTAAACCACAGCAGTCCTTTTTGGCGCCCAACGTGGGGCACGAAGGGTTTGAGAAGATACACACCACGGGGCACCCTATGGTTTTACCTGCGTGACCATGGAGAGGACATGAAGAAGTGGGATGGAAAACCTACCTCGACCCTGGAGGCACGGGTACGTGAGTTGCAAGGAAAAACAACCACTCAAGGGGGGACCTCCAGGAGAGTTGCTGCTCCAGTTTCCAGTAGGCAGTTCCCCAGACAGAGGAGTAGAAGCGCTGATTCTATCCGTGATCTTAATAGGGAGACTTCTGATTCCCGTTCACAAGAAGTGGGTTGCGAATTCTGCAATTGGAATTAGAGGGGCCCTGCCTCCAGCCAGGTGGAGGAAAGGGACAACCGGGTTTACTGGACTGTGTGGATCCGATGGCCTGGCACATCTGATCCACAGGAGTATAAGGCTCTAGTGGACACTGGTGCACAGTGCACCCTAATGCCATCAAACTATGTAGGGGCGGAACCCATTTGTATTGCTGGAGTGACAGGGGGATCCCAAGAGCTAACTGTTTTGGAGGCTGAAGTGAGCCTAACTGGGAATGAGTGGCAAAAGCACCCCATTGTGACTGGCCCAGAGGCTCCGTGCATCCTTGGCATAGACTACCTCAGGAGAGGGTATTTCAAGGACCCAAAAGGGTACAGGTGGGCTTTCGGTATAGCTGCCTTGGAGACGGAGAAAATTAAACAGCTGTCTACTTTGCCCGGTCTTTCGAAGGACCCTTCTGTTGTGGGGTTGCTGAAGGTCAAAGAACAACAGGTGCCAATTGCCACCACAACAGTGCACCGGCGGCAATACCGCACCAACCGAGACTCCCTGATTCCCATCCATGAGCTCATTCGGCGACTGGAGAGCCAAGGAGTGATCAGTAAGACCCGTTCACCCTTTAACAGTCCCATATGGCCAGTGCGGAAGTCTAATGGGGAGTGGAGACTAACGGTAGACTATCGTGGCCTGAACGAAGTCACTCCGCCACTGAGTGCTGCTGTGCCAGACATGTTAGAACTTCAATACGAACTGGAGTCAAAGGCAGCCAAGTGGTATGCCACAATTGATATCGCTAATGCATTCTTCTCAATCCCTTTGGCAGCAGAGTGCAGGCCACAGTTTGCTTTCACTTGGAGGGGTGTCCAGTACACCTGGAATCGACTGCCCCAGGGGTGGAAACACAGCCCTACCATTTGCCATGGACTGATCCATACTGCACTGGAACAGGGTGGAGCTCCGGAACACCTTCAGTACATTGATGACATCATCGTGTGGGGCAACACAGCAGAAGATGTTTTCGAGAAAGGGAAGAAAATAGTCCAAATCCTTCTGAAGGCTGGTTTTGCCATAAAACAAAGTAAAGTGAAGGGACCTGCACAGGAGATTCAGTTTTTGGGAATAAAATGGCAAGATGGAAGGCTGCTGTATGGAGTCCTATACGTCAAGTCGCAGAAACTGCTGAAGGAGAAGGTGAATCAAGTCAGTTTGCAGAAGTAAAGGCCATCCAGCTGGCTTTAGACATTGCTGAACGAGAAAAATGGCCAGTGCTCTATCTTTATACTGACTCATGGATGGTGGCAAATGCCCTGTGGGGGTGGTTACAGCAGTGGAAGCAGAATAACTGGCAGCGCAGAGGCAAACCCATCTGGGCTGCTGCATTGTGGCAAGATATTGCTGCCCGGGTAGAGAACCTGGTTGTGAAGGTACGTCATGTGGATGCTCATGTCCCCAAGAGTCGGGCCACTGAAGAACATCAGAACAACCAACAGGTAGATCAGGCTGCTAAAATTGAAGTGGCTGAAGTAGATCTAGACTGGCAACATAAAGGTGAACTATTTATAGCTCAGTGGGCCCACGACACCTCAGGCCATCAAGGAAGAGATGCAACATACAGATGGGCTCGCGACCGAGGGGTGGACTTGACCATGGACACTATTGCACAGGTCATCCATGAATGTGAAACATGCGCTGCAATCAAGCAAGCCAAGCGGGTAAAGCCTCTGTGGTATGGAGGACGATGGCTGAAGTATAAATATGGGGAGGCCTGGCAGATTGATTATATCACACTGCCACAAACCCGCCAAGGCAAACGCCATGTACTTACAATGGTGGAAGCAACCACCGGATGGCTGGAAACATATCCCGTGCCCCATGCCACCGCCCGGAACACTATCCTGGGCCTTGAAAAACAAGTCTTATGGTTAGATGACACCCCAGAAAGAATTGAGTCAGACAACGGGACTCATTTCCGAAATAACCTCATAGACACCTGGGCCAAAGAGCATGGCATTGAGTGGGTGTATCACATCCCCTATCATGCACCAGCCTCTGGGAAAATTGAGCGATACAATGGACTGTTAAAGACTACACTGAGAGCAATGGGGGGTGGGACATTCAAACACTGGGATACACATTTAGCAAAAGCCACCTGGTTAGTCAACACTAGGGGATCTGCCAATCGAGCTGGGCCTGCCCAGTCAGAACTCTTACGTACTGTGGAAGGGGGTAAAGTCCCTGTAGTGCACGTAAAAAATATGCTGGGGAAAACCGTCTGGGTTATTCCTGTCTCAGGCAAAGGCAAACCCATTCGTGGGATTGCTTTTGCTCGAGGACCTGGGTGCACTTGGTGGGTAATGCGGGAGGATGGAGGAGTTCGATGTGTGCCTCAAGGGGATTTGATTTTGGGTGAAAATAGCCAATGAACTGAACGGTATGCTGTTAATTGCTATATGATATTGTATGTCATCACTCCTATGGTTGCTATATGCTGTATCAATGGTATCATAGTAAGAATTTCCAAAATTAATGAAGAATGAACTTTGATTAAACCAAGCAACGTGTAGCGGTGGTGGGACAAAGACTGGCTTCAGCATGCAACAATCCAACACCACGCAGACCATCTCTCCAGCCTTGAAGGACTATTACGGTAGATGGAGCCCAAAGTTATGGACTGAATGAACTCAATGGACATGTGTGGACCCTCTACAGATGTTCTACAGGGATGGTCCATAGACTACGGGAATGATAAATGATATCTACGTATGTCATCAAAGGATGGGGAGGCGGGTGGTGGTTATTGAGGTCATATTGGATAGTATGAGACCTGAGCATGACGTAAATGGTATGGAATAAGGGGTGGATACTGTCATGGTTTTAGCTGGGATAGTTGATTTTCTTCACTGTAGCTAGCATAGTGCTGTGTTTTAGACTTGGTATGTAAATAATGTTGATAACACCCTGGTGTTTTAGTTGTTGCTGGGTAGTGTTTACACTAGTCAAGGACTTTCTAGCTTCCCATGCTCTGCCAGATGCACAAGAAGCCGGGAGGGGAGGGGATGCAGCCAGGAGAGCTGATTCGAATTGGCCAAAGGGTATTCCATATCATGTGACGTCATGCCCAGTATATTAACTGGGGGAATTGGCTGGGGGAGGCAGCGATCGCGGCTCGGGGACCGGCAGCGTCGGTCGGCGGGTGGTGAGCGGTTGCAGCACTTGTTGTTCAGTTTTGGTTTTGTTTTTTTTTCTTTCCCTCTCCTTCTAGTGTTTCCTCTCTCTCTCGCTCATTATTTTCCTTTTCATTATATTAGTATTATTGCTGTTTTATTCTAATTATTAAACTGTTCTTATCTCAACCCACGAGTTTTCTTACTTTGGCCCTTCCGATTCTCTCCCCCATCCCACAAGGGTGGGGGAGTGAGCGAGCGGCTGTGTGGTGCTTAGTTGCTGACCGGGGCTAAACCACAACACTTAGTTATGCCAATAAGTTCACAGCCTTCTCTGGGCAAAATCAGATGAACAAGTTAAGAATGAAAAAAAGAAACCTAATGAAAAAAAGAAACCTAATGAATTTTCCTGTGAAGGGATGCCAGTCATTTCTTCTTAGCCAGTTTAGAAGACAGGCAAACCAATCATCCATATGGAAGAAACTGCTCAAAAATTTTAATACACTTTTACCAGTGAAAAGAAATTTATAGCAACAGCTACTACTTCTAATGTACCCCTGGAGGAAGATAACTTCACCAGGAAGCACTGCTTTGTCAGAAAATGATGCATGACTAGACTTCACTGCAGATTTTTCAACCCCTCTCCCACCAAACAGCCTACATGATATACTAGATATAGCATATAATTAAAATTTAGTATACATTTCTCTCTGCAGAATGAACATTCATCCCACTTCATTCAGCAGTGATGACCATAAGGGAGCTCTGGAAATGGTTTCAGTGTCCTGTAACTGAGTTTTGTTCTTACAGAACTAAAAAGTTTCTGGCTTCTGGACCTCAACCTCACTTGCTCATACAGTTTTTCTAATCAATCCCTTTCCTTACCTGCAGAATACCCAAGCTGTTACAGCTTACCACAAACATATGACCTGTGTCAGACTCTATGGTAGCTATGTCTGGCTTGTGTTAAAGGCTGAACTCTACTACACTCAACAGGACTTGTGTGTGCACTTTCACTACCTGCCTTTTATACGTAGCTAGTCCTGCTGTCAGCCTGTCCTGCCATTTGGGAGGACCTATGACATTGTAACTGGCAGAGAAAAATATTTTTTTCTTTTTTAATTTTTTTTTACAGGAAGATATGATTCAAAAGGAAAGCATGATAGATGGAACATAAAGAGAAAGCATTCCCAGTTGCCTATATTTTATCTTAGCTGTAACTTTCAAAGTCTCTGGGTCTGCCCTCATTTGTTCTGTAATGCTCAAATACTCCATCATCATTGTAATTTTATTTGCAAGGCATTTGCAGCTGTAAGTATTTTATAGCATTATTGAACATCATTTATATTCCTCTAACTTACACAAAGGTGGAGTTATTTAAATGCCCTCCCAGGGACTCTGGTCCTTTGCCCATTTTCCCACTGCTAGCAATCTGCAGTTGGGTCCACCAGAGGGAACTTCAGGAGGCATACAAGATTGTGTTTTACCAGAGTTTACCGCTTCTGCTGTCAGAGCCAGATCCTCCACACAGCTTCTTGGAGGAATATCCTACAGAGCCTTGGGCCCTCTGAGGCAGAGTAAGATATATGACGTTTTAAGGCCAATCCATTGCATTCTGTTCACCACTCACTGGGGAAATGGGATCTCATCATTGCCAATGGGTCAATCACAATCACCTTCATTACCTGACAAACTAATAAATGAAAGAATACAATTACTTTACGTGATTAAAATAAGTTATGCCATATAAAAAAAGCCAAGCATGAGAGAAGTGAATATAGTTCTAGACTATAATTATCAGCCAAGATCTACTAGAACTGCTTTAGCATCTTTACTAGGTCTTGAAGCAACTTGGCCTTCCTTAGCATGTCCTGAAGAGTTCACCTGCTCATCCTAAGGATAGTCCTGTTCTTTAGGGAGAAAAAGAAATGCATATGGTGATCACCTACTCTCTCTTGCCACAGGCTGAATTCATGTAACTGACTATCACAGCAGTGTGGCAGTCTAGGGAAGTTGCCATGCCCCATTCCTCCTCAAGTTTCCTTCGTTGGCATTTCCTGTGGGCAGATCCAACGGGCCCATCTTTCCTGGCATTCCTAGCTTCCTGTGCTACAATCTTTATGAAGGCAAAGTGGAAAACCAGGGGTTTTATACTCATGATTTTAGAATCATTCCACCTCCTTGAAGATTGCCTTCCAACTGGTGGTAGGTACATAGCTAGACTGAGTGTGTAATGTTTGGAGTGAAATGCAATGTTATGTTAATGTTTTGGGGAAAGTCATAAATTCATAGATCCTTTTGCTGTGGAATATTGTTCATGGTAGCACAGCCCTGGGGGTTGAAGGGGTACAGCTTTACTCTTGATTGTCCTGGGGTCATTTAGGAGTGAAACCAGTAAAATCACTGGTGGTTTTGGGTCCAGGTCAGAGGGGAAAAAGACCACAATATCATGCTAAATATCTTACACAACAGCACATTTCAGATGCTAAGCAATTTTTCTGAGTCCCTAAACTGCTGGAAAATCATCATAAATGCTATGAATGCTGTTTTCTTTTATCAGCCTGAAGAACCTGACAGGAAAGGTAGCATCTGGGGGAAATGCTAAATGTGTATTTAGGTGAAGAAATGGCTAGATACACTGGGATAAAATGGCAAAGAGGGAACAAGATTGGGAGCTTCTTTCCTCATAGAGGCATATGCCTGTGCCACAGCTCATTGCCTATAGCAAGCTTCTGTATGAGGAAAAAGCAAGTTGCCCTTGCTTAGGTGGCAATGCCCAACTTTACTGTTGCAGTGGGATACACTGCGTATGCCATGAAGGACATACGTACTGGACCTTGTCCTGTCAAATGACTGAATATGATACAGCTCATGCATAGTACGCGTGACATGTGCCAACCTTTCTACGTGCATGCTGTGCACATGAACATCAGCATGCTGCTGCTGCCCACATGTCAGAGGTTCTTAGAAAAGAAGAAAGCTGGGAGTGGGCTGTCACCACCACGGCAAGTCACAGAGACCCTGCCAGACTGATGTCTTCCCCAAGGGTCTCTCATACACAGAACAGGCTATCAGCCAGACAAAGGGTGGTCACAGCCCATTCCTTGTGGCTATCTTTTCTAGGGAACCCCACAGTGCTTTTCCTTTCTGTGACTGGTGAATAACTGCAGCCCAGATGGATGGGGCCATATGTTGGGGAGCCCCAAGTTAGATGCTGAGCTGAAGAGCTCTGAAGTCCCAGCTCACCTTACATCTACAAGTTACAGCTTACCTGAGAACAGATGAGAAGAACACAGCTTTCACAGCATCACCAATGCCCAGGGGGACTATTAGGATTCCACTGTTTGTTTTTCAGTATAATGAGGGTTACCACAATAACTATGGTAGTGTTGCAGGCATTCTTGTGGAGAGCATGGACATATAAAGGCATGCCAACAGCATCTCTCCTCCTGCTTTTTTCTGCCTTTTGGAATTTGACTGAGAACAAATCTGTGGGATTTAACTGTATAATTCCATTACCAAAAGAACATCACTACCATAACGCATGATTTACATTGTTCTCTTGCTATTTTTATTAGTATGAATTAAAGCAGAGAGGATATGGCCTTGTATATATGGATTCATGTGCTCCTTATTATCTCATGGCCACTGCAGTCATGTTCAGTTTCACTGAAAACTGAAGAAGAAATCTAAATTCTCATTAAATTATTAGTTTTCCTGTTGACTTAAATGGCTGCAGCCACTTGCAGTGTAGAGTAGCAACCAAGGCAAGCACAAATTTAAACTGGCCACCCATCTGTATTAGTTATCATCAGGAGAAAAAAACTGATACCAGCTTTGAGGAAGACCCAATGATAATCCTGTGTTTCAGAGTATTTTTTAGAACATACTTACATATTGTGTAGTTGGGTCCAGTTCTCCTGCTGCATCAAGCAGACAACAGCTATGTTGCTTCCTTGGAAGGGTTCTGGGCTCTTTCTTTGAAGTGCTTTGCCATTGTTTGTTTCAAGATTGAACTTGTTCAGAAAACAGTCTGTGTACTGATGACAGTACGGACATATCCAGCACTGGATCTCATTGGATCTCATAGGCCTCCTGCTGCAGAGTGCTCCTAAAGTCGACTGCCAAGGAAGGACAGAAAATAACATCTTGGCTTCATTAGCTGAGTCTGACTTACCAGCTTGAATTTACCCTACTGAATTTTAACAGAGTAGCCAGAGCAAAGGGATTAGTCAGGCAAAAGTATATTTGATCCCAGCTAAGACTTCTGCAGACCAAATAAATGTGAATGTAATGTCCCAGTGCAGAAATACAGCTATTTTCCAAACACTATATTCTTTCAAACACCAAGAAAAAACTTTTCTTCAGTGGAAAATACATAAGCCAACAGAAGAATTTGTTGTATTTCAGACATATAATCCTTCCGAATAAGCTTTGATCTTACAAGTTTTAAGAAATGAGGTAATGTGCTCCGTTCCATTTGCTTCCTTCAGTCACAATGATTTATATAACATACATAGCCAATTTTTAGCTGGACTCAAAAAATCATTAAAAATATCTAAGAACCAGATTCCACCCTCAACATACATACCACCACCTGTAGGCTGAATTCCCATTCACTTTGTTCAGAATACACTGAACTAACTTTAGACTAATTTAGACTGCAGGCCTGAAATGAAGCACGCATGACCGAACATCAGCTATTGAAGAGAGGTTGAGTGAAGTCAGTGGGGTCTCAGACAAATACAGGAATCCATCCACATACGCTCAATTGTAGGATAGCCGTCTTTTCTTGTGGCCAGAAATGCAGAAAATTAACATTTTTAGAAACCAAAAAGAAGCAGAATAAGCATAGGAGCAGAGGCATGTGCCAGAAACACTTCAGTGTTGTGCCTCCATTTAAAACAGGGAGTAAAAGATAACCTCGCCACTGGATAACATACAGTGACATTTCAAAGGTGTTCAGTACACCCAATCCAGATGAAACTAGTGCTAAGTGCCTCTGCCATGGACAGAGAGCTCACTGAGACTGCTTCTCTTTTGCATTTCAGTTGAAGGACACAAAGGTGAGGACAACATCCTGTCTTGTATCAGCAAGCATTGAGGAACACCAACCTTCTCCAGCCCTCCCACCAGCCAGTAGGGCTATCTGGGCTGATCCCACTTACCTGCTCTTCCTCACCACACCTTCTAGTAAAGCAAGGGTAGCTCAGGTTTTTCAGCGTATGCTGCCATCTGAGCACTTGAACTGTTTCTTCCTTGTGACACAGACACTTCTACCCAACAGGCCGAGTTGCTGGTTGCTGATAGCATGGAACCATCTGTTCTTTCATTTGCTTCAAATTACATTAGAAAATTTTGATCTTTGATAAGGAATGAGGGACAAGAAGATTGGCAACAAAAGTTACACAACCATTGGACAGGGACATTTTAAAGACTCTGGCCTGAAAAGAATAAGTAAGAAAGTATACAAGATTCTTTTCGTATCCAGAATATACTCAGCACAATTACAGCTTCATCACTAGTTGAAGCAAACTTTAGTTGCCCTATCTGAATCAAAGTTACATCTGTGTAAGTAGAGTTCAGAGTGGCCAGTAATGACAGTCATATGGAGGCAACTCATAAATCTTTAACAGAAGGGTTTATCAGATGCAAACCAAGCACATGCTGGAAAACCCTTGGATTCTCACTTCATGCTGAAATGGGTCTGGTCTCCCTTTCAGGAGGACAGACTGGTACATTTCATTTCCCTTCACTCCATCATCACATGTACACTATTCATGTGAATGCTGGCCTGCTTTAAAAGCTGCTTTAAGACCTGGCTGTGAGCATGGGCAGCTCTTGCAACCACCTCTTTCCCTTTGTATTGCTAGAACAGTGCAGAGAAGTGTAGTGTAAATGAGAGCTAATGTGCACGACCATACCTTACTTTCTAATTTCAGTAATTCTGCAGTTTCATTTGACAGCTATACAAATCCCATGTTAGAATTCAGATGCCGCACTACAAAGCAGACTAAGAATTGCAGGTTTTTCTCAAAAGCCTTCTAGACTATAGATTGGCTTTCTGTAGCTGATTGTTCAAAGCAATAGCAAATTAACACAGGGTAAATGTGCATAGACATGAAATAAAGTGAAATATTTGTACAAACTCCACTGGTGACATTAGCCTGATAAAGGCTAAAAGCTAGGACAGCTCTTTATTTTCTTGAAGGTTTGTATGTCTGCAAAGAGGACATGGAGACACAAGCACAGGTTATTTGCTTATAAGGCATAATGACTCCCTGAATTACCCTGGGACAATTTTATGGCACCGGCTCCCAGTGGAGGGATGTGCCAGGCCATACAACTAAACTGCAACAGTACCTGCATCTTGATTTTTCAGTGTTTCATGGCCAAGAACAGTATCACCTAATATTGAAGAATTAACCAACAGTGTCTTTGAAACCAAACATAACCCAACAGCTATTTCTGTGTGTCTTCATGTCATCACAGTGCAAAGGCAGAAATAAGGAGATTTCCAGAGATATGCAGCGTGTCACAATCTAGCCATACTTACAGCAGGCAACCCTACAAACATGGAGCTATACTGCACAACACTCCCCAGGCTCGGCTCCCTTCAGCTTAAGCAATTAAGTGGGTGATTTGAAATAGGTGATTAACCACCCTACATGCGTTTTGCAATTAGGGAAAATGGAAAGGTATGTCTTGAGGGTGGTTCAAGGTCTTAGGTGGAGTGAGTAGCTGTCTGAAGGCTCTCTTTCTCCACTGACAATGCATGGATCAGAAATTAACTGGGGTCCTAAATCTTTGCTCAGACTAAATGTACCAAATTTCATTGGATAAATCCAGGCATTGGAGACTGTAGTAGGACTTATGTATGTGAATACAGTGGTCAGAACTGGCTCAGTAGCTGGAACCTAGTGAAAATATTCTGATCGGTTCACTGAAGATGTTTAGACAAGGAAAGCTCATCACATTTCAACACATAAACTCGCAGAAGGCTTAACAGCAGCAATGTAGATAACAGACACCTAAACAGGTGTAAGGAAGAGGAAACAAATGTTTGTGGTTTGAACAAAGTGCTGATGAACATCATTACTGTAATTATTGGGAAAAATATTTTAATCAAAGAAAAACAACTTTTCCATGGAGACAATTATAATGTTTTTATTTAGCAAATGTACTGGAAGAATTGTTTTTCTGTAAAGACATACAGATATGCCCCAATTCCATAGAACTTCCATCATCTCAAATAGCTATGATTTTTTTGAAATCAGTTTAATGAACAGAAGGGGATATATGTGGAGACGTCAAACCTATTTTTGTCATAAACCGCATGATTCCATTTACCACTAATCCCCAAATAATTGACCCGGGGCCACCAAGAGCTTGCAGAACCCTTGCTGGTGCTTTACAGAGAACAGGCTGTTCACACAATTTTAACTGTCCTCTGTTTCTAGCCATGCGAACAGAAAAAAGACATTAAATACTTCCTTAATACCTCTTTTTCCATACTGGCACTTGCTGAGGTTACCACAGGATTGCTTTGGTTTTTTGTTTGTATTTTTACAATTGCATACAGAAGGGCAGTGATCTAGGACATTATTTCCCTACTAAGACGTGCTTCAAACTATAGAAAACTTTTCTGAAACCGTGCCTTGTAAAACTGAGAACAGACCCTGCAGCATTCATCCTTCTACAGTCTACAGTTGACTGAAAGATAAAGGTTTGTTTTTTTTTTCCTGAGAATTGTGTTCCTTTATACTTTGAGTTAGCCCCGTATTTGCCTTCTGCTACTGCCTACTAGGCATTGCACCTCTCACTTGGCAAACACTGACATGATTGCCATTTCCCACCGTGCCAGACTGTAAAGTATGGAAGAAATGACATGATGTAAGGGTCTGCAGTAATTATACAGGAGTGTTCCATATTGAAGCATTCTTTGGTTTGGCAGAGAGAAATGAAGTCTACTGCTAAGATCTGCCTTGCATACTTGTGTTTGAATGTCCTTTTCTTAAGAGAATGTCCAGAGACATCCATAGCAGCGTGAAATGAAAACTCACTAAATGCAAACCCAATTTTGTATAAAAAAGAAAGCCCTTAAAAAGAAATCTATTAAAAGGGCTCTTCTCACCAAAAAATTAATTACAACTTTACATTATTGAACTCTGATGAACAAAGCATAACATTCCCTCAGATGTGAGGCCCAACTCAAAACACAAAGGAGGAGTACTTATTAAGTACTTAGTTTTCTGAGATATTCATTGCTTGCCCTATTCTTCCGTCCCTTCTGGTCTGAAACCAATCTTTCCCCAGCTGTTCTTGGAATGTTTCAGAAAAAAGAGATAAACTTTGGCCCTATTAGGGTTAATGCTTTTGCATAGACATATATGACCATAAACTGGTCGACTAGTAGAGGTCTTCTGCTAACATTGTGACTGAGAACAGGAAGAATACAGCCACAATAATATACAGCTGTCTACTAAAAGTATTGCATACAGACATCTTTGGCCATGCAGTCTCTTGGCCTTCTGAAAGTATGTGAGCTGCATTGTTAACATGACAAAAAAAATAGCAATGTTGAGAATTAGAAAGAGGCGGGTATAAGAAGCTGATATTGATGGGGCACTGCTTCGAGCAGTTGTCACCATCTGTGCCAGCCCTGATCGGCCTTTAATTGACATCCCAGTTTTGTGCTTCACATAAGTGATATCTGCAAAATCCAGAAGATCTTTCATTTCCTCATCTTCATCTACAGGCAATTCTTTTTGTGCTTGAGTCTGTGCCTTTTGACGCACTTTTCTTTCATTTACCTCAATTTGTGCAAAAATGTCAGGAACGGCATCGACAAATTTGTAGCCTTTGGCTACCTTTCTGTTTTTCTTTGCTCTGCCGTGCTGCTGCTGCTGCTTCTGTGAGATTGCAAATATCCTGTCAATAGCCTCCTCTGTCTGTCTCTTATCTGAAAACCTCAGCAGGCGCTCAGCAGTCTTCCTAAAGCTAGCCGTGTTGCGTACACGAGACAAGATCTGCTTCTCAAGCTGCTGGAAAACAGGCTTAAAATGCTGAAGATTCCTCTCCACGATCCCTACGTAGTCCTTCACTTCTGGCACTGTGGAGCTCCTGATGGCAGAGGCTCGGTCAAAGACAATTTTCTGGCGGTCTGCAATAACCTGTGCAAAGGCAGAGCGGGACCCATCCTCAGTGGGCCACAGGTACACCGCGTAGGCATGCTCACTGGTGGTAATGAAAACATCCAGCTGCGGAGAATCTCCACGGACGGTGAAGCTCTGCACGTCAACAAAGGGCCCAATGAAAAGGTAAATGGCCCTCGTGATGGGGTGCCGCAAGAGGGTCGTTACATTCACGTAGTTTGTTCCATTGTATGGGTAACCCCGGGGATACATCCTTGAGGCGATGGTTGCTTTCTCACTGTGGCCAGTGTCATCCATCCAGTACATCTTATATATCCCATCATGGTGCCTAATAAAGGCCCCATGGACATCATCAACAACTGTTTCTTCAAAAGGCACATCCACATTGTGGAAGAAACTGGTCGCTGCCTCCAGGGGGCTGTCATCTTCTAGATGGATTTGGTCCACTAGCAAGAGAAGCTGGGGATGGAGAAGTATGAGGTTTCTTTGCAATTTTCTCAGCTTCAGTTTAGGATTGTATGCACCCACTCCTTCTCCCCTGATAAAAACCACCCCACTTCTCTCCATGGCAGCAACCACTCGTCCCTGACAGTCACCAGCCAAGTCATGTTTATATTTAAGCCACTTTGAGGAACAGTCTTCTGTAATCTGCCCTTCCCATGGGGAGAAGCAGCTCTTGGACACGGCAGGGGAAAACATCAAGACATTATTAAAAAAAGTATATTTTGGCCCATACAGAGCTTCTGTTATGAAAGGTACACCATTGGGAGCAAAAGTAAAGGAGTTCTGGTCCGGGTGTTCATGGCCAGCATTAAAGTTCCTCCACCCCTTGATCCACTCTTTGTACTTGTTCTTATGAACAATATCATATATTGCACGTCCGCCCAGCTTTCCTGACTTGAAGGAAAGGAAAGGCCTGTTGATTTCAGCTGGCAAAGCACTTCCATAGGTTACCACTCCCCAGTCCTCAAAATAATGCAGCTTAGGAACCCCGTAGTCTGGTGGAGGTACAGAGCGCAAACTTGCGTCATACCTGCCAAAAAGATGAGGAAAATGGGTTTAAAAATCACTTGAATTATTCCATTATCAGCACCTGTACAAAAATCAAAAACCGGTTCAATATTTACATCAAGGAACAAGCTAACAATATAAAGCCCATGCGTATGCTTCTCGAGTGAACTAATCATATAGTTGTAATGATATTTATCATAATAATCCCTATACAAATTTGTTGTGTGCTTTTTACAAAATAATAGCTGAAAGCATCTGCTCCACATTTAAAGCAAGCAATCCTTCTGCAGACCAAAAGCAAGACTACCACTAATTTCAAACCAGCCACGTTTTGTCTTACATCATAAACTACTGACTGCAATATAAATGTTTAAAAAAGGCACATTAAGACCAGGCTGTAGACTCTGTCTATTTTGCACTAGACATCAACATTTGTACCTGTTTACTGACTACTTAACCAAGAGAAGCAGAGTATCTGTTTCCCCAAACTGATGATTATAGAAGTCTGTAGTGTCCAAACAGAATTAGCAATAAAATAAAAATTAATGAAAAGGCATTTTAAAGGATATTATTTTTATGATTTATATCAGTGTATGTTAGTTTCCTTCTCCAACTAGGCTGAAGAAAAATTTGTGTGGCTTTCTTGTATAAATTGTAAGATATAAGACATTCAGTTTTAAAAGAGGTCTTAACTCCAGAAAAGGTTACAATGCTTATAATTTTTGTTTTATTTGATCTACAGGAGTTAATACAAACAAAAAAAACCAACCACGGAAAACAAAACCTAACCTTCTGGCATTGTTTTTAAGCAATCAAAATAAACAAAACCATCATTAAGCCCAGTAATATTTCTGTTAGATGATTCCTCATCAGATTTATTCTCTACAGCTAACCAGGAGCCTCTGTCAGGCCCTAGACAATCACAGCTCATGTCCTGCATATGGCTTTGGGTAATTGCAACCAGCACCGGAAGCCTGCTCTATATGTAGTGGTCCTTGATGGAGATTCCCCTAAAAGCAAACCTCTTTCCTGAGACTCTAATGCAAGTGGACATGCTCATCACAAGAGCAACACTGCAGCACAGGGAAAAGGCAATTGTTGGAATATTCAGATAAATGTTTTTGGGTTTTTTTTTTCTTTTTTCACCCAGGTGGTCTTAAAAATTTATTTTCCTTTGACATCAAGAAGAATTTTCTAAATATAAATTCCTAAGATTTCCGTGGAGACGCAGGAGAAAAGAATGATGGAATGGGGTTGTAGAGGAGAGAGTCTGTATTTTGCAAATAACAAAATGAAGGGTGCTTGGAGCGTAATAAACATGCTTTGTAATGTGCGTATCATAAATGCAAAACAATATATATTCAATAATATTTTTCTTGTAAGAGAGAGAAATAGAGCTACACTGACTCCTCAGAAATGTACTTGTTCTCTCCATAGACTGAAGGGATTTATATGTATATCTAAAGTCTCTTGGGTCTTTTCATTTCTTACCTTTAGAAGATTGATACACAAGTTAGCAGAGCTGTAATTTACATGGGAAATATGGATCTAGTCATCTATCGTGATATTTTTTTCTAAGCATAACTTGCAAATTAGTGTACAAAAACGACTAATAGTAGCCTTATTGCTTACATTACTTTATCTTTTAAAAGAAAGCTTATATTATTACTTACAGTTTTTACAAGGAAACTATGCTTTAAATACTCATCTAATTAATTATTAAAGAACACAATGGGATTAAAGACCATTAGAATAGACCAAATAAACTGAAGAATAGGTGCAAACAAATTTTCAGTCCTTTTGGAACTGCCTGTATTCTGTAAAAGCAATAGACAATGGAAGGAAAACACAAAAGCAGACACAGGACAAGACCAAGGTGTTCCCTGTAGCAACACATACTGTGCATCTATGCCAAGTGAAGAAGTTCTTCTGAGCCTAATGACTCTCTGGGTTGCACATGGCCAGCCTGATCTCTGCTTTTACAGTATTAATCTAAAGATAAAGAATTATCACTAATAGCAAACAGCTGTCAGGTTCCTTTTGAGCCCACTTATTCCTTTTCATACCAGAGAAATTCAGTGTGGAGAGTGCACCACCTCTGCCCTTTGGATGGTGTCCCCGGACCCTCCACCACTCGGTTCCTTCTGATTTGCTCTGCCAACCAGTTCCCACTGCCATTGCGCATGACAAATTTGTCAAGAAACACCAGCTGGCTCTCCGGCCCATAGAACCAGTTATAGTTGGAATCCGCGATGGCCACGGTTCTCTGAAACCCTTGGGAAAAAGTAAAAAGGAATGTAAGAAAGAACAAATAAACATACAAAGATGTGTTTGTAGAGCATGACGGTGAAGTCAAGCAGTACAAACAGACATAAACAGAAACAGCCTTTTCAGATGTTTATAGACCTACTTGTAAATGAGCCATAAACAGGAGCTGTTTACTTCTGCTGTAGCTAACTTGAATACTCACCTTTCTTCTTTGGCTATGGGCTACAGACAAAGTCCTACAAAAAATGGAAGAAGCTATGTCCCATACACTTCCTCTCCTCACTCAAATCTGGCAAAGGTAACTTTCTCTTTACAGCTTTCGCTTTTCCTATGTCAATCCGAACTCTCTAAAGCAAGAAAACAGAAGTTCCTCCAAGCAAAAAAAAAGTCATCTTCACCCTGAAACAGCTAGCATGAGTTCACTTTGCTCTTAGGAACCTCTCCTCAGTAGATGCCTGAGGCCTTACATGGAGTCAGCGCAATTCCTTACACGCCTATGCTGGCGTGCCAAAGCTGTGCTCAGCCCCCCCTCACATACACAGCTAGATCTGGGGTTCTTATAGCCAATAAAGTTATCACTGTCTTTTCAACCAGGAATTTGAACAATATAAGTTCCTAAAGAACTGTCCTGCAAATAAGCAACAGAAAACCATCATCAAAAACTTGCAAGGCTGCCTGAAACTAAATCTCTTCTGAAAGCTAGAAGGGATAAGAAATATTTATTAACTTATAGCTGGTTTCATATTTGTACATCTCCATCTTTCAGTTACAACTAGGACTTAAAATCAGAGATGCTAAAACACACTGTGAGAGACCGGAGAGATCCAGCAAAAGAACAGAGATATTAAAAAGTCTGCAAAATTGACCAGTTAGTGACATCAGATATTTCTGTTTAATTCTCACACTGAAAAAAGAAAATGGTTTGTGTACCCCTGCACAGAGAAACCTATCATTTGAGTCAATGACCTTTTCCATATGAAAAATATTTTAATCAAAATGGTATAAAAATCTATTTCAATGTTTTGTGGAAAATTGGTGCTCATATAAAGCTTTCCTATACTTTGTTGATACTTTTACCCTGGCTTCTTCATTCTCTATTCCTTCCACCTAGTATTTTAGTGTGATGATTTTTGGCAAAGGAAAAAGGAAAAAATAAGAACCTCAAATAATATTATTTTTCAAATGGAAAACCCCAGGAACAGGTCTGTTTCAAACTCTGAAAACCAGAAATCAAATTCTGAACCATTGCTTTTTCTCCCAAATGATGTTCCTATCTTTTGACTGGTTTTAAAAGCCAGAGTTCAATAAACAATGATCTTTAATAAGCAGCTATAAACAAGGATGTCACTGTTTTGATGAATGATGAAGGTAAAATCCAAGGAAAAGGTTATTTAAAAAAAAATCCAAGTACAATGTTATTTAAAAATGGCCTACTTCAAGTATGAAATTTACTGCTGCTTCAGGAATTAGAAGATTCATCTTCATTCACCCAAATGACCTACCTGGCAGGACAGTCCTGTACATAAATGCAAAATGCTGCTTGAGCCAGGGGTGGCTGAAGTGATTGATACCAAAGTGCCTTTGGACAAGAAACATGTACTGGAACAGTGATCTGGTGGTATAGCTGCCATAAGCCACCCCTTCATAGAGGGAGCCATCAGTGACCTCCTGCAGCAGGACTACTGACTTCTCCATGATTGCCAACACTTGCTTGGTCCACAAGTAAGCTTCCTGAAGGTAGCCTGAAAGAAAAAGGTGTTGGCAAGTCTAAGTACAACACCATAGATCACAGATTATATTAACCATACTCCCACAGTGGGATCCTTTACAGCAAGGAATCTGCAATCCAGAGCTCTAAAATACCCTGTAGTTCTAGGGTGAAAAATAAAACACTATATTTTAACACAGCAAAGCATGGTCACATGATGAGGGAAAATCTATCAAACACCTTTTGCTAATAATGTGGGATTATGCTTTCCAACTTAAAGGGAAAATTTCCTTAGTGCGTTCAGGACATGCAGAAAGGGAAGAGCCACACCAATACTATTGCATTTCAAATTAAAGCCATATGAAAAAAAACTTACAGTCCCCACTAGAGGGCTCCAATAATGCAAATATTTTAATCAGCCTTTTTTCACTGGTGTGATTACCAGTGTGGTAAGGAGATCCTCAGAGTTTAAAAATACAAAGAAGTTCACACTTGAGCTGCTGTTAACTGATATTCTACTAATACATGCTCTATTTTAAGACATGCTCTGTTCTACTTAAATTTTCATTTTGTTGTACAACCTAAAATGTTATCCAAATAGAAGTTATTTTGGAAGAGTGTTGCATGGTTAATTCCAAATGCAGATTCCTCAATTCCAGAATAAAATTAATCTTCCAAGTAGGTTAAAGTCTCAGCCTCCACATATATATATATATAACCTTGGCCCTAAGCAGTTATATTTCGTCTAAAGAAAAGACTTTCAGAGATCTTACTATTTTGGTCTCCACTACACAAATCAAGAGCTGGGAAAAGGTTGCAAGAAGACCTTCCAGGGCTTGTCTGCCTTCACCAAGAACAAGCACAAGCATGAGAGCCTCAGCACTATAATTATGTATTGCAGAAGGTGGCATGTGGATCCCAGCAAAGGAAAGTCTACGTGCCTTCTCTTATTTTCTTTTGGATTCACTGGTAAGAGAGGTGGGACTAAAGAGAGACCAACTGCCTTGTGCTTCCATATGACAACTTAGTGCCTACCCAACTCAAAGTGTCTGGACACAGATTTAACCAGACTTATTTCCACCATATAGCAGAGCTCAGCTGGCATACATTACACCCCATTACGTGCTGAAGCGGTGCCTGCTGAATGAAGCGCATGTGCCAGGCTAAGTGAGTATGAGCTACATTCAAACCTGCTACCACGACTGTTTCATGTCATTGCCACTATTACTGTATTTATGCTGAGCACAGTGATGAGCAATTCAGACTTCCTACTAGCCAAGACTGCCAAATCCTGCTTGGTTAACAGAGAGAAAAAAAATTGCAATGTCCAAGTTAAACAGACAACCTGAATCTAACATGGTATTTTTATCTGCTGGCTGGAGACATAAATACGATGGGGAAGGCATGAGCAACAGGGGCAGGTGGTGCTACTTCTACTCTACTTACTTATACTTACTTTACTCATAACTATCTTGACACTACTTCATTACTCTGATGGAGTCGGCAGCACAGCGGTCTGTCCAGATAAAATCCCAAATGCTTCCACCCTTATTTTCCCTTGTGATATTAACAGTCACAATAGCTTGCTTTTGACTACTGCACTAGCAAGAATGTTATTTTCCACGGTTCAGCACAGTGTATTTTCCATTGTAATGCATATATGTTCTGTTTACTTAGTTTGTATCTATGCTATAATCCTATACTTGTAGTGGATTAAAAGAATAATAATACATTAGAATAAAAAAGTAAGAGACTCAACACTCTGTCAGGCTACGCAAAAAACCAGAACAAATCTCACCTAAAATTAGCAGTACCTATATAAAATTAGGCCTTACTCAAGTTTCTTTTTTGAATATCTGAATGTTTATTTTAACTGCAAAGACTTCAGTATATGTGTATGCCTAGAATTAATTTCAATTAGTTTCATTTTTCAGTTCTATGACAATGTTTATGTATTTTTAAGCCGGCTATTTAGTCTCTGCATGCTTCAATAGCTGAACAGTGTTTAAAATTATTAGTTGAAATTTAAACCTTTTGGAAGAAAGGGGGACACACTATTTGCATTTGCTATGCATCTGATACAGGGAGAATAGTATGTTTACTCCTTTTCTCCCTCTTTTTTTTTTCTCCTTCAGAAAAAGTCTTTCATCTTGGGATGAGAATTTTAAGAAAACATTTAAAAAAAAAAATTAGACAAACAGAAAAGCTTCATTTAAATTACAATTTTTTTAAAAAATAAAGTTGCTCTATATTGAAAACAACAGAATTTTCATTTAGAAATACAGAGTCTGGATGTTTTGACCTATTTTCATTTGAAATGTCAGCACAAATTTTCAAATTGCTCAAGTGTTGCTGAATTTGCTTCCACACTCCACACCCCCCAAAAAAAACCAACCAAACAAACCCAAAACCCACCAACCTTTGGTGAAGGAAATACTGCCCAACTTTATTTGTGATATTACCATTTTTGGCACAAAGCATACTTATGGTCTATACTCTAATGAAAAGCAGAGTCATCTTGCAAACTGTCGGCCTTCTGCAACAACGGAGGCTCAGGGAAGGTAGGAATGTAGCAAAATCCACTGAATAAACATGATCTGAGTCTTCAATTTGTGGAAAGCAAGATAGGAGGAAAGGGAATAGCTTCCACACATACTCTTGCTGCTTTTCAGCATATGCACATTAGTGAATGAGCTTGTTTTGACAAACACTTAACAAAAAGATGACACACGCACACCCCCAAACACAGTAGGTGCCACAGTTTTTTGTCACACTTCTTTGGGCATCTGAAAACTCCAACAATATGCAGGTGTGCCTTTGCTTGGCAGGGCTGTACAGCTTGACAAGGCCAACAGCATCCAGAAACTAGATTTTCCTTGACTTGCAGCAAGTAAATAGTTCTACAAGTCATCATATTTTCATAATACTTTTAATACATATTAAATAATCACTTGATAAAATACTGACACATTCTTATAAAAGCAGGAGCTGGCTCCATGACTTCCACCTCTCAGCCGAAGTACCACTGGGGTTTAAAGTCAGGATTTCTTATCTGCTCTCTCCCTCTGACTCCATGACTTGCATTCTCATTTACACTGTTTATCACCCAGACAGGAGGAAAGGGACAGTCCTCAGGCAAAGCAGCCAAAAGCAACTGGTGAGGTTACTCACCTGGGAACTGCAAAGGACACTTTTAAGTCCCTGAAGCAAAAAAGGAGATGATACCTGGTACAGATGCCTCTTGGATGAAGGTTGTGGGGTGCAAGGGCATAGTTCAGAGGGAAAAAGATAAAGCCCTGCTCACCTCCATAGAAAAGGATGCTGGAAAGGAAGGTCCTGAGCTGTGGCCTTTGGGTGGATAAAGTTAGACTTTTGGAGCTCTCTCAGGGAAACAGGACAGAAGTCTTGGATGAAATTCCAGGTTATCCTGTTGTCTAGCTCCCAGCTCAGAGCGCGGGAGCAGATTCTCAGTGCATCGTGTAAGGAGACCAAGTGCATTGCTCTTTACTGATAATCTACCCTGAAAGACCCTGTCTGTAAATCTAGACTGGACAGACTATACACAAGGGGATTTTCAATTCTTACAAAGAGTGAGGTAAGAATTTCAGAATCACTTAGATAACTGAATTTATATACACAGATATATATGCATATATATTATACCTTGTACATCTGCCCACAGACTTTTGTTCTATTCAGTAAATTTTTCTAAGAAGCAAGACAGCAAACCCAATACTGCTGTACTCTCAGAAGCATTTCTATCAGTTCCTGAACTTTGCCGCATAAATGGCCGATTGAGTTGATACACTTCAGCAAAACGTCCCTATGGTTTAGCACATACCTTGATTCATCAGAACCAGGCTTCCAGCCAGCAGGGCCACACAGTTGGTAGGCTGGTGGTTGTGGAGGTACTGGAAGCCCCATCCACGTCTGTATGATGTTTCGTACATATATCCCGAGGCATTGGCAATCACCTCAAGAAATCTCTCCTGTTGAGTCTTGCTAAGATAGCTGTACAAGAAGTCATATGCAGTGGCAAAACCAACTAAGGAGTGAGCGAGAGGGACCTCATCCCATGGGGCATCCTTCACTAGCCTGTCAATAAAGAAAGATGCCAGTTAATTGAGTTTCACCTACTCATTTTTCTGCATTAGTGTACTGTGTGGTGTGTATGACTTAACATCTTTGAAGTTAGGCAATTCATGTTGAATTTTGACACAGTAGTAAGCTACTTACCAAGCCTCTGAGACCATTTTTTTCTTTCCTAAGTATGGAAAACATTAACCTTCAAAGCTCATTAATTTTATTAGAAAGATTAAGCTGTTAAATATTAAAACAGTGCTTGCAATATTTGGGTTTTGCTAGGGAAAACAGATATGCAGAATATGGATTGTACAGAAACAGAATCTATTTATCTGAAGCAAGATTCAAATCATTTTTGTGAGACAGTAATATTCCATAGTTTATACTCCTCCAAAAATCTCTAACAACCTTCTTCATTTCCAAAGAAGCCAAATGTTGATAAATTCCTGAATGGTGGCTATGGGACTGAAGTTGTCTTTAAAGCAAGTATAATAAAATAACTCACTGTGCTGTTTCTTCATTTCCCAAATGCATTCAAGGATAGAAATAGAGATGATGAAATTTACTTTCATGACTACCGTTCAAATTAACACACTTAACAGCATTAAAAAAACCCCAGCATTTAACATAAAACAGAGGTAAAATGATGCAACTACTCAAAATTATTTTCTAGGAACTACTTGCTTGCATGCAATGAGTACATTGAACTTAGCAAAGTAGTAAATTTGTACCAAGAAAATTCATAATGGAGGTCGAGGTAGCATAGGACAAATATTTCTCTTAAATCAACCACATATTGTGTATCAAAGACTTTAGCTTTGCAGTACTGACAGCACTTTCAGGCCATGGTTCTACAGAAAAGGAAATGTGAAGAAATACATAGTAAAAAAAAATCTTTGATAAAGTTGCTTTTGCATCAGTTGTTTTCATGGTTGTTCTCTTCTTTCACTTTCTTTGCAATATATTTTTTGTTACAGAAATGAATTTTAAATTGTTGAGAAGAGAATGTCCTACTGTAATTATTGGAAATTGTGTTATGCTCCTGAAGACGTGCACCTTCCAGCTTCAACTATTCTATGACTCTATAAATATGATTTCATCTTAATTTGTGTAAGCAGTAGTGTGAACAAAGAGATGTGGAAAAAATACCAAAAGAGCAAGATTTAAAAAAAATCCTCATTCTGCTATAGGAGCATTTATTTGCATTCAAAATGCACGAACGACGTAGAAATTATGACCATCAGCCTAGGGCACTGCAACTATGGTAAAACACAACATGTACAAGTGAGGAAAAAGACCTCTAATCTTCACTTCAGTATATCTAACATCATTGGAAGAAGTCAAATGAACGTGTCACGTTAATACCTGTATACAAGGAAAACCTCTGTAGGCTTTTTGATTAGCTGAATTTCCAACACTTTTAAGTGCTCACCTTCCTTCAGCTTCAATTCCATCTTCTGCTGAGTGAAGTTATACATTCATTTTTCCTTTTTTAAAATGAAATCTTAATCTCACAGATTTTAAATTAAATACATGAATGCATTCAGCATTGAGCGGCAGGATTTGACCTTTTTTTTTTTTTAACCAGAGTTTTTATTGGACTGGATTATTTTGTTTGCACAATTTTGCTTCTTGTTTAACAGAGGGGCATTGACAGAAAATGGTTGTGAACAATATTAAGAGAGACAGCTCTAAGTGTGGTAACAAATAACTGTCAAATCTTCAGGAAAAAAGAGTTCTAGAAATTTACTACTCAACTTCCCCACATCCGCATGCTATTCTCTGTGTGGTCAACGTTGGGAACATTTCTCTGTCATTTTCTTCCTGGTTCAAACTCTAAACTTATCAGCGAAGACTTCCAGCTAGGTATAGTAAAATTTCTTACTTATGTTTTCCCTTAATTGTTGAGCAAAAAATTACAGACCTGTAAGACAAAACATTTACATGGTTTTCCTAGATAAACTGGAAGAAAATGTAGCTGAACTGGGTAAGCAACTCTCCAGACTCCCCAGATTTGTGTGGAGCCATTAGCCACTGAGGCACAAAAATTGAAAATCTGAGTTAACTGGTTATTCATCAATGTCATTTAATTCTCTGCATCTCTATTTCTGCTTTTTCATCTTTTCTTATCATTGAAAAAGCTCTTAAAATGTTGTTAGTCCTATACATAAAGTTGCATTCCATGCCGGTTATATGCAACACCCTGGCACTGTGATTGCTATCAGAAATCCTTTGACACATGAACATACCTTTGACCAGCTATATCATGAATCCTATTTTCCAAAGTATTTTTAGTTTTGCTTTTCACTAAACCTTTGTGCATTCAGAAATCAGAGTTCAAATAGGTACAGGAAATATCACTTTAAAGGCCTCTGCCTGGAACAATTCCAAAGTGACTGAGGCTAAGCTATACACTGGGGAAAGAAAAGAACAATGAAAGAATTTGAGTTAATTTAAAACATTTAATTCAATTCAAAGTTCAGTATCCTTATAACAACATAAAAATTGCTAATTAGTGTGTGCTTAAAGCTATTTAATGATCTTTACCCGACTTCATCTTAAATGGGATTTGACAGTGGAAGAGATTTATTGTAACTTTCATTGTTAAGATGTATGCTAACTTTATGTTTGGTTTTGAATGCAATACTGCATCATATTCTATAGTGTAAGAGCGTATACTAGTCTCTGTGGCACCACTTCTGATAAAGTAGAAACCCTTCTTTTACATGGGAAGTGCTAAATCGATCAGTTATGACTGCATTTAGGTTGATGATTTCTTCAGAAAAAAAAACAAACCCAGACTCCTTCAGTGTAAAAAAACTTATGTTAGGCATCCTAAGCCTCCATACTGGCATAGTTACCCACCTCAGGTTAGACAAAGTAATTTTGCCATAACTTCCCTCAAATTGCAATTCTGTATAGTAAATTTTATACAGGATTTAACAGAGGAGATGCACACAAGTAATAGAGAAAATTAAAGACAATGATTTAAAGACCCTCATTTCTAAACATACAAAACCACAGTCAACATCTGTTCTTAAAGTGAAACTGTCTTGAAGTAATAACTCTTTAGCCGATATAAATCAGTGCACCTCCATTAACTGAATTTCAGTGGAACCAAGCAATGTACACCAAAAAATGTGGAACATGATTCACTAGGAGAATGGTCAAGAAGCAAGCATTAAATGCTTTCTGTATCTGAATTATGCTCTAATTTTTCAAATGGATCTCCAGTGTCAGATTTCGTAAACAGCCTGGCTGATAAACCATGGGAAAGCATGGTAGCATAGGCCTGCACTGAACACGTTATGTGAAAAAAAGTTTTCAGGGCCATCTATTAACTACTCTGCTCTGAAATATTAAAAAAAAAAGCTGTGTGTATTTATACAAATAAAGATAGGTAAAAACATGCCAATGCTTTGCACTGGAAAACAGCTACTTTCTAAGCCTCTCAGGAGTAAAACTCAACATCAGATAGCATGAACCTCAGCTTAGCAATTAACTGTGTCTGAAGACAGCATGCAACCTTTACCTCAATGCTACATTAGCCTCTTTAGTCTTTTAAAGGTATCAGATGTTACAAAAAAAGAATGCAAAGTAAATAAAAATACCTATAATGGATTCTTTAGTATATAGCAGCTACTTAGTTGCAAACATAAGCACTTTTAGCAAAGGCAACTGTTCAAAAAATTCTAAAACATATTTTAAAATAACAGCTAAACCATAAATGGAACCCTACAGATGGTACAAAAAAAATATTTTTAACACTTCTATACCTGCAGCTGTATTTGGAAGAGGTGCCTATCTGAGAACTTAAGAAGGTTTATAAAAGAGCAGAATGTTTTGAACGGGTTTGCTGCCTAATGATCAAACTCCATAAACATCCAAAACCATATGCATCGTTCTGCACAAAGAACTGCTGTGGACAAATTCCATGAATGGCACAGGACAAATACATGCCTGGGGTGTTCTTTTAAGTTTTCTTCATCTTTGTCATATAAAATATTTTTGTTACTTTATTTTAAACATTTAGAGCTCAATATAAATCCTCCATGAAGAAACTGGAGAAATAAAGCAATCATGGATAAGGTTGGTATTATGGATAAGTAGTATGGTTTTCCAAGATGTGTTGAGAATTTTAGCACGGTGAACGTGGTTATCTGGTCTAGGTTTGCCACCTTCTATAATAAACAATGAATCTGAAGAGGGCGTTAAGACCCAGTTCTTCAGTCATCAGTTTATGTCATCAAGAATCATCACACATGCACTGCATTGTCCAAGGCTAAGAGTGTATGTACCACCTTCACTAAATGCGATTCCGTGCTCTAAATAAGTATACCAATTGTATAAAATTTTGGATGGGAAGTGAAAAAAATTAAAAAAAAAAAAAAAGTCAATAAACAACAACACCACCACCAAGAAAAACTGTGGTAAGATTACCACAACCTCTCCATTTCTTGACAACATTCCTAATGCTACTAAGGTCTCTTCTCTCAGTAGAAATGGTTTTCTGTATTTTTCTCTCATTTCTCTCTACTAATAACTACTTCCTTACTGAAACCAGAAGTATTAGCATTTCTCTAAGAAATATATGCCAAGGGGGAAATGCCACTGTCTGCCCAGTTCAAGGCAGGATTTAAATCAAACTCTCCTGCTTATGTGAGCTCCCTGATCATGGCCTGTGGGATGTTTAGAATCGCCGTTCCTACACTTTGTATCCAGTTCTTAAAAGCAAATCCAAGTAAATAGGAAAATAACACTCTCTAACTTGAGAAATAGAATACCCTTCCAGGTAGTGTGAGATCTGATTTCTAGCCTCTATGTCAGTAAGTAATCTGGCATCACTGCCTGCAAAATGAAGCATTAAGCACATCCTGATACCTATATTATGCAAGTAAACCACATCCTGAAGTTTAATGCTCCAGACTTTCCTATGACAAATTAATTACTGCAGAATAACTCTTGGAGGTTGAGGGCTGATTAAGCTAATGATTGAAGGAAGCATGTCAATAAGCCCTCCTCAGTACTGAACCTCTCCCTCTCACTAGGTGGATGCAAAGGAAATGAGTCAGGGTTCTTTTCTAAAGGCTTACAGGTGAAAATTAGTTCAAGGACAGCCCTCTAGTACATTTTGACGCAATCTGTCTCAGACATGGTAGCTAGCTAACAGCATGGTTGAGTTTAATACCCATTGAATGTCAAGTATGGATGCAAATGAGGCATGTAATGGGCCCAAGTGACCTCTTGATCCTGAAATCAATTGCGTAATTTTACAGTCTTCCCAATGCCAATGGCAATGCCCTGGCACTCCACAGACCCTTGCTATTGTTCTGACCCACTTCTGGGGGAAGGAGATACAGCTTTAACCCTCCTGTCAGGCAAAGGAGAGAAATATTCTTCCATGGCCAGAGAGAGTAAACATACCAAGAGGGAGTGTACCTACCAAGGGGAATGAGACCACCAACATTTATTTTATAAACTAGACTCAATTTTCAGTATTTTTCTTACAAAGCCTCCAAAACAAAATATTTTCTTGTGCTCAAATGGAATATTTTCTTCACTACTGAAACAATATCTTCTAATTTTTGTTTTGGAAAGAAAAAAGAAAAATCCTTGAAAAAATCTGTTTCATCCAAAACAACCTCTCAGCTTTCACGCCTTCCGCATTTTTCTGGTCAGCTGCCAAAACAAAAACCCCATTATCTGCGCAACCTCAGTGCTCGGTCATTTGCAACAACAAAAATGTTAAGAATAAAAAAACGTCCTTGAAAGATTAATGATTTATATGTCTAAGGTAAAACATGACAAGTTTGTCCCTATCTCTTTAGCAGTCGTGTTTCAGCAGCAGCCACTCTGACACGCTTGTGTTCATTGCAGCTCAGTTCACAGGAAGACAGGCAAAGGAGTGCCTAAATGTAAAGGGCTACCTTCATATTGATACGGAAAAAAAAAAAGCAACAGATAAAACTTCTGAAAAATATGGTTTAAGAGCTTACTATAAAAGTTGGATTGCACTGCTTAGGTGTTGGGGAGGCAACTAAAACTACTCCTTTGGAAACCTTCGTCTACTTTCTATCCTCTTTCTCTTTGTTTCCCCATAGGTCTATAATCATCATTCTGCCACTTCTAAAGCTTCTTTCAGATCCTCTTCTCTCATTTTTTGCTTTGATCACAAGAGAGCCCTTTGCACACTGGGCTCGCTCTTAGTGTCAGTCATGATCCTTCTGCACTGACATATTAATAAACAAGAACTGAGTCTGTTTTAGTAGTTCTCAGCACCATATTAAGAAGACAGAAATGTAGTTATGTTATTATTTTAACAGATCACCTCTAGCTCTTGTAGCAAATTTTTATACCAGGCATGCCACAAAGCGAGCTCCCTGCAGCTACCACAGAACTTCAGTGCCAATTTATCTCCTAGAGATCTTATCAATTAATAAAGAAGGTATAAAAGAAACTCTTCCAAATCCAGCTAGCCATTTAATTTCACAGTCATGCAATTTCTAATTTTAAATACTACATATGAAAAAGAGAAAAACAGCATGAGGGTTTGATATTTCACTTACTAACATAATATATATTCCAGACACCAAATTCATCCTCCTAAACTTCTTTTTCTTTTTCTTCCTCCCTGTAGGAGACTATATCAGCATCCCCCAAGCTTCTTTTATACTAACTTCTATGCTGCAGTCTTATAAAACCCTCCTAAGTTTTCTCTGAATGTGACTGCTGGTTGATTATTGGGACTCAAACAGATGTTCTAAATTTGTGGTGTCAGCAGAGAGACTTGCTTTATTTCAACTCGGCACATGTGAATTTATTTTAGTTATACATTTATCTATACATTTAATTATTTATATTTATGTATCTTTACTTTGTATTCCATATTATTCAACACCAAGCGTTATCTGGGTACTAACAGCAACAGCCCTATAGCATGCTCCAATACTTTCAATAAACAGGGGCTAACAGAAGGCTATAGGATTGCTGGTTAATAAAGGCCACAGATTTGTTATGCCAAAGCCTCCTGTTAGCTTCTTCTTACTCGCTGCCACTTCCTTGGAATGTTTGCATGTGCTCGACAGTAATTATCTCCCCTATGAAACCCAGAGAGCCAGGTTTACTGTCAAATCCCACACCTTATTGCACATTAGTTACGTACTTGTCTTTAAAACCAGTGCGTCAACTATGCGGGGAAAAAAAAAAAAGTACAGAAATCTCTTGTCTGGCAATTGCAAATGGGGACGTCTCTCCTGCTATAAGAAGGGTGCAGAATTTGTGAACTTCTAAGGCATTTGTTTATAAGGCGGGCTTAGTAAAGAAGTGAGTTTTTCACTGCTTTGTCCAAAACACAGAAACTGACTGGACTCTTATTTCTGCATGATGTGTGACTCCGATTACATCACTCCACTCAGTGCGGGAACGGGCCGAGGCGGCATATGGAAAGAATCACGAGTACACATCCCCTTGGCCAAAAACACACTTCTGGCAGGGAGTGCTCTAGGGGCCGGTCAGAGATAAAATGCCAGAAAATGCATCTATATCCTCTGTTCTCTGTAAAATAAGATAATACAGTTTAAATATAAGGACAAACTTCCCCTAAGATTTTAGACAGCATCTAGATATCAAATCCCAGGAAAACCAAGCGAGTTATTGACCACCAGCTTTTAATTTTTACAGGCAAACCCATTAAAGTTCATCTATTTTTACTGAAATATGAACACACTATGTTTCCCTGCTCTTGCTCATCTCCAAAACTTTGTCCGTTCCCATATTATTTTGGGTGATTGTTATAGTTAGCTATTAGCCATTGCCCCTTTGTTTACTTTAACATGTAAACCTACTCCAGGATGTAGCAATTACGGATGCTCTGTTATGAGCAGCATGCCTATCAACATCGGTTGTTATGACAAACGGCTCAAGCTCTGTTAGCCTACATGAATGGGAACTCAATTAAGAGTGCACTTTATTATGTGATATAAAATGACTACTGTAATTGATGAGAAAAGACAAAAGCGCTTAATTATATGCCCCTTCCATGCATGTATCAACTACCAGTAGACTTTCTCATAATTGTATCCTGAGATATTGAACCATATTTGGTCTATTGAGGATTCTCGCTAATGTAAAGATGCAATTTAAAATGTCAGTCTCCTTAATATCCTGGCATTCTTGGACAAATAACCAGTGACATTTTAAACTATATTTATTTTATTCACCTACTGCACACACTACCAAAATACACTTTTGCTTTCTGGTAAGGCCTAAATTTTATTTAATATCACCGCAAAAATTAGAGGAAACTCATCCAACTGGATTTTTTTAAATTCTAGAGCTATTTTAGAGTCAATGCCACGTCAGCAGAAGTCAAAAGAAATCCAGATTATACTGGTGAAAGAATCAAGTTGCCAACAACGAATCTATATTACCGCCAGATTTAACTTGCCAACACATGGTGATGAATCTGTCAGTGATAAAAAGACATTTTCTGGGCAATTTACATGGCAGTCTAGGCACCTACATTGTAGTGAAAGTCTAGAGAGAAAGAAGTTCCTCCGATTTACTTATCTTACTGACACCTCTCTGGACAAGCCCCCTTTACTCATGACATAAGAAGTTTTGGCAGATGAGGCTCTCAACATCCAAGGCTCCAAACTTAGGCAACATCAAAATCGCTCCTTCTTTCCACCCTCCTGATGGGAAGATAAATGCCCTCAAATTATTTAGTATGGATAACATGCATAATATACCACCCAGAATGATATTTTCCCCAAAGTCAGAGAGAAACTAAACACACCTAAATAGACTGGACAACTTTTTTTTTTTTTTAACTTCCATTACCGTGACATTGCCAGAACAGTTTATTTACAGTCTTAGGCAGTGCTTTAGATGCCATAACACCTAAATACCTGCTAGAGCGCTCAGGCCACAACTCTCCTATTTGCCATGTTTGTTCTTCTAGTCTTATCCTAAGTGGAGAAGTGTGTGCAGTAACCTGTTTTCTGGTACTTTTTAGTTGAATTTCTTAGGAAAAACAGATTTACATAATCTGTCTGCCCATTCCTTCAGCTTCTGAACCTGCTGACCTATTTGACCAAAGCCAGTCAGAGCAGTACATGCCTCAGAAATGTTACATTCCTACAGTTTCCTGAAAACCACTGTTGGACAAGGGAGAGGCATCTGCACTGCCATCACTGATGGAGCTATAGTGTGAACTCCATGTTGACAGCATTCAGCCATAAGTTCTCAAGGGGTAAAAAAAAATATGGAAACCAGATCCATGTTTCTGTCACAGCATTTGACAAGCTGGCCAGCTGGAGATTATACAAAGCTTATCCCCGCCCTATCGCCTATGTTTCTGATTTCCTCCTCTTCACTTTCCCTACTAAGCACATTGCACCTGCTTCTTTTTCAAAAAAGTGAAGAACCTTGATTAAACCTTGATTGTTTGCTGAATGATGTGCATACAGCAGAAAGGAAAGATAGGAAAAGCGTGGCTTCTCTTTCACCAAGGTAATGCAAGATACTTGCTTGAGAAAAACAGTAGTTTGGAGGAGGTAAATGTCATCAAACCAAGTGGAAATAGGATATCTGCTCAGTTCTGATTGGTATCTGGTCAGCTGGGACAAAGGAGAACATTATGACAAGGGACAGAGGAACCACAACTAATCCAGGGCAGGAATCACATGATACAAGGAGCTGAAATGAGGTTATTGAGACAACAAGTGAGACACAGAAAACTGAGAAAGACAGACACAAATAAGTTCCACTACTCAAAACATTACTTGCTCCTTTTTCTTATTCCATTAAAACAGATGGCCATGTAACTATGTGTTTACACTACCCAAAGCAAGTTAAGAAAGAGTGTGAACAATGAAACTATGGAGGAAGGTGTTGACTTTTGAGCAGTCTGTAGGTCCTGTTGGAGATGGTTACATGTCCTTGGATTCACCTCTCTACAGCTCTATCCCTCTGCCAGTGTGCCAGGAGAAACACAGACTGCCTCTGGAGGTAAGTAAGACTGAATCTTTGTATTGCTATGCTTCAGTGGAACATTTTTGGAGATCACCACCATCCTGTTGTGCCAATGCTTTTCTTCCCAACTCCCATGTATCCTCTCTTCTGTGACATGCAAGCAACTTAAGCCCAGTATGTCCCTTCTCTCTCCCACCACTTCTTTTGCTCTAGTTTCTATATTTCTGTGGCATTCACCACTTTAATACTTGATATAGGGGAATCTCAACACTGTAATGCCTTTTAAATCATGCCCATTGTGAGGATATGGATCCCAAGTTATGCTAGCTCCAATCCAGCATAATTCCAGTGATGGTCCATGGATGGACGTCATTTACAGGACATTACCAGTTGGTCTTAACCCAAAGAAGGTAAGCAATAGTAGTTTGAGCAATGAACACTGCTTGAACAGCTAATGTTTCTTCCTGTGCTGACTTGAAACCTAACTCAGGCTTCTACTGAGCTGCTGCCACCACAGAGCTCTAGGACAGCAGCTGTGGCAGAGGGGAGCAGTGCCCCATCGCAGCTCCAGCTCGCCCTGGACAGAAGCCAGTGTCCTGGCAAAGCCCACGTTTCCACCCTCTGACCTCCTCACAGTGGCAGCAACCCTGGGCGACAGCCTGCAAGGTGCACCGAGTGGCAGCTGCTGCAGGGGGGTAGGGGAAATTTGTCTGTCTGAGGAAAAAAGGGAGAAAATTTGCTAGTGGGTATGAGAAAGGAAGATGAGAAGGAGAGAGACCTTGGGGTCACGATTGCTAGATTCACGTGTACAGTGAGAACATTAACTTCTGTCCCCATAGAAAGGGTGTGGCATAGCAAGGACCAAGTAACTTGTGGATGACATCTCACATCCAGGTGAAGTTAATCCAGGAGGTGGTCATCAAAATGCCAGTTACTCAGGCAGTTCCAGTAAAGTAATCTGATGGACAACTACCTTTATCGTGTCCTAGCACGTCTTAAGGAGAGGCCCAAGAACCGTACAGCCAAGTGGAGCTGCAAGTCTGAACTGAAGCTCAGACAGATGTTAGAGCCGACTGCAGAAACTTGAGTGTCATTTCTACCCACACCTAATTATACCTTTTTCATAGGTCCCCCTTTCTTGAATTCTTCCGAAGGAAGAATTACCCAAAAGATACGTACAAGCCTGGAAAAAAAAGAGATTAAAAAATAACACTTTTAGCACTTCGCACCACAAATCAGATGTGAAGCCCTGCCTTCTGTTGGGAGTGGTTTGGGATTATTATTTTTTTTTTTAACATTACAGCAATTAGGATGGTACACAAAGGATCATGCTCCTTCTTTCAGCATTAATTTGCAACAGGGTAAGTAAGTCCAGTGAAGGTGAAAAGCTGTGTGTCACTGTTGGTCAAGATGAGGGTAAACACATTCAGCAAGTTAGTCACTGTTAAAGTGAACATTAGAACAACTGAAAATATTTAAGCACTTCACTCATCCACTCACTCCAACTGCAAGCAGTTTACACAGTAAGAACAACTTAAAAAAAGAAAAGACAAAAATCTACCAACTAGGCTGAGCCGCCATCCTCTCCATGTAATCCTTGGCCATGTTGATGGCCTCGATGCTTTCAGGGTAGAGCACACAGAACATTGCCAAGGCCCCGAGGTTGTTGCCATAAATTTCATTCCACCGAGCACTGAACTCCTTTGGGTCCCAGGGAGGAAGGTACTCCTGAGGATTCAACAGCATTGTTTGCACTGCCTCAATCAGACGAGCCGCAATGTGCTGGTGCGTGGTGGCAGCCTGGAGACGCAGAGTCTCCACATCCCCTTTGGAGAAGTAGAGCATGGGGTAGCTGTCATAGTTGGCATTGACAAAAGGAACCATTGCGTCTGGGTCCTCCCCGGCACCGTAGGCAAAGGCGAAGCAAACCGCGTGTATGAAAAACACACTTGGGGCTCCCCGTGTGTGAGTCCTCATTGTGGCATCAGATCTCCAAGTCTCAATGGCAGCCAAACCATCTTTAAAGTATCCTGTGGCAGATGGATGTGAAAGAGACAGTTAGAAAATGAACCCGTGAGACACTACAATTCAGGATGCTCTTTAGGATATACGATTCCATCTAGGCTTAAAGAACCCCACATATTGTCCAGGTGGCTTTCAAATCATTTCTATATGAATCCTTCAGACAAAATACCTACTGAGCAATTCATTCTAAAGAAAAATCTGTACACTTTGAAGAAAGCCCCTCCCTCCCACATCTTTCCCTCTAGTAGCTGATATGAGGCGAATCAACACACTGACAGGTCTTGTGCTCAAGTTTTCAAATAATTGCAATGGTGCCTAATAGAAGTAGTGCTGACTGTACTGGCAAGCGGAGAAGGGTGGGAGGGGAGGAGGAAGGGGGAGAGCCAGGGAGCTTGTGCTGGCGGCAGCCAAGCCTGCATGCTGCCTTGGCTGATGTTAGCAGCTGGAGAGGGAAGGATGAGGAATGCTGGAGGTTTGCACCAGGGTCATTTTATACTGCGCTTGAGGCCTCCAGTTCTGACACGTCCTCGTTTTAAAAAAAAAAAAACAAAAACAAAAAACAAACAAACCAAACCAACAACAACAAAAAAAAAGACCAAGTCAGAAAGAAAAATGAGAAAGCAGCAAAGCCTTAGAAAAATTGCTGAAATACCTTGCCTTCAGGGCATTTAGGATTTTTGCATTATTGTTATTTTTCTAAGAGGCTCTCCATTTTGCATGTGGAGGTTTACTGCCAGCTACAAAGAAGGCTGAACATTGAATTAAACTGCATATTTTCCTATGTACCTGACTCAAAATGTGATCAAATAGCAAATCTATGCAGAGGTTAAGTGCAAGTATTTAAACATAGTAAGTTACTTCATAAAAATTACCAACTATCTAGCCTGAAGTCTCAGATAAAACATAGCTAGGATCCCCCTAAGGAAAGCCAGCAAATTCCTAGAATTCTTCTGAGGGGAAAGGTTACAGAAAGCAGACCCAAGAGAGACAGCTTTATGTAAATAATGAACAGTAGTTTTCAATTATTAAAAGGAGAAATAGACAGAAGGAAAGAAAATGTAAAAACAAATATGAAATGTTTTTTCCACGGAAAACCTGTTTCATAGGATTCAGTCATAAAACTCATAAGAAGCTGAAGTACAAAGCAACCTTTTATTCCTCCCCACAGCTCCCTATCTATAGATGCCAACATTTTCTAACAGAAACTTACGCTGCTAAAACCTTACTTAAAGACCCACATCCTGATTCAACAATGTCATTAATATGTGCATAGACAATAAGACAACCTTGATAGACTGGGTCCCTCCATGACTACTGAGTACACAGACCCTCCAGATGTTTGGGTTCAGCTCCTAAAATTAATTTGGGAGCAAGCATCTTTGGCCAAGAAGGACTTCTTCTCTTGTGCCTTCCCTGCCTAAGGTAAAAATAATATTGCACCCTGTAACTGCCTACATTTATATATTACAGTGCATAGCATAATTGCTTTAACAGAATGTAACGGAAGATGACATTTTCATAGTATTTGAATGCATTTTGCAAGTAAGTTTTGCCCTTTTTTGGATGTAAACCAACGATTACAGGACACATTACGCAGATCACAGGGCAGTTTATTTGGTAATACTTTTACTATATCTACATAGTCTCTCACCACATACACAGATACAAAGAAACACGCACCATATTTTAACCAACTGTACTCAAGTCTACTCATATTCTTAGGTATAAATAAGGAAACCATACAACAGTATATTTTAAAAGGAAGGAGGTAAAAACCAGCCAAACCAGTACATCATGTTTGAAACATAATGTCATTTTTTCACCTGTTGAAAAGAACTGCTTTTTAATAATTTAAAAAAAAAAAAAAAAAAAAACCACCAAAAAATGCCTGTAACTTTTCCTCTGATGATCATACACTGAAAGAAGTTTCCTGGCTTACACAGCCAGAAGAGTCCCAGCCAGCAGCAAGAACTTCATGCATTCTTTTCCTTGCTTTGATTTCCGTAAGTACTTCTCCACATCAATGAGAATTAAGCACATATATAAATTTAGGGATGGTTTTAAGAGTTCCCTAAATTAGGGTCTTTCTGACCAGAGATTATGGAACATACAGTAAGGTTTCCCAGAACTCCTTCTTTTTAAACCTGGACACACATTTCCCAGCATTTCACCACCATCAAACACCTCCAGTGTTGTCTAAAATTCATAGTCCGTGTTTTAAGAATTCAGTAACTGCCCTCATTTTCTCCCCTCATGCATGTGTGCATTGAATGGAGAAGGTAAACCCCTTTTTCACCTTGTATATGAGAAGCAACCACCATACCACATTGTTTAGATTAACAACAACATAAATGGAAAACTGACCCATAGTATATTCATAGGCAGCATATTCAGAGTCAAGATCTGGAAGAAAGTCAACAGGCAGTGACGAAAGCAGGGCTACAAAGTAATTTTTATTTATTCTTGGTTAAATCACACTGACAGCCTTCCTATGATATGAAGACAATAACCCATGGCAGACACGATTCAGTAAAGCCAGTGAGCCCTGTCCCATAACTTTGCAGGGCTCAGCCTGATGTGACTGGTGGATGGGAGGAGGCAGCTGGAAAGGAGTTCACCTTCCTTTCCATGCAAACCTCTGTGGAAGCCCCAGCCACAACCACATAGAGAGAATCATCCACATGAAGCCCCAGGGTGGCATGACTATGGCTCAAACTGTGCTACAGAGAGTGAGGAGAGACAGATGTTCCACGTTTTCTCATCCGTGATGTCCTTAAAAGCAGGATCAGCAAAAGTAATAATGAAAACAATCACAAAGCTCCAAATAGAATAAACGTGGATTTGCAATAAAAACTATCCCCCAGATAGTGAGAAGATATAAACTGGATGGTTCTGGATACAGCCATGACAAACCAACCCCACAGGGATTTCAAACAGCCAAACTGCCTTCAGCCACACACACCATCAAGCACTTTGCTGACTAGGACCAGACCTGACCACACACTTCCTTGCCTTACTGACTCATCCAGGTAACTCCGAAGGGCTACTGGGCATGATCACCATTCCTCAGTTCAGCAGCTCTTTAGAAACGACATTGATTGAGAAGACATATACAAAACCACTTCAAAAATTATCAGGCGGTTGCAAAAGAACCAAAGCACCTTCAGCAGAAGAATGTGACCAAACCAGTAATATTTAGGGACTCTTTAGAATTCATTACAGTGGTATAAATGTACCTGGGGGAGGGGGAAACAACCCAAAATAAAACACCAAGCCAAAACCACTGAAGTAGAATGCATATTCAACTGTCTTGAACTCTATACTTTAAGGTTTCCTTAGTTAATTGGATTGCATACTGAAAGCTAAAGAAACACATAGCACTGTTCAAAGACACACACAAACCTTGATTATCTGCATAGCTTAGGTGAAGCTAAACGTGTAGATAACTGGCCATATAAGCTCCAACTTACCCGTTGTGAGTGAACCTGCTACAAGTTTGTTTGATACACAGGGCCTAAAAGAATAGGAGCCTGGGCCTTCTGATTGCTTAACTTGAACTCACCATACCATTTTTTAAAGTTAAAATAATTTCTTACTCTCATATTACACTACATCATTACCAGCCACATCTTCCAAGAAAAACTTTATCAAGCAACTCAACCTCTTCTGAAAATGAGGGGGTTTTATTCAGTTTGGAAACCATGACCTGATAAAGTATTAAAAATTAAAAGGAGAGTGTAGGATGCTTGGCCATGGAAGAAAATGCTAATATACAATGTGCTTTGAAAAGGTTGTGACTTAGTCCTAGACTGAAAGACCGTTTGCCATGATTTCCACTCCATTGCCAGCAGAAACAAACAGTAAAGAACATCAATTATTCTAGAAAAAACAGACTAAATCTTAACTATTTCAGTTCTCCCCATCTGCATCAATGAGTAGATGTTCAACTGCAGCAAAAAAAAGTATTGTAAACCTGATGCCAGTAACTGAACTGGACATTGGTTTATACAATTAAGTTCACCAAATAAACTTGGTTTGATACACTATTTAAAGGAAAAGAGGGGCCCTGTTTACTCCTGCCACTTGTGAACAGAAAGGGTCCTCCAGCAGTGAGAGCAGAGGAGTGGGAGAGGGGTAGTGGAGGGGAGTGAGGAAAGGACAGCACCATTAGGACCATCAGCTGGCACAGCTATCCTTGCAGTGATCTGACCTTCTTGTGGATCATTACAAAAATAATAACATGTAATGAATTGTCACTTTCTGTAGTATCAGCTCTGAAGATCCACTATGCTTTGTGGATGCTTTTTGCTGGGTCAACACTTGTATCACTTCTTAAAAAGCAGAAATCACAGATGTCTCTGCTAGCATCTCCAACGCTAGTCCATGACTCACCTCTGACATGGGTATCTCATCAACATTTACAGCCAAGAACAGAAAAGGTGGGATTTCTGGTGACTAAAACTTCCACGAACTGGAGGCATCGCAACACCACAGATTACTCAGGTTTCTGATGAAAGAGCTTCCCAGAGCCCAAGGCTGGGATATGAACAAGTCAGACCTGCCCACTCAGCCACACCAGGAGTGACTGTCACAGCGCACAGCTCTTGCCTAGACTCGCGGAGGTCATGAGCCCTCCTCCACCTCACCGCGTGGCCCATTGAGGTCATGGGCTCTCTTCTACCTCACTGTGTACTCTGGGGAAGGCTAATGCTCCAACAGGAACAGGCATATCCAGCCAGAAGAAGGTGGATGGAGTTACACCCACCCTTGGTGAGAGCTAGGTTTCCCACTCCCATGCTGTCTTCTCCTAGACTGCTCAGGAGATGCTGCAGGCAAACTCCTGGCATCTCTGCTGCAGATATGCTGGTTTCCTTTGAACTCCTCTGCAAAGTGCCTAGCTGCCTCCAGAGAAGGTAAGAGAAGCCCTGATACTCAGCTTGAGTATCCAACCTCTATGCCCGTAAGAAAAAAAAAAAAAAAAAAAAAATCTAGTTTAAAACCCAAAATTACCATTTAAAGACTTATTTCCACAGATTTTACAGCTTTTTGTCTTCTTTTGGGCAGCTCCTATTTTCCACAAAGGCTACAGTTCTCATTATTGCTACCTGAATTACCTCCACATCTGTTTGGGTAAGAATTGTGTTCAAATATTTAATAGAAAATCTGCTCCACCATACTGACAAAAAGCAAATCTTCAAGTTCAGCCTGCAGACTTTTGCCTTAGACAATGACCTCTGAATCAGCAAGGACTTGAATTTCATAATTTTTTTTTGCATCACTTCTTGATTAATTATTGAAAGCAAAAGCAAACATTTTCTACTGAATTTTTTAATGCTTGTAATTGTAATGCTCAGTTTCACGCTGAACAACAGCATCACTATACTTCTGTCACAACTTAAATTACATAAGATCACCTTGTTAAGCCATTCCAAAGAACTAGTACTAAAACTAAAATAAGCAATTTTAGCACCCAATGCTAAAACAGATAAGAGAGTCATAGATAGTTTAACAAGAAATGGTCAACCACCAGCAGCAGCTGCTGCCATACCAACACCATAAAACCAACAGGTAATGTTGCAATGAGATGTGCATGGTATCTTGTCCCATTAAACAGAGATGGGTGTGCAACTTTTTGTACGGATGCTGACAGCTGCCAAAACATAATGCTTGCCACGAGGAGTGCTAGGTTAGATCACAGTGGAGAAAAGCAAACTTCTGTAGGAACTCTTTTTGGGCACTTTGTCCAAATACCTCAAATAATTAGCAAATCTTTTCACACACACTGCAGTTGACTTTGTTGCTGGTAGGAGGAGTAGCATATATAAAACTGAATTAATTAGTTGGAAATGGTAGTGTTTTAAAATCATGACACTTATATCAACTGGAGAGCTAGTTTGTCCCACATTGTCAGTTTTACCGCTGATCCATTGATCTAAATATTTTGCAAACATAATTGAAAATGGGAGAGCAATTAAGTCCTCTAACTGAATCCAATGACATTTAAGTACTAAAAAATGCGGAGTAAGTCCACAGAAACAGAGAGGTGAAAGGGTCAACAGAGACTAATTCCCATATATATTGCCATTTGGTTCCTACTGACTCACAGAAACATATCTGATATAGCAACATTAGGTGGCAGACAGAGCGGGACCAAGAAAACGATAAACTTATCTTTGTACTGTAACGATCACGATGAATCTACCAAGACCCAAACTGTACAGTTCCCACATCAGCAAGTAGTACTGCTGAGTCCCTCTCAAAGCTGTGGGGCTGGACACTGATGCAGGAAACTCCCATGTCCCAAGATAAGAGCAGTCCGTAGTCCTTCCTCCACCCACCTTTTGTTGGTAGTGATAGTGAGATAAAACCAGTGACCATCTGTCTCTCCAATAAAAATGCTGGAAAGGTGTAAAATCACTGCTTACAACTTGAAAAATACCTATTACAACCTTAACCACCAGGGGACATCACTTCTTCTTCTGTTTTTTTTTCACTATGAGAAATATGCTACATCACAATTATATAATGTCAAAGCTTAAATACTGAAATCACAAATATAATTCAGAATCAAATCTACAATAAATAAAGTATAGCTTATGTACCCAGGTGTAGTATTGCACTTGTTCTAAAGTGATCTGAAATACCTTGAAAGAAGCTTTGAATCAACTTATATGTCTGAATAACAGCTGTGCTATGAAAATCATAAAGGCAACCAGAAACAACAAGTTCCTATAGGAATTATCAGTATATGACATCATGTCAGCAGTCAAGATTTAAACTCATGTCTGTCCTTTGATCTATGCACAAAATTCAATGGTTCTATTTAGAGCAGTATGCAGCTGTGTGATACCATCATTCTGGGAGAAAGGAGGGTTGCATTTATTCTCCACCATGCTACAGTTAGGACAGCAACTGCAAAGCATCTTTATAAGTTTACAGTAGGATGTGTAAGGTATCTGCAAGAGAAGTTTCATCTGTTTATTCCTTTCATTTAAAAGCTTATTTGTCTGTTTTACCACTGTATATATAAATTAACAGGGCATACACACGCACGGATGCACAATGCATAACCTTCTCTCTGCCTCAAGCAAAAACAAAATTTAAATTGTCTGCATGCCCAAACCATAATCCGGGTATTTGGAATGTTCTTCTATTTTATAATTTATTCCACCATATATATGCTTTCTCAATAATTTTTGGGTTGCACTAACATTGCTATTCCTAACCCTTACTGGAATCTTTTATTCCATACTTCACTGTATAGAATGAGTAAGAAAGTAATTTTGATATCCAGAATCCTGAAGGCGACCATTCCCAACCAGTACAGGCATGCCTGTTAAGGCATCCACGTTCAGTGAATGAAAGCTCAGGCACTTTTACCATCAAAGGCATAAAACTATAAGCTACCACATAAAAGATTTCCTTTAGAGCACCAGCATTTTGTCCTGAGCTGAAGTACTTTTAAAAGGCCATTTTGATAATTAAAGATATAGCTATTTTTTGCAGAAATGTTTTCAAAGTTGATAACACTAATGGAAGACAGGTTGAGAATTTTCACATAGGCCAAAAAGATATATTAACTACGTTTGCCCACTTGATTGTCCCCCTGTACTCGGCACTGGTGAGGCCACACCTCGAATACTGTGTTCAGTTTTGGGCCCCTCACTACAAGAAAGACACTGAGGTGCTGGAGCGTGTCCAGAGAAGGGCAATGAAGCTGGTCAAGGGTCTAGAGCGCAAGTCTTATTAGGAGCGGCTGAGGGAACTGGGGTTGTTTAGCCTGGAGAAGAGGAGGCTGAGGGGAGACCTTATCGCTCTCTACAACTACCTGAAAGGAGGTTGTAGTGAGGTGGGTGTTGGTCTCTTCTCCCAAGTAACAAGCGATAGGACAAGAGGAAACGGCCTCAAGTTGTGCCAGGGGAGGTTTAGATTGGATATTAGGAAAGATTTCTTCACTGAAATGATTGTCAAGCATTGGAACAGGCTGCCCAGGGAAGTGGTGGAGTCACCATCCCTGGAGGTATTTAAAAGACCTGTAGATGTGGTGCTTAGGGACATGGTTTAGTGGTGGACTTGGCAGTGCTAGGCTAACGGTTGGACTTGATGATCTTTAAGGTCTTTGCCAATCTAAACGATTCTATGAATCTCTGATTAATGTCCCAGCAGTCAATCAAACCACTCATCCATCTATTACATTGTTACAGCATGTAGGGCACTTTTGGGGCCTAGGACTATGATAGTAACAGACACTGCAGAAACACAGAATAAAAGTTCCTGTAACAATTTGGGTTGTGACACCGTATTAATTTGGCAGCTGCTAAGAAGTAACACATGCTCCCGGCCCATACACATAGACCCGTTCAGGGGGTCTGTAAGGGTGTGAACTCTTCAGTGTGAGGTATCAGACTTAGGGTTTCATCTGACAGCAGCCTACAACCCAAAAGCGCAACTGTGCCTCACAAGAGGAAGCGAGCAATGGGAGAGATTATTTCAGGTAAGCAAGAGCATGGTCTCTGCATGGATTGAGTGCTACAACCACGCGGCGCAGGAAGAGCTGGAAAATCTTCAGAGGGTGATTGCAATGCCCAGGAGGTGCAAATAAAGGACAGAAAAAAAACAATCATACATGCAAATGGGGAAAGCCAATTTTACTGCTGTCAAAACAGAATTCCTCCTTGTGCCTAATCCAGCCCACTCAGACTGCTACATGCCATGCAACTTCCCTCACTTTTTAGGAGGCCGATTACAGCACCAGAAACTTCTGACACTGAGACTAGTGTTTCCATTTCTGACTTCAATTTTGATCCTCTTTTCCAACTAATACTTCTTTGTTAGCCTTGACTTTTACTGTCCCAAACACCTGTATATGTTTTAAATCCCCTGGCTTGTTGTTCTCCTCTACTATGTATAATTAACAGTTTTAATCTTTCCTGCTTATTGTTTTTATTATCCTTCATTCAGTTGCCTCCAAGATTGGCAATTCATTGGAAATGAATGAAGCACTTCCACTGCAGTTTTACAAAACCAGTTCTTGCTCTCTGTATATCTGTATCTATCTAAAGGCTTCAGTAGCTGAAGATGTCGCATAAATACTTTTATTTGTAAAGCATTTCCACAGGATGTCATATTAATAGACAGGAATCCTAAAATGCATCATATCCTTCAGTTGCTATGGGATCAAAATGCATTTTGTTTCCATATCTTGTTTATGACTTAGTCTTGCATACAAAACTATATTAACATAAATAATAAATACAATTTTAAAGTATTCTGACAGCGTACAGGAGCACCAGCAAAGTCCAAAGACACCTATGCTAGCCAATTTATGAACCTAAAAAGACTGCAATCTAAGCAATTTAAATCAACACTTGCTTTTAGATTATCTACATATAATCATATGGTATGTGTATGCAGACTGCAAATGTGTATTCACATAGAAGAACTGCTCTTTCATTTGCTACAGGATAAACACCTCTGTGCTTCTAGACCTAAATTGCACCACTCTACCTGGTAGTCACTTCTCACTGCAGACCAATATGCCGTTCATTATTACTGGTACAATTCTGTTGTCACCTCTGCTGCTTTCATCTGTTATCTCATTATCTACATTTTCTATAAATATCTAGATGTAGCATATAGTTTATCTACCTATCTATCCATAGACATAATACATATGTACCCACATGCATCTGATTTTTTCATGGTACAAACTTGCAGAAACAATAAAATGTATTGTCCTGTAGCTCCTTCGGGGTTATTACTGTCTTCACTGCTGCCCAGAATACCCTTGATAAAAAGTCACAATTACATTTTCACGGACAGAAGCCTCACATGCAGATGGAGTTAAAAGGCTACATTATTCCTGCAACATTAAGCTACTCACACAAATTGGCATAACCAATTTGTGTGAGTAGGCATCAACACAACCATTAAATTACAGGTTAATTATGAAATTTAGAATTGTGTAATCTCATTTCTGACCTTGAGTTGTGCTGGCATGGCTCTTGCAGCAGAACTGAAACCTGACAGAACATTTTGGCAAAAAAATGTGATGCACCTTAGTTAAAAGGATCTGATTAAAAAGCTTTAAAATGTCATGACATCCACAGAAGTGCTTTCAAACAACTTCTGAAAATACTTTAACAACTCTAGGCAGCCATTTGATTAAAAGGCTTAAGAGGGCTCACCACATTTATATCAAACATTCAGCATATTTACTATTTCTGGTAAAAAAAAACAACAAGAAAACCTCTCCCAAGAACACATACCAGGACAACTGTGGTGAAAGAACTCTCATGTTAAAATTAGGTTTATCTGGTCCTGAAATACAATACCTGAGTCGTGACTAAGGTCCCTACAATCCATTGCCTGCTCTGCATAATGCTATTGCCAGTTCCTACTGTATATTCTCTGAGCAAGGGGAAAAAAAGAAAGACCAAAGAAAGGTAGTTTCAGGTTGCATACATAATGGCTGCATTGTGCCTGGGCTTTAACACCTGACCATGTCCCAAGAGTGGATGAAAGCGTGCTGTCAGCACCTGATGCGAGAAACTATTTCCAGCGCTCTGTCCTTCACGTGGTTCCCAAAATGACCAGACCCCTCTGGTGAGCTCTCCGTTACCGGCATTTCTGCTAAACTTTACTGACAAAGCATTCATGAGAAAGGTCCCAGGTTACATCAGCTACATTTCCTTTTTCCTAGGGGGCTTTAATCCCCTCCTCTGCTCTGTTCCCATCCTGAGCAGATAACCAAGTCTGGCCGAAGTACAGCGCACAAGGGTTTGGGGTTTTTGCTAACGCAGTTCTGTCACGCCTCACCCACCATTAGCTGGGCTAACAGGCATCGGTACAAAGCTTAGCCCCCCAAGCAGAAAAGAAGCTCAAAGGAAGGGCTTTCCACCAAATATTGAGCCTATTTATAATAAATATGTGGCTACAGTCTTGAACACAAACTGACACCATGGTTTAACGGCTTTAGCGAATTATGCTACTCTAACTAAGCTCTTTTATCTAACTCAGCTGAATGGAGACAGCAAAGAAGGTGTAAGGAGCCAGGACACACTTGCTACTGAGATATCATATTTACCAAATAAATACAACTTGCTAAGCAAAAGCCATATTTTCTTTCTCTCCAGCCATTTGGATTACCAAGTCTAAACCAGGAAACAATGGTGACGGAAAGTTGTTTCTTTATTTTTTTAATCCCTTCAGAAGAAAAACAGGGCAAACGGGCTTTATTTCTTGCAAAATGTCCAGGAACAATAGCAGTAGTAACTAAATTTCTTTCTGCTCATTGCTAGAGTATGTTGTGGGTGCCAGATGTGCAAGTTTCCACACACAAGCCTAGGAATGTGACTCAGTTTTAGCTAAATGCAATCACTTCTGAGAGGAGGGACACTTCAATTTTACAGACTCATTTACAGCCTCATTTAACCCTAGTTCTCACTGCTCAGACTGCTGGGTACTGATGGATGTGACCATTTCTCCACCAGCATATAAACTCACTGCGTTTATTCACAACCCAACAGCTGCCTGGTGATGCAAATGACTTTCTACCACCACTGATGTAGGCTTTATTTGAATTCAGTAAGAAAAAGCTTATGCGCTTGCTGTCATTGTCCTTGAGGAAAAGAAATGGTACACACAGACCTCATGAGCACAGTGTTCCTAAAGGCTCATGCCTCCAAATCTGAGATGTCACTCTAAAACTAGCTTTTAGCTACTCCTTTGTAGTTACAACTGTATGCAACCTATGAAAATCACATCTAACATTTAGCCAGGTAATTAAACACATTTTCCTCTCCATTGTGGTGCGGACATTTACTAAGCATCTAGTTAGAATAACTAATACACACTGTAATAAACACTGAGCTCGCTTAGGCAACTGAAGTCTATCAACTTTTAACACAGGAAATCAATTTGTTCAGTTCATATATTTCTTCCTTTGCAACCCATATTCTCTATGGCCGAAGAACAGGTTTTAGAAGAGATTGTATATGAATATGCAGTGGAAAACTAGCACCAAGTGTGTTCCGAGGTCAGCCTCCACAGTACAGGATACAGATATGTTTATAAAATATTCTCATCTCTGGCTCTTGCATTAAATAGCAGCACTCAGGTGTTTTGTTTTTTTTTTTTTCTTTTCTATGGTAATTCAAAATTATGCAAAGTATCACATGCTTCAAACAAAACAAGAAAAGCAAGCTCTTATTTTGAATAACAAGAAAAGAAAATGACATTTTCTTAAAGTACCAGTAGTTCTGCCCCAGTAAAATATGCTGTGATTACTATATTTTGGTTTTGCATCCTAGTGAAGTTTACAGATAGTCAAGAAAATCCCAGTCCAGAACTGCTACTTTGTTGACTTCCACTAAAAACAGCTAATTTAGGTCACTGAAAAAACACATATAAGCAATGACACACAGTAAAAGAACTCAGAGTTGAAACAATTTTTAGCGCTTCTGTAGAAAAATGCACTCAAGTATCTCCAAGTAGTTAAGAAACAAATTAATTAATTAAACTTCTCAACACCCCTGTGAAGCAAGCAAGCGCATTTATCTGTTTTATGAGGAAGGCAACAGAGCCATGAAGAGGTGGAGTGACTTGCCCGAGGCTACCCAGCAAGAGTCTTTCAGAGTAATAAACAGCATCTGAATTATTGATTCCCACTGCTGCCCTTCAGCTGAATTGTTCCTTATTTGAACTACTGCACTGAGTTACAATCATTGTTGGCATGATAAACATAATGTGGCAATATTTAGCTGAGATTTTCTTTGTCTTTGTTTAGACTACATTAAAACTTCAGTGTTATTTAAATTGCAATTGATCTTCTTAGGGCAACCAAAAATCTCCAACCAGTTGAGCAATACTTCCTGTATTTCATTCACAGTTGTATCTGTTTCTTATATTGCCATTACTTACGTCCAAAAAAGAAGCTGCTCCAGCTATGAAAATGCAGGAAAATATCACGGCTTTATATTGTTTCAAGGGGGAGTGACAGCAAACTAGAGGGGATGGCTACTTTCATTCATACCAAACCGAATTTCAAGAGTCGGCGTGAGATGCACCAAGTGATGATGCATCGCTTTCATACAATAGCTAAAGGAACTACAACTTGCTATCCTGGAGCTGAGGAGACTGAGCTTCGTGAGTTAATAACTGTGGTCCCAGGGCACTTAGGACTTTTCCAACCGAAAAAAAAAAAAAAGAAAAAGAAAAAGGAAAGAAAAGAAAGGAAAAAAAAAAAAGTGGCAGGAAGTTGCATCGGGCAAATCGCTCTTTTCCTGTCTCTCAGCTTCCCTAGGTGCAGGGCAGGGATGCTACCGCTTACCTTTCACACACGCATGTTGGGAGGCTTAACTCGTTAGGCAAAGGCTCGGAGGCTCCGGCGTTAACGGTGCTGCGGAAGAGCAGAGCGCGCTTACGGACGGCGCCCGGAGGCGCGGCTCTAACCGGGGTGCCTCCCCGCACGCACCTCCCTCGGACACGCGGGGCCCACCCTGCCAGCTGCCCGGCACCTCCGGAAGGGTGCGGGGGCCCTGACAGCACCCCCGCACCGCACCGCACCGCCGCCGTCCGGGGCCCGGCCCGGCCCGTGGCTGGAGGCAGCTCCCCCGCGGGACCGCCCCGGCCGCCACCCGCGCCCCGCTCCCGCTCCCGCTCCCGCTCCCGCTCCCGCTCCCGCTCCCGCACCGGCGCTGCCCGCACCTGGTGCCCGCCCGCGCCCGCAGCGCGCCCCGGGGATGGGGACACATGCGGCCGGGGCGGGGAGGGGGGAAGCGCTGGCTCCCACCTCCCCCTTCCCAAATCCGCCGGTAACCGGCGCTCCCGGCCCCGCTCCCGGGGCCCGCCCCGCAGCGGCCCGCCCGGCGGAGCGGAGCGTGAGAGACGGGACGGGACGGGACGGGACGGGGGGGGGGGGGGGGGGGGGGGAAGCGGGGCGCTGCGCCGCACCGCCCCGCACCGCAGGGGCACTCACCGCCGGCGGCCCCTGCCTGCCTCGGCTCGGCTCGGCTCGGCTAGGCTCGGCTCGGCTAGGCTCGGCTCGGCGCAAACCCGCCGCTCAGCAGCCAGAAAGTTTCTCCTCCGCAGCCCCAGGGGACGGAGCGGGGGGCGCGTTTTTCGACTCAGGCAGAAAGTGACTGCCCCCCTCCCGCTCCGCCTCCCCGCCCTCCTGCCTTACCTCTCCCCGGTCTTCGCCGCCTCCTCCTCCTCCTCCCCCCCCCCCCCCCCCCCCGCCATGGCGGCGGCGGGCAGCGCTCCGCCCGCCGGCGATCCCGCCCGGCCCCCGCGGCCCCGCCGCCGGGCACAGGGGCTGGCTGTGCACCCTCCCGGGGCCCGGGGCGCTCCGTTAGTTCGGCGTGTGCTTGTTTATTTATTATTTATTCCTGGCGTACACAGAGATTGCCCCGCCCTCCCCCCCCTCCCCAGCCCGCTCCTCCCCGGCTCGTCGTTCACGGAAATACCCTAATTCACCCTTTTAGCGGGAGGACTCGTTCCTCTGCGGGGGCATCGGAGCGTCGGCAATTTGATTTTTCTGCCCCTAGAACGTCCGGCAGCGGCACCCCGGCTCGGGCAAGGGGGCCGGGGAGGTTAGAGCATCCGGGGCGACCCGTTCGTGTGCAAGATCCATCTCTAGTGCTGTCACCAAGCCATGTGAGAGTAATGGGACCTCCCGTCCCAAAGTTCCCTCAAGCCAGCAAAGAAACACAAAGCCAGTTCGGCAATCTGCTCTTTTAAGTATGGTGTGACTACTTGCATAAATGTTTCCCATGTAAAAGAAAAACGTGAAACACCATTCAAAGCCAATCATCCTGACTTTTTTTTTTTTTTTTTTTTGCCGCCATTTAATTGCAGATACTTAGGAAAGCAATATAAAACAGGATAAAATAAATGATCCTTTGGAACAGTTCTCTTTGCTTTCTCAGTCACTATAACCAAGAAAATGTATGAAGTGAGGCATCCCAAATGTTCGTTGGGTTCCAAAAGTTGAGCATGTTTTATCATCTTCAGACTACTCTGCTGAAAAGAAAAAAAAATATATATACATGTCATAGCTCAGGATGGTGTCCAACTACCTGAAGTTTACATTTCACAAAGGTTATTCTTCATTTTAATAATGTGTTTACTGATGTTACTGAATCAATCAGTGGGCTCTAAGTGCTCGGTTCCCTGGCTTTAAAATATAAAAGCGGTGTTTTCTGAGGATGGTTTTAAACAGGCTCTTTGTGGTTTAGAGTGTGATTTCCTGCTGTTCTATCAAGATTAATAAACTTGTGGAAACGAGACGAAACTAGAAACTATACATTTCCCTTCAGCCCTTCACTCCTGTTGTATTTCCCAGCGATATGTATTGTCGGTCTCTACATAATGAATGGGGATTCACAAGCTGTTGCTGCAAACTCTGAGAGCAATGCCAGAGCCTGGAATGAAGCCTTGCTTTTTTACCAGTAATGACATGCCTAAAAGCACTAAGAGTGCTTCAGTTTCAGTCATGCAAACACTAGATTAATCATTAGAGGATGTGTTTCTGAACACCTATTTGAATGGCACTACGCTATACTGCATTGATAGTAGAGTTGTAAGATATTGATGTTGTGACACAAATGAGCATGAGAAGACCTACAGAATCCCCCAGTCAGCCCAGATGTGGCTGGCTAACAGGACAATTCTACTGGAATTTCTAAAATCATCAGGATGCCTAAAGTGATGAGGAGAGAGGTGTCTAAGTACCAGTCGCATGTCTGCGTCATTAGGTATTTAAATATATTAAGTGTCTGACTTTTAAGTTCAGTGGAATTAGCCCTTAAAATGCTGAACAGCATAATGCCCAAATGGCTTCTGAAATCCTGACCTTAGCCTGTGGTTGTATCTATCTATACTGTAGAGAAACTGCACTGTGCTGGCTTGTCATATCTGAATACCTGGGCAAAGCACGCTGTGGCTCCCCTACTGCCTGTGCACCTGGGTTTCTGCTCAAGAGGATGAGCTTGGATGTGCTTGGATCTTGCTCTGGTGTGCAGTTAGACTGTGGTGGAAATACATACACAGTGGAGAGCCACAAAATCCTCTCTGCCTTATGTCCTCTTGTGTAAAATGGGGCTTGTCAGGCTAAATAAATAGATTGAAATTTATAGAATGATTCAGAGATATCTAAGAGAGGCAGGGTCTGCCCATTCTGCATTAATTTCAGCATTGCCACTAATAATTTTGAAATGAGAATGACCCCAGGTTTAGCAAGCATCATGTATACTGACAAAATTAGCCTTAGGGCGAGAAGATTGGAGGAAGACGTGATAACAGCCTTCAGGTACATAAACAGTGCTGAAAAGAAGACAATAATCTCTTATCCACAGCCACTGAGAACAGCATGTAAGTTGCAGTAAGAGAAATTTAGGCTAAATAGGAAAAAAAAATCTGTAAGGGTAAATAAAGCAGGAGTGAACGGCACCTCTGTCCCTGGAAGCTTTTTAAGTACAAGTTGGATGTGTATTTGACAAGAACAGTTCAGGTCTAGAAAGTCTGATGGATCTTGCCTTAGAGCAAGGGGTGGACCAAATGACCTGTCAAGGTCCTTTCCAGCCTTGTTTTGTATGTTTATGTTCAAAATGCTACCTGCACAGGCAAGATTATGGCTCCTCTTTGATCTTCCTATGCCCTTCACCCCTTTAGCAATGGGTATAACCTCCCTTGCTAAGGTTGAGTTTCTCTCTGTGGTTTGCTAGCCTTGCTGCGTGCCAGTGAATTTGATGCTGATGACAGCAAGAAGAAAACAATTAAACAATCTCAATCTGGAGCAATTGTGGGTGGGATCCATCTAACCTCTGAACGTGTCATGCACTTTTGTTCTATACTTGACCGGTAACTACCTCTGATCGAGTCACATAGACTCTCTTTATAACTGCAAAGAAAAGTAAATACTTTTAGGGCAGAATTCATCTGACTTGTTTTAGATGTCTTCTTCAGGATGTGACAAATCATGTCCCCAAGCTACCTGTTCTTGCCACCAACCATAAAGTTGGCTTAAATGACTGACTCAGTAACATACCATCATACAATTTCCACTCTCTCGGTGTTTCTGTCCCTGAAATCTCTCACTCCCTCTCTGCTGCCAAGCATCAGAACCCTAGTTTATTTGTTCCTTTGTTCTTTTTTCTTGGAAAGGTCCCACTGAGATTAATAATTTCTGTAGCTGTCATTTCCTGAAATTACATCATGTGACACTAAAACATACAGCAAATTGACCTTTCAGGTGGCGTTGCTCCAGAATGAATTTAGAGGAGAAGCTAAATTTACCTTTTGGAGCTAAAGACCATTGACTTGGCCAGTTGTGCAGAGCACGTTCCGTGGAAATTGTTTGAACACTGTTCAGGTCAGACACTGTTCTACTCGTACATCGCATGCTTGTTATTTTTCTTTGGCCTTTATGGCAAGCAACGTTACCAGGAACATGAAATGCCTGGTGTCTGTGTGACTGAGCCAAATGTATGTGAGAAATGTTGCCCTTTTCCAACAATGGCAATTCTTTTAGGTCACACATGTAGAATTCACTGCCTTAGATGCCAAAGTATACAGTGCATGTCTTGAAAATGTCCACTGCATCAGAGACACTGTGAGCAGCCAGCTCTTGGTTACAAGGTCTTGATAGCATCTATCCTTTTTTCTCCCTTATAGTAAATGATGTTTGAGAAGTGAAAACTTCCAAGAAGGCCCTGTGGCTATCTGGCTTGCAGGGAAGGGAAATGCACTTTATTTTCCTGCTGCATTGACGAGCTGGGTCATGAGGACGTGAAGAGGGAGCAAGCGTCCACTGCTGTGCTAAGGCAGTGAGAAAGCAAGGCAGCAGGGCTGCATGAAGCCAGTGATGTAGGGCGCATCCCTTCTGGAGGAGACATCAAGTGTCTGCTGATGCTTCATGCATTTTAAAACCTTTGGTTCTCACTTAGTCGTGAAAATGGGGTGAAGTTTCCTTCTTTTTTTGTGACTGAAGATGTTAGCCTAAAGAGGGAAGCTGTATGTCATTCAGTCTGTTTCACATACACAGCCTTAGCCATTCTTTTCTTTATTCCTGCCCAGCATATGCAACAGCATTTTTTTCTCCTTTTATTTTTCCTCTGTGTGTGTGGTTGGTTTTTTTTTTAAATACCCCCCTATCACTGAAATCCTATTCTCTGTGTGATTTGTTTAGTCTCTGATTTCCATGTAAGAGGCACTTCTACTTTTGTCATTAAGTGACAAAACTCTTCAAAAGAAAAGAGAGAAAAATACAAAATTCTCCAGATGCTTTCACTAATTCTCCAAAACAATTGATTTTCTTATGACCATAACCCTTGTGTTCCCTTTGTCTTTTGTGTCCAGCTGTGATGATTTCTGATCTTAACACTGTGAGCTGAAATCTTCAGGACAAGAGCATTAGGCCAGTCTCTTCTTGTAGCTGAACTGCAGAACTGCAAATCTGGGTACTTGCATAACGCTCACCCTGCCCTCCTTGATCTGGGCTGCTCTGATCAACTCTTCCCCTTGGACTCTATCAGTGGAAGGCAGCTCTAATTTTCAAAACTTATCCCGATTCCAGCCTCATGTGGGGGAATGTTGGCTATCTCCTCTTTTCCACCCAGGGTGTGGACCAGACAATGTCCTAACTTTGTTGTTGTTCCTACTACATCCTTCAAGATTATGAGAGTGTTGCATGATTCATACCATTTACCACTCGGGGATTTGGGGCTCTGGCTCACTGTGCAGGCAATGGGCAGAAATAGTCACAGCTCCAAAACTAGGTAATGAAAAGGAGTGGCCTGAAATCAGTCCTGAGAATCAGAAACAGTTGGAAATCTTGTCTAAGCTCGTTAGGATACTTTTCTGGCTGAGGCATATTTAGTGTAGTGCAAAGCAATTTCTTTCAAAGGAAGATCTAGCCAGTTGTTTCCTACGGGGCTGTCAGGTGCCAGGTACATTTATGGGACTGGAAGGACGTGTTAGTGCAACAAATGCTTCTGCCTTCCTTTGTCTGCTTCTGTATCTACAGGCTGGAAGTGCTTCTCTCTTCCCCACAGATGCATCATTTTAGTCTTCTACATTGTGGTAGCCAAAGTATCCGTATGGGTAGCTGGAAGGGGAAAGCACTAGATGTGTTTCCTAAACAGATCTTCTTTGTATGTAAATGGAACATCTTTCTTTGCTTTACATTTCCTTTCTTTCCCTCTTTCTTGCTCTCACCATGTGTTCAGCCTGGTTTAGCCCGAGGCCAGCAGACAGAAAGTCAGATGAGAAAAAATTCCTGCAGATTTCTTAGTGGATGGGAAGCTGCAGCATCAGTAACCTCAGCAAGGAGAGGTAAAACAGCAGTGAGTGGAGACAGATTCATGGTCCATAGACATGTCAGGAAGACAGCAGCCATAAAGCAGGTACATAGGTACTTGCTCTGAAACACCAAAAAAGACCTGGCTTGAATAAAAAAATACACGTATCATCTGGTCTGTGCCCTTCAACAGCAGAAACCTTTATGACAGCAGTAGGACAGTATCATTTTTATTGCTTTTACATTACTGTAGACATCAACTGGGTTTAGGTTTGTCTTCTTCTAGCAGCTGTCACATTGCCCAAAGAAGGAGCAATGGCCCACCCCTTCTTTAGCACTTACCTTTTCTCAGATGATGAACAGAACAGGTTGGAGTAGGGGGCACCCAGCAGCATGTGGCTTTTCATTTAGCTGAATTGGTTGTTACTTTACGTTCTCAAATGTGTGACCTTTCTCAACATGTCAACTTCTTCGCTTGGAAAGTTCTGCAACATTATAAACTAAAGCAGTACCTCCTGGGGAGCACAAAATATTAATGCTCATACTGAGAGAAAACTTCTAAAGATGGACTTTGTCAGTGCTCCCTTAGAGCTGATTGCCACAACCTCCCTCTCTGGATGCCAGGTATGTTGCAATAATGTTTTCCATTTGTAACACATTGTTTTCAGTGAATGGTATTTTTAAGGCTAGAATCCACCTATTTTTATGGTCACTTGATGGAAAGCCAAACAAACAACTAAACAGCTGCTGGAATTCATGAAAATATTTACAGGTTACTGACTTATCCCCACCCCCAATTTTTATGTTTCATACTCCCGTGTCTCTCTCTTCCTCCTTACACTAGAGATGTGTAAATGAAAAAAGTACGTCTTAGAGACTGTATTTGAACTTGTTGCTGAATCTTCATTTCTCTTTGTAACCATCTCACTCCGATTTGCTGCATCCTAGTTGCAGCAAAGACTCAAAGGTGGGATATTAGATCAAACACAAACACAGGCATTAAAGATTAGTTCCACTTAAAGATAATACTAACCTATGCAGCACTAGAGGATACCGTAGCGATCAGTTCTGCACACTTGATTCTGAAGCAATGGTGGTCACCAACTGATTGCTCTTGTTGTAGTCATACATACTTCCTAAAGGCAGCTCCATCTCTGCTCTTAGTTCTAGGGGTTTCATGAGGCTGTTGCACTAGTCTGCATGGATAATTGATTATTATGTGTATTGTTCTGGGGCTTTTGGGGCACTGCTGTTGAGTATTTCAGGGGCCCCTGTAACCGCCTCCTGATCGTTCGCTCATACGCACATCCATATTTGTGAGTCACTGGTGGTGCACTCTATACAGCAATGGTTTCTAAATGTGTACACATATATGTATACATACATACAAATACTTTTACAGTTACTTTTAATAACATCTATCTAACAATGGTCATATTGATAGTTATTAAATCTATTTTCTTAAATTCATGTAATTGTCTTTAGGTTACAATGTTTTGTTTTTCTACTTTTGTGTATGGATTGATATCAGTAATGTACCAGGTATCTCCAAGTCCTGCGCAGTAACAGGAGAAAGGTTAGAGGAAAGAGGAAAACCCCACAGGACAGATATATTTTGGTAATTATTATTTACTGTAATACAGGTAAACTCTGTTCCCTGATGCCCTCTAGCCATATATTGCCCTGTTGAGCTATTAATATCAGCCCATGCTGACCCTCAACCTTATCCTCCTTGAGCTTCATCTATACTCCATTTTCCATCACCTGTCTATTACTAATCTAGAGATTTCCCTGCCTACTGCCTAAGAGTGCTTAGTTTATTTAATTGACCTAAAAACCCCCACATCCTATGAAATGCAGATAATTCCCTCATTCCCTTAGTGTCTGGGTTCCCATGTCATGGGATCCCAGCCCTTAATTGCTGCCTGTTCATGTGTATACATATGTGGGCGCTCACCCATTTTTCTGGGCAGCTTTGAGGGAGAAAACACGGATAAAAGTTCACTGCTGCTACCTGTCTCCAACACTGCTGCAGCTACTTCAACAGCAGCCCTCCAGTAGATACTTTTGAGGCCTTCTGTCAGTATAAGATAAAGAATTTTTTATCTCTCAATTTCATAACATCATGTTTCTTTTTTCAAAATTTACAATGGTATCTTCTTTCTCTGGATTAATATAATTTGCAGGCTGCTCAGCACCTGGGAGTACCCATTTAAATTCTCAGTGTGGGCTGAGGTCCCAGAGGATGGTGTAGCAAGAAAACTGCACTTGTCAGGTATTACTTTGAGATAAGGCAAGAAAAGAGTTGCTATATTCACCTCTACTTTTATTCCTCAAAGGTGGTGGAAGCTTTAAAAATTAATATTTTAAATGTAAATTTATTGGGCACATGGAGTCACAATTTTCAGAGTTGCTTTAGTGGTGTGACAGAACAAGGTCTACTGAAAGTTAATAGACTTGTTTTCCTAAAATATACCCTGAAAATAATACTCTCATAAATTTTGGGCAAGAACATCTATTTTTTTCCTCCTGTATACAGTGTAAGATAGTTTATGAGTCTCTTCACTCTTAAAAGGAACGTAAGTTCCTCAACCTTGTAAGAGGAAATCAAACTGAGTGTTTAAGTGTTCGTACTCAACATTTAGTAGTCAATGGAAAATAGAAATACCTTTCTGGCTGGCAGAATCTGCTTTGCCTGGGCCATCGGAGCTGTGGTGCGTGCTGTGCAGACTGCTATTCCATTTGTGCTGCTGCCATTTTGTGTCTTGCACCCTCTAATTTGCAAAAGTGTCTGGAAACCATAACGTCATTTTGAAGTGGCTGCCATGGTTTCTCACCCCCGTGCAAGTATGTAAAAGTTGTTATGACCATGTGTGAGAGAACTATGTATTGCCTCCAGCAGCGTGAGTGGGAAGCATGAGGGATTTTTAGCACAGTTCTGATTAAGTCAGTTTAGCTGCAGTGGGAGCAGAAGTTAGATGCGGTGCTTCAGATGTTTGCCCTTCTGTGAACCGTGACATCTGGTCAGCTGCAAAACCTCTGCAGTCTTGCCATGCTTGCCAGAGAACTGCCGTGGGTACCCACCTCCTACTGAGAAGATTTCCCTTACACGTTTGTCCTATATTCAAGAAAATGATTGGTCATGATAGCCACAGTACTAGTCCATTGACCTGCAGATAGGAATCCCCAGTTTGCCCTGTAAAGATTCTGGCAAGCTTTTTGAGCTGGAAATCTCTAAGTCTGTTTAACTTCCTGGATTCCATCTTATTTTGGCCCTAATCCATGCTCTGTTTTCAAGTTAAGCATTTCTATTTATAATGCTTACGGAAAAGCAGGATTTGTTTCTTGCATCAAAAGCATTCAGAAGAAAACCTCTTCTTTTTTTATAATTTTTTTCTCTCCTGTGACTCACCAAGGAGGTTTGATGTTCCATTTTTTCAGAATTGCAGAAAACAAAATACAGGCAACTGAATTTATAATGGGATTGAGCCTTTCCCCCGGGGGGTTTTCGATCGGCTACACACTTGCTGCAAGGGCTGGTTCTTGGGCAGTTGTTAACAATAGATGTCTGTGACTATACCATTATAGCCACCATTAAAGCTGGCACTCTCTGCAGAGGTAAGGTTTCTGTAGCTTAGCTGCATGCTTTCCCTCCTATATCTTCTATTATTCTTCAGCTGAAATACTATCTGCCTCCAAGCATGTGTACAGAAGGAGGCATATTTTGTTTTGAAAGTCCGTTGCTTAAATGTACAAGAAAACTTGTCTTGCTCCTTCCATGACACTGAGAAGCAGCAAACTGCCCCAAGCCATGCCCCCTTGCCAGGGAAGTCAGAAGCAACAGCTTTCTATCAGATCCCTTGACGTATGGTGTAGCATGTGAGACTTTTACCTTTTTGCACAGAAGAGACTTTACTTCTAAACTTGACTTTCTGAGAATCTCTCTCTACTGTAAGACATCAAGGTTGTGTACAAAAGTGTGTTTTACACTCAATGCATTTTTGTTCCCTGTGGTGGCAAAAGAATGTTGATGTGGAAGCTCAGACACTGCCTTCTCACTGTTGGCATCTCTCTGCTAATTTATATAATCTTACACTCTGCTGTCATTTGCCTTGGTAAGATTTAATGCATACTTGGCCCCAGCAGGAAAAACTTAAAGGTGAAGCTACAATATTTATTTAGTATGTGATTGGAGAAGTCATGGCCAAACACTTTTCAAACAAGGCCACTGTGAAGAATGTAAAAGTACGTCTCTGCTGATGGTGAGACGGGTGATTACAAATTGTATATTGTTCTACATAGTTGGAAAATATGACTATGCATTTACGGGAAAGAGAAACACTCCAAGGCTAGGTGGGAAACCATTTGTTTTGCTAGGGCAATAGGTGTTGGCCATACCCCACTCCTCTCTCAGGTTGGATTAGGACTCCTGGAAAAAAAAAAATTGAGATTTCTATAGGAGAATGACCGTTGCTCAGGAAAACACAGATGAACAGTTTTGTATTAGAGCAATCTCACGATAAGCTAGCTTTTACTGAGGGTTACATGGTTTGCAGCCTGGTTGTAGCCAGATCTGTTCCAGAGTGTGCTAGGGCCAATGACTTGGAGCTGGGCGAGAGTTTATATTTATTTTCCCTCAAACAAAGATCAGTGTTGTGTAATGCGTGCGGTAGGTGATTTTCTGCATCCTATTTTACGATACAGCAAACATTAAGTAATCTCCAACTTGCCAGTGAGGCCTGTTACATTTCTTCAATTTCTAAAGTATCTGACAAAAAAGATTGTTAACAAACCCAAAGCCTGTACAGCTGCTGGCAAAAATGTGATGTAGGAGGACACGGCAGGCATGGTTTTCAGTGGTCATAGTGAAATGGGCATATTGTTTTCAATTGTTATAGCCAACTGCTGCTATAAAACATCACGCTAAGCAACATGGGCAGAGCTAAAGGTGATGTATTTGAACTCAGATAACATTTGGAGCACTACGGGTCATTGCAGGGGATGGGTGAGATCAGTGATTACCCAGTGTCTCAAGCCCTAGGACACTGGAGGGCCAGTCCAGCCAGCTCGCCTGGAGCCCTGGAGCCCTTCTGCACCCCAAAATATCTGCCCATTGCACATCTGTGTATGAACTCCCCTTTGCGAGTTACCATGTCCCCATTTTATGGATCTTTTTTCCCTAGATAGCTGGAAAATGGCTGGTTGCTACTTACACAGATTTAAACCAGTTTTGGGAGTGCTGGTTCCTGGTGCCTATCATCAGACAAATTTTCCTGTGAATTCCCTTAGGAATCACTCCAGCGCTGCTGCACTACCACACACCTGGGACTCAGATGAGCTGGAGAGCCCCAGCAGCCTGGGGAAGCACCAGTCTCAGAAAGGCCTGTGTTCAGTAGTGCCCCATGTCTACCACAGATAAGCTATCTGCATTTGTTTATTTAACTTTTACTCACTGGGGATTAAGAAGCCTTTAGTTTCCAGGAACAAGCCCCATTCAAGACACACTTGCAGTGAGCTCTGCTTTGCATCAAAGCTGACTTCCCTATAGGTATTAAAGGTATTAATTTATACTAGTTTTTGGTTGATTTATATATCTTTTATTCTGAGTGGGTCAAATTTTGCTTTGTTTGAGGCTGTAGCATGAAACTCTACTTGCACTGCTTCATGATGGCCTTGTCTCCCTTTTTTCTTTTTGCTGTCAGCTATAAAGTAAATTCAGAGAGCATATATTTTTTTCAGAAATAAATTATCTTTATTTTAAAATTCAGACATGTGATTTATACCAAAACAGACGCCAAAAGAGACTTGGTATTCATCTCTGTTTTTAAGCAAAACTGTGGCTTTCAGGGCTATATAACCAGACGCAGTGATTATAATGAATATTTACAACTTTATGTCTCCCTGCCGATACTTAAGATAGTTTTGCAGGCACTTCAGCGATCTTTCTGTCAATGGCCTCTCACAACAGAATCCAAGAAATTTCAGAGATTTCCAGGTGTTAAAAAAAAAAAAAAGAGAAAGAAGGAAGAAGCAAAGATGGTGTCTTTACAGTGCCATGTTAAATATGGCCAGCTCTCTACCAATATTCTGCCATTTCTTCTCCATGGCCTCCACGCCAACTCCATTTCCAACAGCTCTCCCATCGCCACAGCACTGACTGCCCTCCTAAAGTTCCTCCATTGCCAGCCTCCGCTTTGTAATAAGATCTGTATAATTTTCAGGGGTTCTTGAACAAGAAGATTCTTTAGTAAGAGTCATTAAGTCCTGATTTCACAGGAACTCTGGTTTTTGGGCAAATGCTTCAATTATTTTTCCTAAGTCTTCCTGCAGCGTACGGTGGCACATGGAGTCATGCTTACAGTAGCCTTCTGTTATCAACTTCTTCCTCTGCTACTGTGTGGTCCTTTCGGCAGCAAGTGCAAATGGGTGGCGTCAGCCTTTGTCAGAGACGGGTACCGTCACCTCCCAGTTGAGCAAGTCTGTATATGTATTTGTTCTGGTGAGCTTTGTGTTCAGGCTGTCCTTAAAATCTGTCATCTTTCCATTAAAAAAAATACCGCTTCTCCACTGAGACGTCAGGAACCAAGCAGTTACTTAGATGATTTTCACTCTAATTTTCTTCAATTTTAATTAATTTTCTTTAAAAAGCAAGAAAAAAAATCCCCAAATTACAAAAATCAGTTCCAAATTCAGAACAACAAAAGTGTGAGGGTACACGATATTGGTTTGGACCAGAACCTCATTAGAAATTATTTGTAGAGGATTACTTGATTCAGGTTAGAATTTCAAATGATGCTGTAATCAGGGATCTGAGATTTTAATCTGGGTATCTCTCTGCTTAGTACAAATCATACCCTTATCATGAGCCAGATTTGCTGCCCAAGACATTGATGCTAATTTAAAAATTTCAAAATAAACTCAAGTATTACTTATTGTTACTTTCTTAAGTCAAATATTTTCAGCCTATAGTTCATGAGGAGGAGAATGGCACTTTCATTTTCCTTCCTCACCCACCTTGTTTTAAAGAAAGTTTTTCTGAATTTTTTCCTCATTTGTTTTACATTTCCCTTTCAAAAAACAATGCTAAATGTTAAATTGGAATTGTTGCATATTACTTGTAAGTATACTAGACCACAAGAATGTAAAAATAGCATCCCCATGTAAATGAAACAGAGGTAGGAAAAAAGAATGGAAACAAAGACTGATATCTCTGAGATGAGGTGGAATGGTGTTTGCGTCTGATTCTGACACAAAATGTTTTACCTGGTGAAGCTACAAAAATCGAGTGTGCTGTGGTGATACGAGTTAGATGTTAACACAAGTTAAATCCATACTGATAATTGTCTAGGCCTCAGAAAATAAATTCGTATTGTTTGCTTTTCTTGAAAGCAAGAAAGTAAAATTTATTTAAACTTTGAAGGGAATTTATCCAAAATTCTGCCACACTAGCGTGCCTAGACAAAACTGCTGACAAAACAACTACCTCTGACATGTTTTTACATCCACTACCCTGCGTTAGTTACCAAAGGCTCCCTGCCCAAAGCGCTGGAGAATCGTGTCTTTGGAACTGAACGCACTGAGACCAGGATGCCTGTTTGCTTAAATTAGCCAATAAGAAATCACATATTCGGTTTATGTCTTCAGTCTTGCTTCTCTTCTGGGCTGAGGCTGTACTTAGCAAAGATGGCTCTATAGCTGGTTGCTATATCCCTCCTACTCTTGGAAGGATCTCCCAGGGAGGTAGAGAATGCGGGTTTAAATCCATGCAAGCTGAGAAGGGAACTGTACACAGGCTTCCCTCCTTCTGCAAAAGAGCTCCAACTCTTGAGCTATCGAAGACTAAAGGAAGAAAAGGCATGTAGGGACCCTTACTGTTGAATAGTGGTTAGGTACTTTCAGGAATATGAAGCATGTGGCAAAGGCTTTCAGGACTGTCAGTCTGCATTTAGCTGCCTAAATCCCATTCAAGCCTCTTTTTGGGTGTGATGCATCTTTCTCTTTGGGCCTCAGCCTTTCTGTATCTCCAAAAACAGTTACAGTGAGAGAATAAATTCCTCAGAGCCTGCAAAACATTGATCTGCAGTGACAACCTGGGCTGTCCCAGATAACTCTTAATGGAATATGGCTGAGGGTCTGGTTCATGTCTTTCCTGGGGCTTACAGTAGTGACAGCATCACCTTAAATAGGGATAGTACTGAAAATGTCCTTGAAAATGCAGACTGTAACTTGGGGTGAGTTATTACTAGTACATTTCTCTTGAAGGCTTTGGGCAGTGCATAGAAAAAGCCGATAGCACTTTGCGAAAGGTAGTGGTGGTCAGAAGATTTAGAGAGAAGGATGCATTGCTCACCTGTTCTGGCTGGACTAGAGCAACAAGTGAAACACAAGTCTACACAGGAGTCTGCTTTAATCCATCATTCTATTTTATGAAGCATCACACAACATTTTCACCGATTAGCATTTGATAGCAGTTTAAGTAAGGACCACAGGGTTATTTAAGGAAAAAGCGACAACCTATTTCATAGTCACTGACTCCTCATTTGGCAGCAGTGCTCTTGGAGGGCTTGGGTAGTACCCAGCAGTTGCTGAGCTATTTGAAGAAAATCGTGTAAATCTATAATCCAGTGGTAAATCTGAAAGACAGAAACATACCACATCTGATTAGCAACACAGCCCATATCACATAAAAAATAAGCCTGTGGTGAATAGCAGTACTTCTTGAGCCCTTGAGCTGTTTGCTCACCAGCATTAGAACTCAATCAGCTTGCGTGATTACATATTTATTTGACATCTTCAGCTGTCCAAGGGATTGACTTTCAGAGTTTACTCAACTGTAGTAAAGGATATTCAGTTCCCTGATTGCTAAAATAATGCTAGTCATAGAAAGTTATTAAACTAATGCTTAAAAATTAAACAAAAATCTTCATTGAGCTTAGATGCAGTTTTCCCAATAGAATACTTTCAAGTTCATTTTTCAATTTGTCACCTTCCTCTTTTATCTCAGCAATCTACTCATAAAAGGACTAAGTTTAAAACAAAGAAGTCTGCTGCTTTTTTCTTCATGGCTGTTACAGCAAGATTCCCCAAAGGCACCGGTTCTTAGACCTTCTTGCAGTCCAGTGTTAACAACATCATTTTGTACCAAGCATTCTTAGAAATCTGCACTTGTAACTTGGTGTACTCATCACTTCCAGTCTGTAAAGTACACTGAATGCATTAAAAGAGTTCTGAACAGTCAAAGCTTTATTTTCTGTAGCTTTTTAAAAAAAGTCTTTAATGCCAGCAGTGACCTGCCCACCCTCACAGCCAGAAAACTGGTACTTCCCATGCTCACCTCGTATTCAATGTTCAAGAAACCAAATTATAAAAACACACAAATAAAATTTCATTCAAGAAACAACTATCCTTCCAATAAATGAAAGAAACCCCAACCAAGAAAAAAGGGCTAGCTCCTTCCCAAGTTGCCTGTTTAGAACAAAAGCAAAACATAAAAGCTATTACTCAGCTCATTTGAACAGTAAGTTATTAAGGACAACTTTTTTTTTTTTTTTTTTTGTTAATTTGGAGTAAATTTGGGGTGATGATATCCTGTCACTATATGCTACAATTTTTTTTTTTTTTGCGCTCAGCAGCTTTTCTGAAACAGAAAAACACAATCTGAGCAGTTTCAGCACAAACAACAGGAAGTTCAGGTCTGTCTCACAAGCAATTCACAGGCAGGCACCAGGACACCGCAGCTTTAAAGCCATATTGAACATATCTAAAGCAAGCAAATTAGTATTTAGATCCAGCTGAAAAACCAGATAGAGGCTGGAATAAAGCAGGAATGGGAGGAGACTTGATTGGAAGTGAATTACGCTTTATGAAGTGGGTTACTTCAGCTTGTCAAAGAAGTACACTTCCTCATTCTGTCTGAGTCAGGGGAATCTCTGGAGCCCATTCTGAGCAGAGCAGAACAGGCAGATGTTTTTCTAGTCTGCAGAGGGCCCAATGGATTTACTGGCTGCTGAGTATATTTACGACAGCTCTGCTTAAAACAAAGGTTTCCAAAATAAAAAATAATACTAAAAAAGAAAGCAAATATTTCTGAATATCTTTATGAGCTATAAAAATTAAATGCTATACAGTTACTTTTATATAAAAGCTTTCACTAGCTTTTTAGTCTAGCAGTCTGGAGTGTCCCAAGAGTAGTTTAACGAAAGAGCAGCACAAATGGGGCAGACTTGTTGCAGAGTTGCTTATGCTGAAGAAAAAAACCAGTTGGACTAAAATGGCAATTTTGTTGATATTTCCTGGTAAACTATCTTTACACAATCAGCTTAAACACCAAGCCCATTCTATATACAATGCACAAGACTCCAGAAGAGAATAATGACTTTTTTACTGTTCAAACCCCAATCTATCCATTAAAATATTGTTTTTGTCTGAGCAAGCTGACTTGGGAAGATGATCAGAAGGTATTCATATGTAAAAATGTTGCCCAAGGCATTGCTGAAAGTTGCATGAAGCAGATACTATTCTTCACCCATTAAGCAGATTTTATGTATCACAAACATAGTAAAAATCTTCCTCTATTTCTAGGTTTTTTTCATCAATGATTTCATTCCCTGCATCTGCTTTGCCTGGAATATGCAACATTTTATATTATTGCTTTATTTGTGTGATATATTTATGAGAAAGCTCTGGACTGATCTGTTAAGGCATACTTGGAATCTTAGGGGCTATGAATAAACACACAGTGAAGAAGAAGGGCAAGTATACAGAGAAAGAGAAATGAAGATTTTTTTATTGGGGGAATGCAAAATTTACGAAAATATGGAGATCCAGAAAATGTCATAGATGAAGACTGCTCTAAGTTCATTTAAACTAAGTTCTGTGAAAACTTTGCAACTTAAAATAAATCACAGATGCCCTGGATTGCAAAGGTATCATGTGAATTGTACACCAAAGCTCGATCCAACTTCTTTTGATGTCAGCGGCAACAATATCACTAGGTCCAGCAATACTGGCTCATCAACAAAGAACAATGATACAGGCCTGGAGTCTGCCTCCTGGACACAGCAGCAATTGATTTCATATCTGCTCTTATTGCATATTAGCACCGATGACACAGAGAGGCTATAAGCAGCTCTGTTTCACTAAGCTGAAATGCTTGCATAGGCTACAGCTTGATGCAAAAGCATGCAAAAAATAAGATATGGTATTTGATATTAAAGCAAGTCTCAGGGAAAAAATAGTTGCTTATTTCCAAGCTGATTGTTCTCCTAGTGTTTTTGCCAGTAAATTTCTCCAGGTTATGCTACTGTGCCTGCTCACAACTGCTGCTGTTATGGCAGACCTCTGCATCTTGGCATCCGCTTCTCACCTAACCCTGATGGAGAGTCATAAATTAGCCAGGGGGCAGCTACCCAGTCCTCTCTGAGATATAATTTGACGGCAAGGCTCTAATCAGTCCTAACCTACACTGATACTCATCCAATATTGCCACTCTCCTAAAAAACCCCCTGAAACCCTGAACAAACTAAGCAGCTTGAGGCTGGAACAATGAACTAGCTGGCTCTACCCAATTGCTTGAATATCACAATCCCAGAATTTTTCTATCGTACTTAGGTAATTCCACACAGACTCATTTTGTTCCCAAGACAAACAGAATATTAACTTTTAGAACCAAAGATTCCTAGGAGTCAGACATGGGTGGTCTTTAGGTCTATGTCCCTTCCTAGATCTACAGAAATGTCAGTTATTAGATGCATCCCCCTGAATTTCTGTCCCACTCCTTTCTTTGCTCCCACACTAGAGCCTGAGTGTGAGTGATGAAAACCCGTCTCCTTTGCAGTGGCCTTTCAGCATTACTAGCATTTCCCAATGGCTTGGGCAGCCCTCACGGGTTATATGCCTTAGCCAGAGCTCAGAAGCAGGACTCCTGTCCTGCCCTACCTCGCTTGCAGGACTCCAGCAGCCCTGGTGTAAACTAATAGGCGATGATGATGTTTGAACAGTAACCACTGCCAGTTACTGTTCCAGTTGCTGTGTTCCAGTTATCCAGATCCAGGCATTAAGTGACATTAATTACAACATTGTGCTCTGATGCTTATGTATACCCATATCCATGCATGTATTTAGGTGTTACGGACGGATTTATTTCATAGTTATTAAGATGATAACATCTCAGTGTCTGTGTGCTGTTCACTTAGTGTAAGAAAACTAAATGACAGCCACAAGCTTTTATCAGAAGAAAAATTAGTTCCAGCCACAAGGAGGGAAAAGGAAACCACAAGAAGAAGGGGAAACGTAAGATTCTCGATGAGTGATCAGGAAAATATTTGAGTAACTGAATGGAAGACAATTATAATCTAATCCAGACGCAGGCCTGCTTGATAAACTCAGTACTCACATCTAATCCTTTTTTGAGATTTCCTTGAACAAACCAATACATTAAACAAATATAATCTTAACTAAGCTCTTTAGATGGAAGGCATTTTTCTCAGTTAAAAGCACAGTCCAAGACTGAAACAGATTTCTCCACAAATACACAGCAGAAATGTCAAGAATAATTTTACAGTATTGACCAACAAAAGCAAAGCCAACATTTTTTAATCATGACACAACAGCAGCATCCCAGTGATGAGTGAGAAGCCCTACAGAAAGCAGAACTCCCCTCCCTTCTCTGAGGTCTGCTCCCTGCTAGTCAGCAGGGCTGGAGCCAGACGCTGCAGAAACCTCCTACTAAACGGCAGGGTTGTGTTTTTAAGTGAATCCAAATATATCCTCCTGATTTTCACCAAGGAAAAGGCACAGGGAGAAAAACTAAAACTTCATTAGCAATACCCAGGTTTTAACCCGAAAAATCTTTAAACTGCTTAATTGTGGCAAGTCTCAGAAGACACAGACAGAGCTCTATCTTATGGCTTAGCATCCAGGAGGTATAACTATGGGGGCAGATAGTCAGCCAGTATTAATTCTTTTGCTTTTACAGGAATTCCAGTGATTTACACTGGCTTAGAAGCTTTGCCATAAATCTTTCCCTGTATTTCAAAGTTGCAGTTGAAGAAAAAGGAAAATTATAATTTCTTAGTGGTAACAATTTCTAATAATAATTTCTTATCAGTGGAGTAAGCACAACTGCTGCAGGGGAGCTCAGCAGTTTGACTGTGCTGTTGAGTGACCTGACTTGCCAGGTCACTGAATCTGCAGGTAAACTATAACAGGTGTTGGTTTTTTTTTAAATACTAAATGTTTTTATCTCCTGACCCATTTCTATTTTATAAAAGCCAAAGCAGCGCTTGCAGCAAAAGCTCATAATGTGAAGGAGGGTATTAGTGGCAAAAAGAAAAAACCCTCAAGGTCACAAGTAGATTTATCTGCTAGCAGTTGTTTTTAGCAAAACTTCTAAGGCTGATTTTCCTAAAGAGGAGTTCAGATGTTTGCTGCACTAAAACAAAGCTCCTGAAATAGTGAAGTCAGCACAAGGAAAGCATTCCTTCTATCAGTTACATGAAAGTTATTGCTGCTGCCTGCATACTCTGTGACTCAAAAGTTAGAGAGGAGGAGGAGGAGGGAGGGTATCTGTGTGGTGTTGTATGGGAAAGGGGGGACTCTTCAGTACAGGTATGCTCTATAGAAGGAAGTTACTAGAACGTTTGAGTGTGGATGTAGCTGGCATTGGCAATGTGCTATATGAACGAGTGCAGTTTATTTCTGGGCACCCAGGAATAAAGACTAAAGCTAGCCTCAGTGAAAGTGCAGGTTTGCTGCTTTAATTGCACCTATGTAAGAGCTTTTGGCAACACAGGTGTATTGGTTGGAGATCATGGCTGTGGCTCTGCCAGTACGCATCTGTAGCATGAGTTTGGCCTGGGGAAGAGCTTTGCTGCCTCAGCTCTTTTACCAGTTACTCTTCTGCTGCATCTAACATGGAAGAGAGTGACACTGGAGAAAACCCAAGTGGCAAACTGTGGGGAGATGTGGAGCAGCAGCCTCGCTGTCAGAGTTTCACAGAGGGGCGAGTGTCCGGGGGATGGAAAGAGCTTCCTATTGTGGCTGTTGCGATAGACTGTAGCATGCAACACTGCTATTATCTTGGGAGTAACAATTCACATTACTTTGGGTCTACCCTATGGTCAAGGGACTGCTGACCCTGGCTTGAACAAAACAGCTGTGCACAAGGTGTGCGCTAAACTTGCATCTGAGCCTGACAGTCTGCTGTGAAGGAAAGCCTTAGAAATTCCTTTGCTGTTCTGTGTTTATATGAGAAAACTCATTATTTGTATGTGAGGGAAATTTCTCTCATTTTTGTTTTAGTTTAAATGGTGATTTTTGGAGATCCTTTGAGAAAATAGCCCTGTGTCATTCTTTGCTTGATCTGGAACCGACCAAAAGAAAATATTAGACTACAGTATTTTAAAATATTTAGATGAAGACTTAATCTAAAAAAAATCCTGAGAGAATGCCAAGATCCAACTAGCAGGTGTTAGCTTTTCAGGGATGTTAATTAATTTCTGTCTGAATGACTCATCCTGGATCTAAGGGCAGTGGGAAGGGCTTCTGAGGTAAGTTGAAGAAGTTAGCCCGAAAACAAGCAATTGTTTGAGATGACAGGCATTTCTGATTGATTAAGAAAAAGAAATAAGTTGCATTTTGAGACTGTGAAGGAGCTATATTAAGATAAATGCAGTGATGATATGCCCCTTTACTTTCATTTTGAGGTAAACTCACCAAGATCAACCTTACTCTCCAAACTTGGGTTAATGTTTTCACGTTCCCCTCTCTTGTAAAACAAATGTTTTCTTTCTCTTTCCCTATTTTTTCCTCTGGATGGGTGAGAAATATGGCTTACCTTGAGGTAAAAAGCCACACACAGACAAACATTAAGCTTTTTGAGCAGTGAAGACAAAGGCTACATTGTTTTTTGTGTGTGTGTTACCATCTTAATCCAGAGGGAATATGTTAGGCACCAATCCAGAGTACATAAATGCTTCCAGCAACTTTTTCTTGTACATGTGAGGTTGCAGGTTATGTAAAATTCCAACCTGGTCAAAGAAATATTTCCAATACTTGGTGACTTACCTATTGTCACTGTTTTTCACAGTCAAAAATTACTAACACTTTGTATTACCAGCAGTGTTTTTAAAGAAGCAATCTAAACCCACCCCATAAGTCTGCGATCTAGTCAAAACCCAATTATAGCTTTAATTACAGCCTGCAAATGAAATTATGCTGCCTGAGTTGAAGGATAACTTTAAAGCAGAAATGACTGAGTGGTTCCCCCTTTCTTAATGAGTTGCTCATGAGTTCTCCCTTTAATCTTTTAGAGGTGGCTGTACTTTGACATCTCACAGAGCAGAATAACAACGGCAGGAACATTTCTGTCAGTTATTGGCTAGGAAGTAATCTTTTGGGTTCTGCATGATTTGACACGGCCTTCAGGGGCACAAGTCAATACACCTTTCTAGAGGAGGAAGGAAAGGCTGAACAAATTGTAGTACATTGACAGCTGTCCTTTCTATGTTGAAAATTACTACCAAGTAGTCAAATACTTTAGGAAAGTTGGGGTCTCAGACCCTTTGGGAAATAACTGGGTCCTGAAGGCTTTTTACAAGCTAGTTCTAATCTATTGAATAATAATTTGTAGTGGTTGAAATGCAGTTTATTGTTGGTTTCAGTTGTATTTTGCAGCTAAAAAAATAAATTCATTATATCTCTCTGTCCTGTTGAGTATGTTTTTCATTCTCTTAAATTAAGAACACTGAAACTAGTTTCCTGGAACAGATGAATCAAATTTACATTATCTGATACTTTTCTATTTACACATAGAGCAAGATGCTGTTAATACATTCAGAACACGTATCATCTTTCCAGTCAATTATCTTTGCTACCTGTTTTTTTACTTGCGTCGTAACCTCAGAACCAGAAAACCTCAGAAATGTTGCCATTGTATATGTCTACCAAATTTTCAAAAATACATTTCTTTTTATAAAAAGTTTCATTATAAAAATGACCTCTTTGGCCTTTTAGTAGCAACTAGTATTTATAGCAGCTAAGCCCCAAAGCAGTTTAAATCCTCAAAGCAGTCTTTAGCTGATATTGTATAGATACATTTTTACACTGCAGCTGGTAAGTAAAAGCATGGTTGTAAGGTAAAGCATTAAATATAAAAGGTTACTGCTAATTAACAACGAATATATAATATAGATAGTTCTATATGTTTAAGGAAATTATATGCCATTATTGTATTATTTGAGTAAATAAGTACATAATTATCACTCTAGTTACAGGAAAGACTAATTTAATTTTAATAGGAGCTGGATTTGACTTTAAATGATGTAATGTCAATGAAAAACCATAGAACTAATGTATTGAAATATGGGGGATTTTTTGTTTCACTTCAGCAATAATTATGAATTATATTTTTCAGGATATATAACTGAGTACATGGCTACATGCTTACTGAAATTCATGACTTCCATGGAACAGTTGATTCTCCAAGGGCATTCACCTTTCAAATAGATGCTGAAGAAAGAGTGTGAAGTTTGCAATTTGTAGCTCATCTGTGATGGGCAGACCCGTGTATCTGTGACCCATGCATTGCCAGTTCTCGTGCCCCAGTCACAGCTGCCTTGGGCTTTCCATTGTGCAGATAATTTGCAACTCGAAGCAGAAACATGAACTTCTTTGCCATGGTTCACTGGCAATTTTATCATTATATTTATACAGCAAGCAGGCTGATGACTCAAACTCCTTTAGAAAGTGGCAGGGTACAGATCTGCAGGGTCTTTAAAGAGACAGCTTTGGCAAATTAGAGACTTTTCTCTTGTACTAGCTAACTGAAGTAGCAATAAGGCATGAAGAAAAACTTATGCACCCATATGGGCAAAGCATAATAAGTTTTCAGATAGCATGCAAGATGTAAAAAACCCCATTATCCTCCATGACACAAGCTTGGTTATCAACTCTCCAAACTGCAAAATGAATTCTGTCTCCATAAAACATTTACATTTGCACTAATTCTTCTCTGAAATGCAACTCTCTTGAGCTGCAACATCGCTCAATCTCCTGTTCTTGCTTGCAGTAATTTTTAATCCTATGACAAACCTCACCATTCAGAGGTGTACTGGGTTTGCATGGCAAGGTTTTGGTAGTGGTAGGTGCTACAGGGGTGGCTCCTGTGAGAAGCTGCTAGAAGCTTCCCCTACATCAACAGAGCCAAAGCCAGCCAGCTCCAAGATGGACCCGCTGCTGGCCAAGGCTGAGCCCATCAGAGACAGCGGTAGCGCCTCTGGGATAACATATTTAAGAAGGGGGAAAAAAACCCTGCGCAACAGCAGCTGGAAGAAGGGAGTGAGAATATGTGAGAGAAAGAACCCTGCAGACACCAGGGTCAGTGAAGAAGGAGGGGCAGGAGGTGCTCCAGGTGCCAGAGCTGAGATTCCCCTGCAGCCCCTGGTGAAGACCATGGTGAGGCAGGCTGTCCCCCTGCAGCCCATGGAGGTTAGCAGTGCAGCACATATCCACCTGCAGCTCATGGAGGTCCACAGTGGAGCAGATATCCACCTGCAGCCTGTGGAGGACCCCATGCCAGAGCAGGTGGATGTGCCTGAAGGAGGCTGTGGCCCCATGGGAAGCCCACGCTGGAGCAGGTTTGCTGGCAGGACTTGTGACCCCGTGGGGGACCCACGCTGGAGCAGTCTGTTCCTGAGGGACTGCACCCCGTGGGAGGGACCTGCGTTGGAGCAGTTCGTGGAGAACTGTCTCCCATGGGAGGGACCCCATGCTGGAGCAGGGGAAGAATGTGAGGAGTCCTCCTCCCCCTGAGGAGGAAGGAGCAGCAGAGACGTGTGATGAACTGACTGTAACCCCCATTCCCCATCTCCCTGTGCTGCTGGAGGGGAGGAGGTAGAGAAAATCGTGAGTGATGCTGAGCCTGGGAAGAAGGGAGGGGTGGGGGGAAGGTGTTTTTAAGATTTGGTTTTATTTCTCGTTATCCTACTCTGATTTGATTGGTAATAAACTAAATTAATTTTTCCCCAAGTTGAGTCTGTTTTGCCCGTGACAGTAATTGGAGAGTGATCTCTTCCTGTCCTTAATTAATATTAAAATATTAAAAAAATTTTCTCAATCCAGACTGTAGGTCTGGATTGAGAAATTGGAGTAAAAACAACTAGGACAGCTCCCTTTTTTCACCAACGTGTTTTAAGTTTGGTGCAGATGCCTTCTAATAGTTTCACCTGAAGAATTGATACATGTAACTATAGGGAATGACCTGATACTTACCAAGGAACATTGCAGCAAAAGGATTTAACAGGGAATGTTGTTAAATATTTTAACATTTAATATTTTTTTACATGTTTCCTCTATTTAAAAAAATGGAAATAGGCTTGAAGGGTTTTATTACCCAAAATGAATCTCTGATAACTCTCTCAAAAGAATTCTCATATGAATTTTGAGGAAAACTGAGTTATTTTTATAAAATACCACTAGTATTGAATAAAGTTGAATAATTTTTGGAATAATCTTTTTCAATGAAAAACGTGTCTTGAGAAGTAAACCAAGCTGTTCTTTATGCACACATATATGCTGCATCCAAACAACAAAAATCACTTTTAGAGTTAGCATAGCAGCAATTGTCTGCCTTTCACCAAATATTTTTGCAGATTGCAAGCTGGTGGCATGTTTATTTATACGTGGCACTTACTATTGCTCACACAGATGTACAAAGGCCAGGTCAGTCATTGTTGATAGTGAAGCCCTGGTGAGCCCACAACTCGCAGGAGGCTGCAGCACACCTCCAGGGAGGTGGCAGCTCGTTCGGCTGGGCCAGGTCGAGCCGGGTGCTGCCGGGACCGTGCTAGCTGGTGGCCGGAGCTGGGCTCCTACGGTCAGCACGCCGTCAGCCTGGCTGCGCGTTTGGGCTCGGGGGATCTTGAGGAAAGGCCTGCCTTTTTGCAGCTTGGCAGTGGAAAGTCCTCTGCTGGTAATTAAAGTAGATGAATAGAAAAGGAAAAGCTGGAGCACATCAAACTCCCATAACCCTTTTGAATTTCTCCTAGCTAGTTATTCCCAAATAGCTGCAGCGAAGCTATGACTTACAACTGCAGCCAAAAACTTCAGGGCTTGGCAAAGCAGGGGCTCTCACAGCTTGCTGTGACAGGAGTCAGACAAGGTATTTGAGAGGAGTCAGGAATTCCTCAACATCCATAATAATGAACATCTGCTCTTCCGCACAAACAAACAAGAAATACCTCTCTCTCTAAGAAACCGGAGAGGTTCTCATATCTTCAGCTTTGAGCCTGCTTTCAGGCGCACAGCTGCAAGTTAAAAACGTTATTCCTCCCTGTCCTTTAGCTCTGGGTTTTAAGTTTTGCAGACACCAGTCCCTGCCCCAGTGCAGGTCCGATGCAGCGAGGGATGGCAGCCAGTGTCCCTCCCAATGGAGGAACAGATTGTGCAGGGGCTCCACCGCCGATGACAGGCAGCTATACTACTCACTAATTTACACAGATGTGCCTTTCTGGTTCTCACCCCTTTATCTGTAGCTGGAAACTTGGTAGTACATTTGCGGTCTAAAGCCTTTGCTAGCCCTGCAAACTGAGCTGTGGCTGGGGGGAGCTGGCTGGGAGGCAGAGTTTCACAGAGTGTGGCTGACCAATGTGTTTCCTCTAGGCCAACACTTCCAAAGCAAGCCACAAAATCACTCTGGAAAAGGTATTAGAAGGCTGTTTTAGAGAAGTTACCTCGCTCTTGGCAATTTCCCTTGGTATATTCGGGCTTTGTACCTTTAGGCCGAACTACAGACTGCAACATGGCAAATATCAGAAGCATAAATAAATTGTGGCACCGTATGAGTTTTCTGGTTTGAGACATCCTTACAACAAACGTACGTGTGTAGAATATTGTTGCAAAGAACAGGTCTATCATGTTCTGGTGCAGAAATAACTGCTGGGCAAATCTGAAATGCTCTCTCAGAACAGCTTTTTATTGCTTGGTTCTTATGCATGAAGTAGGCAACAGATGCTGAGTGGAGGGGTCAGTAAATTAAATGCTTGCTGTGTTCTTCATACAGCTAAGCACCTCATTCATTTAACAATTTGTTTATTCCTTTAGATATGGTGTATTGATAAAGTTCAGTAAGGCAAAATGATAGACTGAGGATAGATAGAAGGTCTTCACCACCACTTTGTAATCAACCGATATGTACTGCAGTTGCAAAGTTATTGCAGTATTACTGTTACAACTATTGCTACAAACCATCCAAAATAATGTATGGTCCCTCCGGGGATAAACATTAATGGAAATCAGAAGATCAGCCATAATTGCACCTTTGACGCAACCTTGATGTAAGAAGGTAGAAAGCCTGAGCTGTTTTCTCAATTAGGTGAATTTTGGAGAACAAGACATTGCTTGTGATTGCCTTGTTTTCCAGATAAGGAGAATATTTTAGGATCCAGCTCTGTCCATAATGATGCCGTTTCAAATGCAATACACACATTTAAAAAAAACAGAGAGAGAAGGACAGTCCTAGGCATTCTTGACTTCATTACACTCCTGAGTTCGTTCATCTCCATTTCAACTGTAAAGGGATAAGTGAGCTGATTGAGGAAGGGTAACAAGCCAGATCAGAGAGAAACATATTTGGAAGTGTAAAAACCCCAAGTAACTTTGTATGTGTTTGTCTCCTAATGTAACTTACCATTGAAAGTAGAAACAGCAAAATACTGTGGGGAAGTCCTGACCAAGTTCAGGACCTAATCTACAGTCTGTTAAATGCTGCATCCTATTTCTAACATAAGTTAAATTAAAATCTAGTATTTGCAGATACAAACAAAAAATGGTGTATCAGACAACTATTAAAAGCACAAACATCAAAGTAATTAATAGCCACTGGCATTAACTGTTGTGTGATATGAACAGAGTATTTTTGAATGTCTTTTGGATACATGTAATCTCAAAAATAGATCTACAGTATTACAAAGTTACTATGAATGCTACATGTTCATTAGAGAAAAAAAAAAAAGCCATCTCTTACCTGCTATTGCTTCAAGGCTAGGGATTGCAATAGTGCTGTAAGTGCTAATACATTTACAGGACCATGTGCGAACTAAGGTTTCCTCTGCATTTTCCAGGCCTGGCAATCTGTCCACGAAGAAAGAGCCCCACTGTTTAGATACAGAGTAAAGAGCTTTGAGCTGATCTCCCTGAAAGAAAAATAAATAAATATGGAATCTTAAAAAAAAGGAAACCTTTCTCTATCCAACCACAAGCATTAGTTTAAGGAACTCTGGTGTTTCTCTGATTTTCTGGGAAAAACGTATTGTATCTCAGGAGCAACGTAACTTTGAAATCTAATAAAGAAAAACAACAACAATCTTCCTCCCGTAAGTCCCCAAGGTCCTGTATATGCAATTTATGGATTCCCTAGGACACAAAAATTTGTCTTTAAATATTTTTCCCTTAAAAAATCTTCTCTTTTCCCCAGTTTTCTGTTTTCAATAGCGTGAATAGCCTGCCACCTTTCTCTGCTGGAGAAGCTGGGTAGCTGCGGCACAGACCGTAACCCAGCCTGGAACTCCTCCCGGGAAAAAGGAGTCTCCTGGTGCTGGATGGAGTAACTGTGAAGGATGCATCATGCCACCTGTGTTGTGTTATCTGTTTCTGAGCTGAGGAATGAGTGAGAACAGAGCCGGAGGATCCATGGAGAGCCATTCAGTTGCTTAGCAAATTGTGAAAAATTGATTTTTTTTTCATGTATATTTTCAGACAACAACATGTAGACTCATTATGTTTTAAAGAAAGCATTAAAACAGCACTGGGAAAACAGATTTTTTTAGCAGTTCATCTTGAAACTTGCTATATATTGCCATAAGCAGCCAGAAAAAGCTCCATTTGGCCTCCACAGAAAGATGAAATAATAGAAAACAAAACTGTGAACTACACTATAGAAAATCTGTTAGAGTCATTTGTGTGCAAAGTATCTTTTCAGACCAGGAAAGCACAGAAGAACAGATATCCTAGCGTGTGCCTCCAGATTCATGAACTTTTGTACTTTATTCTCCATTTAACCCCTTTCTTAATAGTTTTGAGAATCTGCTGGAATAATTTGTGTTTATGACAGAGGTCCGTGGCTTTTGATCACAAGAAAGCTGTTGATCCAGCTGAACAGACCATGTCAGTAAACACAGAGCCATTCTTTTTGTGATTCTGTGTAACAGTTTTTTCTCTGAGCGTAGCTGGGGGTGGGGAGAGGAAATGATTTGGAAAAATACAGATATTGGTTTCTGTCTTCTGATGTAAATAGGTTGGAAAAAACTCCCATATCTTTTGTTTCAAAAAAAAGAGCTGGGCTCTTTTGTGTTTTTTTTTTTTTTTTTTTTTTTTTTTTGTCTTCACACACAGGGACAGCATCTTATTTTTTTTTTTTTTTTGCAAATCTTATCTTTCCATGAAAACCCCAGGACTTCACATCAGTTATAATTATATATAGATGCTATGCTGAATTAAAATTCGTTTGCCAGCTGGACGACACATGCAGAAAACTATTAAGGCTGTTACAGCTGTTCAGGTGATTAATCAAAACAACCACCCCAGCACTGGCCCACATAAGCATTAGCACAAATGACAGGGCCTTGCTTATTGTCGAGAAAAAATCTGAGGCTTCTGCTTTTTGAAATGTGCGATTGGTTCAATAGGCAATTAAAATTGCTATCTGAGGAAATGAATTGATTTTTTCAGAGGTCTGATTCTCAGAGTAGGAATTTCTTCCTTATTAAGGAGGAGGGAGTTACATTTTGGATTTTCAGCCCAAGCCCTTAGTAAAACCAAACCCAGTTAGATATGAAAGTTGTCATCAAGTCTCCTGATAGAGAACTCCCGTCATTTTGCTACTGGTTTATCTCCACATGACAGGGGCAGTTTGGTAGGCTAAATATGGATCTCAGATCTGAAAAGAGCTGTCAAAACTTTGCCCACATCCTGACGAAGCATCAGATATTGCTCCCCCTGCCATCCCTAACTGATGCCTAGAAGATGTCCATATCTGATCTGCAGCATCCATAGCCTGCAATGAAGGACAGACCACGTACCATGAATCTATACATCTGTGAAATGAGGCAAAAGACCCCTGTTAACGTCACTACTCTTCACACGCCCGGAGGCACACATTCAGTAGTGGGGCTGAGGTGCTCTGGAAGGTGCACCAGCTACTCCTGTAGTCCCCAGACACAGGGTTTGCTCTTGCAGCAGGACAGTAGATCCTGGGAAGTGCTGAGCAATCCCTCTTTCTTATGCAAAACCCCCAAGCATGTGGTTTTGCACTCAGGCACATTGGTCAGACAGTAGCAGGTCAGATGTTGATTGTGTCAGTTGAGGGTACAAAGCCTCAAAGTCTACATCTAGACTTTGGAGGAATAATGATGGTACCAGCATTCCCCAAGTCCCAGGGCCTCCAGTAAGTTAAACCACCTGGAATACTTACTATCACCTTTGCTTTATTAACTGCAGACAAACAGGGCCTGTTAACAGAGCAGACAGATTCTGTTAATAGGACCCTTGGGTAACACGGATTTGTCAGCTTACAATGGACCTTTCTAAAATACAAATAGGCAGGGAGCTGAGCTCTGAAGTTTTTCTACATTTGGTAAAGAGATGAAAGAAAGAAGGATTTGAAGGAAACAGGAGTGAAAAATCAAGCTGCTAGTATTTTTTAAAGGCATTACTTAGATGGACATTTGCCATCTATGCCATCGTCTTTGTACCAAGCACAGAGCACTAGGATTACTTTACTGCATCCGATATGACAGATGGCATTGATGGCTGTATGCTTTGTGCTAAGGTAGTAACACCACCACCAAACTCTTAGTACCAGAAAAAAATCTATGCTCAAAATACAGTTTTGCTGGTATAACGGCAAGTATTTGAGGTGTTTCTGCCAGCACAACAACTAGATGTCTCTGAATAACACACCCATGCTGGGTGTGCAAATGGGCAAGCCTGCCACTGGTCTAACTTTTGCACAGAACCTGCCCCCCACAAGTCATGTGCAAATATAAAACATTTCACCCATGATGTTTGTACCTAAACTACAACATGGATCACTATAAGCAGACTTTAAAATAAAATGCATTTTATTTCAGGATATTGCTTTAAGGATATTGCTTTAACTTGCCAGGCTTCACAACAGCCTGTCAGGTTGCTGCTGAAAGTACTGTTAGATTTGTGTTAAAGATAAACGGGAATAAAGAGACAAACAGAGCCAAAAGGCACAGAGTAATTGGCCTTGTCTATGGCCATGGCCAGGGAGTCCTGGAAATTCGGGGGGTTAAGGGCCCTGACACCCCCGCCCCCAACCAGCCACTAGGCAACAATGTAAAAATTAGTTTTTCCTTCTAACTGTAAAAATATCCTCTATATCCACCAATAAATTCTTCGACTTCTGCTCCATTCATTCCTATAGCCTAAGGTTTTTACACACTGACTAGCTCCTCTGTAATCGTTTCCCTCGAAATCCTGGGACAAATTCCAACTTTTCTTTGAGTTTTCATTGATGGAATTGATCACACATTTAAAGAACAGAAGGCAAAAACAAAGCCTCCAGCCAAGCAAACAAACCCCCAAATCTGGGGGGAATCTTGTTTCAACACAATGCTTGGTATTTTTCCCCCCCCTGCATGCTGCAATTCACTTAGGAGCCGAGTAATTGCATGAATAGTTTTTAGTTTGCTCATTTGGTTATGACTCATATACTTGAAAGAACTGCAGTTGTTAGCATCATTTCACAGTTCTGTGTATCTGGCTTGTATCATGCATTTAATTGAAGGCAAAAGACAAAAACTGCTAATGAAAATAGAAATTACTAGCCTCCCAGTTTGTGTGTGAGGACGTTTTCTCTCCCTCTCTCTGTTAGTGGTGAAATACCAGTCAAACAACTGAAAACAAGTTTTTGTAATTTCTTTCTGAAAGACGCAATGGCAAATTAGAAGCAATACTTTATTTCTTTAATAATGTTTTGCAAAGATTGATAGAAGGGAGGATTACATCTTGTATTAAATTTCCAGTCCCTCTCTGCACACACAGTGTGGCATCAAAAATCTGCAATAGTAGTGTATTTTTTTTATTGCCAATAAATGATAAGGCTGATGAACAAGACTAAATCTAATCTGTCAGTGCCTAATTTTCCAAAACCACCTGACTTTGTACAATCCTTTGAATTGGCTTTTCTCTCTTAACCAAAGGGTTAATGTGCAAAGTTGATTAGGGGAATGAAAATAAAACTTTCATAGGCCTGTAAAGGGAGTCCCTTTGAACTAGTCCAGTTAAGTTAGTGGTGTCCAGTCAACTGCAGAGATATGGATGTGACCTGTTGTTCAGACTCCAGTGAGCAGTGTGGTAATGAAATAACACCACTGACCTGCCACGGCCCCCCTGGTTCAGGTTCCTTTAATCAACGCAATTCATTTCTCCCTTGCTTGCTTGCTGTCACTGGTAGCGGATGTAAACTGAACACGGGTTGTGTGTGGCAGGGGTGGTGTCTCCCCGAGATACTGCAAACTCTTATCAGGAATACTACAGCGTTAGTGAAATGTCAAGCACCTCTCTAAAAGTTTCAATTTCCTGCGAGATAACTGCAGTGATAGAGAAGATGGATCTTGTGAGCAGTTGACCAGAGGTATTGCAACAACATAAAACCAAATCATCATCAAGGGCTCAGAAACACATCACTCCATAACTCTTTCTTTGTACTTCCAGGAAAAGAAACATTTTCTGGCTGTCTATTTAAAAATGTGTGCTTCAAAAGCATATATTGAACATGCTTAAGAAACAATGGTTGAATAAAAAACCCCAAACCTTACAGAGATCTAAGTTCTACGCAGCAATGCAGCAGAGTCTCCAGTCAGAGAATGAACAAATTTATGGAGGAGAGTTATTTTTATAGCATTAATTAAATAAATCAAATTATATTAACCTATGTAGCACTACTGCTCACTTCCTTCTTTCCCACCCTTTCTTACTAAGATACACATTTTTCTTGATAGGAGACTTGAATTTGTTTTCTTCATATTTGTTTTTCTACAATCCAGGAAAATGCCTAAACATTAACGATTACATTTCCTTATTTCAGTGACTGAAACGTCCTTGTCTGACTTTAGTTTAGAAATCAGAATAGTGGGGGAAAATATTAGATATGTCTATTAAAAAAATTAGAGAAATAGATGTCACATCTATATTGTTTTAGTCCCATTGAAGATATCCTTTTCTCCATAAAAAGCAGGGGCTTTTAAAACCCTTCTTAGTCAGATTGTAAACATCACTAGTATAAAAGCACCCCACAAAAATCTTCCTATCAGTAAGTTAACTTTTTAATCACAAAGAGTAATTATTTAGAAAGAAAAAAAAAGTTAAATGCTTTTCAAAGCAAAGTGCAAAAATCATATATATCTCTCTGCAATTAGAAGAAAACGATCTCTTTATTTAGGAACATAAGAAAAGAAGAAACACTCCAAACAGAGTGTGAAGCTGCACTGTAGTTCCTACATAGGGCATGCTGGAGGTACAACGCTGCTGCTTTGGCCACGCAAGCGCCATTCCCTATCTACTTTGTTCTTTGGCAGTGGAGAGAAGGATAAACCAAAGTAACCTTCCACCTTCTGTGGGGGAATTAAAGTGTGGCAATTGTGCTAAGGCCCTGATTCCAGGCTGCGATCAACCTCAAAATCACATTACTTATCTGAGGTAACTATCAGAAGTCTGCATTGGACCAGACTTCGAAACAGTCACTCTTATCTGAGTGCAGCTGTCACCAAAATAAACAACCTATGAGGGAAGCAGCAAATTAAAAGTTCTTTGTATATAAAGAAAGCACAAGCAAACTATATTTCACAGGGAGAGAAAGAGAGCTTTTAAACAACCTAATAAAAATTCCTCCGTGTTTACTCTTGGCCACAACACGCAAGGAAACGTCATGAACTCGGCAGAGTTCACGTGCTGGACTTGTGATAAGCGGCCATGAAATTTCTCCTTGTAGGACACAGGGCAGGTTCTTGTTACTGAAAAGAAGACTGTATTTTTGTTTAAGAGACTGCACATACAGCTCTTTTTCTGAGGTCCGCGATTTAGCTCCGGGTAGAGGCTGTGTCACCCAAGCAATGCCAAGCTGAGACAGGATGGCACCTCCCACTGTGGCAAGGAGGGTCCATCTGCAAGGGATACTGATGCTGCTAGCAGCCTGGTAAGGCTCATTCTCAGTGCAGGTGGCAGGAGGCTTTTTTGTAACTTATTTTCTTCTGTTCCAGGAAACATCTGCAAGGAACCCTTACCTCATATTTTCCTTTCTTCTCCAAAGGCTCAGATTCAGTCTCCACAGGCACTGTAACTTCGTCCCCTAGAAGCTCCTCTAAGATCAAGACGGTTTCCCAGTTGCTATAGTGACGAGCTGGGAAAGTATCTGAGTGCATGCTGTCACCAAAATAAACAACCTACGAGGGAAGCAGCAAATTAAAAGTTCATCGTATATAAGGAAAACACTAGCAAACTGTATTTCACAGAGAGAGAAAAAGATCTTTAAAACAACCCAATAAAAATTCCTCTGTGTTTACAGTTGGCCACGACACACAGAGATCTTATTAATGTCACAGTTTGGGGTTTTATCTTCAACCAACTCCGTAGGGAAAAGGCTGGCCCTGCACACCCTCCTCGCTCACACCCTCCAGGGGCATTGGACAGGGGTGCCTGGCTGGGACCTGCACAGGGGACGCCGCTGAGATTTTTGACTGACAGAAATAGCCTGCCAGGAAGCAGTGGAAAAGAATACCAAAAAAATACACTAAACAATGGGAATGAATTTTGGACAACTTTGGAAACAAGGGAGAACATGGAGCATCTCTCGGTGACTCAGAACTTTTCTGTGCCCAGGGGGCAGTTTACCCCCTAGGGAAAATGTGGTCCCACCATCTTCAGTGGCATTTTCACCCATCCAGACCTGTAATTAAAATAACATAATCCTAGTTTTCATTGATGACACCTTTTAACCTATTTGATCTGTTTCCTCAGGGAGATTGTTTATTTTCTGATTACAATCTGATTCTCCCCAAAGCTGCAGAAATGCATGACCACACACAGAGAAAAAAACATCTAGAAAGTTTACATATTCTACTGATAAGAAGACTAATATGCTGCTTCCAGTTCTGGACTGCAGTCTGTTGGACAAGAGCAAGCATAACCAGAACAAAAATTTGTGACCGATCACATCAATAACTTTAATGAAAGCTTGTCTGGTGAATTTTAGACTGAAACAGGGTATTTTCAGAAAGATTTACTCTCACTTATAACATACCTTGGGATCCACCTTGCCAGTCATCTTCTTCAGTAGTTCATAAAGCTGGATAGCATTACCTTGGGAATACCAGCCAGGCTTGTCCAGTGAAAGCAGAGCCTCCTGCTCCTCGTCATTCTCTGAAATCACCAAGCAAAATTGCTCGCTGTTAGTGAGACCAGCCCATGCTCCTGTATTCGTGAGACGTGCAAGAAGCTGCCTGTGCACGGCTTGGAGATCATGGTCTATTTTGACATTAAACGAGCTCCAGTGTCTGGCTCAAGTCCTGGTACTGACTGTGGGTTCAGTCAAGGTGTTTGGTAGCTGGGGGTAGGCGGACATTTCTGAGAAAAGAAGCAGCTGAACCTCATCTGCAAGGGCTACAGAAGAGCTGAAGAGTAAAAGTCATAGGCTTTGCCTCCCAAACACTGCAGCAGTGAAGGCAGGAAACCACATGGACCAGACTGATGGAGGAGCTGTTACAGATCTAAGGTGAAAGAAACCATGAGATAAGATAGACTGTAAGAGACAGCACGTACCGTTCCCCACAGACAAATGGTCTACCGCTTTTAAACTCTGACATAAATACATCAAAACAGACTGAGGTAGCTCTTATGGGCATTCACCAGCCTTAGATCAGCACAAACAGTGAGCAGTTCCAGTTATCCAGTTTTGAAGAAATGACAAACGGACAATATTGCTGCTGCTGGTGTAATCCACATTGGCATATATCCACAGTGGCAGCTGTCAGTGAACCAGAAAAATCAGTAGAAGCTGAAGCTCCCCGGTTATCACCCAGCTGTGCCAGAGGCTTAATTTCTAGCTGGTCCCAAAGCAGCTGGATCTGTCCTGGTGTCCATGTAACCTCATTGCTCATTCAGATCCATGTGCTATTGCCAGATGAACTCCTTTTAGCTTCTTGCTGGAGCCACAATACTAGCCTTAGTGAACCGATAAACTGGAATTTCATCAGAAATATTAATATTAATATCTCCTGTCTATTGAAGTGGTTAAACAAAAGGCTGATTTTGCTATCCAGTCTCAAACATGTCTTAGTTTTATGCTGGAGACAGAGGGGTTAGAAGCCAATACAATACTTTGATCTGACTTAGGTGTAACATCAGGACTTCTGTTTTTCTCCTGCTTTATAGAATTTTTCAAAGTACTTAAAAGGTGTTAGGAAGAAGACTAAGACAGAGCAAACTTCCTTTGGTTAGAGACTGCTGAAAGCTGGGATGCAAATTTTGGAGAACAGTGAAATGACAAGACAGCTTTATGTTTAAGAGCACTGAAGATGTACATGACGCAGTACGTTGGTCCTTGAAAGAAATAAAAAAAGAAGAAAAAAGAGGGAAATAGGTATGTGGAGAGAGGCAGTAAATCATTCTTTAATAGTATGAATCTAAGAATTTGAATAAACACAGGATTTATTCTCAGACAAAACAATTCTATATTAAGCGTGTTTTATAAACTAGGAAAAAACAAGGAAATTCAAAGTCGACACAACAATTCACGTAGACCTCGTGTGGAAATGTCTTTTCCTTTGTTCTTCTTCAGAAACCTAACGATAATAATAATAATAGCATCCATAAAAAAAATCTTAATTTCCCGACTTTTAAAATACTTTTGACCAAACAACTTCTGATCAAACAGAAGTTGACAAACTTCAGCAAATTTGTTTTATTGTCCCCATATTTTTAGACATACTGTAAGGCTGACTGAATAAGTAGACACAATCTTCAAATTATATGGACATAGAAAAAGAAACTGATGAAAACAACTCTTTTGAGCTGCTATCAAAAGTATCTTGAAATTTGTGAAGGTTTGTATAGCTATCATTGTCTCTCCATTCAGTCAGTCAGGAAAATACTGGAGAAAACTGGAGTTTTACGAGAGGGATTTTCATAATAACAGCACTGCATTTGGAAATAGGAGCCCTATGTATTACAGCAGCACCAGAAGGCTCCAGCAAAGAGCAGAACCCTGCTTTGCTACCTCTACAGAAAGGCAGGAGGGGCAGTCCTGACTGGAAAAATTCACTCTAATTACAAGGTAGAAGATCTTTCACTCTGTGAGATCTATTACTGTCACCGCTAGCAATGGGATTCATCTCACTTAACTCGATGCATCCGGAATTTAGGCTTCTAATTTACAGTTACAGTCTGAACTAGTCAGCCAGGATCCCTTGGTAGGCAAGAGAGCGCACAAGAAGCACTTTCTAGAGGTGCCAGCTCTGGAGAAGGGAAGGATTTAATTAAGTTAGGAACTTTGCTTTTAGGCAGTGAAATGAAGGGAAATTTCGAAGCCTGGTTTCCTCTTCCGTGCTTGGAGGCAGCAAACAGCATTGAGACGTCTAATTCATTACGGGAACACCTTGGTTTTGGAAGGAGCTTCAGAAATCTGGGGAATTAGGAAAGGTCCTATATAATATTTGAGTTGTAGGGTTATAGGGGTAATGACTCTGAACTGGCAAACCTTGCCTCGAACCATCTCATATGGCTGCTTGTGCCCACACATGTAGGGGTGACTGTGTCAATTTTATTTCTGTAATCTGAAGTGGGAGGAAATTAATGGCGTTTCAGTTGCAGTAAGTCATTAACGAGAATGGTTTCTAATCCACTTACACTTTCCCTGGGGCAAAATATAGTCAAGAAAAGTATTCTTCAACACTGGCTCTTAACGGCTCTTGTAGTAGTTCTGCCATGTAAAAATTGACATGCAGCAACTTAAACAACCCATTAGTGACACCATTGGCTCTGGCCTTGTGGCGTATCCTTCAGATAGCAGCTACAAAACAGTGCTGAAGAAATCTGCAAATTTCCTGCAAAAATGCTGCATAAATGTGATTATGATAGTTCCTAATACATTTTAGATCTTCCAAGCCTAAGATTGGCTCACTCAGATAAGAGAAAAACTGCTACTGACCTTCCTTCCACTTTGCTGTTATTGATTTGTAAAAGTTCATTCAAAGGTCAGAAATGCTATAAATATTCCTTCAGCAGGAAGCAACACATATATAGGAGGGGATGCTAATGCTTCAGGTCTTATAAGCTGGGAGGAAAAGGAGACATCCTGACAATTTCAAACAGACTGGATAACCAAAAAGAATTTCTCAGATGATTTAGAGCTACTTGCTCCCTTCTGAAGTCTAATATATCACTGCAACCTGGATTCCTGGCTGTAGACTGAAAACGTGCCACGACAAGAAACGTAAAGGTAACAAGCAAGTAAAATTAAGATAATTAAACCCAGAAAATCATTCTATTAAAACACTCACCCAAACCTCAACAGTGATTCAGAGCAGTTTTCCTGAGGGGAAGTTACTGTTTAAAAACAACAACAAAATCTTGATTCATGCTGGGGCAATATTAATATTGCTGGAATGGCAGTTTGCATATTGCTGTGTCTCACAGCTTGGCAAATGTTTTCTGATTCAGAAATGTACTCCCAACACCATTAACAGATATGTTTTTGCATATAAACCAGTTCACTAACAAGATTCAATCTCCTTTTTCTTGTGAGAATTTTCTTGCCTGCCTTTAAATGTGTGTTGCAGGTTTATAACATGGGCTGAGGAACATCTGGTTTCATTCTGAATGAATATCCAAAAAGTAATCAATGAAGCTTATTCCCATTTAAATGACAACTGATGGTAACTTACTTTGGCACAGAGTCACTCCTTGGGAAAGACTCTGCACACACTTACTTACTGCTGTCTGCTTTGCTATCTGTTTATGGGTTATGCCTACCGAGATGGAAACCTAAACACATGCAGTGCTGAGGATGTGTCCATACTGCATGTTCAGTCCAGGGTCTGAACCTGGAGCTCTATCCCTAACCTGGCTGGTGTTTACACTGTTAAACCCCAAGCCATGGGATGGGGCTCTCGTTTGGGAAGCCCAAGGTTAAGAGAGAAGCTGAGAGGTGAGGGTGAATTTACACTTTGACAGGTATTCACCTGTACCGCCACCTATACACTATACAGCCACACCTACATGGAGGTTGATTCTCATCAGCTCACCACCCCTGAGGCCACCACCCTGCACTGCTCCTCTGGTTGGGTACCCTATGGGGAGCGTTGGTTACATGCCGGGGCAGGCGAGTACTCGCGAGTGACTCACCTGAGAGCCTGAGGACACCTTGCACCTACTTGACTGGGCAGACACAGGGGTAAGAAAGCAACTCCAAGTGCCTGGAGGCCATGCCAGCCAAAGATGTGCTTGGTTTGACTGCAGTGTGTGTACAGATCCCCAGCAACCCCTTCTTCTGCCTTCCTGTCTTTCTCCTGACAGCCCTTCACTCATTTCCATACCAATCTAGTTAGACTGGCTATTAGGGTAACTGATATTTTTTGTTCCTTTGAACGGTGCAATAGAATAAAAACATGTGGTGACTCTTGCTGCTCACGCCTGTACCTGCTCCTGCCTCTTCCTACCCATAGGCAGCTCCTGTGGGCTCTCACCACGTGCAGGCGCTTAGCGTGGACGGACGTATGTGTTTAGCACACTGAAGCCCTGGTTACCACCTCTGGGGGCTATTGTAAAACAAGTATGTTTTATGATCCACAACTACCATACCGATATGCCTCTCTGCAATTTAAAATAATGTCATTTCAGGCCCTGAGGACACTAATATAAAAGTCGGGTCATGTTCCAGCCCAGCTTGCAAGCACAGTCTGATTCTAGATGGCATTTTGAGCTCACTTAGAGAAACACAAACTCTCTTTTCCAGAAGAGGACTTGGGGCAGGACAGCACATCTTTTTACAGTCTAGACAAAGGGACCTGCATAAGTAAAATCCTTCTGGTGGCTTCTTCCAGTTGTAAAGGTAATGAGATGGGATGACATAAACTGTAGTTCCCCTGTGGGCATGCTCTCCATGACGAAAGCAAGTACTTACCAGCTTGCTTGGGGTAAAACTTCATACCCTATGGGCACCCTCCTGTAGGGTAGCACCCCAAATTCCTATGTATAGATCAACCACCTTTGCTGGGTGATTTCCAGGATTCATGCAGATATTACTGCGTGCTTTGCCATCCCCAAATTACTTCTGTGCCCTGGAAGCAGCTGTCAAATCCATCTGCCCGACACTTACACCAGCGCTTGCCAGTCTCCTGTCTGACTGGATCACCACAGGGAAGTGATAAGGAACAAATTATTCCCTTAGCATGATGTGCTGAAATAAAAAGTTTAGGCTTCCCAAAGTGACTAGTGATTTTGGCTGTCCCCATTTTTGGCTGTCCAATCTGATTTTTTTCAGAAAAAGACTGACAACTGGCTCCCCTTCCTGCCCTTGCACCATTCTGCCTTCTTTAGGGAGGCTTATGGTTGGTGACACAAAGGCTAAAAGTTTTGAAAACTGGAACATGATTTTTAATTTTACATAGGCAGTGATACATCTTTTCATATGCTTAGCAATCCCAACCTATATGTGCTTATTCATATGGAAGACTAAATGACAGTACTACTAAAAGCTGGCACCACAGATAAAGGTGAGAGAAAAATACAGATACCATCCTGTGAAAAAAATAAAGTATTTCATAATAATTCATAAGTCCTACTTATTCAATTACTAACAATTCCTTTTCTCACAATAGACTTCTGTTCTTTTGCTCATTTATAAGGCCTAACAAGACCAAAGTACAAGACAGTGTATTTTCAAATTGCCCTGGGCATATAAGAACCACAGACTCTTAGAGAAATAAATTTAAAAAAATTACATTTTATTTTTACTAAAACCTTTTTAGTTTTTATTAATATCTGCTTTACTGCTTAATTATGCCAAGCAACAGGCTATGTAGAGACAAGATTGAAGTTTTACTTGTTTGTAAGAAAATCAGAATTTCCTTTAGAGAAGTCAGCAAGTAAGCTTCTTTAGGAAGTTTTGATTACTGTGTTACAGGAACTGAAAATAACAGCTCACTACAGATTTAGTAATTTGTTTTCAAATCTGTCAAAGCATTAACTTTATATCTTCCCATGAACAGTCTGGCTAATGAACAAAGTGTTTCTATTTAAAACATTGATACGATGAAATGCAAGCAAGGCCCTTTTTCCTTGGAAAAGGAAAATCACTTTTTGGAAAATGATTCATGTGCAAGTTCATTTTTAAATGTAGTTCATGCGCAGATTTGGTGAAACTTTTTCTGTAATTTTATTTAATTCTATTTATAACTCAGAGACCTTCTATTTTGGAAGGGTAAGAGGGACATAAATACAGAATTTCATTTCTTCCTTGCACATATTTTGTGAGTTTCTTTTTTTTTTTTTAATTGGGATCTTGGAGAGGTACAAAATGGCAAGAAAAGAAATAAATTCCCTCCCCAGAACAGTATTATTCTGGACCTCATTAGTTTTGTAAGAAGCTCCAGAACCTTATAAATGAGGAACTCTCAATAACAAGACAAATGTCCCCAAATAACCTTATCAATATTAATATCATAGTCATCCTGGAGATCCCTATATGTTTATGGAGACAGGCTTTTCCACAAAGCATTTTGAATTCAAGTAGGTTAGGAGAGGTATGGTAATTGAGAAAAAAACTAACATAATCATTTCAGGAATAGGCTGTTCAGTTCAAGCAACTGCCTATAACCTTTCTTACTAGGGTATGCTTCACTGCTGTACAAAAATTTGAAGAGCGGATGGAAGCAGAAGATAGAGGGAAGCACAGAAGATGAGACGAGGACCACCGGTCAGTTCTGACCTAACTTGTCACTTCAGAAAAATGTCTCAATTTTCATAATTAAAATAAAATTGAGACACACAAAGCATCTTCTTTGCACTGTGCAGACTGTAATCTTTCAGTTTATCCTAACCCTCTAAGTCTCTCCAGTAATACCTACTGAAATAAGGCATATTGCAATTTGCTCTTGGACTATACTCTTCCCCACTGAAAACTGACACTGTAGTGTAGTGGGGAAAAACTTCCTGCCATCATTTACTTTGGCCTTAGACATTAAAAAAAAAGAACAAAAGTCTTTTAATCCTCAGTTACAGAAAGACTAAGAATTTTTTTCTCTACATCATAATACTTCATGTATAAAATATATGTAAATTGGAATAGACAATTTAATTCTGAACAAATGCATCTTCATAAAGCAATATACAGACCCTGCTGCAAAGGGCCTTTGTTTTTTATTTCTTCAGTTCCCTAGTTATTTCAAAGGACATAAAAATTGTGAAGTAAACATAAGCATGCATAGTTATTGCACATACTCATTTGCCTGGAATACACAATAGACATTTCCATTAACTTTTGTATGAAAACTATTTATACAGCCAAGTTGAGTTATGATTTATAAGAAAGGTCTATTCTTTTTTCCTAACTTATTACACTACCTCAAATCCCTACATTAATTTTATTGATTAATTCTGTTTGAAGTTCCAGCTCTCCAAGTATCGGCTGCCTGTGAAGGGGGTAGTTTTACATCAACCTTTGTTGAGATGAACAATCTCTAGTATTCTAGACTAAGTTAAGATTCAAGATTCCACAGGAAAAAAATGAAATTTGGGTATTAAAAAAAAATCCACTCAGCCTTCTGCCTGTTAATAGCTGTACAAGCATCCCACAGCTGCAGATAGTGGTTATTAAAAAACCTTGCTCAGACTGTCCCTCTGACTCAGTAATTAAAAAAGAAGAACCCCACCCCAACCCACAGCAGTTTCCTTAGCACAGTGCTGCTGCCAAGCCCAGCAAGCTCAGCAAGTGGCAGCGAGAGCTTTCCTGGAGAGTGCAGGGGCCTGACCACTGGAGCCCAAGCATCTCCTCCACCACTGTGTGGTGGTTAAAAAACTCAAACATGTTTTTTCCTGTCTGAAAAGGGGAAATTTCTCAAAAAAAAAAAAAAAAAAAAAAAAAAAAAAAAAGAGAGAGAGAGAGAGAGAGAGAGAAATTGAAAATAGCTTATTCTCTCGATGCCTCAGAGGTATCCTGCTATTTAGAAGTTGTGAAGTCTGCTTATAAATGCAGTATTTCTAAACAAAACTGGATGCCTTCGAATAATCCATTTTTTTTCTGGAAATAAAAGCTAACATCTGAGACTACTGAGAGAGGGGTTCTGGCTCCTGTTGACCCAAGACTTCTTTTTATCACATGGTAGAAGAGAAGCATTACATTACACATTTAAAAACCATACTGATAGTAAAACCATTTGAATATGGCTGTCAGGGAAGAGACTATCTTGGCATTGCTTCATATATGTACTAAATTGTGAGTATTTTTATAAGTTATTAATAATACTTAGCACTTCAAGTAATAATAAAAGAAAAAAATCTTTAATTGTAATCAGAATATGATGGCATTAAATAATTAAGGACCATTTTCTATTAGAAAATATAGAAACTGCCACTAACAGTTTAAAATCATAGATATGACAGAATATCAAACATACCAGAAAAGAATAAAATATTAAAACAATCACAGTGGGTGGTCTTGTTCAGTAGCAAATAGACTTTTTATTCCTGATACAGTTTCTGCCTTATATTTTGTTTCCCTTTGCTTAAGAAAATGTTCAAGAAGCACCAAAAGACAGTTCAGGACCTAACACTGATTTTAGCTTCAGAGAATCTCCCCTTGGAGACATATCTCTGTTCATGTATCATCAATGAATCCCAATGGGGTTTTTGCAATTTTATTGCAGTAAGGAGGACCCTTAGATGCTTTTACTATATCCACTACTTTTATATTATTACTATCTCTTCTAGAAAAAAAAAAAAAAACAACCCTTAAAAAATTTGGGGTTGTGCAGTGCTCCCTTGCCATTAGCAATGTGCACATTAGGGTCCATCACAGAAAGCCTTTAACAGAAAGTGCTAAAGAAAGAAAATTGTTTGGAGTTGTACTGTTGAGTAATTAGGTGGCACTACAAATTACAGCTACACAGGAGAAAGAGGAGAATGTAAACAGGGAAACCTCCCCAGACCATGGGTGTGCTGGATATGGGCCAGCTGGGGAGCAGGATGGCCAAGCAGCAGCTGGCTCCCCAACCGTGTGCCTCGCCAAGAGGTGTGGGGGAGCTGTGCCCAAGGACGTCCTTGGGAAAGGTGCTCGTCCTTGGGAGTGCAGCAGGGAAAAAGCATCCTAATGCAGTTAAGGTTTGGGGGATTGTGTTTGTCTGCATGGGGGAGGATGCTGCACCCATGGTTTGGTCTGGATTAGTCTGGCTTTTGGGACAGGGAGTCACCAGTTCTGCCACAGATATCCTACCTGACCATGGGTGCTTCGTATGTAAATAGAAGTGTTAAAGCTCTCATATATCAGAAGACCTATGCGTGTAAATACATTAAGGTTCATGAAGTATTTTGGTACAGTGGCAACAACAGCCGTTTAGGCGGCTGAGGATGGCAAAGTGAGATGAAGATGAGAGGTAGAACTAGATTTATGTAGACTGGATAAAAGAACAAATAACTGCGCAGTGATGTTGCTCAGGCCATGAATGTGGAGATGAGAGACAGCAGGAAAAGTTATCCTGGGGGCCAGAGAAACTAAGAAATATTTTCATCTTCCTTCCATTGCTTTGTGCCTCTCCTGCCCCTTTGCAGTTCCTGTCTATGCAGGGTGTGCCCACTGAGCTCCCTGTTGAGACTTAGGGCTTGTGGCGAATGGGGAGCAGAAGGGAAGGACACCAGCGTGTGCTTGTGACAGAAGACAGAGAGGTGATTGCAAGTTCAGTCTTGAGGTCTGGGGACAATTTCATGGCCCTGTGGACCATGGTCATGGATGAATTCAAAGGAGGCACAAAGAACATGACAGGGTTAGAACAACTGGCAGAGACTCTGGATGCTTTTTAAGGTCCGCTATGGGGCCAGGCCTACCAGGGAACACCAGAATGAAGAAGAATAAGAAACCCTGTTCCTGTTAGATCTGTTGAGATATAGTAGAACTTCATATTTAATAAACAAAATGAAAAAGGTTAGGAAATTAATGTTCTAACAAAGAGGAAAAATTTTTATGTGTGAAACAGTCACTGTAAATCTCAGAACAATAACCGGGCTGGAGATGGCAAGGAAAAATGGAAACTGTTCCTTTCTGCTAAAGTACATTTAGTTACTCTTTGATGGGAAGACTGACATGAAAGATTTGTAGTAATGAGTTTTCTGGAGAAGTAAAAGAGAAATGATCCCCATGACACTTCCTCAAATACTTTTCCCGTTCCTTACCTGTGCATTTCGTGTGGTTTGCAAAACCACTTAGTGTCTATATGAAAATGCACTTTACCTTGTTTCTCAGAACCAAGAGTATTGTGCCAGATCTCCGTATGCAGGAATTTCACAGATAAAATCTCTTGCTACTATTATTCCAGAAAAAATAATCATCTTGGAAGGCTCAGCCTTAGTCTGGCAGTATCACAGAGACACCTGGGATCTGTGGACAGTAATAATATATAAAGTGGTTTCACAGCAGATAAGAATCAGGTTAGAATGAATGTGTTTACTAATGAAGAGAAAAAGTCCTGGGGTTGCTAACTCTACGTAGAAAAACATGCAACCTACATACTGAAGCTTAAGACACTGGAGTTCTACGTGAATAATAAAGACTGAAGAACAAAGAGAGCAAGGAAGAAGATGGTACCTCACTTTTACCTTTTCCTGAACTTTCAGCTTGCAAGAAGTAATTCCCTTCTGAACATCAGCTGCAGAGAACTTGCTACTCATCTAAACAATGCAGTGTCCCGTGATCACATGCCAGTCAAGGAATGTCCAGTTTTGTGTTCTCTGACCTTCTATTTCCCTGTATTGGGTGGGAGAGGCAGAGCTGCTTCTGAACTATGTAACTCTCTACCGACCTGACATTTAACCTGCTATTTGTTGCAGCTCTCCTCTGCCACTTACCGCTTTGCAGTTCTCCTGGGTACTTCATAAACACTATGTAAGCCTTAGTCTTTAGAAACTGGGAAACTGAGGCAGAGATTCACTGTCATATCAAAGTGAACCAGATCTCAGCCCAGGCTTTGGCCTTGATTCCTCCTTGTGTTCTCAGCTCATTTCTAGGGCTTCCTAACCAGCTCCTTTCACTACTAGCTTCCAATAGCAATGCCTGCAGTACAAAAATCAACATGTGCTTTCTGCGAAAAACAATTCTACAGACTAACCTTAATAAAAACTTGACATTTTGGAAGAACACACAAGAGAACTCTAAAGCTCCTTAATGAAAACCAGCACATACAGATTCATGGAAACTATGCTGAAGGGAAGCTTTCTGCAGTGGTTGCCAACCCTCATTCTGCCAGGAATGTACCATACACAACTCTATTTTTGCTCTACTACAAACTACCTCAAACTCAATTTCCAAATGAATTAAAAATCAAATCACAAGGTAACCCTTTATGAGGTGCTCTGTCTAATAATCTACTTATTTTCAAATCCTACAAAAGAAAACAGTTACATGGAGAACAAAGATAAAACCCCCCAAATTCTATCACTTATTGCTTACACATATGTGATCTATGCCAATGAATGATTTTTCCCTGCAAAGTCATACCAATAACTCCCTCCCGGTGTAGGTAATCTTTCTTTCATCCAGAAATTCCTTGTGGATTTTGACAGCTGTTTAAGAACTATAATGTGAAATATCCACCAACTTAATTCACACAAGTTTGCACTGAATCTTAGTGGAGTGGTAAAGTTTATGAACTTGTATTGATCCACCCTGTAGGCAGCCAGACCTTGGCTGCTGTAGGCACAGGAGTAGACCTGCACAATTCACAGCTTTCTAATCAGCAGGGAGCCTGGTTTTATTTAGTTGCTAATATACTGGTGCCTAGAGACACCTGAGATGCCCTAAGGTCCTCCAGCACATTAGTCCAAATTGGGAAGGCATGGGTCTTCCACAGGTCTTGCAGAAATGCAAGACCTCTGGATTCCCTGGGGCTCTTGATTAGCACTGGAAGCCTATGATTAGGGATTGAGCTCCAGATGCAGAAATATAATGTAAAGGGTCTATGATAGCAAGCACAGCCACTGCAGGTTGCAGCACTGGGTCAACGGGCCCAATGTATTCTGTAGAGTACAGTGCAGGCACTGCCGTTTGGGCAGTTGTACAGTCCTCTATTGACTGCGTTGGCTAGCTCTTCATTGCCTACAATGGGAGTTGGCTGAGGAATACCAAATGATAGGAAGCCAGCGGAGTTTCTATACACTGTTGTTTCTATATCCGTTCCTGGTATTTATTTATTTATTTATTTCAAGATAGACCTCTGTGACTTCTGACATATGGCATCACCCTTACAATGTAGTTGTGAGACAATTCTTGTTTAAGGAAGAGGCTTGCAATGAAATGGCAAAAAATAGCTTCTGAAAACTATCCATCTCTCTGATACAGGTTTGGCAAGAAGACGAGCCAGGTTTTGAACTAAGCTATCAGGGGTGCAACATCCTACTTGTAAACAGCAGTGGAGTCTGGTAATGATCTGCATGAGTTAATAAGCTTTCCAGGGGGACCTTTTTTTATTCTGTGGATGAAATAAAATGTATTTGTTTGACCATCTTATATTAAAAATGCACAAAACAGATCAAAAGGAAATATGCATTCTCTTTATGCCAAAACAGCTGCTGACTTGCACGTGGTTTGTTTTTCTAGTGTTTCTTTCAGTTTTTTGATATTTCCAATTTAGCTCTTCCCCCCCAGTCATGGGCAGACACTCTTATCTATGCTGGGAAATAGAATAAAGGTGAAAAGAAATATTTCATATAACCAGAAGTAATATTAAAAAAAAATAATAACCCCCACCCTATCCAGAATTCTGGATATCGAATTCTCTCTATAAATAATTCCTAGACACTCTTCAGGTATTGTATTATACCAGTCTGAGCTCCCACACATCTAATGTAAAGGGGTCACAAACTACTTCATCATTAAGACTACATCTTAATATTCTCTTCAGATAATTAAATTAAGTGAGCTTACATGTCCCTCAGACGCAATTGCTTAGCCAACCCTTTCAAACTTTCAGCATTTCTGTGGAAGACAACTGAAGGAACACGAGAACTGAAGGTATTATTTCAGAAAGGGTCCTACTAATGCTGCAAAGAAAGTTAGTGTTGCGAGTCTTGCTCGTGTATGGCAGATGTGCATTTGCTTTTGTCTTCACACAGAATTGGGTCTGCAGATCAGCGAGAAGTCTTCCCTAAATCCCAAGTCTTTGTCAGCATCACACCTTGTTAGAGCATTATCACACTATAAATGTGATCTACGTTGAGTGCTGACCACTTTGCTTCTAAATCTTGTACAGCATTTGGCTATGTTTTCTCAGGGACTATGGAGGAAAAAAAACATCTCCTCCTAATAATCTTTTCATGTGTTGGAGAAGAATTCCCTTAAGCCGGAAAAGTCTGTTTGCTGAACATAGTTTTGTCTGGAATACAAACTGGTCATTTAGGTATTTTGGCTTTGGTTTTGAAAACGCAGACTAGGATATGGCAATTCAAGTTCTGTGGGGACTCACTACAGAGAGAGGATGGGGTGGACAGGCCCTTAGCAGCACATTCTGCTGTAAAAACAAGCTGCATTTTTTGGATGAATTGGGCTTCCTAACTGTGGAAGCTTTTGTGCCCTATCTCTCTGGTACTGCAGGTACAATCCAGATCAGACTGCATCACGGTTCCATTCTCTGCTAAAATCCTGAAAGAAAAGAAAATAGTAACACCAGAAGGTGGTCACAAAACTATGCCTGAGGATTTTCTATACATCCTGACTTTTAATGACCTCCCAATCACATGGTCTATGTGTTTAAATGGAATTATTTAGAGCTACTACAGTTAACTCTCTTTATCTGCAGTTTATATAGTTACTAAATATTGTTGTTCAAACAAATGTTACTTTTAAATCCTGATGTCACCTCTTAGGCAACCACATTTAAAGCATCGTCATGACTTACAGATTTTGCAACCTATTTCACAGAAATAGGTTCTTTGATAGACTACTTCTAAGTACACAGGCTTGGAAAACTTAAAATAATTCACCATATTAAAAAGGCATTTGACATGCTTCTCTATGAAGAAAGTTTCTTCTGTTAGAATTAAACATAAACATGACTTGATAACTGACAACCAATTTTAAGAAATCATTGGTATGGAACTGTCTTCCAAAACAAACACCTACTCTAGCTTATTGCATTCAATAATTTGAAATAATTATTTAATAATTTGAATAATTTCAATGTAAAACACATCAAGTTAGGAAGTCCAATTCCTTAAACTTATAAAGTATATATCACTGAACCATAAAAAGTAAATCCAGCAAAATTAATTGCAATTATGTTATCCTAATTTTTGCATTATGATAAATCTTTGGAAAGGGCTAAAAGGATTTTCACAGTCAAGACTCTAATGGAGTCCTTATGCAAACATAGTTTACAGTTCTTCACTGCTTTTGGATTAGGACATTACAAATCCTAGTTAAACATGCAGTTCTGCTAGAGATATGATTATGGGTAAGTCATTCAATCTCTTGGTGTTTCAGTTCCTTGGCTCTAACAGAAAAGCTGGTGCTTTTGTTATTTTACCATTTGTTTATCTGGTCTGCCTGTGGGCTCCTTGGAGACAAAGACTGACTCTTATCACGTGCTTGCACAATACCTTAAAGAATTGGATTTTGAATTTTATCCTGGCCTTGAATATAATGTAATATAATCAATAACTAGGATTTTGCAGTAGTGTTAGTTACCGCAACTCCTTTTGAAAATGCAAACACACTTTCCATACACAAAGAATTCTGGTTTTGGAGTACTTGGCCATTATGCTAAACATGTTTTCCAGTTTTAACAAAAGGAATATTGTTGATAGACAGCTTCTGAAAGCAGCAGCTTTAGCTTCCTTTGAACTAGCTTTCTGTAATATTCTTATCAGCTTTGTGCCAAACACTCTATTTAATATCAAAGGTAATCAGCTGAAGCAACCCCTGCTGTCTTTATGCAGAAGCACTTCGCAGTTTTTCACTGTTTTGATTTTTGGATGAATAACTTCTTATTCCTTTTATCCTCAGAGGTACTTTGAACACTACGCAAACATATAAAGAACTTGGCTTGACAAATTTGCTTTACTTTTTTCTTTTAAAGAAGGATAGGCATTGGAGAATGCATCCACAGTTCAACATTCATCTCAATACTCAGAAACAAAGAGATGCCATACTTCAAAGACTATATATTTTTTCTATTTTTTTTTTTTTTTTAATAAACAAGGAGTTGTTTATGAACAACAGTGGAAATAATGGGGCCTATCTTTCTATGAAGATGTGTCAGGCACTTGGATTTACTGACTGTCTAATAGGGTGCAAAGTCTCATCGTTTTTCTGGGAGCTGGGGCACTTGTGGTCAGGCTCTCCTGGATCGATACTCTGGTATCTACTAAGGGATAATTTTACACTGCAGCCTTTCTCTGAGCCGGCAGTGACTCAAACACATTTTTTCCTTTCCAGCCTGTAGAGGCTGCAATATCTCTGAGAATACTAGGAGACACTGAAATGTGGCTCAAATTGCATTACTGATAGAGGTTTGCAGTAAGGAATGGGCAGAAACTCCTACTCACACATGTCATGTGAATGCATAAGCCTCAATGTTTAGGAAAACAGACTAAATCTTAAAGAATTAGCCTGTGTCCTGGTAGCTCCTCTGGCTAATATGGTTGAGGCATTGGCCAAAGGAGCTCAAGAAGCAGCAACCCAACCCAATTTTCAGTGGCTGGCTCAGCTGATAACCACATACCACCCGTGACAGTTAGGAGGGGCCATCTGCTGAAATCCCAGCTCTTGGTCCATGCTCCAGGTTTACAGTGAATTGCCGTGGTTAGGCCAGCACTGTGCCCTCCTGGCAGAAACAGAAACTGAACTTGGCCACCCAACCTCTAGCTTCTGATGTGCTGTAAGATGCCCAAGTGAGACCAGTCATCATGGAGAGTATTTCTAAACAATGCAATGAAAACCTGGCGCCCAACACTTCTGAATAACAGTAAAGGCCATTCCAAGAAAAACAGAACAAAACAAAACTGCTCCATTCCTCTCCTTAGGAGAAAGGAATAGCCTCTGTGCTCAGATTGCCCAAAAGGATGTACTGTAAGGGAAAGTTTGGCTTCCTTGTTTTTTGGCTACCACACAGGCTAACTACTACAGAGTGGCAAATTACAGAAATTACAGCAGCTTAACTATGTCATTGTACGAGTGGATACATGTACCATCAGTGCAAACTTTAGAGTGGCCCCTTTCAAAGGGTTATAAATGATACACTGACAAGGAGTAATAAAAAAGTACTTCCTCAATTTCAAAACACTTGTTTCTATGAGGCAATGACCATCAAATATGGTAGCCAAGGACTTTGAAAACTATCAGAAAAAATGAAGCTTTATGCCACCATTTTGCTATCATCTGTTAAAAAAATATTGTGTCTGTGACTTTAACAATCTACTCTGCAAAAGCATGTGGGTATGCGCTGGCCGAACTTTGCTTTTTGCATCTGTTTTAAATGCTTTCACATAGACCACCGTATTGAATATGTAAAAAACAAAATCCAGACTGTTATTGTCAACTAAGACTATGTTTATCAAACATGAAATGAAGTTTAACTGTTAGAAAGGAGGCCTTTAACTACAGTCTCTGTCTCCCATCTTACCTATCCCATGGCTTAATTACAAACGATGACACGATAGGAGATGATCACCTCTATTCTCAAATGATTCCCAAACTGTTGATTCCAAACTACACACAGGTACTATCCAGGAAACTTTAAAAAGATTAATTGGAAATCCCTTTGATTACAAGGTAACATATGCTGTTTTTTTAAATGTTTGTCTACAGCACATAAATAATATTGGGAAACCAGAAGTCACCGAGACAGCTGTTTACACTGTCAGAAAAAAATCTGTTGAGTGGCTGGTATCTGTGCAAATGCAGTACATGAAGTGGAGTAGTTTTAGACTAAGATCATTTAAACAAAGGATGGGAGGTGAAACGGTTGGCCATGGAGCCTGACTAGATTTTTGGAAACACTCTCTGAGCTTCTTTGGTGGATGATGAATATCTGTATGAAAACAAACCCTGTTACATGAGATTAAATTTGTTTGTATATGTGTCCCACTGTCAGCCCTACTGGCCTACCCTAGGCTGCTTTTCAGAAAGTGGGATCTGACCATGCTGCTGAAGAGGGTGTCAGCTGAAGGAACATCTTTATAAGGTACTTCCATAATCCTTATGGGTTTTCATAATAAAAAAAAAAAATGGTCAGGTTCTATTACTGAATATGAAGATCTTTCTATATCATCATCCGTACCAAATAGTTGCTTAAAAAGAAACTCCTCTTTCTCCAGAAATGATGGTTATAATGAAAACCTCTAGCTGAGGTAAGAGTAGGGAATTATTTCTCATTGGTGGCTTGGGTACGGAACCAGATACTTTAACCCTTAAAACAGCGGACCTCCTACTGCCAGCTACATACAAAACCTGTTTCTGATATTAAAGAGTTAGGAGACTCTTGATCTTAACATCATGATCCCATGAGGTACAAAAAGATCTAGCTTTGAAAACTAGAGTACAAAATATAATTATTTATTAATTATAACCCTTCTTTTTCTTTCCCAAATAGCCAGAAAATACATGTGAAACAGTGCCACTACAAAGAATTGCTAAACAATATTTCATTGAAAAGAATTGCATTGCTTTCACTGACTATATGGCACTGTGGGATGTTATAACAATATAAAGGCAGTAATTTTAGAAGACGTATGGGAAACAGTTATGGACTTATTCCTCCTGAATAATGCAGTCTGCAGCCAGTGCAATCTTTATATGCTACTCTGTCACAAGCTGTCAGCAAATATGCATTTTTATGTGGCCTCGTGTTATAGAATATTTCCAGACATGCTAGTATGAAGAGGCACCATCTCCACAAGAATGGCAACAAGCACAGCTGCATTAAATAAAGGAACACCCTGAGACACTGGAAGACTAGATTACACAGGTCTTCTCTACGTTGTTATTCTGCTCGTGTCTTCTGAGAAGTGGGAAAAGAGGCCCTTTGTGGGCTTCTCCCAAAATGCTTCCTGAGCCCAGAGAGCCTCTGGGAGGGAAGCGCTGCATCCCCTGCTGTGGCCAGAGGCCAAGCTGGGAGCGCCGATCCGTGTGGTACACAGGTAAGTCAGTTTAAGCTATGTGTTTGACACATTAGATTTATTTCAAAAGTCCTCCTTAAGGCAATGGTAGAAGTCAAAAAGCAAAGACTTGAAATTCAGAGAACCCCATCACAGAATGAAATCGCTCCCCTCTGTGTGTTTACGTGTGCTGCTCTGCTCTTACTCTGCCTCCTCCTGTGCTCCCTCTTCCCATCACCTGGCTCCCCCACCCACCCTGATTAATCTTTGCCTCACACATATGCCCGTGTGCACCACTGCATTTATGCCAGATTTTCCTTCACCCCATCTCCTCTGCTGCTTGTTGGGGGAGCAACGGGCATCCGAGTGTTCAGTGATAAAGAGGTACCAGAGATCCACGTCAAATGATGGAAGAAAAAGTTCTATTTAATTCCAGCAATGACTTGTGGCTGGAGGAGTCCAGTACAGACCAAATCTGTGGCAAATATGACATGCAGACTGAGGACCACAACCCATACATTTGGTAAGGATTCACAGGTACAGCAAAAGACCAGGTTCCTGTTGGGAGAGTGAGCTCTCTGCCAAATATCAAGTCTCTGCATAAGAACACCAACAGTTGTGCTGTCATATCTGTGATGAGCTAAAGGCTAAATCTAAAACTACTTTTAAATTCAAATTTGAATCTACATTTAAATATGAAGCTCTGATGATCTAAAGCAAGACAAGATTGGTAAGAAGAGATGATTGGAACAACTAATATTGCCAAAAAGAGTAGACAAGCTCTCTTGAGTTTTAACCTCACAGGCTGATGTAAAAGAAAAAAAGTTTTTTTCTTATCAAGATAGGCTTCACTGTAGAGGTAGCAATTGAGATACCTATTACATAGCAATTATAGCAACTGAGCTATACTGTAGACTTAGTTCAATGTGTTTTGGTTGACAATTTAACCAGAATTTTCTAGAGATGGCATTTATGTCCTTCAAATGAGTGAACAATACAAGACTATTTAAATGATATATTCCCTTGTCATGGTGCAATATAATGCGTTTCAAGATTTCCACATTTTTTATAGATATTCTACAGTTTTACCAAAGGTCTTTAAAATATTTACTGTGTAGTATTTTGGTTTTCTTCTGGCAGTAAAGACAGAAGTCTAAAATAAAAAGAATGACCTAAAAAGAAATTATATGGCCTACAAATTTAACTTCTAGGAAAATGAAGGCACTCCCTTCCTGATCCCACTCCTCAGGCCTAAAAGACCTTAGAATATAAATGCATAAAAATAGTTATATAGGATCAGCCCTGATTCTCCGCCCAGTTCTGTATCACATCTTTGGTAATAGTCAAGCCCAGATGTTGCAGAATATGGCAGAAGAAAACTTAAATAGCAGACATGGGATCATCTCCTTCTTCTGAAGTCTTGCAGCCCCTAATAATCAAAGACAGTCTTCAGCCTAGAAGTATGTAATTTTATATCCTGTCCCCTTATTTTCTTTTCTAATTGATCCTTTCAGTTTATAGCATTTTCCTGTGTTTTTAGAAGGCTTAGAGAAGAATGACTGAAGGAGGAAAAAAGGCTTCTGGTCTGAGTTGTTAAAATGGTAGTTACCACAGAATTGTGAAAAATTGGAGGACTGAAAGAGTTTCCTAAATTGGGGGCTATATCACATAGCAGGGGCACCATAAGCTAGACAGAAGTTCAAGTGCAGGAAAAAGGCAGACAGCCTGGAAGTGCAATTGAAAGTGGGCTCTGAAAACCTGAGACTCTCTGCAGGAAAGGGAGAGTGGGTTTGTTTCTCTGGGCATTGGATAAGGGCACATGATCACACAGAAATATGGCATCCACTGCCACTCCATATATAGGATTGTTTTCGGCCTGTACATATATGTACACATATATGTGAAGATACACATACACTCTTAAATATGCATTGTACATTCAGACACTGAACAATCAGCAACACATTTTGTGTTTATCAAAAAAACAGATCAAAAAAGATAGTAACTGTTCCTGAGCTGGAGATAAAAGATATAAATGTCTTATGTAGGACCAAGTAAGAATTCCCTGTGCATACAGACTTACAGAAGGCTTTCAGGGGATTTAGAATTAACTTTAGCATTCTATTTGAATTTTGCATTCTAAAAAATATATTTGACTATGATAAGTACTGGCAGTAAGGTTAGTACTTTGACATACATTAATGAGTGATGTGGTAAAGGGAAAGCTCTGTTGTCAAATGTTACAGAAATCTTGGTGTACTGCAGACTATCAGATGAGTCACAACTGTATTTGCTATTCATATTCCCTCAAGTCCTTCATGGAATGATATATTATTTTAAGCTGGATGAAGCTGTTGAAAGCAAATAAAATCCTACATTCTCAACATAGGATTTACACAAACATTTCCTACCTGATCCTTAGATCCAATAGCTCAAAATACTACTAGTACTTTCAAGAACCATTTAAAGAATTCTCTGTGTAAAACAAAATATGACCTTGTGAATAACAAGTAAATTATGGGGTATTTGTATTATGGGAGTAAAGGCTTTTTTGTATAGCACCGTCCTCATAAACTATATGCTTTGCTACGTAAGCTACCCCTAACTATAAAAACTGTTTTGCCAGATAAAAATAAATGTAGCTGATCTAAAACCTGGAAAGATATGTATAAACTGTTCCTCCATTTAACAGAATGGTACTTTGAAAGACAATTATGCAAATTAAATAACTAATTATTGTACTTTTCAGTGCTCCAGTTCAATAAAAAGCAGTCACACAAATCTTTTACAATTTCAGTGTTTTGATTGCTTTAAATGATGCATGTCTTGAAACTCAAATGAAGCAGTGATGCATTTTCAATGTGCAATTAAAATAATTTTTCACGGTTTCTAAATGGATTAGTTCTAAAATTACTTGTCTACTGAAAAAACATTTCTGCAGAGCAGTTATCTGATATCACATCTCTAGACAATGCCTTCTTTGTCATCTTGTCCTGTTTCTTGTCCTCCTTCAAATGTTTACTGAACAGTCGCCTTTCTGAAATTATTCACTGAAAAGAATTCATCCTTCTCTTTAGTAAACTTCAAAACCTTTCCCTTAGTAAATCTGCAGCAAAAATCCTGTTATATATAAATAAAATTTAGCTCCAGTACACCATGCAACACTTAGGGTGTTTGAAATTAAGAACACATTCCATATTTTGTGCCTTAAGTCCATTTATAACACAATTCCCTTGGAATAGAAGGGAATAGAGTATTATTAGGAACTTATTGTAATTCAGACCCACCGATGGATGGAAGAACATGGTTGAAAATCAGCCCTGGAGAAATGGATAGGATTGATAAGCAGTTACTTCAGTTCATTTCCCGCAACAAATTTCTTCATGCAACAAGCTTTGTTTCACTTATTGGAGCTTTTTTCCCTGAACTACACTAACAGAAGTTTACTCTTTGTGCTTTAAGAAAATATTTACTATGATGTCCACCTTTAGTTTTTTTCCTATTTCAAAGCAAAAATAAGGAAATTTTGTCTCCCTGATATATTATGACCAGTGCTCTCAGAGAAGAGAGGGTCTGAAGCACAGTGGCTAAACTCTTCCGTGCAAAATCTATAGAGGCAAAAGGAAGACAGAAACTAGAAAATTAAATTTTGAATTTTCAGTGGTTCTGATACAAAAGAAAGCCTTAAATAAATTCTGGAAAACCAGGAAGCCCCCCCCCCCCCCCCCAAAATGTATTAGAAGCTCCACCATATGCTGCTTCAGAAATGAATTGTGTTCCCTGGTATTTGTGGTGACTGGGTGAAACTATCAGTGCCTATGCTGAAGCTACATGTTTGTTGTGAGGAACACAGAGGAAGGGCAGCAAAAGATACATTATGAAAATATATTATTATTTTGGACATTTTCTCATATAATTGCTCCTATTTTGATGGCTTAAACTTCACATACCCTTAAACAAGGTCTTCACTACTTCAAAACATGTCTCTCAAAACCTGTCCTATATGTGTAATTCTTTGCTTTGAATGTTCTGCTTGGTCTTTCAGAAGAAACCAGTTACTGTCAATTGAATAGAAATATGTTAAAAAAAATCCACTCACAGGCTAGCAGTTTCAGCAAAGTATTTATCTGATGATTGCTTTAGTTATATTTGTGTCCCTTATCTATTTATATAGTGAGGTCTCCAGAACATAAACTACATTTTATTCTGTATTGATAGGGTATTCATGTAATGAGTGATCAGCCCTCACTTTGCCTCTTTGCAATGCCAAAATATAAAGTGAATGAAAACCAGTAAGTGAGTAAGAGGACTCCAGGGAATGCTGTTCCTGTTTGAATGCATGAGAAAGAAACAGCTTCATGAAAATTGGTACTTACAACCTAATAATGTGATTAAGGTAATGCTATACAATATTTCTCAATGGAGACAGTAATTTCAAGTCTTTTCTCTCTCTTCTGCCTTGGTTTGCACAAAAAAAACTTGCTGAAATATCCTGGAGCTTTCTGGTTGTCCATTAAATTTACTGAAAGTGGCCAACAGGTTCAAAAGTTGCTGGCTGGACTACTCAGAGAGGGACACAGCAGGATTTCCTTAGGAAGTCAGGCTAATCTGATTGTTTAAAAAAATATCCAAAGTGAATAACATTTTATTTTCCATTTGCATTATATGAAACTAAATAAAATGCTTACAGAACTGAGCCTTTTTCATTCTTCATGTTTTTGCTCCCCTCCCATTTCATATAAATAGTTTCAATTTCCCTTCTGAGCTTATTTTTTCTCAGATTGTCAAGTTGGCAGTTTCCTATTTGAATTAATCCTTTAAAAGTCACATTTAAGATATTTCTTACTTATTTTCCTATATAAATTGGTGAAACATTAAAATGCAGTTTCAATATATATTTCCGCTGCTCATTTTAGTTTTACTGTAAAAGTTCCACAGGCAAAATTTTTTTTGGGCCGGAACAGCTGACTTTCCTGTCATAAAATGCTAAAATATAGTTCAATATATGCTGACTTATGCTATTTTGGATATAAGATTAATTTTCAGGTAGCACTTAATCATAAGGCTATTTACCAAAATATGGAAAAATTAACTGTCTTCAGCCATGTTACCATTGTTATTTGTAGTTCAATGAACACTGTTCTTATAAACCTCATTTGTTACAACCTTAATTACCTAACGGACAACACTGCCAAACATTTCAGATTGTTTTAATTAAGTTGAGTACAGGGGCACTTCCTTTTCGCCTACTCTGTCATTATTTAGCCAAGGTACACACATTTAATACTGTCAGATTTCCATCATAAATAATTTCCTTCAGCCTTGCAATTTTATTTGTACTGTTCTTTGAATTTCCTCTAAATTCTTAAATTAAAAATTCTTAATTATAAAAATTAAAAATAAAAAGAAGCAGAAATTCTGCTATGTTTTTTCCCAGAACTAAATTTCATTTTCTGTGTATGACCTTGTCAGCACAATAAAGAAAAGGATTCTTACTTTTTCATTAATGAAATGCAGATGCAATATCTAAGCCTCAATACCATTTTTAATTACTGTTGCAGCTCTGCCCTTTCATTGTCCTCAGCACTGTAATTCTTAATTTCTCAGTCCTCCTCAGTCTTAAGAGAATTTTTCACTAATATCTCTATATCTCCGGAAGAGCCTTGTGTAGAGTCCATTTTTCCACCAATGCTAGGTTTTCAAAATATGTTGTCCAGTTCTCTCACTTTTTTTTTTTTTTTTTTTTTTGTTTGTGGATAGAGGTAAGCAGATGAGAAGGCAGTCACAACTGCAACTTACCAAGAGTTCGAAAAGGTCTTTGGTTTGGGGTATGTGAGAAGAAACCAGGTTTCAGAGCATTTGTAATCACAATGTCAAAATACTCTTCAAAATCATTCCTAAAAAGTAAAAGAAACTGAATTAGCTAAACTAATAAATTAGCTAAGATGCCACTAAACACTCTTTAAGACTAAAGAAAGTAGCAAAACACTTCTTTTTCCCGATGCTTCTTCAGTGTCACTACTGCCCCTCTATTCCTGAGGTTGTCAAAAGTGAGAAGACAGCTGGCTGAGAACCCACAGTGCTATACCTTCAGGACACTCATTGTTTGTAAAAAGATGCTCCTTGGCCCTGGGAGGTTTTAAATCTCAGGAGAACATGCGACAGATGACATATTTTAATCTCAGGCAACAACATATGCATAGGAAGTATAGAAAGGTGTAAATGAGGGATTTTCTTTATAAAGCAGAATACATGAAGTCAAGTAATGGGGTAGGAAGTAACTGAAGACTAAAGACACTTAAATGCAGCGGCTTATATTGTTGGTATCCATACTGTAGGTATGCACAGGCCTTATGGGTGTCTAAGATGCCACTGTAGTCAACAGAGATCTAATTAATACAGCCAATTAAGTGTGGTGACTTAAATCACCTTAAAAGGGTGATTTCACACACCCTAAAGTTGAAACACCATTCTGTTAGCTGAACTTTTTCTTCAGACTCCACTGGCTGCTCTGACTAAATCCCTGCTGGTTACAGGGAGGTTAGACATGTGGCTCACAAATAAACACCTACCAAGTATGAGTCTTCATTTGCCAGCTGAATCACACCACTAAATTCAGATTTTTCAAAGATCACTAGGTCCGTGAAAATACAGATCAATATCTGAACCGTGGAAAACCCATCAATTTAAATGGGATTGTATGTTTGAGCATGGTATATAAGTGGGACTTATTTATTAGAGACCTGTAGGCAAATCAGTAACATTACAAAGCCAACAGGAAACACAGGCAACCTTGGCAAACATTCATGCCACCTGTCCTACCATGAGATGGGTTATTTCTGGAGGTGCCAGCTACTCCTACTTAGCAAGGGTCTTCTTTATGTTAAGGGATCTATTAGACCTCATTTAATACATCATCAAGCTGGGAACCATAGCAAGAAATAATAACAATACCTACCTACAAGTTCTGGAGTTACTAAAATATAAAATTAGACAAATTTTGCTTAAAGAGTCATTTTTTTTACTATTGGAAAATGTAAACATTTCCCATCTGTGACATGTATTTTATTTTAGTAGAAATATTTCATTGCTTAGGTGACTGTATTGCCTATAACATCCAATAAATGATGGATACTCTTGCACGGAACAAAGAAGTCCCAGATGGCAAGTCCAGGATGGGTACAGGCACTAAAATGTTATCAATGGGAGAAGTAGTTTACTGGAAGAAAACTAGCTAACTGTGTCATTTTCAAATAATCTACAATTTCCCATGAGAGACAGATATCTTAACGAAAAAACTGAATGCTCTCCCCATGAGCTTATCTTCAAGCTTTTATTTTGTGCTCTAAATTACATTCCAGACTTAAAATAGAATGTCGTTAAATTTCATTCCTCTAATGAAATTTTAGCTTTGTCTATTTTTTGCCATTTGTAACGTAAAGCAAACCTTTACTTTTTAAAAGAACCAGTATCAAATACGAGAATGGCATGTTTTTAAAATTAGCTTCTGTGTGGAAGGTTCCAGAACAGTGTTCTGTCCTTAGGTGAAAAGTATTGATAAGTCAAACTTTCCAACTTCACATATAGTGCAAATAATGCTTCCATGGGTAAGCTAAGCTTGAACTTTAAAAATGAATCCAACAGTTCAAGAGCACAACAAAGACTTGTGGGAACGGTGGCAAGTGCTTTGTGTAAAAAATTTGAAACAGAATGAACAGAGTTTTCACAAGATTCGGTTAACTTTTTATTGATTTGTTGAAGAAGAAATTACGTTTTTGTGTGGAGAGATGTTATCTATGGCCTTTTTTGAATCATACTAAATCTCATGTACAAAGCTACTGATTTTATGAGAGATTGTACCTTGTGTTACATTACTACGTAACATTATACATGAGAAAATCTGTTCCAGTTACTGCTTGCGCTTGGTATTGTGGGTTGTGGTTACAGTAAATGGCTAAGACAAAGGGTAAGATGTATCTCACATAACTTTAGCCATCTAAAAATTGCATGCTGAATTCACAGCTAGTGGTCCACACCACAGACAGAGCCAATGGAAAAACATCAACATTCTTAGAAGGCAATTCATCCCACTCATTTTAGACATAATTTTATGGTACAGAATGAATTGCCAAGGATGATGCCCAGTGTTTTCTCTCCCCTAACCACAGAGGGAATCAAAATGACCAGCTTCAAAAAATTCCTAGCTTTCAGGTGGCTAGCATTCATGAAAAGGTGAAATGACGCTCAGCTTCAGTGACTATGTGATGATTGACTCATCTTTACGTGTACTCCTGCCAACGCTTAAACATTCAGTTAAATTGACACGCATTCTCATGGTAGGTGAGCCTGAAAAGTCACACCATGATGTTGCTACTTTTGTGAATGAACTTGCACTTGCTTCTGTAGGTTTACATGCCTTATACACTGATCCCAGCAATATGTGTGTGCTCTGGCCATGAAATGGTTCTCATTTTCTTTCAAAATGAGATTTTCTCTTAGACTTCCTCTCTCCTTACCAAAATGTCTTTCAGTTAAGGACAACTTGGTCAGATAAACACAACTGGGATAGTTTGCTCTTGAAATGGTAAATGATACACTTAAGCATGAATTATCCAGTGCTGATTTTATGTGGACAATAATTTCTTAGCGAAAAAGGAACTTCTTAAATAAAGTGCAAAAAAGTTGACAGTTACAAGGTAAGAATATTAGGAGTAAGGCTAAAAATTCACATACATCTCCCCTTTTCATCTTTATCCTTAGTTTTTTTTGATGTAACCCTATACAGTTCTGAACTTCTCAGTATGATATTGATTAATTGAAAGTAGGGAAAGAAATTAATAAAGGACTACATAGACGTAATTTATAAGGCTTGATGTCAAGAATAAAATGCAGTTAGCCTGGTCAAATTAAAGTTAAGGGCAGAGTTAATACGTGTGAATCTACACTATATCCCAGTATCACAAAAAGCAGCACGAGTGTGTAGAGTCTTATTGTCTGATATAAGAGGCATGGAACAAACAAAACCAATAAAAAGCTTAGAATTATTTTCAGGGAAAAAAAAATACTTCAGTAAGGTCTAATGGACAGTGGAGTACTCAGTTTTCCAGAAGATGTCTTGGAAGCCACAGTGCATGAGTCACTGGAAAATATGATTGTAATAAACACTGTAGAACATCCTACACTTATGTGGAAAGACAGTGTGATCCAGCATCCTTCTAGTAGAACATCTCTTTTCTGCCTTTTGACAGGCAACCGATCCTATCTGCTACCTTGCTCACAGTCTTCCAGCAGGATCTCTACAGCTGCCTTAAACAGCTGAAACATTATTCACCAAGGAAAAGAAAGCTAAAATCATTTTATGCGTCCAAGAATTTAGTTTTATACCACATTTTCATTCAGAAAACAACTAGACAGATCTACACAAAAGAATTAATTCACAGGCTTCTTACTCATAAGAAAAATTGCTTTTTGTCAGGAGGTATATTTTCCCCTCAAATGAGCAAGTATAACGTTCACGCAAGGCAGTGAGAACTGGCACAGCTGATGCTCAATTTAGCATTTAGCCCTACTACAAAAGAGAAGTGACACTGGACTGGTTTTGGCAGGTAGCTCTGTTTTTCACCTTACCTGTGATTTTCTTACAGTGTTACTGTATTCACTCTGCTGTTCCCTTGCGTATCCAGATAGCCCAGGTTGGCTCACATTGCACTACTTTGTTTCTTTGATTCATTTATTGAATAGTCTTACCATGTCACCCATCTAGCTACTTGCATCACTGATTCATTAGTTTCTAGGGATGTAAGTGATGGCTCTGCTGAATTTCACTGAATTTGACTTGACCAGTCAAGTTCTTAACATTACAGCTAAAAATAGCTGTTGTGATCAGCAACTACAATCTCAACCAATTGCCAAGTGCATCGAACTACCTGTTTTATCTTTTCTGCTGTGATCTCTAAATGTGCATTTCTCAGGCACAACCATCTTTTGGAAACCACCTTTGGGAAGAAGTATTTATAAGCTTTTCCATGCAGATTTACTGCAAGGATATGAAATATTACTACTACTTGCACTCGCCACTGGAGAAGCACAGAAAGAAAGTGGCTTGAATAAGACAGTCTATCAAAAACTTTTGATAAAATTGTGATTCAGATGATGTATTGTGTGCTGGCCTGAAAGATATTCCCTGTCATCTTCAATCCCATCATGACGTCCAGAAAAGATGCAGGATATAAGTGTGTTGTGGGTCAGATATAACTCACAGGCTCATAGTTGGACTACTTTGCCTCTAGTACCCTGTAACACTCTACTAGAGAGAGGCCCACCAGAAACCTCAGATCCAAATAATTCACAACAAATAAAGAAACTCAAATTAACTTCCCTATAGCTCAGGCTTATCTGCAGTTGCTGTCTGGCAGATATAATTTGAAATGGATATTGCACTTACCCAAGAATATGTTCACACAGGAGCCTGCAATAGTCGCTGTGAGAACTAGTAATTAATAGCAGAATCTTCCCAGCGCTCTTCAGTTGTTTCAGCCACTTTTTTACAGACTCGGGACATCTTTGTAAATACTTGTCTGGATGTTTTTTCACTTCTGGGAAATATGTTCCACAGTCTTCTATAAAATTAAAACATAATTATGTATTATCCAATTCTGCTCACAAACCACTCAATCCACACGACAAATATCCTTTTATGTGCAGACAATACAATTTTAAAAAGGCAAAGCAAAGTTTAACATTTTCCCTGCGTTGTAACTCAATATAAACCAAAAAACCAATCAAACCAAGATGATAAACTGTAGCAGAAATAAGTTCGTATGACTTTTCTCTTTTATTATGGAATATTCATAGTTATTTTGTTTAATGATCTTTTGCTTATTAGAGTAAATAATACATAAATTACAGATTATAGTCGTACACAGCAAATAATTACTTCTTGTTGCCTTTGCTCCATTTTTGGATACTCAATTTGTGATTTTAAAATGTGTTTAATGTTTAGAAAATGTAAGGACCTGAAGTTCCCAAGAACATCTGTTCAATTACTTCTGACACTTTAGGTAAGCATTGTCTGATCAATAACATCCATTTTAATATTTTTGCATTTTTCACGACTAGCACTTTATCTATGACAGGTTGATAAAACAAACTGGCAAAGACTCACAGGTGTGTGGAATACTAGGAACAGATGGAAAAAAAAAACCCAATTCCAGTTTCAGCTTCAACAATGCTTTTTTTGCTGAATATAACAGCAATAGAATTTTGCAAATACACTTGGAATGTAAGATTTTAAAAAGTGTGCAATAACACTAAGTTGGCAGTAAAAGTTACCTATTCATTAAAGTCACCAATAAATATTTATCTTGTTATAACCCATAGCTGCTTTACCAAGATGTTAAATTAACATTAAACTTACCTTTTTTTATCATTCCTATGATCTAAGACTACATATTTCCTCTGTGCTCAAACCCTCTATAACCAAAAATGTCAAGCTAGTTAAAGGCCTAAAAAGAAATATAATAACTGTAGAGACAGAAATGATACCAAGTATTTGGCTCTCAGTCTGTGTGTGTTATAGTATAATGAACATCGTCATAGAAGATTATTTTTCTTCCAACATTTGTTCTATATGCAACTGTCTGTGGTCAACTTTGCTGAATGATTTAATAAATCCCAGACATTACTTAGCCTTCTGGTATGTGAGTAATGCTATTCTCTAGTTTGAAAAAATAAGATTTAAACCACTTGAACTTTAGCTATTTAATGAAAGAGAACATGTATGTTTGAAACAGTAGTATCAAAGAAAGACTGAAAGATGCTGGGTGCTAAACATAACACTATTTCATAAATTACACATTCAGACATCTACAGATGGCAGGAAAAAAAGTCTCCCAAAAGAAGTTTCAAATTGGCTGTTATCACTGCAACTAGACAGGAGGCAAAAGTGTCTTATTCTGTACTGTGACTTAAGAGATTTCTTCCCAAAAGCTAGAGAGTGGACTACTATGTCTGAGGAAAGTCTTTGAAACAAAATCTCCAAGCTCATAAGCAGGTCACTTTTCCAGTTCTTCATAGTAGTAGGTCAGGCTGTGTAACAGCCTGTACCAGGGGAATATCAGCCTGTTCCTGCAGCCATCATTATGGGATGCCATGACATTTGCCTTGAGAGCTAGCCTTGCAAGCTAGCCAAAACCAATGCTTTTTTTGATTAAACAAAGCAGATTTATGAAAGAAGGTTTCCTGTAGTGTTTTAGCCCCATCTTTCCTGGGGCATGAATATTGTTTGGGATGAGCAATATAGCTTTTAGGAGCAGAAGCTGCATTATTTTTTTCAGTATTATCATTAGTGATTATATTTCATATGCTATGCTATGACAATTTTTCTTCACTGTTGCTTTGGGAAACACAAAATATTACATGAGAATGAAGGGGGACAAAACAAAGAAAGATGGCAAGGTTCATCTATATATACATTGATCTAACACTCTTTTTACCCTAAGGTAAAATGATCTGTTTTATATGAACTTTACTGTTGGACACTCTTTGTTTTTCTTTCCTTATCAAATGCTTCCCACCCTCCATTGACCATTCTTTGATGTGTAACGAATTTGAAGACTTTCAGTAAATTTAATCAACACTGTCTTTTTTGTCCGTACTCTGTGCAGTATCTGCTAAGTGATAAATCTGTGACATTTGGCCTTTGAGTTACATCTGCATTGAAAAGGTCAACAAGTGTAGATTCAACGTACGAGCTGAAAGACAGCCTTATTTTAGTTTTCTATCCAGACCCTGAAGCCCAACTGTTAATTGTAGACAAGCAATGAATCAGTTCTTGACACTGGGATCTGAAGTTTGCCTTTGGGCTCTTTGCCATATCAGGCAGAGGTACCTTGGAAGAACCCTCATTAAAGCATACTCTACTGTAATTAGGCCAACTTGGCCTGGGAAAGTAGAGTTTAACTTAATTCCTAACATACTATTGCGTCTAGTGAAGACAGTTTCGTCAAATATATACTCATAAACTCCTGTAAAGGAGTTTAACCACCAAAGCTTGCAAGATTTTATTGAAAGCCAGATAAAATAAAAGCTGAAAACCTTGCTCATTATCCCAGTCCAAGAGCCAGTTTTGAGGAGGACAGCAGAGCCACAGGCACCTTGTTGGTAAAAAGAGTTGTGGAAGTTTTAACACGTGATGGAGAAATAGCATCATGGCAAGCCTTCACAATCAAATGGAATGATTTGACAGTGAGAAATGAAGCATTTTTCCAAGGGCATATATTACCACTATGCCATATGCTGCACTTTGTTTTTCTAAAGCAGGAAAACCATAAAAAATAATAAGAAAACTCCATCGAGCAAAGAGTCAGTGAGAAATCAGAAAAGAACTAATTTTACCAGAGCCAACAGAGGAAAGGAGAAAGTGAGTTAATGGTAATAAGAGTGATTTTATGCAACTGTCATACAGCTCTGTTCTTGAAAAACAAAAAAGTAATTCTTCAGACAAAACCATTCTTGGGAAATAAGCTTGCAGTACCTTCCTGATAATACTATGGACCACCCAAGTTTCAAGATACTCCTAAAACGGAACTATAAGCACGCTTTAGAGAAGCTTTGTTGGTCCACAAATTCACTGTATCAAAATGGGGGACTTGTGGTCACCACCAGATCTACCACTGACAGTTTGCTATCTGTACACTGCCTGAAATAAAATCTCTACATTTTTATCTCTGTGTTTTATGAATATTGCTTAACATACAGCTATATGGACATTGACATGAATTGATGTGTACCCACAAACCAACAAAAGCAAAACAACAATAACAAAACAAATGTCCCAAGTTTCACCTCGAATGTCTCTCTTTATTGTTTTCAGTTACCTGCATGTATGTCAAAGCCTACACTAGTAACCTCTGGCTCTTTGGCAATGTGAATGCTTTCCCAAAATACAAGAAAGCATTTAATAAAAAAAAAATGGAAACAAGAAGACCGTGACAATCAACATAAAAATAAACATATTTACCCCCTGTGACTGTATGAGAAAACTTAATCCCACGACATGGGGCATGAAAGCAAATGCCTAAGCATTTTATGCACAACTCTGTAATTTTTTACCTGTATGCTGCCATGGAGAAAATGCAATTTTTCAATTTCCATCCTTGTTACTAAACAACTTGGAGTTTATCTGAAATCTCTGAAATACAGCCTGGGATAGCAAATTAGCAACTAGCCTCTGTAGGGATTTATAAACATCTTCCAAATACACTTTCAAAAATAATAATTGCCTTTGCAGTCCATTAAGTATCCTTTCAGAAAAATATATTTCCTTTTTAAGCAGAAGATAGAAATATAAGCAATTAAAATGAGTTGTCTAGAACTGCCACATATTAAAGTCCTGCCAAAGCCTCTTATCAGATGTACATCCTGTTGTATTTTCAAAGCAATATAATTTCCTCTATGTATATTATGAGAGGTTCCCTTGGTGTCCAGTCTGGTGTTTGTTTTTTATTGTCTCATCTGACAATGTAATTTGATCAAGATGTTCTTTGCATCGACTTGCCTTACAGTTTCCTTGCTTGTAATACAGCTGTGATAGCAAGTGTGATGGGAATTAGGTATAGCTGGAAATGCAGATCCCCCAGACCAAACTCAGAAAAAGCCTGTACAATGCTTGCCATTACTGGCAGAAGTCCTCCAGCACAGACAATAATCCAGTCTTTAATCCAACCGCCCTCCTCTACTACAGTTGCAAAATTACTTTATTGAAGTATGCAGTTTGATGTTCTAATATAATATGTCTATTTGGGGAAAAAATAATTGTGGATTTCTCTTGTGTTCTTTATTACACCACTTCTCTTTGGCAGGGTCAATTTTCACCCCACTGGCTCTGGACTCCTTTGGACTCAATGTCTGTAAATCTACACTGCCAGGACACTGCAGTTTTCATCCCTTAACTGTTACTTGGATTATAAAAAAGGCAAATGTTCAAGAGGCATGTTTCTGGCAAGGTTTCAGTCCAGAACTAAAACACAGGAACACAGTGTATTTTTCAGTATTGTCACTGCTTCTAAGGGGCAACTACTTATTGAATTAAAAAGAATTTATCCACTTTTTATACGATTTAGCTAAGCAGAGAGGTATGAGGCTAAAAAAATCCCTAGAATTCAGCCAAGAAAAATAAACATTCAGCTGCTAGTTTGTAGCTTGTATTTAGTAGCTTTAACAACAAACCATCTCTTAAAATGAAAGTAGTACTTGGGAATGTGACTTTTCTCTCTTAAATTCAAAGGCAATTTGATAGCTTAGGTATCAATGCTCATAGCCAGATTCTCTGCAGCTCTGAAGCGAGTAAGAACTTATATATCTTCCCTAATTTTTGTCTGAATGCAGGCTTGTAGGTAACAGTTATTAATTTGATAAACAGAGTAGAGCTGAAATGAAGTGTTTCTATCAGTGATGATGCAGACAACTATATCCATTGTATGTTGCTTTCCATTGTGGTCTTACAGCACTTCAGGTTTTTAGAGTGAACAGAGAGACACTTCTTTGACCATTGTTGGCTGCTTCTCTCGTCTAAATAAACATATCCAACAACTAACATAAGCATTCAAAGAAACACAAGAAAAATACCGTCATTACAGAAGATTTTGCAAAAGAATTTACATTTCATCTCCTGAAAGCAAGTAGAAGAGAAAGGGGGTGATGGTTAAAATGAAATTAGACAAGTCATCCTTCATTTCCTTTCATTTAAGCTCAACAGTGTATTCTAGTAGGAGCAGCAGAAGCAAAATGAGAGAGAGGGAAGGAAATGTTAACATAAAGCAAGATAAGAAAGCAGAGCGAAGCATGAAGAAGGAATGACTGGGCAAAATATGGTTACATTCTGGAGGCCTGGGTTCAGGCAGATATAGGGAAAAGGGAGCAGCAGGAAGTGATAAATCATCCCTCTCCTTCCCCCAGAAGATAAAGCTGTTTAAAAACAGAATAAAAGGATGAGAGTCCACGAAGATAGGAGGTTAGGAAGAGGCAAATGTCATAAGAGCAAAAAAGAAGTATGACAGATGTGAAATATTCTGTATTTTTATGTTCTCTGTGATCATCTCAATGCCTTACCTAAGGCTGTGCAGTCTCTTAACAGACCAAAGTGTTAAGGATCCTGGTCCAGCTCAGGCAGGAAGAATACACACAGAATACACAGAATTGTATAGGTTTCAAAAGACCTTTAAGATCATTGAGTCCAACCATAAACTTAACACTGCCAACTCCACTGCTAAACCATGTCCCTAAGCACCATATCCACACATCTTTGAAATACCTCCAGGGATGGTGACTCCACCACTTCCCTGGGCAGCCTGTTCCAATCCCTGACAACCCTTTCAGTGAAGTAGTATTTCCTAATATCCAATCTAAACCTCCCCTGGCACAGCTTTAAGCCATTTCCTCACATCCTATTGCTAGTAACTTGGGAGAAGAGACCAACATCCACCTCACTACAACCTCCTTTCAGGTAGTTGTAGAGAGCGACAAGATCTCCCCTCAACCTCCTCTTCTCCAGACTAAACAACCCCAGTTCCCTCAGCTGCTCCTCATAAGACCTTCTCTCCAGACCCTTCACCAGTTTCGTTGCCCTTCCCTGGATACATTCCAGCACCTCAATGTCTTTCCTGTAGTGAGGGGCCCAAAACTGAACACGGTATTCAAGATGTGGCCTCACCAGCATTGAGTACAGGTAGACAACATCCACAGGCTTTCTCATCTACTAAGCGGGTCACCTTGTCATAGAAGGATATCAGGTTAGTTAAGCAGGACCTGCCTTTCCTAAACCCATGCTGGCTGGGCCTGATCACTTGGTTATCCTGTACGTGCTGTGTGATGGCACTCAAGATGATCTGCACCATAACCTTCCCTGGCACCAAGGTCAGACCGACAGGGCTGTAGTTCCCTGGATCCTCCTTCCGGCCCTTCTTGTAGATGGGTGTCACTTTTGCTAATCTCACCTCGGAAACATGAGGGTGGGAGGGGGCGTGGTGGTTCCTGCCTTGTTATGTCAGACCAGAAGAAACAACAGGTGCTCTTGGCTTCCTTAAAAGAATTTCTAGTTGTTCACTCTTCTTTCAGTTTAAGACCTATCTTTAGCAATATACTAGCCATTTACACCTCTTAGTTAACTAGCAGCAGACATGAAAAGAGGATACTGAGTTTGGAGACAACGGAGATGTTAGTATTATGGTACGAAATTTCTCATTCTCACCTGAGAAAAAGAAGAGAAAAAAAGATGTAGCGGTGGGTTGGCCAGTGGAGACCGGGAATTCAGAATGACACCTCAGCGAGTCACTGCCCATCATGAGGCTAAACTTGGCAGTATGATGAACCTCTACTTGTTGAAGCTAAAAATTAGTTTGTGTGCCTGGATATTTGAGTGGCTGCCTACAAAGCAGAGTATCTTTCAAACTACTCTTGGATGTGCAAGTGGAACAGAATGGGAAAGAAAAGGGAAAAAATGACAAAGCAGAGAAAAGAGAGGAGCTAGGTAATACAAAGAGAAATGAAAAATAGACCAGTATTAAGAATAAATTGTATTCTATTAATAATTCATACCCATAGATAACAAACATGTATTGGTATGTCAAATCGAATTAAAGGGAAAACTTCTCCTATGTTCTCAGAAAAGTAAATATTTTTATGATTGTAAAGCAAATGCTTTGCACGTGGCATTGCAGTTTTGAGCAAATCACATATTACTAATGGACATACAGGATCTTCTGATCCTCCATTTGTCCCTTTTGCCTGTGTATCTGTTAAAGAAAATGTTTACAGCTCATGTAACATTAACCTTTGCAATATTTTTATTAACATCCAGCTCTGGTCAGGCAGAAATAGATCTTATTTTCAAAAATAATAAACTATTTTCCAGTGGTGACAACTCTGTGTTCACCTTGATTAATTTCAAGGGGTGACTATAAGGTAAAGATCCATGGTGGGCTAGGGAAAACATGACTACTTGGATTAATAGTGACTGCAGGGCTATATAAATATTTAATATACTGAACGAAACACTTCAGCAGAACACACACAAAACATCACCTCTGCAAATATTTCATGGGTCATTTCCTCTTCTACTCATTTTCTACTCCTGTGGCCTATGAGAAGCTTACTGCAAAAATTAAAGTGCTTTGGTAGCTGAAGATAGGTCTTAAGCTGAAAGGAGAGTGAACAACTAGAAATTCTTCTAAGGAAGACAAGAGCAGCTGTTGTTTCTTCTGGCCTGATATAACAAGGCAGGAAGCACCACGCTCCCTCCCACCCTCATGTTTCCGAGGTGAGATTCCTGTGCATAAAGCTGTCAGGAACAGCACAGGACCTTTAACTATATTTAAACTGAAGTCATAACATCAAAATTAGAGGCTATTGCTGCTCTGCCATCTCTTAGTTGAACATTACCCCTCCGCATCGCTATCTGTGTTTCACAGTGGACCGAAGTCCTACGATGGCCAACCCAGAACCTCATGCCTGCAGGTTTCAGGGCCGGCCCTGACCAAAGTCGGCTTCAAGGCTCAACACAAATTTAAAAAAGTCATGAGAAGCACATAGTACATGGCAAAGTTTGCAGCCTGACTTCATGAGGACTGCTAACACATGACATTTGTTAGAAAGATGTCTACATGTGGGTAGTTTGAGTGACCTTCCATAATTCTGTATACACAAAACTTGGAAACAGCATTTCTTGCTTTCCTTGTTTTTCCTTTTCCTTCTGGTTTTATATTAATATTTACATCAACATAGGAATGTTTCCACAGTACCCTACAAAGCAGGAAGGATGTACTCTGAAGGTAGGACAGGATCTGCTGCCACATTTTAGAGGAAATTATTTCTTTCTCAAAATAAGTTACTTCCTTGCTTTACATTACCATGCTGATTTGCAGTGTAACAGACCAGTTTTATCAAACTGTATGAGATCTATTAATTTGTGATGACACTCTTGCAACCCATGGGCTAAGCACTAAACTCATGCAGAGATAACTACCATTTGTTGGACAAACACGTTCAGTTAAATCAGTTTGATTCTCCAAAACTTCATAATCCCTACTGTACTATGTGAACATCTGAAGTGAATATTCTGCAGGTGGAAAACTCTGTTTTGTACCATGGTCAGGAATGTCTTCTTACAGGATTCATGCAACATGCTTACCTATGCTCGGAAGTAAAAGATAGAAAGGTGATCTAGTGATTACTCAAAGCAACAAACCCCACATTTTTCCCTCCTGTTAAAGATTTACATGGATCATGTTATATAAGTATTTTAATGGTGTTAATATTTATAGGGAGACAACCCATCAGTGGGAAATTATCATAAATATTCTGGAAATCTCCATCTTCACTTATACTCAGATTGCTGAAGCTACCGATCCTTATACATTCATCTGTCATACAGGCTTGCTGTTTGCCATAGAAGTATATTTGAGATTATTCTTCTATATACTTTATAACTATGTGCACTGAACACCTTTTCCCAACAAACTTTGCGTACTTAAATGCCTGTTAAACTCTACCTGGGGTCAACTCACACACCTTTAAAATACATCCCCTGATAAACACATCATAAAAATCTGCAAAACAATTTAGGACAGAAAGAGGAAATTGTTTTGTTCAACTAAATACAGCTATGAAGGTGGGAAATGGGATCTGTTCAGGATGCTGCTGTAGTCTAAAAGAAATGCTGGCACCTAACTTGACAGGAAGCCAAATATTAGAGTACATTTTTATTTATACATCTGATGAGGCTTACTTGAGTCCATTGGCTTGCATGAAACATGCTGTTATGTTTGGTGTGGAAATAAAATGCATAATGAAGAAATAAAATACAGTCCATAGATATTTTATAATGACACCCAGACTACAGGTTGCTGATAAACTTAAACAAACTAATAGTCCTACTCAGCTCTTCTGCTCCATCAAGAAGACATTACAGGAAATCTCCTTTTCTGTAGATCTCAAATTAGAATAGCTCTGGGGAGGAACTGGAACTCTTTTTGAAGCTTTGAATGCACCAGCTACTTTGAAGCACTTGGTGCAGTAAAAATGACATTAAAGTTCTCAGAAATATTTTTACTGGAAGCAGTAGCATCATATACCTCTTATATATGCACATGTACATAATAACACACACACACAAAAATATATATATATATGTATTCACATTGTAAAGAAAAACCATAATTTTTCTTAAAACAAGACATAATCTTTTTCTGTCTCCCAAGGAACTGCGCACTGACAATAACCAATAGTGTTAATTCCAGCCTCTGGGTCTACAGTTGCAAACTTTCCAAATGGGTACAGATAGACCAAGAGCTGTATGTAGACTCCAGTTTTGCTTGCTACTTAACATTCCAGTACAGACACTACAACCACACTTCAACAACAACTTGATGGGCAACAGGAAACTGCAAGCAACAAGCACCACAAGAATGGAGTAGGGGGAAGAACTATGTGTAAAAAGAGGCATTTTAAATTGTATCAGAAAAACATATCAGAAAATAAAAGACAATACAGAAGAGTGTGACAATAAGGGAGATTTGTAACAGGCTAGTCACCTTTCATCTTTATGATTAATCTATGTACCCAGAAAATTCAAGTTACGAGTCGTGTGTGCTTTCTGTGATCTCATGATTTTTCTAACTTACAAGAACTACATCTGCTGTAGGTGATGTACCACCTTCTGTTAAGCTTACCGCCACATTTCATTACAGACAATGAAAGTCTTACTCTTCTTGCCAGGGATCTCGCACCAGCTATCCTCTTAATACAGCTCTCAAATCACATACATACCAAATACTTTTCATGGTTCTGTCCTATAGAGCTCCATCAACCAGTTCCTGGGTGAGACTGCAGAAGTGTATTTCCAGTCCCTACGTATTAAAGAAATATTAACAGGAAGATGTACCAAGACGGGCCATCAGGATAAGACCCAAAGAGCTTAAACAACGACAAGGGAGGCAGGTTACATTCAGACGCCGCAGCGAGACGTAGTATAAAGACATTCATTTACCCCTAAGAAGCCAGCGCAGTCGGAGGGAACAAACCCTACCTGCACGCATATTTGTTTGCCATGTAAATAGTTCGGCCGTAGGGAACTGGAAAGAGCGAGAGCAACTTCCCTGGCTGGCAGCCCATCCCTGCAGGCGGGATTTCTCCGGTGCGGCGTGCGGCTGGTGCCACCTAGCGAGCCGGGGGGACACCCCCCCCCCCCCCCCCCCCCGGACCCCCGGCGGAGGAGGGTGCCCTCCGGTCGGGAGCTGCACCGTCACCCCGCAGCACCCCAGCCTCTCTCGGATCAAGAACCATCAAAACATGGGTGTTGGGAGGACAAATCCCTGTTATTTCCCGGACTGTTCATTTTTTTTTCCTGGTACTGATTTCTCTTTCGCTATTTATTGGCCCCTGTGAAGGCAAAAGGGCCTTGGGAAATCCCCTAGAATTTTTAGATAAAACTTTTAAGAGACAGAACTGAACTAAAACAAGTAGTTCCACAGAAATCACCCCAAATGGCAATGATCTGCAAACAGCAACCATCAGAGGTCAGGGTGTGTGGGAAGGCTTCATCGAAAAGACTGGGTGATTTGACAGCTTAAAGATAAATCTGAGAGAGAAATAATAACAGTCTTCAAACATGTAGAAAGCTCCTGCTTGGGGGGAAAAAAAAAAGAGAAAGGAATAATCTGTCCCCTGAGACCAAGGTCAATGAGTCAAGAAGGAGTGAGCTTGCCCTTCTGCAGGTCTAGATTAGAAATGATAAGAAAGTTACTAATTTTAAGGGTATTGACACACTGGAAAAGCTGCCTAGGACGTTGTACAATCTTTGTAAGTGCAGGTCTTTAAAAAGAGGCTGGACAATTACCACTTAGGAAGGGAACACCCAACCTGTCCCTTTGGTAGTGGTGGGGTAAGTGCAAGGTAACTTCTATGGTTCCTTGAAGTACTATGATTACATATTACAGACAAATTGCAACCCCCATTCCCACCCATTGCTTTATTTATTCACTTCACCTATGAATAATGATGCCTATGATCATGTCAGAAACAAAATTTGCTTGTAGGCAGCAAAAGGAATGAATTCAGCAAGGAACAGCAGCACAGCTTTTGACTTCTTGCTATTAATAACACAGTTTTAACCAATCTGAACAAATACACAAAGCAGAGGTCCCCATTGACAACTTCATCAAGACAAAAGAGAGAGACACAGACTGCTGACTTCATGCTACTTTCACTGCAGACCACCCCTCTCCCATTTGTACCAGTGAACTTGCCATAGGAAGGCTGAGAGAGGAACATTCAATTTTTAATGCCATTCTTTTGAGCACAAAGACCTTTTTATTCTTATTATAGCTTGACAACAAAGAAAACAAAGCTGCTTTCTAGAAATTTAACAAGATGTAGAGTCTCCATTAAAAATGTTTTTAAAATTGCAAAACTAAATTAAACTAATTTCATGCAAAGCCTGTGTGTTGAGTTCATCACTCTCTTAGGGAGAATGGAAAACAAGAAATTACTTCAAATTATACCTGAAGTGCTGTTGGAAAGGTCGTTGCTGGTCAGTCTGTCTACAAGAGGTTTAGAGCCCAGGGAAATCTGTATTTAAAAGTTATGAAAAAAAATCTTCCAAGTGCTCTATTTGTGATTCTGCATTATTTTATCTCCTGGCTTGGATGTTCATCTGTTTTAACATTACCCAAACAAGGGCAAACAGACGAAAAGTAAACTTGTAAATATCACTTAATGTAAAATAGATCCCAAATGAATGGTGGCTAGCCCAGATTAATTCCAGGAGTGAGTTTCAGGAGGAAAAAGGGTTTCTGTAAGCAGAATTGTGTCGGAAACAATTATTTTTAGCTCATGAATTTCTCTGGGATTCCAGATTTTCTCCTGTTCTGCATCAGGATTAAACAGAAGCCCTTAAAAAAAGAAAAAGAAATAAGGGAGAAACACACGCATGCACATGGACTGGCGCTCGCTTACTGCGCACAAGTCCATTTTGCAAGCCAGGCAGAAGTACTGTCTCTGCCTTGCTGGAACACAGTTACTGTTGACTGAATCCTGGTGCTGACGTGATTTTGTTTTTGTGCTTTAATCTCACTTATCTGACCCTCTCCACTTCATATAGCAACAGGGACTCAAACTTTACAATACCTCTCTGCATGTGGGTGTCCTAATCACCAAACCTGGAATTAGTCTCTGGCTCTGTATTTCAAGCTCATCCTTTGGAAATCTGTTAGTTAGTCCAAAATTATAACCTAAATCTGGCAGAAGACGAATGATGTGAACACAGGCCCTCTTACATGCCACAGACATGTCTGACTAAGGATACCTGCTATGTTTGATCTCTCCTTTTTTCTCATTCTGATCAGAAATTAATTAACTGTTAATGCAAGATTGTGTACTTTCACAGCCAGTTCCACTGCCATTTTCTTGTAAGAAATGTCTCAACTTTTTGTCAGATTTTGTTTTCTGTGAAGGAGTTGCAGCGATGCTAGCATGGGCAATTCAAGTTGATAGCAATCCAGCGTACAAGCTTGAAGAAACTTGCATGTTAAAGCAGCCACATTTACAATTAGGACAGCGAAGTCCAAACTTTTTCGAATATACATGTGGATACACGTCCTGGTGTGCTCTCGCTTTAAAAGGGACCTCTTGCAGGAAGCAGATGGTAACATACTCTGGATAGATCACCTGTATTTGGACAGACCACTTTGCCATTTCAAGTCATCCTTAGCCTCTATCAAGTGAGAACTCTTGGCTTTCTGAAGCAATTTTTGTATGGATGTCTGCAGCTACTAGCAGGAAACTCTGGAAATTTAAGGCAATTTATATATTTGATGAAGATATTTACATGACTTCAGACTATCTCTTACAGCACTGTTGAAATGCTGTTGCTGTTTCTGTTGATGCAAACTTTACAGGGCTCAATCTCCCAGGTTACTGAAGTCATATAATACCTTTTTATTGATCATAATATTTGAAGAAATGTTTCTTTATTCCTCTGTAACTAATCTGCTTGCAGTTCATCAACTGCGACAGTATAGAATACATCCATTTTACAGTTGGAAATTATTCTCTCCCTTGCTAGCCATCAAAAACACCAGTTACAAAGGATGTGGACTAAGGCGCATGCTTTGAAAATACCTATATTAATTGCAGAGCTATAAAACTAGTGAGAAATGCATGGTGTCCCCTGGTCAGCAAACAACAGCTGGTTGATCTCAGGACTCACTCCTCTGCACGGTGACAGTGCCATAAAGCTCAGGGGTCATTTCTGCCTTGTCTTGCGCTGATGAGAAGGAGCCTCTGCCTTTTCACATCCTCAGGCAGCAGCCAGGAACAATGCCAATACTACAGCACCCCAAGCTGCAGGGATAACAGCAGAGGCCAGGGGACATGGCTGAGCCCCTGCCCTGCTCTGCAGTGGCTGGCAGCTTGGCAGGAGGTGGCTGCAAACCCACACAACTCACTACAGCAGTGGGCACTCCTGTGCATCCTCCTGCTATTCTCCTGGGTGGGTGGGCTGTGGAGCAGGAGGGTTTCTGTGGACCTCCAATCCACCACCAAGAGCCCTGCTCCAATTCTCTTCCCCTCCCGCTACACCCTCAATTAAACACTTCTTTGACAAGAAAAAGCAGAAGGCAAGAGACTGCTTACCACTCTACCTCACTAGGCTGCAAGGAAGAAAGTCTTACCATTCAAATCCCACTCACATGGGGCTTAGCCAAACAGGATGGAATATTTATGAAAGTAAAGACTGCATGAACAATTTGTATTTATAAGTACGGTACACTTAAAATGTTTGTAGAGGCAGCTTCCACAGAGCAACAAAACTCTTCCCTGAATTTATGAAGAAACCAGATGCCACACAAACAGCCCTTTTGTCTTCCAGACTGCAGGACTGGTTATTAAGTCCCAAGAAAACAGACACGTAAGGAGTCTTGCTTCAGCTTTAGGCTTTAAATTACCATTCATGCCAGTGGCAAAGACCTATACGGTATGTTTGCACGTAGCTCTATGCATTCTGCAATAATAGGAGTTAACATTTTAATCCTCGTTCACTTCTTTTTTGGACTGACATCTGAACAATAATGTCAGATTCTTGTGTTAATATCATGTGTTATATGGGCTTTCTTTTATTACCTCCTTTCCACTAGAAGATATGAACTGACTATGGAGAAATGCATCTATAATTAATGCTGCTCTCAGACTATTTATAGTGATATAGAACACAAAGTAGAGCTCTCTATTTTAATCATTAAAACACTCCTATCAGGATAAATCTTAAATTATATTAGCAATAGTAGCTGCATCACAATTGCTTTTTAAAAGGAATTTCCCTGTTGTATAAGGAGTCAAGATAAGCAAAAAGAAAACAGGAGTAGAAATAAGGTTCTCTTTTTCCTTTTTAAATGGAAATTGTCAGGCATCAGAAACCATTTGAGTATCAAAGACATAACTCTGTCTGATAATACTATACCACATACACTTACATGCAGATCTTCAAGGAATTTGCCCATCTCTGTATTTATTGTTAAAGGCTGCTATAAAACAAAATCTGTATGTGCACATATTGCATATGTGAGTATAAGATGTATTTGTACAGAGAGATAAATATACTTCTATGGAAAATGCCATTATACCATTATAATTACAAATTTATGGGCTAGTAGATAGTAACTGTACTTAAAGAGATTTTATATTTTCAGGTCTGTGTATACATAAAGACTTTAAGGAATCATGAAGACTTTAAGAATCACAAAGACTCTAAGGACTGTAATTTCTTATGTACTCATGTAATTGTTAGACATTTGGATTACTTATGGCTTTTCCACATGTAAAATTTCTAAAAAGTCTATTGTTACCACTAATGGAAAAAGGAATAGAGAATACAGTAACATCAAAACTGATGTAGAACAAACTTGGAGACAAAAATATCTTTAGCTGTAAACAGAGATAATTTTCATATAGGAGTTCAGCTGCAGGAAATTCCAAGTCTCTGTAGGCAACAAAGAGCTAATGTAATGGAAGGCATGGAAGCACACCTGTGTAAGAACATACGAAATCCATTCAAGAACATCCTGCCATGAGATGGACAGCTTAGTAAAGAGTCAGACCAGTAGATTAGATAAGCATTTGGGAATGCCATAAATACATTAGAAAACCAAAAAGAGTAACTAGATGACCTTTAAATGTCCTGTCCAACCCAAACCATTCTATGATTCTACAATTCTATGAAATTGCGTGGTGCTTCAGTAGTACAAATTACCCAATTGCCAAAGCTGCATGTATAAGTTGAAATCATAGTATTTACTTGGTAATATGTAATCTTTGATATTATTGCTTATAGAAATGTATTTTTTGTGAAATGTGGGCATACGCTTGCACATTCTCTTATAACGATAAAGTATACAAAAATACATAAAATTGTCTTCAGATTTCTCTTTTTACCTTCATACCCTTCCCATGGTTAGCCAAAGTCTCTGTGATAATAAAAGGTGATGTTGGTTTTCTCTGAAAATTCAGAACTTTTGGCCTATGGTTTACGTCAGTATCCCACGATAAGCCAGGGAATCCAATTTAATGCTGTTAGTATTTATTCCCTTCACTCATTCCGTACAAGGAATAAGGTCTAATAAATCCAAGATGCTGCTGGTTTTGCCAGTAGTATGTTTTCTGTATCAACATAATTGAATATAAGGTGTCAAGGAGACAAACTGCCTGCATCCAGCTGTACAACTTTTAACTGCTGGCTAGAATGGCTAAGCATACAATAAAAACTAAGCGAGAAAGTAAAACAGAGGAACTTACAAAACAGCAACTACAAGACAGTCAAGTGGAAAAAATACACAATAGTCTAGAAGAATGAAATATATCCTCCTAAGTGAGAACAACTGAAATCCATCCAAGAAGAGCCTGCTGCAGACAGATATGGTACAGGCAGGACTGGAACAACAGTCAATATCTAGGTAAGCTGCAATATGACTGGAAAAATTAGTCAACTTTGAGATGCCTTGATGTGGTAGCTATTCAGGTGCCAAAGGTGAATGCCCAATCTGTGATTATAGTATGACTGATTGCTGGTCATGAAATCAGTAAGATGGCTGCATTTATAGACTAGAATCATTCATTTACAGAAATGCATTGTTAGAAAGTATGAGGACAGCATCACATGCTGTTATGAACGGAAAAATTTAGAAAGATTATAACACAAATTTTCTTGGAATTTTTATTTAACTACATGCTCTTTCATGATTGGCTCACCATGATCGTTGTGGTAATAAAAGTTTTTCTTGGTTTATCCTGGATCTATGGTTGCATTCTTGCATAAATATTTTTGCTCAAAGAGTGGGAGTGCTATATAGAAACAAAAGGTATCATACCATAGGCTGTGTAAACAACTTCTATCTGATTCTTTCTAGCTTTATACACTTTGATATGTGTGTAGCTGTTGGTACTTGACCATAGCTGGCTGTGTACTACTAAGAGATATTTTATAGATTGATAGAAGCATGCCTCTTAAGGATTTGTTCATATTCCCATGACAAAATTGACACTGACTTCAATGGTATAAGGGTCTTCAAGGATTTTATCCTCCTAAATATGGTAAAAGACTGAGCATCAGTTCCTGAAATTTTATACACTCAAAAGACACAAGCTGATTTGCCTCCTACTCCTGCTCTCATTTTAATTTCTGTGTTGCAGATGATTGCAAGTGATCAAACAAGCAAATCTAAGCAGTTGCCATCTGGCAGCTGTGAACTTGTACCTACACACCTGCTTCATTTTCTCCCTCGTTTAGGCTAATGTTTTATTTCACCGTGAGGACAAGTTTAATGCGCACACATACAATCAGTCACTCCATCTCACCTGGCAGGCTGTAACTTTTTATGCCATTTGCAAGCCCAGCAACATGCCCCATGTAAAATGCCAATCTAAAAACACCTTTCACAATGCTCATCTGGGAAGTTTAAACTCTTCCTTTCCAGCTTCTTTAAAATGCGCTTTACGTAAGCCGAACAAAATGGATATAGAGATGATTGCAGGAGTCCACGACTGGGAAAAGTACTCTGGCTTATTAAATGCAGAGAACTAAACCAAACAGGTGACATTATTTCCCCACAGTGCAGTAAGAAGCCTGTCGAGTTACTTACAATCTTAGGCATGCAAGAAACATTTCAGTTCTTCTACACAGTATGTGTCTCATAGGTTAGTCAGTCAATCTTATGTGAGCTGTAAGCATGTATCCAAATTCTAATATAGCAGAACTACATCACTCCAAATAAAAAAAGAAACCAAAACAAACAGAAAAGGAAACTGGCTTACTCAAAGTTTTCTACCATGTTAAGGTAGAGACTTTTTTTTCCCCATAATAATGCCATAATATGAAATATCAAGTTCTTGTGTAGTAGGTGAGAACTGAAGGACCATAACATGTCTTATACTGACTGATTGAAGCAAGAGTTCAATTCCACTGAAACTGTTCAAGCTCAAGAGAAATTTCAACGTGGTTGTTCTCCAATAATGCTTTTAGTAAGGACACCTTTCTGATCTCTGAGAGAGAGCAACTGAAGTATGTAATAATCCACTAAAACAGATACAAGAGAAATATTTCCGATAGTTGCGAGGGAGCTTGTAATATCTCTGTCATTATGTTTAATCTGCCTTTCCCAGGCACCAGTGAACCTCCTGCTTTTTCAAGTCTTTTTTATCACCTCCATTGCTTTCCAAACAACCTATTCATGATGGCCTGGTCCTGATCCTTCAAGGTGTAAAAGGGATTTATAATATCAATTCCACTGGGAGTAGGATTAAACCCTCGAAATACCTCATGTCAGATGGATAGAGAAAGTTGCCTTCTCTCCACAGTTTGGTGTTCTTAAATATAATTCCAGTTCAGTATCAAGGATAATTTATATTCCCAAAATAGGTTTTCTAGAAATAGTCTGGGAACAATTTAAATTAGAAGCATGCTTACATGCCATTTTCTTTCTAGCTTGACAGATACAAATAATTTTACATTGTAAACAAAAACCAAAAAGCAAACAACAAGCTATGTTTCTACATGAAGCTTCCAAAATAAGACTGATAAATTATTTTTCTAATTCCATAAGCATAAAACTTGGGAATAGAATGAAATAATATAATAAAATTGAAGGATTATTTATAAGGAAGAGGGTATTCAGAGCCACATGGGAAGTTACATGTATTGCTCTTTATATTCACTGCAATGGCACCCGGGCATCTCTATGAAAACACTGACTGAACAAAATCTTATTTCACAATAAGATTTTAATACAATAAGTGTTTTAAAAATAATTTTACAGATTGTATAAAGAAAAAATTTCCTCATTAATATGACGTAATTAAATTATAAGCCTGGATTCAAACATCACCAAGCACTGGCTCTGCTGAAACACCAGAGGGAGCAAGTTCCACAGAGGAGTGAATGCTTTTATTAAGACTCTCCCAGCTACTGACAGCGTTTCATCATTTAGTAGGATGCAGAAGAATTTAGTCAGATTACCTGGAATGGCTGAGGACATGCCAGCGAAGCAAAGCCTTTCAACTTGTGAGGAAATATGTAACAAGGAGCCACAAAACAGCAGAAAAAGTGAGGACATGCTTCATTTGGATGGCTGCAGGTTTTTACACACAAAGTTTAAAAATCTTCTGTTACTGACTATGGGATAAAAAACTAACAGCCTTGCCATTTTCATCTAATAAAGATTATTTCAGTACAGACAGGTTTTTAAAAATTGACTCACGGTCATCCTTCACAGCACGAAGTCACAGATTCAGTTGTGAGTCACACCTCCTCTAAAAGAAGCTTAAAAAAAAGCCATAGAAACGATCAAAGGTAAACCCACCTATACAATGAACTGAATTACTTAAAAAACTCCCATTCTCTTCTGCTCCATCTGGGACTAAACCTAGGCAAGGCTCAAACAGCAAAGCCCCCCAAATCAGTTGTCTCTCTGATGATTCACATCTAAAAAACCTAGACCTGAATCGGAAGTGACCTTGCTGCTGAGTCCTAACTGGGAACTGAAACTGTTCAGCTGCTCTTAAGGACTGACAAAGTGAAAATTTATGCCTGCATTTTTAATACTGTTTAAAATTTAGCAATGATAAAAATCCTTCTATGTCATTATACTGGCCCCTGATTTGGCCAGAAGACATAGCTACCCACTATATGGCGAGGTCCCAAGAGATTCTCAGGACTGCTGTCCTATTGCTGGTGGTGTCCTGCTCCAGAGTGACCTCTGAAGTCAGAAGTAGTCTTTCAATTACCATTAGTGCAATTTCTCCTCGTGGAGAACTTTTCAACTTCCTTAACTGCTCAGACTACTGATGGTCATCTGTTTTAGTTTAAAATACAGCTTTTTCAATTTAATTCCTTTTTCCTCCATGAAATTTAATACAGATCCTAACCTGCAAGCTCTCTTTGCCAAACCATGATAATTTAATCCCAATCTACATTTAAAAAAAATGGTGTGTCAGGATATGTTTCATTCCCATCAAAATTAATTTATAGGCACTGAGTAACAGGTTTATATGTAATGCAGAAAACAATCTTTGTTTGCTAGGACTGGGTGGCCAAGAGTTCTTTGCTTGAGTTTGTAGTATCCACAGGGGGAGATGTAATTGTTGCTATACAGAAAAGATTACTCATCAGCTTAATCGATTGTGTCATCTACATGCCTGAAAATTAAGGCTTGATAATATTTTATATAGCCCCTCATGTCTTCTAGCAGCATTTCCCCCAGAAATCCTGACACACGGTGAAAATCTTTCCGAAGTGTCCACACAATTCACATAAAGAAATGCTCCCCTCGCAGCAGATCACAAGGAAACAGAGTGCATCTATCACAGTACTGATACTACAGCTGCAGTGTAAGATGAATGACGTTCATTAGGAACTAACTTGCTTTTATAGGAAACAATCTTCATCTCTGAAGGCAATCTACTTCTGGGATAATACTGAAATGCTGCCTACATCAAGTACTGTTCTCACAAGGGGTTTGAGTATAATGTACTCATTATTATTATCAAAGATATTTCTGTTCTTTACAGGTTAAGCATGTTTAATTTGCTGTTTGAGAGTAGAATCATTCTACCTAAACAAATCAGGTTCCTCACATAAAACACACAAAGCTTTTTTGTACCTAAATCTCACCTGGATTAATTAAGGCTGAGAAGCCTCAGAGGGAAAGGCCTCTGGGAGGCTGAAGACTTAAGAGTACATTATGGTTTTTGTTGCTGCTGTTTTTATACTGAAGAAATATTGTGTACTCCTTTCCATCAATTCATCTGCAGTCATTAAATTAAAAATGTCATACATTGCAATTTCTACTTTGAGGACTTGATTTTGCTAGAGAAAATAAAACCAGTAGAACTCCCGCAATGCTCCCCAGAACCTTCTGCTTTGCAGATGCTATCATCTAAAAAACCACAGTAGAGACCCCCAAAGACATAGCCCTGCAACTGTTAAGAGTTTCACCAGAGCAGCATCAACTAAACAACTTCAACTGTCTATCCAAACTTACACATTTAAAGGATAAGGGCCAAAATTGCCTTTTTAGAAGAAAAGTGATATATGTGAGTATTTTTAATAATGCTCAATCATCAACACACATCAAGTCCAATACATGCTAAATTCTCACCTAAAACCAGTCTTGAAGTATTATATAATTTCAAGCAATCAAATGCCGTTTAATAATGTGGAGTACTGAAATTATATGAATCAGAAGCTAAATGATATATTACAAGAAACCAAATGTTTCACAAAGTGCAGCAGACTGGGACATCTTTGATGATCACAAATTTGTTAAAATTCTCATTCCTGTATTATGAAGCTTTAAGTCTAGCTGTTGGCGTGACCCAATAATTAGAAGAATTAGAAAGTAAGTTGTAAATAATTCTAATGCTTGATGCTCAACAGATAAAACTTTATATGAGCAATGTATTTAGTGGCTAAGTGTCAAAACCAACCGTTACAGAGTTAGTAGCTCAGAGACTCTAAGGGAAAACAAGGTCATTTTGTTAAACTTATTGTTCCACTGTTCACTACGGTTATGTCCAAATTCTTAAAGAAGGACTATCCATCTTAGTTTTGTCAAATTAGAAGTAAAACTTTTATCCGATTTGTCATTTTCAAGTGAACAAAAAAAAAATCTGAAGAAAATTTACTCTGGTGCTTTTACACTCCAGCGGGACTGAGGGATCGACATGCACATCATCTTAGGCCTTCCTGCTCTCTCTGGTGAACGGTGCCTGATCCAAACTGTTAGCAAGTCACTCCATATATACAGTATGCACAAGGGCTGTTTCAAACAGAAGAAAACAGTTTGTGTTGTTTTTGGAATCTGCTTTCTATCTAAGAACAGTGAGTTTCAGAAAAGAGGGAGGAGGACTGGAGGAAGTCATAGGGCCAAGCCTGAGAAGGGGAGAGAGAAGGGGAAAAGAGCCAGCTCTTGAGTGAGTAGGGTTTCTGGTCAGGGAGCAGCAACAGCAGCAGAAAGCAGAATTCATGACATTTTATTTTGGAGCTGATCTCATTGGTATTGTAGTAGCAAAAAATACTCACACGACATTCACTCTGAACACTTTACGATCACATGGGAGAAAGGCACTAATCATCCCAGGGATTTGAGAACTGTATTTATGGCAAGAAGCAAAGATCTGGGTGCAAGGAGCAAGCAAGCAGAATGGCTAAAAGACAGCAATTTGCAACATGCCCTGTAGCTCTATTTAAGTCAGTTAAAAGTCTGTCAAATAAAAAAAGTATCAGATTATTGCCTTTAGCCACCTTTAGGGAGTGTTAGGAGGATTTCTAATGCCTAGACACAAAGTATTTTCCTACTTCCACAGTACAGGCTGGAAAAAGGAAAACTGTCACAGTAACAGGCAACATGAGGGCTGCTGGGGTGCAAGCACAGCCTTGTGACTGGGCAGTACAGGAGACAGACACATACGTGGAAAAGGCCACATTCTGCCAAGCCTGCCCTCTGTGCAAGAGATCTTCAGAAGCTCACCCCGGGTGTGTGCGGCGTGATTTACAATCTATTCTCCAAAACCATGCATGCACGCCTCATGGCTGCATCATTTCTCTGCTCATGCTACATCACCACTACACTGCCCATATGGCTGTTTAGAAATTAGGGAGGTCCTGAAAGGAACCCAAAGTGAACACAAGTCATGGCTTCTTGGACTCTGTCCACAAACTACATCCTTCTATCTCCTTCCTATTGTTCTGTGACTTGAAGGCCTGTTGCTGAGGTAATATTATGCTGTAAAACACTGTGTTGAACTTTTTCTTACAGAGTTGCCTTGGTAACTAGTTTGAAGTGATGAGTTTTACTTCACAGCACATAAAAAGAGTATATGGCTCTTAGTGCCCAGTGACCACAATGTTTCAGCTCCCACAAATGGCATGGCAGCCCTTCAGTCTGGACATACCTTTTCATCTAAAGTACCAAGCTCATGCATTCCCGGGCATAGAGTGCAGTTATGTGAGTTTAAAGTTTCTATAAGAAGCCACTTGACTTCTCTTTTTCTTTGGATCATTGATATTTACCTTGTCCAACTGGAGCTCTTACTCATGGATCTGATACAGTGGCAGCTTGCGGTGAGAGGGCTCCAGGCTAGCACTGTTAGCAACCCTCAGCCAAAGAAAGGCCCTTCATACCTTGACAGCCACCTCTGGGTGGGACAGCCTTGCAACACAGCTTTTTCTAATGCATCCTTTTCTCAGAGAAATGATATTGTGACTGTAGTTTGCAACGAGTACAACTCCATCACAAAATTGGTATACCAGGTCTATGAGCTTTTAAAGACTGGAGGGTATATTTGAATGAAAGAAATACAACTCTGATTTCATAAACTCCACAGAGCATTTTTCCCTCCTTCTATTAAGCAGAGAGATCACTGTAATTAGGGAGTTTGTACTTCACCTGACCTTACTGGATAAACTTACTAGCTGTCGGATCACTTCACTTGCCCTTTTTAAACTCCAAGGAAGAGGCCATCTGGCACCTATGCAGGCTACCAAGATCCAGCAGTGCTGTCACTGCCTCCCTACTTGAAACAATCCTTTCCAGCCCTCTCACATACCACACAGGTCTCGTAGTTCAACTCTCAAGATCCCAGAGACCACGAAATATTTGGCAGTGCAACAGGTCTAAGATCTTTCCTGTTTGGTTTTGCTCAGAGCTCTATAAGGCAAATAGTTGGTGCAAAGGCACAGGAGACTTAAAGGATTTCAGCAGTGGCGTTCTTCCCCTGGGCTTTGGTTTCTCTTGCTCTCCATGCAGACAGCTGGCTGGTATCCTCCAGCCATTTGGAAGATAGTTTACCTCTGAAATACAGATTAATGCCACATATTGGCTTTCCTGCTGGAAGGTGGATGCATGCCATATCCCCAGTGATTGGACATATTTCACACTGTTTTCACATTTACCAGCAAGTCACCTTTGAAGATTGATGTAAGTTACCAGAGTGATAATTCTGTGTTAAAGTAGTTATCTGGCTTCCTGACAGATTTCTTTGACACTTATAACTCTCCAAGAATAGCACATGATCGTGTATAATTTTGGTTTTAGTTTTGTCAGAAAATCAGTTACCACCGGTACCAATATTTAGCAGGCACTTATCTGTTTTTAATGAAAAATGATTTAAATTTTTTTTCAGCCTACTTAAACTGCACACATAACTTCTGGTTCCTTTTCCTTTTATATTTAGCAAATCTCTGCTCTGGACTTATAAGGCAATTTTAATAACTTCAAACTATGTAAATGCAAAAATAAATGTACCTTAAAGTATCTATTTGATATAAAAATCTATGCAAATAACATATTAATTTTTTTAGGAGGGGAGTTGTTTATATTGTCTAACTTTTCCAAACCAGTTTTCCTAATTTACTAATGCAGAGACTGAGGCAGGTCCAGGTGGTGATTTAGAACAAGAGTTTAATGCAGGTGCTAACTGTGCAGAGGGAACGTCACAGAAAGCACACTGCTAATATTTTACTGGCAGGTAATTGCTTCTGCTCAGGCTAAATAATTAGCAAACTGAAGTAATAAAAAAATATTTTAAAAACCTAAACAAATCACCTTTTAATTTACTTCATCCATCCCAAGAAATCCTGAAACAATTCACTGACAAGACTTACCCAAGGAGAACAGAAAATATTTTCCAGTTCATGAGGTCAGGAATAAGTTGCTGGCGATCAAACAGACCTTTCATTATTAGTTTGTGGGATCTAGTAAGTATTTTTTTCTTGAACGGTTTTCTTTTCCAGAACTGGGAAGTATTGGTTTCCTTCTCTCCCCTGCTAATGACTAAGACACAGTGGCTCTGCTAGGCTGGTCAGAGGCTGGGAGGCAAGAAGAATGTGTGATGTCTCCTGCAGAGATTCTTTTCTCTGGACAATTTAAATGTGGCATGAAAGCAAGTCCTGTCCAGGTCAGGTTTAACAGGAAAGAGGATTCTTGCCAGGGATGGTGGTTACCCGCAAGACTTCATTTAAATCTCGTGGGAGCACAAATATAAAATTCCATTAACAGCTTGCTATATTTTAGCTTTCAAAACCAAAGCCCTAGTGTGCTTTGTAATGTAGAGGAACAGCTAGGATATTGAGAATATTACTGTTTTTTTTAATTAATGAAATCTACACTAGCAAAAATTTGGAATATTGTTTGAACCACAAAGGGGTCCTAAAGGCTTAGTATCTCTACTTCTTCTTTATTCTTTTTGTCTTTTTTTTCTACTAGGAAATCTAGAACTAAAAATTAATAAATCAAGCACCAACAGTGTTGTCTTACTGAAATGTGCTTTTTTTCTTTCTTTCTTTCTTTTTTTTTTTTAATTGCGATAAGAATGTCCCCTTGTTGTCATTCCTCCCAGGAACTTGAACAATACTGCAGTTGCAATACAAGCACCTTAGTCATCTCAATACCTTCACCAGGTGGTTCCTCTATTCTTTTATTACTCTCTCTCTATTCTCCTTAGAATAGGCAGGTAAGTTCACAGAAGTGTAACAGGATGAAAACCTAAGCTCCAGACATTTATATCAGATCTGCTCTAGCAGATCACCCAATTTTGCACTGGGTCGGGTGTGGACATAATCACATTACTTTCACGTTTCCCAAAGCACACTATAATAAGCTCTTTACGCTGACATTATGACTTTGTCCTCATTTAATGCTAAATGCGGATCAAATACCTGGTCCTTTATAAAGTTTGAGTGGTGGAGGCCTCAAAGAAAGCCTGCTGGGACAAAGTTAACCTGATGATACTTCTGGCAAGAAATCTTATCAGCAAAGGGATTTTACCCTACACCAGCGCTTTATGTCATGCAGTGCTCTGGATCAGGCATTAGGAGCCTTAAGCCAGCTTCAGTCCATTGCTGAACCTAAGAGCACACGCATTCAGGTTGAACTCAAAAGTGTTAAGATGCTCATACTCGACACGAAGGATGCTTCTAAATGCACCCTTTTACAGTTGTCCACAATTACACTAGTTTTAGAACATCTACAATGGTTTCTACTTACTGCAAACACTGCTTCTGTGAAAGCTTTGCTTTGTTTGAGTTTCCATATCGATTACCCTAATCTGTTTCCCTTTGCTGCAGGAACATCTGCAGGTGCAAGCAGAATGCTGGCAAAGTCCTGAAACTATATGAGATCATGGAGAAGAGCAGCACTGGGAACTCCTGTCTGACCCCCAGGTCTTCCACAGCAGATTTTCACTGCCTTCATCACAGTGTCATGAAAAAGAGTCAGAAGCTCCCAAAGCAGTTAATGCCAGCACTGACGGGTCACTTCTGGGACCGGTCCTAAATGAGAGTTCTCCCCTGAGATGCACATACAGTCCCAGCTATGTAATGTACAGCTACACTGTAATTGTGGGGTGACCAAGGAAGAAGAACGAGAAGTTTCCCTCTGTGACATGGAAATTTCCCAGCTCTGCAAGAAGAGGAGAGGACTTCCTCATGAATCACTGCTTTGGTAAAAACCTAGCCTAGTACAAGAACAGTCCTTAAGGATGGGAATCACCCCACCTAAGGTTGACAATCCCTAAATCTGTGAAGGATGGCAAGGCTTCTTTTATAGTCAGTGGAAACAAACGGATGTCTCTAGCATGCTGTTCCTCCCATCCCAGTGTACACAGATGTCTAAAATAGATCATGTGAGTCACACGCTACAAATGCCCATTTGTTTCCTTTGCTTAAAAAAGGAATCTAGACAACAGATGCCTAATTGTCAATGTCCAATGTTCAGTCACAAGAAACCCAGTCTGGCTGGAAGGATAGGATTTGTTCAGCTGGGCCAATTAAACATGAACATCTCTAAAGCAGGAGATAGCAAACAATGGTTAGGCAAGAATGAATTTGATTAATGAATACCAAATGACTAGAGACAAGACTGTCTGAATATGAATTATCTCCTTTTCCATCGTCTTTCTCCTCTCTTTCATGAAGGGTGAATGTTGACTATGCAGATAAAAAGGACACGCCCCAAATCTTGACTGTCTTCTGCAAATACCCATAATATGGTGAAAAGAATATGTCTTAGCTTGAATACAGCCAGTGTCAGAGGGCACGGAGACAAAAGAAACCTTCAAACTAATATTTACACAAAGCAAAGTTATGTGGGTTTACTCCTTTTACTTGCATTCACTTTTCTTATAAAATTTTGCAACTATGCTCTTTATTGCAAATTCTGCAATTAATTATCTGTATTTCATTTTAGATTAGGCTAAGCTGAATGAAAAAAAACCCAGCGTAACTAGCCGATCCCAATCCTAAACATCAGGATACTACAGCGGGTAACAACAGGTGTTTCTGCTTCATTCCATAACCTGGATTAAGAAACTGGCAATATGGAGATTTTTGAAAAAGGGTTTCCCAGTGACCTCGAATTGTCAGGCAAAACCTTTTGCATACAGCAAATAGTGCAGAGTATTCCCAGTGGGAGCACATAACAGCCTCCTTTCGCATTTGCAAAAGAGAATATTGGCCTCTGTACTTCATTAGCAACTTTCCAAAACCTCATTGACTAAACATTTGAACAAACTAGCTAAATAATCCTCTTTCTCTGAGCTAAATAATACTCCTTTTCTCCACTTAATACAGAAGAAAAAAATATGCAGCTAAGTGTCATTGATGGTGAGGTGTTTTGATTTCATAAGAAAATATTCAGTTGTGATATTCTTTGTAACTGTACTCCCTTGTTTATTGAACTAGGTTGCTAAGATCATGGTCCAATTAGTTCAAAGAAACAAATGAAGGAGCAAACAAAGCAACCGCAGTCCAAAACGGCATTAATCAATTGTATTTCTCCTTTCTTGTAAAGCAAATGGCTCAACATTTTGGCCTCTCAAAGCACTTCTAAATCTAGACAGCAAAATGCCCCATACTCTCATGGGAGAGCCATATCCACTGTGTGGGGCACATGTCTACAGGCATTTGGTCTTTTTTCCTTTCCACATCCTTCTTCTAGCACATATAGCACAATAATTCTGTAATTGTTACTGAGCAATGTAATGCCACTGCATTATTTTCTTACATTTCCTTTGCAAAATGTCTTTTAGTCTACTACCTTTTAGTGACTTAAAATAGTGTGTTCATATCTTAGTCAGTGTTCTGTAAAAATTGTTTGGTCACTAATATCAAAGTCTTTTCCTTTCTACTTAAGCAATGATACAGTCACTGAAAACAAGCTTTGATTAAACAGAAACTCTCTTCAAAGTGTGCAAGAAATTTAAGCTTAATTTTACTACTAAACATGCAGAGCTATCTATTTTACCTATAAAATAAACCACTCAGCAGAGAGGACATACTTAAAGGCACCTTTTCAAGAGCTCCCTTGAGATGTATTTGAAAATATTAGTCCTCTCGGAAAAAAACAATTGCTAAAAAGACCAACACATTGATGAAGGACACCTGAATTTCTTTATATCAGATATTCACATATTAATTGGAACTTGCATCTCTAGGAAAGGGAAATCCTTTCATATAATATCTCCAGATCCAAATGGACAAATAATGATATTTGAAAAAGCAGAGAGCCTAAAATGACTGCAAAAAAAAAGAACTGTCAAAATGGCAAAATTATTTACTCCTTGAAAAAAAGATGCTCAACCACTCCTTCATCGAGTGGGAAAAAAACAAGCAGCTCTAGGAAAGAAGTGGAAGAACCATAGCAGAAATCAACATGTGATCCCCAAATTAAATGGAAGTCTTCAGTGAAGACAATGTGGTGAGGTAAGTATATGCCCATAATCATAGTCATGGCACAAGCAAAGCTTAAACAGCTTAACACACTTGAGTCTACTCACAAGCCCACTTTCATCTCAGAACTCTGAAAAATGGCCATATAATACCAGATCCAATAGAATGGATTTTTAATGAAGATGTTACTTAGGTAGAGCTACAAAATATGCTCAAATCATAACAGGATTTGTACCAACACAAGAGAACAAAAAGTTACTCAAAACTCTTTATCTTCTCACACCTCAGGCTCTATGTTAAACTTAGGATAAAATTTGAAGGACAGAATAACTACTGGCTTAAAGGTAAATGGACAATAGAATAAAATGTAACATGGCTTTAGTAAAGGTAGGTCATGTCAGACTAGCCTGATTTTTTCCTTTGACAGGATACCTGATTTTCCAGACAAAAGAACTGCACAGAGAGATTAGATTTTATCTGAACTTCAGCAGAACATTTGGTGAGGTGTCACAATGGAGGTTACTAAGTAAACCGGAAAAAAAGGGAGATTAGAAAAAGACTATGTAGGTTCTAACTAAAGTGACTGTTGCAGATGAAATGCGAATGAACTATGCTGAAAGGGGAACCTGTGGGCTGAAAACAGATTACTCCAGTAGTGCTCCTCCTGGATTAGTCTTGGCATTCATTTTGTTTACTATTTTACTTTGTGATTTCACCCCTAAAATAGGAATGAATGCAAGAAGTCCAAAGAAAATGAGAAGCACTGCCAGCGTGAAGGGGGAAGGACACCATGTGAAGGGAAAAATGGACTGGAATAGTAAATGTGGGATGAAATGTAATAGTACAAAGTACAGCCTCCTGCACTTAAGATGGGATTCATCTCATCTAATCCATCTAAAAACTTCATATCTTCACAGCTGTTGAGTCTCCTTGTATAATCACTACAAAGATGTGAACAAGCCTGCTGGTATTTTTTATTATCTAGTTTAGACACATGTCTAAATAGGATGAATGGAGATTCTTCTCTCTTTCTATAGTCATTCATAAAGGGCATTTGGAAGACTTACTTAGGTGCCTAACTTTTAAACTTCTAAATTTGATGAGAAAAATCTCCCCAAGGACTATTACAAATTTTCATTATAGTAATTCATCAGCCAGAAATCAGACAGGAGGAAGACACACATTTTTTGTATGACCCAGGACTCTCTAAAACACAAATAACTTCTTCAGACATACTACACAAGGTAAATTCAATTGAAACAGCAAAGAATTAATACAAGTGTAAAAAACACTAGTGAGGTCTCTGAGTAAATATTTGGCTGTCCATATTCTCCAAGAGTCTTTCAAAACACAGACAGCCTGTCTTGCAAAAAAACACTGCAAGAGCAAGAATCGTGTGAATAGTTAAACACATCCTATCATTAGGCCCCCCTGTAAGGGGGAAGGACAATTTAATCTTAACAAAGCACAAGAGCTATAAACATGGCTATAAACTTGACATGAACAGATTTAGGCTGGAAACTTTCTTAACCATGAGAACAGTGAGGTTGTGGGATTGCCTCCCAGAAGAGCTACTGAAGGCTAGAAACCTGAACAGTTTTAAAAGTGAGCTGGACAGTTTTATGAAATAGATTATAGGATGCAGGGCCTGAAAAGAAGAACTGTACTTAGTGCGCCAGGAGGATCTTGCTAGTTTTATATTCACTTGAAAGAAGAGTCAAGAAGCTAAATTCCTAACTGTAATTTGGAAATGGGCTGAAATGCCCTGGAAAATCTTTAAACTTTAAAAAACTCAAAAAGCCATCTCCCAAGCTCTTAAAATATTTTTCCATTGTACCTTAGTATATTTATACAGGTTTTCAGAGGGAAATAACAGATTTGTCAGTTCTGATGACAGTAACAGAACCAAACATCTGAATCCAACACTAATGTTTTTCTTAATGGGGGCATGTTAATCTAATCATATCAAACATTTGGAGTTTTTTTTAGAAAGAAACAAAGTGATTTGAACAATAAAGATGAGCCTTCCCTTGACATATGTTCAAATGCACTACTTCTTCACTTTTTTTTTTCCTTTGGACAGATCAAGCACATGAACTTTTTATTAAAGAACTTTTTTGTAGGTTTTTTTTTTTTTCTTGAGCTTTTTTTGAATATACACATTGTTAAAGAAATTAAATCATTAGTGAAAAATATATATCATATCTAAAAGAAATATTATAACTTGAATTTGTTTCAGTAACTGTATTTTTGCAATTTCATATGAAACAGGTTTTAAATTCAGTATGAGAATAAATCTACATAATTTCCTATGTCCTTACCTAAATTTGAAAGAGAGCTTGAAGTGTTTAATCAAAAATTAAATTTACAAAGCCTACAACATAGCCACCAGATAGTTTTGTAGCATGTCCAGTTTAAATCAGCTCAGTGCAAGTAAAGAGTCAGCAACTGTGAATAATCAGATTTTATTTCTTCCCCTAGGACTTCAAATCTCACTTTGTCATTTTGCTATATGCCATTCACAACTGTAGCAGTACCAAATAGCTATGGACTGAATCTATATTTCTCTTACAAATGCATCTTCTTGTAGTATAGATCTTGGGTAGCACAAGCACTTAAAAACAAAAATACTGGAATTGTAAAATAAATGTATGATAAAAAAGAAAACTGCTAGTCTCCAATTCCCAACCTTGTATTACCTCATTAAAAAGATATAAAGAATATGCTACACTTGGTATATCACCTTTCTTTCATGCATCTTTGAAAAGTCCTTTGAAGCAAACATACATTATCTTGATTTTAAAAGGGAAATGGAAAAACAAAAAGTTTAAGTGGCCTATCCAAAATCACACAGTAAACCTTCTGCAAAACCAAAAATACACGTAAGATCAAGACATCTCTTGATTTTTCTGTGCTGTGTCTTAACAAACAAAAAAGTCCAACAAAGTCAGGAATATCACATTATTCACAGGGATATGTACATCTTAAAATTAATTATTTTAGCTGTACTGTTCTACAAACGATTTCAATCTGGTCATAAAAAGAACAAATCTGTTAACTTAATTCAGTCTTTATCAGGGATCTTGCTTGCACTGTGCTGAGAGTACTAATACTGTGTAGCAAGAGCTATATGGCAGCTGCAGGTACATGGCCTATTAGCTCTAACTACAGTCTGAAGTATTGCTTTCATGCAAGAAAGCATTCTCCATACTCAGAGCACTGTGGCTGTGTATCCCTTACATGCTTATCCCCACCATGCTGCATAGATATGGTGGAATTTTGCTTGCATAACCAAAACGAGGGCATTCGATGACTCTATGGATTTCTGTTGCATAGGCTGAGTCTGAATTTTAGTTGAAGCTCATATGGTCTCTCCCCCACGTGGATTTCCTACAGCTTATCAGCAAATGAGCTTACATAAAAGGTAGTAAACCAGATCTCTTTCCTTCATCTGGTTACCAATTCTAATGAAGCTTTTTAGGAATTTAATTACATTTGAACTTCTAAAACTCCTTTGAAATTTCCCAAAGGTCTTCAGTTTACCCTGTGACACCCACACAAGCTATCCTTTTGTGTTCACACAGTCTCTGTATGTGTTGTCTTAGAAAGTTAAGCTAAACGTTTAAAGATGGGAAAACAGACCTCAAATAGTGTCATCCAGGATTGCTTTGCCAATCTCAAAAGGTGCCAACATAAGGATTATAGTGAAATTGTGAAATGTGACATCTGCATAAAATGATAAAGAGTAAACATTGCAAAGCAGGGCAGAATAGCAGGCAGAGGTTCCCCCAAAAACTGGTGTGCAGGAAGAGTGCACTTTCAGAGATCAATGAACATTAAATTAATGTTTAGTAACTTCACCGTCTTTCCACACTACATGTTATCTTGCCAGCTATATATAAATAAAAAAAATATATCATGTGAACATGGTAATGATTGAAGAGGTAATGACTGATTTTAGCGTGAGCTTGCTCTGTTCCTTTACATGAAGCTTCAGTGTCATTCTTTCATGTTGAAGACATAAGGATATTATGTTAGGGGCAATATCCAGACAGACATACAAACCTATATAGAGGGTCAGTCTTCCCTGTTGGGTCTCTATTTTTAACTACAGATATTAGCTACTGAATAAGTATATCTTGCGTAGATAAATTATTTTAAAATAGAGCCCATGTGAAACTGTGCCAGAACTAATGGTGTATGTTGAAGCCTAGTTGTAACATGTTAAGTGAACAAGCTTTTACGGTTAATTTTTGAAGCAAAGCTACAAACTCTCTAGGAGAGTAGAGAATCACTGCAAGTGTTGATGTCTTCATATTTCTTATACATTCAGAACAAAATACAGTTTCCATATTTTAATAGAAATATATATACAAATAAGGAACTGACTGAACTATATGTGCCATTATTATCTTCCTTTTGTCTATCTATCTATATTTTATATTTTCTAACTAGTTTTACAGTACTTTAATATCATGTGGTAACTTAAGGGAACAAGAAAGAAGCCTTAGCTTTAAATCTCTTTACTGTTGACAAATTCAGTTTCAAGCTCCAAGTGCTTCTGTTTCCTCCTGTTTATCTGTCTGTGTATTTCTATGAAGAGTCTCACTGAAATTTCTAGGTTTCTTATGAATGTTAATGCATTTATTTTCCAAACATGCCAAAGGCTTTATGGGAATCTGGTTGGTAACAGGCACTGGGACCCTCAGGCTGCAAGTACATGTTGCTGTGGTTAGAAGATGCTCAGCAGCCTGAACAAGAGATGCGCAGATCCTTCTCCTGAGATGACAAGTTTGCTCTTTCAGCTTTTGTACATTTGCCTGTTCCTCTCCTAAAGGCTCATCATACTTATAAGTTCCATCTCAATATTTTCATTAACCAAATGCTATGCTTGGGCATTTTATGCCCATGGGACTAAGGTCCAGAGATAACTGACATGCGTAACATGAAGGAAGGCCAAATGGCAGGCACACCTTCCCGCTCCAGAGCTCTAATGACATCCCCATTTCACACCGGTAATATCTCACCTGACATTCAGAGTAGTATTCATTACAAAGGCTTTCCTAATGAGCTTTAAATTTATTGGTTTTACTTCTTTCTTTTCTTTTTTTTTTATTTTTAAGAGCAGCAGCAGCAGCTGTGATAATGAAACAAACTTTGACTCATTAACAGCAGGGCAAGCTCCAGGCAGGCATTTTTTAATGGGTGAAAAGTTTCCCATGTTAGTACTATACTTTTCAGGAAGGAAGCTTTTTTTTAAGCAAAGCAGACAGTCGGAAATATTTTGCAGTATCATTGCCTCTTAACAAACTTACTTACATATAATTTCTGTAATTTTGCAACTGAAAATGCTGAAAAGTAATGCTTACACCAAGCTAAGAGTGCATTTCTTTGATTTTACTCATTTCAGATATGTGTTGCAGATACGTGTTGCATATTCTTTCATTCCTAAACACAACACTGTCCTCCCCCAGCTTTGTTTATCTTTTCAGAATTAGTTTGCATTTTTATACAGCACAAAGCCTTAAAAAGCTGCTTAGGCCAGGCTAAAGCCTGGGATCAGACTAAATCACTTTAAGAAGATCTAGCAGTGTCTAAGGACCTAAAATATTTTTCCAACGTAGAATTTATTATGCAATTGTAGTTTGGTGCTTGTTTGAAGAGAGATGGCTGTATGTGAAAGAAATAAGAACATAAATAAGGGAGGACCATATCTGATGGATGAATGGGATTGTAGCCTTCAAGCATATGGATGAAAGAAGTGTCAGTTAAGTATAGGAAAGTGAAGTTGAGGACAAAATTGCAGCCATAGCTTTTGAGAGACCACAAGTTTTTCCACTGGTGAAGAAACACCCAGTTCTCTTTCCTACAGAACAGAACATTAAAGAATCTCTTCTTTATTAAAGATGTCATTTTAACTTTTGTGTAAAAGTGAAGACTCTCCACTGAAACAAAGAGTATACAAACCCAAGAGTATATGTATCAGGATTCAAAAGCTTAGCAAATCAATACAGCATCTGTTTCATGGCTTTCCGACATGTTGGAAATAAATGTTAACTTTGGGATAAGGTTACTGCAAAACAGCTCAAGAACTAATTTTTGTTCTTAAGAAAAAAAAAAGTAAGCAGTTGTAAATATTATTTTTTCAGACCAACTATAGAAGTTAGTCTGAAATGACTTGCTGAAAAAAACACAGGACAAAGACGTAATTATTTTAATGATTTTATATATATATAGATTTTTTCTCTTTGTTTTCTAGGAGATCCAGAAGACACATATTCTTGAAATTATACATAACGCAATTTCTAAGAAAGATCAAATCTCTATTGAAGTTAGTCTATTGAAAAATATTAAAGTATTTGAATGAAATACCATCTACTTGAAAGAACTACCTAAAGTTGAGTTAAGATTGTTGACAACAGATTTTATTCCAATAACAAGTTTGGCAACTGAAAAATGATCAGTCTTTTTGGATTAAAAGCAGATTTTTGGCTCATGTTTCATTTATACTAGTATTGTAATCAAAATTGAATGACTAAAATGATAATAGTGAGTTTGTTCAACAGAAGAACTACAATATGGATCACGTGAAAATCTAGTAAGATTTGGTACAATGGCACCATATTTATGTTCTGTTTCAATGAAGAGAAAGCTGAGGAAAGGAAAGCAAGGAAGTGGGAATCCACAGCAAATAATCTGAGGTGTTTGGAAGTTGCTTAGAGGATCTGGCCTGCACAAAAGGGATATGAGCCAGACGAAGATATAATCCAATCTACTTGGCTTCTGCAATAGTGCAAGGCTTGTCTTGGCACATTCTGACTTGGAACAGGCATTCGTAACTGAGAGGATATGAATCATCCATGGGTAAGTACTAGCAGAGGTAACACAGAGAAGGTCATACAGATGTGCACAGAAAAGAATATACACTTTATATGTTAATAGTATTTGAGGTTACTAATCAAGACTAATATTCCACAGGATCAACACCAGTGTCCCTACTTGTGCCCAGCAGAATACAACAGATAGTCCTGAAACCCACATGACATAATTGATGTTATGTGGCATCTGTGTCCAATATGGGTTCAACATGCCTTCTGTTGCCTTTCTGAATGGCATAAAGAAAATAACCTATGATGAAGGAATAGGCCATCAGAGAATACTACCTAAAAGTACCACACCAAGTTAAAACAAATACAGCTGATGGCATGGGTGAAAGACAAATCCATATACCTCAAGTATATTCATTTGTGAAAAAAACTTCTAGAGGTAGTCTGGCTGACCTATCATATGACAGTGTCAACAGTCATGATGCAAAGTCTAATTAATGAAGTGAACTTGAAACAAAAGAAAAAAATAAAGAAAAAATAAGTTCTTAAGCAACAGCAAGGTAACAGAGAAAGGAGAAGAATAAAGAATTCTGGTATCTGCAGAAGACATGACTATGAATGTCTTGGTTTGCTTCATTCTAGTTTCCTTGGGAATCACTTAGACACTCTAAATGACAGACATTATAGAAAACTCATTAATAGTTTAAATTAAATACAGGCCTGTAAGATGAGATATGAGGGGAAACTTTGGTTGCAGGAAGAATTCTTTGCACCTGTAACTTGTAAAACATTGTAAACAGGATGGAAATTTATTCATAAAATTCCACAAATGAAATGAAACCATTAAACTGCAGTTAACATTAAAATATGCCCCATTGTACTGTTTTAAAGACTCAAGGCAATGTTAGTAACTTTCAGATCGTAAACTCTAAATATGTATTGTCCTTAGGAAAGTTCAAGATTTTGCACCATACAAAAATTAAACCAACCGACCAAAGCCTCCCCCACAACCTAGCTCAAAACTTATCTGGAACCCAAACCTTGCCACTTCCATTATTTAGATGAGTTTCAAGCACAGTAACACAACCTGATTTGGACCTCAAAATGATGATGATTTAGGCATATATATATAGATTTACTGTTTGCAAGAAACAGCATTTTTTTAGATTTGTAAGACATTAGACAATTCCTAAGTTTTGTAACATCAACACCTATTAAAACTCAATGAGCTTTTAAAACCCATAAAAATCAGAAACCGACAAATCTAATCTGTTTTTAAAAAAACCTGCAACTTGAAAAATACCTAAGACTGGGAAACACAAAGGATCCTATATAAACCAAATGCAGGAAATTCCAAATTTGAGGTTGAAAATCAATCCCCAAATGAAGCAGGATGTATGATGTGTGCAACATTCAGTTGCAGTAATTTCTGCGAAGAAAAGCAGGAACAGATACTATTTTGAATCTAATTCTGAACTTTACTGTATGAATGTGTTAAAATTATACCCTTACACTTTAAAGTTAAGCTGTTGCATGAACAACATTTTCTGGAAGGTATTTTCCCTTTCTATTGTGAACAAGGTTATTATGTACATTAATGCTTAGTTATAGGTCGTCTGTCCTAGCCTACAGCAATTTATGAAGTCATCAGGACTGATGGGACTATCATGTTAAACTCACATGTACTCCTATACAGTTATGGAATTTCACGTGCGTGACTATTGGTCATGACTTTATGACTTTTATGACACAGCAACAGAAACAGCAGTGTCTTCTGGCATTAGCTCTGTGCCACCAGCAGTACAACCACCGAAAAATGGAAACTTTTCCATTAAGACAAATTAATAGTAGCAAAAGGAAAATGCTTCTGGTATCAGGCTGTACCTATTATAAGGTCAAGAATTCCAATAAACTGAAATAAGACACATGGATTAATGAAAAGTATTGTTATCAGATGATAATTTGTTTTCAGTGACTACCTGATAGGTGAATTCAAATCAGGAATTATAATCCTTGGATCTTAGTTCATGACCAGTCTCCTAAATCATTCAGTTTGTCACAGATTATGGTATATCACTTTAATCCTTTGCTTGAGCTATCTTTTAATTTTCAGTATTAAAAAAGTGAATCACAAATTCCATTTAAACAACATCTTTTGAAATCTGTAAATATTTTTTAAAAGCAAATTATAATGATTAAATGTCTTTCTAAATGGAAGAGAGAGGTCAAACACTATGAGATGCCAAAACTGTGAGGAAATTTGCCAGCTCCTGTTTTTATTTCCTGGGTTTTTTTTTATTCTTACTTTTCATAATATTTATTGGCACTCCGGGCTAGGACAAATTAAAAGTAAAAACTGAAATACTACCAGTTTCTCCTTTCCAAGTAGAAAAGTATTCAAAGCTTTCTCAGGCAAATCTTAAGGCAAGCAGAGCGATCTCTAATGAAAGATGAAAACTAAATGATGAAAGAGAATTTGTACATATTCAAATTTCCCAAAACAACATGTTTTGGATGAAATGCATTTATCATCATAATTAACAGCTATATTAAAAAAAAAACAAAAAAAAAACTGAGAAGGCTTTAATAAAGAGACAGGAAAAAGAAAATGTATAAACTCTTATTCAGAAAAAATGAAAAAAATTCTTCTTACAAATGCAATATTTACCTATTTAAATGAAAACAAGTCTTTTAGATCAATGGTACCCAGCCTCAGAGTTTTTTGGCCACTATCTGCTTGTTTTCTGTGATGATCTGGTTTTAACAGCTCTTTTTCTGGCTCCAGAAACAGTGCAGAAGGCTTCACAGAAAACAAGAATAGAGCTGAGGACCATGAAACAGAAAAGGTTCTGTTTAAACAGAGTAAGATCTTTAGTGATCACTTCTCTGTCTCCATCAGAATTAAACACTTGATGGCTAAAGAAAGCTACAGCTCTACAACATCTCGATTTCAGTTAAGCATCTGGCCTCAGGTTCTTCCTCCTTAGCAACTAAAATCCAACAGATTATGATTATTTGTTTGTTTGTTCCACTGCAGCATCATTGGATCCTATGGACTCATGCTTGGTTGGGGAAAAAAACCCCTCAACCCTAAATATATTCACACTACTGAAAACTGGGATACAGTCACGTGTGATTTAGTGTCATTAACAAAGAATAATAAGCAATGTACCTAGTAACAAAACATCTGAAGAATCACTTGAAGTATTTTATACTGATATATAATTTATGTGTTGATATTTCTAATATGATTCCTGTCTAAAAGAATGAATTACAGAAATCAAGTTTGAAGATGTACAAAAGTATGTACCAATGTGTCAACAAACAAAAAAAAATTCACTTTGAATGCAAAATTCATTTTCCAAAGCAGACCAACACGACTCAGACAATACCCAGAATTCTATAATGAGCAGCCAAGTCTGACCTCTCTACAGCTCTAATGGAAACAAAACTAACAGCCATTAAATTCATTATAATAGGGTTAGTAACTAGGTATTCAGAGTAAAGAAACAATGTTAATTAGAATTTAACAGTGACTGTGTGTGTGTTCATTTTATGGCACTGATTTCTCATTGATCAAAAGGTCTAATTATATATTTAATAAATTAAAACAGCAAAGTAAATGAGTGGTTAAATGTCAAGTAGAGTATGAATTGAGAACAGAAATATGCGACTACAGTGTTCACGACAACATGATTTAATTTAAGATAAATAAAAGCCTACTAAAGTTATATAGCTGTGATTGCTAAAATACACTTTGCTGTATGCAGGATTTACCGCAATGAAGTCAGCTTGTATCAATGATTTGATTTTGGAAATCTTTTCTAGTATTACAGGTATTGCAATGACAAGTAATTTAAGAGAAGAACCCAGGTCTGGTTTACATTCAGAACAAGATTTGTAAACAGGATTAAAAATATTTGTCCTACAAGGATTTCCTTTGCCCTGAAAAAGGCATGAAAAGAACGAATCTATAGATAAAGCACCATACCTACAGCTAGGGTGGGTAGGCATATCCACTCCTAAATGGAGTGATTGCTAAACGTCTACCAGTCAGACAGGATTTTCCACACCAGACAGCTGCATCATGATCAATTTCTTTACCTTTTGAAAAGATTTTATTTGTAGAGAGTTTCAGGAAAATGGTTTGGCCACTGCCATGAATGCAAAAAACAAGAAAAAGTTGTTTTACTCGCATAGAATAATAACAACAACAAAAACAACAACAACCACCACCACCTAAAAATCATATTAATAACAAACTCTTACTTTTTATAATATAGGTCCTTCAAATTTATGTAACAGCACAGGCTGTCTCCTGGTGTTAAAGTGCTCTGTTTTTACATTTCAGCAACAATCTAAAATACACACTTCTGAAATTTGCATTATGGATTTAGGCAGTAAAATTCTCCAAAGATTCCATCTTTCCTATGCATTTGCTATTCCCACGTAGTGCTGCCGTGCCAGCAGGATTACATAATTCATTACTCCTGCACAGAAACTCAATGCACTCTGTTCCAAGTCTCCTTAGCACAAACAGGATCGTGCCTGCAATTCCTTCCCCAGTGGAGAAGCAGCCACGGCTGAGAGCAACAAGCTTCCCAGTTCTCAGCTACCTTGGTATTCTGGAGAGGGACAAAAGAGTCTCCCAAGAAATGACAGATCTCGAAGAGAACTAGGGTGGAAATTTTTAAGAAACAGACATGGGAAAATGGGACTAAGAAAATATGAAGGGAGAGGGGAAGAAGCAATGATCTACTGCAAAGGAATGATGGTTTATCCTGTCCTTATCCCAGCCACGTTAACTACCCAGCAGTGATGGGTGAAAGGCCAAGTACAAGTGCATTTAACTCAAAAAAATTCAGAACTGACAAAGACTGAATTCAGGCCCCCATATACAGAAACTTTTTTACGGAGACCAGTAGCTGACCTGCTGCCAATTCCTGTCTTTCTCAATACTCCTGCAGCACTTACCACTCTGGACTACAGATATGGCAGTCCTAAACTGTGAATTTAAAGAGGTGCATTAAGGAAGTTCAGATACGTGTTAAAAGGCCAGCCCAATAAACATAGGACAGGAAATATCACTTTCATTAAAAGATCGATCATAAAAATCAAGTCATGTATCCATTATGTGAAGCAAATAGTTGAAACTGAAGTTCCAGAAAAATAATGTTATATTCCTTGTACTTTATAACCATGCAGTTTCATTTTTCCCTCTTAATATGTCAGGCTCACTACCCTATTTCTATATGCTTTTTACAGGCTTGCATATACTTTGCACACAAATCTCTTGATATTGGCTTCCTTATGACTGTCAGCATTACCACCCATCGTGGCATCTGAGTTTTTTTACATACATTTATGAACATTCATCAGATTCCTATGAGATACTGGTATTTTGTTATTCCCATCCTACAAGAATTCCCAGTTCCCTGAAGCAGAAAGATTCTGTGGCACATATATCTACTAATTCTGGATGCCCCTTTTCTTGACATAGTTCTTTCTTCTAAACTTATTTATAAACAGAAATCCCATTCACTTGTACTACACCCTTCTGTTCTGCCCTTCTGCATGTCAAGCCCTCAGTCCCCTAGGATGATAAAAGGAACAGCAAAAAATGAATGATCACCTGGAAAGAGATGTGCCTTGTGAGAGCCTGTGCCTCTAAATGTAGAGAAGTTCTGCAGTTCAGTGAAAAGCTTGTCTCTCCTGAAGTCATTGTCAAAAATGCCATAGAAATGAATGGGATTGCTGCCTCCTGAGCAGCAATGCCCTAGCACTGGCATTCGCACTTAGTCTTCTCTATGGCACTAAACTAAAATTTTCAGCCAAATGATGTTCATTTCAGGTTTAGAGCCATAACTGACTTGCAGTTTGAATTAAGTTAATATTATCTCAGAAACTTGCTCATCCTTAGAGTGGACAGACTCATATTAAACTGAAATGAATCAGATGAATCAGGCAGATAAGCAGCTCTCAAAGAATACATTCCATGTAGCAGGATCAAAAGCTGTAGACGAACTATTCTCACAAGATTTTGGCTACATGCAGAAAAGAATCAGAAGTAAAAACTATTTCCCATATCGTTGCAGATAAAATTCAAGGCCATAGAGCCAATTATAATTTTGATATCTAAATTCTGAAGTATTTTGCACTAAATTTTGAAAAAGGGTTTGAAATATCTCTGAAACTAAGGTGCAGGGAACATGAGAATTAGAGTTCTCTATATAAATTAATAGAAGTATGCAACTTTTCTGATATTGCATTTTTAAATAGCACCATAATGTAACTGTAATGGTGTTTAAGAAGCACTCTTAAGATGTAGTTACAAGTCTCACATCAGAGAAATGTCAAAATGAAACAGTGACTGTAAAAAAGATAAATCTGCCTCAACCAAGGGATATGATGATAATTCACACCCTGCACTGTCATCTTCAAGATTTATACTTAAATTTCTCATCTTTTTTTCCTTCTCCCAAGGGCTATGGCAGTGACTAATTATACTCCAAAAGCAATGTTTTCTTCCTTTGATAACAAATAACTGTTTATGCTGAAAGTAAGTATCAGCATAAGAGATATATCAACAAGATAAAAACAAGAAAACAGGAGATAAAATATGGATTCAATAAAGCACAGCAAAGTCATCTTTGAAAGTCTAGTATGGGACTATCATAGGCATGAAAACAGTGTTTAAAAGATAGAATTTTCACACCATCCAAATCCAACACTTGAATTAATAGATTCAGAAGTGGTAACGGAAAGGAAGAAAGATCTTGATTTGGGATTATCCTCTTGGATTCCAGGAAACACTAATACTTTGGACTTACCTATCATTCCTTAATATGGAAAAAATTCACAGATATCGTATCTGACCTGTACAGTCACAGAAGCAGAAAAATGGATGACAAACATGAAGGCATTCATAAGATCTTATAGGAAGCTTGTCTCCCCTTTTTCAAGTCTGAGTTTTGTTACAAGAATATGAATACAGTAAAAAACATGGGAAAATGCTGTAACTTTTTCTCCTAAGAACCAATTTTTAATGGTTACAGAACATAAAGAAATTTGTTTCTACTCTCAAAAAAAGCCCATCCCGTTAGAGAGACACATCAAATAAATTTCATGCTCCTCTTCAACACAGATAAATAAGAACACAGGGGTTAAATGAGTGAGAATTCCCAAACCCCTTCCACCTCTCATACACAGCCATTTTCTGCTGGGAAACAAAAAATTATTCTCTGTTGGAACTGAATCAGAAGGCAGACCCGTCAGTCAGTAGCCAGCATATGATTCAGCTCAGCTTTTCAATAAGTTAAAAAGTCCAAAAGACACCAAAAAAGGGTTTTTGAATGAGAAGGCTGCCTCCTTCTAACTCTTCTGAAATGCCTGCTGAGCACTCCTGTGAATCATGCCTGCTGCAAGAGGAGCACCTCTGAGCTAAGAAAGCAGGGACTTTCGGTGACAGCTGGCAAGCAGACACTCCCTCTAACGAGGGACAGCTTTCATTCAACTAAAAGGTAGGACAAACACGAATTCCTGTAGCTGGACACTGAAAAGGAACTAGCTCGATGACTAAAATATATAGCAATTACAACTCTCCCCCAAACATAGTGTTTCTAAAGAAAAAAGTCCAATATAGTGTTTTCTAAAAAGAAAAGTATGTTTATGGTATAAAATACGATGCTTCATAAATTATGCTGATTTTTGCTTATATTTTATAATTATACTAGCAGGCATTGAATAATTGAGTAATAGACACTACTGCAAGTTGGAAAAAGACATTCCATTCAAATCTTGGGAAATGATACAAAATACTAAAATAGCACTAAGTATTCCCCTCATGTTAAATTCAGTGCTTGAATCGCAGAATGATTTAGCTGTGCCTTCAAATGCTTTAATATTCCTTCATGCAATGTACACAATCAGAAAACTATTTCTGCTGTAATTCACTCACATTTCCAAGGGGACGCATTTTGAATAGGGGTTTTGTCCTAGTTGTTCAGCCAATTGAAAGAAATACTACTTGTCTCCCAGATTAATCATATGTTAGATTTTTAATAGCCTGATCATTTAAGAAATTACTAACAATGAATATTTCCTGTGTGTTCAAAAGAATTCTGTTTAAAATATTCCAGAGCAGCCTTGTAACACTTGCAATAGCAGTAGGCAAAACTGCTTGAGCTTAACAAAAAAAGCGAGTTGCATAGAAGTGCTGAAAAATTAGGTTGAAAACAAATACTTCATTTGTCTTCATCTGTTTTGATGTCTGCTTTTGTTTAAATATTTTGGAAATGTATCTACATGAAAAAGTGTAAAAAAAGGGTTGCAAAAATTACCATCTTTTTTTGGGAAGCAGCTTATCACAGCTATAAAACTGAGGCTGTGTTGAAAACTGTCACTAATCACTAATTTTTTTTACTTTAGACAAGATTTGACCGGATACCTGGCATAAATTTTTTTTTTTTTTTTTTTTTTTGGCTATGTCCCAAGGTTTCCTTTAAACTGATTTGGCTATTTTTAGGCCAAAGGAGGGGAAATGTTTCAGGTATTTTTCACAGTCTACCCAGTAACTTTTAATGAATAAATTTTACCCCACAATCCTACTTTGAACTTTAGGGTCCTCAGCAACCAACTGACCAACTGTGGTATTGGCCTTACTCTACTTAAAAGTTTACAGTTTGAAAACTGGCTTTTGAAGGGACAAAAATTAGCTTTCAATGCAGATTCCAGATGATCCCCACTGTGCCAATCGCTGTTACAGCTCCACTCTACGGACACAGTTAGACTAAGCTGCAACATTTTCAAAATACTCATCTCAATAAAGTGAAAAATCATCTTTTCAGAGAGTTACTGTGTTACACATTAATACAGGAGGGCCCAAATTTGACATAGAAAGCCACCAACACAACTTCTTCTGTGCCTTATTTTACAGTGCAAGTATGGGCTTATTTTTGCCTGCACACTTCCTTCATACCTGAAATTAAATAATGGACAGTGATAACTCAAAAGAACTCATTAGTTTGCTCAATATTAACAAGTGTACTTCACACCTAATTGTCTTGTAGACTATTAGATTTTTAGCATTATTTTAAATTATTATTTTTAATGTGTATATCTCTAGCATATTTACTTAAACACATTTGACCCAGAGCTCCTCTTATAAGAGGTCCTCAGACGTATCTTAGTCTGGTGTGGGAACTTACACACCAGGACACACATCAATCAATATGCCCCAAAATGAGTCTGTAAAAGGAAAGCATAAAAGGTGTCACAGCTACAGCTCTCAAAACCATGCATATGTCTGGGAGAGGGAAATGGCCTCTGGCAGCTGAAGCTGATCTTGACTCCAGGTCCATTTTGCTGTAGAACCTCCCATATCTCTCCAGTCTTCCTCCCCCAAACTCCTCTCCCCAAAAGCCCCTGGCTTTACTTCTTTTGTCCCAGTTCCTCCCAAATCTAATCTCCCCTATCCCAGAGTGCCAATGCTCTGCCTCCCGAAGTTCCACTCTCCTAAACTCTGGCCATGCCACCCACTGCCACTTGCAATCAAACTCTACCTCCTTTTCCCACAATGCTCCCCAAAAAACTCTTGCTTTCCCCCCTCTACTTCCAATTCTTTTCCAATCCATTTGGAATAGAATAGAATAGAATAGAATAGAATAGAATAGAATAGAATAGAATAGAATAGAATAGTTTAGTTCAGCTGGAAGGGACTTACAACGATCACCTAGTGCAACTGCTTTATCACTTCAGAGCTGAGCAAAAGTTAAAGCATATTATTAAGGGCATTGTCCAAATGCCTCTTAAACACTGACAGGCTTGGGGCATCAGCCACCTCTCTAGGAAGCCTGTTCCAGTGTACCTTCTTGGTAAAGAAATGTTTCCTAATGTCTCACCTCCTCTGAGGTTTTACTGTCAAATTCTCCCCCATTGAAGCTTGTGTCATCCAAGTACCCTTCCAAAATTATTATTTTCCTGATCAACTCCTTCCAACTCCACACTGCACCTGAAATCTGCTCATATCAAAATCCACCTTTCCCCAGTCTAGCCCTGTAGCTCCTGACACTGGAATTACTCAATATTGCTCAATATGCTCAATAAGCTCAATAATTTTTGTGTTTCCACTTCTGTATAATAAAATAAAAACATTTAAGACACTTTTAGAAAGTGAACAGCACTTCTAAAGTTAGGCATGTCCCTAACCTTAGTTGGGCTGATTCAGGGCTCAAGACCGAATATTAACATTTGTGCTTCAGGAAAGCTAATTCATAGTCTTTTATTCCAGGCATTTGCAGTTATATTGATAATACAAGCTCTGTAATGGCCCACCACCTCTTTAAGGAGGTCTGTTCAATCGGGTCATCCTGCATCCCAGCATGTTTTTAGGGTCTCCTCAAGTGGGAGGTGGAGGATCCAGGAGGTCTGCTGCAGGTAGTCATCACCTGCGAAGATCTGCACACTGACTGTGAGACCTATCCCCATCCTCATCCTCACACACCTTACCAACAGGAGCAGTACTAAAATCAGAGAAAGCTGGAGAGTACCCCAAAGAAAATGTCCTTCCTTTATGCCCAAATTGGTATTGTCTTCCAATAGCATTAAGAATTTAAAAGCACTTTTAAACACATTTTTACATATAAAGCAGCCAAACATATTTTTAAATGCAACATCATCATGTTTGCTTGTGCAGAAGACCTAAGCAGCCTGTTACAAAGAGCAGAATGTTCTTCCTTCATTTGAAAATGGATGTGCCAGAAATTCCTCCATGATACAGCATGCAGCCTTCCTAAAATTAAAGACTTTAGACTTTGTGGTTGGTAAAAAAGCAGCTTGGAGAAAGAAAAGTATTCATTTTAATAATCGTGGCCTAAATGACGTTGTGGTATAAATCAAAGGAGAATATCTTTAATAATATAAGATGGAGTGAGAGAGAAATGTACCAGACAATATTGTTTCTTCTAAACACAGCCATTGCTGATTAAGCTTTATTTTCCTCTAACAGTCAGTTACTGAATGCTATTTTTAAAGATTCAGCATATCTTCCCTTGGTAGTCCAAAGGATGTCCAAAGTGTATGAGTGCCCACATTAGTTAAACCTTAAGATTTTCATTTATTTTTCTATTTTGCCAGGACTTAACTTATTTGCTATGCACTACATCTTAGAGCTATTATCTCAACTTGCTTCAAGCTATTATCTGAGGATATAATTAATACTGTTTTCTAATACATTTATGGAATGGATTGACATAATAAAATTTACCTTATATGGAGCTGTATTTAGGAATCACCAAATTAATATCATTCTATCAAATACTGTTTGGCTTTGGACATCTTTTTTACATGACAATATTTTTCATTGAAGTATTTGCTATTTGGTGTCAACGTATTTTTTACAGGTTGCAGAACATTTTGGTGTGCTTTCGTAGTTCCCTCTCTACCTCCCAGGCCAGGACGCCGAAGAGGGCCATCGCCTGCTGCTCTCTGGCCCTGAGCACAACTGGCACAGTCTGGTCATACACAAGTAAAATATCAAGAAAAAAAAAAAAGAATAAAAAAGGCTCCATCCAAACACCTAGTGGGATCATTTGCTAGGCTGGCCAAGTCCCTAACTCCAGGAGTGTGCCTGAGGATTGTCTGGGAGCATGGCAACTGCTTTGGGCCACATGGAGGACAAGGAGAGTTTAAGCATTTGCCTGCTGGGGCCTGGGCCTGGGCCCTGGCACAGCTCAATTTACTAATACAGGCATAGCCTAAGATTACCATTTCAAAAGGCTGCCAACAGATTTGCAGATCGCTTATAGCATAAAGGAATTAGCAAGATCAAACTAACATAGCTGCTTCACTGAAAGCAATGAAACTATCATTACAGCTCATGTAAATACTCTGCTCTTGACTGTCTAACCTGGTAAGCAAATCTTGCACCAGGGACAACCTGAACTTAAACAGAATATAAGAAGTCTGAGTAACTCTGACAGCAAAAAATCTTATTCATGGCTCTTCCAGTATCAGAATTGCTTTCCAGCTTCTCTTCAAGCTCAGTGACTTTCTGCAAGCATATGGGAGACTGCAGATCACCAGCCTTTTCCTCATTATGACCATTTTCCACTGGACTCAGCTTGTTCTTTTGGTTATAAATTACTTATCAATGCCCTATGCGCAGTTCCTGACAGAATGGTGTATTATTTATTACCAATCACATCAGTAGTTCCAAGTGCTGAATTTTCATTTTTAATACTTTCCAAGAAACAGCATTAGAGCTATTTATTTTTGCATTAAGTAATTTTCTGGGTCAAGTTCAAAGCATACATGTATTTCATAATTCTGCCCCAAGATTATTAAAGGTTTGATAAACTTGTCTTACTTTGTCAAATTTAAATTAGATTAAGGATGGAATTGGTTGTTAATTATTTGGGGGATGAGAAAAGAGTTAGTTGCTTACTAACCAATTCAGATAACCTAAATGATTCTATGACTACTTTCCTCATTGACTTACAAGTGATTTTTCTTCAACTTTCGATACTCTGAAAGCACTCACTCCTTTACCCTCCCAATAGCTTGCAAGCAACAGTTTAATTACTCTTCTCAAACATTTTATTTTCATTTGAAAAAGTCCACTGTCATGTTCATTCACTATACACTTCAGGGAAAGGTTATAAATACTTTTATAAATACATTTATAAACACTCTCCCTCTTGAACAACAAAATGTCATTTTAAAAATTCCTTTCACCAGAGTACTTTTTGCGTGCCTTGACCGTAGAGGTCTGAGAAGTGACATTATTGAAAAACTGATCATAGCCTGGAAAATTTTTACAGAAAGCAAAAATAATTCAACTTGCAAATACTGCAGTAGTACCTTATATTTACAACTTCCAGTATTATCTGCTCCCCTGCAGTCTGGGTAGCATGGCTGACCCACATCAGCCATGATACGGTCTTCCATTCTCCCACTAGAGAGAGGGAACACTGTCACAGGTGACTCCTGTCTCTGGACAGGATGACCATGGGTACCACACACACACACAAAGGCCCAGCAACGGTGATGCCATCAACTTTCACCTTACATTAAAGAAAGAAATAAATCAGTGAACAGAGTTCAGTCAAGAACAAATATGAAATCACACTTAAGGTCTTTCATGGAAAAATCAGCCATGTAGATTGTGGTAGTGGTGTCTGGATGAAAACTCAACCCTAACCATGATAGCAAGATATGGTCACCAAATATTTTTTGTGTAACACGGAAAAAGACAAATAGCACACAATTCAGATAAAAAAGAAATCTATTGAAAATAACTTCTGAACATGAAAAAGAGGAACAAGAATTTCACTGAATCATACTAAGGCTACCTTTTAGCTCAGTATTTATCTATCTTTAACAAAACTTATATGGACCATAGAAACCACCGATTATTGGTTCAGAAGAAAATAGTATAAAAAAAAAATCAAACCCAAAGAACTCTACTCAGCAATTTATACAAAGGGAAAAAGTAGAATAATGATAATGTTGGGGAAAACATCTAGATCTTTAACTAAGAATGTCTGCCTTTTGCAAAGACAAGCTTTGGGCCTGTACTAAGTGATCTTTTAAAACAGAATCTGTTTTAAGTCTCAGGATACAATCAGGTAGTAACTTTGGGGGGTAATGTTTCTCAAGTGCCACTGCTCACAGCTGCCCACCCCAGCATCAAACAATACATGAGTCCTTTGAATAACAGAGGTTGTCTTCCCCCATAATCTGGCAAATAGGTGAAAGCAAAAACACTGTACATGCTGGGTTCTTTAAATGACAGAATAGGCAACAGAGAGCAAAACTGCATGCCGTTATCAACTCTAAAGCAGACAGAATCAAAATGAGCATAATGTGACTCATCTGTATTTTAGATGATAGCTTGCGCAGTAGGCAGTGGTTGCAGTCAATATGCTTGGGTGGCATTACCTTGAATAGCATTATCTGATTATTTTTAGGACAGCACCCACATGGGTGGCATTAAGGAACATCATAATCCTCCGTTAGGCCACTCTGCAGGTGACAGTGTAAGTGCAAATATAATACACAGCAATTGGCAGGTGCTCCTACATCAGGGTCTGGAGGAATACAGTGATCAATAGCTTGCTCTGTTCTCAAAATGAGCAGTACATCAAAATCATACCCTATTTTGTGAAACAGAGGAAAACAACAATCCATTGGGTCAAGGTTGCCTAAATATAATCTACATAACTGAAATAAGACTATTAAATCCTTATTAGCACATTAGCACTACTGTAACACCAAGATAGGTGTACTTAGACACAGAAGTGTTGTCATCTCCAAGTAGTCAAAAACTGTAACTGAAATCCCAAGAAAAATGAAATTAAAACCAAATTGAACAGCCTTTTGACGTTTTCATCTTTTAGGATGCTTACCTCCTCTTCCCCAAGCATCTGCTTAGGACTGTCGTAAGTCAGCACACTGGGCTGCAGGGACATTTGCTTGACAAAGTACATCATTGCATTCTGACAGCGTCTTTGTAGGATCATCTGCAGCCAACATTCATTTTTAAATACAGACTTAAATGTGTTGTCTGTGTTTCAGTGAATACACAGATGTTGACCTTCCCTTGTTACTGGGGTATGCAAAGCTGTCATGCTATCCTTTTTGAACAATGGGAACTCATTTCCAGCTTTCTACTCCAACTCCTTTTGCATTGCTCTCTCCTTTTCCTCTTGCACACTTTGCTGCTGCCACGTGCTTCCTTCTACTCCTCTCAGCTGTTGCCAATAGCTGACAATTTTCTTTCTGTCACTTTTATGCTCCATTTTTACTCTCTCCTCCTATGTTCATTATATGACAAACATTTCCATAAGGTGACCTCATTCCATTTCCATTGGAACAGCACAGTCCATCTTTGTTGAGGACAAGCATGGAAAATGGTAACAATTTTGCAGTAAAGCAAAATTGCATGAGTTTAAACACAGGAACTAAAATTAATTAGAATACTGAACAGTTGAGGGATTCAGAATAAATAATTTAACTTCAGGGAATCTACTTTTATATTTTAATTATATAAGACATAGATCTTAAAAAACATGCAGAATATATCAAATAGTAGCAAGAAGTACAACTATATTTGTTATTTACCATACCAAACGCCTATTATATTCTAATCTTTTGCCTATACCTTTCAGGATTGTTTCAACACGCAACCTAGAATTCACAGAATAATGTGAAATAGTACATACGTTTTCTTTTGCATCCGAGTTTTATCTAAAAGTCTGTACAGTTGCTTTTGTACTAACAGAAGTTTCCTGGTTTCATTCGCACTCTATTTAGATTAATAAGTTCTCACTATAGGTTTAGAAAAGTGATTTAACTAAGAAACAGCTGTCCTTAATATTTATGAAGTTTGCAAATTCTGCAGCCTCTAGCACAGGATAAGGTCACAGCTTTTCCTACTCCCCTGCCATGGCACCAGCCGCACACAAGAGGAGTCCAGCCTCGGTGCTCAACTGCTGCGCTGCCACATCCAGCGGAGCCTACGAGCGTGGTCCACCTGCAACTAGCTCTGACCAACCTGTGGGCATGGGCAGGAGGGTGGCCACATCCCAGATTCCTGCACATCTGCAATGGAGGACTGGCTATCTGATTTGTTCAGAGGTTGCTGCGGTGGCTGTATGTAGTCATGGATGTACAGGGGAAAATAGGAGCTGGACCAGCTGAGCACTGGACCCCTTCCTCCGACATACACTTCTCTCCAGTCTTGTTTTCCAGTATGAAGCAGTTTGAAATTACTGGCCATCATAGATCTGAATCCAGACTGGTTTGATATCCTGCAGAACATCATGTCTTAACTCAAGATGCCCTAAACTACTGAGTAATCCAAAAGGATTTCAAATATCTAGAGTGCACTGATGTAATCAACCTTTTAAAGTTATAAAAGACAAATTGCAACATAGCTCATTTTCAGGACTTCAGTTTACTTCTAACCATATAAGGGAACAAATGGCTCTGTTTCACATGCAAGATGCAGGTTTAAAAAAAAAAAATCACACCACTCAGCTAAACTGTAGTAACTATCTGTTGTGATCATGGCCAGAGCCAAAGACCTGAATTAAAAATATAGGCTATGAAACATGCCAAGTGATTTATGGACCTGTTCCTTCTTTGCTCACTCCTTCAATCCAGTGCTGATGAAATGTCTCTGTAATGCTCTTTAATTTTCTACAATGAGAGAAAACTAAACCAGCAAATAAGGTTGATTAGTTTCAGCTATCTCAGCTAAAGCAGGTCCCAGAAGAACATGACAATTGCCAAACATCAGGTAAGGGAATGAGGAGATCACAGGAGGAGGAGGTCAGAGCTAGGGCAGAGAAGCTGACCTTTTGGTGGCAGCAGCCCACTAGATGGGCTCAGCTGTGAAACTTTGGCTTAGCCTATAAAGACTATAATTTATTACTTTTATAATTTCACATTTACTACAGGCTACTAAAGCACGCATTCACACATTGCTGGTTTGATGCAAGGTAATTTATTACATGGCGTGTCCCAGAGTTAAAGCACAGAAATAGAGGGATGACAGTTAGCATTGTGCTTTGGACTCTGTCCACATGCTTGTGGCTTATCCTTCTGCCTCCAAATTACTTTGAATTAACAGACCACAGTAGCACATATTATTCATAAAATGTGAACCTCCAAGTACCTACACCTGGAAATACACATAAACCATTCCAAAGGCTATGACACCTTGGGGGAAAAAAAAAATGGTTACTGAGTAAGAAAGAAGCACATATCTTGCAGAAATATAGGGGATAAAATTTAGGAGGTATAAAAACATGCACTTGATGAAGATGTTGTGTAACACATTAAATAATTTAAAGTCATTGCTTAAAAATAAGAGATGTCAAATCTGGAATAAAGTTGTTCTCATGGCATTTGGGATGTTCAGATTAACTTTTGCAAAAATGTCTCTTATCGTTACAGTTTGCTTAGGCTTATTCCAATCATTTGTTAGGCCAAAGATTACCTTGAAAGTTATTAAATAAGGAAGCAGCATTGTAATACAAAGAAAAAGAGCTGGAACACTTTTAAAGTATGGAAAGTAACTTGTGAATGCCACAAACACTGAAGATATTACTTCCTTTGGCTTCTACTTTTTTCCTGTTAAAGAAATTTTTTTTGTGAAACAAATTACACTACTACAATGTAAGCTGAGCCCCCTTTTGACATCCTTATATCTAAATCCAACTAGTACTACTTATAAAAATAGGCACTACTGGGAAATAAAAGGGCAAGAATCTGGTACTCCAATAGTCAAGGGGTGAATTTTCTAAATACAGTCTCTCCTGTCCCATGCAGATAACATTTTCTGTGCTACACTGAACATTTAAACTCTTGCAGTAAAACACATATGAAATTTTAGGCTGAGTTATTAAAGGTAACCATAATGTTATATCCATGGGAATTATTCAGAGACACCTTTAGTTTTAAATAGAAATGCAAGAATACTTTTAACACTCAGGTACATATTCTTTTTGTTCTTTACAGACACTTTTTCCTTTAAGAGAGATTTCTAGTCTGGAGGCAGGAAGACAAACCCTGATGTGTTTGTCACTTGTGGCATCCTGTGCATGAACAGGTCTTCTCTGTTCATTTCCCTTATTATAATGAGAAAGCATAACACAAAGGAACATAAGGAATAATTTGTATGTTGAATAAGAATATACAAACGCTACTGGAGGGTGCTGAAGCTGCTTTGAAAGGGTAGGCAAAAATTTCTTTTGACTGTGGAGTTCTCAGTCCACTACATACCTTTGTGCAGTCCTACTGAAATAAGGAATTGTACATAAGGTTGTTCAAAAAGTCATGCAGAGAAGTTTTATTGTTATGCTGAACCAGCTTAAAGCAAAATTTCATATCGGTTATTATCTCTTACAACCACATTGTTCTTCCAGTTCTGGAAAAGGGTTAATGCTTCTGCTTTCATCAAAATATTATGTCTCTTATCCATTACACATAAACCTTTGACAATTAAAACCAATGGAAGATAGTAGCAGACTTCTCATATTTATAACAATGACATAGAAGTGCTCAAAAAACAATTCCACCAAGGTGCTATTTTCATTTAGTTCTATAGAGCCAAATGGATTACAAGAAATATGGCTTGTTTCCATTTTATCCTTAAGCATACATGAACAGACAATGCAATAATTACATATGTAATTATGTAATACCATATAGAAAAAATATTACATATAGGAAATGAGAAAAATAAATGCAGATTTTATAAAAAGGCTACGATAAAATACGTTGCTCACAATAAAAAATTATAATCTGAACAAAATTCGGTAAACCAAAAGAAAAAAAGACTAAGAAGAGGTGGAAGGTACATAACAGTGACAAAGATGTGCAAAGGAAGGAGAAATAGAAGGGGCAAACTGTGTTACTCAGTTTTAGACACAGACATCTCCCTTGTTCCTTTTTGTAAGGTGTTTTGTGGACATCATATATTTCTGTATTTCATTACATCGTTTTTAAAAATCTAAGTTGAAACTCAAAATGCAATGAAAAAAATACCAATTTATGCATTAAGCATTACAAATTAAAAGCTATTTGCAGACCAGCTGACCTGCCATAATTTGTGGACTTCAGTCCTTAGGCAAATGAAAGAAAAATAATTGCATTCCAGCTTCAGAAAAACCAGCATCCTCCCAGGCTAAACTCAAACCACTGTTAATAATTTAAATATTTTCCCCATCCTCAGTATTACTACAAGTTTTACTCTTTTTTTTTTATAAGCTGTTAAGTAAACAAAATAAGTCTATAGAAGAGGGTAAGTTCAAATAATTCTACTTATAATAGATAATAATTATTTCTTGTAAGTCTACAAATAATCAACAGCCATTTGCCAATGGTATCTTATGTTCTTAACTAGGAAAAAATACGCTTATATTTCAATACTTCCAGTTCAAATAAATAAGTAGCACTGTTCCTCCTTGCCCACTTTAAAACCTTTTAACAGACCTTTCAACTGACTTGGCACTGTTCGCCTCTCATACCACGTCTGCTTAAAGCTCCTGCAGCCAAAGTAAACATGTTGTGTTTCATGAGCAAAGGCTAGTTTGGAAAGAGAAATTTACTAGTTGACCACATATAACTAAGTTGGAATGGCTAAATTAGTGACGGGAAAATATTTCTGAGTCTTCTGTCACCTTTTCCAGGTTGAAGGTTACCTTTTCTCTCTCTCACTATAAATACACATACACACACATATGTATACATAAAATTTAATTTGCTTTTAATAAGAGAAAATGAAGACCATATGAAATAATGAAACTGAGCCACAAATTTCCCAGCCTTTCACAATTATATTTAGAAGAGAAAGGGTTTCAGAGAAAAACATATTACAAAGTTTTCCCAAACTTTGTTCAAAAAGATTTTTTGAATGAAAAGTGCTTTTAAAAAAGAAACTCAGATTTTAAAACTTTATTGAGATTTCTTTCCATTTGTGAGGGACAGAAGAAATTTAGTCACTTTAGAATATAATGACATTTTCCAACAGCTCACTTCATCAACCATGTCACTTTTATCTCCACTCACATAAAAACAATCACATCTTGCATATAATTGCTTCCGCTGCTCTTTCAAGGCATAACAGCTAATTTCTAACATTGCATTAGTAGCACTGTAAATCAATGCTCTACATTTCCCTTAGGCTCTTTTGGAATCTTTAACTAATCCATGATGGGGTGAAAATTATGTGTAGATGAACTGGAAATTCACAGATTGAACAAGGTATTAAGTTGTAGCAGGAGTAAACAATTTGCACTCTTCCTTTTTTTTTTTTTTTAATCAATACCTAATTTGGGCAAATCCATACTCCACTGAATTAAGTCAGGCTAGCATAAAACACCTAGCTGTAGCCAATGTTGCAAGTATCAAAGCTGTGTTTGGTCCTCAAACAAGGCATACTTATAGCGTTTTCTGTTCTGCCACATTTTTTGATGTATACCTATTTATCTAACTGCAACAGCTAAAAAAAGTAAGAAAGCCTTCGGGACTGATTAGCTTGGATTTATTATTTTTTAAAAATTCTCAACAAATTCACTTCTGAATCGCAAAATTTGTCTCTTATAATAGCGCTGGTTGATGTAATAGCAGATACTACTTTTCCAACCCATGTTTGGAGGCTCCTTCTGCCGTAAATCAACCCCAAGATATTGCTTCTATCAGTAAAGCATCAAACATATTGTAAAAGATAAATTAAACTGTCTTCTGTGACTCTTGACCTTCTTTATGGAGGAAAAAAAGCACCATCATACTAATCAAAAAGGTAATTGTTCTATAAATCATGTGAGCAGTATGAGGCTGTTCGTGTGCTGTAAGCAGAAATTGTTCAGCTGAATCAGTAACTAAAAGCATGAGTCAACTTTTGAGCTAAAGAAGGTGGCTCTTATACTATTATCTAGACTAGCCTTTTTAGGAGACAAAGACTAATGCTACCTAATGTCACTTTCACAAATATTGAGCTGTTCACATTGTCTAGTGTGTAAAGCAGGGCTTTTGCTATATCTACATTTCTAGAATACTAACACAAACTATGTCGGTTTAAAACGAGGAAAGACAACAGCTCTAGAGTTCTTCTTGGGGATGAGACTGTGGGGTTTTTGTTTTGTTTTAGCTTTTCTGTTTTGTTTTGGGTTTTTTTTTTTTTTTTTAATCTAAGTGAGTCATGAAGATTATGGTAAAATCTCTGTTGATACAAAGGAAACATTTATTTTCTATATAGAAGGGGACCTTTAATTCATAAGGACTCATTCTCTTTTCAGTCTTTACTGTTTGTAAAAACTGCAGTAGCTCTGAGTTTTCAGAAAAAAGTATTTAATATATTAAGTTTAACTACAACAGATGTTCTCTGCTAAAAGGAAAATATCTGCTTTTCCAAGGGGTGTGGAAGTATTTATCTTTCACTTTCTTCAAAATCGCTCAATCACTAAGTGAAGTTCTAGGAACGCAGTGTAACAGACACCAAAGCTGTTCTCCCTGGATCCACTGCTTCATAGCATACTCCATAATTGGTTACGCGTATTTGTTACAAAACTTACCACTTGCCACATACCAACTACCATATTTTGCAGTTCAGAATGAAGAAGTTCTTCTGTTCAAAATCATAAGCACACAAATAGGATTTCCAGCCTTCCCACTCATCCAGCTCCAAAGCCTCTTTCCTCTAAGCATCCTACAGAGAACTGCTGTGTGGAGGAGGCTCCTTCCAATTCCCAGTTTTGTATGCTCTGGCATTTTGATGGAAATAGTTTGGTGTAAAAGAAAAAGTTCTTTTCCCTTTCCAGCAGCATTCTTTTTCCACTCGTAGTCTGTAACAGTACAACTATTTCTTTTTGCTGTAATTTGATAATTTATTTTTAGGTGACCAGAACTGGCAGTTCTACACAATCTGTTGGACACAGGAGAGATACCTACACAGGCAAGTGCAACCAGACTCTACTTACACCCTGGGCTGGCTGCATACAAAGCAGTGGTGGCCTGGAAGCGGCTGCATTAGCATGGATATCCCCTCAGTAATACATGTATAAGTGCTCAGGTGCTGCACCACTCTAGGATGATCACACAGCTTACAGTCAAGGCCTGATTCACATCCAGCCAGCTTCTGCAGAAGTGCAAGAGTCTGGTGCCAGCTGTATAGACATGTCCAATGTGCTCAGAGGCCCAAATACCAAAAAGCAGGATTTGCTTTGTGTAGCTGGCCAGAGGCATGAAATATGCTGAGGAGCATCCTCCTGTAAAGCTGCAGCTACTAGAGAAGAGGCAACCTCTCAGTAACTCAAATGGAAGTACAAGAAATCTAATGGGGTCAGCTAGACATTAGCAATGGAAGATGTGATGTAGCACTTGTGAAGAGTTAATAATCATAGTCAGAGGAAAAGTACAACCTGCTACCATGGTCTCAAATAGAAATCAGTGTCCCAAATTTATTTGTGTGCATTTGGCAAGTCACAGAAAGGGTTTTATATCCACTCTTCTGGCCAGAAAAAGGAGCTGTTTTAGAGCCTCTCAGCAGAATTTGCCAGATGCAAGGTCAGTCATGCATCTGTCAATAGAAACACTGTGAAATGCTTCATGTAGGTCATGTAGGCTTTGGGCCTGCCAGGCTTGACAGCATTCCTTTGTTGACTTGTATTTGCTGCCACAGCCTTATTTCTACCTTAGCCTTTCCTGTTTAAAGTAATTTTCCAGCTCGAAAGATACACTTCATACTAATTTAGTAGACTATCCTAATAGAAAACCTTTGACAAGGGCCGGACTTTTGTCAATATGGACAAAGTCAAGATCCAACAGGCTCTACTTACGGATGCAGGGGGCCAGTCTAGACATTTGCTCTGGTGAACAGTACAGTCTGTCATTCTGCTCCCCATCATTTGCAAAGGAGATGAGTTTTAGTGTATAGAGCCTGAAATAATTTTGAAACTACTCGTAATTTCACTTTTGGGAACAACCCTGTTCTGAAGCATAATGAATGAGTTAACTGAACTTATATATAAAAACATTAATGAATAATTCTCAATAGATGCTTACATTATTTAAAGCTGTTTTGGAAAAGAGGAAAGACGACACTTGAAAAAGCAAAGATTTTGATGCACTTAAGGGTAAAGTCTCAAGAACAGTTCAAGGAATGTTCTTCCTTTGATAAGGAATAAATGCTCCTCTTTCTTTTGAATTTGCAGATGAACATATTAAATAGAATTTTTACAAAGTTTTGCTACAGCTTACCTAGCACTGACAGATATGTCTTGGATGTCAATTAGTATAAAAGTTGAATTTTTAAGTCAGGAACTAGTTGAATTCACAGATTAGAAAGAAATGGTTATATACTTTCTATGTAATTTCACAATTTTGTCTGGAATAATTTTTTTACATCACTTTTCCAAAACTAACAAATATTTTGTAATAAAAACTTAATTTATTATTTTTATATATGGCCTGAAAACGGTGTTGGAAACAAATACTGAAAATTAGGTGATGTTAGATAACTTTTCATCTACATAGAGACAAAAGATGTCTTTTATAAAAAAGCATGTTTGTAAAGTTTATTTGTGGAAGTCTATCATCCAATCTGTATACTTGTATACAGTATATGCAGATATATATATATGAATAGCCACACATGTGCAGTATCCAAAAGACAGAATATCTACCATATCCAAACAAGCAGGATGATGATAGGATAAAAATCTGATCAAAAGAAGATAGATATAAAAATGGAACTGATTTTTAAAGCAGTGTTTGAGAGAGAGAGAAGAGTTCTTAAAATACTAAACTAAGAAAAAACAAGTTCCTTTGGAGATATAGGACAGATTGTGTGTCTGAAGTAGCCATCAATGATAGTCCTTGATGCTTAGATTCTCCCAAATCAAAACACAGCCATGTAGTTTTACAAAGTTCAGTTCTCCTTGCATACTATAATGGTATTCTACAATACTCTAATGCAGAATTCACATTTAAAAGTTAAAAAAAAAAAAAAAGAAAATTCCTGCCGAACACTCAAAAGATGTAATCACAAACATCTAAAGGGAGCTCCCTTATGTGGTGTGAAGTAGGAATTCTCCTCCTGAGAATCAGGAGCAGTGTGTGAAGCAACCAGAGTAACCCACAGCTAAATAAAAGCTAGGATGTTAGGTTCTTAAAGTTATTCTTTGGGCAGAAAGAAATGCTGGGCAAGCTTCTTTGGCTTGTGTTATGACAGTCAGAATGAATTGTTGTAATGACCCAGTCTGGCTTTGGCCAATGAAATATTTAAAATTATGTTTTGCTCAAGGGAGAATAAGCTGGAGACACATGTCAAGACTCCAGAGAATTGCTGGGAAACCTGGTAGTGATTTCTCAGATAGCAAGAAGGCTCTTCAGTCTCACCGAATTTAAATAAAATTGAAGAAAACAAGTAACTGAGCAACTGCAAGAAGAAACCTGAAACAAGTGGCATATCATAAAAATATCCGTATTTGTTTCCTTCCGGAAGAAGCTCCTGTTAAGTTCATGGACATAAACAAAAGTGCCCTGAATTCCAAAACTGACCTGACCAAGCAGACAGCATTCTTGGGCTGTGATCACAGCAGAAACATTTCATCACAAGCCTGAGTCACTCTGCAGTTCCTCGGAGCCAAGAGCCAAAAGCAGGTTTTTCTTTATTGTGTGCATACAAGCAAAATGAGTGAGAAATTGAAAACTTAATTTTTATGCAGTACATCCAGGCTAGCACTCAAAACTCAGATGATCTTCAGTTCTGCTAAATGGGAAAGATGCTATTTAAGATGAGACAGACTGAAAATTCTGCTCTCAGACAGGATGACAGAAATTGTAATAATAAAATTAGAAAATCCAGAGCTTTCATCTAGAGTAGATGGTGGTTCCTTCTGAAATTTCAGGATTGCTGGCTTTTGACTCAGGTTGCATTTTTATAGGAACACATTTTAAAGTGAGTCAATGAACACACCAGCATCTCTGTTGGTTTAATGTTAAATATTTGAGTTTTGGATACAGTGTTTTTGAAGAGATGTAAAATATGACCTAAACTATGTGAATGATTCTATTTAAAAGCAGTGATTCTATGTCACTATGTTCAGACAATTTTCAGCAAGAATATAGTGTACAATGCAGCAGTTTCTTGCCATCTAAAGCCTCTATTCTAGTCAACTTCAAAAGTGTACTTCCTTCTCTGTCTGGGCTTCATTTTTCAAAAAAGGACTCACTCTGCTCATGCTGCTTGGCTCCAAGGAACCCCTGCTTGATAATGCATGAGTATCAAGAGCTGATATAAGGAGCAGCAACAAATTCTTTCGCTCACGCCATGTTGAATAGCATAGATAGAACACAGTAAACAGTACAAGGAAGCATCAAATACATGGAGAAACGGGCAGCAAAGCTAAAGGTATGGAAGATGGAAAGAAATGCATACAAAGAATCACTGAAAGACAGAGAAAAGCCTTCATTTCTAAAATGTATTGCTTGCATGTTTTATGTAAGAAATGTGCAGTGTTCACACTTTTAGTTAAAAGCTAAGTGTGCTCTCCACTTACACCCACTTCCACCAGCCCAGAGTCTCCAGGAGAAGAAATCCTGCAGGTCTAAAGGGACTGAAAACACATTCTGATGTGCTGTTGGAAAAAGGATAGCCTGAAAGCAGAACAGGTTTCCTTTTTTGTTTCCTTATGGTTTGCCATTTTGCCTTTTGCAAACTTTGGAAAGCGACTTTCAAGAACTGATTGGCTGAGAAAAAAATTAGCAGTAGAGTAGAAGATAGGGAAAAGGGGGTATTCTTAAAATGTATTATTTTAATATTAATTATATTCTACTAAAAAAACCCCAACTACAAAGCAAAACAAATCAACAAAATCCTTTGCTGCTGTAAAGTATATTCATATCAACATAAGAAAGAAAATTTTTACAGTGAGAACAATCATTCACTGGAAGAACCTCCCCGGGGACATGGTAGTATCACCATCACTGGAGGTTTTCAAGATGGAATGGGACAGAGTGCTAGATAATCTCATCTAGTCTCCCTTTCCCATGAAAGGTTGGACCAGATGATCATTCGAGATCCCTTCCATGCTGGACTGTTCTATGGTTGTATGATTCTTTTGAATTCTATGATTCCATATCAGAATCTTCTCCTGCTGCAATGTGTCCATCTATGCTCCCGAAACCAATAGGTGTAGAATCGGCATGGATCATAGATATGACAGCACGTAAGTTTATATACTTCTTAAATGTCATTTAAATTACTCTGTGTAACAGAACACTTCTTAGATAAGGTCTTATACTTTGTGGCAAGACTAAAGTTTGCAGTACAAACAAGATGTTATGCAAACATTTTCTGTCTCCCTGACTCTTTCATGGTTTTCAGCAGTGATTCAGCTTCAGCAGAAACAGAATAGAATAGTTCCCTCCAATCTTTTCTGATCCATAGCATGGGAATTAGGCAAACATCCTGGGGAATGAGACAAGCTTTAAGAATTCAGCAGTGACCAAAATCGGTCAAATCAAAACATCTGCCTATTCTACTATCTTGTCTCAAATAGTTGCCATAAGCAGATGCTGAGGGAAGGGTCAGTCATGGAAAGAACATAACACTTAATTCCAAAGAAATAAAACTGAACTCCTCATCTTCTACCACCTAACTGTTCTAAATATGAACTATAATACAAATGTGGTCAGCTGTATGATCTCATCCTCCTCTATCAGTGAAAGTACTTACAACTGCATTTTAGGAAGGTTTGACTAAAATGTGGATGGCACCTGCCCTGATTTAGTCCTTTTGGGTGGTTCTGCCTACAGGGAGCGGATGCCATTCATCATCATCAGGCACTAAGGGCCAGATGCTAAGAGAGATGCAGGCATTGCAGAGCATTCAGCACCAAAGTCCACTAAACAATGGACAAAGAAGAGTGAAACACTTAAGGATGGATTTGTAACTGTCCATATATTTAGTACCAGAATGCCTCAGTCAGCCACCTGGAGAAAAGCATGCATCTGAAATCTTATCTCCAGCCTCATCTGAGGACAGCAATTAGTTGCCTCTATAGAATTGGTATTCAGAGCATGAAACTGCCTCTGCCACTTGGGACTGAGGCTATCTGGGGCACGGGCTTCCATGTCTCACTGCCTAATGGAGGTAATTTTGCGAATACTTCAAGCACCTACAAAATTTAAGTCAAAATGTGTGGTGCCTAACAAGGCAGGAGTTTTACTGCAGGGGTCAGTTTTACTGATCTGAGACAGCACTCTTTGCAATAGCTTCACCCACTCAAATCCCTTTCACTGTTGTATTTTCCAGTAGAAACTAATCCACACTTTGTTTTCAGCGTTAAGAACTTCAGTGCTTAAAGAAATTAAGGCCTAGACAGTGAGCTTATTTTTTATGAGTATCGGGCTAAAAATTCTGTCAGCATGCCCTCTTTTCTTACCTTCTCATAACCTGACTGAACTAGACTCACTTCTACCATTCATCACTGAGCAGGCACGACTCCTGCCCTTGGAGCAACTCCCATTCTGCTGTTCTCTGGTCCCCTGACACTGGCTTCTTCCTGACTGGAAGGGAACATAAAACATATCCCTCATTTTCTGAATTACAGATACTGTCTGACAACTCAGGCTTTCCAGATGACCATAGCACACAGTAATCCCAAAGCCTCTGGGAGATGATCTACACTTTAGCTTACCTATGAAACAAAACTTCCTGGAAGCGTTGTGTTTACTGCACATGAGCACCATGACTTCATGGTGCACAGTACAGCAGGTAGCAAGGCCAAACCTCTTTGGACAGCACTGGACCTGGGGGCTATGTCTAAGTAAATTAAAAGACAACAGTATGAGCACACTGATAAACAATCATCTGCACTTTTATTTACCATTTTAGCTACTGCCGTTGAAACAGCAGTGGTCATATACATATATATATGTGTGTGTGTGTATATATATATATATGCGCCTTTGGCATCCAAGATTCCTGGCATGAGGGCACTAAGAAAAGCTGGAGGTCTGTATAATCATGAAAATCCTTAATACCTATCTAACCACAATATCCAGGAGGAAGCAAAGGGCAGGGGAAAAAAGAAAAAAACCCACCAAACAAAAAATAACCACAGAAGAAAGGCTACCTAATAGTTATATTCTGATTACTTTCAGAGGTGAAGCCAAAGAGTGATCACCCACGCATACGTGTGGAGCTTTAAAACTCTAATCCTCTCTCTGTACTTACATGCTGTAATGACCAACCAATTTCCAAAAGCATCTTACAATCTCACCCCCACAAATGGATGCACCCCAGAAGATATATTGATATTCCTAACTATATTCATAGTCCTCTACAGATTATTCTGATATACATATATATAGGAGAATACAACACTAATAGTCCAATCAGCTCCAAAACACAGAGAATATAGAAAGTATTTCTAAGTCCTCATATTGAAGGACAATAACTAAAATTCAGACCAAACATTCTGTACTAGACTAAAGAAAACAAATACCAGACCTTGGGAAAACAGAATTCAAAAAAACAGTTCTTACCAACTTTGCTGTTGTTTTTTATACTTCAAAAGTAGAAAACACTGTTCCTCAGAAAGAGCCAGGAACATTGCAATACTCATCTTTAAAAGGTTCTCCAGATGAGAACCTCATAAATGATTGGGATGAAGAAGAGAAGAAATCCCACTGGGAAGAGATAGCAAGCCTGAAGCTGGTGTACTTGTGAATTTAAACTTTTCCAAAACACTGGTTTCTTACTCTTAGGAACTGTTTGGCAAGAGGTTCTCAGATGGCAGCAAATATCAGTAAGGAGAGAGAATGCAGAGATAACAAGTGATCATGCTTTAAATTATAGAATTATAAAGGACACATATGAAACATTTATATTCTTGAGTTTTTTTTCTTGTGAAGATTGCATTTTAATTCATAGTAATTTAGTCTTAATACATGGCACCTTCAACACCAGTTTTTGTAGATTAAACAGTATTTAATATTATTATTAAAAGCTAAGTCTTTAATAGTAATAATAATAATAAGTAAAGGCTGTGAAAGCAGTTTTCCTCAAAAAAAAAAAAACAAAACACCACCCTGGTGCCCTGAATTGTAAAAGCAAAAGAGATAAGAACTTAACAATTAAAATAATTACCTGATGTTATAACATGGTTTGCTTCATCTCTAGTGGGAATTGTGAGGTTTCCTCAAGATTAAGTTTTCAGACAATTAAAACATTGCCAAATTTTCACCAATCCAACTCCAATTTCTTATACCTCTGGCTTTTTCAGAAAGATTTGTGTAAAACTGTTTGTCCATTTTTTAATAAAAAATTAGGAAAAAGTCTATACCCTGGTTCTGTACATCCATCTTGCAAAGCAGCTTCAAGTCCCTCATTCTTTCCATAGGTTTGGGATTTGTCACATATTTGTGTAATGCACAAAATATCCATTCTGCCATGAAATTCTATACAATTATTACAATTTTCAGATTGCATTTACACAATAAAGACTTATTAGAGTTGGCAGTTAAATGCTCCAAAGAGCCTATCTATACATTCAGCCTGAGACCTCACACCTACTTAGCCGCTTAACGGACCACTCTCCGAAAGAAACAGACTGTGTTTCTTTTGGAAAACGCAGTAGCAGAATAAAACTGCATCTGCTTTGTCCTCCAAGCAAAAGAACAGAAACTTGAGATGCTTCTTATGTGCCTTCCAGGCACGCGGCATGCGGCATAAATGCAGAAGTAGAGGAGCGCGCTGCACTGTAGGGGTACAGGCAGCTGGTGAAGTTTTGATGGGCCATAAGCTTGGCTGCAGAAACTCAGAACTAGGTTCTTAGACTCTGTTTATAAATTCATTTTCTGTTAAATACAGATTTGGGCCATACATGTCCTTTACAAAACATCAGAGGCCTGATCCACATTTGCATAAACCAGTATAAACCCCACTGCCAAAAAAAGGAATATTTTACTTCACAGGCCACTGTACAGTCACCTTAAGTGTAGCTAGATGCCATCAGTCCTTGGTGATAAGTTGTTTGTTGAAACTTTGACAGCCCTACAGTCCTTTCCTGAACATAAGTGTAACTGAGGGCAAAAAATGTTTCGTTTCAGTAGACATTTTAGATGCAGGCCATAAAATAACACAAACACAAAACAGTCTTGTTAACTTTTTTTGCAGTTGTATGCATGTAAGTATTCAAAATAACTGCCCACAGCTATTAGACATAAAAAAGCACATGCATCCATGCATATGAGGTGTCCTACTGGTCCTTCAGGTAACCTAGGAATGAAGGACTCCAGGGACAGCATGTTAACAACTCAGGAGAGAGGCTTCTCCCAGGGCTTTGAACAAACAGCCCAAGGCAGTTTTCCCATCAGCACAGCCAGATAGTAGTGTGGCCCACATGATCTTTTAGGAGAAGGACAGTTTAAAAATATTGAAATGTTAACTTGCTCTCTACTCTTGAAGTTGCAGAAGTCAACTCTCAACCAAAATAGATATTCTGATCCTTTACCTCTATGATTGTTTTTTACTTTTCATTCTCAAAAGACCAAGATCCTGAGTTCCCATGAGCCCATTTAGCTCTAACTGGGAGATTCATAGGTAATATCACTGTGACAGCTTCTAATCAAATTCTCTAGAAAACACATATTTGCTTTCTTAGAGAATATGAATCTTTACAGCAAGGTCTTTCTCTCCTTCCAAAAGATGATCCAGTAGAAGTTTAACTATTCCAAAGCAATTTTAGAAAGAACATGACAAAACCGTGTCCATTACCCCCATTAAGTTGGTAAAACAGATCTTCCTTTTCCAATGCAAAAGTTTGTCTCACCTTTATTTGGCATTTTTGATCCCTAGAAACTGGAAAAGGTATTAAAACTATCCTATGCTATTAGTAAAGAGTTTAAGGTTGTTCAGAGATTATTTCATGTATCAAAGAAATTCTGCTCATGCTCCTGCTAGCTCTCAGTTCTCCAGCGGTGTTGACACTCCCGACATGACTAGCCTAAACATATTTTCCCTTAAAGTATCTGCAAACTATTGGTGCACAAACAAACAAAAAAACCTGTTCTAAATGACATGAGTGTCTCAGGGATAGAGTACTGCATGAAGGCCTCAGAGGGAGAAGCCTGCCAGAAACTTAGCATAGTTCACATAAACACTCTGCGGTCATCAGCACAGCCCAAGGTGGAATCCAACTCTGAAAGCCAATACAATTTATGTACACAGGACATACCAGAAAAGATCTGGATTTAGACAGGTATAAAAAGGAACCAGGAGGAAAATATGTTAGAAATGTTAATTCTACTTTTACTTACTAATATGTAGGTAAGCAAATACATCCCACCATAGGTCTATAGACACAGGACATCTACTTTCTGAAACAATAAGCTCTCTCTCAATGACCTAACATGCATTCTTGGTCACCTAATATTTCAATGGACAAACAGTGTTTAGGTCCTGAAAAAAGGAGAATTTTTAAAGATGCTCAGCTTTATATAAAATTATTTCAAGCTCGTAAATGAAAGGGTTTCAATCCAAAAAACAAATTCCAAATCTGACTCCTGTAACTTCTACTGAATTTGCAGATGGACCATCTGTATACAAGGATCCTTTTTTGATTCTACTGCATCAAAATCTAATACTGAAGTCTATTTCTCACTCACCAAAAAAATGTAAAGTACCTTTTAAAAAAATTGCTGTCATGCAGAATGAGATTGCACATATAAAGACAGAATTTTGCCTTGTTTATAGTGCAGAATTGGATAACCAGATACTAATTGGATAAGCCATGCAATGGCAATAAGGCAACGTTGAATTGACTCTACCAGATTTAATGATAAATGATGTGATGAAACTTGCTTGAATAAAATCTGTCATGCAAAATGTAGATACCACATCAAGTAACAGCATTCATTTTAGCCCTAGTTTCCCCAGATTCCACACTTTTTTGGGTTGAAAAATAATTTAGAGTAACACGGCAAGCTGTCTCAGAACCTTCAGGGTTTACATACATCCTCCCTTATTTTCTACATGTTAAAAAGCCTTCCTAATCATCATATGGTATTTTTTTCTCTGCAGACAAATAGCTACACTAGCTCTCAAACTGGAATTTACAGCTTGTGGGTGGCCAAATCTTTGCACCATTTGAATACTCTGGAGTATGTGCTAGGGAACACAGCCATTTGTTTAAGTTATACCCCTCTTCATTTCTGTCCAAGGTGAATCTGTAAAGAACTCCAAGATACTTGGAGTAGATGTTCACTACAGATCTTGATCAACTCTCACTCCCTTATATTTCAATGCTACAGCTGCAATGATTAGATATATTCCTCAGCCAGGCAAAATACACTTAAAAATGCCATTTTAAAGCTCTAATCAGAAACATAGAACTGATGCAATTTGGACAACAGACTTTCTTTGCAAAAGGTTTTCCAAAGTTAACTTTCAAGTGCTGTAAAGACCTACTAAATCCATTCAGTAGTGAAAATAAAATTAAATAAAACTATAGCAGTTTCATACTCAAACTATAATGAGTTTCAAACCTCAGTCACAGTGGTGTAACATATAGCAAAATGAGTACACCCATGAATATGCCTAAGATGCAAATGCACAATACACAATCTCAAACTAGTCCTAGATGGAGATTGCCAATTCCCACAACAGCTTGGAGCACAGTGCAAGGTAACCACAAGGCATTTACCCTGCCTTTCCCTCTGGTTTTGTAGCAGCTCAACACAGGTTGCAGCCAGACTGCTAAGCAGTGTAAAACTGCTTCAGCTTTTCAGCACTGAGGTCCAACCGCCTGTATAGAGCCAAAAAGGCTGGGTTCAGGCCCAGGTTAAGGCTCCTACATTTAAGGTGGTTTAATTTCCAGCGCAGCTGTACCCAAACACCATTTATTTCTCTTGAAGTTGTGTATTACATAGGCTTACATTCACCTAGTATGGTGAACTGCTCAAAGGTCTTCCCCCAGTTCATGAAAGTTTGATGAGAAAACAGACGAGCTGAACACCAGCTGTTGCCATGTCCTCTCTCCTTTTCTTTCATCTTTTGTTACTAAAGAAACCCACCGGTTCTACAAGAATTCAGCAAGAAAGATATTGCATGAGATAACCATAAAATTCAGACTCCACATCACAATCTGGACTATGTGACACAGATAAATGACTCCTTCCCTCCATATCCCATTTCCTATCCTATATGACTCTTTCTCACCCACATTTCAAGGTCCTAACTCTTTATCCTGGTTATTGCAGATTGGTGGAAGACTTCTTCCACTCCAGACCTGTAGCAATGCCATGTCAGAAAGTCTTCCCTGAAATCTGGTATCAGTCTGCTGCTGTAGCATATGCCATTGGCAGCAGCTGCTGACAGCAGAGCAGCCTCATCCGTTTTTATGGACCATGAGCTGTTTAACAAAAGGAGTCCCAGAAACTCTACCTTTACTTGCATCCCTAGCTAAATTGGCTGTTGGTTACAGATCACACAGAAGAAAATAGCCCATTTTTTAATGAATCAGCCGGGGACCTGGCATTTGTGGATTCAGTTCCCTGCCTCTCAACTTCTCTGATCTTTAGTAAATCCTTAAGGCTTAAACACATTCATATTACAGCACTTTAACCACATATAATCCAAGCAGCCATTACCCTTTCATAGCTATATTCTTAAGCTGTGACAATTACAAAGTCAAAGGTATGATCAATTTACTGTGAACATCAGGAAAGGTTTAATAGCTTCAGGGGAAGCTGAACACCTACATCCAAGAAATCTCAAAGCACTTAATTTCTGTTTGCAAAGTTACCAACTTTTACTTCTGTATGCAGCAGAAATATATCAGGCGCTTATCCTTTAACTCTGTGGAGATCCTTGCTTACATCTCACCATCGATGGGTGCAGAAGTCATCTAACCACCTCCAGCAAGAGTTCAATTTTCGGTTTTATTTTTCCACTATTTACCACAGTAACAGCAGGGTCAGAAAGTATCATCACTGGAAACAAGCTGGCAGTTTGGTCAGGTTGTTTGTCATGAGTTTAGGAGTCCCTATCCTTCCCTGGTATCTGGATAATTCTTTGTATCAGTAGTTTGAGAAATATTTACCTGCTCCACATATCAACCACTTCTATATAACTGTCTTTCAATCCTCAAATCTTTGAATGTGAGAGCCTACTCATTAAAGTATTTTTAAAAAAGTCATCCTTCATGTTCATGTGATTTTTCTCCTGTGAAACACAGGAGATACTGAAGCTTGTGGATTTTAGTCCGATAATAGGGTGTCACCTACAAAACTTTGCAGCCCTGATGCATTTTCTGTAATAATAAAAGCAGCCACTTCATTAGCACTTTATTACAAGCACGTAATTATGACTCTCCTTTATGACAACATAATTCTTGTAAAAATCCAATCTCAGCTACGTGAAACTAAAAACAGTCCTAATCATCAGGAACAATTAAGCTCCATGGACTCAAGCTTATTTTGCATAAGGGAGAGAGCATAGAAAGTTTATCTGCAACCACCAACAGAACATTTATAAGTTTCAATTTAAATAAATGAAAAGGAAACAGCAATATTTCAAATGCCAGGCTTAAAAAACCAAACAAATCCCTTATTTTTAAAGTGAACTCAGACAACTTTTATTTGTTCTGGCTGTAAAAGTCTGGATCCCCCCGCACCTGTTTTTAAACATGAAAGTTTAAAAACAACTCTGTGCCAATTGTCCAAACCACAGCAGGTATTAAGGTCAATGAATGAGACCATTCAGCAGGCTAACTACCTGCTCCATTGAGTACACTTGAAAAAGCAGCTCAGTTTCACCTATTTTTCAGTAACTGTTTGGAAGATTCCCCTAATTACGGAATACCTGAGGGAGATGCTTGAACTTTTTCACCTTTGGGAAAATACGGGTGGTTCCCACCCTTCTTTTACCATGGCTTCTACTTTATTCACTGTGGTCCAGGGGAGTCTGAAAGAAACCTTGAGTCCAGCAGGCACAGAGGTAGAACAAGATATTAAATACTCTAATAGACGTCAGAGAAAAATAAAGCATGAATTAAAGAAAACAAAAATACGCTCCTTCCCCACCCCCTGGAAAACATGACTATTTAGTATTTAAAGACCAGTTCTATATTTCAGGTGTTTAAAATCATTTAACACATCCTGTGAAATGATCTGGACCTATGGAAAACAAGCTTTCCTCCTTCCATCACTCCCAGGAAAGTTTGATCACATTTTAGTCCAAATCAAATTCTTACTAATTCAGCTTGCAGAAAAGCTTCATAAACCATTGTACTGACATGAACTGAGAGCGCAGTCAACATCAGGCAGAAGGCTGAAAATTACCATCTCCAGGCAAAAGGAACTGGAAACATCTTTACCCGGCTATGTTTAAGCAGTTCCAGAAACAGTTTTGTGGAACCCCCTCCTGAAAATCCAAAGTCAAATTTTCACATTTGCTTTGGCTATTCAGTGATCAGACCCTTTGAAATTTTTTTTTTCCTAAATTGTGGACAGAGTTAACTGAATATTTCTGGTTTTCCTCTCCATCAGAAAGATGCAAGTTCTGCCATCACCTGCGTGTTTACATTTTTAAACAAATCTAGTGACAATCCAAACTTTAAATATATAAACATGCATACTGCTTAATCAGAAATGCATTTGTGGGAGAAAGGATGAATACCAATATATAAAACCAGCTTGGTGTTTTCAGGATCTTGGAAATTGATCAGTTTTCATTTAAAGCTACACAACTGATATGAGTTTCAAATTAATGCATTCATTTGACCAATATTTGTTGTTTTTACTTTCAGAGACAGGGGAAGAAGGAATAAAAATGAGGAAGGAATAAGGTCAGGCCAACAACATACCCAAGGTACTGGAAAATATCTTTCCTAAACACCAGTACTTCTGTTTAATATGATTTACTCTAGTATCATAAATTCTCTAAGATGGGCAAAGATTACCTTATCTTTATACAAGCATAATGAAATGGGGCCACAAACAATGCAGTGTTGTTTAAAAGCATTAATCAATAATACTATCTGACTCTGAGGAACGTATAACCAGAAATTCATGTTAGTCTCAAAGCTTTCTCTATAACCTATGTGGAACACATCTTTTCCTGAGGTTTCAGCATGGTTATTCAGTGCCTCTGCAAGTTAACTCAGTCAGAATACAACTATAAATATTTAACTGGGTGTCATCTATTTAAATAGACTACTATATTAAATAGAGTTCTTGTGATCAACAGTTACCTGAGCTGAACAGAACAAACTGGTCAGCAGTCATTTTTTCAGTGCCAGAATAAATATAGACCATCTTTCCATTACTACTTGAAACTAGGACATTTATTCAACCACAATTACAAGTGTTAGATGTACAAGGGCTTTAAAACTATAAAAAGACTAATACAGGACTGTAGGGGTAACACAGTTTCTTTTGTTTGGTTTGTTTGAAGAGAGAATTGCTTATTGTATCTCCAAGTATGAATATGGATAGGACTGCACAGCCCCGCAGATTACCTCAACAAGCATCTATTACGGAAGACGGTATGCATTCTGAAACTCAAAAGAAATCTTCTTTATTTTGCAATTAGCAAGGTAAACATTTTCTTCACCAAGATGTCTTCTAGTCCCATGAAGTCCAAGTGGCTAGTGTTGGAACAGAAAATACCCTCCACGTAAACATAAAGTAAAAACAATGACAAAATAAAACAAAGAAACAACAACATCAAAACACAAAACAAAAGAACACCCAGACTCCCCATAGCTATTGAATTCACAGATTTTCCCGCTTCCTATTTCTTTGGGTGCATTTGACTGTGAGCAGTAAGAAGCTGAAAAACATCTGTATTAGTTTTGCCTATTAAGAAAGGTACAGTGGAACACTTTGTTCCTCTGTACTCCCATTGAGGGCTTACCCGGCCACTATCACAGGAGTGTGCAAACACTCTTCAGCATCGTGTGACAGAAAGGGAGAGGACGGTTTTAAACCATGGAGTTGAGATGATTTAGGAGTTTCCACAGTGTCATAAAGTGCACCACAAACTAGGAAACCCAATTACTCCTTTAATTTCACGGCAGGCTTTCAAACTTCTCGTAGAAGTTCCTAAGTGCCTTTCTTTGAGACCTTAAAATTGGAGACTGGAGAATTTCTTCATGGTGTTACAGACTATTAGAGTCCCTTGCAAAATGGTAGCTACCACGAGTTTTGGGTATAAGCACTTTAATAGAGGAAAACTTATCACAGACTAGGGTAGAGTCTTCAAAGTTTACTTCAGGCAGGTAACAAAATTGGAACTGACAACATCAGAAAGCACTTGTCATAGATACTGAGCTACAAGAAGCAAAATAATTGTGTCTTAACACTGTTGAGATTTTATGTCATCAATAAAAAGTTACTCCAAACTTTTCAGACTGCTTTTTAAACCACAGGAGAAACCTCCCACCAACACATTCTTGCCTCTTCCTTCAAAACTGAGATTACCCAGCGAAACAAAAGGAGTAAACCCCCACAGGTTCCACGGGTACCATATTTTAACATAAAAAGTAATTATAGATTACAAAAGTTTCAGGATTAAGTCTAAAAGCCAATTATTAAAAATAAGAAAAATTCTGAGTTAAAGCTGTGAATTTTTACTTTCATAGAACTCACAGTTCTTTGAAACTACCTAAGCACATGCTTTGTGCTTAGATGATGCAAAATCAAGATCACATACTCTAGAGTCAAAACAATAAATCTACACATATTCACACTGAAAATCTTCAGTGTCAGGAATATATTAGCCAGTTCCCAACTACTGCAAGGACCTAGCCCAGCCTTTCTCTGAGTTTTGCTTCTCTTTTTTTTTTTTTTTTTGGGGGGGGGGAGGAGTGGGGAGCTGTGTGTGAAAGGGAGTGGTTGCTTGTTTTATTACAGTTTATGCTTAATTAAGCTGCTCCACATTTCTTCCTCATAAGCATTTGCTTATTGTGGGACTCATTCAAGACCCTTTGTGAGTAACTTGCAGGATTGCAGTGAAAGTCAGTTCCCACTTCCCAAAGCATGGTGCCACTTCTATGTCACTTAGAGATGTGTTTCCACTCTGTGGGAGTAAGACACTGAAGAAACAGGATTTCAGAAAGCATGTGCATGTGTATGCTTTCTAACAACATTCAACAGCAAACTGAACATTCAGTCAGCAAATGTGATGAAACACTGCAGACTGCTGCAAATGGCATTAAAGACTGATTCCAGTACCTACTTCATATGTTCCAGAGAAACTATTTTGAGTTTTTTTATAGCCGTTAAGCTTATGACAAACTATTACATCACTATTTTGAAGGAACACTACCATGGCTATCTTTACATGGGAAGAAGCCACCAACACATAACTAAAAAGCAAGTTCTGGAGTGGTGCAATGGATCCACATGTCACACCACACTCCTGACTATTAGGGAGGTGGGACAGGGGGAGTAAGGGGCAGCGAAGATACCTTCATTTGAAAGTAAAGACAATTTTTTAAGTGCATAGCTACAAAACAAAAGCATCGGAACATTTGCACTTTGAAAACAGGTATGGAAATAACCTTTCTTGTTTAAAATGTGCTGTTACTGTAAATAGATATACACAAGTATGCCTACTGCACATATTTTTGCACATGCAAATATATACCGAAGCCTACCTTTCATATGCATGCTTAGAGCTAAACGCGTGTTAGTGCTCTGCCAATAAAAAATACCCACAGCAACAGGGAAAACATACAAAAGAAGTGAACTCCAATTCTACCTCAATTTCTCACACCCACAAAAAACAAAACCTCAAACCCAAGAAGTAGCATAAGATAGCACAATAGGGTGGGGCTCAGGTTAAACACAAGGACAACGGGTTTGCCTGTGTATACCTTTTGACCCCACAACCATCCCTATTTATGCAGAGACACACAGAGATTATTCACCTTCCTGGCCAGAAGGAGCCAAGACAGGAACTGAGGCTGCTAGGCAAATATCAGTGTACATTATTGGTGCTTTTGTAACATAAGTGTGCCTGCTTTGGGGGTATTTACGAATTAGGCTAGAAATTAGCATGTAACTTTATGTGCATAAAACTGTCGCCTGCTGTTCTTAACTTTCTTAACCAAATATTGTCAAATTAGCAACAACCACACTTCCCACTAAGGGCTGTATATTTAGATGTTTTAAAATCAAAAGCTATTTTTGGATTTATGTGAACCAAAAAAAGGTCCTAGAGCTGTATTTCTTCAAGGAGGAAATTAACTCTATGCCCATACATTTGCTGACTCTGTCAAAAGTGGATGACTGGATTCTCATTTGAACTTATGGAGAAAAATTTTTAAATGAAGCACCTTGAGAAGTTACACAAACAACTTGAGGACAAAGCTTCCTTTCTCAAAAGATTGAAAAGAACTGAATGCATGTAGTGGGAGCAGAAATGCCATCTCAGACATGCAAACATTCTCTGAAAACCACTGACCAGAGTGGACATGCAAGCTTAATGGGGAAAGCAGGCTTCAGTCTGAAGACTTCTGCAGCGGAAAGGTTTATTTACAAAAATGGAACATAGTGTTGTTTAGAGGATGGCTAGGAAGAATAGAAGAAAAGAACTGTTCAACAATACATTAAATAAATGATTGCAGCAGTCTTTAAATCACAACATTAATACAGCCTGCTAGTAAGCAAAGGTATTAGCACAATTGTAAGCAGAATAGACTTGATGGTCCATTGGTCTCTTTCAGTACAGTAACTTGTGTTCTAGGATATTTGCCATAATACATAAAAGCCAAAAAAGTTGTTACTTGAAGAGTGTGCAATTAAACAAAGACACAAAGCAGGTGAAATTCAGCCCACGTTAACCTGTCATTCCACAGGATAGCCGCACAGTTCAGGGCCACCAACTCAGTCTTTTGGTTGGAAAGGTAACAGGTGCCCCTTCTGTACCTACCATGCATGAGAACTCACAGTAGCACAGGTTATTTATTAGTATTCCTACAATATAACATGCTAGTACCCTTGCCTGATTATATTTCTACAATTGGTATTAGAATATGGGTGCATACAAGTTCTTCTGCATAGATACTGTTTGTACCTCACCAAAAGGCTCCCCAGACAGCTTCCACAAATGGCATGAATTAACTTAAAAAATAAATACATGCTCACTTCATCAGGACAGTAACCTGTAGCCCACAGCTTCCTTTAGTAACAACACAGATATCATTTATCTTTGTTTTTCCATTAATCTTTGGTACAAGGGAAAAAAAGACTTTCAAACACATCCAAAAAAAAAATCTAACTCCTACAAGACTGAATACCATATAACAATGTCAAAGAAGTCTGCAAATGGCAAAAGAGTTTTAATACACAGATAATTCACATATCAGTATTTTTGCTGAGAATTTTTGATAAAAGCAAAGTGCACTCTGTATTTAATTCTACACTTTCATCCTAAGTGAGAAAGGTTTGTTTATTCTCTCTTCAATCTTAAATAATATTTGAGAGTCACAAACAATTTGAGGACCAAAAATTACTGCCTATTTAGTCCTGAATACTAATTGAAGTGATGCTGAAACACTTTAAGATTCCATTATTTATTCAAAAAAGAAGTCACAATGTGTGGATACAGTCTCCAAAGCAAGATTAGTTTAACAAACTTTCTTAACGGCAAAAACCAATCTATAATCTGAAAAAAGAAAAGAGAGAAGTTGTAATCAAGTTTGATCCACCAACAGTAAAGCAGCACTAGTTCACATTTACTAAACTAAAATAATTTAATAGGAACAACATGCATTTAGTAAAAGTACAGCAATAACTGCGTTTCATTGAACAAACCTTAAATAAAGTTAATTTCTGAATGCAGAAAAGCTCAAAAAAAGCCCCACCAGCCCCAAACATCAGCCTCTATAACACCTGCATATTTAAGCAGAATGAATTTTAATACATCTGATACAACTAGATACGATGAAGTTCTCATTGTGTAAGGTAAACTTGTGTTTCAAGAATTCATAATACAGAAACATTACTTGGAGAATACACCTTATATGTAGTACTGTACCCCCAGCAACAAAACAGAAGTCTAGAAATATAATGTGAAGATAACAATCTCCTAAAACAATAACTGCTTAAAAGTAATCTTCAGGTTCTCACACAACTCCCTTATTAACATCTTAATTGACTGTAAGTTCTCCACTCACACCCCAATGAACAATTACTCATACAAGTAGCCTCTATAGGCTTTAGTAGGGTTACTCCTGAAAGTAACAGCTCACCAAAGTTGAAAATGTATAGTTCTTTCCATAAACCATTTACAGAGAAATCCAAATAAAGCACTTATAATTACCAACCTTACTTACAAGTTCATGATTTTTTCCAATGTTACTTTTCTCAGTTCTAAAAACAGAGGGGCCATAAAATTTTAGAAAATACAAGCTATGAGCAATACAATTTCATCAACAATAAGAAATCCAAGGGAAGAAGAAAAAAAACCATCCAAACAAAAAATTTAACAGGATCTAGAATGACTGCCCAAAATAGCTTCCCCCCACCCCAAAAAAACACACATATACACACAGATAATTACTGCTTACTGATTTTTGGGGAGGAGCTTATGTCCAGCAGTCACCCAGCTAGGGGGAAAATCATATAAATACTCAAGGGTGACACTTGAAATCATCAGCTTCTGCTCACTCACCAGTGGCAGAACTCCTCCTCAAAAGAGGAGGATTCACTGCTCTACTACTCTGCATTGGAGCTCCACAACATTCTGGTAATGTTATGATTTCACTTCATTCTATTTGGTTTTGAAGGTAACTTCTACAGGATACATGTCTTCTGGTTGGGGAGGGAAAGGGCTTGATATTTAAGGGCCAGTGACAGCATCCTTACTGCCACGGGGGCTATTTGAAAGGCTACAGAGAAAAGCCTGGTTTCAAGCAAGGCAATGTGAGATTTTTGCCACATGCTGAAGGAGCCAGGACTTCATGCTTCATTTGCTATAGCATTAGATGGAGGCAATAGGGTCATGGTAGAGTGTCTATGTATTTCCACTGAAAGTTTTTCTTCATTTCAGGATTTTTGATATATGCAATGCCTGAACTTGCTTTTGGACCTCTAGTGTAAAACTAGGAAAATAATCACTGTTTCTGAAGACAGTGGTTTTAAATAGTCTAGCATCCATTTAAAATGATTCTTTTCTTAAGAGTTAGACTATTGCCTCTAAATTCTCTACACAAGAGCTCAATCATTCAAAGCGATAGCAATACTGATTCTCTTTTTCTTAGATGGTTTTTCACAACTAGTGAAAGCAGGAGGAAGTAAGCACAAAATAATGTTACTTTTAATACCAATACTTTAAGAAAACTCATTTATTCATGCACAAGAAACAGAACTGAACAGCTTTCTGTATAACAAACTTTTTCTCTCCTTTCTAACACAGAACGCATTTGGAAACATGCATTTACAAATATCCTTACTGCTGCTGTTTTGTCTGAACATTGTCCATGGTAGTGATGGATATTTTTCTGAGCGGTACCAGAAACAATCCAGCATCAAGGGGCCACATTTTCTACCATTCAATGTAAAGAGTCAAGGTAAGTTTACTATTTTTTGTTAATAAATTAACAGAATTATTCCTAGTGGGTCAATACATGAACAAAAGCTCTTTGTTTATACTATTGGTATTCAACTTTCACTAATAGTTTAGGTTTATTAAAATACCATCATCACTGCAGAAAGAACTGGCAGTGGCTCTGGCAGTTGCCTCCTATTCACAAAGATGTACACTTGCCACAGACAAATTTTTTTTATGCTATAATGACTAAAGGCACATAGAGCAGAAGCAAAATCACAGCTACAGATCTGATCTTCAGTAGTGGGAATAATACATGATTGTGTGCATAATTATGTACAATATGGCAATTATTCTCAAATTTCTTGATTCAACACTGAGGTTTCTAACAATAGACCTGTCATCTACAATATTCAGAAAGAACTTTTACATATTCTATCAGGTTATCTCTACTCAAAACAGACCTTAGGTGTGAATTTAAATATATGTGATATATATGGCCAAATGAAGACCTGTTTAAAGTCTAGAAAGGCAAAGTAAATTGATATATAGTCATAAAAATGACATAAACCTCTACAGTTTTTTCATGAGTGATTTTAGCTTATAGTTTAATTATCAGATGAATCTCATAGAAATATAACAATTCTAGCTTTATTATGAAAAGTTCTCTTCATTTCATAAATCAGTCTTATTGTATAGGCAGACTGTATAGGCAATATATAATTGCAATGCTATACATTGTGATGTCTGATTTCTGGGTATCCTCTCTGTCCTTGTAAGTCAAATGGGTGGCTATACTTAGTGTTTGAAACTACTAGTTGTTTTATTTTTCCATGCTTAGGCCAAAGTTTTTTTTAAAAGCTTGAAATCAAAACTCCTGACTTCCTAGGTGCTGGTGTTATTCGATGAATTGTCCCCCAAAGGATGATCAGTCGTCTCTCTAAAGTTATCACAAAAATTAAGATAACTGAATCTCCCCTGTAGACATCCCTCCCTGGCCCCACCCCCAAGAACAACGTTATTTTCTTTCAGACATCAACTAGCTATTCAGAATAGCTGTCACTTTTGCTGTATCCCATCTACTTTGAATTATAATAGCCATACTTTGGTAGAAATGAGGAAGCCAGATTAGGGACTCTGATAATAGGATTTGCAAATAAGCTTCTCTTCACCAGAAAAAGGATGTTTTAGGCTTTTAGGTATCTGCAATAGAAAATAGGGTAGCACAACAGAAGCAGATCTGGAGAGCAGAATAGTTGCTGCTCCAGACATAGCATCCACATTACCTTCATTTAGGAGGTTTCATTTCAGAATAGCTCTAGTCTGATCCTATGGACTGGGTGCTCAGAAGCAGTACACACTGAGTCCAAAGATGCAGCCCTGGTCTCACCTCAACCAGCTCCAGCCCTCATGCTCCAAGAACACTCTGCAGTAAGACCAAGTGAAAGTGGCATGGCTGGGAAACTTACCCCCCAAAATGTTCTTCTGGGATGTACCAAAATACTGCCCCAGTTTCATCCTTTGCTTTCAACACAAGGACTTTCTGGCATCCTACCCTACCAGCACTCTCAGTTTGAGTTTAGGTACATGTACATAAACAGCTACTCTGAGGACTTACTAACTGGAATTCTCACTGGGTTAGAGCTGCATTTCTTCCCTCTCCCCTCATTAACTTTTCATGGTATTTTTCCATTACTTTATTCAAAATCATTTACATATTTATATTATTTTAAAGTGAAGTACTATATTTGCTTTATTATCCTCTGCCATACTTCTCTTCTTGTATTGTTTTTCTTCCCCAACCCCCATAGAAAACATTTGGTAAGGGGGCAACCAGCAGCCAATTAAGAAAAAAGAAAGAGCAGGGTAGACAGGAAATGGAGTGAAAGGGGGAAATGAATTGTCCTGAACTAAGTTTTCACTTTATATACTAATACAGAATCTAAAGTATGTGAAACTTTATATTTAGAATGAGAGTGATTACATAAACATGTGAGAAGTGTAAAATGCTGTCTATTTAGGAAAGGTAACAAAGACTATAGACAAGACCTCAAAAGCAGGAACAGCCTACAGTTTTAGACATGGGAGTCCAGCCATTCAAAATTGATTGACAGATCTTCATATGGGGAACAAGGATCAAAATGGAGGACTGGAAAACCACTGCTACTCTTCAGTCTAGAAAACAAGCATCTTATAAAGAGTTTTTAGAACAGTTTAAAGAGGGCAGGCTTAGAGATCATAATTTCTAGTCTGAGATGATCATGGAAGAATAAAGACCAAATTAATCTAACTAGTGTCCAGTGAGTTCTTTCATATGCAAATAGCTCAAGTAGCATATGGCAAGCTTTTCATCATAGCTTACTTTTCCTATTTCGTCACCAAACATTGGCTTCTAGAGATTTAGTTACCAATAAATTCTCTTTTTGTTTTGTACAGCTTTGTCAAAAAGCAGCCTGGAACTAAAATTTCAGTCTAGGTCAAAACTGGTCACTCAGGACAACATGTAATAGATCATACAATTTCTGTTGGCAATTAAACCCTATTAAAGGTTTGTTTAATTTGGTGAAACTGTCTTAACAGTTTCAAAAATCTTATTCTTGACAGCTCTCCAGTCAGAATATACTTTTTCTGTACGTATTTAGTGTTACCATTTTTTAACTATACCAGGACTTAATTTTTAAATGAGTAGCTCTGACCTGAAATCTTTGAAAAGTCCTAGTTGAAAATAAGTCTGACTGTTCAGCAATGCTTAGATAAGCCATTATTGCAGGTTATGCTAAAGTCTTCATACTTAATTCAATACATATATAGGGTTTGACTGCACTCAGAGAACATAAACCAACTTTGCATCAAGGTATGTGCCAAGACATATAAAAGAGTAGCCAACCACTACTTCAGTTTTCCTGGTAAAAATCCTACTTCATTAATGTGTACAGCTGTCCTTTCCTCTGGGGACTTACCACTGCCTCTGGAAAGCACAATTACCAGACATATTAATCTAAAAGCAACACAACTTTGAAACAACATAGCTCATCACAGAGAATATCTATAACAACATGAACACTGACAAAGCCCTTAGCACCTTTTGCAAAAGGGCAGCACCCACCACTTTGTGAACCTAGGACTGATATGAAGGTGCATCTAAAACATGGTAAAAAGCAAGAAAGAGAAGCACTCTGAAGCTAAAGCTTGATGAAATTTGCCATGAAAATTACATCAAGTGCAATAACTGCATGTTACTTGAATATAGCTGGATAAAATGAATGTTGCCTCCCCACAGAAATTAAACTCACTCGGACTGCCAAAGAACAAAACACACTTGGTAGGCTTGGACATAGTTCCTTCAGTTACGGTTATGAAAGAGCAGACCTGGCTGGGGTCACTGTTGCCTTCTGCCAAAGTACCCACATAAATATTTGGTTTTGGATTCAATGCAGTTGATGTAAAAACCTATTCGTATTTTTCCCCTTAATGCTTTACAACTGAAACAGCATTAGCTCAGGAACCTGTTTAGGTATTGTATTGAGGCTTTGATCTGACCTGCCTGTGTTCTCTGATGTAAACAGATAGTTTCTGAAGTTCTATCCATAGATAGAGCCTATGGAATAAATTCTGAGTCTTCCAGTTGAGTAAGCTGTTTTCTCTGATGGCAGCTCTCTTATCTGCGTTGAAGAGAAAAAGTGTAACGTGTAAAGAACATTTACATGCCACTTCTGCTGTAGGGTAAATGTTAATTCTGACAGGCTCAAGCCATTTCCAAATTATTTTACATACAATGTAGTTCTTAATATTTGCCATATCTTCTGTCACCTATGTAAAAAGAAAACCAACTTGTAATTGCACCCTACTGAATCTCAGAGTTCAGTAGTAAGAAATCCAACAATATCAGTAAGATACCAAAGATTGCACCAGACTCAACACTGGTACTCACAGATTCCACAATCTCCTTTGCAGCTGAGAGGAATGGGGGTTTGCATTTTCAGTTTGTCAGTAAATCAGACATTGCTTTCTTCCTATGTGTAGGATTTTAACAACTATCTTCCCTTTCATTGTCTTAAGGAGGATGAGGTAGGAAGGTGTGCAAAATAAGGTGATACACATTTGTGCTGATTTTATGCACCAGCAAAAAAGAAAATGCACTCTCAACACTTAGTAGATAAGAACAATTTCCCTAGCAATATAGGAGGAAGGCAACCTTGCAGATCCAACATCAAACCGAAAATCGAATGTATTTCATATACATCTCTATTTTTTAAAATACAGCATGTACAAGAATAGTTTTCTTCCTCCATCTCATTTTTGGTTCATCAAGACTAACCAGATTGGAAAAAGCAATTTATTATCTAAGACAGTAGAACAGTCATTGCATAAACTTTCATTCATATATATATACATATCAATACAAACACACACTGCTCTCTTTGCAAGAGACTGAAATGCAAATTTTAGCTGATCCAATTATTGATTTTATCAATCTTTTCTAAATAAGCATCAAACAGAATATGTTGCCATTATAAAAAACAGAATCCAGGCTCTTCTTATATCCCTCAGTTTTTATTTTTAAAATGACCTATTAACATTCATCATAGGTGTGGTATTTCGTTCAATAATGCTGCCAGTTGCTGCAAACTACTGAAGTAGTCTCCCAATATCCATGTTAATCTTGTCTGTAATGCCCTACAAATCAGCATCCTAATACCAACAGGAAGCTGCAAGCTCCCCCAAAGTGCACAGAGAACTAAGCAGTGAGCTTGTTTGTTTATTCCTCTATTTGTGACATTTGGTTAAGTGGCTCCACCTGCTGTTTTGATAACTAAGAAAATGAAGTATTATTAAAAAACACACCACCAGAATTCTGACTGCAGTAAGATGAATTATCATTTGTGACCTTGCCACTGTGTGAAATTTTTATGACAAACAAAAATCTTTAAGACAGTATTTGAAAATATAACATTCATATGTTTACAAAAAAACCTGGAGCCATGGCCTACTTTTGAAAGTGTGAGGTTGGGAAAGAACAGAAATCTCACTACTTAAATGTAGCACCAAGTAGTTTCAGAAAAGCAGCTACACCTGCATAGGAAGCTTTCTCTGGCTTCATTCATCATCAAGATGCAAGTCTGACAACTTGCTAAATCAGTCACCTGGTTTTTTTTCTTCCTTAATAGTTTGCATCTACTTGCACAGCATCTTTTAAGCTCTCTGATGACCCTAAATGTATTGAAACCAAAGAGATTTCTAAAGGCCTTGTAGCTCACAACACAACTCCAACGCACCTCCATTTGTTAATTATTCCTATAAGAGCTCTGAGACACTTTTGCCCTGAACATCAGGTCCTCAAGTGATCAAACACAGTATTAGAAACTTGACTTTTATGAGGTTCAAATTAAGTTAACCCTTCACACATTTCACCACCATGCTACAAGCCTGCAAATCTGTTGTAGCTGCCCTGGTTGACCTGGTTTCCTTTCTCTCGCAGGTGTACAGATCAGGGGTGAGCAAGGACCCCCTGGTCCCCCAGGCCCTATTGGACCAAGAGGACAACCAGGTCCTGCAGGAAAGCCAGGGTTTGGAAATCCTGGTCCCCAAGGCCCCCCTGGTCCCCCAGGACCACCTGGATTCTCTGCGGTTGGAAAGCCAGGCATGCCAGGTCTACCAGGAAAGCCAGGAGACAGAGGACTGAACGGTGAGAAAGGAGAAGCTGGACCTATTGGGCTCCCAGGAGCGAGAGGGCCACAAGGACCCCCTGGCATTCCTGGCCCCGCAGGACTGTCTGTTCCTGGCAAGCCGGGACCACAAGGCCCTCCGGGAGCTCAAGGGCCGAGGGGCCTCCCCGGCGAGAAGGGAGAGCCAGGTATCCCTGGTATAAACGGACAAAAGGGAGAAAATGGATTTGGTGTTCCAGGCCGCCCAGGTAACAGGGGTCTTCCGGGCCCGCAGGGACCCCGGGGCCTCCCTGGTCCTGCTGGGGTAGGGAAGCCTGGCGAAAACGGTCTTCCAGGTCAGCCAGGCGTGAAAGGTGACAGAGGTCTGCCAGGTGCACCCGGAGCAGCTGGTATCCCAGGTCCCCAGGGTCCCCCAGGAGAACCTGGAGAAGCCGGTGTCGGCAAGCCTGGGCCGATGGGACCACCAGGAGCAGCAGGCATCCCTGGAGCCAAGGGACACCCCGGACCTGCAGGCTTGCCTGGATCCCCAGGTCTTCCAGGATTTGGAAAGCCAGGATTGCCAGGGATGAAGGGACACAGAGGGCCTGAAGGTCCTCCTGGCCTTCCAGGACCTAAAGGAGACCAAGGCCCAGCAGGTGTGCCAGGAGAACCAGGGCGTGCTGGGCCTCCAGGGAACATGGGCCCTCAGGGACTCAAAGGCTTGCCCGGTGAGAACGGCCTACCTGGACCCAAAGGCGACGTGGGCCCTGCAGGCCTCCCGGGATTCCCAGGAGCCAAGGGTGAACGAGGTCTGCCAGGATTAGAGGGAAAACCAGGATACCCAGGCGAGCAGGGTCTCGCTGGTCCTAAGGGACACCCAGGTTTCCCAGGTCCGAAAGGCGACACTGGCCATGCTGGGCTACCTGGTTTGCCTGGTCCAATGGGTCCACAGGGAATTAAGGGAGTGCCAGGGATCAATGGTGAGCCAGGCCCCAGAGGGCCTTCAGGAATACCTGGGATTAGAGGCCCCATTGGCCCCCCTGGCCTGCCAGGAGCCCCTGGTGCGAAAGGCGAGCCAGGAGCACCAGGACTGCCAGGCCCAGCAGGTATTTCCACGAAAGGTTTAAGCGGACCCATGGGACCACCTGGACCCCCCGGGCCTAAAGGCAACAATGGAGAGCCTGGCTTGCCAGGCCCTCCAGGTCCTCCTGGTCCGCCCGGCCAAGCCGTAATCCCACAGATGCCCGAAAGCTATGTTAAAGCAGGAGAGTCTCGGGAGCTATCAGGAATGTCTTTCATGAAAGGAGTAAACCAAGCTCTTACGGGGATGCCAGTGTCTGCTTTCAGTGTCATCCTCTCAAAAGCCTACCCTGGAGCAACAGTTCCCATCAAATTTGATAAAATCTTGTACAATAGGCAGCAACACTATGACCCCAGAACAGGAATCTTCACCTGCAGGGTCCCTGGACTGTACTATTTCTCCTACCATGTACATGCAAAAGGAACAAATGTTTGGGTTGCACTCTACAAAAATGGTTCCCCACTCATGTACACTTACGATGAGTACAAGAAAGGATACCTTGACCAGGCTTCTGGCAGTGCTGTCATCGATCTCATGGAGAACGATCAAGTATGGCTCCAACTGCCCAATTCAGAATCTAATGGTCTCTATTCCTCTGACTACGTTCACTCTTCTTTCTCAGGTTTCCTATTTGCTCATATCTAACAACATCCCACTTACACTGTCCTGACACACTCTCATTCAGGCCATTTTAAGGGGGCACTGGTCTGATTCATCACTAGCAGGTCACGCAACTTCAATTTTGCAACAGAAATGGAGGAGGGAGTAAGAAGGTGGAAGTGATTGGTTCAAACCTAGTAGTATAACATTGTATGTTTTTAGAGAATTTTCATATGAAATTTATTTCAAATGATGATCAATTGTCCAACTGAATGCAACATTAAAATTTTATGGATTAATATAATGCACCAGTCTCTCTCTTTTTTCTTTTTTTTAAAAAAAAGGAAAATCAGAATTTCTAACTATTACTTCTCATAACACATAAGGTAGCCATTCCAGGACTCTTGATCATACTTCACTATACTTGAATTAACTGAAGGTATTATTCAAAGTAAACAGTCTCAGATACAGCATGGTCATCAGGTACAGATAATATACTTAGATCATAGAATCATTAAGGTTGGAAAAGACCTCAAGGATCACCAAGTCCAACCATCAACTCCATACCACCATGTCTCCTAAACCATGTCCCAGAGTGCCACGTCTATGCATTTTTTGAACTCCTCCAGGGATGGTGACTCTACCACCTCTTTGGGCAGCCTGTTCCAGTGCCTGACCACTCTTTCAGTAGAGAAATTTTTCCTAATATCCAATCTAAACCTCCCCTGGCACAGCTTTAAGCCATTTCCTCACATCCTATCGCTTGTTGCTTGGGAGAAGAGACCAACACCCACCTCACTACAACCTCCTTTCAGGTAGTTGTAGAGAGCAACAAGGTCTCCCCTCAGCCTCCTCTTCTGCAGGCTAAACAACCCCAGTTCCCTCAGCTGCTCTTCACAAGACCTGCTCTCCAGACCCTTCACCAGCTTTGTTGCCCTTCTCTGGACACGTTCCAGCACCTCAATGTCCTTCTTGTAGTGAGGGGCCCAAAACTGAACACGGTATTTGAGGTGCAGCCTCACCAGTGCCAAGTACAGGGGCACAATCCCTTCCCTACTCCTGCTGGCCACACTATTCCTGATACAAGCCAGGATGCTGTTGGCCACCTTGGCCACCTGAGCACACTGCTGGCTCATGTTCAGCCAGCTGTCAACCAGCACCCCCAGGTCCTTCTCTGCCAGGCAGCTTTCCAGCCACTCTTCCCCAAGCCCGTAGCGTTGCATGGGGTTGTTGTGACCGAAGTGCAAGACCCAGCACTTGGCCTTGTTAAACCTCATACAATTAACTTCGGCTCATTGATCCAGCCTGTCCAGATCCCCCTGCAGAGCCTTCCTACCCCCGAGCAGATCGACACTCCTGTCCAATTTGGTGTCATCTGCAAACTTACTGAGGGTGCACTCGATCCCCTCATCCAGGTCATTGATAAAGATATTAAACAAGACCAGCCCCAACACTGAGCCCAGGGAAACACTGCTCGTGACCGGCCGCCAACTGGATTTAGCTCCATTAACTAATGTTACTTCAGTAACATTAGTCTGTTACCTGTCAGCTTCACCTTTAAGCTATCAAACAGGAGTCAAGAAAACACAACTCTAATACAGTGCATACCATGTCACAGTTTTAATTGAGTTCCACTTTCCTTATTAATGGATAACTATCTTGCAGAAAGGTAGGTTTGCAAATTATTACCTGTTACTGAAGATCTAAAACTTTCAAAATATAAAAAAGCAACCAGATGTGAAGCCTAGAAATCCACTCAGCTTTCCTTGATGAACATTTTGTAATCTACAGGAATAAATTCGTTCAATATTTTTTAAGCTCCTAACATTCTGTAGAACTACAATGTTCACAGTACAGTGAAACAACTACCACCAAATCCAGAGAGCATATCTTCACAAGCATGCAGACACAAAAATCACAACAGCTTTACCATCCCAAAACTGGAGAGAATATTTGCACTGTTTTTCCCTGAACAGTTCATGCCTTTAAAACACAATAATCTTAGGACTATATTTTACTGAAATGGTAAATAAATCAGATGATGACATTAATCAGTCAGTAGACATCATCGTATCTGCCATACCTACATACAGTCATGTCTCACAAACATTAGACATTAATCTGTCACGGCACTACAAAACGTTAATGGTATAAAGTAAGCTAGCTTAGTAAAATACTGCTTACAAATCATTAAACCTTAATAGTTTGATCACACATTTCTTCCAATGACAGTTACCATTCACGTGCTTTAAAAGTATCATATACATCAAAACCTTTTCAACTATTGAACTATTATTTTTAGCTTAATTTTTTTAAATTTCAGTTTTTAATCATTTGAACTAAAAGTATGTAGGCTCATGTTTAAAAATTTTGTGATATCACCATTTCTTCAGGAAAGCATAACCTGAGGCTTGTTATATTGCATACACTTGAAATCAGCAATTTCCGAAGTACTTGATAATACGTCGGGATTAATGAAAAAAGTGAGGATGTCTTTAGGTTGATCTATCGTTAGCAAAACTATATAATGTTTTGGAAACTGAAGAACTACCAAGAAGCTAACTTGGCAGAATTGTTTTTTCTCCCCTTATTAAGTGCTGCTGGATAAGGAAGCCTGTGGCTTCGGCTAATCTTTGGTAAAATAATAAGTGCTTAAGTAGAGAGTGTAACGTGAGATCTGCTTATTTTAGCAGCCAAGTAGATCTAGGCAAGCAAATTGGTACTCCTATTATAAGCATTGCACACAAATATTTATATGGAAATAATACAGCAGACAGTAACGCAATAAGTAGCAATCCTCTGATACTTTCCTCTCAAGCCAAAAGAAAACTCAGGACACTTGAATCTGAATTGTCTATCCCCACTTTTCTACCTTCCTGTTTTAGGCCAAATATTAATTACAGATCCCCCAAGAATTATCTCTCTTTTGCACTAGAAATGTTTTCCTATGCAGTCACTTGCATTAGTTCAACAGCACTTTCCAGTATTTAAACATAGCATATGCTGCTGCCAATTCATTCAACCAATCTGGCACTTCTGTTTCAGAAACAAATAGAGGGACTGGGTACTGGAGCTGAAAAATACTGCTCAGTAGTTGTAAAGTTTCTGGTTAATTGCTTTACATCTGAAATGTATGCGAAAAGCATGTTTAAAATTGTTGGAGATGTTTGGTGCTCAGCAGTACGTTACTGTCCTGGGATTCCAATCAACTAGTCTCTGCACAAGAAACTGGGCCTAGACAGTATTCTTAAAAGCATGGTTCACCAATTCTTATTGTCCATCCACTTTAAATCAGGTTTTGTCCATTAACGTCTTTGTTCTTTGAATGAACACGGAGGACTTCAAATAAGTCTACAGCTTAGTACCTCAGTTACAAGACTTTTCATAATCATTCAGACATTAAACCATTAAGAAAGCATCTCTTCACACTGAGAAGCCAGAGATTATACACCATATTGTGGCACAAGCACAACTTCTGCCTTGATTTTAGCTTTGGATTCTCAATATAGAGGGAACCTTGAGAAGGTCTGTAAGATTTTTAAATTTGCTTTTTAATATTTTCTCCACATGAAGACCAGCAATCTACCTAAAGATAACGCTCTTCCAGAAACCACATCTTTTCTGCATCATGGGCATTAGAGGAAAGAAAATCCAATATGAGATTAAAATGAAAATATAAGGGCATGTAATAGTACTAAAACTCACTTCCAAAGGCTTCAAAAAGCTTTCTGAGACAAATTTCAGTAGTTCTTAAGTGTTCAAACACAGGAAGCACCCAAATAATCCCTTCTATATTTAGCTGGAAAGCCCAGCAGAGAAGTGTAACAAATTTGTTTGCTTCTATTTTTGTTGCCATTTTCATGGTTAAGACAAATAATGATCTCTCATCACTGGACTACATCACCATTATGAATTTCTAATGTTTTGCAGAATTTTTGGAAGATTCTTCTCTTTTGGCCAAAAAAGCATCTTTGCTTTTTGTTTGTTCTATTTGAAGTTGCATATAAAGGATGCACATATCACAGACATCTAGATCCACTATCTTCTGCCAAGACAACAGGGTAATAACATAAACACGTGATCAAAAACCTCTGTGAGTGCGTACATACGTGTGTGTGCATGCATTTTTGGGGAGGGAATGCAGTAGCTTAGAAAGATCCAAAGTTTTCCTCCCCAGAGTAACACCTCCCATACATCAGCATGCCACTTCAGATCAATCACATAAAAGACAAAATGCAAGTTACTAAAACACAGGTTTTAAATCTAGCACTTCCTTTCTCCAATAATTTTCCTTTTTGTAAAAGATGGTCAGTGACAAATTTCTCAGATGCATCATTGAAACCTGAGAGTAGATCCCATCAAGCTTTTTTATGGGCAATTTATGAAGTCTCTGCTGCCATATTAGCCATGATCTTTTTACTTTCAAAATTAAATATAACCTTATGAACTGATTGAAAATATTATATTGTTTTCACTATATAACCACAGATGCTGTGCTTTTCAGAAATGTCAGGGAAATGACAGGAAAAGACAATCATGGAAGACAGAGAGAAAGCAGCCTTTAAGAGAAGACATTTTACAATATTCTGCTTTAAGACGTTATATCAGCCAACTTCCTCTTACAAAAACTTGATTTTTCTGTCCAAAAATCACCAAACCTGACATTTTTCATGTGGTAATAATTATACAGTACTTCAAGCCCTCATTACTCCTCTAAAGATCAAACTTTGTTTCCATAATGTGTTGTGGACATTCTTGCAGGTATTATTAGGTAAGAAATGACTAGTTTGAAAATATGAATATCTGTCTTCATTGCTATCTGACATCATGCTTTTCTGGTAGTTTTGTTTAATAGATTCCCCCAATTTTTTTGTCATTCTTCAGAAAGGAAGAGCTGAATAACACAAGACTATTTTGGAACCCTCTTACTCTCCCTCTGCAAGCCTCAGTTCTTCACTTCAAGAGTGGTTTAATACCCTTCATTAAGCTGAGTCAGGATAATCATGGCTATAGGAAAGAACCATCCAAAAAAAATATCATAGGGCAATTATTTAAGGCAATTACCATAGCTAAGACAATGAAAAGCAAAATCCACCAGACACCTGATTATGATCAAAGAAATCATGTGAAAAAGAGAATGGACATAGAGAAACAAGGGCATACTGACAAGAAACCAAAGTGACTTGCAAACACTTATGGATTTCAAAAAATAAAACGGTCAGTCGTTCTGCTCCATCACTGACAATGGCACTACTATGACAGCATTTCGACTTGGGAACTTTGTGTCTCCTCAACTGACCACTTAATAAGTTTGCTTTACAAATTTTACCTTGACTAACTGTTAATGAGCACTGCTTTTCTCTGAAGGGTTAAACCCTCTACAAGGTATAGAGGGCATGGAGTTAAGTCAAGAGGCTGTGGTTTTTAGGCCAGGCTCTGGGCTAAGACAGACAGTGGGGCTTCCTGGTATGTAGACATTGGGCTGGAGCCAGGTTTAGGAGTTTCCTCAGGAAGTTATGTTAAGCTTGCAGCTGAGGGGAAAAAAAAAAAGAAAAATATCTCTTTCGCACAAACTTGTGACAGAAGATTAGTACTGTTGTTGTTATTTCACAGGGGGACCTGAAGCAAAAAGAGATACTCCATGGGAATATCGGAGGTAAGTGATACAGGAAGAAATTACCTTCTGACTCCCTGTTCAGTACTTTATCCACTGGACTACATTATTAAAAGGAAAATAAGAGTGCTTAGAAGCCTTTCAAAGTGATGCATAACAGAGCATAGTACTTTCATATATTAAAATATTTAAGTAGCATATACAATCTGCATTGGTTTACTTCTGACTTTACAGTACAGAGCTTTATCCAAAATAACTCATGCCTATCAGTTTCTACGTTTTCTTATATTTTAAACACCGTTGTGCATGTGCCTTATGACTTTTATAACAGCGATTCAGATGTATTAAATTAAGTACCAATTCTGGTAGCAGTTAGAAAGGATTAAGTCATATCACACATCTGTTTGTATGCAGATTCCATGCTTACATACACAAATAGGTACCAGATAGGTAGGTATATGCATAAACGTACACACGTACACACATACAGACACTCACAGAAATAACCACGACAAAAACAAAGCTATTATCTCTGATTTCAAAGACCAGACTTTTAATTCCTGTTTGATCCAATTAATTTCCAAAGAACACTTAAAAATTACTTTTTGCCAAACACTGCACGATCCACACCTTTTAAAACAAAAAGCTTTCATTATTTGAAAAATGAATTAACAAATAGTTACAGTTGATTAGGAATGGTTTAAAATCAGCAGAAAACAAAGGATACATGTATTTCATGTATGAATGAGTTCCTAGAGGAATTCTTAACTACCAATCACACTCTAGGCTCCAATGGAAACACAGTAGCAACAACAAACAAAACATTTTAGGAATATCTCACTGCCTTTTACAATATCCATCCTGACATCAACTTCATTTTTGTTTGGAACCTCTCTCAGACAATATTGTTTGAAAGGAATACAGAAAGTAGTATAGCTCTGGTGAACAAAGGTAAGTTTTAAGAAGATCCAAACTATGCCTGTGCCTAATGAATGTTGCATTAACAGAGGTAATTCTGTCAGAAAATACTATCAGGAAAATTATACAGAATTTTGAACTGATATGCGTATAATCTTTTTAAAAAAAAATCAAACCCCACAGTTAAAAATAATTTCAATTAATTGTGCACACACGCAAGATGCTTAACCTTTATTCTCATTATTTTATATGCCTAATAGAAACTCTGAAATTAAGTCTGTGAAGGAGGAAAAGCATTTCTAGTAGAAGGCTATCCAAGATGTTTTCCAGATCTAAATAATATTTCAGTATTACAAAGGTGGCTTTGGGTGGAGGAAGGTTATTATTAAAAACAAATTCCTCTGCAATGTCTAGTAAATTTATAACAAAATAACTGAATTTTAAAAAGGCTTAAAGAATAGGAAAACAATCTCCTCACCATTGTGCCAATACTACATGAGGAATTCTAATGAAAACTAGAGTGCTAAAGAACATTATCAAATATTAGTTGCTAGTTTAATCTTTTTTCCCCCCAATGCGTTTCTGATTTTATTGAGGAGTACACCACCACAAGGAATAGAATCAAAATACAGATCAAGGATGTCCATGTTACCATATCAATCATGGGAAGAAACCATTTTTCCTCTAAATTCAGTGAAGTAACACATCACAAGTATTGTTAAAAATAGCTTCCAGCTAAACTAAATAGAAATAGTAATGATAAAGATGTTCTATTTCAGGATAAACATGTGTCTACTACACCACTATTTGTAAGCTTGAAAAGTAAAAGCCGTGTTGAGTAACCTACAGCATACTTGCAAATGTATTTGTTCTGGCAAGCACACATAATATTTTCAGCTAGTATAGTAAGTTTTCAGTGAACCTACTTACCTTTAAAAGCTGATATTTTGTAATTGTGCTGGATAGCAGCCACCATGTCCTTCCAGAAGTCATATTTTTTCTGACCATCATGCTGCAAGTGTCAAAAGGAACACAGTCATTTCATCAAGTATCAGCTATTTCGAGCTTTTGTACTGAAACGGCGACAGGAATGCCATTAATAAACAAAAGTATTTTGAAAATGCAGATCAGGACTCAGTACCCAGCTTGACTGTGAAATTTAGGTAACCGCAGACAAGTTATCTCCCTACTTCAGAAGGATATGGTGGGATTGGGGGAAGAAAGGGAAAGGAGAAAGGATTCATATTTGTGAGGAACTCTAAAACATTACAGCAAAAGGGGGCATTAGACAGAGCAGCAACTTAATGAATCCCACTGACGTTTGGGAAAAAGGAGTGCCTAGAACTGCAAATACTGTACTTAATTAGCAGGTTGACATTATCTACAGCCTGGTACTCATATCACTTTCCACCCTCAGAACTGGCAAAACTCTTCACTATAATTTAGAGGTAATGCCCTTCTGCCAACAACTCCACCCCAAACACCATATGAAATACTTATCCAGAAGCCAGGCTGAGCAGCACTGCATTACATTGTACTCTGAAGACTGCCAAACCCCAGCTCTGGCAGAAAGACAGGGGAAGTCGATCTGTACTTGTGAATGGTCTCTCGCTGTTCCTAGAAAGTCGCCGAGGCACAGAAGAGCTCCAGCTGACCTCAACTGCCCTTTCAGCATCTCACCAAGGGAGAGCAAAAGCTTCTCAACCAGCTGAGCCCCACTGCACTCTCCAACTCGACAAATTTTAGGAGCACTGAATTAAACACAGATGCAATTACGCAGCCAGCCAATATTACAGAGCAGAGGATTAGCCACGGAGCCTCTAAGAGGTGCGGAGAGTTACAAGGTACCAGGCAGCAGCAAAGCAGGTAGGACAGTCTCTTTGAGTTTTGTACACCTGGCAAGTATCACTTAGTGTTGCTACAGGCTTTCCATACCTACAGTAGGATAAATTTCAATGCAACTGTTAACAGATTTTATGGCATTGCCCTCTGTGTCCTGACCACTGCACTGATACCTGAATAATGACCCATTTTGTAAGCATAAAGCATTTTCTAGAGAGGGAAACATTCAGAAACTGAAAAAAATAAACAAACCCTTAACATCTCCAAACAAAAACATGTAGTTGATACATACTGAAGTAAACTGCTATTTCAGGCCTAATCTGCCATGGAGGCTTCCAGAAGAACTGCCTGTCCTTAATTTCACAAGCAGCAAGTCACACAAACTAGGCCTTGTGGCAGGACCAACAGGCACTATGACAGTCTGCTTATCATCCACCGGCTCTACAGGTTAAGAGCAGGGAAGATACAATGCTGTGGCTTTTAACTTTTTTTTTTTTTAATCCATTACTATAGCAAACTGCCGTAGAAATATATAAAAGGACTAACAGCGAGAAAAGCTTTCATATACATCAAACTTCAGTTAGCTGCTAACCAAGGTCATTATTCAAAGCTGTGTTCAGGAGATGCTGGGGAGCACCTATCTGTCCAGCAGTGATGGCACTAGCCTGTGCTAGCACTAACCCTGGGACAGATGGATTCAACTGTCTACTCCCCTCATACTCCATGTGGCTGACTTGCTCCTTACTGGGGGGTTTTGGATTTTTTTTTTTGTTTCTTTAAAAAAAAAATCAGTGCAACGAGCTAACTGTTCCTCAGAGTGCGGTTTTGAGGACAGATGGATACTAGTTTAAAAGCGGGTATACTTCTTTCAAAACATATGACCTCAGAGAAGACTAAAATAACTGTCAAACTAATTCCTTGCAAATCTACAGCCATTGAATATGAGATGTACAAGAAAACAGACGGATTCCCAGAAAGCAGAGAGGAAACTGTGTGCATGCCCATGCAGTCCATCTAGATTTTGTCAGTAATTATCAAACGTGATTTCATTAGCTGAAGTATCAAAGAAGTATTTTGTGTACAGCTTCAGTGCGAAGATCCAAAACACTAAGAGGCTCCTCTGCTTTGTCTGAAAATACGTAAGACTTCTGGCTCTGAAGGCAGCAAAACCAGATTCATTCTTAACAGCGTAGAACAGCCCAGCATTCAACTCATGTATAAACCCATTTTGAATCCAAACCTAGCAGTTCTCCCATCTATTTCCAGTAGGAAGTGCTCCTGATCCTAGAATGTTTTCTCAAAATGATAATAAAATAGCCGTTACTAAACAGGCTCCCAGAACAGGAAACAGAAGCCTCTACTTCCTTTCAGAAATGTGGAGGAAGAAAATGTGATGGTTTCTAACCCTTAGGATGCAGCATGTTGCAGGCATGAGTGCTGGAAAGGCCTACCAACTCTCACTTTGCATCTTTCTCTTCTGGTTGATGATAACATCCTAGGGAATTGCTGTGGCTCTCCTGCTGAAACCAGGCCAACATCTAGTAAAATATTCAAGAGCTGCTAGCTGATAAAGTGGATGCATGACCCACTTCTGGTAGCTTTCTGGAGAAGTGGCACAGGTTTAATTCTCTCTGGCTGAAGACAACACTGATCCAGGGTCAGTGTTCCAGCTTGCAAACTAGTAACTGAATGTGCAAGCTTATTACACACATGCTGTAACATGCCTTCTCTCTCAATAAGTAGGTGATTGTGCAGAGTCTAAATATAAAACGAAGTAATACAATACAGGTGTCACGTCTGAAAGAGGTTTATAAGCTGTGAACAGTAGAGGAAGGAGATTAATCAGGTGCAAAATTAAAAGTCTTATGGCGTACCTGTCCTCAGTGCTTCCTGATAAGCTAGCTTCAGCTAACTCTTCATGCAGCACTTGGACTTAGGCAGCAATCTATTCAGCATGCTATTTTGGAGTTGAGGCTAAAGCATCAAGTCAGCGGATACCCAAAGGGATCCCAGATACCCATCTCACAGCTCTAAATTTCACTTTGCAGACAAAGTTTAGTATTTGCAGTTTTCATTGCTGCAGTGCTTTGGTACTCTTTTAGCCAGAAGATTACATTGGTACTCTTTTGATACCAATATACTTACTGTATGAGAAGAACCCCCTCCTAGCCCCAGCTACACACAAGTTAAACATCTAAGTCTTCTTTAACACCACCAAATCAATTAGCATCAAAGTTCAAACGTAGGATTTAGGACATTCTATCACTGAAAAAAGTTCAAGCAATTTTATTTTCTGCCTTGAGAATTTCACTTATTGTTCAGCAGAGAAAAAAAAATTGGATACTGTTGTAGAGGTATATTTACAACAGTGTACACAGACGAATATATATAAGACAAAAACAAGTTTAAACAAAGATGGAATTAGGCTTTCAACTCATTAACACCTTGCAAATTAGCAAACCGTGTTATTCAGAAGACTTACATTAGATTTAATTCAATTATCATCAAGTATAATTAAAGGAGATTTTTAAGAACTATATTCTGCATATCACAGAGGAAACCTGAGAAAACACTGCATTTCTATTCATATCCTAATTATTTGTGCCCTCTTGTGGAAGTACATTTATTCTGAACATGCCATGTAGCTCACAATTAGCTTCTGAGACAACTTTAATACACTAAGTCCAACATGAAAAATTCCAAACAAGAAAAAAAGCTAAAGACCTTGATGTTGTTTAATACACTATGTGTATGCATTTAACAATGCATGCAAGAAGTGTGGTGGGGGAAGAGAAAGATAATGCAATACTCAGTTTCAAACAATCCAGTTCTTACCTGATCTAAGCTGTCCACAACCCTTGCACACAAGAGAGCTCCTGGCAGGTCAAAATAATTATCATACAAATAGTATTTAGCTGGAAAAAAATAATAAAAAAATTTCTACTTTTTTTTAATGCTGATTGTATGCTTTCAACACAATTAAAAATACATTTAAATAATAGTATAAGCTCCTATTTGGATTTTACTGGTAATAAGCATTATCTGCTTCCCCATCTTTGTTAACCTTTATTCCCACTTCTGATTCTCATAATTGGCGACTGAGAGTTGTTCACCTATATCAAGACAATGAGATTTTAAAAATACATTTTAAGGTTCTAAAATTTAGGTGCAAGAGATGGGGGAGAACCAGGAGTTTTAAGAGCCAGGACAGTATCACTCAATTCTTCCAAAATGTCTATTTCCCTAGCAGTGGAAACAAAAAGAAAGGGTTTGAGAAGTTGTTTCAGAAACATTTGGACAGGTCTCACACATAGTCTTGTCCTTTATGCACACACGGTGCAGACAGCACCTTAGCCCAAGGGGAAGCATGCCCACATTATTATGTGATCCCCGAAGCAGAACAAAATCAGGAGGGTCCAAGCGTCCCCCCAGACCGAAGTGATGTTCAACAACTCTTTCCTAGGGATGAAATGACTTAACCAGTGGGGTTTTTTGTATTCATGATCTTGTCTGTTTTGTTCTTTAATATGCCTAAGAGACAAGTCAGCAAAACAGGGATTAACATTCACAAGAGAGACCAAGTGCACTTTTCAATCAATAAGAAAGGCACATTTGCTGTATGACCAAAGGAAACCTTTCTCTACTACCCTGTTGCAAATGATTACCTGCAGTTTAGAATAAGCATCACAAACAAGTTTACATCAGCAAAATCTCAAGGAAAACGTCTTCATTACATCGGACAATGCAGCTTAACTGAGCACTTTATATTTATTACTTGCAATTGCCAATATCAAAGTAAAATCGCAGAGTAAGCACAGAGTAAGAACACAAGCCTAGCCATAGTGCCTTCAGAGTGACTCCCATCTTAAAACCAAGACACCTCAATAGCAGAAGTTTTGTTTCCAGATACACTCCGTTCTTTGCACCTGCACCTAGGCCTCCAGTAACAGCACTGATTGTAACGACTCAACAATTAAGAAAAATTTAAGATTTGCCAAATATGACCTAAATGAGATGGGCTGGCAATTGCAGTCTACTTCATTGAGGAACAATGTGCCCATCTCTATAACCAAAACATGCCAATAACGTCAGCTCATTTGTCCCGTCACTAGTGACCTAAATTTAAGTTGAACTCTAGTACTAGAAGTTGAAAATACAAAAAAAAAACAAAACCTGCCAACTCTCCTGCAAAACATTTACCTATTCCAGTAATTCTCAGCTCAAGTATTTTTAAATATTTGTAGTAAGAACTAATACTATGAGGCACTGAAGGGGCCAGAGCAATTTCAAAGAAGAGGACATGCTAAGGTATAGCTACCTGAGCGGGAAACCATTCCACTGACTGTATTAAAATGCTTCCACTCCCTCCTTCCGTATGTCTCCAGGATCTCTTCAGACGTCATGCTCTTTGTACCATGGCTTGCCCTATTTGAATCATTAGGTTATTTATATTAAAAAAAAAAAAAGAAAAAGGTTGAAAACAGCCAAACTACACACTAATGCACAGTAATGCATTGCAACTGAATACTGAGGGGCACGCAAGTTGATCAGAAGTGACTCTCTTTATAACTCAGAGGTTTTCCAGGACCTAAGCTTTCATCATATACATTACAGTCCTCAATAAAAGCCTGACTACACAGAGGTTTGGTTGGCTGGGGGCACAGCTACTGTGCCTCACCTGCTAACACAATCACTCTGTATTGCTCGAATGTTCTCAATTGTGTGAGGACACGTGCTATACTTGAACTATAAATATACACTGCACAATAAAACACAGTGCAGAAAGCCTATACATCATTCTGAATCCTGGTAACATTCTGAGTGCAGGGCAGAACTATGGAAAAGTGCTAGTTTGAGCCCTCTGCAAGCAGCTGTGTAATGCAGAAGTATGCACAAGCCTTTTTAGGAATTAAAAATCAACTAGCCTGACCGTCAAATTGGGCCCCAAAAGAATGCAGATTCCAGGTTTGAAGAAAATGCAGGCAATGCTAGAAGTAATCCTGTACCACTCTTCCCTTTACTGAGGTATATACACTCCAGTCTTGAATTCTGCATTTAGCACTCCAAAATTCATGGTACTAAATGAATTTCAGGATACACAGCAGAGACTCATAGGTATTTCTTCCTTTCTTTCAGTGACATCTGATTTTCCCTAGCATCTTCAAGCTCCTTCTCCCACATGCTATCAGAAAAAAAAAAAAAAAAGCAGAGTCTATCTTCAGTACTAAATTACGCAGATATTCATTTTGGAAAAAAATAAGGGGGAAATGGGACTGGGATTAACATACTTTAGATACACTTACTTTTTAGATTTGTGATTCAAAATAGAAGTCTTCTATGTTTAAAAATAGAAAAACAGGGAAAGAGGAACTATGGATGTATTAAAATGATGACAGAGGGTAAAATATTGCTTTTAAGAGAAAAAAAACAGAATTTTGAAAGCGAATGTGTCAGTTTCTATGTTTAATTTACCTCAGGCTATTTAAATTATATGTTGTAAGCCTGCAGAATTTTGAATGTGTATGGTACAGAGATAACAGTGCTCTTATCACTAGCATTAGTCATCAGCACTGACTCCGAGTCAGGTTAATCACAACCAAAAGAAAAACCTTACCCTGGATCTCGGCAGAACTGGACAAAGAGTACGTTGCCACCGAAAAAGTGAATTTACTTTCAAGATCAGTATGCCCTCAGAGTCTTAGATGTTTATTAAAAATTATATATTCTTTACTACCAACTATCTAGGAAATATTATCAAAAAACTGCATTTGTAACATTAAGAGAAACTGAGCACCACACTACCAATGAGTATTTAAACTTTTACATCTAATAAATGAATGTATGCTGAAATTAGTATTTTAAATATTTAATAAAACTGAGAGAGGACTTTCAGAAAGAAGATAAAATTTTGGGTTTGTTTAACAACATAAACTTATTGCCAATATTACCTTAAAACTGTTCCATCTTCTGCAAGTTTCAGGAAGTTTCCTTCTTCAATATCCAACACCAAACCTTTACAACTAAGAATAATTTTATTTTATGGAAGAAACAAACAATTAATGCTTTCAAGAGAAATGCCTTGCTGTAGACCAGAATAGTGAAATGCAGTTACAGAAGGTATACAATGATGCTACACAAAAGCAGCAAAGCACAACCTTTCAAATACTTCCATGTTTGAACAATGCTCTTATATATGCAAATACATATTACTACAATGAGGACTGGATTTCACTTACATAGCAAATTCCTACTAAATAAATCCAGTTCCATTGTTCAGTAAGTTCAGTGACTATTCATACAGATAAGGTTAGAGGATTAAGGTCCAAACATATACAACTAAGAAATGTGATATTTAAGCCAATTCTACTAATGAAATGTATTTTTTCTTGATGGCAACTCCCCTGCTTATTATTACCAGTCTGACAATACCAGTTATTAAGGGAGACAGGGGTAGAACACCATCCTAAATGATGCAACTGACTATCCAAGCAACATGTGAAGCAGCAGCACTGCCATGCTAGGCAACGCTAACAAGGTGAAGAGTTGACGGCATAGGACAGATATCTGACAAGAGTTCCTAGTTCTCCTAGTGAATCTGTACCTTACAGACAATTGAATCTGCATTTGCTTAGGTTGTCTGAAAAAATTAATTCAGAGTTCAGTGGCTAGGATAATAATGAACAAGTGAGACTGAAAAAGTAATGCCATCTTCATCCTCTGTTATAAGGTACCCAAAGGAAAGAAGATATACCACAAAGGCAGCAAGCAGACCCCAGCCTTTCATAAATGACACCTGTGAATAGCACCGGCACACTCACTACCAGCACTGCGGGCTTGCAGGTGCATGTTAATGAACTCCCAGCTCCAATAAGGGATTGAGGCCAAGATACCTAGATCTTAACAAAGGATTTCATCCATCAGAGGCCTCAAAATATGAGAAATACAGATACATTGCTTGTCACATGAAACTTGATATCAATCTGGTTGGAAACTGTCCAGTCAAGTACTGAATTGTAAAAACAACTGATCAAAACCGTTCCCGCAATAATGCATGCATTACTTAGAAAAACCAACCAACCAACCAAAAAACAACCAACCCTGTGTTTCTCCTAAAAACTGTAGTGATTACCTGGCCTTCAAGCCCCCACCTCCCTGGCCTAGATAATAAAACCTATTAAAGTTGGAAGATCGGAGATTCATGTTCAAGCTCCTGCTCAGAGACCACTCTGCTCAGAGCAGCAACTTGCATTTCATCCTTCCGCATCACAGCTTTGTGCCTGACGTGCCACCCAAGGGCTACCTCCTGGCACATTAACTTTCCTCAGTTCCTCAGAAGGCTGTTGGGATTATTCTGCCTTACACAAACAAAACCACATCTGTCAAGATAAAAAAAAATACCAAAATCTGATAGTTACTGGATTTACCAGTTGAATTGAAGGTAGAAGATAAAGGAGATATATAAACTGAGTAAGTCAGACTAAAAGGCTCATTTCTACGCAGCTAGAAGCACAGACAAAGCAAGCTTGGATGCTCAGTTCTCTCTTCAAAATACCACGTTAGAAGCATCTCATGACAAATACTTGTTTGAACAAGTATATAAAACTGTAATTTTGGATTTATCTATTGGGCTCGACAATCATAACAACAACCACCTAAATAAGAGAAGCTGTTTTCCAAGCTTTGTAAAAGTTACAGCATAGAGGAGGCTGTGAAGAAAGTTTCTGTTGTTTTCAACATACTCACCAGAAGTCTAAGCAGTCTGGAGCTAGAGTCAGCAAGTCTTTGTCATAACCCTTCTCCGTTACCAGATACTGGGCAAAGCTATCATATATTAACTACAAATGAAAAAATAAATGCATTAATTATATTGATTAAGTGAGACCAAAGATACTGCTTCCCTGAAAAGTGGCAAGATGTGAATATTAGTGCCTCCTAAGCAAAATCAAACCAGGGGCCTCGGGGCCCAGCCCCACTGCCTCCACTACTGGGAAATAGTGCCTAAGGGTGTTTTTGCCATGGCTGGGAAACAGCTCAAGACGCTCACAGACCAGTTCTCATGCAACACGTCCAGCATATCCAAGTTTACAGCATTCTACCTTACTGCTCCTGTGCTTCAAGGCAGCTGGGAAACCAAGATGGTAAGTACCTAAGACTAGTCACTACTCTCCCCTCCCCAATCTTTTTTTTGATTTTAAATTTTAAGTGTCACAGTTACCAAGACTCAACACGCGGCTTTTGAACCAATAAACAACTACCCTTAGGGGACATCTTAAAAGTATCCGAAGGAACATACTTTGAAGGCAACAGGCAACTACTAAGTAAATTTTTATTATTTATAAGTTCAGAAAGAACCCTGTTAAAGACTGATACACCAGTCAGTAATTTATTAATGTAATGTGCTGGTAAAGTTGTACAAGATGATCTACGTAAGTGCTGCCAGGTCCTTAAAGACCACACAAAAATAGTAATTGCTCCCTTTTTCTCATGATTCTTTCATTAAAGCTGTTACCTGGCCTTTTTTTTTTTAATTACAAAAGCTGCGCTTGTAATGAATACGAATAATGTCTGAAAAAGACTAGTATGAAGGCCAACACTGAATGAGTAAGAACTAAGTCCATCTTCAGCTGTGCCTGTCAGCATTTTTGAAGTATTTTTTTATTTCCAATAGATAAGGATAACGCAGTGGGCACGTGTCAATCTATCTGTCTGCTATGACAAGATGAAGAGTGAATTAAATTTAGTAAACGTCTTTGGTTTTTTTCCCTCTATTTTGTTCATTGGTTGTTTGGTTGGTTGTTTTTTTTTTTTTTTTTTTTGTTTTTTAAACTCTTCTACTTATCAGTTGTTTAACGTCTGCCGTCATTGGACAAAGTTCTTATCCGGAAAAACGTGCCTGGGCAAGAGGTAATGTGTGTGGCATAAGAGAAGGAACATGGAAGGTAAGCCTAGAGTTGTATAGTTTCCAGCAGGAACTTGAAAGCACATACATTTTGTAACTTGCTACTACTGAACCCTCTTTTGTAAGAAAGATGCCTCTCTACAGACAGCCACTCACAGCTAAAGGAAGCAACGCAATTCTTCAACACAGGAGGCATCGAACCATACTTATTTATAAATGGGATGCCTCATAAACAATTGTTTCTATACCAAATTCTTTAGTATCTTGCAATTGGTGTAGGAGTCCCGTGCAGCGCAAAACGTACTGTAGGTGAATGGAGGCAAAAAAAAGGGGAGAGGGGGACACCACGAGCATCCACGGCACAAGGGAACTCCGTGGCAAAGTCCTGACATCATCAAAGAAGGGCAAATCGGTGAAAGTTATCAGGGAGTTTAAATGTGCCAGTCGGAGAAAAAAAAAAAAAAAAAAAATAAAATAAAAGCGTCAAGGGCGGGAAGGCACAGCGCATGACAGCAGCTCCTCTCCGTGAGGGACAAGAGGGCTAAGATGCTGAGCGCCCTTAATGCTCGGCGGTTTATTTTAAGCACCAGCAAGTTTGCAAAGGTCGCCTGTCGAAAGCGCTGCGGACTCCTAACTCTGCCTGCAGCATTTCCAGATTTGGGGGGGGGGGGGGATGGGGGGGAAGGAAGGGGGCTCTTCCCCAGCGCCGCTGCGGTTCGGAAAGCTCTCAGGAGGCACCATTTTCAAGGAAGGAGACATGGCTGTCCCCCGTGCTCGGGCAGAGGCCTGCTGAGGAAGCGGCCGGCGAAGCGCGCACTCGTGCTCCTCTTCTCTTTTTCCGTTTCCCACGGGGTACCTGAGCCGGCACGCTCGGGGGTCCCGGCCCCCCCCGCCCCGCTCCCCGGCACTTTCCCTTTCGCTTGGGGAGCGGCGGGGGGCGGAGCGGGGCGGAGCGGGGGGCCCCGGCCGCGGCTCCCAGGCCGTGCCGCGCCGCACCGCGCCGCGCCGGCCCGCACTCACCCGTGCGCTCTGCGGGAGGTGGTACCGGCAGAGCGTGTGGTCCAGGTCGAAGCCCATCACGTCGCAGTCGGCCAGGGAGAAGTGCTGCTGCATGGCCGAGCCGCCGCCGGGAGGCAGGCGGAGGAGGAGGGAGGAGGAGAAAGGAGGAGGAGGAGGAGGAGGAGGAGGAAGGGGCGCGGGCGGCGCTTCCCGCGGCGGGCGGAGCCCCCCCGCCCTCGCCCCGCCCCGCCCGGCGCCGCGGGGCCGCCCTCACCTGCGCGGGGCCGGGGGGCGGCGGGGCCGGCAGCATCCCTTCCAGGGAGGCTCCGCGGCGAAGCCCCCGGCAGTAAAACCGGGCTTTGGAAGGGCGAGCCGGTGGCAGGCGGTCGGAGGCGTGTTTAAGCGCTCGGATTTAAAAAAGCTGCGCTTCCCGCCGAGGCTTTGCGCGCTGGGGAACGGGCGCGGAAGCGGCGGGGGGAGGGGGGGGGGCTGCCCGTTCGTCGGAAATGCGAGTCTGTTCCTCCCAAATCGGAGTCGTCTGCAGGGGGCTTTGCTGAGACCTGGCGAGCCCGGCGCGGGTGGGCGGGAAAAAAGGAGTGTGAGCCTTGGCTGGTGTGAGGAGGGACGGTCAGCGCCGCACCCGAAGGGCCCTGCGAGGGCGAACCTTCTCATGCAAGCAGCCAAACACTGCTACTACTTCATTACCAAAGTCCCCTGGGGCGTAAGCAACGCTGCACATACATAGCTGTTAAAAAAACAAAACCCCACAGGTAACTAACTACCTTTTAATTTCTTGGCAGCTTTGGCAATCAGAAAAGGAATAACATCAAGAACAGTACTGTCTGCCTCCAGATAATGTAATCAAATGGGTATTTTGATAGGTACCTGCCCAACAAGTATTGCCGTAGCGCTGTTAGAAAGTGCTGTCTGGAAGGAAGTACCGTGTTTGGAGAAAAGTGGACAGATGAGAGTTGCATTGACTCAGTTCTGTTCTCTGTGGTTGAACTTGACTAGAGCGTCTAGTTAAGGGCAGATTCAGGATGCTTAAATAGCTGGGCTTGACAGCCTTGTTTGCAGGTCCTCCTCATTCCTCTCTGCAATTCTTTTCTCTCTGTAGACCAACGACACCATCAAAACTTTGTTTTGATTCGCAAAAGATGAAAAAGTCTTGTTCAATTACTCTGCAAATAACTCTCATTCTTATATGGCTATAAATAGAATAATATAAAAAGTATTTGAATTGAGAGCAATCGTTATGAAACATTTGATGCAAGTCATCTTTTCAAGCCTTGCCTTCCTGTGCACAGCTGTAAGTGTTGTGCTTTGCAGGTGGGTGCATAACCATAGCAGCAGTGCACAGCAGCAGTTTTGATGATATGAAAATAATTATGTTTGGATTATATCAAATTATGATTTGATTTTTGCAGGGTGGCTCAATGATGATTTGGTATTCCAGAGTGAAATGCTTTTGGAAATACACTCAAATAGTTGAATGAGATACAATGTACTTAATATATTAAAATTCAATTTGCTATGCTGAGGTAGACACAGATGAGAGAAATTTGAATAACATGACCTATCGCATACGTTTAAAATATCTACAAAGGAGTTCAGTATCAGAGTAGAAAATGGTCTAGACAGGAAAATACAAGGAAATCAGGAATAAAATTCACTAGTGCTAATAGTAGGACAGGATGAGCACTTAATGTGTCAGAGCGAGACAGAAATGGATCGCATAATTTTACCTCAGACCATTGTACAGCAGCTTCTTTCTAAGGCTTTCAGTATCTCCCACAGACATTAATATACTTTTTAATGCTGATGTGTATGTGTGTATATGCACACCGTATATATTGTGTACACCATACATTATATATATACTATAAATTAGATATACAAAATGATGCATGCATGTGTTTTAGATATATATTAAATAAATATGTATATGCATATGTGCTTGAATTATACATACGTACATACATACATACATATGCTTGCATGTATATATTTTCCAAATTAACAAGCGTGAAACCTGAGCAAACGAAGAGATTCATCCAGGATCTTGCACACAACAGGGATCACAACTATAAAGATGAGGCAGCAGTCTGGAAACTCTGAGCCCAAGACATTTTTTCTTCCTAAAGTTGTTCACTTTGGGAAACACGGAGCAAATTCCTGCCCCACTGAAGTCAATGGCCACAATTTCAATTGACCTCAGTAGGTCCAAGAGGTCACCCACAGCTGCTATTTCACACTATCCTCACATAAACTTAATGTATGTCTGACTTGCAGATTCTATCCGTACTGCTGTCTTATTCCAGAATGACTTCTTTTTCCCACAAGGACTCATGCAGCTTCCAATATTGTGTTTAGATTATGACATTTTAAACTTAAAACTTTTCTTGCTATGCCTGTAAAACATTTTATACGAAAACTCGCCACAAAACCAACTGAACACACTATAGTATTGAAACCTGTGGACAGATGTCAAAAATCATATATTCGTTGATAGAATCATAGGATGGTTTGGGTTGGAAGGGACCTTTAAAGATCATCTAGTCCACCCCCCTGGTCACTGTATTCCCTGCCAGCTGAATGTAATCTTGAACATCCAGATTTTGTGAGTGCTGCACAATTATATTGGCAGTAATGACAAGCTGTCTTAGAATTTACAACACAAAAGTACTAATCGTATTTAATCTTAAACCACTTTGTGTGAGGATTAACACTCACAAATGGAGAGATTCAGCAAGTGAAATTTCAGGTACATCAAGCTGAAGATTAAATTAGAAGTATGACAACAAGAAATATAGAAAATGTTGATTAAGACAATTGGTTTTCAGTTGTGGGAGAAGAAAAGATAAAGGAGAGAATATCACCTTCACCTTCAGTATTCACAGCACAGACCTGATAACAGGAAAGTCTTGGCCATTTACTTTCAGTGCACAACCCCCAAATTTTATTTCTTTTCCTTTTGTCTTAAAAGCATTGCTTCATCTCTCAGTTTCTTCCTTTCAGATGAATCTTTTAAACAAACTGACATCCTACTCTAGGGCCTTTCTCAGAAAGTAGCAGCCTTTAATCAAAATCCTTTGTAACAACTGAACTACCTTAATGTGTGAACAGCATCCTTTCAGATTACTTTTTCAGCTGTGTCTTTCAAGTTTGATGGCACCGTGAGCCACTCAGAGATGTCCACATAACCGAGGTTGAGCTTTTGGGCTATCAGGTCCTAACTGATAATATTTAGGTTTCCCCGTGGTTAATTTATGTGTTACAGTAATTACTTTTATATCGTAAATACATGGTAATAATCCGTTGGGAAAAATCGTGAATCCTGTCCTCGCAGGGGAAATTTCTAACTGGTCACGCTGAAGGAGATATAATTGCTTGCGGTGTGGCTCACCTCCTGCAGCCGCAGCATCCCACAGGCCGGGGCCGGGGCTGAGAGCCCACCCGGAGGGAGCTCCCCGCCGCAGCCCACAGCCCACAGCCTTCCCGGCCAGCGTGGCTCAGCACCGGGGCTGCCCGTGGGTGCCCAGACCCCCATGGAAAGGGTAGGATAGGGCAGGGCGCTGCCCGCGCTCAGCGCCCTCGCGTTTAGCGACCTGCAGGAAACATGCGTGAAGTGCAAGATCGGATGCATCGAAACCTTTTATAGACATGCAAAGGGGCATTCTGATTTTCATCGTGCCTCATGCCTGCTTTCTACGCAGAAGCAGCTCCTACCATTGTGTAGTTTTAGAGCGCAGGAGTGTACTGACGTGCCCTGGAGGGCGAGAGGAAAATAACAGAGTGCAGTAACATACATAAAGGCATGAAAACCATGTCAAAATACCTCAAATAAATCTTAGCTGTCACACAGAAGTTGTAGGCCTCTGAGCAAGACAGGTACTCCAGCTCCTCGCTTTCTTTGTCCTTAAGAGGGCAGCATTACGATACAATGGAGCCTCCCTGCAAGTTAACTTTGAATCATTGGCGCCTTAATCTATTTTACTTTCCTTAAACTTCGATTTTGTTTTCCTAAGGCTGTATAAGTTGACTTTGACAGTTGTGTTTTGTCCCAGCTGTGCAGTTGCAGCCATTTGCCTGTTTAGGCAAAGGTTGTAAGAGTTCAGTTGAAAAAAGGAAAGGGTCCCTCATATCGCTACGGAAGAGTATGCAATAGTGATATGTGAAAATAAAACAAGAATTTGAACAACCATGAAGCATTTTCATTTTAAACAAGTAACACCTTCTTACACAAAAGTAAGCTCAGAACATTCTAGATTTTTTTCCTGCTTCTTTTTAAAAACAAATGAAAATACTTTTGGAGTAGAATAAGTCAAACCAAAAAGTGTTGGGTTTTGACTTTTTTTTTTATATTTTATTTTAGCACACTGGTAAGAGCTAGAACCTGAGGTTTGCATTTGATTTAGCTTTTAACCCATGAAGTTGTTCAATGCACAGGTGGAAGAGTGCCTCACAGTCCAGCATCGCCATCCTGCACTGACAGAGTACCTCTATCCCCACGGAAGCATGATGCCCGCTCTCCCTGCTGGGATAACACCCTGTTCTTCATAGCGCAAACTCCCGATCTGAGAACCATTACTTCCATCCCAGACTGACAGGAGGACAGAGCCTGCACCTCATGCTCACCCGACTGGCCCGTCTCAGGGAACTCTGCATACATGTCTCCTGAGATCTCCCCTTATCCTCCTGCAGGCTGGCTTTAGCCCCCAGACAAACACTGCTGTTGCTCTAACTTCACTCCCACATCAGGTAGACCCATCTATTAGCCCTTTTGGTGCTGCCACAGCACACAACCATCCCTAACAACTCCTGAAAAGCCACCACACAGCTCCCACCTACAGGCAATTCCTGACCTGTATCCTGATCAGCACCACTACCCTTCTGCTTCCTTTCTCAGGCATGGATCAATAATCAGATTCAAATACAATGCGGTTCTTTTGGCATAAGGGTGCTATTGAACTCAAAGGACTGAGGGAGCATAAAGCTAGCTTCATCCCTGACCCTGCAATCACAGCTTGAATGAAAAACTCACTAGTAGTCGTCAGTGGTAGTCACAGAGGTACAACATGTGTCTCTGGGATTATGCAAGAAATTGTACTTTCAGTGGGATTCTTCACAAGTTTAAAATTAAACAGGATTGCAGGATTAGGTTATATGTTTTTAAGTTTAGGACACTTAGAAGGAAACACTTTTGTTTAGGAACCATCAGAGGAATGAGCTAAGAATATACGGAAGCAGGCCGCTGACTTATTACAGAGTGACGCTTTAGTAGACAGATCTAACAATACTAATTCATTTCAAGGATAACCTCGTCCTCTGTGAGAAAATGAAAGCTGTCAAGAATATATTTGCTTTGAAAAACAGTCACTAGCACTTACTATTTCTTTAGTAGACCTTTAAAAGTTTAGCAAAATACAACATAATCTTCAAGGCATCCGTCTGTGATGCAGGGGTTGCCTTGTTACTAGGTAGAGAAGCCCAGCGAACATACTTGACTATTGATTAGGACTTAAGATTTGATTAAAGTCTAGCAATTTCAAAAGTTTTACTGTTTATTGGGTCATTTAGTAGTCTTTTTATATGGCACAAAATATGGACACATTAACTTTTTCAGTAGAATCACGCACATTCAATTTATAGCATCCTGCTAGGAGTGGGACATCTGTTTACATCTGGCACCTCAGTGCTATATTGGTTACATTCTCTGTCTCACCAGCATAGAAATGAGACTCATGCTGCTAAAGAGGCAAGATTCCCAAAACTAAACCCAAGAGTTTATTAAAAGGTTAAACAGACAGTAATCCACCAGGTGCTCGGAATGTCTCAAAAGCCTGCTTATTGTCCTTATCACCTCTCTCAGATCTTGTAATCTAACTCAGGATGTTCCCACGAAACCTGAAAGAAGGAAATGAAAATCAATTATTTCATCAGCGTGATTAATAGCCAAGAGTGGTTGCTGGACCCTTAGTGAATATATATTTTAAAACTCTGAATAGTTTTCTAAAGGTACTTTGAAAGATTTTTCTTTTTGAGCTGGATGGATGCTATATTTAGTTAAAAGAAATTGTACTGGAAATATGGACTTTTTTGGAAGCTATACTTCCAAAGCAGGCCTGTATGTATTTTATGGTGAGAGAACTGGCCAGTTTCTACGATCTATGGGACACTGCCTTATTTCTTCTATGGCTTTTTTGAACATACCATTATTTTATTTTTACAATTTTAAGCATAAAATCCAGAGTAGGACTCCTAAGTTCTCAGTCCTCATTTCCCATTCATTCATGGTGTATTCATGTGCAGATAACTTAATTGCTTATGGCTTCAATTGCTTCATGAGTAACACTGGAATATGTCTAATTCAGACATTCTGAGGATTTCTGAGTTGTTCAAGTAGGTTATAGGCTTGCATTTCAAGCCTGACACTTGCTAATGATCGCACAAAAGATGAATCTGATGTATCTCAATACACAGTCAGCACAAAAGAACAGAGCTATTGAACAGCCAGTGGGAAATGCCACGACTTGAAGATAATAGAACTAGGAAAGACCTAAAGACAGTGATCTTCTTGCCCTGAGGCAGGATCAATCTGACTGCAAACATCCCTGATAGTCAATTGTCTAACTTCTTCTTAAGAAGGACCAAAAAGCTGCTGAGGCAATCTCTTCCAGTGTTTAACAGTCCTTATACACAGAACAGTCTGAGTTTTCTACCCCCTTCCATGCCAAAACAAAGTCCCTGTTGCTCTAATGCATTTTTTTCCCTTATGTCGTGTCCTATTCCTAGCAGATGTGAGAACCACGTCTTTGCACACCAGCCTTCTTTCTAGTTGAAGGCTTCTACTATATATTTTCCCACAAACTCTTTTTGTTTAGTTATTTAAGGTCCTTAAAGGATGAGCAGTTTTGAGCCCACTTATCTTTCATTTTCAGTCTAGATGATATGTTGCTCCAGTTTTGGCCTTACTGGGGCTGAGCACAGAAATAATAAACCCACAGTAATGTAATACAGCAATTTGTGCTTTCAAAGTAACATACAAATTACTTAATTCATTACAATGATCACTGTGTTAGGATTTTCAAGATCAAATTCTATCTTATCACTATGATGAGTAGAGATCAATTTTTTTTTCTTCTTTTAATGAAAAGTCATCTTTCTTAAGGAGTGCTTGATCTTCTTTATAAGAAATATTTTCTTCTGTATGTGTTCATTGCTGAGTATACTGGACACTGAGAGTGATGTTCCTTGGAGCTCCAATAATAAAATACTAATAGTAATTCTTACAACTCTCAAATATAAGAGCTTATTTTGAATATAAATTGCATTTGATATTTACTGTTCTGCCTCTGCCTTTAGAGAGTGTCTAGTAATGACATGATGAAAGGATAAAAAAAGTATGCTGGATTTTGGTAAGAAGGAAGTGATCTAGAAGAATATATTCTAAAACTCTAAGTGTATACTAAGCCTCAAGAAGATTCCATCATGCTGATGTACCTTTTTAAAGATCTGTCTGCTGTTTCTATGTAAGTCTGTGAAAAAGGTCAGAGCCACCTCTTCTATTTTTAGGAAAACAGTATGTTCACGTTTACCTATGTTGTTGTGTTGAGCCTCATGCTGTTCTCAGGGAGAGGAGGAATTCCGATAAGGTTTAAAGCTGTGGAAACAAAAACAGACGAATATGAATTTGGGAAAATTATGTCACAGAAGCAGAGCAAATTATTTTGTCTATAACAACAGAAATCTGTATCACAAGTGCTCACTGAAAGCAAGTATCAGTAAAGGTGCTTACTTCCTATCCCCTTTCCTTATGTTTATAAAGACCATACCTTGCATGTGGAGTAATGTTCTTTGTACAGCATCTCACTGCATATCTGTGAGAGACAGATACAGGAGAAAGAAAAGAGGAGGTACGAAACTATATATAAAGGATACTAGGAGAGACAGAAGAATACAGAAACAAAAAGAAAGGAAGAAGAGTAAGAGTATACATATTTGCAGGACAGGTTGCATCAGTTTTATTTGTGAAACTTTGTATTTCAAACACAACACAGGAAACAGAACAGTCTGATGCTGAAACATAGTAAAGAAATAACTTCACATACTGCATCTTTACCTTTACATAAAGACTATTCTAAACATAAGGAAAAAACTGATACAAAAATAATGATACATTAACTAAGGATAAAAATGAAATCCTGCTCTCAGTTAAACCAATGAGTATAATGTCACTGACTTCAGAGTAAGAAAAACATGATTTTAAGACCTTTTATACTGGATCAAATATAGAAATTAGTCACCTAAGTATTGGTATTTGTTGACCCTCACATTATACCTATGCTTCTGAAGATGGGTAGGTAAGATAACAGCTTTTAAATCCGTTGTGCCCTTGCCCATGGCTATGCTATGGTGTGTAAGATTGTTTCCAGAGTTTAACACAGGCCCTGGCTGCTGCTTCCCAACATAATTTTGAAGTAAACCCAGGATTATAGCTTCCTTTCCTGCCTACCCTTTTCATATGGAAAAGATGTAAGTGCACATCCTGAGGTTGCTGTGGGACACTTCCTATCCCCTTTCATCTGGTTTATAAAGACAATATCTTCCATGTTGGGTCATGTTCTTTGTAGAGCATCTCACTGCATACCTGTGAAGGAAGATACAGCAGAAAGAAAACAGGAGAAGAACAGTAGGAAACTATATAAAAAAATATACACAGGGAGAGAGAGACCTAGTCTAGAAGGTGGATGGACAGTGCACTGGGTTCATATAATCACAAGAACTGATTATAGGCCCAGCCCTTTTCCTACAGGGAGATTTTAGGTGTATAAAATCCTAGTGTATGCACAATTTACAGTATTATGGAGCTATTAGTATAAATATAGTTTATCTAGCAGGAAGAATAAAAGTAAAATGAAGTGAAGAGGGACGTGCTGATCTCTTCTCCCTGGTATCCAATGATAGGATGTGTGGGAATGGTTCAAAGCTGCGCCAGGGTAGGTTTAGACTGGATGTTAGGAAGCATTTCTTTACCGAGAGGGTGGTTAAACACTGGATCAGGCTTCTAGAGAGGTGGTCGATGCCCCAAGCCTGTCAGGGCTCAAGAATCATTTGGACAATGCCCTTAACAACATGCTTTAAATTTTGGTCAGCCCCAAAGTGGTCAGACAGATGGACTAGATGATCATTGTAAGTCCCTTCCAGCTGAACTATTCTATTCTATTCTATTCTATTCTAAAATTAATAGCTAGTGTTTTCCTACTGTTTTTCCATGTAATAATACAGTAATTTAAAGTAATTAAAAAGATGTGTTCCTTTATATGGTATATCAATATATTCTAATTGTAAGTTTTAGCTTCTTGTAAGATGGTGCCTTTCCCACATGCACAGGTGAGGAGAGAGTACTGATTCTATTTTTGGGAAAAAAAAACCAAAACATTTTCTTTCACAGGTGAAACAATGAGTACAGTACTTTGATACACTGTTCTTTTCCATCTATCTGTCTTTGGACTTCTCTGCTTCTCTTGATGCAATTCCAACTTCTGAAGATAAAGATGGTAAATCATGTTCACAAGTCATCCATGGCATAGCATGCAGACTTCGATAGAGTTATGTGATAAATGACGTTAACCCATCATAAAATCTTCATAAATATATATACTTTCTAAATTTAAACCCAGTTCATAACAGGGTCAGTTTTGGAATACATTTTCTTAAAAGAATGGCAAAATCATGTTCGCTGATTATTCTTTTTCATCCACTTACCATATTTTTTGCCACCCAGAGATAGATTCGATTAGAAGTATTTTTCATGCCTTAGAGAGCTACAGCATGGTTTTATTCAGAAAGGCTGCTCCACAGAAAGCAAATTAACTTACAATTTTTAATAGCGTGTGCTGTATATCATTTAGAATAATGGATAATAAAATGAAAAATAATGGCTGAGGTCTGGTCCCATTGCAGATAATGGCAAAACACGCATTAAATTTATGCAGAGTGAGATCTGATTGTTTGAACAAATAGAGAAAGTCTCTGTTCTGTCACTCCTTGACAGAGCCTTATTCCTCTGTGTTCATTTGTTGTCATACATAGCCTGTTTTAGGCCCAAATTTAGCTAATAAATAAGCAACCGTCATCACTGAACCACTTGAAAATGTACTTTTAATGCTTTCTAGAGTAGAGATGGATTATTGGATCAGCCCTATGAAAATAAATAGCCAGAGTTTTCTCATTATAAATGCAAAATATTTAAGTTTGGAAAATGCCGAATCAAATATAACTCTATGTCTTTGTGGATTTATGGTTTAAGACAACATATAAAACCAGGAACGTGATTAATCAATAAGAGCAAACAACTTTGTCAAGAGTAAAATTACGCACATAATTTATTTTCATTGAAAAGAATGGCAATTTGCAAATTGCAGAAACAAAATGGAAGTGCTGATTAAAAGGATTATAAAAAAGCTACAAAGTGGTGGTAATGTGTTCCATTCTAATGTGCAAGTGGAAAGAAATATAGCTGAAAAGACAGCTGTAATAAAAAAATCACTGTGCTTCATTTCAATTTGTTACCTTAAAAAAGCAACACAACTTTAAAATGTTTAATCATTTAAATTATTTCCCAAGCACAGATTCAGAGCAGTATGCATTTGCTTCTCTTCTAATTTCTTTAAAGATCATATTATTTGAGTATTTTAATTTGTTGGAACATTTGACTTGCTTTAACATAATGCATTAAAAAGTTTTTCTAAGCGAGGTGTATTATGTCAAATATTTAAACTAACATATATTAATGCAGCAGTACAACTACTGACTTCAAAAAGATTATACAACATAGGAAATGATGCCACAGGCAGCAGTTTCATACGTTATTTAATTACTATTGTTGTATTTTATATCTTAATTTCTCATTTTCCCACATGGAGTTTTTTCCTGTTTACAAAATTTGAAAAAATTGTGGAGGAAATTGTTTGTTCCTGTTGTGGTCTCATCTTATTATTAGGAAAAACTAGTCTCTTTTTCAATTTCCAGTTTGAACTGACTCATATTTCTTAAAAAAACTGTTGATGGATATTGCCTTGGAATATTCTTTTTTTCCCCAGCAGAGTACCATTCTGACCGTAATTCTTCTCTGCATGGCATAGGGGAATTGTTTCAAACATCATGTATCATCAGTACCAAAGTCTGATGCTCAGTGATGTTCACTCCCTGTCTCTGAAATATGGAACAGCATATTTATGAGGCAAAGGAGGATTCATTTTTTCTAAAACTCTAAGGTTTTATGTAGTTATACCAATAGATCCATAGAGAGCACATACAAATCAATAAACATAGGAAATATCTGTAATGAAAATTCATACAAAATGGTTTTTGAAAGCATGGAACACAAATACAAATTCTATCAAAATAAGACCATTGAAATATTACGGATTCAAATCTTATCTGTACTTATTTAATATGACTCAGTCTGATACGTTAATTCCTGCAGAGCAGTACCACATACCAAGAACATTACCTCATTCCAAGAGCACTTCAGCTAAAATCAGTGTTGCAGATTAGGTTTGTACTTGGCTTGCTAAAACTTATTATATTAACACATTATTTTTCTGTCCATTCAGGCAACTAAGACAAATATGTTTCACCTCCATGCTTAAACATGGTTGTTTTGTAGAATAAACAAAGCCTAAAGAACATTGACTTCAAGTTAATTAGAATTTGATTTAATGGATTTAGAGGACTGCAAATTAATCCTTTAAGCAGGGTTAAGGCTCCTTGCAAGAGTCTTACTTATACAGCACTTTGTAAGCAACATACAGAATATAAAAAGTAACTTCAGATATCTGTCATCCTCAAACCATCAGTGTGGACTTCTTTCTTTATGGAACAAGGAAACATACTTTAAAAGCAGTGGGGAATTACCTAGTTTGAAGTGGGAAAGTACTAGCTGATTGAACAGGTTTGTTTCCTTTTCTAAAATCCAAGTTTATATGATCCTGTCAGACACAAATTGTAAATGATCCACCTTTGTTTTAAGGTGTTGCATATGTCAAGAAACTACTTGCAATATTAATGATTTTTTAAATAATATAGGGACCAGAATACTAAATTTCAGTATCCATACTGTAAATGTGCCATTCTGGTCATAATAAATTCATCTTTCTCCCTAGCTATTGCTGGCTGCAAGAATGAGGTGAGACTCTTGTGTCCTTCTCAAAGCATTTTTGCTAATAAAATTCATCAATATATCTGATTAAGTCTTTCACAGTCACTTTACATCCAGTAGCTCATTTATTTGGACAATTTCTGGTTTGACATTCTGTCTCCAAAACAAATTAAGTAAAGGTACAGCAGGCCAGTAAGCAATACAGATCTGTTTGGCCTCCTTTTGCAAAAAGAATACATAGTGGGATGCAAGGCAAAAGAACTAAATTAAACCCAGAAATAGGTGCTGCAAAGATTATCCTGTTAAATTATATGTAATACCAGTGCAGAGGACTTGGACAATAGTTTGTATTGAAAAGCCCCTGAATATACATGATTATCCTCATTTGTTCCAAACTGTGAGCATGAAAATTAGGATTATGGGGTTTATAAGATTTTATTTTTTTCAGTAAAACCAGCAAGAACATTTTTACTACATTTTCACTACATTTTCATTTTTTTCTTGCCTGTGATAAAATTATATAGTCTCTAAAACATAAAGAGCACTGCTTTATTTTCAGTAATGCAGAGGATCCTCAATAAAGTCACCAGGATGGGAACCGAGACCCTTGCAGAGGCACTGCTGCAGTGTGGCCACCACAGCTCAGCTGTGGTCTTGCCCCACATGAGCTTGGGAATCTGCTCAGAAGTTCTCAACAACCCCACTCCTCTCTCCTTTTGAGGAGAGTTTTAAATCTGACTAATGAATTTCATGGCTGTTTGTTAAAGTCTACTTGTTTCATAAATAGAACTGATCCTGAAGAGTTGGTCGGGAGGAAAGTAATCTGATTTATAGTTATCGATCACTTCCAGCAAAAGTCTAAAGCCAAGCAGGGGCATAAATTGGGAGAGAAAATGAATTTAATGCCTGGTTTTATTTGATATAAGATATTCATACACACAGATGTTTGTAAGCTTAAGCCCCATTCTAGCTACAGTTATAAATATTTATCTGAGTGGTCTCAGTGAATGCAGCGTGCTTCCTAATGCGTATGTATATAGGTACTTGAGTGTAAAGATGGGTCTTGATCCTGAAAAAAGCTGTGCATGAGATTGATTCTGTACAATGTAAGTGGCTCCATTGTCATGATGAAGCTATTCTGTCCAGTAAATGTGTGCGCAAATCTTTGCCAGATTCACAAAACATTACAGGAAAACTATCAAATATGCAAACTGAAAAAAACAGATTATTTAATACATCTCTTCTAATATTCTCTGGTTTTGGTAAATGTCGATAATTCTTGAAGCAAGACTAATAAAGATAGTTTCTTTTTCAACACAGGCCCTTCCTGACTTTGGATATTGTCCATCAGTCCTAAGAAAGTAAATATCTCTTGTACACCTCTGTTCTTGTTGATCTAGGTAGTGATTAATAATTACTGTGATAATTAATTGCCTCGAGTGGTGCTTCGTAAACTAATTACAATTTTCATAACCTGCAAAATCACATGCCATTTTTTGATCAGACACAAAGGGTTCACTTACAGATTATGAGGTTTAGTGGTCACTTAATGTGTGCAGTATTTCTTCTTTATTCAGTTTCTTTTACAACATTGCATAAGAGGAGTAAGAAAGCAGTTACCCATCCCTCTTCAGTGGAGATGCACCTGATGGTGATAAACTTTCAGTGGAGACTTCTTTCAGTTCACTAGGCTTCTGCCTGTGCCACTGGTCTCCTCATTCAAATAACTGACTGAGAGATGTGGTGAAAACAAGTGGCTTTGGTTTCTAAGTTGTTTAGTTGGGGTTTTTGTTCTAGTAAAGTAAAGAAATAGAAGTCAGCAACTCTAAATGGAGCTGAGAGGCATGTGTGAATGGTTTAGGAAAACAGCAGTTATTCCTGACAAAAAAGAAAAAAAAAAAAAAGGGGAGGCAGGTTTCTTTATCACCAGGAAGTTATAGGTCCATGTTTTGATTGACCTCTTATCTGTAAGAGTTTGCCTTTACTGAAATGTCACCGCATGGTGTAGATGGGCTATCTCCTGTACTTCCTGCTCCCGCTCCAAGCATTACATGTCCCCCAGGCTGTGGTGATTTCCAGCTGCTGTAAAGCTTAGGCTGCACTGCTGGGAGGTGGCAGATGCCTCTCCAGGCTGCTTTGCCACAGCAGTATCCAGATACCCATGCTTGGTCTGTATGCCAGTTTATAGGTGTTTTAGGAATGGGAACATACTGGTCAACTTAGTTTCATTGGCTTACTTGGTGCCTGGAAGACAGCCATTATTTTTCTATGTGATTGGTATAATTAGCCAACTATCTATAGCAATATTTTGGCTAGTGCCTTTGTTTTCTTAAAATACACAATAAGGAATGAATTAAAATCTATTCCTGTATTACTGTAAGCCCCATATATTTATTTTTCTTTGTAAGAAGTGCCAAACTCAGCCCCACCCCCCAAAAAACCCCGCAAAATAAAAACCAGAGGACTGGTTTGAAGGGTGGGCGCTTAGCAGGGGAAAGCACCTGGGTGTGAGGGAGAGCAGAAGGTGCAGGTGTGCTCCAGGTGAGGGCGTCTGCTGGCCTTGGGTGAGCAAGGGCTTCCCACCGAAAACTGAAACCAGTGCAAACCAGGAAACAAAAAGAAATATTCAAGCTGTCCACGTCGGAGACTGCTAAGGAAAGAGGCAGGTCAGCTTAGTTAATCATTACCAAGACAAACCTTACAGACATTCACTGCTGATCATATGACAGGACTCCATCTGAGATAAGAAAACACCTATCCCAAGCGGTAAGAGCCGAGAAGCCTCCCCTGCTAGATGTTCTGACTTTATTGTTTTGCTGTGGGAGAAGAAGCTCCACGCTCCCCCGTTGTTCCCAGAGCTCAGCCCAGCCCAGCTGTTGTGTTGTTTTCCTGTTTTGAAGAGGAAGTGAGAAATTCCTTCCACATGTGCTCTGGCACTTGGATACTCAGCTTTCACTCTTGATCCACAAGCCGCCTGTAATGAGCTCTCGGTGGGGCACGGAGAGGAGCTTCCAGCTGTGCCCAGAGTTGTTTCATTTTGTGCCAAAGAAGGAGGGGGAGATGAAATCCTGCAAAAAGCTAAAACGTTGATGGTGCAAAAATTGGTCTAAGGGTATCGCAACTGGAAAAAGCAAAAGAAAAGCAGAAGCAGAGGAAGACACAAGGAAACAGGATGGGAAACTTCTTTCAGAAGCGCTGTGCCTGTTTGGAGCCCTACATCCCGTGCTTATTCTCAGGGAGAGATGGTGAGCAGGATGAGAAAGTTGGCCAAGTCTTCACCAACCTTGCTGTGGTAAGGCATGACTTACAAGCAAGACAGAAAGATGGAGACAGTAAGAGAAAAGAGAAACCTTTACCTCCACTGCCTGGCCAACATCTCGTGAATACTTGCAGATTTGTGGCACTCTTCGACTACGAGGCTCGCACTGAGGAGGACTTGAGCTTCCGAGCCGGGGATAAGCTTGAAGTGCTGGACGCATCCCATGAGGGCTGGTGGTACGCTAGGCTCCTCCTGCCAACAGGGTCAGTCTGTCCTGGCCGCAAGCTCCAAGGCTACATCCCTGCCAACTACATAGCTGCTGACCAGAGCATCGAAGCTGAGCCGTGAGTAACCCACATAATGCACACCGCAGCCTCTTTTCTGTTAGGTTAAATGGGTTTGGGACAGGAGGTTACGGCGTTCTCTCTTGTTGAGTAATACCTTGCCACACTCAACCTCCTGTTGTCCTACCAGTAATGGCACTAGTTGGCATGTGCAAGGAAAAAGCACTGTGGTCACAAAAAAATCAATTACACAGGCAGAGTGTTGAGGGTTTTGTATTGGTTTAAATAATTTCCCTTGCTGATATACCCTAATCACATTCCCTAAGAAGCACCTGGGAATTTCAGGTTGGTTACCATTGTGATGGTTCATTGTTTTTATTTGTATAGCAGTAAGTGTGTGTCAGATGCTTTCCAGAGAGCGAAAAGATATGACCCCTGCCCCAAACAGCATTCAGCCTAACCAGCTGCAAAGTTATCAATTAATCAGAGTTTCAGGAAGCTACCCTTAAACCTTTATATCTCCTTACAAATGATGGGTGAGTCTCTAATAGATAAGCTTTTAATGGTTTCCTCTACATTATTTGTTTCTTCTTTGGATGCAAATCTCTGCTCTCAGGACAAACTTAAATGTAGTAAGTGCTGCAAAGGGCAAAAGAGTGGATATAACAACGGAGTACAAATTGAATTTGTTAAACTTTCACAGAGTTTAATTGTGGAGCCCATGTTTTTCTGTGCCTTCAAAACATGTCTGATCTTATTTAATATTCTGAACTAGAACAGAAATCACACAAAATTGTTACTTGGCTCCCTAATGAAGATGAGTAAGGTCTGAGTCAGCCTGGGATACAGAGTTACTTATGTGTCTTGCAGTTAGAGGGAGCTTTTGCTGAAATAGATCTGACTGAAGTTCCAGAGGTATGATTTGGCAAAAATTATCAGTGTGGAAAGAGAGACCAGAAATGGCATTCATTATTAGTCTCAGAATTAATGTTGTCTTTAGAGGGATGATGTTGAAGATTTTCAGTTAAATCTCATTTGGACCTGAAACATCATCTCCAATCTGATCTGCCCACCGTACTGCCAAGGTCCAAGAAAATTGGCTCAGATATGATTATGCCAGTCTTTTATCAGCTGTTGAGTTCTGCTAGAGGCATCTTAGGGCAACTGTAAGATTCCTCTCTAACCTGAAGACCTTAATTTCCAGAGTCTGACCAGCTGTTTCTATTTCTGTGTTCAGTCAGACAACCCTTTCAATGGTCATGTTCAAAAGAATTCTTCCAACTGCAGAAGTTAATCTGGGGGAAGGCATTTTCTGAACCACTAGAGCAATGGTGGTAGGCTCTAATTCAACTCGTCTTGGCTTTAGCTCTCTTTCAAGAACTAGTTTATTACAAGACATCTAAGATTTCTGCTTGCTGTTAATACTTTGAAAGTAATTTTGCTCAGTTATACAACAAAGTCTCAGCTCTTAAGGTTCCTCTTATCTTTCTATACCTACAGCATCAAATATGAAGTTGTTTGCCAAAGTGCATTGTTGCATAACCTCTGTTTTTTTCTTGCTACAGAACTGATTTTATTTTATTTTACTCTTTTTATATGCCTTTCTCCCTTTTTAATAGAGACCATGTTTTTGGCAAAATATTCTTCTTTATAGATTGTTAGAACACTGGAGAGGAGGAAATGGGGAGCTTTTACAGCTCTCGGATGAAGTCATTCCTCCAAAATGAATTTTTAGTTTCATACCAAAACTAATCTGGCTAAATGTGTTTTCTTTTCTCAGATTTCCTTCTAAGTCAGTTGGGTTTAGTGATCTTCATACGTTTATAAGACTGTTTGCTGTCAGGCCACACACATATAACCACAGACTAACTGAGGTTGGAAAGGACCTCTGAAGGACATTGGAAGCAGTTGTCCCAACCCAAAGATGGCCAAAATAAAGTTAGACCCATGTGCTTAGTTGACTATTTCCAGTTGAGATTTTCACTCTCATGGTGAGGATTTTTTTGCCTTCTATCCAGTTGGAATATTCCTTGCTACAATTTCTTCCAAGAATTCCCTTTCACCCACCCTCTGCTTTTCACACCTCTGTTACCATGGTGAAACAATAAGAGCAACAGTAATGATGGTTCAAAGAACTAACCATCGTTTTCCCTAAAGTAAAAGCATGAGAGTGGAAAAAGTTATTCTAATGTCTCTTTAATTAAAATTTAATTCTTTGATCATATTCTCTGCCCAAACATTCCATTTTGATTTTAATGAGCTCTCCCCTTTGGTGCTGGCCAATTCCTCATGGCCATGATATAGATATTTGTGGAAATAGGAAGTTTTTATTGCATCCTTGCATCCTTTATACCAGTCCTTTATGGTCCCAGCACAGAACTGACAAAGAATGGAAGACTCATGCTCACCTGCCAAAATGTGTATATACCATATATACATATATACATATACATATGGGTTGTTTATGCTTTGCCAGGCAGAGCTGATTAACAGTCTTTGAGCTAGTTGGAGGTACATTCCCTACCATCAGCTTGCTTTTGTATGTCTGCAGAGACAATGGGAATTTTAGCTTATTTCTGGACTGATCTCCGTCTTAGTAGATCAAGACAAACTGTCTAAACTGTTCTAGGAATCAGACTTGATTCATGGTATGACTCTTAGGAAGCTTGGGAAGAAAAGCAAACTGGCCATATTCTTTAGCAGCTGATTTCAGCGTGATTGTATATAAACTTTTTAAAAAATTCATATTCTTATGCATGCATGGATACTCCATAAATTCACTGAAATAAAGGGATAGAGTGACATGAAATATTCTATACGTCATGGAATGACTTAGATATGACAGGGCCACTATGTAAGTTTAGCCAATATATGCTTGAAAGCTACATGCAGAACAGTCAAATTTCTTTTGCTAATAATTTCAGTTTTGCCTGTAGCCTTCAAGATTATTAACAACAAAATATATCCGGGCCTTTTTTATCAAAATTTTGATGTGGTCTTTATTATAGGGACAGTTAGAGATCAGAAAGTCCATCTGGATCTGTGTTGTCCATTCCGGCAGAAGATAATGCTGGGTAATTGCTTGTTCTCTGCAAGTGCTGCAGCAGACCATTTTGTCTCCTCACTGAAGTGTCTGTGAATTTTTCAGGGAGAAAGGCTTTTTTGAAATTTTCCTTGGTAAGAAAGAGAGTGAAGTAAAGTAAGAACGAAAGTGAGAAGCTTTTCTTCCTTGTCCTCATTTAAGTAATACTTTTTCTTCCTGGAATTCTCTTTGACTCCTTCCAATGTGACTAAGGTAGTGCTGATAAGGTGGATCAATAACTGGATGAAAGGGCAGAAAGGATGTGCAATATATCCAGCCTGGGGAAAACAAAAATTAAATACTATTTATAACAAAGGGAATTTTTGTGTATCATTGGCTATCAGAATGTTCAAGCAGAACTGAGAAAAAATGACATTTATTTACTGTGTTGCTTTCCTCAGACCAAAGTTTATTGGTAGAAATTTTATGCTAAAATTTAAGGGAGATTTTGTTTATATTATATTTTACTATATATTTATATTATATAATATAAATAACTTATTCCAAAAGTCAAACACTTCCTATTTGTGCATGATATCTTGTTAAAAAAAGTTTCTCTTGCTTCCTTCCTTTGGCTTGAGTGATCCCTTCCCCATCCATCCAGAATGACTTGGATGAAATCAGTAACAATCTGTGTGAATAAGGGAAGGGGAAAAAGAGTAAATCCATGGCTTGGTCTCTGCCTGCTGCAGCATTGCCATCCAAATGTGCGCTGCATAAGATTAAATACGTCCAAGAAATGCAAACCTGCTACCATGAAAGCTGTTTTGGACAGACTGAGGAAACAAGACCCTTCATTTTTATATTTACCAGTACAGCATCTTCTTATTGCTGGTCTTTTCTAGCACCTGCAGTACTCCTTATACTAACAACCTGTCAGGGGGAGGGATTGTGAAGGGATTTTGCCTAGTGTCTCTGGAGACAGGTGTGTTCTCCTGGCCCTACCTGGGATAGGTGGGACAAGGCAGCCGGGGAGTGGAAGCATTCATGTAGCAAACCGTAGTTGCCCAGTGAACTTTCACTTCATGAGGAAATAAATCTGTCACTACAAAGACGTTATGTTACTTAATATCTGATCAAAAGCAGATGCAGGCTACGCTAATGAGAAAATAGCAACTGTAGGAACGCTTGCTGCTTTTCTTCTCCCTGTGTCACAGGTAACAGTCAAAACCACTAGCCAGACAGATTTTTCCTTTCTAAGGAAGTTTGAGTGAGGTTGTATCTGTCGCATCCCATGACTTCAGAATGCTGTTCTTTCTGATTTTAGACACATAACATTTAGAAAAAGGAAAGCAAAAAATGCAGTTGGAGATACAGTCACATAATTTAACTTGCATGTCCAGCAAAGCATGATCAGAAAGAGCAATTCGACTAACATCAAAATCTGAATTAAAAGGTATAAATTTCCTTGGCAAGGAGGGTGACCTTCCTGTCTCTGTGCTCTTTTTGTGCCTGTAATTCTGCACTACAAACAGGAACCATAGTAACGGATTCACCTGGCCTTATTTTATTACAGCCAGTTGTTTTAACTAAACAAGAAAATGGCATAGTGCAAATTGTTATGGACAACAGATATAGTCCAGCTGTACAGTTAATTTTAATGAAGCGAAAATAAAAAAAAAAAACACACCTCACTGCTGGAATGAGATGAATTCTTTTTTCTAGAGGAAAGGTAGAGGGTACTTAGAGGGGGCTCTCACCTGCCATCCTGATAGATCTGTTGGCTGTTTATTGAAAGTCAACTTCATTCCATATGTTCATGTCAACATTATTGATACAAGACTGCTGTGCTGAGGGAAGCAAATCCATGCAAATTCCTAGTAGATTAGGTCAAAGAAGATCCCAGCAATTACTTTTAACTTTTGCCAGTTTCAGAAACATTCCTTATTTCAGAAAGATTTCTTATGTAGGTATTTCACAGCTGGTAGAAATCAAGCCTCAGACCTAATCAATGAAACCTCACCAGTCAATTCCACAATGAGCTTTTTAAACAACCTTTTGAAAGCAGAAGTGACTTGTAGGTTATTTTTGTCAATTTCCATAATTCCTTCACCTTCTGTGATCTGACTCAGCTTTAACTATTTCATAAATTGACGGAATCACAGTTAGTATATGTGAACCATAAAGCATTCTCTGGGCTGACCTGTTTCAGACTTTCTGCAAAGTCAGGCTTATGGGGTTTCTTTGGTTCATGTGGGTCATTTTTCAAAGTGGTGTTTAGAGCCAGAATGTCTAGAGGCTCTTTTAAAGTGAAAGCTTAGATTCTGCTGAACCCCTCAGAAAACTGAATGTAATCCACTGTGGTCTCTGTGTGCTCCCTCTCTCTCACTCTCATAATTCCTCTCTCTATTACAGTCCATACTCCCGAGGACACCACCAGAATCAGCAGTAACCCTGTACCAAAACAAACTTGTAAAAACTGTTCATTGCTAACACAGCCACAGAAAGTAGTAGCAGGTTGTTCTCACATTCTTGGAATTGTTATGTTAAGTACGAAAGCTATTCTCATATATTTTTTAGTAGAAGAGGTTTCTTCACCACCAAAATATGTATTTATTACAAATCATTGAAATGGCGGTATGTGAACTCATTTGAAATTCTGTCTTTTCTTTCAATTGGTATACTTTATGTATGCGCTTTTGTGTGTGCATGCACATGTACACACACAAAACACAGACAAAGTTTATAAGACTGATAGTTTTAAGACCATGCAGAACAGCCCTGTGAGACAAGGTGTGTATTACAAAGCCAGAAGATCATGCTTTTGATGTTTTTTGACTTTGTGTTCATAACATATGAAGTAGCCAATATTTGGAACTGCCATGCATATTTTGGAGTGCCTCTCTTGATTGAAATGATTGAATACTACAAAAAGACCGTGAATTTAATCACTTAACTTCTTTAGTTGTGGTTGAGCATTCCAGTGCTGTCTTCAAGCACATCCCAAACTTTGTCTTCATTTCTGCTCATTTCTTAAATGTGCAAAGATACACTGAACACAAAAAGAGATGGTTTACAGAACTGTGAAATGTCAGATTTTGTCAGTGCCAGCAGTATTTACACACCCATGTGCACAAAATATATGTCTCTGCTCAGAAAGGTGGAAGGAATTATGACATTGTAGATGAGAAGTTCATGCAAACTTGTCTAATTTAGGTCACCTATTTTCTGGCAATGTGATTTTCTAAATATACAACATTGTCTATTCAAATTCTGAGAAATGAAGAAATTTCTTCCTACCTTGTCTTTATTTGAAGTTAGTGTGTACGTTACACATTATAATCATTATATACTAGTTTCCATTACCCTGTTGTGAAAGATTTGACAATGAATCATGTGAAGACCAGAATCAATACCCTTAAAACCTGCAAACATAGCCAGTTAGCTTTTCTTACAGCACTGTGAAACCCAGGTGGCCTTTACAGTGCCTTTTAGAAAAACAAAGACCATATTCTGGTCAGAATAACTCAATAGTCCTGTTTGATGTTTTTTCTTCAGACTCAATAGGAATAAGCATGCTTGCTAGCCTAGATTAGTTGATTTTGAGCAATATTGTTGGCAAAAACATTTGCCAGGTATTGTACAATGGTTACTGTTTCCTCAGTAGTTGTCTTTGATAGCTCTCTGCACAGCACAATACAGAGTTGTGCAGAGCTGAGTGATCTCTGCACAGGTTTAGAACTGAAAAACAGTAACCAACAGTTCAGCCAGGCTAAGAAGTCCTAAAGCTGGCCTGATTTTAAACAAACTAGGTCAGGTATCTCTGTGAAGAATTATTTTGTAACATGTGAAAAGCACTGTTGGTTATAGAAGACTTTGGGGCTTTCTTTGTGTAGGATCTTATCTGTAGTGAAGAGATTAAGTCATAAAAGCATAAGAGATACCCTATGAGGTCAAACCAATGGCCCCTCTAGCCCCGTTATTCTGTTTCAGAAAGGATTTTATGAAAAGTGCACAGGCCCATCCGCTTTCTTTAATCTATTCCCTTTGTACTTCACCAGAGGCTGGAACTGTTGTATAAGCAATGTCAGAGGGTACGTCACTGCCATGTCTAATTACGGACCTATTGTCAAGTCCGTTTAGCAAAAGTGTAGGTGTTGACACTGCACAATTCTTTATTTCTGCCTGTGGGCAAAGACCAAGCTATTAGGAAAAAAACCAAAAACCAAACCCCACAAAAACCTCTCATCTCTGCAGAAAGTTTTATATTCCTAAACAAGTGTTTGGTTTTTTTTTTCCTGCTTGGTGATTGCTTAGTCATGAGTGACTCAAAAAAACCCCCACGCTCAAAATAAATAGGCACAAAAGGAAATGGTAGCACTGCACAGGTCCCTGTGAAATTCAGGGACTGGTCTTTTACAGACCACAACTATCTGCCCCATTTACCCTAATGCACCTGAGCCAGCCCAGGCTGCAGACCTCAGTGACTTTACCCTTACAGATTTACCCATCAACTCATTTTGCTTACTACCAAAGGTGCAGAACTAAACCCAGGATGTGTCCTGTTATTATCTTACAGACATCATCATCTAGCACGAGGCTATAGCAGAGATGCTTCATGCAAACATTATAATAATGATGCAGCCTTCCAGTAGCCTAGTTTAGACAACACAAAATTTACCTGCACTTTAATTTTAAAACAGATTCTTAGAGAAAATATGATTAATCCGGATTCAGATGTTTTTCTGTAATAAAATGTTTTGTTCCTTTTCAAGTTATGCAAGCAAAGTATACATAGCAAAGAAAGAATATAATTTTTTAGGTGATATTTTAAAAAAGGCAAAATATTATTACATATTTACTACTCCATGTAAGAGTAAGAGGAAAATAAACTTTTCAGTGATTTTTAAATAGTACTATATGGGACATATTTGAAGATCCTTCTCATGTTAGAACTTTAAAAATAAGAGGTTAAATTTCTTTAGTTAAGAGTTATTTAAACTTTAGTTAAGAATTTTCTTAAACGTTGACACTCAGGTTTGTGCCTCATAACTGCATAAAAACCCCCATAAGAGTTACAAGAAATTAGAATGGAAATCTACATCTTCACAGTTCTCAATTCTCCAGACATGTCTAGAATTCATCTGGAAATAGCTTTTCAGAAGATCAAACAAAATATTAATCATGAATGCATTTCTTTATCACTTAAACCAAATAGAAATACATACATTTTTTCTGTGCTGGTACATTAATCAATCAATTAAAACTGGAAAAACAAAGCAGTGAATTAAATAATAAGTGATAGTTCCACAAAGGATTGCACTAATTGACATTTTCATTACTTCTGTGCAGACTACTCTAGAATCTATAATATTTTACAAAATATAGATTTATCTGCAGTAACATTGGTAAACATTTTCCCCTAGCTTGCTCTCACTAAAGCAGATATATTACTAGTTTAATTAATAACTTTTTCTGTATTTATAGCACAAATGATTTTGCAGCACACCTTTTCAAACCTCACTGCAAAAGAAAAGGGAAAAAAGAAATCTGAGACTCACGTGTGGGAATGAATATATACCATGAATTTCAGAATGATGAGAACTCACAAACCTCAATCTTCCTTTTTAAACTACTGATCTTTTCAGTTAGTGGAAGTCTCTGTAAGGGTATATGGAAGGAGTCTCTGCTCCTCTAAGGTAGTGTGGTGAAAGGAGCCATACACAAGAATATGCACAGACAAACCTGAGGGACACATGTGAAGGGAGGTGGTGATGAGAACAAGCCTGCTCAGTTGCACTCACTGATAAGGGTATGTGGAGTGTGGGAATGTTTCTTTTTTGGGAAGATTATCTGAGTACCTTGGCAATAAGGAAAGGGAGGGAGACAAACACACAGAGACACAAAACCGAGTAATGTTAATAAAGACAATAATCAGAAATAAACCCAGTCAATCTCACTGATTGGCTATCAAGAAGTGGCAGGCAAACTCGGACTTTGCAAATGACAAAGATGTGAACCTGGGGGCCCAGGATGTTAAAGAGGGGTCTGTGGGGCTATGTCAAGTGATGAAGCAAGGTTTAGGGAAAAGGGATTGGGGGTAGACAGAAAGGGGTATTAAAGGTGCTGTTCATGTGTAAAACGGGGCCAGTCAGTACACTTGTCTGGCTGAGCTCTACGCCTGGTCACCACACTCTGTCCTGTCTTCTCATGAAATCCTTTCTTCACTATCTCTCTGTGTAACCTTACCCTCTGTCCTATGTGTGAGTGCTGCAAGGACTAAGTGCCAGCTACTGGGGGGACTGGTGTGGCTGAGTACTGGGCCAGCAACTGGAGTCAGAGCTGCAGTGTAGGTGCCTCTGGCCTGTGTTGTCAGCTGCTGGAGTGAGTGGGGGTCTCAGTGCCAGATGCTGGAGTGTGTGAGGGTCTCGGCCAGCAGCCACTGGGTTATGTCTCCAAACCAGCTGCTGGGGTGACTGGCGTGCATGAGGCGGGTGTGGATAAGAGGGGCTGGGATCAGGACAGCATTGTTGGATGGAGAGATGGACTGTGCTGGTATTTGAGGGTGGGATCCACAAATGTCCACGTGCTTGTGAATCTAGAGAGCGTGTGTGTGTCTGTGTGCGTGCGTGTGCCATCTCAAGTGACCTTCTGGCTCTGCCAGCCAAAGAGGAGGAGGAGGGAACTGTGCTTGCGTTTTATGTGAGTCCTGCACATGGATGCTGTTGAAGGCAGTGCCTTGTCTGTGGCAGTCTGTGTGACCGGCCATGTCAGTGTCCTCTTTGTGTGTCTGCGTGTCTCAGACACATGCTCAGCTTCACCGCTGGTTGAACCTGCAAACAGGAAAGTGGTGGCGTGGGCAAAGACTCTGTGTCCCCGGGCTGGGCTCCAGCAGATGAGCAGGAGGCCCCTGGGCCACAGTGGCTGGAGGATGTGACTGCTCCTACATCCCCTTAGTGGTCTCCTTTACCTCTGGTTCAAAAAAGAGAATCTTGGCTTTCTGTTCCTTTTATTGTGTGCTTTTCCCAAACTCCTCCAGATTTATGAATGTTTAGAACTGTGTACATATTCTCAGCCACTGACATGGATGAATCAGTATCCATAGAAAGTCACCTGATGTTTTTTGCTGTTCCAGAATGACAACTTGATTAGCTTGGAAAGATAATTATTAGTTTTCTGAATACCTGCAAGGAAAGAAAAGAGAAAATGAGATCTTGTTCTTATTACAGAGTTTTGAAAAATCACCCAGAAACTTCCTTTGATGTTGACATACCTTTCTGACATGGTGTTGTGATCTCTTAAAAAAGAAACCATGTGTGTGGGTCTTGGCCTGATAATATACACACTGATATGGAGTTCAATGTGCTCCAGCTTTACTCCTGGAAGTCAAAGTGCCTTTAGTGTGTCACCCTCTCTATCTGTCACCCTGAAAAGGCTACCCTGAAAACTGGGAGACTGTTTGGTTAAGAAATTTGTCCCCATATGAAAGAACCATTTTGTCCTTTGGCTCAGGGTCACCCAGGGGTGCCAGACTGCACAGTTCCTTTCGGAGTCTTCCTGGGGACAGAGTGACCTGGTTGTCCTCCACTTAAAGTTGACCTGAGAGAGGGCATGGGTCTGCTCAGACTGTTGGCAATAGGCTGAGGAGGTATGTGCCCAAGTGAACATCCAAGAGAGAGCTCTGCACAAAATGGATGGAGAGATCTGCTCTGCCACTGGTGTCCTGTGCAGGCAAGGGGGGCTTTTTGTTTCTGAGGGTTTCTGTATTACTTCTGCACTGAGGTGAGTTTCCCTGTGACAAAAGAAAATAATTTCTCAGGAATGATTTTCTCAGGAAAATCAATTGAGTGCTTTTGGAAGCTGTAATGGTTTAAGTGAATGTATGATTGAACATTTTCTTGTCCTTTTGAGTTTCCCTTAATGTTAAATCAATTGATGTTATTAGTGTTCTCTGTACCATGCTAACATTAAGGCTACCTCAAGGTTTCAACTTTGTTCCTCAGTTGTTATGAATAGCAAAGTTATTGCTACTTTTAGAGTATATTATGGCAGTATATCAGTACTTTTGCTCATGTATGTGTTAACAAATGCATACAGGTACTACCAGCATTGATGCAAGATTTTAAAATGCTATTTAGAAGACACTGTGCACCACAAATAGGGTCTGAGGACCACATTTTAAGTTTTTTTTAAAAGAGGTGATTATATGGCTATATTTCACACCCAACGTCCCAAAGCAATGCCCATTAAAGCCAATGGTGGCTGTTCATTGACTCCAAAGACAACTTGTTTTAGAGCAAGTTTTAAATGTAATGAAGTCTTTATCCAGGCACAAAACTACTACTGGAAACAAACTTTGATGATTGACTTTAGTGTCTTAAATTGGAGAAATACCAGGGACTCAGGTAACTAAAACGCTACAGAAAAAGTAATATGATATCACTTTAATCTACCATTTATTTTCTCATATAGAAGAACTTCAGAGCAGATTAAATAATACAGCATGCAGATGACCGATATTGTGGAGAATGAATGCAAATGTTGAAATTAATTATGCAATAGTGAAGTGGGGCCTCACAGGATGAGATTTATTTATGGAGATTTCCACAAATTAACTCTATCAGATTGTGATTTGGCTGCTGGTTTATTATCTTTTGTTCCTATTGTGCAGTAAAACTAGTATTGGGTGAGCTATGCTAATTTACAGATCTCATGCACTTGGCCTTGTAATACTATCCGTAGAGGAGAAATAGTCACTTCCCAGTCATTACAGAGTGCAAAAGTAGCCAAAGGTACAATGGTTTGTCATCGTGAAGCAGGCTCAGAGCAAATTAATTTCCATGTTTGCAGCACAGTCAACTGCTATTATCAACTATTGAAAAATTAATGTAGTATTATGCATAATCCTTTACAACAGAATCACGTGGCAGTACAGTTATGGCCTAGTGAAGTACTTACCAAAAAGATTTATGCACAACGTGTCATGGATTTTTTACACTAATGTCCAAGTAATATTTGTGTTCACGTTTACAAAAGAGTAAATTTGTTCTAGACTGTAAGAGGAAACGCCTACCTCTGTAGTGGGTTTTACCACACTTACTCACTGTTGAACGTTACCTTATCCAAACAATCCCACACAGTTACTTACTGTAAAAGTCCCTTAAGCCCTGGCAGGCCCTTTTGTTAGGGCACAGCTTATTATTTCTAACAAAAACAATGGAGTAACACAAAACAAAGATTTTTGTTAGACCAAAACAGACTTTAGAGGCTCAGAGTCCTTTTTGAGACATCTGTGGCCCTCTTCTCATGAGCTCATAATTTCCTGCAGTTTCTTCAACTGGGCTTCCCCAGTGATTTGTAAGTGCAACCTGGGGCTCCTTTTGGGTCTCAGGTACACACAAGGTCAGTCTGCCAAGCTAGGTGGGTGTTTCACATTTGCTATGGTTACATTGCAGTCATTGGGATTGTGTGGAGTAAGCTACTGTTCAGTTTTAGAGTCATGTTTTTGGTGAGTAGTAAAATTAAACCCTTTTTTTTTTTTTTTAAAGGCACTACACAATATAAGTGTGGCATTGTAATTGTTATGTAAAGAAGTTTTGCATTGTTATGGTTATTTAAAGAAAAATCACACTGTTGATCTCGAAATATGGAAAATACAATGGAACTTCCAGTGTGTTGCTACAGACAGACTGTCACTTCTGAACATACAGGCAGATTTCTACATACATACATAACATAAACTAACGCTGCTCTGTAATTTTGATAGATCTCCACTGCTTATATAGTGTAGAAATGAGCCTTTAGTTTTTTACAACTATTCATACGTTCTGTGTTTTCCCCCGTGGAAAGAAAAACAGACTTATTCCACCCATTGTCATTGTGAAAAGACTCAGAAGCTGCAGGTCCCACAGACAATGCATGCGGATAGTCTTAATCTAGTTTGTGATATATTATTCAACAACAAGGATCTGAGCAATACACATGACTCAAATCTTTATGTATGAAGCAAATTCATTGTGGTTGTGAACGGCTAAGGGTGCTGCCCTACATAACCATCCCTGAAAACCTGAATTTCTAGTTTCACTTGGAGGAAACTAGTTTCTCATTATGGTAAATAAGTAATCAGAACTGAGCTCTGTCACTATACATGTACATTTTAAATGCTTTTTTAATTTCAAGTGTTGTCCAAGTCAGATACTTTCTGCAGTGTGTTAAGATTTTAACTGATTTACTTATATAGATACAGAAGGCTGTTGTTACCTAAACATTTTTTTAAAGACTTTGTCTGACTCACTGTTGCTGGTTGCTTTGGTGAGTAAGGTTTAAAACAGTACATTTAACAGTGACCTCTAGTCAATAAATACAGGATGAAAATGAATGTTAAAGTATTCTCTTCGCAAGTACAAGCATGAGTGGTGTAGTGACCTAAGAAAGGGAAAGGGAAAAGATGTGTAGAGAGCAATCCTTACAGTAGGAGTTACTCTGAGAAATTGGTTCAAGAGATATTCTGTGAAACTGTTTCCCCAGGTAGGACTGAAATCGCTGCCAAAGACATGCCCTGCGGAGGCAACATAGGCTGGAAACCAGCATTTGCTGAGCAGGTGCATCAGCTCAGGCAGCAGCAGGTTATAGCCCTTGGGCAATAAATGGAGTCCTCAGTTTTGTCTTGTCTTTATTTTCTCTTCGTCATTGCTTGCTAGCTCTGACTTTCTCCCTTCTCTCCCTCCATCGGCTTGATAATATTCTACAGCCCTCTCTGTTTTGAATTTTTACTGTCTTGTTTTCTCCCTCCCTCCTGCAGTGTCCTACGCATTCCTTTATCATTAGCTTTAAATTCCTTCCTCTTAAATGTTGTTCTTGTCCCATGCATCCTTCAGTATCTGATAATAAATGATAATGAGAGATAGGCAGCATTAAAAACAATCCCAGGCAAGCCTGCAGAAGGAAGCTAAGGAGGAAGGGCTGTTTCCAAAGAACCTGAAACCCAGTCTTAGGTTTTCCAGCCTCTGCACTGTAAAAGTCTGCAAGCCCTCGAGTAATTCTGGACCTTTCACTATGTAGATTCTTGTGCCATATCTGGGAAGGCTTGTGTTTTTGAAAACGCTCATGAAAGGAATCTTTTGCAAGTTTTCATCTTCATGGTTTAGCCTGACTACAGATTTTTTTTTTTGTTTTGTTTTTGTTTTTGTTTTTGTTTTTTTTTCCAATGCCGTCATCGGGTTCACTGTAGACTATAAAGGGAAAATTAAAGCAGCCAGTGCTCATCTCCTGTGCTCTCCTACATACATGCAGTTCATCATTTGTAAGGTACATCTGTTTCTTAACTATGTTATATCTGGATGGCTTTCATCTTTGCAGTGATATTTCCTAATTTCTTGAAATGTCAGCTCTTGGAGAAATGATATTACTTCATTAGTCCTATAATTAAGGCAGCCTAATATTTTCTATCAGAAGAGCTTGTTTAGTTGCTTATAATTTTTCCAGGCTTTACCTGATTGGATGTGAATTTTCCAGGGTTGATACTAGGCACAGGCTGCCTCTTTCTCTCCCTGAAAGCAAAAAAAGATGGCTCAGAACAATACAAGAAATGCTTTGTGCATGTACTTTGGAGGAAGGGTTTGATAATTGGTAGGGGATGATATTAGAAGTGTGTGCTTTTTTGCCATCTAAGAAAACCTTGCTTCAAACTAACCAAGACTTTGAAAATAAAATTACACTTTATATGTGGTAACAAAACATATTCATTAGAATTTGACAGCTGCACTCTGTATTTTTGGTATTTTGGGAAAACCCAGCAAGTGCTTGGAGCCTTCCTCTGAGTGCAGAGAGGACATGCTGGTGGTGCCCTTGGTAAACTTCTGTCCCTGCTTCTGCACTAATGTTTACCCACAGCAGACTGCAAACCTGGCATGGATTAAAAGCTGGCTCAGCAGCCCTCTTTGTCCTGCATGGATGACAGCAGTGAAGAGTGGGGCACACAAGCCTGTTCAGGTTTTCATGTGCTGAGTAAGGGCAGTGATCACAGGATGGTCATATGATGAAAGTAATTGAATAAGACCCTGAAGGATCTCTCTGTCTCTCTTTCTGTCTCTCTAGCTTTCCATTCATCTCTCCTTGTCTTCTGTGACACAGAAGTTAGCAGCTATTGCTCTTTGAATAAACTACTACATACTCCATGATGCTAAATTCCCTGAAAGGTAGGCCCTAGGCATTTCAAATTGGACATCCAAAATTAACAGAATATGCTTCTAATAGTGTCTTATTGCCTTAGACCCTTTCTGTGATGTTTTTCCACTGTAAAAAATCTTTTACAAGCAAAAGTGCCACAAAAAGAAATTAATGAATGTTCATAAAGCATTTGGATATTATAGTCATTAACACTGTAATAGAGGCTGCTAGGACATTAGCTGTTCATGTAATTCTATAACCTGTATTGAGAGCAGAGACTAAACAATGTACAGTAAATAAACTCTATCTGCGCAATGACAAAACAAAATAGAGGGTAACTATTCAGTGAGCAGTATTTGTATTAACACTGTAGGAAGCAGTGGATGTGACCATGTAATTAAAGATGGTATCATAGTGGATTTTTCTGAAAATGGCTGAGTGGATGCCATAAAATCAATATTAATATTGCCATCTCCTAGCTTTGGGGTTCTTGACTTTGCAGCTACAGCTTTCTATGACTGTAGATTTTAAGGCATTTAAAATGTAATATTTATATACTGTTGAAGCTTTTCTTTATTTGTTTTAGCTATTGCACAAGCTTTCTGCATTCCAAAAGAAACTGAGATATATTTGGTTTCAATATATAAAGTATCTATTCTTCCTTGTCTTCACCCAAGACTTTTGCTCTAATTTGCTTTTCTTAGCCTAGAAAATCTTTTATTCTCCTCATAGCCTAGCACTATGGACACAGTTAACACAATCCATTTAATCTACTGGAGGGCCACCTAAGCTGTTTGTCATCATCATTTCTTCTGTAATGGAGAGTTCTGGTCAGGAACTACAGGAATCACAACAAACCTTACCAGCTGCTGAGATTTACTGATCTCATGAGATTTACCCTAACATGAGAGGGAAAATCCCAGTTGCAAGCACTTACAAAAAATGAGAAGTGAGATGCCCTCATGCCAGAAAGTGCTGATCCAGGATAGGGTCATGATGTCCATTTTAACGTCTTCAGTGTTTTTGAAAATAAATTTCACGTGACTGATTTCCTGCTATTTCTTCTGTTATGCTTCCACGCCCTTTGAATGACCTTGCCATGTAGTCCTTCTCAGAAATTTTTCTCCCCTTTCCTCCCCCCGCATTCCTATTGTAATGGTCATGGTTTCTATACATTTCTATGCCTTACTGCTGACTCAGCCCTCAGGATTTTCCCTTTTAGTTGGGCATTCACAGAGTATGTCACAGACCTCTGCCTTTAGCCTTATCTTACCTCCAGTGTCCTGCAGCTTGAATGAGAAACTGAAATAATCCCCCTTCATTCCAGCTACAGCTAGTTTTTAAAGCAAATTCAGTCACTTTAGATAAGATGTTGTGGAGCTAATTCTGGCTTTGCTCCTGTACATATTAAATCTAAGTAAAGGCAGAGGATAAAATGGGGAAGCTCTGCTCTGGTGAGCCCTAATGGAAATGGGTAACATAGTCAGAACTTCCACATAATTTTCTGTGCTGGTCTTCAGTGTGGCTAACGAAAGAGCAGTGAGGGATCTGCTGAAATTTCCAAGAAAGCCAAAGATCATAGCTGTTTATTCAGAGTGGGTTGTTGTCTTGGTGATGAGTGTCTTATCCACATCCCAAAGGGGGATGCACACAGAGTCCTTAATCATGAGTTTAGAGTTTCTACTGGAGTGGGTCTTCAAAGTGGCAGACCAAGGAAAGGATATGCAGCTAAAAAGTTTCTCCAGTAACAGATTTTTCACCTGGACCATGTTTGGGAGTCTTTGGCTGTAGCTCCTCTGATGCAAAAGCAAGAGGTTGGCTTAGGAGGAAGGCAAGTACGAGAGCTCCTGCTGGAGGGGGGTGGCACAGTGGCCATGCAAGGAAGGTTGAGGCTGCAGAAAGAATTGTCCTCTTAGAGCTTTTGTGTCTGGTCCATGTCAAGGGGTCCCCCTCCATGGGACTTAGCCCATTCTTTGTTGCTTGTTCATTTGGCATGACTGAGAATCTTTGGCAGAGGTCAGCCCATTCCTAGGGTTAGGATTAAGAGAGAGATCAATCCTAGAGCTCCAGTGTGACTATGGCTGCTGAGGGACTGCCCAAGGAAGATCAAAGCTGCAGAAAGACATGTCCTTTGAGAAGTTTTTCATGTGGCCTATGGCTGGGGGTTCTTTGGCTAAGGCTCAAACCAGGTCTACAGTTAGCATGAGGGCTTGGATTAGTTTTAGGGTTAGGAGGGTGACAAACCCTAGAGCTCCAGTTTGAATAAAGCTGCAAGGGTCTGCCCAAGAAAAGTTGAATCTACAGAAAGACATGTCTCCCAAGAAGCATTTTGTCTGTCCCATGACTGGGGGGGCTTTGGCTGAGGCTCAGCATACACCTTGCATTAGAGCTAGGAATTAGTGTGTTTGAGACTTAGGAGAGACCAAGCATAAAGCTCCAGTGTAAGAGGGGAGTGGGGGGCTGCAAAAGGGCTGCCCAAGGAATAGTTGGCTGACAAAAAAGTGTTTTCACTCTGAGCTTTTTCATCTGGACCATGGCTGGGAATCTGACCTTCCTATCCCACGGAAAAATATCTCATGGTGAGCAATTACTTTGATTCATTATTACTCTTTAGAGTACTTTTTCCTCTAAAATACACACTTTTGGATGAAGTAAAATGTAAAGCCTTTTGAAGCATATGTTCAATCACTAGAAATGGAAATAAGCCCTTCACGCTTTATAAAAGGAATTTAAACTTCTATTTATAATTGAAATAGTACTTTAAATTCAGATGTGATTTTGTTAAAAAAAGTGAATAACAAATTAAATTATTTGCTTTGAGGTTAAGGGGTTATTTTTTCACAACCAGTATTGCTTTTGGTACTGTATGATTATTATTGCAAACCCAATGTCTTTGAACTAAGAATCCCATATTCAAATGCTGTTAAAAGTAATTTTCATTATATTTTTCTGAAACATTTTAATCAGTTCATATAAAGTCAGGCAAATGAGCTAATATACAATGTGTCCACTTTTCACTCTCTATAATAATTGTTACACTTACCTTCTCAAATACTGTTGCTCTAATTATCTTATTTCGCAATTCAGGATCTTTTTAACTGCTAACTTTATCTGGAGTCAGAACCTACAAATTACATATCCTCCATAAAATCTTTAATGGTAAATGCATATTAATTTAAATGAAGCTTTTCTAACCTAAGAAAAATAAACATATCATTTGAAATATTTTGAAGTCAAAGGAACAGATGCATATGCATAAATACAACATGTACTTATGTTGTCTTTTTTTTTCCAAAATCATATTCTGTATTGTAGGCATGATCTTACATACACAGGTGTAATACTGTTTCAAATTGTATTTCCCAAAAAAACCAACAATTTCCTCTTGCTGCATACATTGTATTACTGCTTGTGTTTTCAGCTTTAGCAATATGAGCTACTAGCAGTGTATGTGCAAATACTGCGTCATGTAAAGACTATACTTTTGACTGCCCAGAACATAAAATTCAACCTTGCTGATTAGAAGCTTTTTTGGCTTTGGTACAAAATGAAATTCTTTTGAGGGGATGCTATCCTCTTAACACATGAAGAAAGGAGACACAAAATGAAACACCTTTTCTTATACACTCTTATGAGAATCAGTTACTTTGGACTGATAGTGATATCCTATAATTCAATGAGAAAAATATCCGTTCAATTTTTTTTCAGATCATATAGTTTATTAGTTTTCAGATGTTATTCTCAGAGCACTTGTATTTAGAAATTTCAGGAAGGCTCTAATTCAGTTTTTAGGGTAGGTAAATTTTCTTCGGGACTTGAATAGAGTTGAGCTTGTACTCTGTCCTCTCATTCCTTTGATGAGAACCTCAGTCAAGGATTTGAACATTTATTGATTACTTAGTTTTCTACAGTCTAATTAATGAATTAATTCAATTAATTGGTTGAATTAATTGACATGTTTAACTAATTGAAATTATTGATAACACATTCCAGCTTTCTAAAGAGATTTCTTTCCTTGCCAAATATGTATCGAGGCCTAATTTATCCAAATCATCTTCAAGTCAGAGGACAGGAATGCAGTCTGGAATATCTGGATTTAATTTTCTTCTGTTAACAAAGCATATTCAGCATAGGTTAGCATCATCTGTATTTGCCTCTTTTTATTTCCCCTTTATTCATACAAAACCATTTTTCATTCCTCCTACTTGCTCAGCCGAGGTGTCACCCAATGTTCTCATTTATTTCCTCCATTCCTCCTGGTGATTAAAAGCCTTACAGATACTGAATTGGTTTGTTGATGACTCCTTCTGTACTTTTCACTAGTGACTGACAAATCAAATAGTCAGCTGAATAGGCAACTTACCTGTGGTGCGATACATTGATTTATCTTAAAAATTTGCATAATAGGTTTAGCTATGATTAATTTAAAAGGAGTTCTCCTCTGAGTATATAGCATATTTCTGATAACTATTTATCACCATTTGCTTCACATAAGGGGTGGAGCTAATATTGGAAAGAGCTTTGTGTGCTTGCTGGATGGAAGCTGAATGCTGCCCCAGTTGAAAATGCTGACTCATATCAGTCTTATTTCCATTTAATTTACACTCAGCACAAAGCAGCAAAAGAGCTAAATAACACCCTCAGAGGAGCAAACCAAAACTACTGCTTGAACAAGTCCTTGTAAACGACAAGGTTTAGCGAGAGAGGAAAAATATATTTTAAAAGGTGTGGATAGGAGTAGATTTGTTACAGAACAGGGATGTTGAAATGCTTGCTGTGACTTGAGGGACACATTGGTTTTGTCTGTGTAACAGCAGCAGAGCTGAAAAATTCCCAATAACTCGTTTGAGATATCGACGTGGCAGTGGAACAGGGAAGGCTGCAGGGTGGTTTACCTTTGGAACCTGAGAGGCCTTCTGCAGTTTCAGGGATCTCTGACTTTTAGGATGGCTGTATGTTAGCATATAACTGCACTTCTACATAGTTCAAGTGGCATCAATGGACTTGGCATCAATTTCTGTCACAGCAGCCTTGGCAAAATTCCTTGGTGAATTTTTCCCTGGGACAAGACCAGTCTGTCACTTCTGAATTCTCATTACCTTGAAATCAGTAGGACTTTCCATCAGCAGTAAAATCCAGATTTCACTCAAATGTGTAAGCAATATTTTCTAGCAATAAATTTGTTGTGTAGTTCCTGTTGGCTTTTTTCCCCCATGCTATTGGAATTTAATTAGCATAACACAGATTATCTTTTAGTAAATATGCAGCATGTTTATAAAAGCTAAATTGTCTTCCTGGTATGTTTCACTGACTGGTGAAATTAATGTTTTTCATTTGTTCAGATGGTTTTTTGGCCCAATCAAACGAGCAGATGCCGAGAGACAACTGTCATACCCTGGAAACCAGGCAGGAGCCTTCATAATTCGAGAAAGCGAAAGCCTAAAAGGCGAATACTCACTTTCAGGTATATTCTAGTTTTTCATCTTAAGCAATGTTTTAAAAATTTCTCAAGTGATTTGGACTTTTTCAGTTTTGAGAATGATAAACTGTGGGCATGAAAATGAAATTAGAGTTTATGATAATATTTCTTTCCCAGGAGATATATAGAGAAAACTTATCAAGAGTCATTTGGGTTTTTACTAACATTTATTTTGTAGGCGCTGTTTATTAATATGCTCAGAACAGAAATTAACTTTCTTATGCTTAGTAGTTCTAGTGCACCAGCTGCCTTAAAATAGAAACTATTTTAAAGATTAAAATACCAAAAAATACATAACAGTTGTACACTACTGTTCTGATTGGTACACAAAATAAAAATTAAACTGTGTTGGCAGATATCTGCAGTTTAAGAAAATGAGATTTCTGCTCGAGCACACCCTTAGGTTTATATTTATTTGTTTTCAGGGGCAAAATGATAGGAAGATCTTCAAAGCTTTACTTGAGAATCAGTCATATTTCATTGAAAAGTTAGTTGTAAACGTCAGTAAAAAGTTACATTTTTGATCTGATGGGTTTTGAAACGTATTTAAAGTCCTTTATTTCAGTCTGAAAGACTATCAAATAAGGATACTTATTTGATAATAATTTTACTTACTCGTATATGTACATGTCATCTTTTCCATATCATAGATATTTGCCATACTAGATAGTAAACATGATTGCTCATTGGTTCTTTTCTGTGAATGTTTTCTATCAAACTTGTCATACAAGTGTGAGTCAAGAGTATAATGTTGATCCAGAGACAACAGGGCTATACACCCAAACTTCCTAATGTGCTCTACCTATATAGTTCCATATGCCGGTGAAGACTCATGATGTTTGTGAATAAACCATTGTCATGTGCAGAATTACATCAGCAAAATGAGAGATGTCTAGTGCATAACCAGATTCTTTCATATTGCCTCCTCTTCTGCCTGGATTTTTATGTGTCAGTCATCTTCTGAGCCATAAACCTTTCAAAATGCTTTCCCTCTATATGCCAGCTTATCCCTGTTGTACATGGTTTCAGCTTCCTTCAAGTGTTCTTCATTAGTGAACTGATTTCATCCAAGGACTGGGCTAGATGGGTAACAGTGTGGTGTTATGCAGGGAAGGATAGATAGGCTTGTATTATCTGCTTAATGCTGGCACTTGAATACATGACACCTTACTAAAAATCAATGAAAAATCATGTGCTTGTGCACCTAAGGGTGGAAATGCAATTTCTTTTTGTTATTCTCCAACTGAAGCCTTCTAGGAAGGATTCAAACTCTCAATTCTTCACCCTGCATCCTGACTACTCCTCTAACAGGAAGGCAGCAGTGCCTTATTTAAACTATGAAGTACTGCAGAGAAAAACCCAAGAGAATGAAAATAAATATTAGGCCAGCATTTGTGGTAGGATGAGAACATCCTTTGATGCTGCTGTTTAATTTTTTCCTTACAAATCATGGATGGAAACCATATTCTATCTGATTTAGTATATTTGATTCAATTATAAAAGCTTGTGGTAGACATTTTTCAGGTTTCTGTATAAGCTTATTTGGGAGCAGCAGATTTGATGGTGGCTGATAATAGCAAGATACGAAACCATCAGTGTGGATTTCTTCCCTGCTGGTTTGTTTGATGAAGGAAGGGAAGAGTAGCACTGAAGAACATAATATACACAAAGCAAGGCAGCTACAGAGGCCAGCCCTCCTTCATGAACAGATATGGGTTGTCCTCTGAGCATGTACGCATGTATATGTGTGCCATCTCAGATTTATTAAACATTTGTGCTCTTTTAGGCAAAGAAAGAGAATAAACTCAAGCAGTCTGTAGACAGTGAGTATTAATGACATGATTTACCACTGCTGCTAAATCTTTTAGCAGCTTCCCAGACTTGAATGTAATTTAGCATCAACATTCTACTGCATCCTGAAGAGCTAAATATTATTTGCTGCTCACCGAATAGGCTTGACTGAATGGTGTCTGTTTCTGTTGTGTAAGCTTTTTTGCTTCCAACCTATTAGTATACATAATGGTCCAGACATTGTACGTCCATAATCTCATTACTTATGTCTACTTTCGGGAGAGCTAGTGCATTCTAAAGCAAATGATGGAGTGGATTGTACTGTGGGGAGAATTAATTGGAAGGAAGGTTGTTTAGTCCACCAGATGCTATGGAGAAGGCAATTTTTCTGACTCTCCTTTGTTCCATCAGAAGGAGTTATGAGACACTCAAAACTGAGGCAGAAAAGCAGTGTTTTCTTGAGGAATAGTAATTCAGAAGTATTTTTTAAGAGGTCTTGGGTGGTTTCTGTCTCCATTGTAGATGATATACTGACAGGGGAGAAGTCACAACCTGATATTTTGGAATATATCCCTAATTTCTTTTTCAATTTTTTCAGTGCAGAAAGAATAGGCTCCCATATCCCCATCCTCTGTAGAACTGTTTGGGTTTGCTCTACCTGCTATTGCTGTTTTGGTTTCACTCCAGGGTGGATGATAATGACTAGAAGAATGACAACCTGGCTTTCAGAATTAAGATCTTTAAGAAAATATTGTCAAATCTCTGTCCAACCTAGCATTTAAGTATAATAAAGCTAAAAAGGAAAAGAGGTAGAAAAAGAAGACTGATTTTTACTGAAGCACACATAAACTGATTTTATGACTTTTTTCCTTGATTTCATACTCATATGGGCAATGTATAAGAGACAATGTTAATGAAGGAGACAAATGGATCTCCTTAGGAAAAAGAAAACAAAAAAGAAATAAACCTTACCTTTCATTAAAATGAAACTTCAATTCTAACTTGCCTTGATGGGAAAACTCACGATTTGTAAGATTTATATGATAAATGACTCTTTAAATTAAAAACAAAAAGTCATATTCAGAAAGGTTTTTCTCAGCTGTGAATGGTGAAATGGAAAGCACATCAAACCAGATAGGCCACTGAGATGTGCTGCTATCATTTTAAAGCATTTGACATTTTAAAAATAGGTTTTCCCATTTTAAAAATGCACATGTTGTCGACAGATTTTTATGCTGATGACTCCAGCATCTGGTGTGAAATGTATTAAATTTTAAACATGTTGGTGCCATCTTAGACATTGCCTCTTTTTAATTAAAAGCCATAATTTAGATGTGCTCAGCTTAATTGAGTGTCATTGCCAACGATAGCAGGAAGCTCTCTACTTCCCCCTCACTGAATAATGATATCTGAGAGACTGATTGCATTAAATGACAATGTAAATGGTTTGTGTTTTCTTCCATTTTTTTCCCTGCTCCTAAAAAAGATTTTGTGGTTTCCTCCAGGCCAGATTGGCTTTCAGCATAGGAAAAAATAGGTAATAGTTTAAGGCAGCAGACTGATAGGAGTGGTAAAGTGATGGCCGTAGCAGGAGAACAATTTCGGAGCAGCCCCTGGACCCATTCTGTGCTGATGCGGGTGATCTCATAAGCCACCTCCTCCCACATCCACCCTGGGCATGGAGACCGAGCACAGCTCCTGCCAGCAGCGCTGCACTGTCAGTGGTGGGGGAGGACTGCTGAGGGGAGAGATGTTGGGATACTGGTGGTAATAGTGCCTTGGTGTCTCCCTCATTCATTTGGTGAACATGTTGACTCTGCTGTTGCCACCATAAATTTTGCTGCCCTGGGGAAGGAGTAGTATATTATTTTATTCTCATCCTTGGGGTGGCAAAATTTACTTCTGCATGGCCCAACCTTATGAAGATGGGAAGCAGGGAGAGGAGAATGCTTCTGTTAAGCCAGACCCATGAATAAATCTAGTGGGGAGTGGTGATTCTTTTGGGAAGGGCAAGTTGAGGAGAAATCACTGCGGTCTTCAAAACTAGTTGCTATCAAACTGTGTAAAGCTGAAGTTGCAATCCTGTCCTGTTAAAGAGTCTGGCGTGGATATAAGGATGACTGGAAGCACTGACGGGGTTATGGCTAGCTCTTCCCTGAGTGACATGTGCTGTGTCATATTGGGCAGAGGAGCCGCACCATACTGCAGCTCTGCAAGTGTGTGGTGCAGGACTCGTACAGCCAGACTCAGTCCTGGGATAAAAGTAAACAACCCCCTGCCAATTACTGCACTAACCTCAGCTGTTTATCACAATCAAAGATGGTATCAGCGCAGAAGTTTTCTCCAGATTCTTCACACACATCACCGCCTCACCTGTATGTTGCCATTCATAAGGCTTCATACAAAGCTCATTTAAGAAATTATAGCACATCCTTCAAACTAACTCTTGCATTAACATTAGCTGCTTCACAAGTAATAACCATAATGTTGCTAATAAATAAAGCAGGTAGTCACACTACTATCACTTGTGGTATACAACTGAGACTGGATTAATAGAGTCATCCTGCTGGACTTTTATTCCTCATAAATAACAATCCATTTGGCCAGATGCACTTTACTTTGGAAAAGTCATTACATTTCCAGTCTGTAGTTACTGAATTACTCTTTCCTTCATTTTGCTTCAGCCCCATTTTCAAACGATACATCACAAAAATGTACATGCATTTTATATTGAAAAAATACTAATTATGAGGTGTTAAATTAAAAAGAAATGGCATTTGAAAAGTGTGATGTAATTATCTTTATACTGTGGAGTTATATTTACAAATATTCTTCTTTCTGGTCCTCATGCAGAATTGTAAATTGGTAAATCATCTCTCTCAAAATATTACCCGTGGCAGATATAAACTCTAATATTTTCAACAGCTGCTGCATGCCCTCTGGTGGCCTGGAATGACAATCGCACAGTACAGTAGAAAAATATTTATCATATATGACAGTACTTAAGGAAGGAGAGATTTTTCTTTTTAAAAATCACTTAATAGTGAGAGAAATTATACTTTATATCAGCTTTGTTAATTGCATGCAACCCATAATTTTCTATATTTTTTCTGTATACAATATGTAGCTGTGTATTCTTCTGTTAGTGTAACCAAAGTGATTGCCAAAATCAAGGATCTCTCAGCTATAATATCTCCAGGGGAAAGCAATAACGATTTTTAGATAATTATATTTTCAAATGTAATAGACTGAGGCTGCTTCTAGGATTGAAAAATATACTAGTGAACATGACTAAATTGAAAACGTTTGCTGGAATTTTGGCTACTAAAAGGTATACTGCAGGTAAACAGCAGAAGACCTTTCTCCTGTGCCTCCCTTTTGCATTTCAGAGTTTCATCTTGTACGAGGGCCCTGAGAGGGGGACAGTAATGGTAATCTCCCAAATCAATGGGTGTGGAAGGAGCCATCTGGCCTATTGGAAAGGTGTAAAGTTGGGTGATGAGGACCAGGACGGCAACTGGAACATCCTCCTCCCCTTGAGAGCTCCCTCCTCACTCATCATGGAAAAGCACTGTGTCATTTCATTAAATGCAGGGTGGGATACCACTCTGATAGGAGCTAAATCAGTTACTCTTCAGTGTGTAAGATAGGATCTCCATTGTCCATTGGAAACGGACAGTGATGTCTCAGTCATGGAGTGTCATGCTAAATGATACCCCACATGAGAGACTACATCTCTTTCTAGCTCTTCATAACTGCCGTCTCTGCTGATGCTCAGCCTGCCATTGCTACTGCTGATATTCCTTTATAAAGGAGATCTCTAAACCAGTGGTCTCCAAACTTTTTTGATTGTGTACCCCTACCAGTAAAAAGATTTTTGAGCATTCACTCCCGATATAGGTTTATTTATTTACTTGTAAATTATATACATGTACTACTGTACTGATAGATTACGTATATTATAGAACATACATAGAAAAAAGAAATTAAAAAAGGATGAGATAGAGATGAAATAAACAATATTTTTAAAATATTTATTTTATTTTATTTATTAATGGTACAAAAAATACTTTTTTCCCCCACCTCAATGGATCGTCTTGCACACTCCCTAGGTTGCACGCACTCTGCTTTGGAGACCATTGCTCTAAGCCAGATATGACAGAACCATCAGAAATGGCAATTACAAGCCTAATATTCCTTAGATAACATACTAGGTGAGTGACAGTGCATATTTTTGTCCAACTCTGGCCTGCTGCTGGTCCAGGTGTAGCCCCAACATGCAGTGGCCCAGCCTTCTTTCTGGCACCTCCAAAGTGCTCTGACGGTCACAAGGAAGGACACTTTGGGTGTCATAACATGCAGGTAAATAACCTACAGGAGCTGAGGATGGACAGGTCTTGTTGATTAGGAAAGAACAGATGAGAATAAAACACATTTCAATGGGAAAGGAATCATCAGCTACTCAAACCAGAGCATTATTGGCCTGATTTTCACATGTTCCAAACATGCACAAAACTCAATAAAACCCATGGAAGATGTGCTTTCCAGAGAATCATGGCCTTGTGGAGGGTATATCTGTTTGCTCTCAAATGCCTGCCAGCCCAGCAGTTCTGGAGTGTTAATGCTGATAAATGAAATATTGAAAACTGATTAAATGATTACTGTGAATTAGATGCTCCTGGTTGGTTTTGGTGTCTTAAAAGATTGAAGATATGAGCTGCCTCACAGATGTCTTTATGTATTTTTGTGTCAGTTCTTATGGTGCAAGCAAGAATCTCTGAACCTGAGTGGTTAAAGACCAATAGAATAGATATGTTAAGCTATCTAAACAGTGGGCTTTGGTTTGAAAGAGATTTTGTATAGTTGTCACCTTTGAAACTAAAATAATTTATTTTAAGGTCCTCATAAATACATTTAGGAAAATAATGATGGTTTGGCCATAAGCTATATTGTACCATTGCTATAATTCCTGGAAATTTAATATATTTATATCTTCTTAGTTTTTGATGGTGTATCTGTGAAGCACTACAGGATCAGAAAGCTGGATGAAGGAGGCTTTTTCCTAAGCAAAAGGAAAACTTTCAAAACTCTGAATGAGTTTGTTGACTATTATAGTAAGAACAGTGATGGCCTCTGCGTGGTGCTCGGAAAGCCATGCCTGAAGGTAAGAGTGGATGCTACATTGTGCAACATATTTTCTGTAAGTTGACTCAACAGATATCAGTCAGAAGGTGTTAACCCCATATCTGCTTCTACCATTTCAAAATGTTGATGGTCTGCTTATTTTCAGGAAGTTCTGTGTAGCACTACAGTTTCATTCTTGAAGCTGACATGTTAATAATAAAATACCATGCCATTTTGAACAAATGATTGTGTGGCTGGAGGAGAAAATATGCCAAATCATGATTTATGAATACCTTTTTATAAATGTATATGGAGATGAAATCTCCAACTTCATAACTCTAGCTGTCCATAAGTAATTACTGAGACAAAACCACAAGGTTCAGGCAAGCAATACATCAGTGTTCAAAAAGCTTGCTAGAGGCATGATTTCTAATTTTTACTTTTAATGGCAGAATATTTTCTTTAGAGTATTTCTTATTTCTAACAAAAAGTACCCAGGGTGTGGGCTGTGTTTTATGTTCTCAGCTTACTTTATCGTGTGTGTACTCTAAGGAAGCATTATTTATATCAGTTGCAACTTTGTATGACATAGTTAACAATGACTTGTATATGCTGTTGAAAAAATATTAGAAATCTCAATTACTGTATTATTTATTTTCTTTTACCAGGTACAAATTCCTACTACTTTTGATTTGTCATATAAAACTGTTGATCAGTGGGAGATAGACCGACAATCTCTGAAATTTTTGAAAAAATTAGGATCTGGTCAGTTTGGTGAGGTATGGGAAGGACTGTGGAATAATACTACTTCCGTGGCCATCAAGACATTAAAACCAGGTATGTGATTTACTCTTAAATGCTAATAATGTAAAATGTTAGCAAGGGTGCTCCTTCATTTTTTAAATGCTACTGAAAAGAAAGTCTATCCATCTATACAACCATTAAAATCCATGCACTTAAACATGAAGGTTAGGAAAGCTCAAGGTCCAGATATTCTTTGGTATTTTGAATTACAATTTTATACAGTTACTGTTTCCGTATGGGCTGAATTCATTCAACAACTGTATTACATAAAAAGGCAACCCCAGAAAGGCCGTCTGTTTTGTACAATATTTCTTGTATGGCTTTGAATGACTACATTTCAGCTGTAGGTGAAGAAATTGATTTACGGATGCTTTGTCATCTGTAGAATTTCGTCTAGAGATTAGATGCTATATGATAATGATTCCTTTGGTAATATGGAATATGTACTATGTTAAGTTTGTATTTAAGCAGTGCTTTAATCTTAATATCGTTTGAATAAAATTTCTCAAAGTTTTTGATATACAACATTAATACCCAATATTTGAATATGATATAGGCTTGTTAATAATACAGCTTTTAACATTTTTCTTAATTATTTTTCATTAACTAAATGTAATTTGGGCATTTTAAATTGACAACATAAAATATCTTCCAGCAGATGGCAAGAACCACATACATTAGAAATGTAGCCTGGATTATATACATGTTTTTTAAAAAGAGATAACAATATAATGAGTTGTCGTTAATTGAAAAAGCTTGCATTGGGCATTAATGATCATATTTCAGGAAGAAGAACAGATTCAGAACTTTGATTCAGAAGAACAACTAAATATGCTTGACTCCTGCTTGAATGGTGTCCTGAACAGGGAGGAATTTAAGCATGTGTTTTAGGGCTATCTTGTATCAGGATATTGTTTCTGTTTTGGTACTTGCAAATTGAAAGCAAATAAGCACTTTTTTTTTCTCTGCTTAACTGAAATTAGAAAAACTGCTCAGACTTAACGCCTTCTTTAATTCACGTGAAAGACAGCATACTTTTTTCAGTGAAGTGACACATCTCCCTAGTGGCCCCGTAAACACAGAAACCATCTTGAAATGTCTTTGCCCATTTCTCTTTCCTAAGACAGTATCCACTAAGCCTATACCTTTCGTGACAGGGTTCCATATGCTTATTTTTATTGACTTCTGAAACCACAAGTCTGAAACCAGTCTTCTGGTCCTCGTGTCCGACCTGAATCTTACATTCTGCAGTACAAGCCCATTACCTCTCGTCTTATACACCATGACTGAAGAGTACCTATTATTTTCTTGCTCTTTACAGCAGTCTTGTGCATACTAGAAAACTATTTCCGCTTTGGTCTTCTCTTCTTTAGGTTAAACAGCTCAACCAGATTCTTTATGTAGCTCAAATGTTTTAGATGTCCCATTGTTTTTAGAAGATCTTTACTGAGCTGTTTCGAGGTGGTAACCATATTTTTTTCGAAGTATGATCTTAAAAGGAAGAACGGGTCTAAATGCGTGAAGAGAGGATTTGCTTCACATTTCTGATGTGCTAGACTTCTGTTTAAACCTTTCTTACCTTTCTTCTCCCTACGACAAGAACCTGATATTTCCATCTGTGTTTACTTTCCTTTAGTGATTTAATGCAACACCTGGACAAGTCTGTTTTATTGCAGAAGACTGAAGGGTTCTTCCTGAAGTGTGAAATTTCTCAAACAATATTTAAAGAAGGAAAGTAATGAAGCTGAAATGAAGAGCAAGACTAAGCTATCTTAAATTTTTGTGACATTAAATTTTCTCTTAGAAATTGTCTTTTGTTTCCTCTTTAAGAAAATATGTGGCAATTATCACTCTAGGAAAAGATTTGTTTCTCATCAAACAAAATAATTAGCTTTCGAGCAAATTGAAGTGCATGAGTTTCTATTTATTTTCTTTAGCAGGAAAGTGAAGCTGACATTTATCTCATATTGCATATGCAAAAATGGGAAGGTATCTTAACCATGTTTCACCTTCTTCTCTCAATAACTCATTTCAAAACTCTAATTCAGCTTTTCCTTCTATATAATGGGGACAGTACATATTATCTGTTCTCCATGAAACAAACTTCTATTTTAATAATGGATTCAGTTAGAACTGACACGACTAACCAAAAATACATGAAACACTAGTGGCAAGTGCCAGCGGCAATTTACCTTCTTTTTATTCTTTTCTTTTTATTTTTTTTTCTTTTTGATGCCGATCAGCTGAATGACTGCTACTGATACTCTACCTGAAGAAAAGGAAGTGTTAGTTAATTTTATATCTGAAACAGATTTTAATGTTTTTAAGGCCAAACTGATCTATGGAGATCTGTTCTTTGACTATTGTTCCATTCATTACCCTTTTAATGTCTTGCTGATAAAGCACATAGAGAACACAATACTTCTAGAGTGACATGAGCAGGAAAAGAAGGGTTTTTTTTTTTGATTTCTGTAGTAGGCTGTCCTAAGAATGCACTTGCAGAAGACTATAAAACAATAAGAATGATCACATAAACTTCTTCAATAGGTTTGTTAGCTAAAAATTAAATTTTACACTGGAATAAACATAATATTCACTGCAAACTTGTTATTATGTACTAGCACAGTACAAAGGAAGAAGCCCCTTCAACTGTGATACTTTTTGTAGTATCATAGTTCGGATGGGAAAAGGGGCTTGATTAATGAATATTTTTCCATCTCTGTTTTTCTCACTCTAATCTGCTTCCTGCTAAGGTCAACAGTAGTAGTCTCATTGATTTCACAGTGGACTATATTGAGCTAGGGCAGACACAAATCCCACCTGGACACGATGCTTGGATAGTGGAGAGTTTGTGATCTAATACTGTGATAGAGAAACCGTGCATTGCACTTAGTGATGCTCAGAACGAAGACTTGGATTCTGAAAGCCATCTTGATAAATTATATAAGTAATACTGAATCTCTTATCACTGTACTTTGTGAACTATCTTGTTCTACAAAAACAGTTGAAACAGTCTAAATGGAAGCATTTAACCTTGTAGTATACTCCTCTAGGGAATTATCCTCTTCTACACAATGTTTTTCACCACTTGGAGTGCCTTGCTGTAATCAATTAGCACATTGGTTTTGCATAGCTTGTCCTTATTGTTACTCATGAGGAATAACATATCAATAATCAAAGAAAAACCCCAATACCCTTACCCTAATCTGAGTAATAAATACTTAGTTTGGTACTAACAAAAGTATTGCAAAGGCTAGGTCTGGTAATTTCATTTGTCATAAAGATGATAAGTGAATGGAAAACATAGTAGTTCATGAGTAATCAAGAAATACATAGTGTTATATGTTGAAGATTGAAGCTTCCAATATTCACATAGGCAATATTTCAGGCTTCAAGTGTGACACAGTGCAAAATGATCCTTTCCTGTTGCTTGGCTCAAAGATCTAAATCACCCATCTTTACACTGGGGGAGGTGGGGTGTATTTTAAAGCAAAATCTTTTTGCTAAGCTATTTTACAGTGTAGACCCACTGGAAAAGAAAGTCATCAGAACAGCAGAAGAGTGGGATAAACTGTAAGTGATCTGGCAAGCACAGAGAATTGAGATAGAGAGGATTCTGTAAAAATGGCTTTACCACCAGAGGAACTGTGACATGGAACCATGCTCTCATTTCCAAACAGGAGCAGGTTAATCAAGTAAAGTAACCACACAGCAAACAATATAGAAGAGCGTAATGCAATCAGTACATTGTAGATTTATAGGCCTGGAGGGCAGAAGGGATTTCTGCTAGTTTGAGTTTTTCTGTTGACTGTTATTTTGCAGTGCACATCTGTCCTAGATCACGTATAGTCTGAATACTTTGCTGTTATATGCATTAAATGAATTATATTTCACTCCTCTGCTGAGATAGAGTATTTATGTTTAATTAAAACACAGCTTGTTCTTGACTAGATAATAACTAGAAGTCTTCTAGTCCTGAGCTGGAGGTGCAGAGAGAAGTTGCCACTGCTATCTTTGACAGTTTGTATCAATGTTATATCACTATGCCTGTAAGAATGTGGGCCTAATTTCTCATCTGGATTTACCTGATGTCTTCTCTTTAACTCTTGTTAAGTCTTCTTGTAATGAAATAAAAGCCTTTTCATATGCATTGTTTTTTCTTTCCATGTTGGAGGTACATACATAGTGAGTTAAACCAATTTTCAATTGTCTTTAGAAAGGCTAAATGTAGATTCTTGTTATATGGTGGTCTCCTCATTTCTCAGATAGTTTTTCTGGATTTACACAAATTTCTAGCTATTGCTGCTAAAAGACTTAAAATGATTGTGTTTAGGTAGATGACCTTCTAACCTGTAGGAAAAATTAAACTCCCAGAATTCTGGTGAGATGGCAGCGATGGACTTTTCCCAGAGCTAGTTCTCACTTGATGCAAATGTGTGATTCCTGACTTGTGAGTAATTAGGGTATTCAGAAATCTGTTTCAATTCCAATTTGGAGCAAGAGCCAATTTTTCAGATCTTGCACACAAACTTGAAATTTCACAAGTGTTTCTTCCAGAAACATTGATGCCTGGCATACTAGCTACATATTTCCTATTTTTAGGCATCTAACATTTTAGATGCATCAGGCTTTTTTAATAATTAGTGGGAAGAAATAAGCACTTACATGTCAGATAAATCATACTATAGGTTAGAAAGGTACATTACAATGAGAGAATAACATGCTATTAAAACACGTTTCTTTCCCTTGATTGTAAAGTCTGGACAACTAACTCAGGTCTAGGTGCCTGAATAATTGCCTACAGTTGGAGGAGGTGAATCCAGCTACCAGCAGTGTTCTGTAATTACACAGAATTTACAACAGTAGCAAAACTGAGAAAAATATCAAGCTGGTGGAGCCTCTGAGATCTGGTCAGCCTGGGAGCCCTCTGACCAAGAACTGCAGAGGGAGTGGGGTTCCTAAGGAGGCCTTGGGAAATGTCCACCTGCTGATGAACCTGGTGGGGTGTCATTTTACCCCCTGCCTTTATGATTATGGAGTATCTAGTTTAAGGAACTTCAGAGCCTGGGGTTTGCAGTCCACTGGCTATGGACAACAGGGCTCCACACATAGCCTTTGTGGACAGTAAGGGAGATTTTGCAGGAAAAAGAACTCAACCAGAGATGTTTTCAGATGTAATAAACCATCCTTTTTCAATCAATTCCTGTTTCTGCTAGCAGTTTGTTGTCCATTTCTAAGCAGAATGTTCAACATTTCACTATCAAAAACATCAGAAGATGAAATCTGCTGATCCAGAACCATTTTTTTCCCCTGACTCTTTAGAGACTTTTTTCAGAGCTAGTGGTGGATTATGGAGACCTTCAAAATGTCAGAATGTTTAGTCTGTGATCTTTATATTTATATAAGAGTTCTATAAACCTTGCAGGAAGAGTCACAAGACTCATTATTAGAGTCTTTTGGTTAAAGTAATACCAAGGATTATCTTTAATATCTTTCATTAATACAATAATATTTAGAACTTTTGTTATCCTAAACCTCATTTGTGAGTGTGAGACAGGCTGTCATCATGCTAAAAATCATAAAACTTGATCCTTTAATTGCCAGCTTTCTGTGTCATTTCTCCACATCCTGTGTTATAGTCAGAGGTTGCACTGTAGCATTTTGTCCCCCTGGGACAGTACCCTCCACTGCAAAGGATAAAGATCGTGGTCATGTTCTTCCATCTCCTACTCTTCTTTGATTCCCTTTTCTCTTCTTCTCCCTTTCCCCTCTTCCCCTTCTCCCCTCATTATTTTTGGCAATTTTAGTTCCCCCTCTTATTGTTCCTTCCACAAACATCTAGGGGAGAATGGCACAGGAAGAGGAGACCCCAGCACTGGTAAGACAGCCTAACAGCCATGGTTGCTGCTACATCCCCTCTACAATAATCATAAATGTCCAAAGATTTGAGTTTCCCTCTTCCTTGATCTTCTATCTTCAATTGTTCATACCGTGCTCTCTGCTACCTCCAAAGTAGGACCTGGTCCAGATGAAAGATGACAGTGGAGCAGGAGGTTCTTTTTTTTTTTTTTTTTTTTTTTTTTTTTTTTTGTGCTGCAGAGAAGCTGAAGAGTTCTTACTTCCCTACTTTGTCTGTTTGGTGCTCCCCAGGATGTCCATGATGGATTTCCTTTTCTGCTTGCTCTCTGATTATGCAGTCTTGTTTTAATACTCCCCTATATGCTGTCCCAAATTAGTGTTTACATTAAAAATAATACCCATTCAGAGGAGAATCCCATGAATGCATTTTCATATGTCTATAAAACCCCTTATCCTATGCAGTAACCCCAATATCAAAGGAAACATAAGTTCCTAACTCTATAGGGACATGACTGAGTACACAATTACTTTAGGCGTCAGGTGAAAAAATTGAGCAATGTTGGTTTCTTACTGTGTCCGCTGCACTATGAAGACCAGATTTTCCACAGGGAATATACAGGTGTGTAAACATGAAGCATCCATCCTGTGTTGAAGAACTGCATTACATGAACCAATGGCAGGCTTCTTCAAGCTTCTGGAAATGAGTTGCTTAAATGTTTCAGCAGTGCATTGAAGACACTCCAGCTGGATTTAAAAGTTGGATGCACATTAGTATTTCTAGGCCACAGTGATTAAAATGTGTGGCTTCTAGAATAGAAGGTGCAGAACTATAGAGTTTGTTGAAAGAATCTGTTGATCACTGTGACTATAAACAAAAAGCAGTAGTAATGTGATGCCTTCATTCAGATCATTCTCTTATTTGGGCACTGGTGTTTGACTCTGCTTTGGAGACATCTGTGACGTTTTACCAGCCAAAACTAGGATGTGCAAATGAAAAAACAAAACACAAAAACATCTTTGCCTTAAGGAACATCTCTGCCTTAAGGAACATCTCTGACTTTAGAGTTGTTGACCCACAATCATCAAAGAGGTGTAGGGGTCAGCAGACAGGAAAATGGTCTAGAAGCCAGCAATTGCTATTTCTGTTCTTGCCTCTGCACAGCACTGTCTTGCTGTAGGTCCGTGAACATGCAATTTCACATTTCTGTTTTTATTTCCTCACCGAGGCATTATTTTTTCTACTTAAGTGCTATTGCAGCGGGGATTTGCACTTTGTCCTATGTTGAGTGTGATGGATTCTCTAGAACTTATTGTCTGGGCTAGCTTTCTTCTCCAACTGTCAGCATACAAAGCAGACATCTATCTTCACCAATTAATCTTATCTGAGAAAGTTCCTTATGCCTGTTCAAGTTGACAGATGCATTTGTCATTATCATATTGTAAAGCAACTCCCAACCTTCTCTCTTTGCATGGAAGCTGCCGAAGCAAGATTTATTTATTTATTTATTTATTTTTAGGCTTTCTCAAAATAGTTTCTGGGTTGGTACTGTCAGTGGAGGTTTGAATATTTTCAGTTCTTCAGTATGTCATCTCTTTAGCGCATATGCAGTGTAAAAAGCTTTGCACTCAGGAAAGCCTCCCAATTTCCCTGAACCAAGAAATTCTTTTATTCCGTTTAGTTCAGTACATAACCTTACACTAACTTGTAAGTTCACTTCTGTATGGTGAGAAAGCTGCTTGAGGATTGTTAGATACCTATCTCATTCTCCTGTTAATGTGAATAGTTTACACTGTCTCGTGTTACCAAGAACTTGTACTTTTTAATGTTATTTCTTTATTATGCATAAAGTTTTTCAGAAGATCACAGTGTATGCTCAATGTACTCTGTACATAAGTTCATTTTGTGTAAACTTGTTCAGGAGACAAGGTTGCTCTGAAGTACAAGGTTACTTTGAAGTCATTTGGGAGGGTTTATTGAAAGTTGCAAACGAAAGGTCTCTGGAGGGGTTTATCAAATATTTAATGGTCACTTACATTTAGGCCAGTGGAAACTACACAAAAATAACTGACCTTTCTCTCTAACTCATTTCCAAGTTATCAGTGTTTATCTTATAATGTGAAGCTTCCTCAATTCTAGAACAAAATATTTTCAGAAAACAGTAATCAGAACTGATATACCTGCTTTAAGTAGGCTTAAATTAGAGATGATTTCTGGCAAAGCAGCACATTATAGAACACATCAAGGAAACATATTCCAACATTTTGTTCTCAAAAAGGACTTTGGCATTTACAAAAATATTTTTGATTCAAAAACCAAATTATCAAACCTCTATTTTCTTCAGCTACTGATCAATCTGCTCCCAAACTGGTGTCTTACACAAGGGATACTTGTTTCAGTAAAGGCTTCTGTTAACTAGTTGTTTTTTGATCAAGTGGTTTCTGTGTACAGCAATCTGGTCTTCATACTGTGTTTACCATTTACAGCTGAAAATGTAAGTGGTAAACTTCATTAAAAACACATGTAATTAAACTAAAAACTAAAAAAAAACAGATATTTGAAACTCCATGTGGCATATATTTTATATATTTCATTCTTACAAACTTCCTCAGAGAAGTGTATTGTAACTTCTTTGCCACTATTGTGACAGGCTTTATTTAATTAATTTGTAAAAAGCATGCTTGCTTGTTTTTAGAGGCAGTTTTTACTTTGCTTATTTAGTAGTTAAAACCTAATCTTAGACAAAACATAAAGACACTTTAATTTTTTTTAGTTAGCATCCAATCCACTTATTAACTACACTCTAAGAGCTAAGGGGCTCTGGGGGTTTTTGGTCACTCTCTGCTACCTGTGCTTTTAAAGATATAAACTAAGTAAAACTGAAGGTTACATATGTTCTTTAAAATATACAAGAAATACTTATTGATCTTTGTCACTGGTTTGTTACAGTTACTAATTAATTTTACAGTGTAAGGAAGGATTTGCTGCTATTCAGCTAATAGAATACTTGCCTCCTGATCAATTTATTTTAAATTGTCATATGTGAAAAACTTGTTGCTTGGTTTCAGTTTGTTGGAAGAAGTTTATAGCATGATTAAACTGAAAGATTCCTTGTAGGCAAACTTTGATGATGGGAACAAATCAGACTGTCATTTTCTATGGTGTGAAGAAATCCTGTATAATGATCCATAGAGGGCAGGTGATTTGGTAGACCTCAAGTTAGCAAATACTTTATCCTTTTTAGGATCAACATGTTAAATTTTGGCACCAATGCTAAATCACTAGTCTTGCTTACGCATTTACCTTTGGAGGCAGAATACCTCACACCATGCAGCTTCTCTGTAGACTTTAGGATGATTTCCACAACAAATGCATATATCTTGAAAAGAGTAAGCAAATGAACCACAATATTAAATCCATATCAAAATGAGCCTGAAACCTTTAAAGATAACCCTAGTTATTTTTTTGAAATCTAGGATTGGTGGAAAGTTCAAATAAAACTGTAAAGATTTTGCTGCTCTAAACAGGAAAGGGACATAGTGTTAGCATTACAGAGATTTGGTTTTTTCCACCTGACTGTTTTAATCTCTGTTTAATCCAGACCAAGTATGAGTCATTTACTTTTCATGCAGGCCCCCACTTTCCTCTGGCAGTGACAAAAGGAAATGGGTATAGCCTGTACCTGTGGAGGAGATGTATTATTGGCTGCTATCCATTTATTGATGACATGGAAATCCATTGCCTTTCACTATTGCTCCTAATGGCATCCTATAAAATATTGTCAAATTGGACCCTGTGGGTTTGCCAAGGAAAGTATGAGGACACTGGGAAGAGGAGCACCTGTCCCTTGCAATAATCTTTGCTCTCACAAGTTGCAATGTTAAGTGGCTGTTTTTTCATAAAGTCTATGTCAGAAGCATTTCTGAGTCATTCCTCTTGCACTGATGTACATCATTGCTGTGTTTTGGGAAATAGGTTGGAGCACTTTTCAGGAGGCAGCATTCAAGGCAGGTGTTGGGTGAAGGTGGCCCAGGCTGATTTGTCAGTTCATTCTGTAGAACAGATTTTCTAGTGGAGTTTTATTGCTGATCCATTTAGCATCCTCCCAGCATTTCACTTCATTTAAACATCCATGTTTGGAACAAAGCCAAACTCAAAAATGAACCTTGCCGGTTACCTAATATTAAAAAACATAAAATAAAGGCTTTTACTCTTGCAGCCTTGGCTTCTCAAATGGCTCAATTTGCTTACACTAAGAAAAGAGTCTGTTTTTAAACATGGCTCAAAGCAGACTAGACTTTGGTGGATTTTTTTTTTCCCAAACCTTCACTGTAATCTTTTCTTAATGAAACTATTTTGATTTGGGAGGAAGGAAACATTTGAGCAGTTGGATAATTTCACATTTTTTGTACAAGTATTGTGAAGTAGATGTTATTTACTGTCCTTGTCAAACATCTGAGAGTATCCGATCGCTACTGGATCATCCATAGAGAAAGCTTTTCTTCCTTATTTGTTTTTTTTCTAATCAGTCCCCTATTCAGGACATGTGAACTCTAATCCTAATTTTGCCACTGACTTTAGTGCTTTGTGCCATTTCTGTATTGTTTCTTTGACACAGTTTATGCATTGGTTCACTATGTATATGAATAGAACTAGAGATATTATGACCCTACGTAGCACTTAAAAAGTTGGGGTCATTAGCTGTTTAGATACTTCTGCATTTAAGGGAGTGTAAAATTACTGTTACATCTGTGCATACATTGGTATTTCTAATAAGGTTGTTCCAGATCAGTCTGAGAATATTTGTATATGTATATATTTGTATATTATGTGAACATTATAAATAGTTATTTGTATTTATGTATATAAAATGCACACATCCACTCCTTATACACTAAAGTGATTTCAGGGCTTTCAGGCTTTGATTGCTGAAGCAGAAAAAATAGTGCAACAAATTCTTATTGCAGCACTATTTTTCTGTCAGAAATTTTACATTCATTACCTAGGCACTCTTACCTCAGTTTCTGGCCATTTTGTTAACCAGTTGTAACATAATTGTTTGCTTAAATTATATCCGTTAATATTCTAGCCTCACTTTTTTCTGCCTGGGGGAGGCCTAGGGGAGGTTAATTTTAGCCTGTATATTTCTGGTGGCTGGAACACATATGTTCTCTGTCCCTGTGCAACTGGCATGTTTCACTCATTAACTGTTTATTTCAGCTGCACTGTCTGTTTTCTGTGGGAACTGTGAAGATTTGAGATGCTAATGTACTTTGAAAGACAGAAAACAATCTCAGTTATTCCCTTAAGACTGCCAGGCTCGTAGGAAGCCCTTTAATAACCTCAGCTTCTGTTTTGTTATATGCTGCTGTTTCAGGTTCAATGGATCCAAAGGACTTTCTGAGGGAAGCACAAATAATGAAGAACTTGAGACATCCAAAGCTTATACAGCTTTATGCTGTCTGTACTTTGGAGGACCCAATTTATATTATTACTGAGCTGATGAGCTATGGAAGTCTTCTAGAATACCTTCAAAGTAAGCAAATGACTATAAACTCATTTCAAGGGGTGCCAAAGCTGTCAGTTTAGCAAATACACTAACATAAAAGATAGAAGTACAACACTCTGTTTTAATATAAAAGCTGCATTATTTGTCACGTGTGGGGATGAGAAAAGAGGAAAGAAAGAGGTTTATGAATTTTTGACGTGCCAAAGTGTTTGAGAAGTAGGAGAGAATTACAGTCACAGTTTGATTCTTGCCTTATAATGACCCACATTTTTCCACCCAGTTCTATGAGTAGATGGGAACATACACTGACAGAATAAAAATATAAGCATACAGAAGGATAGGTCATCATATTTGACATGAAATAGAAGCACTTCCACAAAATGTACTTAACAGCTTTGAAATCTATTACTAAGCAGGGATAGCCTTTCACTGTGAATTTGTCCCTTGCCTATCACATCAGGGCTTTTATCTCAGCAGCACTTCAAAGTGCTCTTTTGAAGGCAAATAATAATTAAAAATAAAGTTGTACAGCCTGGAACAGACTAGCATAATGATTGCACTTTAAGATCACCCCTGTTATTGAGAAATGCTTGATTCTAGTGCTGTTACCCATTTTCAGTTTAGCAGATGTCTCTGAGATGCTAAATGTCTCTAAAGCTGTAATGATCTCTTGAAGACAAAATGCTCGCTGCAATTGTCTTGCTAAATTTCTTCTCTGTCTCCAGCCCTTAAGGCAAAGCCCTGTGAAATACCACGGATAGTATTTCCCATGACACTTGCCTTCCCCCATCTTCTCTGTGGACCATTTTTTAAGTGATGCTCAGTCCAGGGTCGATTATAGCTATAGAAAACTCTGGTAGATGGACAGCCCCACCAGCAACTGTGCAGAGAGGGGCTGCAAGATGCTTGGGCCAGATCATCTAAAGATTTGTAAGCATTTAGTGGCCAGAGGTAGTGAGGCACAAATTTCCTTTAAATTATCATCTTTCGTGCCTTTGTGTGCAAATTGCTGCTTATCTGATTGAAACAGCCTGGCAGATCAGAAAACATTAATGAAAACATTTATTGCACTGGAAAAATAGCTCTGAGAAAACCAGGATGAGTCACAGCTATTGCAGAGGTGAAAATTTGCCTGTTTGTGCACAGGGAACAACATGTCCAGGAGACATCAGCGCTGCAGCCTGTGTGTGGATCAGTTGCAGCATATGCACAGCAGCTGCCCTTGCTGTAGGCAGCACATGTATGCAGCCTGATCTTTGCCTAAGCACTCATTCCTGTAGCCCTGCATCAGGGAGACTGTGGAAAATCAGTTAGTTTCCAGACAGCTATCAAGATAACCGCAAAAATGGCCAGCTTAAACCCAGACTAGTGGTATCTCTTCTTGTCTGATGGCCTAAGGACAGGGGGATAAATAGAACTGAGAGGTGGAAGCAGAGGTCCAGGTCCTTTGATAGGTATTGGTTAAAGAAAAGTCATTGCCATCAGTGTAATAAGGAAAGAGATTTGAAGTTTGCGTAGAGCTCTGTGACTGGAAGTGATCTGTATTGGCTGGCAGTCAGTGCATAGCTCCTGATAAGCATTCTTGAGACTCAGCCACTGCAGGAACCAGGAAAACATTTCCAGAGGCTGCTGTCTCTGTGTGCGCTATGGGTAAATATGGCAAACTGGAACAGAGGGAAAGTCCAGAGATAATTCTTTGGTTAAATTTCCTCTCCTAGAAATGCACGGTATGTTTTTCCAGCTTTAAAAATCCCTAATATTTCATGCATAGTGACTATTGCATTCCACCATAATGACAGCTACTTAATAACGATGGGCATATGAATTCCCTGTGCACCCTGTGAATGTACTTTGGGATACTTCTCAATGAATACTGCTATGCAGAGTTATTGAGCTGCCATCAGTATGAGAAAAATGCAACTGAAATCTTTTCTTTGTTATTGAATGAATGTAAATGAAATTGCCATAAATATATGAGTCTTTTTATCAATTCTGGTAGACCTGGGACTTGTCATGGCAGGGACGTAGTCTTGAAGTTCGGTGAATTATTACAGAGGCAATGCTCTCAACTGGCAAAAGTGCTGCTTATTTATTTATTTATTTATTTATTTATTTATTTATTTATTTATTTATTTATTTATTTATTTATTGTCAGGCATCTGTCAATGAGAATATTTTGCTGTCTTTCCTATATGAGATATTGTGATTGATTGCTTAGAACAGGGTGCAGAACCTAAGCCTTCTTTAATATTTTCTCTAATAAATTTTTCATATAAGGGTGATAGTTTTGTCAAAAAATATTAGTAAAAAAGGACATGGAAATATTACATTTTCTTTATGGGATAAAGAAAAAGCTATGGAAAAGTTTTAAAAATACACCAGTAGTGCCTGGTTTTGAGTGTGGAAGTTATATTAATTTTGTTTTTTGTTGTAGTTTTTCCCTTCTTTAAAACACTTTAAAGCACATGTATACCCATATGAATAGAGCTGGAAACTCTTATGACGTGCTCTCAACCAGCCAGATGGGACCTGGCTCTGGTCTGGAAACGTCCATTGTTGTACTAAGACAGTGCTGTGCTTGAACTTCTGTGCTTTGACTGGCCCAACCTGAGATTTTGGAAGTACAGTCAGAAATGTTTATGAGACAACCATACATGATTTGCATTTCAGATCCCAAAGAGACTCGTGCTTCATTTCTGTGCAGTTTGCAGCTCCTGATCAGCTGAGGCTCCTCTTTAAAGCTTTCGCTTCTTTAGCTCCGGAACAGCAGTAGTGCAGAACCAGTTCACAGAGAGAAACCCTCCAAGAAATACTGCAGTAGCCACGGCAATGGTGGCCTCTTCCCCTCCCTCAGCCCACATGTTAAAGGCAGTAGGTCAGCCTGGTCTGGGATCCCAAACAGGCCCCAATGGAAGAAATAGTCTTTCAGCTGCAATTCCACCATTCGAGGTGGATCTTGTCCTTGTCCTTTAACACAGTGCACCTGTGTGTCCTGCAGAGAATAAGACAGGGAGAGTTTAGCAGCTCTAACTCCCGTTCTGCACTGAAGCAGCTCATTATACATGAGGCTTATGAGTCATCCATTTTTGCCATGACATTGCTGTGTTCTGCCTCTTGGAGCAAGCTTGTGTCAAGCCAGCCTGGAGCATCGTCAGAGCAATGACAAACCTGTGCTCAAGTCTGTCTGCATCCTTGACTGCTTTCACCGGGAGGTGGTTCACAGCCTGTGCAGATGAAGGAGCAGTGTGAAAGGGAACAGGGAGAGAGGGATTTTAAACTGACTCACATAAGCTAGTTTCCAAATCCCAGGTACTCATGCAAGGTACTTGTACATATTTAGTTATTTTCTGATTAAATACAATATAAGCATCATTTGTGGATTTATATCTTTGTCCAGCAAGACAAACAAAAAATGTTGATGCCTGCCAGTTATCAGAACTGCAAAACTTCAGAGTGTTATATTATTCTGTGGCCTGATGATGGATTTTCTTGATGGTTAAGCCAGAGATTTTCACATAGCCTGATTTTTCTCCCTCTCTCTTTTAAAGGTCAAGGCAACTATTAAACATATGTGTGGGAGAGGAAAACACTTTCTGAGTCAACAATAGAAGTAAATAATCTTAGTGCTGGATTATCATGACAATGAGTTTAACATCAAAAAGGAAGTAGGACAATACACATATGGGGGAAATTTAGTAATTTAAAATTCATTTCTTTTACCTATTCATCTCAGAACATCCAGATGAGCAGGAAATTCAAGGCCTGGAGATTGCAGAATAGATTAGTAAACAATGGAATTTCACATTCTTCATAAGGAGTGATTGCAAGGTTAGGTCAGATAAAATGCCAGAACTGGAGCAGGCTATGCAAAACAATGCTAAGACAGACTTTCACTAAGAATCAATTCAAAATAAGCAACAGAAAACTGCCAGCTACAAATGTTTTATTTCTTTAACACAGAGACAGTAAGGAAAAGTCACCATCCTCAATGAGAAAAGAAAACCACCAGTAAATGTAGCAGCAAACATTCAGCTTTTTGATATTGTTAAGATTCTGAAACAGAAAGTTGAAACTGTTTTTAGTATTAGAGGCTACAGAGGTAGGCACTCATACTTAGTGCTGCAGTGTTTGGGTTTGGGTGACGGTTGTGCTTGAACATAACGCTGATTTGGCTTACCTAGATTACCTTGGGGTATAAATTCTTTGCTATGAGGAGTTCAGCTGTCCCCAGAATGCCACAAAAGCACTGAATTAGAATTCTACTGTTATATAGCCCAATGCTTCTTTTTTTTTCTTTTTTTTTTGAGTACCTCTCTTACTATTTTTGGCTGCAGTTTTTCATGGCCTAAGGCTCTTTCCTTCATTTGTGGAGGGAAGTTGCTCTGCTCAAAGTTCTTCTACTACTTGCTTTGAACAGCCGATCTTCAATTGCCAGATCTCTATTTCTGCGACTTGCTGATCTTACAGTGGTGGGAATGGTATGCACATTGCTTCAGAAAGTTCTACAAGAGAAGCAGGCAGCTTGAAAGCAGCTCAAGGAGTCCTACTGTTGAGTAGCAGCAACAGAGATATCAGTGTGAAGCAGTCAAGTGGACTGGAAAGTGAAAATGAGAGTTATATTTGACAGGAGATGGTATATTTCCTAGTAAGAATCATTGGAGAACAGGGAACCAGCATAATTTTGTGATTTTCCATCTTTAGTCAGCTTTGGCTACACCCAGTAAACACTGACATTAACTCTTACTCACTGTTTGGAATGGGTTATGCACTTGTCAGAAAGGCAGACATCTGCATTACTCTCAGTAGATAAATGCCTTTTTCTTTGGACTGTGTCAGAACCTCCTCCCAGGCCTAGATCAACTACTGCATTAGGTATCTACTCTTTTAGAGAGGATGGGACAGGCATTGTTACTCAGTTATTGTGAAACTAGCTACATGACTTTAAGTAGTGTCATTCACAAACCTCTGTCATTTGATTGGGCTGTTACTTTATTGTATTGCACGGTTTTGTTGATTTGTGTTGGCTATTTGAACCAGTCAGCTGTTATGTTACTTATATCTGAATACAATAAACATTATGTTATCCTTGTCATCTTATTTTTAAACAGAAGATGCAGGCTCTCAAATCTTCCTGCCACATCAAGTAGACATGGCTGCTCAGGTGGCTTCCGGAATGGCTTACCTTGAATCTCAGAACTATATCCATCGGGATCTGGCAGCCAGGAATGTTCTTGTTGGTGAACACAGTGTTTACAAAGTGGCAGACTTTGGACTTGCAAGAGTTTTTAAGGTGGGTTGTGAGAGGGTGAATTGGCTCTACTTTAACTCTGGGGAACAAGGTGGAAGAGGTCAACTAAAGGATGAACTGCAGCCTCTGAATTGCTGGGTTCGGGCAAAAGGAATGCCCAGGGAGAAAGGGATTCCTAATGTGTTAACTTGTATCCTCTACCTGTGTTATCCCATGCAAGGTTAGAAGCTGGCCTATGCCTTTGTGTCAGTCTGAAGATGGTATCCCAGTGTCTGATTCCCACTCAGCCACCAAGGAAGGAGTCTGGCAAGCAATACCCGTTGCTGCATAACCTTTGTCCACAACACTAGTGTCTGCCACATGGAGAAAGACCACAGGAATGATGGCAAAGTTATATTCCTGAGCCTGTAAGGGAAGGCATACAAAAATGTCTTGACAGCTATTCTCTCCTTGTTCACTTCCCCACTGCCTCCACAATACTTGCAAGTGCAGGCAGTAATCATAAAAGGACCTTATTCCTCTCCATGACCAACAGCAGAGTTCATAAAGTGAGCTTTCAGAGCTTTAAATCTGATGCAGTTTCAAGATTTTTGCCATTGCACTCTTTTTTTTTCTCTAGCCCTTGAGGACATGGAATGCCAAGTAATGTTGACCAAGATCACCCTAAGAAAGAGCTGTGGTTTAGAAATGAGATTTCCTACCTCTGAAAATGATTTGATCAGAGTTATAAAGATTTGATTTGCCATATTTTATGGATTTCAATATGTAATCCATAATTTCTGAGGTCTTATTATTGTTTTTATTGATTTATGTTCTTGCACTGAGAAGGAAAACAGAGAAAAAGGCCCTCTGCTTCTCGTTTGTTTTTTTCCATTCAAGCAGCAGAAATTGAAGTTCATAACAGAGTTGGATTTATTACATACTGAAGCATAGAATAATAGCTTGACAATGGCATCAAGGGACTTTGAAAGTGCTTTTTGCTTAATTTTGATTCTTCTACTTATGCATAAGTTCAGACTGTACATTTTTTTAACATGAAAAATATATATTTTTAAATGAACAATGCTTACAATGGATATTTCTCCTCTGTCCTCACTAGAGAGGGTAATAATTTACAGATGTTGACATTTCTTGTTAAAACTGAACTTTACTAAAAAACTCTGTCATAGAGTCATCTTGGCAGACTTTCTTAGGAATATTCTGTCTCTTATGCCAAAGCACTAACATGGTCACATGCAAAGATCCCAAAGGAGTAGGTGTGAGAAATGAAACCTGTACTTCTGTATGTGTTAATTAGCATAATGAAATAATTTCTTCTTTCTAGAGATGAGTATTATGGTCAAGATGCCAGCTGTATCAGTATGTAGATACAAAAGAGTAAAAACCAGTCTTTTCAAAACTATAAGGCATTACAGCTGGGAAATATACATTCTGTATTAAAAACAATCAAACAAACAAAATCTTGTACACATGTGCCTGGATTTACATGTGAAAAATCTGACTAAGGCTTGGATGTGACTGAGGTATGCTGAATTACGTTTAGGAATTAAAGAGAGAATAAATGTTCACAAAGATTAGATGTCTGTGCTATAAAACTTTAAGGACGTGATTCTACAAATTTGCAAGTAAATAATTTTTTTTCTATGTGTCTTTCATCTTCACTTTACATGAATTAATTGGACCCACTGTAAGCTAATATGTTAACTTGAATTACTTGGAGTTTCTTCTTTGTTCCCTGAAACCTGCTTAAGTGATTGTTATGAAAGTCAATGGCCCTTCAACACTGCAATAAATCACAGAAGAAAGGTTCCGAAATTCATTAGCTCTTGCTCTTGCCTTCCCTGTTTACTGAAGACCAGACATGGAGCCATTTGGTCTCTAGTGTCAGCAGGATGCTTACACTGCCAATCCTGACAGACTTTTGAAATCTTGCATGCCAGGTCCAGAATTCACAGTAGCAGGTCATAATTAATCATGAGCCACTCCAACGCTGTGTACTCACTTGAAATGATAAATGCTGTAGAAAAGCCTCTGATGAACGGTAGCATTTCTCAACTGTGAAGCCCAATTCAACAATAGACTTCAGAAAGTGCGTACGTTAATACCATGAAAGGCAAGTGCTTGGCTAAAGGAGGATAAGATTAAGCACACGCTTAGCTCAGTCAACTGCTTAAGTGCTTTGCTGAAGCAGACCTAAAATCAGGCTTGCTTTGTTTTACCATGACAGGTAGAAAATGAAAACGTATATGAAGCTAGGCCTGAAACAAAACTCCCAGTGAAATGGACAGCCCCAGAGGCAATCCGCTCCAACAAATTCAGCATTAAGTCAGATGTCTGGTCATTTGGAATACTTCTGTTTGAAATAATTACCTACGGGAAGATGCCTTATGCTGGTAAGTGCTTTTACCTAAAGGATGATGTCTAATGTTTTCGTGCTTTAAGAATGAAAAAAAAAAAAGTAAAAAGTTGAATGCCTATACTACAGGCATGTTAAAGGGTTAAAACTGTAAATACAGAAAGAAAACTGTTCAGATGAGGTCCTTTTAGCGGGTCAGACCTTCTGGCTGCCCCAGACTCCCTGGAAGCTTTCCAAAGGCTGTGATTAGTAGCCATTCAAGCTTCCTCTCCTGGAGTCAACCTGCATTGCACAGGCATCTAAGCCAACTGGCTATTTCCCTCCAGCATCAGATCAAAGATGCCAATTATTGGAATGTGGAAAAAGGGAAGGTTTTTCTGCCCCCCATCCCGCCCTAGGTTTTTCTTTCTTTTATTTTCTTTTTTTTTTTTTTTTTTTAAATTTATTTATTTGAGGATATCTTGTGGAAGGACAGATTATTATGTGTGAAGTACTGCACAGGCACTCACTCAGGAAAAAGGTGTCTGAAAAATGAATCAGGGTGTTTTTACTCCCTTCCCTCATATTTGACTATTGCAGTGGAAAGTCTTCATAAAGAAAAGGATCACAAGAATTAGGAATAAAATATCACCAACCTCAAAAGTAGATTTAGTGGTATGAAAGCAGCTATTATTCCTAGTACTGTAGGAAATGCTCGGGGAACTGTGGCTCCAATAACAGAAGATATCAGTGAGATGATTGACTGTGACTCATTTTGTGCTGGTGAGAACACAAGGGAAGGACTAAAGCAAAAAAAGTTATGCTGCATCTATACAGGCCTGAGGGGTGGTGCGTTTGCCATAAACTACATTTCACAGGGTCCCAAACTGGTATTTCCTGTAAAAGGAAAAATTGATTTTGCTTTTTGATTCCCACCCTCACCCTTTGTGAAACCATTCTGACAAAAAAAAAAGAAAACAAACAACCCAAAGCCAAAAATCCTCACCTCTTTCTTATATAAACTATAGGTGTGTGCATATGCACACACACACATAAATAAATTATTCAAGTATAAATGAAACATAATGCCATGATTCTTGGCACTGTCTGAGAAAATGTTCAGCGTTATCCCTTTGCAAAGGCAAAGTTTACCTGTAACCTTACAGTAGAAAATGTCCTTTTGCCATGGCTATTTGCTTACCTGATATTACTTGCAGGAGTTTGTCCTCAGTAATCAGTTAGGAGAAGAGGTTGTGTTGTTCCATCGTGGCAGTGGGTAATGTACAGAGGAAGCACCATTCAGAGATCTAAGGAAAAAAAGTAAAGATTATGCAATTCAAGATTTAATTTAAAGAGTAGGAAATTGAAAGGGAATGGGACAATAGTCTTAATATATAAAAGTATAGCAAAGATAGGGGAATAGTTTCTTCTCCATGACTCGTGGTGACAGAACAGGCAGGATGCCATCGTGTGACTGCACCAGAGGAAACTTAGGGCTGGCATTAGGGAAGACTTTCTAAATGTGAGGAAAATTCAGCAGCAGGACAGATTTTCTCAGGAGATTTTGGAGTTATTGAGACTAGGATTTAGCAACAATTTAAGCGAAATAGATGTCAGAAAAATTTCGTCAAACCCGGGTGGCAGAGGAAAAGCCTCACACCCAGACGAACCCATTTGCTATGCCTCTCAGGTGGCGCAGTTGGGTTGAGGGAGCTAGGAAATGCTGGAGGTGGTTTTTAACTGCTGGTTTGGGATCCTCCAGTGACTCCTGTGGCCTGTTGCCATTGAAGGGGACTTGCTGAGACCAGCTCTACCCTCAGCGTGCACGTGTACCTCACGGGGGTCATCCCATTGCCTTGTCTCAGCAAGAGATAGGAACATGTGGTATCACTTAGTAGATCCCAAGTAGTCTGACAAACTCCTTTCGTCTTGCAGGTATGCCAGGACACCAGGTGATCCAGATGGTGGACAAGGGGTACAGACTTCCTCAGCCGGAGACCTGCCCGGTGCCATTCTACCAGCTGATGCTGCAGTGCTGGAGCGCGGAGGCGGGCAAGCGTCCAACCTTCGAGGCCCTCTATGGGCAGCTGGAATGCTACTTCGAGACCGACTCTTCCTACGCCCAAGCAGTGGTGAAATGAACCCCCAGGTGGGGGCTGAGGGACAGACACCAGCGAACACAGCTGTGAAATCAGCCTAACCTCAGATGTGGAGGTTATTAGCAGATGCTGAGTAATTGTGGTACATTTTCATGCCTGAGCTGATGCTCAAAGACACTTAAAATTTTTGCTGCTGGCAAGTGTTTTGCAAGACTAAGCATCAGGAAGCTGGAAGGGTCGGGGCTTCTAAAAAATAAAAACTCTTCTATTTATTTTTTAAATAACAGATCGCAAGAATGAACAAATGAAATGAGTGTTGCTCAATAACCATTGTAGCATTTTGTAATTTCTTTATTGGAATAATTATTTGCTGTTCCTTAGATTTTTGATTCCTACCAGGTTGTTCTCATGAAGGAATGTGATGGCTCTGCACAGCAGGTGCTTCCAGAGTCCTCTCATTGTAAAAAAACAAACAAACAAACAAACAGACAAATCCTGTGATGATGACAGAATCCAGATTAATTGCCTTGCTTAGACTTGAAATACATCTGCTTTTGCTATATCAGAAAATAAAACAGGTGTTCATGGGAGAAATGAATTTATTTCGTTTTGTGGATGCAAAGAGTGATCTTTTTTAGTTTGTCTACTGTTCCTCTTTTACAGGAATAAACACAATTATTATTAGATTTTTGAAGCTGTTTATTCTTAATTTTGTTAAATAGTGCCATGGAACCAATGAGTTATAGTTCTTCATTTTACCAATATTGGGGGAAAAGATATTTTAACATGAAATCAAGACTGCCTTAGCCTTTCAGTGTGACCCTCCTCTCCTCTCCTGCTGCCCAAATCACAGACCGTCTCCAACATGACAAAGCCCAGGGCAGGTTTAGGTATTTTGCAAACGAACCAGCAATCCATGCTTCCATCTTCTCCAGATGTAACTTTAATATAGGAGATTTAAATAATAGATGATCCATTTTATTTTGTTCCATGGGGAAACAGAGCCTAGGTGCTTCTGCTAGCAGTCTTTAAAGCTACAGATTTTAGATTTTTTTTCCAGTTTCTCTAGTTGACTGCAATATCTGCTCTGCTAAAATCTGATATCACTGTGACAGTTTTATGTTCTCAATTGTGAGGTTTAGAGAACCAAGTTTCAATTATTTACTTATGATTCATCAGTTAATTATTTAACAACGTAGTCCAGGAATTAAGAGCTGTACTGTGTTAACATAGTGTGTGCTCAGTATAAGTGTGCTACCATTTCCCTCCAATATCAAAAAAGGGTATAAATAAATGAAAAGATTCATTACTTTAAAGGCTGGGTGGCTTTTATTACATCTTTTTCATTTTCTTTTCTTCTCTTTATGCTTCAAATCCATTCATCTCAGTGCCTTGCTTCTAATTTTTAATTTCCTTTTCCCCTCCTCTACTTTTGGAAGGCAGCACACCTTTTTTTTTCTTTCATACGCATCTCTTATGTACTCCCTATTCAAAACTCCTTTCCTTATTTATTGTTTTTCTCCTCTTTCTATCTTACTACACTTAAAGTCTTTCTAGTGTTCTGTCTCTGTTCACCTTCATTTTCTGTGCAGTGTTTCCCCCTACTAACCCTTTTTATACTAATTACATTTGTAAAGCAAAATACAATGATAATTAAAATTTATTAGCTGTCATAACATCCATGCGATTTTGGAAAATAATTATCCACTTGGAAAGAAGAGGTTAAATGGCTTTGCCAAACCCATCCTGATAAGAACTGGTGTGGAAGCAACTGGGAGACTCCCAGGCAGTCTCGTGCTGTAATACCATCCCTGTTTGTTTTGAGACTCATTCTAGCTACTGGCTTATGGACCCAAGAAGATGTTATTTATGATTATCAAACCTCCATCAATCTATGGGTCTCTCATCTGGCTAGGAGCTGTGTTTTACACTGTTAAAATATGCGGTTAGCAAATCCCACAGAGTACGTTTATATAATAAGAATAGGAATGCTGTTATTCGGAAAGATCTCTGTGTCAAACTTACAACCTTGAAGTTCAAGCACTATTTCAAAGATGATTTTTCAGATGGAAAACATTAAGAATGTTTCAAATAAAAGTTGAGTTTGCCCAACTCAAAAAAAGTGTTAATAAAATAAAGACAATCTTAAAAAGCACACACGTGTGCAGTTCACAGGGGTCCTTTTTATTTTTTTTTCGAAGATGAGTTGCCAGGAAAAAAAATCGACAGCAGGGAAATAGCACAGTTTTCAGAATTCCAGTTTACACCAACTGTTCCAAGCTGTTCTGTGCTGGCTTCTGCCCCTGGGTGGAAGTCAGCAGGATCTTGTAGGACTCCACTGAAATGACACCAGTAATTCTGAAGAAAGCACACCTGTACAATAAATATCTTCCTAAACCAACATACAGCGAATAGAAGGTCTGTTCACCCAGCTAAGTTGGATGCCTTGTCTCCTTAATTTCTCCTCTAGTCAAAGGTGAGAGAGCGGCTCCTTGAGATGATGAATCAGTGCTCCAAAATTGCATTTCTCCTCTGAAGCACCCCTGACAGGCTCCTTTCTGTTTGCTGCTGTAAAGGTATCCAAAAGAGATGAGACTTTCTGCTGAGGGGTGTGTGTAATAACCCACAGGTTGTGAACTGAAATTAGCTGTTTCAAGCTCCCTCTACCAAGTGTGGCCTCATGAACCACCTTTAGCTGAAAGGAGCAGAAGCTGCAAGTGAACTGCACCCTACTGAGCTGTGTGAGGAGCGGGCACCTGTATGTGATGGCCTCCAGATGATGCAGCCTGGCACACTGGGCTGCTGCCAGCAGGCATGTTCCCCTGCTGCTGCATCCTGCCATTTTATCTCTTGTGTTTTCTCTTTGCATGCTTGCACAGCCGCAGCTAGTTAATGGAGTTTGGATCTGCCAGCTGCCTCTAGTATGTGCTGGCCCAGGGTGGGAGACAAGCTGCAGCACTGGCTGAAAGCAGGAGGGAGATTCGCTTTGGTATGTCTCATTATAGGCACTGCGTCAAATAAATTAGTTTATTTGTCTTCATCTTTGAGGCAGCATGTGCATATTTGTCCTGCCCAAGGGGATGTACTGTAGGTGAAGAGGTGCAGTCAGCCTTCCATGCCTGAAGACCATCTCCACCCCACTGGTCCTGCGACCAGTGCACTCTCTTTTCTTAGCAGAAGTGGAAAGCAAGGAAAGGCAGGAAGACAGGTAGGTGATAGGGCCAGGACATTTATCTTTCTTTTGCACTGAGTTGCTCTGAGAAAGTCTGGTGCCTCATAGAGCCCCTTTGCCACTATCAACAATCCAGCTGAGGCCAAGCTTGGAAACCACAGATGTTGCTATGAGATCCAGTGGTTCCTCTTTCTGGCTTAAATCCATGCACTTGCACTTCCTTATTTTGTCTGTCCCTAAACTGCTGTTATACCAGTGAAATGCTGCCACTCTCATTTGAGCTCTAAATTTGGGTCTCTTTTTCCCTGGGCTGGCAGGGGAACAAAGGAGAGAAAAATCAGAAATGCAATGGAATCAGCAAAGCTCTGGACATAGAGAGTAATGTGGAAAATTAATCATTTATTTTGAGCTCTTTCTCCCCATATTTTTCAGTCAAATGGATCCATTACCGAGAAAGACTGGAAGAAGCAGGCGGCTAAGGGTGATAAACCTTCACAGAGTTCAATTTGCTTACAGGCAATGCAACAGGCAAAACTATACCTTTCCAAGTCCAATTTGATTTTATAATAATTTTATTTATATAACAGATAACAATTATAGTCAGAAGTTTTTGCTATGACTTGATTTAAATTAAACATCAAGGTTATCATTTCCCGTTATAGTGCACAGTGAGATGGGTTTAACTTATCTCACTCTATTCTTGAGGCCTTTTATGTTCAAGGTTCTGCTAGAGCTATCTATTGCACTTGTTTTTACCTGATGGATCATGGAGGGAAAATAATGGATTCAGTTATGAGAAACAGTAATAGATTTTTTTTGAACTGACATAAATTTCTATGTTTAGATAGAATAAAAAGATCAGGAAGAGATAAGTTGAATTTTCTACAATAGACCAGTCCTTGTGAAATTCGCTTCACATAAATTGTACTGAGATGTCTTTTATGTAATGTTTTATTTATGTATTTCAGTTATTCTTTGAGAACTAAATCATTTTATGTGGTCTTACAAAAGATAACTTTAAAATGTCCAACCAGAAAGAAAGAACCTCCATTTTTCTTAAACTCTCCATTCCTCAGGAAGTTATAGAGCAATGCAATTATTTTGAACTGTAAATATTAGGGAGTCCCTAGTGCTTATTTTTGACTCCTGTTGGAGAATCTTTGCTCACCTAATCCGCATTCAAGAACATATGCAGGGTACTAAACGTGACAGGACAACAGGGAACCTTCTGTCACTTTCACTGCTTTCTTTTTTTTTGTCTGTTGTATCTTGTACTTGCTCTCTGAATGACTTGACTACAAGCAGCAATTTTCTTTGTGTGGATTTGTAACTTACAGCATGCAAGGAACTGAACCAGCAGAGTGCATTATTTTATTGTGGTTCAGACTCAACAAACTATCAGTGCATAGAAATGGAGCATATGACTCTTTCAAGTGATTGGCCTTATGCTCTCCTATATGCTTCTGTTTCACTCTTCTAAAAAGTGCTTTAGTATCATGTCCACTCAGTGCTCCCATGGTCACTGCAACTCACTGGTCATCTTTTTGTAGTGTATGGATCTCGGAGCAGAGAAAAATGCTGCACATAAGAGTTGTGCCACTGTGCTCAAAGAGATACAGGTGTGTGGTAAATTTTTATGGAAAGCTGTGTGGCTTCCATTCTGTTCCATCAACATCTGGGCCAGATGTGTTCTCCAGTGTGTGACAGACCCCCACCTCAGTCACCTGCTGGAAAAGTTTGCCCGGAAGAACTTTGCATATGCTTGAACAAAATACTGAACTGGGGTCTATGAAGAAGGCTTCATTCTATCTATGCTTACTATTAACAGGTCCACGTAATTTATTTTTCAGTTTCAAGCTTCTCAGGAATGACTAATACAAAAGAAAAAAATCAATATGAGAAATGACATGTATAAGCAAGCTGGGGAAATCACTGAAAAGTACTTTGGCATTTTAATCTTCATAGCTACATTGTGCTGAAGAATTCAGTCCTTCCTTATTTTGGTATAGAGAAAATTAAAATGTACATCTGAAGCATTCAGTATCCTAGAAATGAATTTTAGCCAATTTCTGGATCTAAATATCACTAGAATTGAAAAACGTGATAGAAATTGTACGTTGGTTCCCACCTCTATTTTCAACAAAATATATTCTGCTAAAATTAGGCAGATATGTAAGAAGACAGGTATACAACAACTTCTTCATTTCTTCTCCCTCCCCCAGGTCTTTACCAATATTATTACAGCAGGATTAGAACTCCCACAGAGTAGAAACATTTTTTAGTTATGCTGAGAGATAAGAGTTTTCTCTGTTCTTTTTCTAAAGTAAAAAAAAAAAGTTGAGCCTTGAAGATTATTCTCAAAACTACCCTTAAAAAAAAAGAAGAAAAAATATGTGGAAAGTGTTTATCATACTTTTATAAATGTTCATTTCTGTAGAAAACACAATAGAAAAATGTTCAAGAGCAAACAGAAAGTTGTTGCTGAATTTGTAAAAAAGTCTTTGGATAAGCTGATTGTGCTATTTACACTATTAAAGAAAAGAAAAACATACTGCACTGCATTCTTTTCTCTAATTACTTTGATATAAATATCTGAGTATATTGATTGGACTTCTGTCTTTTAATATACTATAGAATTCAAATATATATATACACACAAACAGCAATATCAAAACAGCTTTTAATTTTTATTTCCTGTCTCTCTGTGTAGCTGTATAGTTATATCCCTCTGCTTAGAATAATAATTGTTGTCAGTCAAGTATGGTTTTCAACATTGTTTTTTCTCTCACTATTTTTTTCCTATTCTTAATATTTCTTAAAATTTACTTGGATGTTTTTATACTATGATTAGTTTATTTACATTTGCAAACAGCAAAACCTCTTCATATTCCAAAGTGCTCAATTATTCTGCCAAATATTTAAAATGACCAAAAATAGAATGCAATGCATTCAGCTTTTTTTTTTTTTTTTAATAAGGCAGCTTCTTATACACAAATATCTGTCTACTCCATGCTGCCACCAGCATCTCAGTTCCACATCTCTCTCAGAAGCCAGAATAATGAAAACTGAACTTGCAGGTTCTTCTAGAGCTCTTTGGCTCTGGAATACTTTGCACCAAAATCCAAAGTCTCAAAAAATTTACAAGTGCTGTTAGCTATGGACCAAATATAGCATCTCTTAAGGAGCCAACACCACCATGATACACTGCAGCAATATACCATGGGCTCTTAGCTACACTAGCTTTGGACTGCAAATGTCCAAATAATGTCATATTGGCTTACATGATTATAGGTTCTGTAGTGTAGGCACATTTCCTTTATGGCTTTTTCTTACAAAACCCTGACTTGTTCAGTAGTCCTGGCTTTTGAACTGATGTGAGATGTAGGTCCATGTCTTGCACTTGGTTTAATCTCAAGTGAAAAACTTAAGAATGATGATAGCAAAATTTTCTTATGATAAAGAAAAAAAAGTTGTTGTTTTTTTTTTTTTTTTTTTTTAAAATCTGGATAGGTATAAATAATAAAATGTATATTTCACTGTTCCTTTTACCTAATCTTCTAAATATAGGCAGCAGTTCTCCAAAGTCAGCAAAGTCACCTGAAACCACACTTTTATCACAACACTGATGATAACTGTCTCTCCTCTTCCAGTTGTTTCACCATCAGCGTTGCCTGTTCCCTTAGCAAGCTGGCTCTCATCCACACTCTCATCCCTGCCAGATACCAGATCAGTTATGGAAAGAGAGACATGCAGTAATGAGTTAGAACCCCACGGATCTTCTTTGATTCATTTAACTGTCGCCCTGCCACACACATACATTGAATTAGGATAATAAGATAGACTCCTATTGCAGTTGACAGACTGCCTTCAGAGTTAGTAAGAAATGACTCAATAAAAGTCTTTGGGACACCTCAACTATGAATGAATAATATTACTATGGTCAGATTAATAAGGTAGTGGAATTTGGAAGAAATGAGGTATGAGAACTGCTACATCACAAACTTCACAACAACCTTCCCTGAAAGAGAAACATGAGCCTGTTTCTGTAGGAAGGGGTGGTGGGAAGTGAAGTTCATTGATGGTATAGCACAAAAGATTGTGATAGTTCCCTAAATACCTGACAACAGGGTCTTAATATTGATCGAGCATTTTCCCGTGAGACTAGAAATAGAAAATGGACCAGACTTTTAGTGAAGGAAAAATCCGTGATACAGGGCATGACTATGGTCTAAGATGTTAGCAAAGAATAAATCTGGAACAATGGATGGGTTGGAGAGCAAGCTGGGACACACTTTTTCTACCTGTGCTGTGACTACACGAAGGTCTGGCTCCTGGGCAGTCTGCCTCAAAAAGCAAACACACATTAGAGACCAAAACTGAGATGAAGTTTCATCACTGTCAGTTGCCTTTAAGAAAACCTCTGCCTTTGCTTACAATCCTGTAAAGCAAATACCGGTGACAACCTTTACTTTAAGTACTTGGTTGTATGCTGTGGATATGTATACCCCAACCTGTTTCAGGCTGTTCAGCTGGCCTTGTGAAATCAGCAGTTCCTGATTGGGATTGTTCTGATTTTTGATGTGGATGAGAATTCTGATTTCTGAAATGCCACTGGTGCAAATTGGAGCTCACACACAACCAAGACAATACTCTTGCCATGGAAATTCTGCAGGCAAAGGCTTTGTTTTGACAAGCATTTATACTCTGCTTACCCTCTTTCCCATGATCGCTGAGAGGTTTTACAAGACTTCAGGAGTTGGACTCAATGATCCTTATGGGTCCCTTCCAACTCAGGACATTCTATGATTCTATGATTCTATGATTCAGATTGTACCAGCAGAAGGCCCATTCCTAGTGACATTGATTCCCTGTATTAGCAGAAGTAGATGAAGGACTTGGGAACACAATTTCTCAAGAGAGTATAACTAAAAAGAGAAGGAAGGAAGGAAGCAGAGAATTCAGAGCAAAAAATGAGTTGTTTTTTAGATCAGTTCTCCATTTACATTTTCAGGTCTATATGCACATTTCATTTTACCTTTTCTATTTTGAGGTTTATTAAGCTTTTTTTTTTGGCCTCATAGGAAAACCTGTCCTAACCAAAGCCATTACTAATGTCTAGAACTTTCTAGTCAATTTTAATTTAGCTTGGCAAGGGTAACTTTTAGTGTCAAATTGACTGAATTAGCCAAATGTTGGAAGCACTCCTATGCCAAACCCATTTCCCATCATGCTTGTAGCTTTAGCCCTGTATAGCCCTGTAACCTCACAGATTGCTGTGTAGGGTCAGTGGTAGGACGAAACAGCTCCAGGGTGACCCAATAGCTCTCCCCATCCTGGCAGCACAGTGGTACATGGTCATATTACTGCATGTCTGACTCCTGAAAACACCCGCTCCACTTCAGGAGCATGCAATGTAGCTACAATTTTTCCTCTATTCATTTGTCACACTAATAAAGGAAGTGTATTTGCTAATCTCTGCCTCATACAGAGATAAGAGATTTCACTATACTTGTGGTTTCTGGAGGTCAGATTAGTGCCTATCACATCCTTTTACAGGTCCCAAAGCTCTAAAATAATTTTGTGAAGTTTTTTGTATTCACCCTTGAGATAAGACATGTGGCTACAGCAATCAATTATCATGTGAAATGATTCTTAAGGGCAGAGATAAAACATCCAGAGTATTAGAGAATAACCATAATTTATTTCTTTAATTCTTCATATAACTAAATTATGATTTATAATGAGATATTACAGAAGATTTATTTTGGATAGATTTTGGAACTTTATTGCGGGAAACATAATTAAAGTTATAAATTGTTTATTACATTGGCCCTTCTTTAGCCTGATCTGTGGAATAACTGTATTGTCAACAGCAAATTCTTAATGTACTTTACAGCAATATAATTTAAATATAGTGCAAGAGTCAAATATTGATTTGGAGTTAACTTATGACTGATATCTAAATCATAATGGTGCTGTGTCTTAAGGCTAAAAACATCTGACTCCTTACTTTATTATCTTTTATATTTTATGAGTAAAATTAAACTTCTGTCCTTCTAAAATTAAAATTTACAGTTCCACACTCTCAACATGAATACATTTCTGTGGCTATGAAGGCAGTTAAGAAACCTTCTGGTACTTCAAATAAGCTTTTTGAAATTAGGAAATAGCAGTTTTCTTTACGGTATTTCCATGCTTCAGGCAAAGGTGTAACTTCAATCTGCATGGATATAACAGAACAAGTTTTGTGATGTTTTGGCCTCACCGTTAGCAAACCCTGCACTAGCTGGTAAAAATATATCAGGTAGGCTAGCATAAGTTTCAACAACTGCAATGAAGATATATCCTCTGCGCTTTTGAGAAATTGATAAGGAGAGGGCTAAATCAACTAGTCATCCAAGTTCAGTATTTTGATTTCAAAAGAGAGAGATGAAAGCTTAAGAAATAGTCTCCTGAGTGGCACTTTGGGCTAGCTTTTAAAATGCCATTGTTTCTTACCCATCATAGGTAACTCAGAGTTCAGTACATCACATTGGTTCAGCTAAATGCTTTTACCCTGTGTTACTGTGGACATGCTTTTACTGGGTTCAATTAATAGATTAGGAACAGCCTGTACGAACTGCAGACTTACTTTTGATTTGCAGTGTAAAACACCAACAATTATTTATCTGCCTTAATTGGATGAAGACGAGATAAAAAGACAGGGAAAGAAGGAGAATGCCTATGGGGGTAAAGTGTTCTGGTCTTAAAAACAGCACTGCAGTCAAGATCATATGACAGCTAAATACCTGGAGTCCCCCTCCAGATGTTTCCAAGACAATAAAGCCAAAAGGTTGGGTCCCCTTGTGGCACCATGTGAGTCCAGTAGGATTTAGATGTCATTTGTTGATCTCATCTGGAAAAAAATAATTTGAAGAAACCCACCAAGATAATTTTCAAAGGCACAAATTTCTTTGGCTGTTTGACTACCATTCCTTGTGTGGCATAAGAGATAGTAGTACTGGTATAAACTTTACAAAAGGCTTTTTCAAAGTTTACATGGTGAATGATGTCAGCAGGGCTTAGGTATGCCAGCCTCTGTAGCGAGCACAGCGACGTGCCCTGTGTGGCATTAGAAACAGCCACCTCTGTCTCCCTGTATTGAAGAACCAGGCTCCGGCACAGGGCAGAACTGGGGGGCAGACCTACATCTCTAGGCACCTAAAGGCTTACGTTAGCTCCTTGGTTTCTACTGTAACAAATAGGAAGCTGCAAATTAATACAGTTCAAGGTTTTGTACTTATATTTAAAAGATGTGACTGAGAAGCTCATTCCTTCGGAGTAGTTGGTCATAAACCCAAAATGCCAAGATCAGGTGGCTTGTCCTCTGCACAGGCAGATGGCAGCCTTGCAAAAATGCCTGGCAGAAGCATGACAGTTACTGTGAACTAAGGCCTTTGCACTGAGGGTTGTGCACTGGGGGTTAAGGAAACAGGCAGGGGCACACACCAGCCCTGGCTGGGAGAGCACCCTCGATGCTGGCTTTGCATCAGGCGGCAGGCTGGCAGTGGTACGCTGCTGGGTGGCAGGTCTGGGCTGCCCCCAGATGTCAGCCATCTCTCCCTCCCGGCCGAGGGAGACATTTGCTTTCTAGGGAGGGCTGGTAGCTGGAGGAGGGTGCAGTGGTTGCTACCAGGGTGTTTGCAGCCTGACCCCCACCCCTGGGCCTCTGCCACCCTTTTCTATTTCTCTGTGTTGCAACTTAAGGAAGGGACACTCCAGCAGTCCTGAAGCCTTGGCAGGTTATAGTTAATTTTTTTTTGGGGGGTGGTACTCATTTCTGTATGTGTGTGGTTTTGTTTTGCTTGGCTTTGTTTTGTTTTTAAATTTGCTTCAGCAAAGGCAAAAATGGTTTAAGTTACAGAACAGCTTGGGAGGCAATGTAAAACCCTAGGTGGAGACCCCTCCATGGTCAAACTCCCTCTTTACCTCATATTTTACTAAAACATCTTTTAGTTGCTATGCTAAGCAAAATATTGACAAGCAGGTGTTTGCTCAACCTGATTTTACCTGCTGTGATCCTTGTAGTTGTTATTGGAAAGCCCTGTTAGTCTTGAACTTGAATTCAACCTTTAACATTTCTGAGAGAATAATTTCCTTTCCCATCTTTCCAGACAGGGGTGGGTGGGTGGGGGGATGATGGAGGGCAAATTCTGGATGCAGAGGCAGATACTTGCTAACATTTACTTACTTGATTCCTCTTCCCTCTCCTTCATGGAAGATTACTGAAGTCCAGGAAAACAGTAGAGCAGAAACACACCAGTATAAATTATTCAAGAATGCTGCTGTTTCTAAGAAGAAGGTAGGAGAAGTCCACGTATAAAGAATTAACATGACATTTTTGAATTGTAATGGGTGGGCTGGGAGAAGAAAGCTTAAGAATGAGCAGAACACTGTTCTAAGGAAAGAGAGATATTTTTTTAAACTACAAACAAGCCTGCTTTATCACCAAGTTGCATGCAGGTTTCCAGTGATTATGAGTTTGGGAAAAAGGGAGATGGGAGCAGAGGAGGGGATATTAAAATCTTAGAGAGTCTTGTCAATAGCTTACAAAAAGATGTGTTCAGTTCTGCTGTGGGAAATCAGAAAGAGGGTCAGAGTCCAGCTGGGTTTCTTTGCTATTCTACTCCTTTGGTTAAAATTGAGGAGTGATCCACTTGCCCTACTTAAAATGTTGAAAACCCCTTTTGCTTCTGATTGACAATTTGGAATCTTAACTCAGTTGTGATCTGCCTGATTCCTCTGGAGACTCCGAAGTACAAAAGTTGCAAAGATGGTATAATTTTTTATTTAACTTCAGTACATAGTAACAATACAATAATGCCAAATTCCCTCATCTGATAGAGCATTTTTCCAATTGGGAAGCCCTACAGCAATGTCAGATGCCCTGTATTTAATGACATCCCTGTGTATTAGAACCAAAATACAATTTCGGACAGACTGAAGGCAGGTTTCTAGGTGAATAAAACATCTCCCAGGACTAGAGACAGTGAACAATGTCTTACACTGAATGGAGCAACTGTGTAGAATTTATGAATTTGACACCATATTTTTTCACTTTGTACCTTTAGTTCAATGTTTCAAATCTTTGACTCCTGCGATTTAGCCCTATGGCCTTTCTTTTTTTCCTCATAGGTGATTCAAGTTTTCTTTTCCTAATGCATGGTTTTCTGCGAAATCAAGGTCTGCTACCTATATAGAAGCTAGGGATAAAAGTGATGCTTACAAAAGGCTGGCCTACAGAAGTAGAGTTCCTTCTTCTCTTTTTCTTTCTATATATAATTTGTATATAGTACTATTTCATTTCCCAGCTGAATTTCTTTCTTTACCGTTTTTTCCCTCTTGGGTTGATTTTCTTTGCTCCTCTCTGTCCTGCAGTGTATGATTTTCTTTTTAGCTGCTCTCGGTTCCTTTTTCCCCAGATATACAATGCCAATAATATTTGAGTCAAATTTTTAACATTTGAAATGATGCAAAGTGATCCTGCCCACTTTGCCCAGGCAGAACAGGAAAATAACACCATTGCATAATTAGCCAAAGGTAAGAATCAGAACTATGTCTTTGATTGAGTTTTCATCAAATAGGGGCCCCTAAAATAGAAATAATTTGCATGGTATAGATCTGTTTCAGCTCCCTCTTGTTATTAAATGCATGGCAGAAATGCCTTGGTTAATGCTTTAAAAAAATACCTCAAAAGGAGACTTCGGACTTCCACACCTGCTCACAGTATGGAAAGGCAAATTTGGGGCACTGAATGTCCTTCCTGAGAATGGCAGTCAGGCATTCCCCTGCAGACCAGGTCCCCATTCATACTTAGGAAGGCCCATGATCTCCTGTAAAAGCAAACATCCTTGTTTTGGGGCAGGGGGTTATTAATTCAAAGGAAACCAAGAGCTATATCTGCCAGCCAATGTAATTCTGAGCAGAGTAGTATTCTCTGGTCTTTACTGCTTGTGTTTGTAACAGATTACAAGATATTATTCAGGCTATGTATTTGTTTTCCACACAGCTCTGTTTCTTTCCTATCCTCCAAGGTATCAGCTTCTGGAGCCATCCACACATGCAGGTGATGGCTGAGAGCACCGCTCAGCAGGTCACACTGGCACAATGTAGCGTTTGCTGTGCAGCTTCATGCCAAAACTCTGCTGCCAGAGTGCTCCAACTGTTCAGTCTCCATTTTTGTCTTGGCTCAAGGAACAGTCACCTCCTGCCACGTCTGCTACTACAGAGCAGAAACTAGATTCTCACCGTTATCATAGTTCACCAGCCAACTCCTACTACTTCTACCAACTGCAGAACGGGCATGAGCAATCACATCTATTCAGTGTGCTTGCTTCCCACATGTTAACCCAGACGTGCCTTTGGCTTGCCAATCACTTGCTCCTGTGCCATTAGAATAATACATGTAACACTCCTCTGTCTTTTGGATGGAGGCGAGATTGACTGGATCTCACCTGTAAACCACATGCTTGGCTTGACAAGCCAGAAAGCTTAATTCTCTGAATTAAAAATGCCAAGTCAAAGTGCTAAGACAAAATACCCTTTGTACACTAAGTTTGGCGTGATGCTTGGAGGTGGTGGGCTGAGTAGCAATGTGGGAAATCTGTGAGAGGCTTCAGGCTTTTCCTTCCCCAAGGACTGGATGCAAAAGAAAGTGCCGCTCTAATGTGCTGAGTCGTTGGCATGAGTGAGCCAGGCAAAGCAGTGAATGATTCTTCACTCCCAGCTGCTGGTTGATTGATGGGAACTGAATTGGTGATAACTCTGGAGGGAGATGCTTGCCCTGTCTTCCATCTGGAGCTGCTGTGTTATGACTCACGGAGATGGCTATTGAACAGGTTGGGCTGGCAGACCTTCTAGAGCAAATCAGACTGGAGGTTGGGGAAATAAGCAAGTTATCCAGGAGTGCTTGGGTGAAATTGAGTTTGATGTATCTAATGCTGATAGCTTTCATAAAAACACAAAGTGCTGGGCGATTGTGTAGAGTAAAGGGAAAACAACATCTACGTATTTAAGATGAGGAAACAATTGCAGATGCCATCTTCCATCTCTCAAAACTGTTGCTTTCTCAGGGCCATATTCTGCTCTTGGATTTGCTTGATGCATCACTGTAAAGTGCTTTAATTTAGCGTGTAAGGGCGTGCCAGCTGCCAGTTTAAATTACAGCCAGAGACTATCTTGTCTTTCCTTGAGCCCAATGTCCTTCTGTGCCTGCGACTTACCGTTAGGTTCTGAACCAAATGGGTCATTGCAACACAGTGTGTAAGACAAATGGAGATGTGCTGCTATCTAAACATGAAATTCGTTAAACAACATTCATTAATGGGTATACAGTAGCATTTCTTCATCTGCAGCAGGTGTAATATTAATATCTTGCTTCATTTTTTGTAGCCCAGTACCAACATAAAGCTCTCAAGAGAATTCAGGAGAAAAGAAAGTACAGACATAAATTGTGCTATACAGTATAATGAAAAGGGATATCACGTGCCAAGAATCACAACTGAGGGGCGATATCTGGGGCAAATATGAATGTTGCAAAGTATTTGGAAAACACCATTCAGTTTCTATGTCTTTCTAACTATATTGAGAAAAAAAAGTGTTTCCAAGTCGTAATATTGAAGAAAATACTAGGAGAGTTGCCCAGAGCATGGCACCTTTATGCTTAAAATATTCTGAAATGGGTCTATGTACAGAACTTCTGCTGCAGTTCTGGGTAGAAAAATGGAGAAAAAAATCTTTTAACTCTATTCACAGAGACAAATCCCCACATGCAGGCAGCTGGGGATGTGAAGTCAGACTATGATAGCCATTCAGTTGCTTCAGTTCTGAGCAAATTATCTATCCATATAATATTAAAAGAAAACAATAATTTAATGCATAGTTATGGTTATTTTAGCCAAAGGTGGGATTTGTTGGTTTGTTTGTAGGGTTTGTTTTGATTTCTTTTTTTGGGGGGGGAGGAGGGGTGTTAAGTTTATTTTTTACTTTGTAACCTACAGACAAATGGATGAAAGAATAACAATTTTCACAATGTTTTCTATGTGTTAAAAAAATTTCACTTTCTGTAATGATTGCTTTTACTGTTCAACAGGTTCAATATATACCTACATATCACTGGAAAAATAATATTACTTTTTAAATTTTCTATAAACCTTTAATTATTCCTTCTTTTTAATTCAATCTTTAATTTCAAACTCTCATTTTACTGCCTATTATTTTTTCTTTTTTTCACTGATAACTTAGAATGTGGTTTAAATATGTAATTGTATGTAGTCATTCAGACCAGAAGAATACATGCAAGTTGACACCAAGCAGAGCGGTGCAGCTGACACACCAGAAGGATGGGATGTCATCTAAAGAGACCTAGACAAGCTGGAGAGGTGGGCCTGTGAGATCCTCATGAGGCTCAACAAGGCCAAGTGCAAGGTTCCAATAAGTTCCCACCTGGGTCGGGGGAACCCCTGATATCAATACAGGCTGGGAGGTGAAGGGATTGAGAGCAGCCCTGTGGAGAAGGACTTGGGGGTGCTGGTCAACAAAAAGCTGGACATGAGCCGGCAATGTGCACTTGCAGCCCAGAAAGCCAACCGTACCCTGGGCTGCATCAAAAGAAGCATGGTCAGGAGATCAAGGGAGGTGATTCTGCCCCTCTGCTCTGCTCTGGTGAGACCCCACCTGGAGTGCTGCATCCAGCTCTGGAGCCCTCAGCACAAGAAAGACATGACCTGTTGGAGCGGGTCCAGAGGAGGGCCACAAAAATGATGCAAGGGCTGGAGCACCTCTCCTGTGAGATCAGGCTGAGAGAGTTGGGGTTGTTCAGCCTGGAGAAGAGAAGGCTGCAGGGAGACCTGATTGCAGCCTTCCAGTACTTAAAGGGGGACTATAGGAAAGATGGGGACAATCTTTTTAGCAAGGCCTATTGTGACAGGACAAGGGGTAATGGTTTTAAACTAAAGGAGGGTAGATTTAGACAGGATATAAGGAAAAAATTTTTTACAGTGAGGGTGGTGAAACACTGGAACAGGTTGCCCAGAGAGGTAGTGGAGGTCCCATCCCTGGAAACATTCCAGGTCCGGTTGGACAGGGCTCTGAACAACCTGGTCTAGTTGAAGATGTCCCTGCTCACTGCAGGGGGGTTGGACTAGATGACCTCTAAAGGTCCCTTCCAACCCAAACCATTCTATGATTCTATGATTCTAAGTTCACTCCTTTTGTATCTAATTTTCTTTGTAACATTTTGTATGAGTTACTTTTTCATGAAAAAAATATATCTTCCTGAAAAAACACTTGCACTGTAATTGATTTTCATGTCATAGAATAGAATGGTCCTTAAAAATAAAAATAAATGAAAGGCCAGATACTGGAGGCAAAGGAAGTGCTTAATTGAAAGCTCTTTTAATCAGAAGGTTTATAACCTTTGGTATCTATCCAGAAGTCCCACCTCTAAGCTCTTTTGCATTCAAAGCAAAATGCCTAGCATATAGAGATGAAATGTGTTGAGGGAAATCATTGCTGCTTGTTTCTTGTCCCTTTAAGGTTGTTGGAATTCCTCGACTGGCTATGCAGTGTTCTGTCCTTCATGGTGCCCTTGAATAAGCACAAATGACATTTTCTCATCTCTGGTAGGCACAAGTTTACTGAGCAGGTTGTAGATAAACCTGAAGAGTTTAGCTGGCTTCTCAAATTGAGAATCTCTCATGTGACTTCTTCCTTCCTCCAATTGCAGCTACTGGGCTGGCAAACCTGTAACACCAATAGAATTTCAAATATTTGAATTACCCTATGTTAAACTTTGAAGACATTTCTGAAGAAAAAAATATGTATTATATATATATGAAATATATATAATCTGAAGAAATGATCTGTGCAATTTTTTAACAGATATATTAGGGTAAAGAGGAATTCTAAACATCCTTCTGCTCCAAATAGTTAAGGTGGAAAAGCTATCACCACTGAAAAGACTATCTATGCAAAACAATGTTTGTCATTGTCCAGTGTAAAAAGATGATGTTAGATGCTGTCTGTACCTAATACATGACAGAGCTAATAAAAATTTCTTGACACAGACACATGCAAAAAAATTTGAAATATGTGTTACTATGAAAAAAGACACCAGAAAATGTTGGTTCTGATATTTTCCCAATTCTTTATTAATCTAATCACAGGTATTTTAAAAATGTGCATCCAAATAAAAATATTTTGTCTTAAAATGTCAACATGATTTGTCAATGAAATAGTGAAATACTGAGTCTAAATTCTCTTCAGATGTTAAAAGGTTTTCTTTCACTAGAAAAAGAAACATCTTTTACTTCTCTTTATGCTAATGATTTTGGAATTTGCTCTGAACAAAGAGAGAACTTCTGCTTTTGATTTTAATTATAGGCCAACTGGAAAATCTTAAAGTCCCTATGAGAAGAGAATGCTATTTTCCTTTAAACAACTTGATTCACACAGCTAGTCTCTAAGAGATTTTCTGACTCTCCTAAAGAAACTAGAACAGTGAAGAGAATGTTTAGACATGTAAACCCACCGTTTTTATATTATTGTATTCCCAACACTGTTTGATATTGCAGTCAAATGAATTATCTCTAACCTATACAATCCCTGAACTACCAAATGTTATACTACTTTAGATCCATGAATAATCTCTAGGTTTATGGAACTTAAGAAGGCATTCCAATTAATTCTATTTTTGAAAAGTAATGCCATTAGAACTACAGTTAAAGATTTAGAAATTGCTCTACAAAACTGAACAGTTAACATGAAAATAAAGCAACAATAACAGATAAATTTCATGTTAACTTGCAGTGAAAATCTGTTGAAATTCGATTTAAGTAGAACAAAAAAGAAACTGTGTAGTCTTTTGCTTATCCCAAAGCAAGATACGTCTTATCTGTCAACTTTTAAAGACTGTAAAAGAGAAATACTGAAATCAATGTTGAAATGAAGTATAGTGCAACATAAAAAAGGAAAGATAAGATTTTTGACAGAAAGTGTGAATTGTATTGACTTTTTACCATAATTTGTTTTCTATTAAAAAAAAAACCAACCCAACCCAAAATCAAAGAATTAACTGAAATGGGCACACATTTAGAAAATATGTTGCAGGACATACTTTGCTCCTTACTTTTCCGCCAGGAATACTTATGAAGAAGCTAAGATATTGCTTGGACTTAATCATATCTTTAGTTAGTCATCTAGTTTGGAAGGAGAACTCACTGTTTGTAAGTTGTTTGTAGTCATACTTTCAATGTACCATGTTGGAAACTACAATTATTTTGTCCAGCCTCTGTGAGCATTTTGGCAACAATGTACGCAAAATAGTGAATTTGGTACCTCTTTAGCTGTTTGGCTTTGAAGCACTGTGGGAACTATTTCAAGTAGTTTTACAAGGATATAAAGATGCATCTACAGTTTGTTTTAGGGTTTTGTTATTAGATGTAGATCAAAGTGCATATGCAAAGTGGGATAAAATCTGTAGATGCAGACAATGCTTTTTATTATACCAGCTAATCTACTGGGAAAAGATAGAGTTTGGATTTAGAGACCTTGTAATGGCTTGAAAAAGGGCTTCTGTTCTTTGTTTATTTTATTACAGCTGCAGCAATTCTAATTACTCCATCAGTAAACCTTTATTTGACTCTGTCTAAGTACTATTTGTTCCAAAGTGGTCAAAACCCACTACAGCTGGACTAGCACTAAAGAACCCAAAATCTTATAATACACAGTATTATATTGCATTTACATTGCATGTCACCTCCAGACTTAAATCCTGGGTTTAAATATTAGACAACTTCTCAATTACTTGTTTCAAACGTATCCTAGACTTTCTCATCTCTTTGTCCATATTGGATCATTATAGAGGAGCTCAGGTTTGGCCAGCTCTTGCTAATCAGTTGACCCCAGAGCCCAGAGTGGAGATGAACTCTCTTGTCAGCTCCAGACCACAGTTGGGCAGTTGAGCCACCCTTTCCCAGCTGGGCTGCATACCTAACTATGGTTGCAATCCAGCAGGCTAAAGCATGGAGTTCAGATTCTGGCTGAACACACAGTGTGTGCATAGTTTTGCCAGTTCAGGTTTTCTTACCAAGGACAATGTATGCAAAAGAAGGTGGTAAAGAGGCCAGAGATAAAAAGGCTTGTCTCCCTCATTCCCTTTCCGAAGGACCAGCTTGTCCAGGCTGAAGTCAGTGGCAATCTTTCTACTGCCTATATACTGAAAACTGTTCACATTGCCTTAAAAACTGTAGGAAAAATGACGTTACCTTCTTTGGGGACTGGCTCATCCCCTAATACATCACTGACAACAAGGCACAGAGCTGCTGTTTATGGAAGAAATATGAGCTCCTGCAAATTGTTCTATAGTCACTGCACAGCTCTCATTACCAGGTGAACTAATTGGGCCTGGACTTACTATATAAAAGTCACAAAATTCTTAACAGGCAGAAAAACAAATCCTGGCTCCCAATGCATATACTTAGGCTATGCTCATCATTTCATTTCTGTGATACACAAGCTGTGATATTTGTGTTCTGCAACTGCCTGCTTAGCCCCTTATTGCTCTTAATGCTTTAATGGCCTTTTATGTATGGATGTTAAGTGTCGCACAACTCCAGAAACATCTAACGGAAACCATTTTATGTAAGCACAGACATGATGAAGGGCTCTCAGAGGAGTGTATTGTGAAAATGGAGTGCGATTTACTGTTTGCATGCCTAGAAAAAATGTGGCTGTTTTCCTGCTTCATTCTTCTGTATTTTTCCCTTGGTGGGGTAGTTCTAATTTTATGTCTAGTGTGAGCGCAGATAAAATCTATTCAGCAATAATGATAATAATAAACCACATATTTGCATAAGTCTCTCTATTATTTAGCTACTCTTCAAAACACATTTAAAAATGTAACTGTGGAAACAAAGAAACCTGGGAGAGACTCCTTGTTTACTTTAATGAAGTCAGGCTGATACACCCCAAAAAAGATTTGCCCATTATGACACATAAAGAAGGAAGGATGGTTTTCATCTGTTACACATCTCAGACAGGTTTTTTTTCTTAAAAAGCTTCACTAATTGATCAATATATATTTTTAGTTCTGTGCAAAACGGAGGAATTGCACCCAATTACCAAAGGCAAGAAATAAATCACAGTGAGGTCTGTTAAAAATCAAACTGCATTAAGAGGCTTAAACACAACTTTTTGTCAAGACACAACACAATTTAATTATTTAATATCCATCCAAATTATTTTAATTATAAGCTAAGAAAGTGAAAGCATCCATATAAAAGTTGAGAATTTGTGAGGTTAGGGATCCCATGGGATGCAGAAAGATTGCAGTTCTTCAATTGTTCCTTACCTCTGGGGTAAAGTTGGAAATTACCCTAGGACTAAACAATCCAGGACAGAAAATGATACTGATGGGATGACCTGATTCTGAAAGAGACACACATACACGTACCCCACTGCAATGCAATATCTCCATGTCCCAGGATCTATCAGGATTAATATTTTTTAGCCCAAAAAAGTGAGTGTGCTAGTAGTTCTGACGTGAAAGATCAGAGGTTTTGACTTATTCATGAAAGTTTACGTGCACAGTGGACTCAGTGAAGACTTGATCCTGCTGTCTTACCATGATAAGATTATTGTTGCTTGGTGAAACCCAAGTCAGAAATGTTTTTCCTACTGATTACTGAGATTTTCCCTATTTTTCAGAGCAAGCCTCCCCTCAGTCCAGAAAGTAACTAAAACTCAGATGATCAGGTCATCTAACTGGATTGAAGAAGATTCAGTTTTCTTCACAAAGGGCAGAATGGGAGATCTGAGTCTTCCATATTTAAGAGCAAAGTCTTAGTTCACTGGTGACTATCTGCTAGATTTGCATTCTCTTCTTCCTTCCCTCCCACTGGTTTTGACCAGAATTACATAATGAAAAAACCTGTCCTATCAAGAACTAAATTAAAAGTGGTTTATTTCTATCAGAAGTTTTGATTTTCAAAGCAGATATTTTCCAGTTAAAAAAACAAAATTAGAAATTCCCTCTTCACTGCAGTCCGGACTTTTCTATTCAATGTAACTTCCATCTGGATCAGCTCTCAGCTCAGTGTGATTCCTTGCACACTAATCCACCTCCTCAAGCCATTGTAACTTCCCCCCCACCCCCGATGTTCCTCCCACAGACTTGTTGATTAGATGAAAATCATTCAATCTTCTCTTTAAGTCTGGGAGTGATAACTGGCTGCTCCAGTGATATGTAATTTATTAGCAACCAAACCTTTGTGTTGACTTAAGAATGACACTCTTGCTCTCTAGTGCAATGTTTGGCTAATGTGTTTTCAGAGACAGCCCTGTTGCCAAAACAGAGAATATTCTGGAGTCTCTCACCTCTCAGATACAGCCACTTCTAGATTTTGGGTGGTAGCTTATAACATCTGAAATGAATAATGCTGTTTACTGTGAGTCAGCCATAAAAACTGTATGGTTAGGAGCAGGAATACATGTTACTGGGATCATAATAGTTTCTAAGAGAGTTATATAAAATCTCTATAAAGTAAAATTCTACTATACCTGTTTAAGTATTCTCTCGTACTTATGTTAAGCAATGACAAACTAATTACTCACATTCAAATCACTTAGTGCTCCAATTACTCCATATTCTAAAGTTCATGCTTTGATTTCCACTCTCAGATCACAGGATACCTGTAGGCCTGGCTGAAGGCCAGGTAAGAGGCTCTACCTCCCTCTTCTCCCACTCTTGCTGTACTTCATTGTGCTACTTGGTGAATATATAACTAGAGAGTTTTGTTGGAAGGGAATAAAAATGATGCAACACCACCATTAGCATTTACAGATTGTCTTCAGATCCAGCCTTTTATGTTATGCCTGTGTTATGTTGAAAGGAGACACACCATGAAAAAAACAATACTTGCCTAGTGCAGAAACATAGTGATGCACAGAAAAGGTAAGTAATTTTGGTGATTAATACCACATTATGTGGGTAATGATTTTTAGTATTTCCAGAGGAAGTTTATTGGATATGATTGGACTGGAAATAGTCAGTGAGGAAAGTTAATCTGATGAGAAGTGAATGCAGTGAGCATTTTGTCTTTGGCATTTCCCTGGCTGAAACCAAACCAGACATTTTCAGAAAAGAAATGAAAATGGCACACCCCTTGGTGAGTCATCTGCAATAATAATTATATTATTTCTTGAGATTAAATATTTCCCCTCACTTGAGTACTGCAGAGGTCTTCATAATGAATACATCTCTTGATCACCTTAGTGCAAATTAAGAAATGGGAGCACAACAGACTCAGTGAACTATTAAAGATTACCCAATACTTTTCTGGTAGAATAGTGAATCAAGTTCCTATGCAAATATAGTCCAAATTTTGATGTAGTTTTCAGCTCACCTCTCTTCAGATAACTACAGTCTCAGTGTCTGCACTTGGACTAATCATTGCAGCTCCTTTTGTAGTTATTGGAGAGAAATGGAAAGGAAGTTTTAGACTGCACTTTGTGTGATATAGTTTGGTTGGTTGTCTCAGAATAAGATGGATCACTCCCTAAAGATGCTTTCTTTCCTATGACTGTAAAGGACCCTGCGAGGACTAACCTGAATGTATACATCTACATTTGTTGACATCTGCATTTCTTCTAATGAATCCCACACTTAATTAATTACATCCACATATTAATTACTAAATGTGCTGCCTGTAGGATGCTACATTAACCGTGTTATGCCAAGCAGAAATGGCAGCTAATATACCTTCTGAACAACATTTCCCAAGTACCATAATTGTCTTCTGTACTTTCTCTTTCATCAAAGTACACAGTGTTATGAAGGATGTCTCACAAAAGAAATCAGTGATTCTACTTTTCTTGCATAAAAACCTGCAAGAAATATTAATTCATTAATGTTTAATTAAGTAAATGATATTTTAATAATACTGTCTATTTATTATTGATGTTATTCAGATGTTTTACAGGGGAGCATTATGACAAGGCACAGTGATTACCTTCCAAAACTTTCAAATCTCTATCACGACCTGTACAGATATTTCTTCAAAGTCGATTCTTGTGTAACAAAGTGTTAACTGTATATAGACTGAGGCAGAAAATTATGTGTCTTGCACAAAACCATAGCAAGCTAATGAAAAACAACTGGAGTGAGGCTCGATGCTGAATCTAGTGGCCATGTTTCAATCAGTTAACTATAATCATCGTTATTCTAAAATACTGGCGTGTTAAAAAAATTCTAGTTCATCTTTGACAAGAACAGGTGTGCCTTTCCATTCACAGCCAGGCAGTGCAGGTGTAGTCATCAGAGGCATTGCACAGTCTTTTGTAACTCAAATTGTTCTAAAACAGACATGTTTTCATTTCTAATCTTAAGAAACGTGAAAAATCAAAGTAGTTTTCCCTCTTGCAGTGTTGTCTGAAGGACACACGATGGAGCCAGCAAGTTCACAAATACTAGTTTCTTTCTGCAGAGGATCTGCAGTGAAAACCAGATAATGCATGCTAGCTTCTCTGAAATGTGTTCAAGGACAGAGGTGTCAAAGTGCTTTGCCACCAGTGGCCATTAATAAATCTCCACAAGCTCACACAGCAAACACAAGCAACTCACACCTAAAGAGTATCAGACGGAATCTAATGTTTCAGTACATTTCTTTGGCAGTTACCTACACTGGGGAAGGTAACTGAATTCTTAAGATATTGGGCCAGAAGACCTTGCCTTGCAAGAACCCAGCCCTTCACTTGTTCCTCCATTATTCTCACCTTGTGGAGACCCAGCTTCAAGGAAGATGGATTTGAGCCTATGTCCTCAAAGTATAGGCTTTTCTTAGGTATGTGTTTTGAAGCTTTGAAATACCTTCTTCATAAAGTTTTCTTGGGGAGAATTTCAAGATGTAATGACGCTGGGTAAACTCACGGTTGTCAAGGGAGGAGACAAAAACTGGGATTGCTCTTCTATGAGTCTGTAATAGTAAGAATGTCCTGGAGAAGTTAAGAAACTTTTCTGCTCTCCTTCTCTCGCCCTTGGGCTTCTTCAGACACTTGCAGCAACCCGAATGGCAGATGCAGAAGCAAACCAGCTGGGACTGAAACAGATCTTTAACCCTTGCCCATACTCCCCTCATGCTTATGGATAAGCTATTGTTTACCTGTTCTCACTTTTTCACAAACTTGGGTGCAACTTTCCATTTCAAGTTTACACTGTAGTGAATACATAATACAACTGGTTTGGACAGTAGATGGGACACTTTGCAGAGAATATTTTTGAGTTGGTAGAAATAGTAGCAAGTTGTCTTAACACACTTTTTTTTACCTATAATTTTTGGAGTTGTGTGATCCTTCTGAGGAGGTTTCAGTTTTTAACTTGAATCTTGATCTGACAAGTTAAATATTACTGCATCTTAAAAGTGACTCTTGAAATACCTGCCTGTGTTCAAGGTCTGTCTGGATATATTCAGTCAGTTCTGAATTTCCACACTAAAAAAACTCAACTTTTTTTCTAGAATGTCTTTACAGATGTAAGATGCTTCAGAGAAAGTGAACTGGTTGCTTTTATTTCTATTGCTCCATTAGCCAGATTTTATCATGGGGTAGATTCTACTCTAACCAGTAAGAAATTCATTCCAGTCCTGCTGACCTCACCTACAGTGGATGATCTAAAATACTCAGAAATGGAAGGTTCAAAGCCCTTCTGAATGAATTAGGAAGATAGTGGCTCTCTCTCATCTGTAATCTTCAAGAATATATATTTGCAACAAAACATTAAAGCTTAAATAAAGCTATGGGTTGGATACCTTATGGGCAGCAGGTCAGATGACTCTATTGCAGTGGTTCCTTCTGCCTCAAAAGCTGTGAAAAAAAGGGAAAAAGCAGGAAAAAAAAAAGGAAGAAATGCAGAAGCTTAGGAGCCTAGGCAATAAGAATCGTGTGTGTGTGTGTGTGTGGCTGCAACAGCTATTTTTCATAAGATGAATATACAAACAGTGTTTCAAACAAAGATAGTAAAAGGATGTACTGGCATATACAGATAGTGCTGAGGTGTTTGGAGTGAGGGACATTCTTAATTAAGAATCACGTGGGAAGTGCAAGTATCCAAAAGAACATAGGAATAAATTATGCTTACGAGAGAATTTCTCCTGCAGTCCTAGTACTTCACTGTTCAGCCTGGAAAACCTATAGGCATGTAGTGGCTGACTTCTAACCTGGGCACTTTCTTTCCCAGTTGGAATGCCTCCCAGTTTTCTTATCCAAGGGAATCAGGGCATGAACATAGGAAGGATTGTGTTGGGATACTGTTCCATCAGAACCTGGGAACTGCAAACGTTCCCAGTTTAGATGCATAGTGGTACATTAACAGAATCTGGAACTGGGGGATACTCCTCTGGCTAAAAAGAAATAAACCAGAGCATATCTGTGTCTTTTAATGATACTCCATACAGAGCTGGTACTGCATAGGTTCACTCTGAACTGTGAATTGAATAAGCACAGCACTGAACCTCAGTAAATGTTCACTGTTTTCAGGGTCTGAACTAATATTGCTGTGAGCATGGCACTGATGTCCTCTCTTGAAAGATCAACACAGTCAGAGCTAGCTGAGGGACCAGAAGAAAGATGTTGCTTTTGAAGTATTCACACTGGCTTTAATCGCTGGAGGTTAGGATGATATTGTAAGTTACTTGAGTCAATACTGGGAGATTGATGGGAGTTATTAAAGGTACCTTAAGATATGTACAGCTGTGTGATAACTGAGGTGAAAAGTTAGCAATAAAATGAACAATAGCAAGAAGTTAGAACAAAAGGATCAGGCCTACCAAACTTTGCCAATGAAGTGGTGCTTGTGAAGAAGAGATTTCAGGGGAGCCACTGCTATGCCATTCAATCTCTTCCCCCAAAAAAACTCCGCAGTGGCCTGGTTATCAAAGCAGAACTTTATGATCAAGGTATATTTCTGAGATCAATGGTATGAACAGAGTAGTCCTCTTGATCACTTTGTTCAAAGCAGGAAAGAATTACTTCATTAGCTGGAAGTGCAGCAAAATCAAAACCAAAAACAAGCATAGAGAAAAATTAGTTATGTCTAACAACATGAGAATTCAGCTGATCAATTAATAAATTCAGTTTTTGAGGGAAAGGAGTGATTGAGGTGATAGTGCAGTGATTCTGCAAAGGCAAATGTTTAGCACCACACTGTTGAATAAGTGTAATTAACAAGTTCTGTTAATATTCTTGCTCTTATAAAAGCTTTACGAGAACTCTATGAGAGACTGAGATTATGAGAGATTATACATTCCTATTGCATAGCAAGGGTCAGAATTCAAATGTCTGTTTTTCCAAGATGAATTTCACCTGGTGAAAATCATCATCAGGGTAAACAGGTGATGACATGTTATCTGAAAGAATTTTAAAGTCTATAATAAGGAAACTACTTCATAAGAAGCCGAGTATCAAAGCAAATCAGAGTATAGTATGAGCATAATAGCACTTCTATCCTATTTGGGGCAAAAATAGAATGGTGTCCTTTTATGCACATTCCTGTGTTTAAACTCCCAGTCATAGTGAGACTGAGTTGGTATTCTTGGATGAATTTCAGTCTTCAAACACAGCAGGATCAGATCCAATGATACTTGCTATCAGAAGGTGCCAAAGTCCAGATACTCAGATTTATTTATCCACTTATTTCTGATCAAAATTTATGAGAACCTGCTGAGTCAAAGAGCTTGATCCAGCAAATCAAAGGCCTGTACTTTTAGAGAGCTCAGGTTTCTGTGTATTCTGTAATTGTAGTAATTCTTCTCAACAATTAAGAATTTAGTGTGAGAGATTGAAGGACAGAGCAAAAAGAATAGATAAACCATGGCTGATACAGAAAGACAGGAATATCTGGGATGTTTTAGTCGACAGGAAAAGACAGAAGGGTATGTAAAAGATGGCTATCACATGGAAGGCAATAATCTGCTCCTTGACTCATGTTTGTAGGAAAAGGGGGGTTTCATTACAGCAGGGAAGACTTAGATTAGACATTGAGAAAAAAAAAATTCTCATGGTTAAGAATAGGAGCAGGCTGCTGAGAAGTTGAGGAGTTCACATTCCTGCATGTTTTTGAAAACAGACTGGACAAGCTTTTGTGAGGAATGACATCAGTACAGCTGATCCCACCTTTGGGCAGGGGTAAATGAAACAACCTTTGGATGTTGCTTTCTAGTCTTACTGTCTATAATTGCAATGATTTATGAGGCATAGAGCAGACCAGGTCCTACATTTGTGCCAATTTGCATAGCTGAGGAGTTGGCTTATTGTGTGCCTAATTCTTTACCGGCCATTAATTTGTAGTTAATTATCCTACTGTTCTAACATGTTAGATTGATTTGCTATATAGCATGGTCTGCATATCCATTCTGAACAGCATTAGTGGTGTGCTTGCAATTGTCTTCCTACTTATATTCATTATACTTCAACATGATGTAGAATTTTTCAGACTGGGCTTAACTTTACTCTTTGTGTGTATGTGTGTCTGCTAAAAAGAATTTGATTTACGTAAGTTCAGCAGTTATTCTTTACACTATTTAAGAAGGGAAGAATATAATTGCTGGTTTCCATTTCTTTACCTTAATTAACTCCTCTAACAAAAGATTATATTAAAAAGAATGGATTTTTTTCAAGCTCTTAATAACCAGATTAACCCCTTTTGGTGTAATGACAAAAATATCAGTGAAATAGCAGAATTTTTAATGTCCAAAGTGTGCTTTTTTGACACACAGTGTAGCTTTGTCATTTTCTGTAATGTTTTTGAATGTGGGCTGCATTCCGTATTTTACACTGTTGAGGAACATTTGTCTGGAGATTTACATTAGAGTTGGTTCTTTGAGGCTGCTACCACATCAATGTTCTGCAAGTATATAAGGAAGATTACTACATAATTTGTGGTATCCTTAAACCATATGTGGTAAAATCCCAGCAGAGGTCAGTGTAAATGGAAGAACTGGGACAATTCAGATTGGGCCCCAGAAGGAATGAAAGTTAATAGTTCAGTTCAAATTGAGGTGGGTTTGACGGATCCCTTGTCCTTTTATTTGACTGCAGGTTTTATTCTAGTTTTGGTACACTAATCCAATGCTCCAGGGTACTCTGTATAATATTAAACTAGCACAATTCTTCAGACCTATGTTTCAGCTAATAAAGCTTTTGTCAGAAAATTTCAAACAGAGTATTGAGGGCTTTCCTCATCTTTAACCTTTGGTGCCTAAAAGTTACAGACTATTCAAAGTTAGAGATTAATAACACAGGGCAAGGGTTTATTTCTCTGACCGCTGATTACTGAGGCAGCCTGGACACCTAACGTAAGTTTGGCTTGTAATGTAAAGTTACCTAAAGTTGAATGGGATAAATCTAGGGGTCGGAATAGATAACTTTAGCCTGATGTCACTGTCCCCACCTCCTGGAGTACAATGATTAAGAAGGAACTTGTAGCTGTGCCTCAGCTGTGCAAAATAATCTGGTACTGGAGAGCACAAAGCTTTTCTTTCACATAATTATTGCTTTGGATACAGTTTTGGGTTTTTATGTGTTTTCCTTTTTTTTTTTTTTTTTTCCTTTTTTCTTAACATAGGCACACCTTACATCTATACGGCTGCACTGGAAGATCGGCAGGATTACCTTTGGATCTGGGAGCAAAGTTGAAAGAAGGTGAAAAAGACTGAAGAACACTTTGAACTACTAAGTGACAGAAACTTCCACTTGGGAAGTATATAAATGGCAAAGTGAAACCTCAGTTTATCAGTAGGCCTTTCATTCACTGGAGATCTCCAGTTCCCTGGACTCTGTATCAGTTATAAACAGTTTGCAAGTCTGGCCAGGATGATCAGGAAGGACACCCCAGACCACCAATCTCTGAGTGCACCTACATTATAGTCAGCCATCACCTACAGGTAAGCCTCCATCCCCATCCACATGTCATATAGCAGCCAGGCTTCCTTCCCGCAATGGTGGCCCCTTATAGGCTGCCAGTCCCTCTTGTAAGCCAGCAAGCTTCCACTGAGATACTTTCTGAAGTAGACTGTATTGACTTACAGGCCTACCTCCCAAAGGAGTGGAACCGGAGGAATATTTGCCACCTCACAACCTGCAAGACAACACTATGTTTCATTGCTGTAGCCTGTTCAGTACCTTCTGAGAAGCATGTCTGTCCTATTCTGCAGATGGTGGAAGGAGAGCCTGGAAGGGCCCACAACGCACCGCAGCTCTTGACTACTGCCTAGATGAGGGGAGGCAGAGGAAGAGGCAGAAATGTGACACACTCCTAAGGCCATTCCTCATCCCCAAATCCATCTTAATATCCTCTCTACCTTCCCTGGGACTTGAATTTAAGAACACATTTCAGGGACAAGGCATAGATGACATTACATACCTTGAACATGGAGATGGCAGAAGCGGATCGCCAACATCCCCGACATAAAAAAGGGATGATAATGATGGCAGGTTCTTCTTTACAATACTGGTATAATTACAACTCTCTGCTCTTTTAACGGCTAAGGGAGGGTAATCCCTGTTTTTGTATTTCTTGTCTTCCTATTCCAGAGAGCCCACAAGACAACCTATATGTATATGATTTCAGATGGTTCCAGGAATAGAGGCCCATCTCATGCCTTTGAAAGGACTGTGGCTAAACTGAGTTTTCCCTGTTAAAATAAGGTGGTCTACATGAATGTATTCTCCAGATGTAGGCTCCAGTTAATCATGGTAAACATGAAGGAAGTATGGCTTTTTTCATTTTTGAAAGAACAAGAAGTCTTGTAAGAAGTAGGCTGAAAAGAGGACTTCAATGCCTATTCCTTCCTAAAAGGAAGGAATATCTTCACATCTGGTATAGATGTCTTCCAAAACCTAGTGTCTGATCATTTCTGGACTGAGTTTAGATCTAGAAATAGGACTGCTGCAATCAGTCCCCTTTTTTTTCAGAAGACTGTGAAGGTGACTTTTTGTCTCTGGACATCTGTAGCCTGTTGCAGCTGTGAGTCTGGAGTTGTCAAGATACAATAGGCCAAGATGTGATTTCCCACAACGGTGCCCTTGTGCAGGAAACAGAGTAGTGTGCCTAGAACAAGGCGCAAGGCTGGTGCTTGCACTTAAGATATGAAGTGATTAGATAACTACCTGGTTATCTGCACAGCATCATGTGGTTGTGTGGGAACTAGCTTCTTCCTTATTTCTTCTACTCTACCTCATATCTTTCCCCTGTGTTGCTAATATTGCTGGGCTAAGCCTGCTGATGCATCAGTGTCAGGGAAGATGATGAGGTGCAGTGGGCTACTTATACAATGAAGGACGTTGCAAAGTACAGCATGATATAGATGAGCCCGGATGTACGTATTTATCAGAAGGGCTTACATGTCAGACAGATAATGTCTGTCATGCACCTGGGCTTGGGGGACTAGTGTTATCCCTAAAATCTCTCATCTATGTATGCAAATCCCAAATGGGGGTGTGCATGGAATATCCTAGAGCTACATTGTGAATGCAGACAACTGCTCTATACTAAGTCTCCATCACACTGCTGTCTCAGGAGTGCTCTAAAAGATCAACAGGAATGTGTCCATACAGGCTTTAACTTGTCAAAGTGCATGTGTGTGCCTGTTTTGCTGTAGAGAAATGCATGTTCAACTCCCGTTGGTTTTAAAGGAATTAGACAGGTGCTTAAGCACTTAGTATAATCAGCTCTTTCCTACCACATATAAAATGTGAGTTCAAAAGTGAATTTACTAAGATTACCCTTAGCTCAGTGTTTGATATCTTTCCTTCTCATCTCTTTTCATTGCACCAGTGTGGATATTTTAATTATGTGTTTCTGGTGCTTAATCAACATTTATTTAGGCCATGAGCACCTGCTTAAAGGTGTTTTACTAAAAACAAAAAAAAAGTCTTTAGTTTTGACATGCTTTTATGTATATCATAAATATTTACATTATAGAGTTAATATAGTTTATTGGAAATATTGGTAAACTATTCCCTTGAAAAAATAAAGATCAGATAATAGTGTAAGGCTTATGAGCTTTTTTTCATAATTCACATATGGGTCATTTAACATCCTCTTTACCAATACTTTAATTTTCTATGTTGAATGCATCGCATCTCAGTTTAATACTGGTACTGGCCAAAAGAAATATGCAATATTTTTTATCTAAATATCAAGTTTTATTTGGGAAGGAGAATGTGTTGTTATTTACTTGAATTATCTGTGGAAAACCTATTGTTGTAGCAATGCAAGAAATTAAAATGGTAAATATTCATGTCCTAACATAAGATCATCAGACTCTTTCTTTGCTTGTATGTAAGAGTGATAATGGCATATGTTGGTGTCGATAAAACCAATATGAGTGAAGCTGTGCTGTTAAAAATGACAATTTTTATTCATTTTTTTGGTTGATAAAATAAAGATTGATTTTATATAAATGATTTGCTTTTTCCTCTAGGGAAAATATTAGCTGTATTATATTCTCTTAATTATAAACAAAAGAAAAGAGTTACTATTAGCATAATCCTTACTTAAACTTGATATTTTTAATTACTGTGACTGCCTTTGTCTTTGGGGTATGTAATATGAGCTGCAATTCATGACACTGAGACCTTCCAAATTCTTAGGATTCTCTGAAAATGTTGTAAATAAATGCCAATAATGAAAGCTTCATCAATACCATGTAATAAACTTCATTGTAAGAAAAAAGGAAAACCATCTGTGGTGTTGGATTTTAAGCACCAGAACTGTTAGCGTTGAAAAGTAGGCTAAGAAAACCAGATCGCTTTATTGGTAAATAATCTACTGGTTATACTTAAGCTTTTTAAAGGCAGTTATACTCAACTGTCCTTGGACTGGAAAAATGATAAAGGCTACTTCAAGCCTGAGTGGAACACATTCTCAACCTAGCCACTGGTGACCATCCACTGAAGCAATCTCTGTTGTTGTCTCCACTGACATAGATGACTCACTGCACACCTGATTTTCAGCATTTGTACCTATAGTCCTCCTCCCTGAAGTGACTGGGCTCCATTGTTGACAGATGGGCAACCCCAATGGGTGTTTTGTTCCATGTTGATAGTATCACAAGTGAATAAGAATACTCACCTCCTACAGTTGTTTTTCTTCTTTGCATTCCTGATAAAGAACCAAATCCAGCATATGTTTTACATAACTGGGTAAGATGTTATCCATGCAAAGAACATAAGCATGATTTTAGAGACATCAAAGCAAAAGTCCTGCATCCTTTTCTGATAGTGACCAAAAGTGGTTGTTCACAGAATCACGGAATGGCTGAGGTTGAGAGGGACCTCTGGAGGTTGTCTGGTCCAACCCCCCAGCTCAGGTACAACCACTTACAGCTGCTTGCCCAGGATTATGACCAGACAGCTTTTGGATATTTCCAAGGAGGGCCACAACCTCTATGGGCAACCTGTGACAATGCTGAGTCACCCTCATAACAAAAAAGTGTATCCTGATGTTCAGACAGAACATCCTTTGTTTCAGTTTGTGCCCGTTGCCTCTGGTCCTGTCACTGGGCACCACTGGAAAGAGCCTGGGTCCATCCTTTTAGCACCCTCTCTTCAGGTATTTATATACATTGATAAGGCTCTTACTGAGCCTCCTCTTCTCCAGGCTGAACAGTCCCAGCTCTTTCAGCCTTTCCTCATATGTGAAATGCTCCAGCGCTTTCATCATCTTCATGGCCCTTTTCTGGACTGTCTCCAGTAGCTCCGTATCTCTTTTGTACTGGGGAGCCCAGATCTGGACCCAGCGCTCCAGGTATGGCATCACCAGCACTGAACAGAGGGAAAGGATTGCCTCCCTCGACCCGATGGTAATACTTTGCCTAATGCAATCCAGGGTACTATTATTTCTTTTTGCAGCAAGGGCACTTTACTGGCTCATGGTTGCCTTGGTGTCTGCCAGGATCCCCAGGTCCTTTTCTGACAAGCTGCTTTCCAGCAGGTTGACGCCCAGCATATACTGGTGCCTGGGGCTGTTTGTACCCAGGACAAACTTTGTACTTCTTTGTACAGACTTTGTACTTCTCCTTGTTGAACTGCATGAGGTTCCTGTCATCCAACAGGACTGTGGAGGTCCTTCTGGATGGCCACATGACCCTCTGGCATATCAGCCACTCCTCCCAGTTCTTCATCATCAAACTTGCTGAGGGCACGCTCATCCAGTTCAGGAATAAAGATGTTCAATGGTACTGAACCAGTATTGACACCTGGGGTGCACGGCTTGTTACTGACCTCCAACTAGAGGTGAAGTTGACTGGCCTGTACTTCCCTGGGCCCTCCTTCTTGCCCTTCTTGAAGATAGGAGTGACATTTTCTTTCCTCCAGTCCTCAGACATCTCTCCCAATTGCCATGATCAATCAAAGATTATTGAGAGTGGTGTTGCAGTGACATCAGACAGCTGCCCCAGCACTCGTGGGTGCTTCCTATCAGGGCCCATGGCATTGCATAGCATCCAGGGTTCTTAAAAGAAACAACAAATATTATCTACCTATCTGTCTGTCTATCATCTCCTCTTAGTTTAAAAATGAAATGTAAAATTAACCATCTTGTATGACTGTTTTATTTTAAACACCTATGTTATTGTCTCTATCTCAAAACCATAAAAGCTTCCTGGCATTATACCGCATGTTCACACATACCAAAGCTCACCATGAATTGAGAAACATAGTAAGAGCAGTGTAAACTATAAAATTCTGCTGCTTTCTCAGCATTAGAAGGTACTATCATTTTCAAGTGCAACTTCAAAAAAAGACATATAAAGCAGTCTGCTTTGGTTGTTGTGTTTTAAAATATCCTCCTTACCCCTCCGCCAGCTGCTAAGAGTTTAGTATTTCATATTAATGTCCCCATTGCTTACTGTAAATATGGATAACACAGTTGACCTTACTAGAAGATTTCATTAATGTTGTGATTCATCAGCCTGTTTTAGTGATTAAACATATTTTTAATTATTACTATACAAAAATCTTTCATGGTAAAGGCCACTTTCCCTCTGGCTCTGAACTCTGCCTCTTCTAGCATTTTTCATATGTGGGCAAAAATTACAGGTACAGAAATATAGCTATTTTCCACTTCAGATTCTCTAAACCATTATAAAAATATCTTGAGTTCAACCACAATCTCTTAACGTTCTGAAATTATTTATAGTTTTTCTATTGCTGTGGCTCAACATGCTGTTCTTACTACCCAATGCAGTAAATAGTGTAGTCTGACAACCACAAAAGCTGAAAGATCAAGGAGAAAAATGCCACTTATTAGAAAGACAAAATCTTCAGTTCTAATAGTTGACTTCCTAGCATAACATCTGGAGAGCAAAGCAGCTGTGTGATGAACTCACTGAGATCCCTGTCCTCAAAGAGTGAGATGGATGAATATTGGCTGTGAACTCATCAGCTCTCTCTGCTTCAGAGATTTGGGTCCAATGGAGAAAGAGCCACCAGAAACACACTCTCTGTGTGCTAATCAATCCAGTGGCCACATCTTCCAAAGGACTCTCCACTCATGCACAAATGCATGACCAAATTGTCTGAGGCACCCAGTGTTAAGGCTACAGCTCTAGACAGAATCACAGAATGGTTGAGGTTGGAAGGGACCTCTGGAGGTCATCTTGTCCAATCCCCCAGCTCAAGCAGGGTAGACCCTGTGGATCCCTGCCTTAAATTGTCTCTGAGCATTGTGCACTTGAATGGGTAGGCGCTTCAGGATACAGTCAGTGCCTTCACAAAGGGTCAGCCATGAAAACAATGCTCACAGTCAGAGGCATTGGGTAACAACACATTTGAGTCTCCATACCAGCAAAGACAGAATTTCATAGATACTAGGATATTTGCTGAACAAAGTCAAGAACTAAACGCATGTGCTTACTTTCAGCTCTTCTGTCTTGACTATATTTATTTGTGCTGTCACCTAACTTGCTACAGTATCCATAATATTGTTTTTATTTTAATAATCATAAATTCATTGAGCTAAGAGTAAGCATGCAGTACTGATTTACTCATTATTAATAATGTACTGTTCCGGGAGAGCAATATTGCTTGTGTTTTGCTTCTTTCTGTCTCTGAACTTTACAGCTGATTGTCATTCATGGGCCTAATTTAGGTCATAATTTCACTGTAGCAAGTATCTTGCCTTTTTATTTACCTGGAAAGTGTTGCAGCAATGGTACTACATATGATAAATAGTGGTACTACACTAAGGATAACATGATGAAACCCCTTTCAAAACAAAACAAAGATGCTTTTTTTATGATCCTACACCACTATGCCCCTACTAGTGTGATTCTTCTTCTTTCTTCACATAGAATCCAATGCAAATTGTGGATGACCCACTGTACCCGAATCTTTGTGAAGCAAAGTCACAGGAACATCTCAGAGTTGCCTACAGGCTAGATTTCAGATGTCAAATCATGGGTAGATCCAACTGTAGCATTTTCCTTTTTATAGATTGTAAGGCATATCAGAAATTGATTTACTGCTTATCCTGAAAGCTTAATGATGCAGTAACATTCTGCTCATTTCTGGAAATAAATTTAAAAAAAAAAATTTTTTTAAACTAGAATTTTTAAAAAATGAAATTTCAAAATACAGGACCTCGGTCTTTGATACTGTGGAAGAGAAATTTCTTTAGGAAGAGACCATTCTTAATAAAACTACTCTTTCACTTGTAGCATTAATTACTGGGTTTTTTTAAATGTATTTACCAAACTAATACAGTCATCGAAAAATAATGAATAAGGTGCGACCAAGGATGATCTTGTCTTTTTTGTGATTGTTCCTTATAACAGTAAGTTCGTCAGGGAAGGAACTGGCTCTATTACATAGAGTTTAGTGCAATATAAGGTATTCTGGCAAAAGCTAATAAAATGCTAGCACTCAGTAATTTATCTCTTTTTCATATCACATGATATTTACCTTGTAGCTCAATGTATGTCCCATGCTGTGCTATATTATGAGTTAGGAATCTGATGAAAAAAAAAAAGACCTGCATTTCTGCATTTTTTAAAGATTTGTCACTCCTATTGCTGAGAAATTTCAATCTTTCCGCTCTCCTCTAGGTCAGATGTATGTTTTGTCTATAATGACCTACAGATATACCAACTGCACGACTATCAGTCAGAGCAGCAGTGAAGAACAACATCCACCATATGCTCTTTGCTGAGGAAGACCATTAATGTACGGGAGTGGGTCAGGCTCCATACTCTCTGTAAGAGAACATGCAATGGTGGCTCTTTGTACCTGTGAAAATAGATGGTCCAGCATGACAACAGTTCCCTGCTTCATTGGTGTGCTTAGAAACAGGCACTTCAAGGGAGATGGGAGGACCTGGTAGCTTCTCTAATTAGCATAGTGGCAGGGAAATGCAATTCAAGGCTGGATGCTGAGCAGTTCTTATTGGGCAAAAGGATTGAGTGGTCCATATGATTAGGAGGATGGGTGCCATACTAAGTGGTGCTGGTGAGGAAACCATCGCACTACAACCCACTGGGGTAAATTCATATCTGTGCACAATGTCCTTGTGACAGTGGGGCATGTGCCCTGACTGTTATTGCAATGGTTACCATGTAACTTGGCCACACTGCATAAAAACATACTGTATGTTGTGCTGTTGCGACACAGAAAATATTTACAGTATTTAGGAGGTCACCTCTAAATGTTTAATGTGTTTTTGAGGCTTTTTCTTAAAAAAACCCAAACAAACCCAAACAAAAGCCCAAAACCAACCAACCAACCAAATAAAACAAACACCATCACCCCACCCCTGTGTTTCTCATAGTTAAACCTAGTTCATGGATTTCTGGCTCTCAGGGGCAATCTCTAACAAGTGGGCATCTAAGCAGAATGAAAAGAAAAAGAAAGAAGAACAAGAAAGGGTGAGAGTAATGTTACTTGTAGATAGTTTTCTTCAATAATTCATTATTTTCTGGAGTTTCTGCAGATGTGTTGGTTATTTGATCAGCATGGTGTGTCTGTTTCCATAATAAACTAATTGAGCATTTGGATGGCAATGGCCCATGGCTGCGCATAGTATGGCAAGTTTCACCACCTGCTCTGCCTGCAGTTTTCACGATGCTCACATGGGAATTTTGAAGCTGCTCAAACTCCTTTCATCTGTGACCCTCTTTATAGATTTTTGGCATGTGTGATACTTGCCCCAGGGGAGACAGTTTGCTTCAGAAATGTCCTGTAGGTAAAAGCAATAGGCCATCCATTACCCTCTTCCTTCCACTCTCAGGTTAATGACTACATTAAATATTAAACGGGGTTCCATCTCCAGAGCGCCTGTATAAGTGATTTTACATTATCTCATTCAGCCCCTCTCTGATTTCTTATAAAGTGTGTTGCTTCTTTCTGGCATAACTCAGTGAAAACTATTATTGATTTGACAACCATTAACACAATGTTTAATATTAACCTTCCTCATCAGTGAATGAAGAAGATGCTGAAAATGGAAGGAAGGAAAGAAGGATATGATATGAAGTTGATTTCCCTTATTTAAAATTTTATTTCATATACAGCTTCTGCAAGTTATTACCTAGTAGACATGGGCTGCAGTCTTGCTGGAGAGATGACTGAGAAATAAACGGAACCTTTTGTACTGTTTGGGATTAAATTCATAAACAAAGGATCAAAGTTAACAAGTGACATAGTCCCCAATATCACCCATGCTGTTCCTCTAAATCACCAATGCATTTATTTGTTATTGCATGTTTTGCTATGTACTACACATCACATTTGAACCGAGACGATTCTGGGCTGTGATGTGCGCAGAATGCCCTCTGTTGCATTTGTCAAGGTGAAATATAAAATGAGATTGTAGGAGAGAGAGTCAAGGCCACTAAGACATAAGGCTATCCTGAAAATACACTGCACAGATTAATAAAGCATTATACTAAGAAAGATATAAAATTATGTGAGGAGAAGAAACAGTTACACAGTGGCAGAAAATACATAGCTTTATTCAGTACAGAAATGTTTGTGATGACGCAAGACACAAAGAAGAAGGAAAAATAATCCTGAGGATTTCTGTTATATCCCTCAAGTCCTGCAAATGGAAGCCCCATTGGAGAGAGCAAGACATGCAGATGTAGACAGAAAGAAGATTACAATGTAATAAATATACATAGCAGTATATATACCTTTATGAATATGATTTTGAGGGAGCATTGAAGTCCTTGCTTTGGGACTGGAAAAATGACCCTTCCTTTCTTATTTAAAAACCAGAAGAAATAGAATAAAGAGACACATTGCTAGCTTGAAGAGATGTGAAAAGCCTGAAAAGAAAAAAATACAGACCTTGATTTGGAGATGTGTCTAGGCTGTTCTGTAAGGCATTTTCATATCCTAGGGCAGTATATCAGTTTGGACCATGCTTTTACCCCTCATTTCCACTCGTGAGTAGTCTCACTCCAAGCTGAAGCCAGTTTTAGGACAGTGAGGACAGAAAGTAACAATCACACTCTGAAGTCTTCTAATGGCTCCTGCTTTGTCCAGTTGGCACATCCCTTGTACCTTACCATTGTTACAACTTTGTCTCTGCTTATATGACATGAAAAGTGGTGTGGAATGTTTATTCTAACCAGGGTTTCAAGTACTGATTACTAGCTAGCTTGGACCCGAGTGTAAATGAGAACAGTCTCAAGATGCTGAATCTTTTGGGCTGCTAATCTAGGGTTTGAGCAAATACCAGGAAAAGCTGCAGTATAATATAGCCCAGCCCCTGAGGAAGAGCCTTACAAACTTCCACCACAGAAACCAGCAGTCATTTTGACCTAGGTTGGGAATTATGACCTAACTAGTGGTACTATAGAGGTGTTGTTATATATGGGGATACTGGTTTGGATATTAACAACTTTTTTAGTTTGGCATCCAACCCATGAAGAAGGAATCTCAGGTTCTGCTCTAAAAGGTATCCTTTAAATCCTTTTAAAGGATTCATTGAAGATAAAAAAAAAGCAAGCCTACTATCAGTAGCTGTAAGGACACTATAGAAGACCTCCACTTCCACTAGGAGTATTTTACAGGGGTAGCCAATCTAAAAATGAGGACTTCAGTGGGGTTATTCTTGATTTAATATAATGTTAGGAAAAGGCAAATCAAGAGGGCTGCATTAGAAGCGTACTTAAACTAAGAGCTGGAGCAAATGCTCTGCTTACCAGAAACGAATCACAACCATATAATTAGCCATATAGTTGTTAAATGTTTGAGATTTTTTCACCTTAGTCCCTGACAGAAACCAGAAAGTTCTGCTCTTCTTCCTGTGAGCAAAAGAAGTTAATGCATCTTTTTGCTGTCTCCATCTTCTGTTCTCATTTAAATAGGTGCAGTGAACACAGCTCTAATGCACAGACCCAGATTGCACAGTTGCAACCCCAATGCATGACCAGAGGTTGAAAAGGACCCTGACCTAATACACCAAAAAAAAAAAAAAAAAAAAAAGAAAATACTTCAGTCAGGTAGCTGTAAGGCATCCAGCATAAAACAAGCTCCTTTGATTTCATCACTCCACTCTGCTGCTGCCCACCAATTCCCAGTGTTGCCCCCAGCAGCAGGTTATCTCAGAGCTGGCTGAACCTGCAATGTCTGCATGACTCCCAGCACACTCTGCTGTAGTCTCAACCCCACAGGTCAGGAATGAGGTGCACTGATAGGACTGCTGAACAAAATACTTTGTGATGGAACTTCACTATTTTAAACCTAATGAAATAATCACCACAGAGGAAACTTCATTTCCAGCTTCTTTCCAGCTTTCACCATTCAGTCATAGTTAAGTCTAAACATGTCACATACAGTTTTTATTTGTAATCTAGCATCTAATCTCTGTGAACTTAATGTAATAAAGTTTTTTTTTCTACTCCTTATTCCTTTCATTCCACTCGGTTTAGTCTACCTACTATTACAAGTGTAGTCAATCATCCTTACCAAACCAGCTTGCTAAATTATCCTTTGAATGTCAGAAGAAAACAATCTGAAATAATGATTTAAAGGAATGATTCTTACTTGGGTCAAGTAAAAGACATAAAACCCAAGGAAGTATTTTCATACTTTCTTTAGCTCCACTTGAATTACATTCCTCTTTGTCGCCTGCTTTGTCATTACTGTCACCCTTCACCAACAAATCACTGGCAATTAACACTGAGGTAAAATGGTGAGATAACACTTACCATGCCATTGTCATTATTCTGTGGTTGATACCACAGAGCAAGTGAACAAATGGGCTAGAATATTAGAATTTAATGGCCATTAAATAAATAAATAAATAAAGGATAATAAAATACCAAGTATTTTGTAACACATAAATAGGGCTGTTTGTTCAATAGAAGCACGAAACAGGTTATGCTCAGTATTTATCTTCATTTGTTGTTAACTGGAACAGGCTGTGAAAATCACAAAAGACACACACCGTCTATATAAATTTAAGAAACCATTTTTCCCCTTAAAATCTAAACACCAGTTAAAAAGAGTAAATCGGAACAGATTTAATTGGTATTTACACACACCAACATTAGCAATTAGTGAAGCATCAGGATGGGGAGAAGAACAATTACTGCACCCGGTCTAATTGGTCTTTTTGGATGAATTAAACAAAAAAAATTAAATTTAACCAGCTGTTTGTAGAAGGAATTTTTCTTTATTTTCATAAATATGTTTATTTGAATGAAATTAATCCCCATTGGCAGTAGGGCAGGATTAGAGTTGTTTTCCTCCTATTAGTCTGTGTATATTGTTGGGGAATATCAGACATTGTAAACATTAACAGTTTGCCTGCTTGGTTTAACGGTCATGCAAGTATGATAAAAGATGACAGATTAATAGTACTTTTACTCATGTAAAATAGCAATTGTCCACTGGTTTTCTCAGTATGGATTTCTGTCTAGTTACTCAGAGAGATTAGGAGAAAGAGCTGATTTGCCTCCCTCCTTTCCCTTTAAGATGTTATTAGCAAAAGAGCAAAGGATATTTGAATATGGAGATCCCTTTGATCTTTACTTCTGAAAGTCAATACAAGATATAGAGTGTATCTTGCAAACATGCAAATCTCCCCTAGTTGAGAAGGTGAAAAGTAGAAAACTTTGAACTAATTTTATTGCCCCTGCATCTCAATTACTTTGACCAGGCAGTTGTTGTTGCATTTGTCCTTCAAAGTCTGTGACTGATGAGAGATGCTGGGCATATTTTGTGAGAATTTGACAAACTGATAGCCATTCCTGAGTTTACAACTCTGGGTGCTATAGTGATGGATAGCAGACTTGCTGCTCTAAGAGCCAATGCCACACAATGTGATTTAGGCTTCATTCTGAGAAGTCCTTATGGAAACAGCTGACAGTGACTATCAGAGACAGAGTTTGGGACAGAAATTAATCTTTGCCTAGTTTGTTTCCTTGTGTGTTTTATTTGATTTTAATTGGGGCATATATTTCAGGGTTTTGTGTTTTTTTTTTTTTTTTTTGCATGTGGTAAGTTTAAAAAAAGGAAAGCTTAAATGCACACAGAGATAAGGAAACACTTATTCACACCAAAATATTATGTTATCCTCACAGAAAATGTTGATTCATATGAGTGATCTAACTGTAGGCTTCGTAGGCAGGCAGGGATCTAAGACATCCCTGAAATTAATGTTATGGCCTGTAATTTGGAAACAAAAGGATATATTCAGCATAATTCTTTGAGCAAACTCTGATGGCTAACCCATAGGATAATTTTAATATCACTGGAGACTTCTTTTTTTATCTCAGCACATTTTAGAAAAGGGATATGAAATGTGTCTATGATATTATTTATTTTAGAAATAAAAAAATCACATGCCCAAACCATCATGTTCCAGAAGCTCAGCCAACCAGGAGAGCACATGGGGCATCTGCTCAAGCATACTTAAGATGGGGCAGGAGCTGCAAGGGGAGGAGGCATATGAGGAGGTATGTGAAGTGATGCATTGCGAGAAATGTGAAAAGACACTCTTGGACATACACAGAGAGGGGGGACTGCTGAGAAAACATGTGGCCGGGGTGCACTCTTGGAAGGAGGCACTCCAGCCTGAAGGGGCTGTGGACCGCTGGTGGACCAGTGGTGGATCCAAACCAGGGCTGGTACTCCCCCAAGGGACTGTTGCCCATGGATTGATACTAAGAAGAACAGAAGAATGGAGGAAACCCACTAAGGAGCATGGAGGAGCAGAGGAAATCTACTAGGAAATGAAAAGCAGCAGAAAGAAAGTATCATACTCCACCCTAGCCTTGCGCACTGCCTGTCACCTCATTGAAGCAATTGGGAGGAACTGACTGTAAAGTGTGGCAAAAACAACAGTCATCAAGACTAGGAAGGTGATTGCATTAAATTAAGCCTTGAGAAGGTGTTTTCCTAAGTAGTTTTTTTTTTTTTTTTTATATATATTTTATTTTTCTTAGTACTGGAATCAGTGATTACAAGTGTGTGTTTATTGGGAGTAAATTAAACTAAGTAAAAATTCCCTGAGTTGAGACTGTTTTGCCTGCTACTCTTTGTAGGACTTGTGAAGATGTGTGTGATATAGATGCCTTCTTGGCTGATGGCATGGGACTGAACCAGAGCTCTAAGAATATGCCAACTATAGTGATTTATATACTTTTGCATTAGTTTTATCCATTTCCAGGCACTCTCCTGGAAATTTTCCTCAGGTTTGGAATGGAACATGCAGTCAAAATGTTACAGAAATTTTCGGGAAAAGGTAAAGGAATACTACAAGAAGGTATAAACCTCTTTGGACGAGTACTGAGCCAAGTATGCTATAGTGTTAATCTTGCTTTGCAACTCAGGTCGATAACTTTGTTGAACTCATGCCTTGGGCAAGAGACCGTTGGCTGCTCTGGAGTATGGTGCTGTCTTTCACTTGGGTCTGCAGAATGGCCTCCTGAACTAGAAGTACAAGCTTTTAACTAATCACTAAGGCTTTGTAGCAGGAGCAGCAAAGTCATACCCTCCGCAGTGCAGTGCAAATTTGGAGCTGTAGCATATATTCCAGAGTGCATCATACTTCTAACAGGTGACTTTGTCCTAATATGGATGAATGATAGCAGATCAGAAGCGGCTGTGTTCAGCCTGAAGGGAGTAGAAAGGACTATGGTGAGAGAAGTTGAAAGAATGATAAAAACATATGAATGGGTTTTTGGATTTTTTTTTTTGCTTTACTGAAAACATCAAAATAAAAGGCTAAGTTAAATTGATAGAGTATATGTAAACAGAGTAAATAGCAAAGAAAGAGGGAAAAGAAACCAAAACAAAAAACCATAAAAACAAATCCAGAGGAATAGATATATTGTGATGGAGAGAAACAGGGAGAATGAGCATCTTACAGAACTGTGCCAGGACCTGAAATGTAATAAATGGCATGATATTCAGAAATGGTGAAGTGTGAGTATTTAGCATCTCTGAAAATCAAGTCAAAGACACCTGCTCAAGGGAGCTTTCTGTTGTGTGTTTCTATTATATAACAAAGCTAGCCACAGAAATTGAAGGGAATTGAAATATATGAATAGAGGTTTTCCAACATCAACACATCCAACATGATTGATTCAAACTAGAGCAAAGTATGACAATAAAAGAGAAGAAATGAGGGTCACTGTGTAGAAGAAACATAAATAAGTAGCTAGGAAGAACTATTGTTGTTGGATTCAAGTAAAGAAAAGACGAAAGGATGCTTTGAGCTTCATAGAATGCATTTTTCTTCCAGAAACTTGTTTCTCCTCTGTGTTCCTACCAGGAAGAACTGGGTCTCCTGTGCAGAATTCTTCTGTTTGGAAAGCAGCTAGAATAACTCTGTTTTATTTTGACTTTTCATTCCTTTAAATAAAACCCAGACTTTTCTCTCTGGTCATTCTCAATTTGCCTCTTTCTTCTAAACATTTATTTTCCATTCTGTTCAGCATTTCAAGCAGCTGTGTCATTTGGGTGAGATCTGAGGACTGCTGCCAGAATTGATTCATGGAGGCAGGGAAACAAGGTGATGGTGTCAGGGTGTATTCAAGGAGAACTACAAACAGAGACGAGGGACTTCCAATGATTGATTATTAATACAATCAGTATCTCTGAGTTGATGTAGGACTTAAGAGTTCATTAACACAAAGTTCATGACAAGGAGGAAAAAACTGGTTAATTGCTCATTTTTAGTGACCCTCTATTCAAAAGGGCCAGTTCTCAGCATCAGTACCAGCCAGAGCTCACAGTTTGCCTTCCTTTTGCTGAGTTGTTGATGTGAGGTCTTGCTTGGGGTGGTGTTAAAAGAAAGAGCAAAACATCTGTTGTGGTTTGGGCAGTGTTTCTCTCAGCTCCAAGCATGATTTGCAAATAAGCTGTCCTTTCTGTTTATAAATCTCTCTTTTGCCAGTAGCAGGTAGGGAATGGTAGTGAGGATGACTTTATGGGATGTGGAGCAGGAATAATACTAAATCCACAGAAAAGAAAGCAAATACAAACATAACCAATTTTACTGTAGAAATTAATGAATCAACACTAAGTATTATGTAAAACTTCACTGTATGTTTCTTACTATTATGGTGGGTTGAGCTTGGCTGGATGACAGCTGCCTACCAAGCCACTCTATCACTCCCCCTCTTCAGCTGGGCAGGGGGAGAGAAAATATAAGAAAAGGGTTGTGGGTTGAGATCAGGACAGGGAGATCACTCAGTTACTGCCATGGACAAAACAGACTCAACTCGGAGAAATTAATTTAATTTATTGCCAATCAAAAGTCAGAGTAGGGTAATAAGAAATAAATACAAATCTTAAAACACCTTCCCCTCACTTTTCCCTTCTTCCCTGGCTCAACTTCACTCCTGAATTTCCTACCTCTTCCCCGCCCTGAGCAGGGCAGGGAATGGGAGTTGTGGTCAGTTCATCACACGTTGTCTCTACTGCTCCTTCCTCCTCACACTCTTCCCCTGCTCCAGCGTGGGATCCCACCCAGGGGAGGCTGTTCTCCACAAACTTCTCCAGTATGTGTCCTTCCCACTGGCTGCAGTTCTTCACAAACTGCTCCAGTGTGGGTCCTTTGGACAGGGTGCAGTCCTTCAAGAACAGATTGCTTCAGTGTCAGTCCCCCATGGGGTCACAAATTCTGCCAGAAAAATGTGCTCCAGCATGGGCTTCTCTCTGCAGGGTCACAGCCTCCCTCAGCTGCATCCAGCTGCTCCAAGGTGGGGTCCTCCATGGGCTGCAGGTGGATGGATATTTGCTTCACCATGGTCTTCAACATGGGCTGTAGGGGAATCTCTGCTCCAGCTCATGGAGCACCTCCTCCCCCTCCTTCTTCACTGACCTTGGTGTCTGCAAAGTTGTTTCTCTCACATAGTCTCACTCCTCTCTTCCAGCTGCCGTTGTGCAGGGTTTTCTCCCCTTCTTAAATATGTTATCATCACAAAGGTGCTACCACTATCGCTAATGGTCTTGGCCTTGGCCAGTGGTGGGTCCATCTTGGAGCCGGCTGGCATTGGCTCTGTTGGACATAGGGGAAGCTTCTAGCAGCTTCTCACAGAAGTCACCCGAGTAGTCCCCCCCACTACCAAAACCTTGCCATGCAAACCCAATGTAACTATATAAAAGACTTCACTGTTCCATCATTGTCACACTAACTTACATGCTTTTCTCTCACACGTATAACAAAAATTCCAGATTTCAAGTTTCACATGCATGGGTTAGACTCACGACTGAGAGAACCAGAGTGGAATGGAGAAGTGTTAATTCTCCTTGAAGAACAGGTCAGCAAGGAAGATGCAACTAACATTATTAATGGGTCATATATCTTTCTGCACCACAGCCCCATAGTTCTGGGAATGTCTACACAGAAATGTGCACAAGACTCGAGTTGCTTGTCTTTTTTTGTATAAGAAAAATTGAAAACATACACGTAAAATAACCACTCGTGAGCTCAAAATTATGAGATTTCTTGGAACGATTTTCCCAGAAAAAGAGATTCATCAACATGCCCAATCTACTGTACAAAATGTACCAAGGATTTCTCCTTGGGGTCCTACTGTGTCTGGGATCTTTAGTCTTTTGTATTCTGAAGTTAATTGTTCAAGATCAGTTCTGTATTTCTCACTGGAAACTGGAGAATCCCTACTGCTGGAGTGCAGTTGTTGGTTTAAATGCCTGGGAAATGAGTGACCTGTTTTGAAACAGAGGCAGAATCTGTAAGGTCTTAAGTTATTGTGGCTGTTCAGACAAATGGTCAACACATAATTTAGCTGCCCTCAAATTCTCTGTTTCATATCTCCATCTAGTTCCTCTAGATTCTTCTTTTGAACTTACACCTTTACTCTTGTACCTGTACCTGGCTTTAACTTTTATCACTTTTCTATTTTTCTAACTTTTACACTGTCAAAGTAGTTGTGTCCTGACTTTGTACCCCTTTCTGTTTCCGAAGTGGACTCCTGTTCACAAGAACAGAAATTTAGACTTTTCCAAAAGGTGTTGTTTGATTAATGATATTAAAGCAACTATATCTAAAAAAGAAAAAGAAAGTTTTAAACTCTTGACTGATTTGGAGAAGAGTACATGACAGTGTACAGGGAATTGACCAAGGGTTGTAACTGTAACGGAGTAGGCTAAGCAAGAATGTGAAATGGGCAAGAGGCGGAGATAAAATAGTTCTGAGTTTAGTGTGTTATGTAAAAATCTTTTGGTTTATTCTCTGGTTTGCTTTATTTTCTAGTTTTCTTCTCTGACTTTCTGTTTCCTCTCAGTGATTTTACCTGCAAAATGGATTGTTTTACTACCCTTAAAACTGGAGTGACTTACTCTTGGTTAATAAGGCTTGTGAAAGACACAAAAATAGGTAGAGCAGTCAGTAAAGCGATAGATTTTGATTGAAATTCTGTGTGTTTCTTCTGGCTACTGCTTGCTTTATGAGTGTTGTTTCCTAACATTGACAGTTTTGTCATATTCTTTATTAAGATAGATGGTCATGTATTCTTTAGTAGTAGTAACTGCTCAGTAGTTGGTAGGTCTGAAAGTAGCTACTATGGAAGGCAATCTTGCTTCCTTTTCCAAACAGTTCTGTAGAGTCTTCTCTTTATCATGAAGGGGTAGGAGAGGAGGGATTTGCAGCATGTGCTTGCCCTGTCCCTTACCTCTGTTTTTGGTGACTGAGTGTCCTCTTTTTTACCACTCTGACACTAGAATTTCATTTATTCAACAAGTTATTTCAGAACAGATCCCAGGCAGCCCTGCCTCGTAAGTTACATTAAGCATGCCAATGTCAGTACCAATACAGACAGAAAGAAAATTTATATGATAAATGATTAAGCCTGATAACTTCTTTTGGTCTTGAGAAAGAAACCTGCTTCTCAGCAAGTCTGTAGTCTTTCCCTATCTCTTCCCACCTGTATTTTTTGGAATAAGAGGCATAACCCAAGACCGGGAGAGAAGCCTAATGTTTTGAATTTCACAGTGGGGACCATGATAAGCTGGTTTGAGGGGAAAGTGACAGTAAATGCTGTTTGCTTTATGGCATGAACAGGTTATTTTTAAGTCTGGGAGAAGCCATTAGGGTTCTCAAAAAAAAGAACTTTTTCTATTTTGTCTAAGAATATTTTTTACCTTTCCACAGATTCCATATTTTGTACCATTTGTGAATTAATATCAAAACCAATTAATCCATTGAAAGAACTGATGTATTAGAGGAACAAAGTAAATCTTGCCCTTCCCTCCAATTATTAAATACATTATGAAGAATCCACACCAACTCATTTAAATTTTTCCTGAAGTGGGTCACACAGGGAAGCTGACTGAAAAGATGTTGGGGAGCTGAACTTTATGGCTGAGCACCAGACCTCTAACAACTGTGGGAAGGGAGGTATACCACAAATAGAGCTGTCACTGCCACAACCCTGCTATTAAATCTTTAAAACTGGCAAATTTACAGTCTAGAAGAAGGGGCACAGGCTGATCCACTCATAGAGATTGAATATGGAAGAAGAATAATTTGAAACTGCAGTGATTTGTTGGCAGGAGACTTGAACTCTAGTGAAAAAACCTATCTGAGCTCAGTTGGGAAAAGTGTGTAGTTGTGCTGCCTTTCATCAGTTCAGTGACAGGCTGGAAAACAAGCTAAATCTTCCAGTACAGAAGCATTAAATTCAGTCCTTTTTCTTTTTTTATTGAGCACATGAAGCCATGAGAACAAAAAGAACAGATGTAAGCTACTTTTGTGCCAAAAAAATAAAAAAGCAAAAAGAAGAAAAAAAAATAAAGGAAAAAACTGCACAGAGAAGAAAGACACATGCACGTGCATAGTAGTAAAGAGGACTGCCTTCATTCACATCTCATGGCCTCATATACTGGCAAGTGGAGCAAGAAGCCTCTGACGCTTTGTCAAGGAAAACTGGTGTTGTGAAACTATGACTTACTTCGAAGGAACTGCTTAAAACTGCTGTACACCAGAAGCATGAGGCAATTGTACCAGTATGACTAAGAGATACTGTGATTATCAACAGATGTTGTCAGTCCAGAATGAGTTTGAAGACATTATTTTTTTGGGGTAAGGCTATAGCATGGATCTCTGCTGCGAATGCAATTCAATTAAGCCAGCATAAATATAAAAGCTTACATCTAATCAAGGAAAAATTAGGTGACTCCATAAATTCTGGTAATAAGCAGAGTCTAACAGAATACAATAAGCAAGCTAACACTTTAATAATAACAATTTCCTATACAACCTGTCTTGTGCATTTTACCTTTTTCAGCACTGTTGGCTATATCATAAATTTAGGAAAGTTAGCTACATTGTAGTACAAATCATTGTAAAACTCACTGAATTATGTCCATCATTTCAATTGTGCTGTCTATTTTTGTGTCTGCTCAGTGATATAATATTGGCTATGCCTGAACTGCAGAAGTCATCCTGTTCCCTGGCTCCCAAGACAACTGAAACAGTTTCCCTTTTGAGCAGAGTATCCATGTCCATAGCTCACAGATATTACCAATAACCTCCTGTAAAGTCCTTGTGCAACTCCTATGATCAGAGTCATCCTCTTTTTTTGTGCATCTTTTCTCAGCCAAACTGCATTGACTGACGTCCTTCAGAAACTAGATATAGCTTACATTTCCTTTTTTTATATGCCAATCTTGTCAATTGCCTCTGATTATGAGCCATACTTAGATCCTATTACAGGATCAAATAAAAGATCAGAATTATGTGCTTAACCCCTAAGTACTTATAAAAGAACATACAGATGGTTGAGTTGGTGTTTGGTGGACATCAAAGAAGAGAATGGCTAAAGATGGAGATATAATTTATGGTTAGAACTTTGTGGGAAAATGTTAAAAAATCTCTTCCGCATAGATTGAAATCTAAACTTTACCAGGCAAAAAATAGAGAATGAAAAAATAACAATGTTTCATCTCAGAGTAGGTATTAGTTCAAAATATTTGCGCAGGCTGAATAAGAGGACAACACAAGTCTTTGTTCTAGCTTATTCAAATCAGGGACTTAAACTTCATTATCTCACATGTCAGGTAAATATGCTATCAGCTGTTGACCTTTCTGGTTGCTAATGTCATTCTTGTCTCTACTTTTGATTAGCTATTTTATCTTTGCTGAAACTGATATGATCATTCCTGAAAAAGGTCTCAGTTTTAATGAACCAGTGTTTTCTAAAGGAAAAAATAATTTATTTCACTGGAAATTCCTGAACAATTCTATTTATTAGGAGATGTGTACTACTGGTGCAATTCTGTAGTTACATTTACACTCAGAAAACAAATCAAATGAGCCAGAGATTGGTCTCTGGCCCTGAGGCTGCCTGCCATGGCAGAGCTTGCATTCACACAGCTAAACTCTCCTATCCCTTTCCACAGTGGACAGGTTTGTTAGCAACGGTTCCCAGTCTGATCAGCTCTAGAAATACCCTGGACATTGCTAAAGAGAATACTGATTGACTCAGCCCAACACTGCAGTAGTCATTTAACAGTGTGGAAAACTACAGGATTAAACTCATACTTGTGTTTTTAATTTACTAACATAGATGTAGCATGTGTATACAGACTGGGTCTTGTTCTGTGCTTAGTACTGCCAGTGTTAGTTACTGGATTGCATTTTTACATCAGTGGTGGGAAAGCAGGTGTGTGTCAAATAAAAAATTCATAAGCTTATTGAATCTCTTTGCTAAACTTTTTTTTTCGTTGTTTTGTTTTGTTTGTCGAACAAATCCATAAAAATCACTGTGGGTCAGGACAAATATTCACTGCTCTTATCTGCCTAACCTGTAGACTGATGCTGTCAGAAATTTGGGCAAAAATGTCAGTGCCGGTGGCTTAAATTTTAGGAAAAGCAGTGAAATATCAAGAAGAACAGGAAACAAATCATTCACAAAATTGTAGAGTTTGACTATGAGTAAGATAAACATATCCAAATTTCTACAGCATTTTGTGTATGGCACTGGCACAAACAATAAGAAATGTAGCTCACATTTCTGATATACCAGAGGAGGTTTATGCAGTAAAACTTATCTCTCTGAGCTGAAGCTGCTCCACAGGAAGTTGCCAGTTAAAAGGGTAAGAGGGTGATTTGTATACAAATTGTCAGATAGTTAGGAAGCAAGCTGAAGGAAAGATGTCCAGTTGGTTATGTTGAAAAGAGAACTCATGTCTGGATAGATTACAACTGTTCTTTAATGTTATCTTACATAATATTTCTATTAAAGTCTTTGGCACACAAGTAGGTGTGTACTAATGAAATTTGATAATGACACATGGGTAGGTGGCTGCCATTTATTCTTTTAGTACTGAAGCTAGAACCTATGATTTTCATTTTATCCCTCTGGGGTACATGGGGGAGTATATGTGGGCCCTAGAGAAGGTTTTTCTTTTTCTTTTTTCTTTTTTTTTTTTCTCTTTTTTATACAGTTAAATTAGGAGAAAGAATGATTAAGCTTGGCTGTTGCTCTTATGAAGTGACGTTACCTAAAGAATATATTCTTACCATAATGCAGCATTTCTTAATTTATAGTGTTAATTCAGCTTCTCTGAGGGCTCATTATTTAAAGTAACATAAAGGGGAGTTTTTTGGTTAGATTTTTATTGTGATGGTACATTTAACTAATGGTGCGTTATGAGGGAACTCTTATTGGAGGCAGAAATGAGCGTTACTTGAATACCAAATTAATTCATCATCCTCTGTACTAATAAAATAACCTAGCAAATGAATTCATAATGGGTCCACTTAATGTGCAACTTGTTCCTCCTTTATTGTCTTTAGAGGTGAGAGAAGTGTTGCAAATCAAATTAATACTGGAAATAGCCTGGTGTTAGTGCAGGAGAGAAGGATTTCAAGAGTGTGTAATGTCTGTGTATATCTTGTATCTGATCTCTATATATATGTGTAGGCACATATTTATAAACCTACAGAGACAAGCATGTGCCTTATCATGAAGATCTACAGAAATATATACCTATATACCTAAACACAATCACGCATATGGTTATGGGCCTGATTCTAGGCTAGTGTAAGCCAGCAACAACACTATTAACTTCTGCTCTGTGCTGAGGATCTGTCTTTGAGGAAATTTTAGAAATCCATCAGAGCTCTATGAAGGGCATATCACTCAGGGTTCACTCTCATGGTCTGACATATACTGGTCTAAGGCTATGTCCATAAGAAATGGGGAAACCTGCCTCATGTGATTCTGGCCACATGCTTCCACCCCTGAGCCTTCTCTTCATGGTGCTTGTCATGGTGTGATGCAGATTCCTTGCTGGTCTGAAAGCAACCACCAAAAAATCCTTTTAAATTACACCAGAGACTTCGCTGAATGCATCCCAAAGGTACACTGTCCAGAGGCAGCCCAAAAGGAGGAGTGGTAACCTGTGCCTGAGGATAGGCGAATAAACCAGACCATTTCTTTGCTCCACAACTCACAGTTAGATCAGCTAAAGCTGTCTGTAAAACCTTACAGTCTATAGCATGGATAGCATCTTTGTATGTACCACACCACTTAACTGTGGGGGTTCTCTTTTAGGACTTTGTACTCCCATCACCAACTCATTTTGTTTTTTTCCTCCTGTCCCTTATTACATCACCTTAATGAACTAAATCACAGTTATCTCCTTTCCTTAAAACTCACAAATTTGCATGCTGCTTCCTCAAAATTGTAAGAATAGGGAACTGAATTAGGTTGACTTTTAAATGAAATCATTAGCTAAGTCTCACTGAAAATAAGTCTGATCCTAAGCTAGTATAAATGTAAATATACTCAAGTAACTAGACATGATATAAGGGATGTCAGAATCTTTTCCCTTGTTGCTCAGATTTTAGCTTTAAGTTTGGATATAGTGTAAAAAGGAGACATGAGAAAGATATTTTGAACTGGTTTTAATTTCTATATTTTTTCTTTAGCATCTCCCAGAAGGTCAATATGTGATCAAAATTTTTATTTTCCAAAAATGAACAGGACTTGGGATTTTGGGGTATTTTGATGTTTGTACACCAAAGACTTCTCACCCAAGGGAAAGAGGGCCATGATCCTTACAGCATACTTTGCTCAGCCACAGGGCTTTCATGCAAATCTCCACTTGACAATGGACTAGAACCAAGTCTGCTTTGACTCCATACCCTAAGAGAATCAGGAACCCAGAAGAGCAACTCCTTTGTTTATCTCCTTACCTTTACTTGGTATTAAACTAGCACTGGAAAGTAAATATAAATGAGATTAAATATTTGTCTCCTGTGATTATTTCTGTTTAGTGAAAAACCCAGCTAAGTGTGTGGGAGTCTGAGTACATAGCCTGTCCTTCTAGATAACTATAATTCATGTTGAGACAGGTAGTAGGTATAAACAAACAAGTCGTCATCCCTTTTTCTGGTCCATGACCTCCAACACGTCTGTTTTTGATGGACTCCTGTGGTGCATTATCCAAAGTCTTCTGACATGTGTCAGTTCTGCTGATGGGTTGCTGTCACACAGGCTCTTGTCAGGCAAGGACCATGAGCTAGAGTACTCTAAAATGGCTGCAACTTTAAGGAGTCATTTCCCAGGATAATTTCAAGTTCTGCAATGTTGCATCCAGTAAAAAAGTTCAAAACATTTAATTCTGGTGCCATTTTTCTGAAAGAAATCTCTCTGGGATCCAAGTTCTTTCTCTCTTCTACTGTAGGCTTCCCAGGGGAAAGGATTAAGGGCTGATGTTGCCTGTTTTCCTATCTTTTTGCTCACAGAAAGGTCGGCCTTAGTTTCTTTCTCTGATGAAGGAGATAAATCGTGAAGCAAATTTGGAATCACTGGGGAGCAACAGCAGAGAAGTGCTTCTCAGATCTAGGAAAGGGCTGTCTGACAAGGACAGTATTTATGGTTAAAACCCTGACCTGGTGTCAAAAGAGCAGAGTCTGAAAAGACTGGGGCTGGTAGTTTCCTAAGGGAGAGGGTGAGTCCCTAAGGGACAGGGTCAGTGTGCTAACATGGCTGTTAGGGGCCTCGCCAGCTCTGGCTGAGGACGAGCCGGGGCCTTGGCCTTTGGGTGGACCTGGCACAGGGAGGCTCATGGCAGGACTGTGGGGAGCTGGAGACCGGCCCTGCCGTGGTGCTGCTGGGGCAGGGGCTGATGGTCCTGGGGGCTGACATGGGGTGCTGGGCCGTGGGCAGGCCTGGGGATGCCCTCAGGGCCTGGGCATTTTGGGCTTTTTTTTGTTGTGACTATGAATTGGGTCTGGCATTACTGTGTATTGACCTCTGGGCTCTTCACCTACCCCTAAAAGGTGAGTAAGTAGTAAATCTACTGGCAGCTGACTACTACTGGAAATAGGATGATTTCTAATGGAGGGATAGTGACCATCTAAAAGTGTCTTAAAATTCATCAAAAGGCTCAGGAAGCACTGCAAATTCCACAACAAGGATACGTTTAGCAAAGTGTTTAGTGATGCCTCAATTTTTGTGGTTTTTTTTGTTTGTTTGTTTGTTTGTTTTGTTTTGTTTTGTTTTCTTTCAGATAACTACTGATTTCAATCAGAGCAGAATTAGGTTAAAGTTACCTTTGGAAAATTCAGTCCCAAAAGATGTGAGAAGGTTTGGGGCCCTCAGTTTTTCGCCTTATACTGATGCTGCTTCAGTCCCAACCTCCAGAATTTTCTAGAATAAACTGGCTCTGTGGCTCCTCAGTCTGAAGTTGGTCACAGAATCACAGAATGGCAGGGGTTGGAAGGGACCTCTGGAGATCACCTCGTCCAACCCCCCTGCTTGAGCAGGCACACCTAGAGCAGGGGGCACAGGACCGCGTCCAGGCGGGTTTTGAATGTCTCCAGAGAAGGAGACTCCACAACCTCTCTGGGCAGCCTGTTCCACTGTTCTGTCACCCTCACAGTAAAGAAGTTTCTCCTCATATTCAGGTGCAATTTCCTGTGTTCCAATTTGTGCCCATTGCCCCTTGTCCTGTCGTTGGGCACCAATGAAAAGAGTCTGGCCCCATCCTCTTGACATCCACCCTTCAGATATTTATAAGCATTTATAAGATCTCTTCTCAGTCTTCTCTTCTCCAGGCTAAACAAGCCCAAGTCTCTCAGCCTTTCCTCGTAAGAGAGATGCTCCAGTCCCCTGATCATCTTCATAGCTCTCCACTGAACTCTCTCCAGTAGTTCTGTGTCTTTCTTGAACTGAGGAGCCCAGAACTGGACACAGTACTCCCGATGTAGCCTCACTAGGGCAGAGTAGTGGGGGAGTCCCTTGACCTGCTGGCCACAATTCTGTTAATGCACCCCAGGATACCGTTGGCCTTCTTGGCCACAAGGGCACATTGCTGGCTCATGGTCAACTTGCTGTCCACCAGCACTCCCAGGTTCTTCTCAGCAGAGCTGTTTTCCAGCAGGTCAACCCTCAACCTGTACTGGTGCATGGGGTTGTTCCTCCCCAGGTGCAGGACCTTACACTTGCTTTTGCTGAATTTCATTAGGTCCCCCTCGGCCCAGCTTTCCAGCCTATCCAGGTCTCACTGAATGGCAGCACGGCCTTCCGGCGTGTCAGCCACTCCTCCCAGTTTTGTATCATCAGCAAACTTGCTGAGGGTACACTCTGTCCCTTCGTCCAGGTCATCAGTGAATATGTTGAACAGGACTGGACCCAGTACAGACCCCTGGAGAACACCGCTAGTTACAGGCCTCCAATGAGACTCTGCACCATTGATCACAACCCTCTGAGCTCTGCCGTTCAGCCAGTTCTCAATCCACCTCACTGTCCTCTCATCTAATCCACACTTCCTAAGCTTGTCCATGAGGATGCTATGGGAGACAGTGTCAAAAGTCAAAAGCCTTCCTGAAGTCAAGGTAAACAACATCCACTGCTCTCCCTTCATCTACCCAGGCAGTCGTGCCATCATAGAAAGCTATCAGGTTGGTTAAGCATGATCTCCCCTTGGTGAATCCATGTTGACTACTTCTGATAACCTTCTTTTCCTCTACATGCCTGGAGATGACCTCCAAAATGAACTGTTCCATCATCTTTCTGGGGATGGAGGTGAGGCTGATTGGCCTATAGTTTCCTGGGTTCTCCTTCTTCCCATTTCTGAAGACTGGAGAGACATTGGCTTCCCTCCAGTCCTTGGGCACCTCTTCTGTCCTCCATGACCTTTCAAAGATGATGGAAAGTGGGTTAGTGACAGCATCTGCCAGCTCCTTCAGCACTTGTGGGTGCATCCCATCTGGGTCCATGTATTTGTGAGGATCCAGTTTGCCTAAATGATCTCTAACTCAATCCTTCTCAACCAAGGGGAATTCTTCCTTTCTCCAGATTTTCTCTCTCACCTCTGGGGGCTGGGGTGCCCGAGGGCCAGCCTTAGCAGTAAAGACTGAAGCAAAGAAGTCATTCAGCTCTGCCTTGTCTGCATCCTGTGTCACCAGGGCACCCACCTCATTCAGCAGTATGCCCACAATTTCTCCAGTCTTTCTTTTACCACTGATATATTTGAAGAAACCCTTCTTGTTATCCTTGACATCCTTTGCCAGATTTAGTTCCAAGTGGGCCTTGGCCTTCCTTGTTGCATCTCTGCATACTCTGAAAACGTTCCTATATGCCTGCCAAGAGGCCAGTCCCTTTTTCCACATACTGTAAACATCCTTCTTCCATTTGAGTTTTTCTAGAAGCTCTTTGCTCATCCATGCAGGTCTCCTGGCTCCTTTGCTGGACTTCTTCCTTGCAGGGATGCACTGATCTGGAGCTTGAAGGAAATGGTCCCTGAATACTGACCAGGTCTCTTGGATCCCCCTACCTTCTACAGCCCTAACCCATGGGATTCCTTCAAGCAGGTCTTTGATGAGGCCAAAAGTAGCTCTCCTGAAGCCCAGGGCTGTAATTCTACTTGTTGCATTGCTTCTACCACGCAGGAACCTGAACTCCACCATCTCATGGTCACTGCAGCCAAGGCTACCTGCAGTCCTCACATCCTCAACCAGACCTTCTTTGTTTGTTAGTATAAGGTCCAGCAGCACATCTCACTTCATTGGCTCCTCCACCACCTGGGTCAAAAAGTTATCCTCAATGCTTTACAGGAACCTCCTGGATCGTGCGTGCCTCGCTGTGCTGCTTTTCGAGTAAATATCAAGGTGGTTGAAGTCCCCTTGAGAACGAGGGCCTGCGATTGTGAGGCTACTGCCAGCTGTCTGAGAAGGCCTCATTGACTTCCTCTTCCTGATCAGGTGGCCTGTAGCAAATACCCACAGCAGTGTCACCCATATTTGCCTGCCTCTTAATTTTTACCCATAAGATCTCGACTTGTTCGTCCTCCACCCCTAGGCAGAGTTCAATACATTCCAGTTGCTCCCTCACAAAAAGACCAATTCCCCCACCTCGCCTTCCTGGCCTGTCTTTTCTAAAAAGTTTGTAGCTATCCATGACAGCACTCCAGTCATGTAAGCTATCCCGCCATGTCTCTGAAATTGCAATCAGATCATGGCTCTGCGACTGCACACTCATCTCTAGTTCTTCCTGTTTATTCCCCATGCTGTGTGCGTTGGTGTACAGGCATTTCAGAGAGGTAATTGAGCATGCACGTTTCCCTGGAGGGGTGCACGATATAGCCATGGGGCTATAGGGGATCTAGTACAGCCATGCACACCACTGAGGTGGATGGCCTTCAGATTGTCATGTCGTGAGGCAGCTAAGGCACCTTTGTCACTGCTCTGGTTGACATGGCTTATCCTCCTGTTGGATGTGATGGCATTAGCATTGCCACTTTGGACCCTGCCCCTCTGGTTGTCTGGTCATCTGGTTGGTAGAAGGTTGGAAAGTTGCCTTAATGACTTTCTTTTTGAAATTGATGTTAAGATAATCTTTATTTTTGCTCTGGAAGCACAATGAGGCTTTATTTCAACTAGTATTGTAGTTCAGATGAGTTAGTTCTAAGGAACTGTGGAGAACTGTGATACATCTTTTCTTTAGCCTTCTTGGAAGACAAGTCCAATACTTCTGTCAGAATATTTATTTGAGAAAAAGATATATACTATTTATGAAGATTATGGCTTCTAGAACTGATAGTTAAAACTTTTAAAAGTTAAATTTATAGAATCCGTATGTTAGCAAGCTCTGGAATCCAGCCTATGCAAAATTATGCTTTGAGAGGGCTTTAATTAATTAACTATTTAATGCTTTTTTTTTTTTTTTTTTATTGCCTACCCTCCACAGTATGCCTTATTTTCATTTTGTTTGTGTATCTTCAGCCAGCCATTTCTTCAGGACTCCTGTTGTCATCAGTGGGGTCTGGACCTGATGCCAGTTTATAGTTGATTTTGGACAGCCCTCAGCGAGTGCAGGGGGATGCAGTGTGTCTGCAGGAGGAAGTTTTCAGCAGTGAGAAAGGGTGTTGCAGAGCTGGAGAGACTGAGGCTCTGCCTCTGAAGACTGCCTGAGCCTTGGTGCAAGGGGTACATTTGTGCCAGGATGCTATTTGGAAATGTCAAATTCAGAGCACTAGTGTCTACTGCAACACCAGAAAATGTTGACTGGCATTTTTAGTAGCATTTTATCTTGTAGTTGTACCTCTGGATTTTTAAGCCATGTAATAATACTGCCAAATGATCATTAGTACTGCGTAAGCCTAATCACCATTTAAATGGAAACAAGTAGTGTGAGTAAGTGAGGGATATGAAGTTCATTATTTCACTTTGCAAATCAGTAACTCTGGGGAAATTTCCATTTTAATATGCTGTTTATTTTAACATAATGACTAAAAGGTTAAGATCACATATATCCTGTGGATAATGTAAACAAGCATTTCTTTCAGCCTCTTTTATTATCTGAACAAAGGCTCATATACCGTAAAGTTTATTTATTTATTTACTTCCTTACACACTTACTTTGCCAAGCACTTTCATATTTGTCATCCTACTGCCCTTACTTCTACCGTCTGTATTCCTAATTCTTGCTGAAAATATTTGGTAATGATGGTGGTGTGTGTTACTAAGTTGTTTTAATGCAGAGAAAAGAGGTAGTACAATATGACCTTACCCTTTAGCCCTGTATTTTATAGAAACATGCATTTTCTCTGGACATATGTTATTTATTACATTATTAGGTTTACACCAGAAGATCAGTGATCGTGATCAGGTACTAGGAAATAAATCAGGCCCTAAATTTCAGAGGTGCTTTGTATGACATGCAGGAGTCCATTTTACCTTAATGTCTTACCCTGCTATTTTGCCAACGGCTATTGCAGTGATGTTAAAGTCTTTAGGGAAAGCGTACACTGGATCTTTTACAATTCCAAACCAGAATCTGTTCTTGATATTTCCTACCTTTTTCCCTTTTATTTTACTGCTGCAGGGTAGAAGTACAATAGCTCAGCATTGTTGGGAGGAATGGGGATTTTACTAGTTCAGAAAATATCTTTCATGATTATAAATAAGTAAGTAAATAAATAAATAAGATTATCTGGAGCAGTGGCAGATTGATTTAGCAGAGAGACTGGGGTCAAACATTTTTACTTGTCTTAACGGTCTTCATTAGGGAATTAGAGCATCCTGCTGAGAAAGACTGGCGTGCTTTGGGTCTGCCAGTGTCAGGCTGCACTATAAACATGCTAGTGCCTGAATTGTGAATTGCTTGCCACACAGATGAATGTTTGTCACAGTCTCTGGGAGACAGATGTCACAGCCTAGTGAAGGTCTGCTTATCATTGATGTGGTCATTTCTATTACCTCTGCTCGGACTGTGCTGACCTGCTATTAGTGACTTTAATTTGATTTCCCCCACCAGTGTCATGGGTTATTTCTTCCATTACTTTAGAGATATAATTTACAGGGTAAACTCCATCAATTGAAAGAAAGAATTTTTCATGACATGAAGTCAAGTTCTTTTTGAAGATTAACATGGTGCTGGCTATTTATCTTGGTCATCGATAAGGCATGAGGCTTAAACGTCAGTGAATGACAATATATTCATATGTTGGTGCTATTTCCAACAGACATGAAGTATTCTATGTTTTCTCATTTTAGCTATGAAATGAACAACATCTAAAAATGATTCTGTGCTCAGTGTTATGAGAGACTAGTTACACTTCCGTTACAGCTATAAATAATCTTGTGTGGAGTTGAGCCTGGGCTCACATTGAACAGTGGCTGTAATAGGCAAATATGTTAGCACCTGTATTCTAGTTTTCCCCCATTTTATTTAATCCAAATCTTGATAAATGGGAGGAATCAATCCTAAATACCTGAATATGAATTTCATGTCATTAATATAGTAATATGCATTTTCTAGAATAAAAAGTCTTGTAATCACTAATTGATTTCTCAAATTCAAATGCATGTGCCTCCTCAAAAAGAACAAACCTTGACGGCTTATTGAAAAAAATATTTTATTTCCTTACATAATCATAAGTGTAACTACCAGAATTTTATGTGTCAGTGAAATAGTTTTAACTATTTGCCAGAGATTTATTTTCCTGTATGCTTAAGAACATTCTCCAGGAAAATATTTGCCAGTCTTTTAGTTTTGCTTTTTCAAAAATGCTGCCTGAATTAATTTCTGCTGCCTCAGGGAATTTCTACCCCTTTAAAGCCTTTAGTCTGAGGGTGCAACCAAAGCCCATGAAAACATGTCTTGGCCACTGAAAGGGAGCAGGCAGGGCTTTCCTGGTCCAAACCTAACACAAGGAAAGAATGAAGGGGAGAAAGCTGCCTGCTAACTCCTTCAAGGGCTATGTGACTCCGGGATCAACAGAAGAGACAGCAAAGGAAGAAGGCACCTGTGAATAGTTTGACTTCCAAGAAGAAGGGACAGCATGGGTAGGATGTGATGGAATGAAGTTTATGCCAGGTCATTTGGACACTGGCCATAGTTTCAGCTGAATCAGCCCAAACTTCCTGAGCACAGTGGAACTGTCTGTATGGAGTGAATTAAATGGGCTTATACTTGAATGCCTTCACTCCCTCTCCGCCAGTGTGTCTCACATAAGTTTTCATAAAACACAGGAGCAGAAGCTACAGTGAAGAAGTCTAGGTTTTCCCATTACTAAATTATAATTCAGTAAGATATTAATACATATTCATATGCACACATATTCATGTATATGCATAAAAACTCTCCCTATATGTGTGTGTATGTAAGAGTGTGCATGTGTTGTGATCATGTGCTTTAAAGAAAGGCAAATCATTATTACTTTTTCAGATTCTGACTGGCAATAAACTTATACATAGGGTTTATGTCATCAGTGAAGAGTTCACTGGGATTATTTGTTATTCAGACTGTTTTGACTAACAAAGTAAGCCCTGTTGCTATTTCTGTTCACACGAAACTCAGAGGGAAACAGGTTTTCTCTGTGAGACTTGTGATTATTAATTTATAATTTACTTTCTGCATGATACTCAGAGAGAATCAGGTTTTCTCTGTGAAGACTTGTGATTATTAATTTATAATTTACTTTCTGCAACTGCTCTGCATTATTCAGTTAGAATTAAAGTTGTCTTACAAGGATCTTACTAGGAAGCTTTAAAAAGAAATTTAGAATTTAACTGCTTCCTATAATTCTCTTTCTGTTAGTGCCACATCTTGAAGTTTGGTCCTAATTGAGTCAACAGGGGTGCAAACATTGGCTAGAGAAGTAGCAAATGCAATACAATCTTGCCAAATATTTTTTCTATCAATGATCCTTGTTTACCTCTGAATAAGATGGTTTTCTCTTTGTGTCATCATACACTTGCCATATTTGAAGAGGAACATTTCAGCAAGAAACATGCAGTAGGAAGATACTGAATTTTAAAGAAAGAAAAATTCCAATTTTTATGCAAATGAATTTGTTTATGGAAAAGTGCGAGAAACAAAAGAGTAAATATCTGGAGACAGACTCTGTTTGGTGTCATAGATCACAGAGAAATACAAGTGAAGTTTCAGGAAGATATTTTTATTTAGGATCAGGTTCTTCTGCTGCCTGCTTTGAGGGACAAAAACCACTGGAGAGCAGGCAGAAAGGAAAGGAATAAATTCTCTATGTCTGGGACTCTTCTCTTAACTCGACATGTACAATGCAGCTTCTGTAGTTTCAGAAATGAAGGACCTGGTCGGGAAGGGACTTCTAGCTACCGAATGGTATAAAGGATACAACTCCAATTAGAGATTCTGGTCCATTAAGTATAATATATGTTTAACTGTTTTAAAAATATTTTTCAAACTCTTCAAGCAGTTCCTGCATGTATTCAATTGCAAGGATCACTACTAGCTCTACATTCACATTAAAACACATGCATAATCCCCCTACTGAAATGTCTAGTGAAACGCTTCAGTAAACAGTTCTATTTTGAAGTTGGTCTGCAAGTAATTTAGCACAATGAAATAGGTACTACTCTTTTTGTTTTCTTACTGCAACTCTTTAGGGAGTGACATATTTGTTGTTGAAAGTTCTCTTGCTTTCAAGCGCCTCTGAGATAAGAAGTCATGGTAAAATTGATATGTGTAAGGTAAAAGCCAAACTCGCAAAACTAACATTTCTTTTTTCAGTGTGCAACATTTGAGCATCAAGTTAGTGTTTCGAGGTAGTCTGTGCCCCAGACTCAAAACATAAGTGAGAGCTTTTCTTCCAGTTTCTGCTGACAGAGCAGTCCAATGGAATGCTGACTGCAACAAGCCTCTGAGCCTTAGGCATGACTGAAGCTCACTTGACAAGATTCACTTACTAAATGCAATGTGTGTGATGATACCATGTCACAGTGGAGTGTGACAATAATGCAGAGTGGTGGAGAAATAGGAAAGGCAGCTGAGTCACTATATCTACAAGTCACTAATCCACTCCGGGTATAATAATTTAAAAAGCCTATGGATTTGGACAAAATAGTTGTGAGTGTATTTTTCTTTTTAAGACTAGCTTTTTGAACAAATCTTCTTAATAGTGTCTGTTAAACAGAAATTGAGTTTTATAATCAAAAATGCCAGAGGAGGAAGGGATGGGGTTTATTTTATGGTGTGGAAAAAATTTACAGAGCTAACTGGGTTAGCTGTTATTGACAAAGATCTCAGAGGAATTTATAACTGCATAGATGTATCCAGTAGTATTGCTCATACACGTGTCTTCTAGTACTGGCACAAAATATGTCAAAAAACCAGCACCCAAACCTCAGATTTTGTTAAAAAATACAGACTGTTTTCAAAGAAATATGTTTTAAAGTGCATAATTACATGCGTTTTTAATGTAAGACAAGGTACAGTTGTGTCTGGAGACCTTTAAGATTTTCCAAATTTGCATAAGTTTAATATTATTATAGATCAGTTTGTGGGTTTTTTTGGACATATCATCTCCTTCAACTCCTGGAGTCCTGGTTGTGTGGGTTCCTCGTAAGAAGAGTCTACTTGATATTCCTGCCACAAACATTTGATTTCGGCAAGAAGGGCCACAGAAGAGTGTGGGCTTGACTTCAGCTGTCACTAGGATCTTGGCGTCAAATGCCAGAATCCTGAGGAATGTGGTGAGCAGGAGGTTAGAAGTGAATTGCTGGGGACCCAAACCTGAACTAAGTAACAGTAAAAAGGAGGAGGAGGTTCAACATACGTATATGGGGTTTTGTCTATAATTTTTTAATAAAATACAAAATTACACCCCCTCCCCCATATTTTAATATTGTGAGGAATCATAACTTTTAGGGTGTTTAGAAGGTTTTAAAGTAAAGGTATGAATAAGGGGCTTATTAATACACTGGAGATGTGAGGAATCTGGGGAGCTGATGTGAAAAAAGAGTTATAGTTCACTGTGTGAGATGAGTGGGAGTTTTATGCTAGGCCAGGGGTGACTGCTCTGTCTGGGCAAAACAGCAGATCTGAGGAAGAAGAAATGGGAATCTGGAGCTCTCTGTTTCAGGTTAGGGATGTCGAGACCTGCCCTGCCCCTACTTGTGTCCCCTTTGCTGTTAGAAATGTGGTAGCCCAACATGGATGAGAGGCTACATGAAATTCAGTAAGGACAACAGTTGAATGGAGAAGTCAGAGCTGAGAGACAAATGCATTGCTGATAACCCACTGGGCTGTGGTGGGAAAAAAAGCACCAAAGGAAAAATGTTCCCTTGAGTTCTGAAACAGAAACTGAAAAGCATAACATAATTCAAGAAAAACTGTAAGGCAAGACTGATTCAGCCACAGAAGAACATCATGGTCCTAACTGGGATCATATTTGTCATCATTGTGAGCTGCTAGACATAAAGCAGTCCCTGAGAACAGAGAAGGGGCAATCCAATATTTTAGCTGTAAAGAACCATTGTATTCAATGTCTGCTTAAGGAAGACTTAACATAATTAAAACACAACTTTACACAAAGAGGAAAATACTCTAGATATAAACATGAGGATGATAATTGTAAAATCAGGATTTTTTAAAAAATTATTATTAGGAGCAATTTAATTTTAATTTTTAATACTATCCTTCCTACTGGCATTGAATTCAGAGGACACTATCAAAGGGAGAGCAAACAGAAAATGAAATTAGAGTGAGATAGGAAACCGAGGCACATGATTTGGAGACAGATTGTAGCAGCCAGACAGTTAACTTGGAAAATCCAGTTTTCCAGCTGCAGGGCAGAGTTACACTTTTACTTATCCAAGGCTGAAACTACAGAGGTAAAAAGACTAAACCTTGCTTCAGAAAGTTCCCAATAGAAGGGAAGACAGCAATGGAATAACTAACAGGAGCACCTGGAGGGGAGTGTTTGGAAGAAGTAGCAATGCAGTCTGCTTCTTTCAGCCAAAAGGTAGATGTGAGTGGGTTGAATGGGAATTACTGAGCATGCAAGGAAAGAGTGGGCTTTAGGCGAAGAAAAATAAACAAATAGCCCGTATGTTACTTGATTCTCTGTGGATGCTACACTCTTTTGGGTAAATTGCTACTTTGCTCTGAAGTGATTTCTTTTGGTCATTTTCAATCTGCCACTGGTCACAGTGGCAAGGGAGAAAAAGGGTCAGTTAGATTAAGAAGTGCAGTTAGATTTATGGGCATCAGGGGAGCTGTCACCTGGGGATCTCGTCCTTGTGCACCTGATCTGGGACATTCAACTTTAAAATAAGTGTTGAGGACCAGGGCTCTTACCTCACTGAACTGAAAGGGATTGAACTGCCTTCTTGACCTATAACTCTGAGAGAGGGTGTCTGGCAATAGCACAAGAACTGTCTGTTGCTCTAATAAAGATTTTCTCTGCCCCTACTTGGCAGGAGAGAAGTGGGAATGCACTGGCAATAGCCCTGGGTAGGTTTGTCATTGCCTCACTACAGGGAGGTAGGAATCTTCCTTCTGACTTCCCCCTGGTATCAGACTCGAATATGACATGTAGTTTGATCTCAAATTTTGGTAGACGGCTGTCAGACTGTGATGATATATGCAATCTTTATTGTGTTTGGACTGTGTCCTCTCAGGTTTTAGTTCTACTTATGGAACAGAAACCCCATTGTTCCCATAGTAATCATTGGCCTTCTCTTTGGGGTGTTGATAAACTGCCTGCATTTATTTATTTCAGTCTATTGTTAGTCGTGGATTCTGCCAGCTGCATATAGAATTTTAAATACATATATGGGTCTTTAACAAGGAGATTTGAGGTTGTTACTGAGTGTCTCTATCTTTTTGTCTTCTCAGGAGAGTGTGAGAATATTATTTTACACTGAAGTATTTAAATTCTCTGCAATACCGAGAAACTAGAGTTGATCTTGCTTTGATGCCAGAGACAGGACAAAACAATCAGAACTGGCACCTGTAACTAGATGAAGTGATTGCCAAATGTGACACAATGCAACAATTGGGCATTATTAGATCACAGGCTTCCTGCTGCTGGGGGTAATAACTATGGCCAAAAGCGTCTGGTACATTTGGTTAGAAGAGGTTGATGTTCCCTCTTACACTTGGATCCCACCACTGCTGTCTGTGAATCATTCATATCATAAATAATAAATAATTTCTTCTCTAGGGGCTGCACGATCAGACTATTTCTAAAGAAATCTAATCTTCACAACTGCTGTTTTATAGTATTAACACATCTATCATTTACAGAGTATTTAATAGTGGTGTCATGTAACCTATGCCTGTTACCCTTTTAGAAAGTACTTTCCTCTTAAATCATATGTGTTAATTTCTGGGTATGTTGTGTTTGAGGACAATAAACTGGATTGGGATCTGTGTTCTTATTAGCGCTGATTTGTTAATCTGGATAGTGGTGAAGTTTATCATTGTATGACTGAGGATAAATGAATTGTGAAACTAAACATATTAATTTTAATATCATAAAGTGCTTGTAATACAAATAACCTGTCATATTATGATTGAAATATATAGACGGAAAAAATTTCAGTGGAAACAGTTTTCATTTCATACAGCTTGATTTCCCCCATCCATTTTGATAGCCAGCTATGTACTACCACCCAAATAATCATGACAAGCCCTATTTATGTACTTAAATTTAAGTGTACTTATATACCAACTAGATTCTGACACAAAATTTCAGCATATATTTTAATTTGAAGACTAAGAACAGTCCCATTGACTTCCAACTAAGTACTTCCAGAGGCCAAAATTGAGCATATGCTTCCATTCTTGCACCACCTTATATCTTCTATCGAATAATCTAGTAATAGATTCTCAGATGGAGTTTCAGATTAAAGCACTGAAATATGAGAACAGTCAGTTATTTTGGCTTGGCAGCTTCTGTGCGTATAAATTTATTCTATGTATCATCAATGAAAGAAGGAAGTTTGACAAGAAATAAAAAGATTAATTAGGAAAAGAAACTTTTAAGATTTTCTAGTAACAAGAGTGTCTCAGACAAGGTATGCTATGCAGAGAGTTTGCATGATGCAACAATGAAATTATTTTATCTCACATTGTAGGGGAAAAAATAATTTAATACAGTAGCTAGGCAAAGGAAGAATGTCATGAAAGGGAGCAACTGCAGGTTGTGAATATAATATAATCAGATATTATTACATAAAAAAGCTGTTATCACTAAGGTTGCACATAATCTCTAAGAAAAAGAAAATCCTGAGGCCATCATTTTAATTTTCTTGACAACAAATGTGGTTTTGTATCATGAGCACAAAGCTCAGCGCTACAGCAAGAGTGGGATAACAAGGTCAGCAGGGCAGTGGCCTCACTGATGTGGGAGCAGTTGAGGGATGTAAGTACCCAAGCGGGGGGAGCAGGGCAGGTCTGCAGATGCTGACTGGGGCCACCTAAGGGTCTGGATCACCTGAGAAGTTCATGTTGCCAAAACAGGTCTCAGGTCAAGCTGGGAAGTTGTGTCACTAGGTCAGGGTCCAGATCAAGGGTACGAGACCAGGCACCAGGATGACTGCAGTGCAGCTCAGGCAAGGACTGAAGGGGAGGGCTGGGGCTGAAATGCAACCCCTGAGTGATGAACAACCCAGTGGGGCTGCTGGTAGATCTCTCCCTCCAGCTCCTTGCCAGCAGCCAGACCTTGCAGCCTTGCAAAGCTGGCTGTGGGCATGAGTGGCCAGAGCCCCAGGGAGGGGCACAGCAAGAGCAAGAGCACCCACTCTCAGGGTGCTTGGGGCCCTGGGTTAAATGACCTCACATAACAAAGCAGATGCTGACAAAATTCTCTGCAGAGTTTGCTTTTATATGTAAATTCTTGCTGTCGCATAATTTTCTAACTTTTTATTTTATGGCCATTGTTTTCTTTATCTTGTATTGAATTGGTCCAGTTATGAATTAATTTTACATGAAATAGTATTTCCCATTAAAGAAATTTATTTTAGATTAATAAATGAAGTCAGTATTTAAATACTTCGAAGGTAGATTAATGTTTGGATTAAATACTGTGAAAACTTTCTCAGTTTCCCAATGTCTCTGTCTATGAACAACAGAAGCAAAGAAGAAACTTCACATTAGTCCCTACCCAGTCAGATCCTGAAAGCCTTTCAAAGATGTTGTCACAGCAGTTGGTTTCTGATTGACCCACCACTTCAACCTAATATATCTCAAAATTTCTCTGGAAGAGAAAAAGAAAGCAGTAGGAGTACTTACATGACACAATTGTTTCCATTTTTCAGTTCTTCATCAGCTGACAGACGCACAGAGTCTGAGGAAGAGCTGGGATCTGTGCCTCAGGTGAGCCTGTTCATCACAGAGCAGGTCTCCTTGTCTGCTGGTCCCTTCACCTTGGAGAATTTAAGGACTCAGAGGAAGGACACCCTGTGGGGTCCTCTCCCAGGGCTGTCCCAGGAAAGCCTGGGCGCTGGTGTCCAGGTGTGATACCCATCAGGGTGACTGGGATCCAGGGGTGGCTACTGGGTGTTCGAGCACAGCTATAGCAAGGATCCACATTTTACAGATCTCTCTAGGAATCTGTCTATCTCCCACTAATCCTGGTCAGTCAGAGAAGGGAACAGGATGAGGCTGTTGGTGTTTGTAGGAGTGCTGAGTCCTGGCTGAGGGAAGGAAACCAAAATGACAGAGTTTCTTTCCAGTGCTGTGACAAACCAACAATTTCCATTTAGTAAAACCCTTTATTCACAAGCAGTCTAGGTGGAATTCAGAATTTTTGTGGAGAAGGAGACACTTTTTGTTCTACATTTTTCTCTTATTGCTGAAAGCACGTTCCCTTCTTGGTCTTTCTAATTTCACAATAAAGGAGAGTAAATCCATTAGGTAGGTTGGCATTAAAATGTAGGAAAACAATTTAATTCCTTGCCATGGGAGCTTAAAATTCCACAAGCATTTTTTCTTCAGTTTAACTTATGTTTAATCACAAATTCAATACTGTAACTGGGCTTTCAGTAATGTAGCTTGCCTACTGTGTAATGATTTTCAGTTCAAGTCCCACTGACTTCATATCCATAGTGATATTCTTTATTCCCATATTTAAAAAAATAAGCCTGGATTTATTTGTATAATAGTGAAATTACAGCATATTTAAACTTGATTTTCAAAGAACTGTTATAAAACTATATACAGCATTTGTCCTTCTGGTGACCCTTTCTTTTTGTGATTGCAATTTTGACAGGTGCTTTTGCTTCAGGCCACTCAGAGACTTTACACTATTAACTGTGGTGACATTTTTCTCTCTTGAATTGTTCCAGGGAAAAAAGCTGATGAGAATGTTCGGCTTTCCTCTTGTTTCTCTGTGTATCTTAAGGGCTTAATGTTAGCACCATGGTGACAAACAAAAAGTTAACATTCACCCTTAATTTCTTCAGAATTCTATCTGGCACAAACATTTCAATGGGTTATGAAAAATTCAACAAAGGGTGTCAACATATGTGGTAATTACCAATAATAAACAGTGACCAACAGTGGAATGGAATCACTGTTAGTATAAATACCCTGACCTAGATCTATAGCGCAAAGAAATCAGTTATCTTCTTTTTATTGGTTTCAAGAGACCCTGAATCAGATTTTTAGGCTATGATTAAAGAAACCTAGAGGACTTAGTTAGGTAATGGTCTCACTGCAATCTTAAGATCATTTGGAAAAGAAACCTTAAAAACCATTGCCCATTTATTTAATCAGACATGACACTTGCTTTAGTGGCTTAGGCAACATTTCATGGGAGACCTTTACTACATATAGAATTTACCTTTATTTTCTTTTCTGATTTATGGTTGGTTTGTTTGTTTGTTTGTTTGTTTGTTTGTTTTGTCTTTGTGCAATATCTTTCATTATGCTGAACAGGTTAACAGCATTAGAATCACCGTAAATTAAAATGTTTGTCTCTGCCACATTCAGTTACAACAAATATGCCATAAAACTTTTTATAGTCATTGGAAAGTGAGAAAGCAACTGCCCATTGAAAGCTTGATATACTCTGGAGCTCAGAATCCAAAATTTTTTTTTATGCTGCTGGATTGAGAGAGATTTTGCTTACATGAATATATCAATTCACTGGTTATTAAAAAACAAACCAAAACAAAATCCAAGCATTCTTTTTCATTCAAATTTCATACAGGTTTAAATCTACAGACATGGAACTTATTAATATTTCCTGGCCTGATGTTAAGGGGCTAAGTATTATTTTATGTGTACATTTTTTGGATTAATATCTCAAAAGCACTAGTTACTTCTCTATTTAAGAGTGTTTTCTTTGAAAAAACACATCTTCTTTATCTTCTGTGTGTGTATATAGGTGTGTGTGTATATATATGTATAGCTTTAAAAATATGTATCCATTTTTTCTTATACTTATTTGTATTATTATTAGGCATCCTAGAAACACTGCTGGTGCTGAATGATTCTGTATTTTTATTCTAGAACGATTCTGGCACTGAAAATAAGTTGCTTGAAACTTCTCTATGGAAAATGGATAATGTGTAGAGAGGGTGTCTAGTCCAATGTTTGTCTCATTAATCTGGCTCCAAGGAGACCTGGATATGATCCTTTGCTCCACCACAGGCATCCTATTTGACCCTTGGCAAATTGCTATGCCTCTGTACCTCCATTCTTCAAGCTGCCAAATGATTGAGGATGTGTGTTTATCTCTCTTGAGAGGGGACAGGTAGAGAATAGGAGCAAAGAGGAAGGTTTTGAGGATAAATGTTCAAACATGGCAATAATGGAATTATGCAAGACACTCCCCCCCAAAAAAAAAAGTGAGAAAGGTAATCTTTGTGAAATTATCTGAGCTGCTTTTTTTGTAGGCTGATGCTCCACTGTTGTGTGCCTTGTACTGTTAGTGATGCTAGTGTAACTGTGAATAAAATGCCACCACTCCATTTATGCGGGGATACTAGATTGGTGAAGGGAGTATAAAAAAGCAAAAATTCATTCTTAGTCTGTTTTAGATACTATAACTTCATGACTTCAGGGTGAACCTTGTTAACAATTTTGGCATTATCCTTCCTATGCCAATGATACATTCAGTTGCCTTCCTGATATTTGATTTGAGTGGGATGTCCTGTAGTGCTATGAATCACTCATCATTTCTGTGTTAAACTGGTATGTCTGGATATATCGAACCAACCTCCTCCTGGAAATCATAGGGGTTCGATAGCCTTGTTAAGCAGCCCTAAGGATAGAAAAAGCATGCTGCATATAGGTCAGTGGCAGGAGGTTTATCATATTAAATTTATTTTCTATACCTTTTATATAGATACTGTTAAGAAGCAATCTTCATCTATCAAAACCTAAGAAAGGGGCAGGGGGTGGTGTTTTAAATGAGTCTTCCTGTGACAATAAAGGTAGTTAATTCAAGCTCATGTTACACTATATTGAAGCAGTATATTACTAGTTAATATATTTATAACTAATTATATCTTTCTTTATGTATTTCAGGTAATGCTTTCCTCTGTGCTGAACAAAACTTCAACAGTATTATGAATTAATGATCAGAATGCCTCTATAGTATCTCAGAGAATGTAACCAGTCACCTACCATGACAGAACAATATTTTATTCAAACCAATATTTTTAAAACTCTATGCCCAAAGAAAAGTTCCTAAATCTGTATTTAAGCACCTAACTAAATGAGGCCTTGTTTACAGAGACACTAATAACCTCTTGTATGCAACAGAGCTGTACTGTTCACATACATGGAGTGGTGTGTTATTCTTATTAAAATGTTAGATAAATACAAGGCAGAGAAGAAATCTAAGTTGACAAACGTCTTTGAAAATGTTCTTTTCTAGGCTTTCTGTGTCTGGCTTTTCTTTCCAGATGTAATCTATGTCCAACACATTTTTTTTTTTCTTTTAATCCTGATAATTCTCATCAAAACGAGAATTCCACTGCTCTGTCAGAGCAGTGGAACAGGCTGACCAGAGAGGTTGTGGAGTCTCCTTCTCTGGAGACATTCAAAACCCTCCTGGATGCTGTCCTGTGCCCCCTGCTCTAGGTGTGCCTGCTCAAGCAGGGGGGTTGGTCGAGATGATCTCCAGAGGTCCCTTCCAACCCCTGCCATTCTGTGATTCTGTGAAAATAACAATTTATTTCCATCAAAACATATGAAGAAGGAAATATATTTCCATTCTATTCTAATGCCTGGAATTTCTTTTTAAAAGTAAACTCCTTTTATATAAGGCTGTTATTTTATATGAAGATCCTACATCAGAAATGCAATGACAGAAATGTAATTTACAACAAGAAGGAAAAAAGACTGTTGCAACTTAACTAGACCTCAAATTAAATATCAATAACTTAGGAAGGAAATTATTTTACTTATCTGTGTCACCCTTGCCTTTCTCACTGGAAGAACTAGCTTTACCTCAATGCAATCATAAAATTGATAAGGTAATAGCAAGAAAACTGGCAAGTTCTTATAACATAGCAAAAGGTAAAAATGATTAAGTTACTAGGCTCTTGGATATTAAAGAGATTAATAGGCTTTTTAATGGCTGTATGAATTAATTTGCATGAATGATACCTGGAACTTGGAGAAGAATGAAAAGCTCTTAATGCCAGCCTAAATGATCTGTATTCTCTTAAATGGTCATACATTGAAAAACAAAAGGGAAAATCCTTTGATGCAAATGTCACCTTTACTGAAATTCCCAAGTTCATAGAAAGTCTAATTAAGGTGCTGGCCAAGACAGCACTGCTAATGATTTTCTAAAAGGTCTCATCATTCTTTGAGTGATCACAGGATGATTAAGCAAGGTTGTTTTAAAACAAATAGTCATTCTTCTGTTTTTGTACTTGATTCTGGTGCCACTGTGATTGCTAATTATAAGGACACTGTTGCATCTTCTTTGCAATCCTGAAAATATATAAGAGTTTCAACATCATAGCATTTAGCTTTTCCCAGATTATCTAGATATCTTATTCCATTTGTGTTCAAAGCTCACCCCCTGTTTTTGTCACGGTCAGGCACCTACTTCATCAATTCACTTATAAGGAATATTGACCCCTTCAGAGTTTCAAGGATCTCTTTGTACTTTCAGTCATCTAGTCAGATGTTATGATAATATTGTGATCCACAGGAGGTCTTATTCATTATCATCTTCACTTGTCAGAAGAACAGAGATGGCTTGAAGACTGTGTCACCTGAATACAGGGGTCTCTCTCCCTGCTTCCCCTCCTTTGTGAGAAGCAGTTCATACCTCTGAGTCACTGGAGTGACCTACTTAGGATGTGTGACTTGGTCTACACATGACCAGTAAGAGGAGGATGGGAACTGATGTATATGTGCAAAGTAATTCAACATTGTATGCATGCTGGCTCTGTGATAGGTAAATCATACAGAATAGGGGAGAAAAATCCATAAGCATTGGGGGTCAAAAATGAGGAAAAAATATCCCAAATAAATCAGTTCTTTGCAGTAGCATTTTTCTTCAGGTTTACTTCTGGTAAATGGGCTTCATCTGCACGGATACACCAGAGCCTAGTAAGTTACATTGTGCCTTTATTTTCCTTTTCTTCAGTCTTGATCACAAGCCACAGGGATGCAAGTCTAATTCTATATAGAACAGTGCTGAGAGCCAGAAAGGGTCTTTGTGATATTAGCAGACCCCTTGTGTATAGTGGCATCTTTGCCGTTACAGCTCTTTCCTGTAAGTTGCAGGTGACACTAGCAGCCCTGAAGCTGGAAACCGTAAATAGCATCATGGTAGCACCAAATCCACCTGCAGATTTTCTTAAACTGTTGAACAGCTCCAAGCTTGGCTAAGCTTTTCTGAGGCAGGTAGAGTGTCAAAAAAAGTCTTAAAACCTGCTATAAAGTTTAAGAACATAATTACAAAAGAGGATTTTGCAAGTTTTCAAGAAATGATTATAAGAGAACTAGCTTACAACCTAGTCTCATAAAAGGACTTAGAAGTTGGAGCCCTTGAATATGGATCCTGAGTTAGCACATAGTTTCCTAGGGAGAATAAGGTGGGAAGGGTATGAGGAGAGTGTTAAATGAGAGTTACTGCAGTCAGCACTCTCAGTGGAGGAGACGTTACCTGGCCTAAGAGAAAAGGGGTTGGAGAGAAGCAGTTCCTCATTTGGAAGTAGGAGTCATTGCACCTAATGGTAGATGTTTTGAAGGTAGGTAACTAGTCTGTTTTTTCAGACTACAGTCTGTGGAGGAAGAAGACAAGTTCCAGAGGCAGGTTTGTCCTAGCTCGTATTTAATATTTAGAACAGGTCATTCTTCAAAATGGCACCCAGTCCCAGAATCCCCTCTGAATCTCCAGCTTGACATGGATGTCCAGAGTGAGATACTTTATTGATTTGATTATTCCTAGATATCAGTGGGATAAACATATTGAAAGACCTGAAAGGAACCTCACTAGTGGCAACAGAAGAAGTCAGATCATACATGCCCAGGTATAATATTACTCAGGACAAAATCACAATTCTTTAATGAAGCAAAATTGTTACTGAGGGAATATGGCAGAGATTAGTCTGAAATAGGACTGACTTAAAAGTGAGTAAAAATTTCAGAAATTAATTCATTAATGACATTACTATTCAGAAAGGTATGAGGTCTGTTTATACATTCATTTTCTTTTCTGAATTTTATAGCAGGAACAGATTTCCAGCACACATCTCTGCTAAGATATAAAATCTGATAATAAATCTTGAGAACTACAGGCTAAAATTGCAATAGCCACTGCAAACTTTTACAGCCACAAATATGCTTTGAAATAAAATCTTAGTTACAGTGAATATTCTGTGCCTAAACAAAGGGCTGGCACAGGTCATCATGACAAAAACACTTTAATTTTTCATATTTTAGTGGTTTTGAATCAATATTAAATCAGTGGGAAAAACAGTTTTATGTTTTCTACTGCCAGTCTTGCTATCATAAATGTTTTTTACAAGTCCTTATTTCACAGCTTGTGTTTTGGGCCATTTTCCATCTACTGCTATGTACAATAAGAGAATTGCTTAGTTTATCTCACTTTCTGCAATAGGACCTTGAGAATCCCACTCTTTTAACATAATTTTTTAATGCTATGGCTATCTTATAGCTCTTCACCAAATGAGCTTATTTGCTTTTTTTTTTTTTTTTTTTGTTTTTGAAATTCTATCTATCAGGAAAAAAACATAATTCTAAATTTTTTGTTGAAAACACTGAACATATTTAAACCAAATATTTTAATTTCTGTTGAAAATGAACAGGCAAAAAAACACTGTTGCAGTTTTGAACATATTTGAATGATACTTAATAGGAAATACAGCTCAGTGACTTGTGTTGTGCTTCCTCTTTGCTGGCCAGACTTCCCAAATGGACTTCTTAATCACTGCTTCTTTCTGATGGAGAAGCCAAGACCAGAGAATCTTAAGAAAATGAGCAAGAACAATCTTAATCTCAATCCCCAGAAAATCTGGTAGTAACATTTGAAAAGAACAATTTGAGATTTAGGTTGGATTATTGCAGTTTATTTCAGACCTAAAAGCATTATGTTTTCTGCAGAATTATGCCCAATATTCAGTGTTGTTAATATTTCTGTGTTGTGAAATGCTACCCCTTCTCAGGCAGATCTCATGTGAGCTTGTTTTAAACTTTGTTGCCAGTGGCTTGGCAATTCATTTTTACAAGCTAAGATTTATCATTGAAACAGTCATGAAAAACAACACAGCTAGAGTACACAGCCTTTTTCCAATGCTTTTTTTGTTTCTTATATTATCTTATGAATTCTCATAAAATACTCAATGATATTTTTTCCAATAGACAGATTACAGTATTAAATTTTTGTTTCATAAAATATATAAATTTATGAATCTTAAAATTAAACCAATGAGTTTAAGAAGATTAAAAATAGGCTGTAATTACAGAGGATTGTTATAGATGAATAATTATACTTCTCTGCATTACCTCCTTACTTGGTGTTAAATTCAAGCATCTCTGACTCTTACTAGACATCCTAGGCATATGTCTGAAAATTCCTTAATTTACTCAGTGGCTTTCCCTTAGGATACTTTTCTAGGTCATAAGGCTGAGAAAATAGCCTTTTTTGGTAGTCTATGTTCATCTCTTATTTTATTAGGCTGTGTTCTGGCAGCAGATGTATTAATGGAATTCAAATACAGTCGACACATAGATTGAGCTAACAGACTCATAAAAGGCGCACTTACAATATGCTGATATCTGACCCAGTGTTATATAAAGGTCAGGCAAACTGGATAGCTTTTATGGAGCTCATTATTTAATCTTAATATTAAAGAGAAGCTAGCATGGAAGACTCTAATCAGGATTTGTAATTAAGTGAGAACATCATTCATAACCTGATTATAATTGCAGGGTTTTATAGCCCTTTTCCAGAAATCAGCCTCTTGCACAGTTGATGTAATGCAAGGGGTTTTATCCAAAGTATGTCTTAGACTGTTTGCAAATCAGTTATTAAATGCATTATATGTATCTTTAATCTATAGTGGCATTTATCAAATGTTGCCTCACTGACAAAATGTTACATACTTCCCAAACCAAGGTTTAAAGCAGTAAGAAAAAGAATAAAATAAAAGTCAAAATTATAATTGAATTAAATTATAAATGGTTCATACTCATATTTCATCCTCCTGTCACAAGTGATTTTAACTAAAAAGTACAAAGTAAGTAACCATCCTCACCATGCTTATATATCCAAAGTCTCCATTAATACACCTCCACAGTATTCCACATTAATTATATGTGAAGGGAGTTTGAGTATCATATTAGCTCAAGTATAAGTCACTCTTTACAGTAGAACGGCCCTGAATCTGATTAATCTGAATGCTCTTTTTAGCAAACTAGATCATAATAGCTCCCTTGGTACCATTAATATCTAACTTTTCCAAGATCAAGATATCTCAAAGATACTCGATTCATGGATTATACATCCATTAGGCTGAAACATTTCTACTGATGTATTGTGGTCATGCATTTATCATGATTCTACCAAGCAGAATATGGTGCAGAGTTCATACTGATTCAGACTGATTACAAAAAACTTTCCTTACAAATCAGTTGAAATTATTTAATGATATAATGAAAGTTGTAGTAGTTCCAGATTTTTTGTCAATATTTTGCATGATCTACTTCAGTATCAATGGCAGCTTTAGCTTAACTTGTTTACTTCATATTGCAATGCACTCAGCATTAAATATGTTAAGTTTACACTAAGTGTAAGGCCAGTTCTTGTATTTCAGTGAAGGGTATAATAATACCCAGGTGACAGAATAATAGCTTTTAAGATTGGTCTATCTTGATAGCTTGCAATTGTTCCAACACAATTTAAAAACAAACCTGGTAGGATTTTCAAATTACTGAAAGCTAGACTTTGACTGAGAGCCATCCCATGAAGGGGAGCAGAAGAGGAAGATGGTTTCTCCACATAACTCTGCTCTGGTAACAAGGAACATGGTTTCTGCAAAACAAATGGGTGAACAATATGTGGGATTGAGAGGACATAGTGTTCAAAGAAGATGATTAAATGCATTGAAAATTAATATTAAACTATTGCTAGTGCAGGCCACATGAAATTACCTTTGTGAGGAAAGTAAGAAGCAGAGGGGCCTAAAGAGTGGCTGCTTAGAGTATTTTTGGGATGTTGCTGGGATGATGCAGTCAAGTAAGCATTTCCCCTTCTTCAGTCCTTTGTGTCCCTGCTTGCTTTTTCTTTCCTGCTTTGGTGATTCTGGATGGATGTCAGATAAAGTAACAATTGTCAAAAGTAATCTGTCACCTTTTCTTATTTTTTGCTCCACAATCTTGTATTCTTTTCCTAAAAGATGTACATTCGTACATATATACATATCCAAATCCACAAAGAGAATATAAACTCCAAGAGAATCATGTCCTGACTGAAAGCCTAAAATACACTGATTTGTACATCTCAGCAGTACTGTAAAAAGAAGGTGCCTGCATTGTATAAGTACCAAAATATTTAAAATTACTAATATGTTCCCTGGATTATGACAATGGAATTCTGAGGTCTGTAGCAATTTTCTGCATTAAGAAACTGGAATTTTTTATTTAAAAGTGTTAAATTTTGTGAATAAAGACTCATCTCTCAGAATCACAGAATTATTTAGGTTGAAAGGGACTTTTTGAGATCTAGTTCAACTCCCTGCTCAAGATGGGTCTGCTAGAAAAGGTTGCCTGTGACCATGTCCAGTTGGGTTTTGAATATCTCCATAGAGACAAACCCCACAACCTCTCTGGGCAACTGATTCCAGTGTTTGACCACCCTCACAGTAAAGAAGTGCTTTCTTATGTGCAGGTAGAGTATTTGGTTTTTAAATTTGTGCCTATTGTCTCTTGTGCTGTCAGCAGACACTACTGAGAAGAGTCTGGCTCGTCTTCTTCATTCTCTCCCATCAAGTATTTGTACAGATTTATAAGATTTATAAGATCCCCTCTGAATCTCCACACCTCCAGGCTGAACAGTCCCAGTTCTCTCAGCCTCTCCTTCTATAACAGATATTCCAGCCCCTTAATCATCTTTGCAGCCTTTTGCTGGACTCACTCCAGTACGTCCATGTTTCTCTTGTATGGGGAAGTCCAAAAATGGACCCAGCACTCCAGGTGTGGCCTCACCAGTGCTCAGCAGAAGCAAAGGATTACCTCCACTTGACCTGCTGGCAACACTCTTCCTAATGCAGCCCAGGATGATTTTGGCCTTCTTTCACATGAGGCTGCATTGCTGGCTCATAGTTGACTTAGTGTCCACCAGAATGCCAAGGTCCTTCTCTATAGAGCTGCTTTCCATCTGGTCAGCCCTAAATATGTACTGCTGCGTGGGATTATTGCTTCTCATAGAATCATAGAATCATAGAAACATTAAGGTTGGAAAAGACCTCTAGTATCATCAAGGCCAACCGTCAACCCAACACTACCATGTCCCCTAAACCACGTCCTGAAGTGCCACGTCTACACATTTTTTGAACTCCTCCAGGGATGGTGACTCTACCACCTCTCTGGGCAGCCTGTTCCAGTGCCTGACCACTCTTTCAGTAAAGAAATTTTTCCTAATATCCAATCTAAACCTCCCCTGATGCAGCTTTAAGCCATTTCCTCACATCCTATCGCTTGTTGCTTGGGAGAAGAGACCAACACCCACCTCACTACAACCTCCTTTCAGGTAGTTGTAGAGAGCAATAAGGTCTCCCCTCAGCCTCCTCTTCTCCAGAATAAACAACCCCAGTTCCCTCAGCTGCTCCTCATAAGACCTGCTCTCCAGACCCTTCACCAGCTTTGTTGCCCTTCTCTGGACATGCTCCAGCACCTCAATGCCCTTCTTGTAGTGAGGGGCCCAAAACTGAACACAGTATTTGAGGTGTGGCTTCACCAGTGCTGAGTACAGGGCCATGATCCCTTCCCTACTCCTGCTGGCCACCCTATTCCTGATACAAGCCAGGATGCTGTTGGCCTTCTTGGCCACCTGGGCACACTGCTGGCTCATGTTCAGCCAGCTGTCAACCAGCACCCCCAGGTCCTTCTCTGCCAGGCAGCTTTCCAGCCACTCTTCCCCAAGCCTGTAGTGTTGCACTGGGTTGGTTGTGGCCCAAGAGCAGGACCCGGCACTAGGCCTTGTTGAACCTCATACAATTAACCTCGGCCTATCGATCCAGCCTGTCCAGATCCCTCTGCAGAGCCTTCCTACCCTCCAACAGATCAACACTCCTGTCCAATTTAGTGTCATCTGCAAACTTACTGAGGACGCACTCAATCCCTTTACCCAGATCATTGATAAAGATATTAAACAAGACTGGCCCCAACACTGAGCCCTGGGGAACACTGCTCGTGACCGGCCACCAACTGGATTTAACTCCATTCACCACAACTCTCTGGGCTCAGCCATCCAGCCAGTTTTTTACCCAGTGAAGAGTATACCTGTCTAAGCCATGAGCAGCCAGCTTCTCTAGGAGGATGCTGTGTGAGACTGTGTCGAAGTTCTTGCTAAAGTCCAGGTAGACAACATTCACAGCCTTTCCCTCATCCACTGGGCGGGTCACCTGGTCATAGAAGGAGGTCAGGTTGGTCAGGCAGGACCTGCCTTTCATGAAGCCATGCTGTCTGGGACTGATCCCCTGGTTGTCCTGCACCAAAGTTCTCAAGTGAGCACTTTGCATTTCCCTTTGTTGAACTTCATGAGGTTCCTGTCTGCCCAATTTTCCAGCCTGTGGCGGTCCCTCCGAATGCCAGCACAGCCCTCTGACTTCTCAGCCACTCCTCCCAGTTTTGTATCACCTGCAAACTTCCTGTGAGTGTGCTCTGCCCCAAAATCCAAATCATTAGTGAAGAGTTTAAAGAGTACTATACCCGGTACTGATCCCTGTACACCACTAGAGACTGGACTTTTTGCCTCTGATCACCACATTCTGGGCCCAGCTGTTCAGCCAGTTTTCAATCCACCACATTGTCTACTATCTAGATGTATTTCATTAGTTTGTCTATGAGGATGTTATAGGATATAGTGTTGAAAACCTTACTAAAATAGAGGTAAACAACATCCACTCCTCTCCCCTAATCCACCAAGCTCTTCAGCTCATGGTAGAAGGCCATCAAGTGGGTTAAGCAAGCTTTCCCACTCATAAATCCATGTTGACTACTCCCGATCACCTTCTTATCCTTGATGTGTTCTAGTTTCTGGAATTATTTGCTCCATCATATTCCCAGTAACCAAGGTGAGGCTGACCAACCTATAGTTTCCCAGATTTTCCTTCTTGCTCTTCCTGAAGACAGGAATGACACTTGCCTTCTTCCAGTCTCTCCAGACATGAGGAAGCAGAGCAGCACTGTGCCAAGCAGGGGAACCCCAATAACCCAGTCAGAGGTACAAGCACAAGCCCCTGCCCTGGCCCCTCCCAGGGCAACCCAGGAGAATGTCAGCCCCATGGATCTGGAGTGATACCCACCACTGTGAGTCCCTGGGAGAAGCTGTCCTGAGATCACCTACAGACTGGGGTGTCACCCTGGTGGCTATGGGCTTATTAAGGGGAAAAGAGCATTTGGGGATTGCACAAAACTTATAGTATGCTTAGGCAGGAACCAAAGGCAAGGAAATGAGGGATCAGGGTTGACTGAAGAGGAACAAATGTGCAAAAAGAAAGGGAAAGGACATAATAGTGCTTTGTTGGGTGTAAACAGTTGACAGGTCAGTATGCTTGTCTAGCCATTCCTGCAGCTGGTCCTGGCTTCTCATTAAATTCCATTTTAACCTGTTTTCCTGGATGAGGAACTCTGCATGCATGTGTATATGTGTGCATGTGTGTGTGTGTATGGGGGTCTGAGTGCAGCCACTGGAGTGGGACCAGGCCACAGGGACCTGTGAGTGCTGGGTAGACTCAGGTCACAGGGACCTGGGCACCCAGGGTACAGCACCAGGCAAGATGGGGTGCGTGAACATTGTGGGAGTGCCTGGGCCAGAGTGTGATTGCTGACAAACATCACAAAGGGCTAGCCAGGGAGTAGGGTAAGGCATTTGGGAGCCAAATACTGGAGCAGCCATATGTCTGGGCCAGATACCATAGAAAGCAGAGGGTCTGTGTGATGGCTACTGGAGGGACCAGGAGGCCCAAGCTGGATACTGGAGAGACCATGGGGCCTGGTGGTCAGCTACTGGTAAGGTCATGAATCTGGACTAGCTACTGGAGAGACCCGTTTTGCATGTATGTGTCAGTGCATTTTCCACTAATGAATTTTCACTGGTTTTGACCAGAGGAAGGAACAGGATGAAGCCATTGGTAATGTTTCTGTTCGTGTGAGTGCTGAATGTTTCTATTTTTGTGTGAGGCTGGCCCTTTCTTTGTGTATTTATGTATTGTATACATTTGTGCATCAGTGCCTATTAGGAATACATGTTCAGCCTCTCTACTGGCTGGGCCTGGGGACATGGAGCTCTGGCAACCCCACCTCTGTCAGGCTACTGGATTTGTCAATCCCTAACAAAAAAACCCTAGAATAGTTATTCTCCTCTATTCTAACTTAACCTAACAAATCTGGAGAATGTTGAACTTTTTAAAGTTTTTGTGATTTTTAGACTTAGCACCATGATAACAGATAGGTGGTGCTTGTTGACATAACATTGCGTTCCCCAATGAAACTATAAAACGTCTTGATGAGAGTTTACAAGGGTGCTTAAACATAATCCTACCATGACTTTGAAAGGTTAGATTGAATGATTACAAGCATTCTGTGAGAACAGCCAAGATTTACAGTTCCAGATATCTACAGTAACTTTGAAACCTTTGTGACAATGACCTGAGAATTCAAGGCAATCTGCAAGCTTCCTGATCTTTCTCAACTGTCATTTAATTAGAGAAGCAAGAAATTATTAAACCCCCCCCCCCAAACAGGGTAAGATAATATACAATGTATGTAACATTTTAAACTTATAGCATAGCTTGGAAGCTCAACAGCAGGTTAAAATCGTTTTGACTTACAGTGCTAACAAAGTGGAAAATGATTTGTACTTCCTTTGCCTTTTGTGGCAACAGCTTGAAGTATGTGTTCTGTTTCAGGAAAAGAAAACAAACACAGCAGTTCAGCAAAAGAAAAAAGAAAAGAAAGATGATGGCTAAGCCAGATTTTTTTTAAAGTGCTTACAAAGTCAATACTGAAATGTAATAAGTGACAGAGGAATATAACTATGCTTAAAAAAAATAAAAATCAGAACCTACATCATTCTTCTGGTAAGTGAAATAAAATATTAACAGAAACATCTGTAAAGATAGGTGAATTGAAGCACTGAGTAAAAATTAAGCCTTTGTCAAACCCTCTTAACATGAAAATGAAGTTCCTTTAACCTTGAAAATTGGCAGTTGGGAGGAATCCTAAAAGTCTGTAGTGTCACCTAAAGATTTTATTAAAAGCCATCTCAGAGGGTTGCCCAATGCAACATTAATGGCTGTGATAGAGCTGAGCTTTGTCTTCAGAATTTCTGACAAGTCTGAATCTGAAATACTAAGCTTTATTAATGAAATTGTACTACACAACAGGAGTGAGTGCCACCACTTGCAAATAGTTAAAATTTATCATTGCTGAAGAGCTGAAACAAAACAGCATCTGTAAGCCTCTCTAGATAACTATGCTAATCTTCTTAGGCTCTGTTGCAAAACAGCCAATTTTTAAATCTAGTATCATTATTCAAAAATGTAAATGAAAAATAAAAAATGGTGATCATTTTATTTCACTTATAACAATAATGTTGTTCTTAACTAGTGATCCTAATGGTTTCTTTGCTAATGAACTCAGAATCCTTTCCCTGGCCAGGCCCCACTGTGAGAGCTTCTTGTGAGATTTCAGTGGTGTATGCTTGACCTCGCCATGTGGTTTCAAGCATCCAGGTTTCTAATTGCATGCAGAGCAATCGCAGGGGAAGAGGGAGCAGGGAAGTTGGTGAGCATGCCTAAGGGAATGTGCCCCATGTCTTTTGGTGCAGTGTTCATTACCTGTCTCAAGGGTCAAATACCAAAGCTGTGAGAGGAGGCTGTATCATCAGGGCTGTGTCCAACCTAAGAAAGAGAGGACACATGGGGCTGGTGGCTCTGCTGAGCTCTGCTGGGCTCTTTCCTATCAGAACTCACAAATCACTCTGGGGACAAGGAGCTGAGGGTACTGTAAGGGTACATGGAAGGTGAGAGCATCTGATTCATTAAGGCTATCCAGTCAAGGAAAACCAGTTAAATGTAAAGGGGATGATAAGTGAAGGGGGAAATGATAAACAAAAATGTACAGTGACACAAACCTGGAAAGTGAGGGATAACAGAGACAATGCCAAGGATCAAAAGTCTCCAGATACTAGCTGATGGGCCATTAAGAAATTCCAGACACAGCTTTGGAGAGGGCCAACCTGAACTTTGTAACTCCAAATTTCCCTTTTATAAAGGGGAAAGGAGAGCGACATGATGATTTGGGGTATTCATGGGTGCCTGTGGGAGGAGTGTGGCAGTGCTGTGTGTTTGGAGTGAGCACTGAGCTGGTCCAGATGGTGAGCCAGGGACCTGTGGGGGAGGTAAGAGGGGCTGGCATCAGGGCAGGGGTGCTGGGTGGACAGAGGGGCCATGCTGGTATTCAGAGGAATCTGTGAATGTGTGTGTGCCTGTGAACCTGGCGAGTGCTGTGTGTGTGCCTGTGTTAGTGACCTTCAGTCTCTGCCAGATGAAGAGGAGAAGACTTGGATGTCTCTGCCTGTGCTTTATGTGAGCCTTGTATGTGAGTGTTGTTAAAGGCAGCACCATGTCTGGCAGTCTTTGTGACCAGCTATGTCAGTGTCCCCCCACATGTGTGTCCCTGTGTCCTCCCCGTGTGTGTGCCTCTGAGATAAGTGCTCAGCTTTGCTACTGGTTGAACCTTCCACCAGCAGTCTGCAACTGCCTGGTTAAGAAAGAGCATATAACATGGAAGAGACTGTCTCCTGAGGGAAATAAAGCAGATGCCATTATTTAAATTATCACTAGTTACTAAAAAATTTATGAGTCCAGAACCTTGGTCCAGGTTTTTGCTCTCATTGTTTCACTACAATGTCTTCAATAGTCATCTAAGAAATACCATTCTCTCCTCTGCCACCCATTCCAAGGATAGTTTTAAAAAAGGCAAATAAGGAACTGGAGGTTCCGTGAGTTGTAAGGAATGGTAGTGGTGATTTCTCTTAATATTAAGATGAACTAATGTGTCTGAACTATACCATAGAAACCTATGTCCTAGTTACATTAATGAAGTCCCGCTAATCCAGAGGATACCTGCAAAGCTGGGCTCTGCCATGCACTGCACTATATCCCTCAATAAGGTGATGTAATTGGAATCCCTTCACAGAATCAATGTGGAAAGGAAGAGCAATTAAGTAGAGTCATTTAGAAAAAAACAAATGTGTCTGTTCTTGACCTTCATTTAACAAGAAAGGAACTGTGTCACAACAGCGATTTAGTACAGTAGTTTCTCGCAGAAACTAACACAGATTATGGCAGAACATAATTCCAAATGAGAAAACATGTAACTGGACAAAATTATTCAGTATTAGACGGCAACTGACGCATGAATTACAGGAAGGGAGAGAGAGCCAAATTAATGAAGTGCCCTGGAAGAATTTCAAAAAGTAAAAGCTCAGGAGATAGTATTCTCTTAAAAGGTTGTTCCAGGATGGGCTGTTTAAGAAGGTGTAGTAGGATTCCATACTTTCTAAGAGGAGAGAGTAATTTTCTCCCTGTAGACTGTGAGTTGACTAAGATTTTAAATCTCTGCTTCTATTGGTTCTAAAAGAAGTTACCTGTAGGTCTTGCAGGAAATCCCTTCTTCCCTGTTGCCTCTGGGGGAAAAAGGAATGAAGAAAAAGTTTAAATGATTCTTTTTTTTCCTTTTTGTTCTAGGCATTAAGCAACTATATTGTAACTTCTATTCCTTCAGCTAGTGAAAAAAACTGAGACTGAAGTGGAGAAAGGAAATAAAACAGGGTGCCAGACAAATTGACTCTGTCTTCCTTCAAAGAAACTATCAGATCCCAGCTGGAGGATGAATATCAGTCAGTCAAATACTTGCCAAGCAATATTTAACTCATATAATCATACCCTTTCTTGTGCTGTTCTACAAGATTCATCGCTTTCAGTCACGTCTCTCTAAGCTGCATAGCTAAAATGTATAATTAAGGTTAAGCTGAATGAGCACCCAGAGTATGAAGGCTGCTAGAATGGTTAATATCAGGGCAGTCCCCTGAGATACAAGAGTGATGAGAAATGGTTTTCTTCTTCTGTCATACAATGTTTGGAAAAGAAACATTTTTCATGTTGCTTTCCCATGTTTGGAAAATAAATGGTTTTCAGCTATTTAGGAACAGTTGTGTTAGGTTACTGGCAGACAGTTGCTTCACCCTTTTCTGTTGCTGTCAGGCATTCTGGGCCATTAGTGTGAAAAGAAGTTTCTTAATTTCAGCAGTTTTGTCATTTTCCCAAGAAAGAGAGGGAATTATTCGCCCTAGGCCCACTCCCCTGATATCGCAGCAGAGGCTGTGGAAACCATGTAGCCTTGTAAATGGGCTGAGCAAGATGATGTTTAAAAGGATGCTTACAGCATGCTGTGCTTCCAGAATTTTGAGCTATGGCAAGGTACATGGATGAGGTAAGGAGCAGATGAAGGCAAAGCTGAAGTCTGGCAGCACCTTAAGCATCCAGGCGTGTGGAAGTGGCTGTTGGAAGAGCTGTTCCTGCAGACACCTGGGGCCCAAGTGCTTCTAGCCCTTGCATAAGGAAGGCCAGCTACTAAATTTTTTAACTGTGCAACAAAACACCATCTAGGGCCTCACTCAGTTCACTCACCTCTTATGCCAGACTAATCACACCCTTTTTTTAATGTTTAGCATCTGCAGTAGCCTCTAACTTGCTTTGGAATTGCATCTACTTCACTGTTGGTTAATTTGGAAAAAATATCTCAGTCAAGTTTGATCTCTCAGCTTCTGCAGCTGACTGTGTTTCAGAAAACAACCTGGTTCTGTAAAGCATTTTGTAAAAGCTGTTGTCTGAGAATGACTGGTAATAAAAGCGCAGTGGATATAAGAAGGCACTATAAATCATAGATGTGCAAATAATGAACTGCTATACTGAGCAACCAGCTCCCTAAGATCTTAATATTCCCAGTTCACACTGTGAGAGTAAAATCAATGAAATATTAAGTCCTTGAAATATGAGTTTGTGTTTTCTTCTTTCCTACAATATATTTGAGACAAATCTAACAGCAGGTGATATGGGTTAACATGACTATCTCTTAGGATAGAAGATCAAACTACACTACAAGAAAAAAATGGAAGACACTAAAACCAAGCCAATATAGAGGTTTTGATTGATAGGGAAATAGCCAAGTGGTGATGGTGAATGAAAGAGATGATGGGAGAGAGAAAAGACTCTAAGAAATATTTATAAATATGAAAGCCATACACTTATTTGTCATCAAACCTGTCATTGCTCTAGTTTTGTTCTGTTTGTTCTATACACTCCCTGTGTTACAAACACTGCTGTGATGACTCCATCAGGCTTTCATTGGAATCTCTCCTTGCCATCATCACCAGCACTTCTTGGGTGAAGCCACACACCACAGGGTCCAAAACTCAGCCATGGGTCACACAGGTGACAGTGTGTAGCACTTCTACTAGAAACAATTCTGTATGACACCAATATTCTGAAATGTTATATTGTGTTTCCACAGTATAACCCCTCAGTATAAAAAATATATTTCTGTATTGTCCATTTCAATATAGAAAAATACTGAAATCTAGAATGCAGTGTAATTTAACTGTGTAACTGGGAAGGAAACATGCAAAATCATGAAAAAAGTATTTCAGAAATTATTTCAAAAAAGATTTTTGAAATTCACAGAAAGATTACTCTGGATTTTCAGAGAGATGCATGTATAAATTACTCAGTTAATCTACCAGAAATTACATCTATTGTATAAATTACCCAGTGCATCTTTTATCTCTTTTTGATGTTTTTCCATTTGGCTACTGCTGTTACTCCTATTTCTCATGAGTTATCTTTACAATATTCACACTTGCTTGACCTTTTAGACTTTGCATAAAGAATTGTGAAATCATATCATATTATCCCAAAAAGGATTGAAATTCATATTTTTTTATGTGAATAGTTTACATTTAACACACCCAGCAATGTCTTTATTGTCTGAGAATGTAAGAAAAATGAAACTGAACAATTCAAAGTACACCTGCTGTACAGGCTATTTCCCTTCAGAATGATATCTCATGTCAGCATGGCTACTATGGCAATAGCCTTTCTTCCAGTGAGAAGACAGTACAAGTAATTTGCTCAGCAGCAAAGGAGCTCGGGAGATGGGTGTGATAGATTCAGATCTTCACTAATTATATAGAAATCATGTTTAACACAGTATTTGTAGATATTTCAAAGCCAGCATACTGAATGCCATAACAATAGCCTGCCTATTTCCACCCTTGTACGATGAAGTTTAAGTAGGTGACATTAATAACTGTAGGATGTACATTAAAGTCCAAATCACAGAATCACAGAAATATCTCTGTCATGCTCAGGGCTCTATATTCCAGAAAAGAAAGTCTGAGAAGTATAAAAGTACTAAGATGCCTAATTGCCCTTGTTTTTTCCTTCTGGTTTCTTACCTTGACATTATGTTTTTGACAAAAGAAACAGATTCAGCTGGTTCAGGCTGCCTGATGCTTTTCAGTTTAAAACCCCATGTTTGCTTTACTTTAACTCCGATTGAAATCTGGGTTGAAATCCTCCATGATCAGTGTCAGTTCAGAACAAAGCTTTGGAAGCAGTTCCACAAAAACTCAGGTTTTTTTTCTAAGTATGATAAGAAAAGAATATGTTGCTTTGCTTGTTAAATTATTCTTACTAGTTTCATTGAAAATCTTTAGTGCCTCCAATGTATTTGGATCTGGCAGAGGAAATTGGATGCCTTAGACTCTCAGATGGGGTTTCTGCTGAGTTGGTGAGAATATGACTGTCATAAGCTGCTTGGGCAAGACTTCTCAACATTTGTAATTCAGCTTTTTAGAGACACCATCTGCATTAAGCCTACATCATCTTTCCACCACATCTACCTGAGGGACAAGCTCTGTGTGCGTGCATGCAAATGCTATCCTCCTCACAGCAGTACCTTGGTGCCTTTCTGCGACTGAAAGGGGTCTTGCTGCTGGTGCTACCACTGTCCTGGGCACAAGGAATGAGGGTTAGGAGCTAGTCTCACTCTTGGCATCCTCATCCTTCCCGCAGACTCAGTAAGGTTAAAATCAGACAAAGGCTGTGTCCTTAGATTGTACAGTTAAAAACTTTGCATCATAAATCTGGAATTTTGAACAGGGCAAATGGCAGCCTTACTTCTTCAGTTTATTACTTTTCCAGAGTTGCTTACAATCCTTTTACCTGTTCTAATTTTGATGCAATATGTCTTTACACAATGGCCATGATATGAGCTAGACTTCTGCTCAGACAGAACCTCTCTGGTATCAGGGAGGAAGTCTTTATCTAATAGATTATTATAGGATTTGGGTTCAGATTTAAAAATGCAATAATGTTGCTGTAACAGACTTGGGAAATATTAAAAACAGGGCAGAGTACTTGTGATATCAGAAGCCATATAAGCTAAATGTAAGTTTTTTTTCTGACATTGTTTACACTTCTCTCTCTTTCTATGTCTATTTTACTCCTAGGACCATATATGACTTTTATTAATTTTCAATAAGTATGCCTATATCTGTTTAGTCTTGGTAAAAATTCTACACTGGGATGATTTTTATACTTCCTTTATTTTCCTATTGGTGTTTATTTCTGTGTTTTCACAAGAATAAAGTCAGAAATGAGAAAGTTAACATAAGCTACTTAGTTTTTCCAGCTTAGCTAAATCATTTTGGATGGTATGACCAGAAGTTAGACTACATCTTGATGTGTACAGTGGCATAATGGGGGCTTTTCTGATTTTTTTATAATACTTTTTTTGTAGTAGTATTCTGCAAAATTAATAATAAAGTCTTCTGATCATTTCTAGAATGAATTTTTAGAGAAATTCTTGTGCTGGCTCCAAGTTGTCATTCTTGAGCTGCGATATCCACTCTGGATCCTTATAGGTCCTTCTGGAAACATGATCCATATGTAATTGTGGCCTTAGACCAACCAAAAGCAGCATTTATCCTTTTTCTTCTGGAAGGGTCACTTTTGTCATAAAAAAGTGGTTTGGGTTAACCTGGGTAGGTTAGAGTATATTCAGAACTCCCTATAACTAGCCCAGGCTTGGAGATGCCAGTATAACATATTGATAATGTACTCTGGTTTCTTTAACAAAATGTTTTTACCCTGATAACCACCTGATAAGTATTGAAATAGCTTCATAGGACATCTGTGTTATGTGACATATGTTAGAGCATTCATAGGGCACGTTTATGCCATGCCACATTTGTTAGAGCATGTAAACAGCAAGTTCTCTCCAGAGAGAAAGGGAGAAATGCCAGGCCTGTGTGGTGTGGATCATATTGCAATCATTGCTATCTTCCTTTTCTATTCTACTTCTCCATGTGTTTTTCTCCAGTACCATTCAGTGATTCTTCTTGTAGCCCTTGCCAGAACCTATCAGCTCATCCTACCAGGCAAGCCAAAGTGAAATCTCTATACTCTTTTCACAATGATATCTGTCCCTGCAACGGGCAACTGATTCACTCCTAGTGTGTACAGCAGAACTGAAAAGACTCCCAGATTGGCATTTCTCACCCTGCTTATAGCTGATCAGGAGTGTGACAGGAATAAGATGTCTCTCCTTTTTTTAAAAAAAAAAAATTCATACATTTTCTAATGCTTGGCAATTCCTCTAGATATGTAAGCCAATAATTCCTTTGAAAACAAATTTTTTCAGTCTCTCCTAAGTTTGTAAAACATTTTGTATCAAAGTGTCAATAACTTTCACATAGAATATACCTCTTGATTTCATACAATTTTTAGATAATCATCTTTTCAAGGTCAGGACTGGAAATTAATGAGATTATTGAAAATTTGAAGAAGCCTTGCTTTCATTCTGCAGCACAACCTGCAACTGTTTCTCCTCTCTGCAGGAGATGGAAGCAGGCAGGACCAGCTCTTCTCAAGAGAAAACTCTCAAAAGCATTATGTCTACTACAGAACACAACATCCATCTTTGTTTACTGCTTTTTAAAAATGAGCTTCACATGAGGCTACACATTACAGAAGAAATGTTATATACCTACATGGATATAAATATATATATATAGATGATATAGATGATAGCTATAGCTATAGCTATAGATATAGATAAATAAACTTTGACTCTAATCCTTGGTGCAAATTTGTTATTTGAGCAGAGGCTTCAAATGTTTTATTTTCATTTCTTGAAAAGGGCACAATAAGGCCCAAGTTATGACTGCAAATGGAAGGATACATTTTTAAAGTAGGCCCCTGCAGCTTGGTGAAGTCACTTGCTACTTACAGTACAGGGTTTTTAAAAATTTTTATTGCAGTAGCAACAGCTCCATGCATAATGGTGGTTTACACTTGAATAAAGAATAATTGCAGATAATGGGTCTGTCAGCATGAACGGATTAGGGGTCTCAGCAGTGGTTCCATCATTGCAGTGAAAATACTAATTTAAAATCCTGTTTTCTTTCCTTTGACCTTATGCCTCATTACTTTAATGGCAATAAGAGTTAATTTGTGGTGGAGTTATTTATTTATTTATTTATCTATTGTGTTACTCTTCTTGGTATATAACGTTGCATTTTTCATAAAGAATTTTTATGTCTCTTATGGCATTTGGCATTTTATGGTTTAGTTCTAGGGAAGCTGACTGCTTTTTACCAGTTTGAGGGCTGGCAACTGAGCAGATGGTGGAAGATATGGGTAATCACTTGAAATGTAAGGGGAATACAAAGACTGAGGTCAAACCAGCTTCTTTGCAGGAAGACAAAGAGGAGAGATTCCTACTCTCACCTTTTCATGGTTTGAACACATTATGAAATGAGCTTTTCTAATGACTATTCTGCTATGTATTTAAATATATTATTTATAAATATACTGTGCATATTGTCTCATAGCAATTGTGTAGAATTTTATTTTTTCATTTGCAGTCTCCTATTTAAAAGTCTGAACTATCAATCATAGTTTTAGTTTCATGTATTGTTGCCATTTGAAAACTGTTTTGCATAGAAATTAAGGAATTAAAGTACACTCACAGGAACAGGATATTCCACAGCACATCCTGTGTGCATAATGAGTCTCTGTAGAGGATAGGAGAGTTCAAGGGAAGTTTTTACCCTCTGCTGAGAAAAAACACGTAGCATTTCATGCTTTGCCTTGGCTGTTGCTATCTATTTTACTTTCCCTGCAGATTCATGTGACTGAGTAGTATTGGTGGAGTATCTCTGCCACCAACTAAAGGAGCTGTAAGTGGAGGTCAGCACACTGTGCAGTATCTGAGATGGTGAGAAAGAGAGCAGCTGGATCTTCTCTGAGACCCTGCAGCTTCAAAAGCCTGAACACCTCACCTGTATTGAAGGAGAAGAAAATAGTCTGTGCTTATTGGGTTGGGAAATGGAGAGTCCCATGATGGTGAAGTTTGGGAGCTGGTGGCCCCAGGAGGGTGGCTCCCGCTCCACCTGCAGATTTGCAACTGCAGAATAGGACCAGACAGGGAGCTGGGAGCTGTGTCCAGTGAAGCGTCAAAGCCAGCTGAGACTGAGCCCTGTAGCAGTACCTTGATCCTGTTATAAGATTTAGTCTGAGTTAACTCAAATAGATTGTTCATAAAAACAAATTTCTGACAGTTTTATGACATACAGAAACTTCAGAGTGTAAAAAACCTAAATTAATATTTAATCCTAAAAGGAAGCTTTTTTAAAAATATTTCAGTTCTTATCTTTAAATTTAATTTCCTAATACTAAAATCTGATTTAAGTTTAGAGAGGTTTTTAGCTGAGTATGAACTAAAATATACTGAATAAAATGAAATTTAAACAGAGTCAAAGTGAATACAGATGTAACTCTCTGCTTGTAATATAAGATAGTGAGTAAAAACAAGCAAAGAAATTTAAAAATCCTTAAAAACCAAGCACACTGAACATTACATTGAGTATTTTAATGGCTGATCCACTTTTAAAGTTAGGAAGAAATTTCACTGAAAGAAATTTTTCTCTGGCTCTTAATTCTTTCCTGAGTTCAGGTAGTATTTATCTGTCTCTTAGAGGTCCTACAAACCTCTACAAACAAAAGAGGTCCAAACAAAGGACTGCTGCTTAATTCACTACTCTTCTCTTACTCTGCCAGTAGGAGAGAAGAGAGACAGAAAAACAAAAAAGAATGAAGGCAGCAGAAAAGAATTGTGGGAATGAAAGAAGCCAGGCCAGAGCAGAAAAAAATGAATCAAATTTCCAGTCAATGAAATGAAATGGAAAAGAGACATAAGGAAAAGTGAATAACCACAGGGCGAAATTGTGCTGCCTCTGGTGAAGTCAACCAAAGCGGCTTCTGAGAACATGATGAATGCTTAAGAACTGCAGGAATCAGTCCACAGATTGTCAGAACAGTTGAAACAAAGCTCATGGAGAGAAAAGGAAGAAAAAAACTTAAGGAGATTGAAAAGAGCCCGAGGGGAACTTGAGAAAAGGTATGTCTAGAGAGAGAATCAGTAAAAGACAAAAATAGAAAGAGACAGGCCAGATTCTCAGCAGAGGCTGACAATTTAACCCATTTTATGGGCTGTTCCTGTCAGAGCTGTATGTAGAGTAGTGGTAAATAAATGATAGAGTCATGACGAATTGTAAAATATATTACATTTAGCATCAGTAGCAGGGTAAAATCTATACAACTGATCTGGAGTATTATTTCATGCCACATTCTATTAGGGGAATTACTTTTAGTTTCTGGTACAAAAACATAACAGGTTCATATTTTAATTTTTTTTTCTTAGCATTAACTAATAGATTTGCTGTAAAAGTGTCAGAAAAGATGAATGAAATATTGTTTTTAAAAATTTATTTCTGATTTACATGTATGGTTTCAGTCCTCTTTACCTGGAATTTCTATCAGTGACTTTTTGCACATTAGATCTTTTGCTATGTGATAATTTGCAAATGCCACACAAACTACTGTTCTTTTTTGTAAATATCAATGTATTTTTCATCAGTCATTTGTTAAGATTAAGTAGACATAAATTACAGTTCAATGAAATAAACCAGTGTGATTCTGCTAAAGCCAATGGATTCACATGAATCCGTTTTACACCTATAGAATCATAGAATCGTTAAGGTTGGAAAAGACCTCTAGGGGTCATGGTTTAGGAGACATGGTAGTGTTGTGTTGATGGTTGGACTTGATGATCCTATCATTCCAAACATGATGTATCTTAGAGGTTATTTGTTTGTAAGTTTTCCGGAGAGAAAATCATATAATAAAAACATTCTGTAATGGTAAGTGTGAAAGAGGAAAAATTATTTTAAATGAGCAAATATGTGTTGCAAGCTTTAATGGCATTATGAAACAACAATAATTAAAAATTAATCTAAGTATCCTTACAGACAGGTTCAAATAGGCATCTGGAATCTAAGTTAATTCTGGGTATGACACCAAATTTGAGGGTGATCTGAAGTCCATTGAAATTGATAATAAAACTGTCATCCAATCATTAGATGCATCACGTTAAGAATTTTTGCATAGATACTAATTACTCGTAACTTTTAGAATCCCAGAATCTCTGAAAATCAGTCACTTATCTAGGCAAGAATAAATATGCATTACCGTGTCTAACTTCAAGCACTCAGACATGACAATGATGTTCACGATCACTTACCATGTCAAAAGTCCAGTGCTACTCATCTCTACCTCTTATTAAGTATTCTTGGCTTTTGCCAACAGCTTTGAACTGAATCCAGGAACTTAAGATTCCAGAATTAACCGGTATCTTAATTTTTTTTTTTTCATCTGTGTGTGTGTGTGATTCATGGAGAGGCTGTTGCATGATAAATGTTATCTTAGAGTAGTAGCTTGGTTGTTAGGTTGACATGCATGTGACAGTACTGAGGTTTCAATTATCTACTTGCATCAATCAATCTTTTAGTTTCCAACAATGTTGCCTGCAGTAATGTCACAGCTTTTCTGTCAGACATGAGAACTTTGCGGGAAATGTTATTCATTACAGCTGCAAATCTGTCACTGTGCCTGGCATGGCTTGTTAATGACAACATTTATTTCAAAAAGCCATGTTTCGCTTTGTTGCTGGAGAGTTGACTTTGTGATCGTAAAATATAATGAAATGCCAAGAAGATGAAGTGAATGAAGTTTGCCAAAAATACAGCTAAAGTGATTCAGATCTACTAAAAAAAACCCCGCACACACAAATACACTCTTTATGTTTTGTTGAAAACATTTAATCACTTACTAGGAGCATAAACATCGGCAGAGGAAAAATGTTGGTTAGAAGACAGTACATTGAGTGGCATACACAAACAGCAAGTTAGAGCTTCATTTGGCTTCTTCAATCCATAGTACTGGAAAGAAAAAGACCTTTCAATCAATCTTTTGAAACAAACAAGGATAGACAGCATCCAGCTCTTGTATTACTAATATTGAGATGTCATCTTTCTTCCCCTGCACCCTCTTAAAGGACTGGAGCATCTTTCACATGAGGAGAGACTGACACAGCTGGGACTGTTCTGCCTGGAGAGGAGAAGGCTCAGAGGGGAAGTACATGAATTCCTGATGGAAAGGAATGAAGAAAAGGGAGCCAGACTGTTCTTGTAGTGCCCACTGACAGGAAAAGAGGCAATGGGCACAAATAAAAAATCCCAGGAAACTCCATCTGAACACGAGAAAACAATTCTTTACTGTGAGGGTGGTCAAACACTGGAGCAAGTTTCACAGAGAGGTCATGGAGTCTCCATTTGTGGTGATATTCAAAACTTCAGTGGACATAGTCCTATACAACCTTGCCTAGCTGACCCTGCCTGAGCCAAGGGGTTGCACCAGATGACCTCCAGAGGTCCCCTCCAACATCAACAATTCTGTGACTCATGCATGTCTGGCAGTTTTCTGGAGGACTTGTCAGAATTGGAGCAAGTTCTGGGAGGGGAAGGAGTTAAAGTACATTTTTTCCCTGTGGAAGCAGAAATTGTGCCCATTATGCACATCCTAAGGATACAGCTTTCTTGGAGGAGGAAGAACAATCAGGTTATGATGGGATTTATAAGCCCACCACATTCCTGATACTGCTGTGAAATCACTGCCGGTACGTGAGATATTGGATCAGTTATCTCTACTTTTCACAGCAAGTGCTGTACTGACTGCTCCATTGGTATATGCTTAGACTGCAAACATCACAGGTCATCTTTTGTTTGCCTTATAAAATGCTACTGCCTATTGGTGTGATGCAAATAAAACACCACTAGCAATTATATTGTAATTCTTGAGAGATTTGTTGTGTTAGCATCAAGGCAAAGACAATCAAGGCAGGGAACACTAGGCAAGGGCACAGTATCATCTTTTGTCTTAATGGAAATATAGTCAGGCCAGATTACAAAAGATAATCATGTTGCTTTTTAATTTACTGATGTTGCTACACTTCCCAATTGCTTGTTTTCTTCTCTAGTAGGAGATGTTTTTTTTTTTTTTTTTTTCCCCCTTGGACTGGCAGGTCTCCATGCTGGAAATCCAAATCTCTCCCATATGCTGGAAATCCAAATCTCTCCCACGTTCTGGAAACTTCAGTTTCCCCACTGATTCAAAATGTCAGCCACCTCTCTGTCCCTGTACTGAGTCTGGCTGGAATGGAGTTAACTTCCTTCATAGCAGCCCATATGGTGCTGTGTTTTGCATTTGTGGCTAAGACACTGTTGTTAACACACCAGTGGTTTGGCTATTGCTGAAGAGTGCTTGCACAGCATCAAGTCATTCTCTATTACCTGTTGCTCCCCAAAGCAAGTAGGCTGGGGGTGGTCAAGAGGTTGGGAGGGAAGACAGCTGGGACAGCTGACCTCAACTGATCAAGGGATATTCTGTACCATATGACACTGTGCTTAGCAATAAAAGCTCTGGGAAAGGAGGAGGAAGCGGGGACATTCATGGTTATGGCGTTTGTCTTCCCAAGCAACCATCATGCGTGCTGAGGCCATGCATCCCACAAAGTGTCTTGACATCTGCCTTCCAATGGGAAGCAGTGAATGAATTCCTCTTTTTCCTTTGCTTGTGTGCACAGCTTTTGTTTTCCATATCAAACTGTCATTATCTTGATCCATGTCTTCTTGTCTTCCTTCTATTTTCCTCTCCATCCTGTAGGATAGGGGAGTAAGCCTGGGGCTGGATAGGTGTTTGGCTGCTCTCTGGAGTCAACCCACCACAGAAAGGGTTTCCGTAACCAGAAAGCAGAAGTGAAGTCCTTGCATCTTTTTATTGTTCTTTAAAACTTAAAATGACATTACACATGATTAACTTCTGTCCTTTGAAATATTGTTTGCAGTCAAAACCAAGCCAGCCACTTACAATTTCTTAATTCAGGACACTGGAGTACACTTCTGTTCAGACTATCTTTACATTTAGTATCACTGCCATTCCAGCTCCTCAGCTGATCTGTTTGTGACCAGCTGTTCTTTCTGAGCAGAAGCCCTGCAAATCCTAACTGAAATGGAAATGTTAAACTGTGTTTTTCCTTTTTCAGGTCTATGGATCCACACTCAAGGAATTAAAACCCTTATGTAGAAAGTGACTTTCTAAAAATAAAATATAGTCCCACCATATGGTTAAATTTCTATCAACAGTGGGTGTGAAAGCTTCAAACTAAAAACATGTGCAAACACTAGTGCATTTGCCCTATTTGCAGACACATAATGGATGAATGCACATCCAGTGTTTGGACATTGTAGCCCAGTGCAATTTACAATGATTGTGGATGCAATAAAGATCTAAAGTTACCTGTGAATTTCAAGTATATTTTTGAAATTTTCAGGTATCCTCTCTGACACTCTGACACCCAGGGACTTTCCAAAAACTATGATGTCCTTGCTAGTAAAAATTGGAAGTGACATCAAAAAAAAAAAAAAAAAAGAAAAAAAAGAAGAAAAAGAAAAAAAATGTGCCTCAGAAAACATGTAATTCTATATCGGCCAGAAGGAAAATACAAATGTTGGCTATTCACATGCTGTGTTTTAGAACACAGATTAATGTAGGGTCAATACATGTTGGGAAACAACACACCAGCGGAGGATGGAGATGGAGAGACTTATTAACTAATTGAATGAGGAAGAGGGAATTATCAGTAAATTGATGATTATATATGTTTTAGGTATGTTCTAGTGCTATAGCAAGGGCATATCACCTCCTATTCCTCACACTGCTGTCTTTATATTATCTCTGTTGTAATAGATGTAAGGACATTTCTCAGGACACAGAAACTTGCTCAAATACTCTTAGTGTAGACTTCAGACTTAAACACTCAACATGTGATGATGCTCATTAAGTTTATTTTTTTTTAATTTATGTCTGCTCATCTATTGCATATTCCCAAATTAAGAGAGAAAAAACCACCACAGAACACTTGAAAAATAAAAAGAACACCCATAGAATTTACTAAAAAACAAAATCAAGTGCAAAGTTTTAGCTATAGACGTCTACTAATTGCTTTTGAATTTTTTCTCAATATTGTAATGCTCATGAAGTTCAATAAGAAGTATGTAATCCAAGATTTACAATATAGGGCAGCTAGCAAAATCTGGAGATATAAGTAACTGTTAGAGGTTTTGCTTCTGATTCTTTGTCATAACCAAGAAGAAGCCATTTGATTTCAGAAATAAACTTTCTATTAGATTACATTAGATTGACCTCATATTATTTCCCTGTGTGGAGAGCAATCAATAAAACATAACTGGAATTTATGCTAGGCCTTGCCCTATGCCTTTACAGAAAAGCATAAGGGCATCATAGATAATAAATTTAATAAATACATGAGTACAAGAAATATGGAAATATTTCTATTCTCTGTACATAGAATGGAATTCCTTAAATGTTCTGTACATGTGATAAGAGAATCAAATGCAACCAAAATGAGAAAAATTCCTATTAATTACCTCATTTCTTGATTTCTTTTCTCTCTGGGATACCTCAAACAATTTAACATGTAGTATTATTGATCTCTTTGTCATCTGAGAATGCTGTCTTGTAAGCTTTTGAGCTCTCAAAGCACTCATTGTTAAATAAATAAATAAATATGTATTTATTTATTAAAAATGGTCAAGCTGAATAACTGTTGCTTGCTAGTTTCCCTAGGAGATAAACATGAACTTTGTCTAGACATGCTGATTGTAATCCATCAAGCAATGATTAAATAGTAATACTCTTCATTATTCAGAGAATATTAAAGGCGTCCTTGAATTACAATTAGAATTCTTGAAACACAAATCATAGAGAGATGTAATTTTCTACACCTTTTCACTGAAATAAAAGCTTTGTGGGAAGACTTAGGTGAAAGATGTACAGGCAGATAGCATGTTGTATTCTGCCTCAGAATTCAGCAAACACATAACTTAAAATAAAAAATTGCAGTTAGCATATTGCTCATTTCATACATAAATATAACCTACATTTAAAGGAAAAGTAAGTATAATGTTAATCAAGATATAAAGCAAAATTTTTGTGAACAAGGCAGCAAAAACATGTCCATCTTCCAGTAGAGGAAATAGAGAATGCTTCTACATGTGATATTGACTTTGAGTGGTTTTACATTTACATTGGGACTTATGGTTAATTTTGTAAAGTCTGTTTGAGGAGCACTCTTGCTTCTGATTCCTGAATATTTAAGAGTCAGATACATATCAGAATATACAGCATTTAAATGAGAAACTGCATAGTCAAGATGACTAAAATGTTAAGTAGAGCAGCTGAAAGCATTGGAACTGATTTTTACCTCAACTGTAATTTTGATTCCCTTGGAAAGTTCAATTTAATATGGGATTATTTAAAGGGCTGTAAATAGATATTACACAGTCCTTATATTTCAGTAGCAACATTGCTTCATGCTCTCTGAAAAGCTTTTTCATTACAATTCTGAGTGGTAGCTGACTGGTGACCATAAGTTAAGCCACTGTCAAGCCAGTAACAAAGTCCTGCGCTTTAAGTTTCTTCTCATAAACATACCGAAAGGAACTTCTCACATAGTAGTCATATATCTAGAAAATTAATGAATACACCACTGCAGTTTGTGGATATCACTGAATTATGTGGTCCATACATCATGGAATGTATAAAAGGAGCATGTGAGTAATAACAGTGTTGTTAAATATAGTCCATCCAATCCTCTAATTTAATTGAGTATCTGTAGGCCACACTGCCGTCCAGCCTTTACGGAGGACAAAGACAGGCTATGACCATGCCGTCCACCTTGGAAAAATACACATTCTTGTCCATCTTCTGCCAGCTTTAGATTCTGTTTCCTTATACTCAGAATAGCCAAACTACTTCAAGATATTGGCTGCCTCCTCTTCTCCGTTTTCCTAGTGTCCTTGTACTACATGCCGTTTCCCACAGAATGGGCAGTACTGATCCATCTTTGGATTTTTCAAATGCTCTTCTTAACAAGTTAGTGCTTTGTGCCCTTTAGTAAACTGCCCATTTCTCTAGGAAATTTGTTATGAATTGATCTCACATCTTGTGGCTGAGTTTGTTCCCTTGTTCAAAGTTGAATCGCTGCTCAAATAAGCTCTCCCGTTTGCTACTAGAAAATGCTAAAGGCATTTGATAACTTCTTAGATGACGTAGACACTGCCATATAAAGTGCTTTGCTATCACCTAGGGTATCTTTGTAGGCCTGTTCTTTCTTTAAAAAGCAGCAGACCTGTTCTTGGAGGATTGTTTCTGTTTGCAGATCTAGGAACCAATGTAGATTTATTTCCCAGAAATTAAAAAATAATCCAGCAAATCACCTTTACTCTGACTTGCAGGGCTGCCAACCTAAGCTTCATTTCCTCTCTTGTAATGTGTTAAAATGCACAACAGAAAACTTAAACTTGTATTTCTCTCTGTGGTTGTAAAAAGCGTATTTAGCGAGCTGAGAAACAACTTTCCTGTTTACAACACAGTGCATATGAATAAATAATCTGCTGACCTTCTACCAATTTTTTTTCAATTCATAATGAACTTTGTGATTCTTATTTCTAAGAAATATATCAAAATAACAAATCTGTTTCTAGTTATTCTATTTCTAGTCTATGCAATTTTCTTTTTTAATATGTTAGCCCAAGAAAGGTCATTTCCTAAGGGGACAGTTTTTGTCCCAACCTGGCTTTGTAGATGGCATAAACATGACAGTATGGTTATTTTTCCAGTGTGAGAGAATGAGTTACTCCAGGCAGTTGGAAGTCCAGATAAAATGGAAATGAAAGAAAATGACACACAGTTTACACATATCACTTTGCTGTACCCGGGCTTATTATCTCCACAAAACATGAGCAGGCTCTATGAATGTGTTCAAGTGTGTCTCTGTTTTAGAAGATCTGCCTTTAAACTAATGTGGGCTTCTCTCCAAGCTACTGCAGGTGACCTGTATAGCTCACTTCCTCAGTATAGTTTGTCATGCACTTTATTTTTCCTCAACCCCATAATCACCCTTCTTCCCCACATATTGTTTTTACAGCCTCGAAGAGTCCCCAAACTATCTTTTTTTTAGGATGCTGCCTGCCTGGCAAAAACAGCCTATTTCATCTTTCTACCTCAGTGACATAGCCCTGTAGAGGAAAAATGTCATTATTCACCCATATGCAGAGCCTTCAGGTGTTAACTCCCTGCTGGGAATGTCTTACCCAAGGACTGGCTGCTCAACCACAGCCTCCCTGCTCAAGGTAACTGAATCCCTGCTAAACCTGAGAGCCTACTTCTAGCCTATAAGCCTGTCCTGAAGACCCTCCCAGATTTTTGCTCTAAAGACAGTGAACAAGCACATGGTCTTCAGGTGGTGCAATTAGTGGAGATGTCCTCAAATCTGTGGCCACATTCAGTGACACTACTTTTATGTTGACTATCCAGCTAACTGTACAGGTTGATTGGCTGGATTGTTTTTCCAGGATCACACACAACTGTCTCATGGTTTTGTTTATAGTTTATGTTATGCATGATCATGTTATGTCAAACGTTATATTATGCATGGATTGTGCTATGGATCATGCATTTAGCTTGCTATTAATCACCTCTTTTTAGACCAGCAAATACGATTGACGTGACAATATAATAGATATGATCTTGTTTTCTGTGTATTGCAGCTTTCCATTTCTGAGACTTTGTTGTCTTCACTATTTTTTTGAACTACATTAAATACAGGAGAAAGTCTCAGAAACAAAAAAATATGAGAGCTAAATTAGAATAACTTGAGCGGAAAAGTATAGCTGTTGCTTGCAAATAGAAAGCTTGTTAAGAATTCTCATTACAAAAATGAGATCTAAATAGCCCTGGAATTAGTCATGGAAAGCAAAAGAAATGCTGTATAGATCATAGGAGTGCAATGTGCTTTTTCCAGATGGTTAGATCATATACTCATTCTCTAGAAAAATGGACTTGCTCTTAGACAATGTTGTTTGCTATTGTCATGGTTTAGCCCCAGTTGGCAACCAAGCACCACACAGCTGCTTGCTCACCTTCCCCACCCCAGCGGGATGGGGGAGAGAATCCAAAGAGCAAAAGTAAGAAAACTCATGGGTTGAGATAAGAACAGTTTAATAATTGAAATATAATAACAATAATAATAATAAGTGTAATGAAAAGGAAAACAATGAGAGAGAGAAATAAAACCTAGGAAAAATAAGTGATGTAACCACTCACCACCAACCGACACCCAGCTAGTCCCTGCGCAGTGATTGCTGCCCCCTGGCCAACTGCCCCCAGTTCATATTCTAAGCATGATGTCGTATGATATGGCATATCCCTTTGGCCAGTTTGGATCAGCTGACCTGGCTGTGTCCCCTTCCCTCCCAGCTTCTCATGCACCTGACAGAGCATGGAAAGCTGAAAAAGTCCTTGACTTAGTATAAGCACTACTTAGCAACAACTAAAACATCAGGGTGTTATCAACATTATTCTCATACTAAATACAAAACACAGCACTGTACCAGCTACTAGGAAGAAAATTAACACTATTCCAGTTTAAACCAGGACAACTATAAGAAACAACCTTAGGTGTAGCAAGGTATTTTCATACCCTAAAACTGCTTATGCATGAGAAGGTCACTTAAATCACATAAGCATTACTCAAAGTCCAGGCAATGAAAGATCAACATGAATGAAGCCACCTTCTCGAGTTATTTTATACCATAATAGATTTTAATGGTGAACCATTAAGTTCCTTGACCACGATTTCATTAATATGAACCAGATCATTGAAGTTTCTTGACTTAATATCTCTGAAATAATTCATATATTTTATATAAAAAATATAGTCTGAATCCAAAAATAGTCATTCATGAAAACATTCCTCTTTTCACCCCATGCTTCCAACACTTATATATTGCTTAGTGTTTTAGAAAAGAAAAATGTCTCTTGTTTCCAGTCTGGATTTTTCTTGATTCAATATGTGGATGTGAAAAGTTTATATAAAGGAGATGGTAAGCAGGAGAAGAAGTAGGCAGTGATTTTGCTTCCCACATCTATATATAGAGAGAGAGTCATAAAATCAGCTGTTAGCTTAGTATTTGAAAAATGAAATAATCATGACTAGTTTCCAGTCATTCTGTGATTTTCTGTGATTTTCCTCTAAAACTCCATTTTATGAACACACATCTTTAGCTGTAGACACCAGTTCTGAAGGTAATCAAAACACAAGGCATGAGGTCAGAAATGGAAGTTATATAACTTCATTTCTTTGGTTTATGAGTCTATTTAAGTGTTCAAGTGTTGCATTAATCTTTCAGATTTTACTTTTGAGTTTTTTTGCCTGTTAATGAGAAACTTTGAAATTTCCCGGTCATTTTCAGAAACCTTTAAGAACAGTTAGCAATTTTAGTCCTAAGTATATGACCCTGCATTTGGTTATATTGTTATATATGCTTAGTAAGAAATTTATTAAGAAATTTATGTTGTTCCATACCAGTAGCCGGGTTTTATTATTTACCACCATAAATCTTATTATTTGCCAACTTGACCACAAATACTTGTATAGATTCTGTCAGATGGTTGCCAAAAATTATAATTAAGAATTAATCTTTCCTTAAAAGTTATAAACTTTCTTTCCTTTACATTTATTTTTAAAGATATACTGGCCTGTTTTTAATTCATTTACCATTTAATCCATGCCCAATTAATTTTATATTATTTTAATTTTGGGTAGCAAGTAAAATTACACAGTTGCTGTGGCATATTAAATTAAAAATAGTGCTTTTATCAGCTACTTTAAAAATCTAAAAAAACCCCCATATTATGTTATTTTGACAAGATCTGATTGATATCAATTAAATTATTATCCTACTTTAGTTTTTTTAATTAATTGAGCTTCATACCAATTGTTCCATCCTTCTGCCTATAACTGACGTTATGATGACAGGATTATAATTACTTGAGTCACTATGTTGCCTTTTAAAATATTGGAAGAAAATTAGCTTCCTTCAACTCTTCTGGAGTTTTCTCAGTATTCCAAGATTTATTATGAATTAACATTACCTTCCAAAGATCTTCTATTTCAGCTCTTTAAAATTCTTAGCTGTAAAAGTTTAAGTTAATTATCTACTATTTGGGGGTGGGAAAGAACAGCTGCCCTAGGGAGTCCTTAAACTTTCCAAGAGTTCTTGCATTTAAAAAATTCTGTGCATTAGTTATATATTTTTCCATTGGGGCTTTATTTTTAGAACTATTTCCATAATACTGGCAGTTAGCAAATGATTTCCTAATAAATTAGCCTTGCCTTTTAATTTCCGATTTTCTCCTTAATTTAGAATTTCTACTTAATTTAGTACAGATCTTAGCAATAAATCAGGGTGTTGGTGCAGAATTTAGCTCTAATGTACTACATTGTTCACAGGGTCTTGAATGCTATAAAGAGTGCCCCTACTGAGTGAATAGCGTTAAGCTTACAAACTAAGGCTGAGAGTTTTGTGGGGTCTGCTTGTAAAATTTCACCAAATGCCGCAGAAGTTTGTTGTAGCTCTCCTTCCATTGCCTTCATTTCCACACAGTTGAAAACTAACTTGAATCTCTAAGGCTGTTGTTGCTTGTCTTGGTATGACCATAGAAAACATATTTCCCACAAGAAAGAATCCATATTTTCATTGCCACTTTTTTCTGTTCTTTTCTTAGTCCTTTTCTCAGCAGTGGGCATGCATGGCAGGGAAGATTCCCAAAACAGGAGCCATGGCATGCCCGGCTAAATATTTCAGGGGGTGACTACATTGGCTGCACATCAGGAAAAGCAGGTGAGCTGTACGAAGTGATCTACACCGGGAGAAAAACTGTTGGCTGAACATCACTGGTGTTCATCAAAAGTTGTCCAGGGTTTCATTTTAAGAATATGCAAAGAGAAACAAAACAGAAAACAAGTATTTTCTTATAAATGGAAGAGAACAATAATAAATGTATTCTATAAAATTATACTGAAGACTAAAAAATATAAAAAGAATTAGCAGTACTTTTCTGGTTAGGATGCAGTTGCTAAGATTTTAATTTTCATTCTATGCATCTGTTGTTATGTTCTTGTGTCGTGGTTTAGCCCCAGTCAGCAACTAAGCGTCACACAGCCACTCACTCGCTCCCCCCACCCCTGTGGGATAGGGGAGAGAATTGGAAGAGCAAAAGCAAGAAAACCCATGGGTTGAGATAAGAATAATTTAATAATTAAAACAAAATAGTGATAGTAATAATGGTAATTATAATAATAATTATTATGATGATAATACTAATAATAATGATAATATAATAAAAAGAAAAATAATGAGAGAGAGAAATGAAATCCAGGGGAAGAGGGAAAAGAAAAAAACCACAAGTGCTGCAACCACTCACCACCTGCTGACCAACACTGTCAGTCCCAGAGCCGCAATCACCGTTTCCCCCGGCCAACTCCTCCCAGTAAATATACTGGGCATGATGTCATATGATATGGACTATCCTTTTGGCCAATTTGAATCAGCTTTCCTGGCTGTGTCCCCTCCCCTCCTGACTTCTCGTGCACCTGACAGAGCATGGGAAGCTGGAAAATCCTTGCCTTAGTATAAGTACTACCTAGTAACAACTAAAACATTAGTGTGTTATCAACATTATTTTCATACTAAGTCCAAAACACAGCAGTAGACCAGCTACAGTGAAGAAAATTAACTATCCCAGCTAAAACCATGACACCTTGTTAAAAATTGAATTTATGTTTTTCCTTTTTAATTTAGACAACGTGATATGTTTCCAGCAAATGTATAACTTAAATTTTGTCAGCACATGGAATATTTCCTCCATTTTATACAGAATGGCTTGGATTGGTAAAATTAATTACCATAAGTGTGGCCATAATAGAATAATAATATGACCTTAATAATCAGATTTTAAATTCCTCTATAATGTCAGTTAAAGAAAGCTTTCATTTCCACAGATGGTATTTTCAGAGCTATTTTAGATGTAAAATAAAATGATGGAAAATCCCAGCTGATATACATATCTTTTGTTTTTTTTTATTCCTGGTTATATATGTGAAAATCCTGGTATTTCTATTGTACATGGCATATGCTATTACTGATTCCATTTTCAGCAGTAATATTTTATCTTTTGAGGCTTGTATTATTAGAGAGCACATCAGTCCAAAAGAGATTGTCTAACAAATTTCTATCTGTATCTGTTGTGGCTCAGATGATGCTTTCTCTGCAGCATGTCCAGTTGTCGCTGTACTTGATGATCTTTCAGGCTTACAGAGCACCTGATGCTGTCACTAGAAGGTACATGTTCTCCCTGAGGCATCACATCAAATAGGCAGGGTGGGAAAAAACTGTGCTGCAAGACTCCTACTGCTGCACTGCACTCTTAAGCGATGAAGTGTCTCCTAGAGCAACTGGCCTGAGATGTGAATGTATCTGGTACAGTGGAACAGGCTTGTGGTTAACTTAACACTACCCTGGACCCTTCCCTCCATCATCTTCCCAACTTAAAATCTTAGGTGTAAACCTTCAATTTAGAGAACATCAGTCCCTATAAAGAATGTTGTAAATTTCTCTGCTGGCTGCTAAAAACTATATTCAGTTTCCTTAATTGTGTTTTTATCCAGTGGTTATGAAACATTTATGATTTTCTTGGGACATAAAGTGATTATAAGACTCGTTTGATACAGATATGAATAGTCTCTCAGGTATTTTCAATGTCTGAATTGAATTTTCTTGGAGATACAATAGATATTAAGAAGACATTAATTTTTTATAACTACTGGGCAATAGTGAGAACAAATATGACAAGACCTGACATTAAATACTTTTTTTTGTGGGTAATGAGAAATGTTCCTGTGCAATACATTGGGAGGTAAGGGATGCACCGACAGGAGACTAACAAATGTATGTAAAGGTAGACTTTATTTTCCTGTTCCTATTTAAGACCACCACATGCTATCCAATTAATAAATCTTGCCTTGTTTTGAATTATTTTTTTCTCAGAATAGGGGAGATGTGGGCTTCTGCCTTGACTGTAGGCACCTGAGATGTATCACTAAGCTTAGAACTGGAGGGTCCCAAGGAATATTAATGACCTATGTATTTGTGCATTGTCCCTGAAAAGGACATAACAATTGTCACCCTCAGCCCAAATGCAGAACACAGCTTCCCCTCCCTAGGGGGTATCTCTGGGGGACAAACCCACTGTATATTGATTGGACTGCCTGGTGTCACACTCTCTTTGGACAGAGGTAAATGAAAGACCTGGGGCCTGATTCAAATGAAGCACACCCAGCTTGATTGAAAGACTCCCCACAGGCTTTGGATCAAAACTTTCATCTCTAGAATGATATACAGGCTCTATTCAGCAGCACTAAGTGCAATTTGTAGAAGAAAATAAGTGTTTGCTTCCACCAGGTAAGGACAACATTGTGGTAGTGTCCGGACCTTGACAGCATCAGTGGTACCAAATAGGAATGTACCGATGTATCACATACCCCTTGGCTTGAATTAGACACATGTGAGTGAAGTAAGATGTGATTAGTTGTATTACCAGAAAAATCTGTTCTTGTGAAGCGCTGACTGTTTTTTTTTTTCTTTCTTTGTTTTGCTTTTTTTTTTCCCTAAAGCAGGAAAGTAACTAAGCTTGTACCTTGATCTGAAAATTTAATATATAAAAAGGAAGGACAGGAATTTTTCTAGTTCTATTCTATTTAGATAAGTAGAACTAAAGAATCACCATTAAAACTGAAACAGCTGGAGTCCTCTTATTTCTTTGAACTTGTGAGAGACAATTTTCTTCCAAGCCTTTAAATTAAATATTACAATTTCTCAAATTGTCAGAAGAAAAAAAGAACACGATCTCATTCATTGTGAAGTTGTCAATATGCTTGTTTTTCCCATTTTGATTTTTATTCTTATTATAGCAATTACCTTCAAAATATATAATATTCACTTTCTTGACATGTGCTGAGGGAACTATATGACTACCTAATGGGTTCTGAGAAAATCTAAACATTTCAGGATTTTTTTTTTCCTATATGACCTTTTATATTTTCATTACAGTCTCCCAGTTACAGTTGTTTAACATAATGACAAACCTTTCTAAAGATTATTTTTCCAAAGACAGTTGATCTACTTAGAGTAATATGCTGCTGTCACTCTAATTCTGTTTATTTGTTTAATAATAGTTGCACTTTTTGTTATACTTTTTGTGCATGAAAGTAGAATCTATTTTAAAGAAAAAAGAACTTAAGTTTATGTGGCAGAAAAATGGTGTATGTAAATTTAATGATATACTTTACTGGTCAAGAAGTAATCTCTTAACGAGGAAGAAGTAATTACAGTGTTTCAATGCAGCCACAGTTCATCCTATCTGAGAGAAAAGGTTGACTCAATGAATGGATAATGAAGACAAGCAATAGGAACAGAACCTTATGCTTTAACAACATGCATAGCTGCAGTGGTAAGAGGTGATGTAACATAAGAGGAAGAACAAATTTCCATCCAAGCACAAGGCAAAATTGTCCATTCCAGAGGCATCTAACTGCCTGTGGGTTGTCCCTGTGTAACCTCCAGTGAAGGATTAGCAGAGAAATACTGGAGTGCTGCTTATGGGCAAGTGCATTATGTACAAGTAAGGGAAGAAGGAGGAATATAAATAAGCATATTCCTTCTTCCCATCATCTGCTGTCAGCAAAAAAATTTTAGCAAAAGGGATGTTTACTGTGATTTAGCAGCATCAGGAAGTAGGGATTGACCTGATTATAGCAGCAACTCTCAGGCCTCAGCACTTTTGTTAATCATGTAAAAGCCTAAAGATGACTTGGGAAGTAAAATTTAAGCTTCAGGGTTTGAAAGTTTTGACTGGAGAGTATCTTAGCTGTGGGACTGGGACTGAGCATGCAAGCTGGGGAGGGTAAAGCACCAGACCTACTGTTTAGGGCAAAGGCAGAATAAACAGGACTGGGAAAATGAGCCGTGGTGAGGCAGGTGTGCAGTGCAGAGCTGAGATTCATATCTGGGCATGCTGGAGGGGAGACTGCTGAGCAGCCTTTTTGCTGGGGCTGGGATACCTACTGCTCCTGCCAACTGCCTCTGACCAATCTTCTTCCTCACCAAAGCAGTAGCACTGCCTTGAAAGCTCCAGTGCAAGTTTGCTGCTCAAATGAAGTAATTTCTAATAACTGGGTATCCATTTTATCCATTTGTCTTTCTTTTTCTTTCCAGTTACACAGGCTAGAACTTGAATAATCATACATTTTGTTCAGGCTCATGTTCAGGTATACACTGTTATACCATGATATTTCCTCAAATGTTCCTCAAACATTTAGGTAATTATTGCATTCTCAGGTAGGTGTTGCTAGGGGTTGTAAATAGAAGAAAATGTGCTGAGAAAAAGATTGCTTAAACATAGGTCTGCCTGTGCTGACACAGAACTGAGCTAATCACTGCCCAACACTATTTTGTGCAGTGCTTGTACAATGAAGAATCAGCTTATCTTGGAGCTTAAGATGTGACTATGACATTAGTAATGTACAATTACATTATGGTAATAGCATCATTTTTATAATGGCTTTTAACCTATGATTTCATTTAAGAATTTCCAAGACACTTATTCCATACACAACCTCCTCACTGAATTTTATGTACTGGGAACAAGGTATTTTCAGAGATAGGCTCTTGGATTCATTTTCTCCCTGTTCAGACAGGAAGAGAAATTTGTTAACCGCTTGAACGTTTAACCATTTATTATCATGGTATCAGATGAACTTGGAATATTTGTTACTTGCTTAAAAGAGAAGTAATATATTTTTCTACTAAAAGGAGTTTCCAGTTAATAACTTTTGCTGATCTACACCCCAATCTACCCAGACTTCTAACTTGTTTAGTCCTTTTGACCTGAGCAGGGTATTGTACAAGTAATTATTGTCCACATGATATGAATTGCCAATTTTAAGCATTTTTGAGCGGTTGCATAAAGATGACAGTAATTCAGTACTCTGTTACTGCTGCCACCCGCCTGAGCTAGGAAGTCTCTATTTCTGAACACGACAGCCCTGTGCTCCCATACTGGCTGGGGAAGGGTATGTGATATTTATCTGGCATTTGAGGCAAGCGATGCTTTTACAGGGAATATTCTGTAATGTTCAGGTTCATAACATCCTTTTCATCAATTCAGATAGTGGTTTTCTGTTTCAGTGTATTCTAATGTGAAGGGATAATCTTTCATTTGTTATCTGTAAGAAAAAACACAACTGAATTATGGAATTTTAATGTTATATTATGAACATATATACAAAGTCTTGCAAAAATATCATCTGGAAAAATCATTACTGTGTCTAATTTAAAAAAAAAAGCATTATCACTGAGTAATATTATTTTCATCCATTTGCATCTACATATTGCAGCTATGCACATTTTTAAGGGCATGGAGAGACTAATTTTTCCACATGAGTGAATACTCAGAGTTACGTGTAAATAACCTGGCAACTTGCCATAGTTATGAAATGACTGCAGCCCTGACATTTTACCGTACCTGCTTTTAGCATTCTGTTTATAGAAAACTATAAACTTGTACAAAAGAAAGGGGAAGCTGACAGAATACCCTCAGTTACAGCGCTAAAGAAAAAATTGCTTCAGGAAAGCCATTTTGGAAAACCATTTCAAAGGAACAGAGGAGGCACAAAAAATGATAACTTTCTGCTCCATGCTTTACAGTAAAACTGCCTACTATTTCATTCTGTCTGAATCTGTTGATTTGTTTGTGTATTTCTTAGACTGAGCCTATTTTTTCAATATGAAGCAACAATCAAGGAGAAATGGCAAAAGAATAAGTACAAATAAATGAATACTCCACCTTTAAAGAGCTGCCTTCTTTATGGGAATTTTGTTGTAGACTTTAACAGAGAACAGAGCTAAAGGACACAGCTCCATACGGCAGCTGAAATAGGAGCTGAAGTGAATACAGTGAAATACTACTGAAAATTAACTTCCAGGAAGATATCTCTCTACATCATTCAAATTAGGTACTACAATGTTCTCCCTTGTAGTCATGAACTTTACCAGAAGACACACTTATTGTTTTATTTTTCTTTTCCTAATGGCAGTTGCATTGTTTTTCACTCTCTTTCCCTTTTAGTCTCTCTTTCTCTCTGTGTATATGCATGCACACACTCACACACAGAATCTTCTGAAAGAATGCTAGAGCACTCAAGTAACATCTAAATGATGTTAATATTTATTACTTCTGCAATAGCAGCATGCAGCAGGTCTACTCAAATACCTGAATATATAGTGCCATATGCTATAGAATCAGAATAAAATGCTTTTCTGTGCCTCCAAGACCTTCAATGTAAGTAAATAATTTGTGAGTCAAATATATGTTTTTTTACTGAAAACAGCTGAGTGTGACAGGACAATGGTCTTCCAGCTGAGATTTATATTTAAGGTAGGTTTTCAGACAAAAATTCCTAGTTGTACAGATTGTAGGATTAAATTGGAAGGAGCAGATCATCTATGACCAGTTTAAATGGAATAGCTGGAAAACTTGAACAGGAGTTAAGTATCAAGTCAATACGAGGACATGCTCCTTATATTTGTAAGGAAAAGGTGGCTATTTACAGATATTGAAACTATAGACAGGTAGTCCAGGTTTGGCTGAGAATTAAAATATGTATAACCAGGCCAGGGAGACATCAACCCCCTGGAAAACCTCAACTATATTTTGTAGTGCTACAGCTTGCACAGCACTCCCCAGTCCTAATGAAGGATTAAGGACTACACAGTCTCCCTTGCAAACCAGTTCTTGCCAACAATAAGGTTAAAACCAGCTGTTATTTTGGAAGTTAACTTTAATTTTAAGAGCAGTTAATGAAAAATATTATAGGATCTTGAGTAGGTGATGGAGAGCATTCAGAAGTTTCATATTAAGAAGATAAAGGCAGTACCAGAGGGTGGAACATTTCTAGTTCATCATAACTTAGCAACTGATTCATTTAAATAAGATTAGAAGAGGTGTAATTAAATAAAATAAGGAATTATTCATTGATTGCACTTCTTAGAAGAACATATTTTTTCCCTAATTCATTCACACCCAACATAACTTCTTTTTAAGATACAAATAAAACAAATGTAAAATTGATTGTACAAAAAAGCATGTGTTTTATGTGACTTTAACTAAAAGGCAGCCAATGTATTTGCCTAATGCAATACCCCACACTACTGTTATGATTATAATTTCCTAGAAGTTCACAGGTACTGAATTAAACACTTCTTTTCTGCAGCTACGTGTTTAGAAATACACACAGTCTGACACTGCCTAAGACTTTTTGTTTCAACAACACATACTTTTTCTCCCTCTGATCTGGAGACATCATACAAGATCAAAAGAGAAGATGAACTACTTGATGGTAACCTGTGCCGCGGGATGTTTGACTTGCTTCCTGGCCTCCCCCGCAACCCTCAGTGTTCAGAGCTCGACAACTGCAGGAGCGAGTGATGCAGAAATGGAAGTGACTGATCCAGGAGCTGGGGAAGATGCTTGTCATGTTATCAAGGTCTTAAGAAGAGTCAGCAGCAGATTTGGCTCTGGTTAAGGTGCTTGAAGTTTTCCAGCTAACTCAGCCGAAGTCGCATCTTAAGGGAGAGGCTGTGAGACTGCATTTCTCTTATAACATCATTTTAGCCTCTACTCCAGATTAAGTAAAAGAGGCATCAGGTATTAGCCAATGATCTTTAAATAATTGCTGTATAATACATCCCTGTTTTGAGACTTAGTTTTTTTTAAAAAATAGTTTAAACCCTTTTAGTATATTTAATGAAAAATTATGTTCTCCTTTTAGCTAAACATTATTCAGAAAGAGGCACACTGAAAAGCAGAGAGCAGAATCCTTAGGAAATAAATTTCATCTTGATTACTGAGTTTTTCAGGCTGATTTTTGAAGTGGCAAACACTTCGCACTGTGCTTCAACAGTACACAGAAGCATTCCTGTTGCTTTCAAGAATGTACATACTACTCCAAAGGTAAACATGAATACAATTGGTAGCAAGGTCAAAGCTATCATTACAGCATGTTTTATTTCTAAATACTTTTAAAATATCAAAACATTTAATGTAAATATTTAAATTGTATAATTGATATTTCGTATTGCAGGAAACATTCTCTGTAGAATACAAATAAGAGCAGAATCAGCTAAACATTTGGTTTTGTTCAGTCACAAACAGAAAACTTTCCCAAATCTGGTGTGTCAGCAGTCTTCAAATCCTATTTCTATGCCTGCAAAGGAAAAAAAAAAAGACAATAGAGACAATTAAATTTATGCTTTGTTTTTTTGTTTCCTCTCATGGAATTGTATTTAAAAGAATTAAATAGATAAAGCATATCTTGGTTTTCAAATCTGGTCCCTTATTGTCTATTTTTTAGATGCTCATTAAAGCAAATTCATCAATGCAAGCAGTCTCCCTCCACTTGTTGAATGTAGATATGTCTGAATGTTTAGCATATGACTGTTGAATACAAATATGTCATATAAATACATTTTCTTGTGACAAAGGTAATCCTGATAGTAGTTAAGTCTTCTCTGGTAATTTCCCACTCTAAGCAATAACCCAATAATTTGAGTTATCAGACTTTTTAGTTGAACAAAATGTATACTCTGGAGTCCATTGACTTCAAATAGAACCTTGCAAATTAAGCCTGAGATATAATGATGTATTCAGAAAGAATATAAATAGTAGGTTAGTCACTCCTCAGTGAATACCATGAATAATTTAGCTTGCGCCTTACTATTCACTACAGTCAATTTGACCCATATATTATCTCTCAGGTACCAATCAGAACAAAAATATTGCTTTCATTAAATTTCATTATAGGCACTGTCATTCCATTTCTTACTCCACTTTAGAGCAGTACTTCAAAGCAGACTAAGAGATTTTAAAAGTTGCCACTGATTTGTCTACATCACTTTTTCACTTTTTTATTGGCTGCAAACAGAATAGTTGGGAAAAACAGGGCATACTGGAAAAAAATTCCAAATGACATCCTGAACACATGCATTACATTTATAATGATTTTCCATTCTTAAAAATATGGCAACTTTTAGGAATATGTCACCTACTTCACATTTGCTTTTTCCTGAAGAACATTCCTCTTGCTTTTGATGCCATCTCAACTGAAAATTCAATCCTAATTTTTGGCTAATCCTTTACACTTTTAATTCTGGACATTATCAACATGCACCCGTAAGATTTTACTTGCCTGGAAATGAATGCAGCATTCTGGAGTGCAGATCTGTAAACAGGAAAAGGAACATAATAATTTGATATATTAATATTACAATTGTGGCAACAGTGTTGGAACGAGCATCTTGAGTAGATTTGAATATAAAAGTAGATCTGTAGTGAAAATGAATCCAGAACTTAAGAAATATACACTGGTGGAAAAACGAGAGATATTTCTTATTTTGAAGATTCAAAATCTTATTTTGTGCTTTTATTGTGAATTAATACTGATAATACTACAGTGTAGTCAATATGAGAGGATTTGCCCAAATTTTACTACTACTACTACTACTACTACTACTACTACTACTACTACTACTACTACTACTACTACTACTACTACTACGATCCTGGATGATTCCAGAAACAAAATTAATTCTAGGAAATCTTTCCAAGGATATTTTACCTTAACATATACATACATATATATGTTATTATTTATATCTTAGGTTCCTGTTTACATAGCATTCTTTATTTAGGTCCTTTCTATGAATGAGGTCACAGGACCTTGTCTGCTCTTACTCAGTACAATAGCATAATAACATTTTGCAGAACTAGAGTTTCTAAAACCCTGTGGAAAAATAAACAAGTAGATAAATCTCCTGGCAAGTCCTAAAAGGCATGTTTTGAAAAGGTCAGGACCTAAAAAATATTAAAACTACTCATTATGTTTTGGTTTTGTCAGGATAATTTCCCTTGGTCTTTTGTTCTCCTTGCAGGTTCTATTTCTGAGAGCTGGCTCTTACGGTGAGAAAAAGTGGTCAAAACTAAGAAAATATTACAGTTCAGCAAATGGGGAAATGTTTGCTAATGACATTAGAAGCTTTCTAAAGCTGCTAACTTCAGTCACCACAGAGTTGTTTTTTTTCTACCCACAGAAGGTGAAGGTAGTTTGGAAGCATTTCAGCAAATTGGACACAGAAGTCCATTGTTCCAGCTTCTTCTTGGACATACATTGGTAGGATGAAAAGCAATGAACACAAGTTGCAGCATGGAAATTCTGATGAGGTATAAGGAAATGTCTTTCACTGTGAGTGTGGTCAAATACTGGAAGAGATTGTCCAGAGATAATGTGGAATCTGCAACCTCCATCCCTGGATATACTCAAAACTTCACTGGACCAGGTCCTGTTTTGAGCAGAGGATTGGACCAGCTGACTCCAGAGATTATAAATTAGTCTATGTCTCTAAGAAACTGTGATTAACATTTTATTTAACTGATTGCCTAGACTTGTGCACATTGCAAATAGGTAGATAACAGTTTGGCGTATACCAGAATGAAAACACTACAGCAAAGCTGCAATAATCCTAATGATATTATGAAAGTTACATTGCTCAAGCACATGATATAATATTGCACTCAATCAGATATTGGCTATCACAATGATATGTTTGTTGTCAAACAAACATATAGTTCTAAATTGTTATCTTAATTTCAGCCAATTACATTTTTCTAATATGGTTAGCTCTAAATAAGTCTTTAATTTTATAATTTCTGACTATAAACTTTTCATATTTGGCAATACTACATTTTTTACGGTTATTTCTTTTGGTTATTTAGGACTTTTGAGGAATAATCCTAGCTATCCTTCTTACAAGAAACAGCTCAGAACCTGAAGCAGAAGCCTAGAATACTGTATAAGATTTCCTGAGGCAGATCCTGAAAAAAATGAATGAAAGCTGAAGAACAGCATATTGCAGCCTTTCTCCTACTGTTAATAAAAATACCTAGTAAAAGAGCAAGTAGCATGGAAAAGTAAACTCCTTAGAAATACAGAGTAAGCCAGACACATTCATGTGCATATCTCAAGTGAATAGGGAGCTATCTGCCTGGCAGGAACAGATGTACCTTTCTCAAATCAGAGAAGGGAGCAATGAGGGCGGTGAGACTATCTTTACCATAGATTACCACAGATTCAGTAGGAGCTGAATCAACAAATCATAATGTGATCACCTATGTTGAAAGGTGAATTTTCATTACACTGTCTTTTCTTCTCTGTGTAGAACAGGCATGAGGAAAGCTATGCAGTGGAAAGAAAGGTCACCTTCCTTCTCTAATTCCTGAAATGGTAATGCTGTGATAGATGAGAAATCTCCTCCTGAAGAGGAAGGTGAAGGCACTGTTAGAGGACTCTAGTGGGATGCTTACAATAGAGTGGTTGTCACAATTCACTTTCCACTATTCAGCTGTTCTAGTTTTTTGATCTATAGCTGGCCAGGGCAGATGATCTTGCTCAAGGCTTTTGCCAGTGCCATTTATTGTTCAGAGTAGCCAGGAAAAAGGGACCCAAGTTCTCTGTTGGCAGGTAAGGAGAAACACTAACTCCATATTCCCCTTTCTTTTGCCTCTTCTTTAGCATTAGTACATGCTCTTTCCCTCTCTTTTCACTCCTTTGTTATTGTGAAGAACCATCACAAGTGGAGTCAGAAGCATTTTGGAATCCAACCATAAAAACAAAACACAATTCATACTACAATGAAAGGCAAGGCTGTTACTTTATGCTGAGTATTAACAGATTTACTTCATATCTAGAAAAGAATCAGCCTAAATAGAAGGACCTCTTGGGATCACAGATAATTGCACTGACCAAAGCAAATATGTCAGACCAGGGAAGAGATTTTCAGAAGCATTAACCTGAAAAAATCAAGTATTTCACCTTCAGTAAACATGAGCATATCATAACAACCCGGGTTGTTTTCCTGAAGGCTATGGTGTTAAAATAAGGAGATAAAGAGGGGAAGATTAATCTGCCATAAACATATATAAAGTCTGTGACCTGAAATCGGGCTTGATGCTCATTACTAAACTTATCACAGCAGGAGAAAGAATTTCAAAGGTGGAGCTGAAATGTGGTGGCAGTGAAGTTTCTTGAAATTTTCCACTGCTACTAGGTATTTCAAAGAGTGGTTTGATTCACTGTTACAGAAACTATGGAATCGATTAAAACTTCAGCTAGAAATGTTCTTTCAGCTTTTCATATTGAGACACATCTTTGAAAGTCACATAAAATGAGAAACCAAAATTAGGAGGCCTGAAGTTCAACCTGGAGTACCTTAGAAGCCTGATTAAAGAATTCCTGGAGGTTTTATAAATCTGTTAGCAATATTCTACAGGGCCATTTAAAAGGTATAAAAGATGTACTGGGTCTCTGGAGATCGGTAATGGGATGTATAGCATTCACTTCTAGCTTGTCAGGTCAAATCCAATCCACACTGAAAGGAGGTCTTTCTGAAGCTGATGTCAAAGTTGGTGGGTCAACTACAGTTCTTTTCTAACTCGCACAACTTCAGTGATTGTTACCTAGGCCTCATGCCATGAGCAGTTTCTACACAGAATTATGTGACTCTCTTGAAACAGGTCATGAGAGTCTGTGCATTTACTGTAATTGCTTCACTTGACGTTGTACTTCTCCAGAGAGTGAGATGGCTATTACCATTCAGCATGACACTTTCAAAACAGAATCTCGTTGTATTTAGAAGTAAAAAGTTTTGCTAAAAAACAAACCCACCCCCGCCCCCATTATTTAGCAAATATCTATTCATTCTTCTAAAAAGACTAACATTTGTTCAGACTTTCTATAGATCTTCATTGGTTCAGTCTATCACTTAAAACCTTCTTTTCTCTGCTTTCTTGGGGAATATCTCATTTAAAAACTCCTCACTCTTGACCACTACCTTCCCCAGGGCCAACTCACTCTTTACTTGTTTATAGCTTTTTGATTTGCTGTCTTCCTCTGTTGACCTGTAATTACCCCATGAGTGTTTACTTTGCTGCTTGCGTTCACCAGCATCAGCCTATTAGCCAAGATCAATATATTAATACAGAAAAAATCCAGCAGTCCAATACAGGAATGAATTACTGTCTTATTGACCATCTCACTCATAGTGTTCAACAAAGTATTACACTGTTCTATCCCCATATGATTGCATAACATTTCTCCCTTATTTCCTGTAGTGTGCCTGGCTTTAGGATAATTCCCAGAGTGAGAGATATCTTCCTTACAAAGTGGAACACCAGGCAGCCATCCTTGCTAATAATAGCAAAGAATGTTTTAGTAACATTTCTCACTTCTGAAGTGATTACATATTAAATCCTCGTGGAAAAATGGAGGACAGAGAAACTCAGTTACCACCCTCTGTGCTGTTAGTTGTCAACGGATTTAGTGTTCAAGGGCTATGATCCACAAACCGTTACTGTGCTAATCACTCACATAAATGTAATACACAACAGTAAAAAATAAACATAAAAGCTGTTCTTGAGCTTATAATGATAAGCACTCAAGAATTAAATAACATCAAGATTAAAAATGTCTGCACCTAATTTGCATCCAAACTCTTCTTTGTGCAAATGTATTATCATACTGTCTTTAATTACATGATGATATGCTGCTTCTTATGCAAGATTTTCATTAAGTGGAAATCTGATAAGCTGAGGAATCTTGCTTCTTCAGCAAACTTTCTTTAAGAGAAAATATCCACAAACATGAGCAAACAAATTTTAAAAGTTTTCTGTCATAAGAGTAGCTTAATTCTACAGAGGTTCTTAGCCCATGAAGGTTTAAAGTGAAAGAAAGAAAAACAAAACAATTAAAAATCAATACAATTACAATTATCTTGATACCAGTCCAGAAGAAGGAATGGTTTCAGTATGTTTCAGAAAGAAAATTTATTTACAGGTGAGCCTGGCAAATATGGTCTCTAGTTGCTGAAAACCTAATTTTTCTTGTAGAAAGATATTTCTTCATAATTTTTCTCAGTACTTCAATATGTAAACAATATTTTAATTCAGGTTTGCTCTTCTGATGCTCTTGAAAAGAATGTTTCATATTTAAAGTAATACTATTTGCACTAAAAACCTGAAAGTCCAAATCAGGAGTCTTCCACTCACTTCACAACACCTTTTGAAAGTTTTTTAAAAGCTACATGTTAAGCTTGCACCATGTTCATCAAAGGCCATTTTCTCCCATAGTACAAACAGGACAATTTCTGTCAGCATTATTAAAGGCTGTGGTAGGAAACATAATCAGGTTATTTGTAGTCTTTTGTTATAAATTCCCAATGGGGTATGATCAGTTTGAGCGAGAAATTGTATAGTTGTTCTATATCTAAACTCATAACACTGCATTTTGCAGATTTTTGGTAGCCTATTTACTGTTATTTAAAAACATAGTTAACTGCCTTCCTTCAGAACCTGCTGCAGTGAGCTAACAGAAGAAAAAATATTCAGTTACATGGTCGCACAGGATCCAGGGATTGCCTCTCATGTGTAAGTGCACATGTATATGTATATACACACATTACAAACATACGTAGGCACCTCTACCACAAACTTAAGAAGATCCATATTAGCAGGCGTGAGCCATGTGCAATTAGTCAGTCTTCCTTAGGAATTAAACTGGGTCTTGGGAGAATCTTTTGTTTTTTTTTTTTTTCTTTTTTATTTGTTTTTTTTTTTTTAAATGGAGATTCTCTAGTGTGTTTTATCCTTTCAGTTCTTTATAGGCATCTGGAACACTTAGTGTTATACTTTTATAGGAAAATTAGCATCTTCAAGAGTATATTCTGAAACTCCATGAGCTATTAAATGTCTTAATAATAAGTTTCAAAATACCAAAATACACTGTGTTCCTGTAAATGTTTACTTTGTTTTAAAAATTGTGAAGATACTTCTCTGCTGAAAAAGGACCAAAAGTAAAGATAAGCTCTCCTTAGAAGTTACTAGGGCAACAGATAAACTGGTGGGGTTTGATGCTGAAAAGCTCAGGTCTAAATCCAGCTGAATTAACTGAGAGTGTTCAGATCAAGAAAGCACAGTTTTGTCAGAATTATTTGTATATTTCTGTAAGCAATACCAATTTTAAAATGTGTTTAATATTTCCATTGGGGAAATAGAATAGATTTTTGTTATTTAATCAACAATGTGAGTCAATATTGCATTTAAAATATCAGTTCAAAATGAAAATTCAATTTTGACATCTAAAAATATTTTTGTACTGAAATATCAAAATTTTACATACTTTTTGTGTTATAAAAGTATTTTATATTGTATAGAAGTATTTATATAAAATTATTTTATATTTCAGCATTTTGTTACAATTCAGCCTAGTTTTTGAGATGTGAAAATTTGACACAGGAAGAAAATACACTATCTTATTTATAACACAGATGCAAGACTTAGCTTTGTCATTTCTCTATAAGTAAATATCATGCCTATTTTTTCAGATGTCTCCAAATATAAGATAAATTTTAAGTAAGATTAATATGTCAGTGAATACATGCAAAGAAAATTCTTACTCTGCTGTTGTGGTTTCTCATCTTCAACTGATGTGACACCAGTACTGAACTGTCAACATCAGTTACTATACCAACACCTCTGGCACCAGAAAACCTGACAGCTCTTCTGACAGTTTCCACATGACTGTTATTCAGGCCACCTCATTGATCAAGGAAATTTTTCCCCTTTGCTTGAGAAATCCAAAAAAATGTTGGAGAAAGAGAAAGCTTTAAATGTTTGTCAGAGTTTATTTTCATTTCATAAACTGTTTCCAGAAAAGCTCTTACATATTGCTTGTATTTTATTGCTACTGATATATGGGATTCTTCCACCACGGAACAAGCTGGTAGTGCTACATAAAAGAAACTTCTCCATGGGTTATCAATGACATCAGGGCAAGAGATCATTCAGTTACTTACACTTAAGGAAAAAGAATCACTGCAGTTTAGTGAAATCATCTGCTGGAAAGTAAAGCAGAGTAGAAGTTGAGATTTCTGGGTGCCCTGTCTATTATTCTTTGTGTGAGTCTGTCAGCAATCAGTAATTGAAAAGAAAGTAAAATGAAAAAAAATTTGGAAGTTTTGATCCTACAGAGCTGTTCTTTTTGTCATGTTTTTAGATTTGATTGAGAAAAGGGATATGCTTCATCATCTCTTCTAATTTTGTATTGCAAGGCCAGCGGTGCTCACCCAAGGTTGTTAAATTCACCTTGCAAACCCTTTAAAGACTTTATAGATGCGTAACCAACTCTAAGGACCATTAGCAACCACAAGTGCAATTGCCCATGGAATCTGCATCTGGCAGCCTCCTGAGTACTGGTGGTGCTGTGCCAACTCTGCAAGACTGACTTAAGCTAACAAATTTCAGGTTGTCTACGGTACCTGGGGGAAAAAAGAAAGGAAAAGGAGGATTTTTGTTTGCTTGTTTGGTTTGTGTGTGTGCATGTTTTTTGGTTTTAGGTTTTGGGTTTTTTTTTAACTGGTAAACTAACTCTGAATGTCAAAAGGCAATAATATTACTTGATCATAGCTTAAAGTTTAAAAAGCCTGTTGAGGATTTGACAATGAGATCCTAGTGCTTAGGTACGCAGCTGGAGTATTTTCCTGTTTTCCAGGCACAAAGCTGTCAAAACCCATTAAATACCTATAACAAAAAGGACGTTATTGGCTATTGTACTGAAAAGATTTCAGAGATCCCAAAATGCAGAGCTGGACAATACACGTGTCATGGTTGGATCCATTTCGTCTGTTTCAGAGGTCTGTAGTCTCTGGGAAATTTCTTCCCTTATCACCAAAGGTAGGAAGGAGTTCTGAATAATTCACAAATGAAATGGAAATGATGGCTTGCTGTATAATCTGGAAAAACCTTTGATATATGTTTATGTGCAGCATGTAGAGATAGTATATAACTTACTTTCTTGCTTGTTTCTTTACTTTTGGTCTGCCATCTTTAACATAACAGGCATTTCCACTCACTCTGCATGCTTTCTTCTTCCCAGCCCTCACTGATACTTTCTTGTTTGTTCTTGCAGAACAGTCCCATAAATTTCTTTTTTTTTTCCACTTTTTCTCTGTTTACTGAATGAAATACTAATAGTTCCATTCATCTTTATGCAGGCTGTTTTGTTTGACATCTGGAGAAGTCATTGTTGTGTATCTCTGTCTAGATATAAATAACTGCAATGTTTGTTAAGTCTGCAATGTGAAGGTCTCAAAAGTTAGAACATGGTAAATTTACACTTGTCTCTTGGAATAGTAATTTGTTGTCTTGTGCATACATGTTACAAAAGAGTTTTACACTGATGCTGCTTTTAAAATAAGACTCTGAATCAATTAACAAGTGAAATCAATACTTTTTTATTTATGTGGCATAAAGTTATTCATGTTGATTCAAATCCATTCAATATAGAATTATTAATTTATCCTTGAATAGATTAATTGTGCTTTCATCAGAATACAGAATATCTTGATCTTTCTTAGACATTAAAGAAATGTATTTTCATGATGGCACAACAAGATCAATTGGTATTGATTCTACGCAGAGGCCTAGGCGGAAGTGGTACAGTGCAAGGTACCCACTTATTTTGTATGCCCTTCTTGAAACATCTGGGTTGTGACTTTCCAGAACACTTAGCAATTACATCTTGCTGAGCAATTTTTGTGACTATTATCTCCTGGTGACCGCCAGAAAATGTGAAGGATATAACTTATACTAAGCAAGCGCAACGTGAAATATTTCAAAAGGCATAATCTAGCTTAAAATGTCAGAGTTTGGGGGAAGTTGTTTCTTAGCAGTGGCTAAAAGCTCTGGCCAAATCCAAGACAGTACACAAACATACAATCATGATGGAGCTCGTAAAAAGAAAAAAAAATTACATTATAAAAGCAAGATAAGGTTATCTTTCCTCAATTTTTTAAATGGCCAAACCATTTAAATTAAAATTAAAATCAAAACAAGCTCGCACCTTTCAGTAACAACAGCATAATACTAGGTCATCTAGAAAGGGAAATAAAAACAAAAGCAGCACAAAAACAACATTGGAAGATACATGTCTTGCAAAATTACATCTAATCAATTGAAATTTGGCAAAGTAATGAGTGACTAAAAACAGGATGTTGTAAGGGGGAGCACTAGTTCTACTTTGTTATTGCTTGGTGTAAAAATAATCACTAAAAGATAACATTTTGCTTTGTGTTGCCATGCAGAAGAATTTTATGGTTTTCAAATGAACTGATCCAGCTGCAATAAAGTGCTGATGCCTCTGTACTATGCAGAGTTTGAGGAAGGGATAAAGAATTTTTAATTCCTTCTAAGGATTAATTACAGCTCCCAGCCTGGAAAATCACTGTTGTGTGGCATTCATTCTTGGTGCACTGTATACCTGAGAAGAGGGACTGCAGATAATACATAAAATGTTGTCATTCCAACTTAAATCCCACTGTGCACCTACTTATTGTCTGTAAAACTTAGTTTGTTTTACTTCTGGTAACTGTGCTTTGCAGAGTGTGAATTCATTGTTTTCACTTAGTGGGGGGACACATTGCAAATATCAGAGAGATTTCTAATTTCTAACTGATTTAAATTCTCTTAGTTTTTGTTTTCTGTTATATTCCAGCTGACTTGCTGGTGCACTAAGGATCAACAATAATTTTTAGATTCATTTATTATTGACATATGAATAGTTAAAAACTAGTAAGTCTGTTAACCCACAGAGATTTGCTCATCAATTTGGATCTCACATGAACATCGTGCTCTGACTCTAGCTTCACTGTAATTTTTCCATCTCCATTTTTTTTTTGTTTCTACAGCAGCAAAATCATTCTACAGAACTATTTTGTAAAAGGCTTTCTATAGGCTTACTTCTTGAGGAAAGATTGCTTCTACACATAGTGTCCATGAATTAGATTTAATGAAGACTCTAGCAGGAATGATACAGTGCCAAGACTTAATACAGACACTGGGGCTACTGTATGTTAACTATTTTTCACTCTCTTTATTTTACACATAAGAGGTTTTGAAAACTGTGAACAAGCTTCTTCAGAGTAAAGAACATTGCTGTTGAACCAAGGCTATTACAAAATAATCTGAAAGCCTTTACAGTGTAATGGAATGGAGAACCACAGAAATAATCTCTTCAACAAGTGGGCCCATATTTCTTTTTAAGGACTTTTTCCCCCCTTTGTGGTTCAGAAGGAGAGCAATCCATCCGGGCTTTGTTTGCTTTTAATTCTCATCACATTTCATAAGCTTAGGAAAATGAGGTAAACAATCAGCTGTTGAGGAAAGGAGAGGAGAGATGGTAAAGGGGATTTCTGCTTGCTATATAGGTATTACAGGCAGGTGAGATAGTTCCAGCACTACATTTTAATGTTCAAACTTAGAATCACTCTGAATGTGTTGTCTTTTTTGCTGTACATGCCAGTTCTGTGGAGAATGAAGAAAACAGTTGGTATGGAAGTAAACTTACTGTGACATTCCCATGAAATGTGAAATACAAACATATTACTGTTAATGGCCATTTCTCTAATCACACCTGGTTCCTTATCTTGTCTTTAGTTCAGGTATTTTAGGGTGTTCATGTCATATCCAGAAACAAATTTCTTCCTTTAGTTTTTAATTAATTATTAATCTTTAGGGTAGGCTTATTTCTGTGCAACCCTGAATAATTTACAGAGTGGATAAAAACACACATGGTCAAGTATGACTACTTATCTCCCAATAAGTGTGTGTGTTACAAAGTCACTTGAGATATGATTTGTTACATTTAAGGGAAAAATAGAAACAACAAAATGTTGACTTTGTAGAGAGGCCTTAGACCTATATTTGCCAAGGCCTAAATATAAGGAAAATAGAACAGATCAAGGAGTCACAGAGTGACAAATCCTTTGGCATACATATGCCTCTCAGGTATATTTGATGTCTATGTATGTGTGGCAAATGGGTTTAGAGCTCATTCTGAGAGTCTGAATCTTATTGTCATCTATTTAACAGCATGATCTGTAGGCAAACCTGATGTTTGACATAGACTGTGTCTGTACTAGCAAAAGAAACAGTGCCAAAGAATGTTTTGGCCACTGGAAATGATCTTCTATACAGTTAAATTGTTAGGGTGATCTATGGCACATTTTTGGCTTCGGCAGCTAGCACTTTTGCAAGCCGTTCCTGGACAATATCAGGGAATCGGAGCAGGCCAGAGACCATTATCGATAAACAGTTTGCATGTGGCCACCATCTGTTGCAGGGTTAGAAAGCTTGATATTATGAATGTAAATGATTCTGTGCCAGCTCCCCTCAGTGCTGGAGAACAGCCCCAGGCATACTGACAAATTTAATAGAATTAATAAACAAAGTTGTTCAGAGTCTCGAGACAAAGGGTTACTTGCACTCGTCTGTAACTTTGTGAAGGTCCAAGAAACTGCCTTTATTGTTCACCTTGTAACCTGCCTTTCTCTGAAATTATATCTATGAATTTAAATACAGGGAAAAAACATCAGGAAGATGCATTTCCTTACCTGTTCTCATGTCAGTATCATTGTCTTCTAAGCAGCAGATCTTAAATTGTCAGAGTATAGAAGCTGCAAGACTGACTTTGTGGAGAACTGCTGGCAGACACCAATCGCAGTATACAACTGTATTGTAGCTCATTAACAAGTGTATATTTACTGTAGTTACTTAAAGCTATCAAAAAAGCTAGTATGGACTCTGCTATGGCACACAGCCACATTCTTAATATGGAATCTATCTTCTGTACTTGAATTTCAAAGAAAGATCTCATCTAGCTTTCAGAGTTTTTTATTTTAATGTGAAATATATGCTTGTTCATTATGTGTTTAACAATACAACAGGCCTTATCAACCCTGACTAATAATAAATGGGAATATCCTTTCTTATTAATGTAATAAATGTAACAGAAAGTCTTTCCCATTGCAAAGTAAATGTTTCTTTGTATAAAAAGCTCTACAGGCTTTGAGACAGGAACAGTTCCAATGAGTTACCAGGGCTATCCTACTCCTGAGGCATCCTGCAGTTCATCTTCTTAAGAACATTCCTGGCCACGTACATACAGAAGCTCATAGACAGAGAAGTCCAGAAAAGATAACCTTGTCCCATTTTAAATAATGAATGAGTAGTTTTTGTTTTTTTTTTCAATATGACCCTTTTCTTTACAGGACAAACTGTTAACCTCCATGGTCTTTGTGAAAGACACATAATCTAAAAATCTTCTGAAGTATCAGAGATCATTCCACCATTCTTACTCTAACAGGTAATCAGGATCACACTTGTGTCATTTAGCTATATGAAAAACAGCTAAAATACAAAATAGTAAGGACTTCAGCAAGCTATTTCACTTCTTAAATTGTTGGGCTTTTACTGCAGCTTAACAAAAAATTTAGAAATTTTAACAAGAGATGTGTCATGGAAAAGGTCATAATTTTCCATTGAGCAGAGGTAGAGACTGGGATGTAACCAGCTGTTTAGCTAGCATACATTGCTCACCATCATAGTTTTTAAGCATAGCTACAGATATGAATATAACTGCCTTTTCTTTTCACATTAATTAATTTTCTTTCTGAAGAATTAGGAAGGATGTGTAGTTTTCACAGAAGCCTGAGACAAACAAACAGATGATCAAGACACAGATCAGTAAAAAAGCTGATTAGTACAAGGCATTCCTAGATGTTGGTGCAGTAAGTTTAAGAGATTAAAGAATGATCTCAGTGTCTTTGTAATGTGTGCAATGTAATAGTTGATTGATTGGCTTCCCAAATGGGACACAGAAAAGATATGACATAGCCTCCTTTATCAGTTAGCTGATTCAGATTTCATGTCTAAAAATTAAACCTGATCTCATTAAACTGCAGTTCAAGTTGGAAAAGTGACAGTAAAAAGAACACCATGGGGATCTGTGTTCACAGTCTCTCAGTTATTTCACAGGAGATCTGTTCCCTTTTTCCTAATTGCTCATTCTACTGAACATCCCACTGAGATCTGAAATTCAAGCTCTTTCTATCCACCATCACCAGAAATATAGAAATCGTGCACCCAGAAAGTACTTAAACTAGCATGCATGAGAGAGAAGCCTGTATATTTTACCAGTGTGGATTCTTACTAACAAAAAGTGGTTGCTGTGCAGACTTATTTAGCAATAAAGAAATGCACTAATGGGTATCTTAATATCTAAATATACTTGGAAATTGACTTTGCTAAAACTCTGTCAATTGCAAAATTATCACAGATACAGAGGCTAGTCTCTAGTGTAGTTTACCGAGCCGTTAGGTTTTCATTTAGTGATTACTTACATGGTCTTATTAATAAGCTCAACACAACTTCTCCTGGCGTTGGTGGTGGAGCTGAGTATAGAGATGTCTACAGCACACAATGAAGCATGGGAAAGATGTCTTCAAGTTACCATTAACTAACTAAGCAGGTAAATCCATACAGTGTATTAGTCTGCAGATATTCCTGCCACTTTAGCATAATCTGTCACCCTCTTCCCCCTCTTTGTGTTTGCTCTTTCCTCTTTCCCAACCTCATTACGTAGTTACTATTGAAACAGCAGCCAGATGATCATCAAACCTACCTTTGCTTGATTCCAGAAAAGTGGGACTGTTGCATCTTTGTTGTTCTGACAGTTGCTCTAGACAATTGCCTATTTTGCCCATGGCTTTATGTACATGTTAATACACTCTGCTGAAATGGCACCAGAGAAACTTTCAGAGAACCAGCTTTAGAGTCCTTGCATTGTCCTCCCTGACACTTTTGGTTGGTTAAGCACAAACTCTGTACATATGTTCAGGCAGAATATACTTTTGTTATAACAGAGAGAAAGAGTTCAGAATAATTTATTCCTGCTCCCATGTTGTCTTGAGAAATTAATAGGAAGTAGCTGTGGAAAAAGTACAATTGTGGGGTTTGGTTCTTCTCTTCTAGCCTGTCACCCTATTCCCGCTTGTAAGATAAAAATTCATATACTCAAAGGTAAGAAGCTTATTCATCAGGAGAAGAGGAGACTGTATTTATTCTTTTAAGCTTGAAACTAACCTGTTCCTAAGAATAAGTTTATGGCATAAAATACCATACTTTTGCCACTGCCCTACAAAAACGACTATTCTCATCTTCCCAGGAAGAAGAAAGAAATGTTTTTTTATAATCAAAAGTTTTTGAACTCCTAGACTTCAGAAGTATCCTGATTTTAGCTCAGTCTGTAGGAAACTGGTTGTCTGAGGAAGACTCACTACCTGCTTTGCCAAGCTGGGGACTTTCTTTGGTGACAGGAAAGATTTTGACGTACCTGCTGATGGTGATTTTGCTCCAAAACCTCTGAAATGAAACATTAGTCTTACATTTCTCTCATTATCTTTCTGTATATCCCTGTTCCAATTCTGAGTACTGGATAGACTGTCTTAGTGCTGGCTGGATTGCTTTGAGCCATGACTTACTCTGACATGGTGTCTACCCTGAAACAAAAACTCCCTCTAGGAATTTTAATAAAGTAGTCATTTATTTGCCATTTACATTCCCCCTCTTTATTTTGCCCACAATTTCCCTTATGATATATGCACTTTCTGCTTGTTACTTGCGAATTAAAGTAGCTCACACTTTGTGATGTTTTTATATGCAGGAATTTTATAGTAGAAAAAGGAATAAGGAACTAGAAGCTGATCCATAATTCTGTGGTGTTTGAAAGCCAGTTCTTTCCTGTTTAATCACAAGCAGATGGTTAACTTCCCTTTTACTGTTTTATTTTCTTGTGCATGCTTATGTCCTACGATACATTATAAGGCAATAGCTGGATGTTTATTCTCTCTGCAGAACAGAATGAATGACAGAGTGGATATTTGTGTGTGACATCTCTATTCTAATATCATCTGACTTCTTTCTAATTTTATCCCATTTGATTATTTTTAATTAGTTTCTCTGCATTTAATTGCCAGTTCTGCTACGTTTCATTGCTTTGCGAACACAGACCTAAGTCTATGAATCCAGTGGTGAAATGGTTCTTAGCTTTAATAATGCAAGGTCAAGACATTGTTAGTGTCTGTTATTAGAATATATAATATACAACAAAATTCAGCAAAGATACTCTCCATAGAGATTTTATCACTTACAGTTTCTTACAAGGTTTTGCAGCTTTTTAGGCAACAAAACTAGCTAGCTAATTTTTGAAAAATGGTGATCCTATGCAGATTTTGATTATTACAACATCTACATTACTGAGGACGTCACAGAATTCTGACTCTTTTGTTTAGGAGGCCACATAAAAGTCTTTGGAAAATTTGACTGCTGTTTAAAATTATATGTTTTGTTAACTGATCTCATAGCTGGCCTAATTTTATGTCTTTATTTTTATTATTATTGGTATATGACAAAGCTCTGGAAAACAGCATGCCAGCTACAGGTAGACATCTTACCTCTCAGTGTCTCTTCACCTTCACTTTCTTGTACTGGCTTGGAGTTTTCTTAAGGTTTCATGCAGGAAGTTTTATTAACTGTTTCTTTGCTTAAGAATATGTGAACCATTATTTGCAATTTCTGTGATAATTTATGATTCTAATTACTAATGAAGAGGTGCATTATAAAGAAGACTCAGAGGAGTAAATTGATACAAACACCACTGCACATCTCTTAGCCTGATTACTGGTGCTCTTTCAGTGTTCAAACTTAACATGCTGGTAACCATTCTGACTTTACACAATTTTCTTTCATTGTCCTCACAGTACCATGGAATCTCTTTTCCATGAATGTGAATTGCTGCTGGTATTACCTTCTGTCTGCTTGCTGTCTGCACCTACTATCTGTTTTATAGTGTCTGCAATGAGCTGTCTTTTTTACTGTCCTAACATCTAGCTATTTTCTGGGTTCACCAAAAGCATATTAAGATCTACTTAGAACATTAAAGTTACTGAACTGTGATTGTTATCTCACTGCAAGACAGACAGAAGGCACTACAGACTTTTCAGATAGTCATATCTTTGGTATACCAAAATCCCTTACATATTCCTTCATTCTATGCCTCTTCTTGACCCTAGCATTTCTTAATCAGGCAACAGTGGAAATTCTTGATGGAGACATTATGTAAAGGTTGCTGAATTGTTGTCTGGTGTTCAAGCAAATAAATAATGTTTCTTCTGATTTCCATGCTTTTGTCTGGGAAGCATTCATTCTCTTTTTTATAACAAAATTAAAATATTGTTAGGATTCTGTTTAAAACTTCTGGATTAATTTTTGTTTGAGTATAGACCAGTAAGGATAATCTAACCAGCAAATATGCTTTATAATATTACATGTCTGTATGGAAACAGTGTGATTACTGGATCCGTGCTTAGCACAGATAATGCCAAGGAATGATAATTTGTTGGAGAATGTATTTAAATTGAACATACATTTTGTTATACTGAAGGCTGATTAAAACTAATAATGGATTTCTTCTACTCCTTTGCAGGAGATTTAAAGGGGTGACCCCCCAGCAACATTACTTATAATTACATGCATAAATCCTCTCAGTACTGAATTAGCCTTTCATGAAAGTAAAGCAGTTTAGTTTAATTTAGTTTAAGAATGTGTCCATGATAGTGGTTTGAGAGAATTGTTTCCTGAATGTTATCACACAAAAATTATGGGTCATTTGAAGGTACTGATAAGCAAAGCTGTCAACTTTCATTTTATAAATCTACAACATTAAATTTTACATTATAAGGAAGAATATTTCTACCAAAATTCAAACAATTCTGCATGATGACTTTTCTTTTGTTTTGCTTTAAAAAAGTGTCTGTCTTTTTCAGAATCTCTGCTATTATACATTTTTTTTCAACCAGCATGTGACAAATAAGTGTTTTTATAACATCAGATTTTTGTAGGAAATGATAGCTCTACTTTAACTGAGAGAGATTTTTCTTGACGAAAGAAGAAAGATTGACATTTTAATACAAGCAATAACAATGCAAATTATAGGGGTGCAATAAAAAAAGTATATGATACAATAATTATTTAAATGGTTAACATGCTTACCAAGCATCCATTCAACAGTTATTTCTTTCATAGAAAATTGAAGCAAACAATGGTATTTAACAGACCATGACTAGCAAATGTTGAATCTTAATGGCAGTCATATGTAAATTATTATCTACCTAATTTATCAATTCTTGATGCTATAAAGCAGATCCACAGAACAGAAAATATTTAGGTGATCAGGGAGGGGTGAAAGGTCTAGGATGTTCTGCATCATTCAGCACATGAAGCTCTTGCATATGGGCAGTTGAAAAACATTCAAAACAAGGAGAGCTTAAGGCTCCCATTATTCTAAATGGAAATTATTATTCTAAATTCCTTCCCTCCCTGTACCTCACACAAAGTATAAAATGCTGCTATTTAAGTGTCTTCACACTGACTTTGCAAGACGGAGTTAACAAGGAAGACCCACAGTTCATACATTTCCCAAGTGAAGTTGTCTACAAATAGGGTCTGTCTGCACAGCATGTCGTAGAGAGTCTTGAGCACCCTGCGACTGTGCTCTCAACTGACCAAAAGCTGCAGAGCCAAGCTTACATGCCCCAAGATCCTTGTATATCCTGATCCCTGCAGAATTCACTAGTGGAGAACCAGTGCCATACTAGCACCAGGTTGTTCAGCAGAAACTGGGTCATAGTCAGCCAAGTCATAGCATGTGCACCCAGACTTGCCTGATGAATTACAGTGCCCATGGCAAGATGAATTTTGCAAGGGGAACATATATTTTCTTACAGAAAAACAAATATATTTTTTTCAGATGTGAATCATGTTAATAGATTTAGTTATAAAGGCAGCAATGATTAGTGAGGGATCCAGCACATTTTACATGGTAAACTCCTGGTGCTGAGACAATTTTGAATTACATATTTTTATGATGCCTAGTATAATACAAGCCAGCTTGGGTCAGATCCATGGGAAATACCACATTATTAATGAAACTAAATTTAATAATAATATTAATGTTTGCTACACTTAAGAGTAATAGCCATTTCCCCTGCAGAAGGACATAACTTTTCTTTCTGTTGTGCAAGAGGACAATAATGTGTTTCTTTGATCCTGCAAAAGCCAGAATAATATTTTGTATATATCTGCATGAACACATGCATTGAATCTTACTTTTAAAATGTAGAGTTTTTATAGGAAAAGTCGGTTAATAGCTGACCAGCTTGGCTACACATGCACAAAATGACAATCAAGAATTTTCTCCAGTGCAGGGTGATGAGTTTCAGTAACATGACATTGAATGACTACTTCTTCATGAAAGGAAGTCCAGATGACTTTCTAGGTCACAAGGAAGAGCCAGACATATATTACTCAGATAATCTTTCTCTCTGCCTGAAAACCCTGTTAAAGAGTGCAACAGTCAAGCAGGAATATAATCCAGGTAAAAGTGCAGCAGGCTTCAGAGGCAGCATGTTTTCAAGTTGCCATGTAAGTTGATTTTATAAAAAAATCTTCTGCAGCAGAAACACTTCTTTGCAAGAAAAAGAACAACTTCTGCTGTTTCTTTTTTCATCTGTAAAATACTAACCATGAATTCTGCTACTCTAGACAATGTTTCCCCATTTGTAAAAATTTCAAATGAAACTGTGAAGCCTAATTTTCAAATATTTAAAAGCCTGCAGCTGGACACAAGGTACCATGGCTGTGCATGCAGCTCTCGGGTACTAGCGTATAAAAAAGCCAGGCAGATAAATACTCATATTCCAAAATTGTCTTGGATTTATTTTGAAAACACAGAATAGATTACTTTTTATCCTGAATCAAATACATATCTGTATACATAGGTATATTTGTATGTCTGCATTTATAGAGATATATGTGTTCATATAATTTAGGCCTGAATATATCAAAATATGACACAGTAACTTGTGATTATCCAGACCATGTTCTTCCTCTTTTCTTTCTCACCCTTTATCCCTCTTATTGTTTATTAATCATTGTGCTATCCAGAGCATTAGGATAAAAGCTAAATTGTTGTTTCTGTGAATGAGTGGTTATTTACATACTGTAACTTAAGACACCTAACTATTGGAGGAGCCACCACCTCCTGACTCAGTTTAGTGTTCTGCATTGAATTGCTCTGCAGAGCAGCCTCTGTTTGTTTGTTTTTCCCCTCCTGTTTGTAGAGGAAATCTAATAAGCAGACTGAACTTTTGGGTTGGAAAACTAAGCATCTTTCTGGATTTTCATCCCACTCTGCTTCCTCTTGTGTAAAAAAACCCAAAAAAGGCAGTTTGAGAGCTTGATTTTGGTATTCATGCTTCTGACCAAGAAGCTTTGGGCTTCCTTTCTACGTATTGGCCTGCAAACTCCAAATATGTATCCGGTAGTTACCTCCAGACTATAGCAGCTCACAGCCAAATGACGATCCCAGCAAGAAATGAAACAGATTTGAATAGAGGAATAGATGTTAACTTCAGCAGATTTTAGCAGAAAATGCTTGAAATTGTTGAGGGGCTACATTGGATAAGATATGAATGGGGAACAAGGATACACAAGGTGAGCTGTTGTGTTATTTGGCATTTATAGATAGAAAATACAGGTAATGACAGAAAATTAAAGCTCTGAACATTGGAACTGGAAATAGATAAACTGTTTTAATGGGAGTGATGTCACGTGTGTGAGTCTGTGTCTATACAAATGATCTGGAGGTGACAAGGCAGCATATGAGTAGTGGGGTGCCATTCCTCTTGTGTTCCTTGCTTGTCTTTTCCTTCACTTTTTGCTGATCATATTAATTTCATGTTGTTTGCAATACAAACTGTAAATAATTCAGTGCCACTACTATGTTTTTATGGCGTCTATGTCCATGGCATCTCAGTCCTCCCTACATCTGCAAATGCCACAGAATACAAAACAAAGCAAATTTTGCAATACTGACCATATTTATTTATTTACACCATTTCAGTTGCAGGACAAATCAGTCCTTTCAGCTGCTCATTGTTTTGTGCTGGGTTTTTGTGTGTAAATATGGCCTACCTCATTCAATGTACAACCTGAAAGGTGATTCTCTTATGCAATATCATTAGCATTGGAATATTATTTTTCCATATGAGGTTATATGAAAATTTGCTCCAAGAGAAGGACTTTTCTTGCCTATATTATCTTTGTTGTGAGCTGAGATGTATACTTTTCACAAACAGGAGTTATAGATGTTAAAGTTTAAACTTGTAAGAATGAGAATAGACTGAGAACATTTGTCTCCTCTCTTATTCCATAAATGTGAATGATAATTGGCATTTTTGGGGATAAGGGTCTTAATTCTGTCTAGTAAAGCTCATTTTCCACTATTCTTTTTTATAAGTCAGAAATAATTTGTTTCAAAAGGAATTTTGAACTTTTCACATCTAAGAAGGAAAAATTCAGTAACAATTAAGTTTTTTTCTGAGGTGTAGATTCATGTCAAAAGGGAGCTGGAAACACTGAAAATTATCTGACTAACCTTTGTTCCAGGAGATGACATAGAAGGGGACCCATGTCTTCAGTCCCACCTATTCATCTTATCAGGTATTCATTCCTTGTTTTTTTGCTATTTTGGCACTTTAAAAATATCCCTTTTATATTCAGAATTGTCTCCTGCATTGAGAGGGCATCAAGTTTTATGAAAGGTTTCAGTGACTTTCTCAGCATGGTGAAGTTCTCTAAAACTTTATTCCACTGGCCATAAAATTTACGTGTGATCACTGACCACAAGGGAAAAGAAAAACTACTAATCAATGCTGCTGATGCAATCAGAAAAGCTATCTGAAGTTCTCAGTGTAACTGAATGCTTAGAAGAGAAAGAAAGAGGGAAAAGGTATGATTCTGCTTTGTGCCTCAAAATGACTCATTCAAAGAATGGTTCACTCAAGCATCTGTTTAGTATTCAATGAAAAACTTTACCCAGAAATTTTTGAAATAACTTGAGACCTTTGAAAAAGTAATTTCAGTGTGGTTCACTGCATAAAAACAAACCAGCAAAATCTCTAGATGAGAGAAGTAATACTTTAACTTAATAAAACTTGTATTAAAAATACTCCAGGTTTTCTAGTCCAGCATCTTTACCATCTGTGAATTCAGATATACCAGATGTTTGCACTTAATAGATCATGTTATGCACAGGATTTGCTGCAGCAGAGAACAGTGATTCATTGATTTTTGTAACAAATTTGTTAGTAACAAAGCTGTGGATTTTAAAATATTTTTGAATAAACTTCTGTAGTAAGGTATAAACTCTAAGAGGTTCACAATTTAAATTACTCACCATGACAGCCATGTTTGAATAGGTCTTTACATTGAATCCTTACATTGACTGACAAAGTCCTGTTAGCAGGATGGTGACTGTCGGGTAATTTCTATATGGCATTGATATTTCCTCCATTGTTAGGGAAGCCATTTAGAGCTTTCTGAAAGGGACCTGCTGATATTCTGTGCAAGTACTGTGTGGAATATGAATGTGAACATATGGATGATGCCTGTTAAATTTCACTACAAGTCATCTGGAAGAGAAGACAACGTATATTTGGGTAAACACAGAATTTGGTTGGCAGCCTACTGTCATTCCAAATCCTAGGCCGTCTGGTGTCTGGGAAGCAGAGAAAGAGGCACATCCTCTGCGCTCAGGAAAACACCTTCACCTAACAGCGCAGAATTACGCTCTGTATGTAGCTCCAGATTGGTGAAGACAGCTTGTTTGACATTCAGGGGGATGAAATAGCACCAAGAAGAGCTTTCTTGAGCTGCTTTCGTCTTTGCCAGCTTGCAATGTCATCTTGTATCTCTGGCAAATAGAGTTTGCATCAGTTCAGTTGACAGGTCCTCATGAATTTTAATATCTAAGCTCCATATTCATGTTAGTAGTAATGTTCCCTCAAGCCTTTTTATTCTCAGGAAGAATAAGAATATTTCAGAAATCACTTTCCCTATATTTGTTTATGTATGTTTCTGTATGCATGTATATATACACAGGTATAAGATTGCGGATACATCACATTTTTATCAAAGTTTAAAATTCTTTTTGTCCTGACAAAAATAAAGCAGAGCCACTAATTTGGGTCTCCTATACTCCAAGTGGGTGGTATGTCCTGTGTTTTTTTAAAAGACTTGGGTTTTTCCCAGTGTGGAAGAGATCAAAAAGTTTGTGGATACACATTCTGTGTCATATGCGATTCAGGTTACAAATCTGAGGGGTGATCCCTAACTGGGATGAAATGACAAAGCTCCAGTGGGGCAGAGAGAATGATCTTGGCCTAACACATGCAGAGAACACATCCTTTTCAAGAGGAAATGATTTATTCAGAAGCAGCAAAATACACAAACTCATGAAAATAAAAGTTGTTTTCAATGAACTTTGAGGATAGAAACACTGTGGAAGATGGGATAAAACATCCATGCTCAGGAACAGAAAATGCATTAAGAAACACTTACTCTTTTCCTATATTATTTTGTGTTTAAGAAATCTGGCAAATATTAAGATGAGTAGAATTGAAACCATGCTTAGTAGTCCAAGTAGCCTGATCACGAGCCTGACAAAGCTTTCTTTTAAGATGCTTCTTAGGTACCTTCTAAATAGATTGAAGAAAAAAAAAAAAAAAACAAAACAAAAAAACCCCAGATCAACAACCCACTAACTTTGGGAACTGTTTGTTCAGCTCTTTACTGAAGAAGAATAAGATAAGAATTACTAATAAAGTCAACGGCATGTGTAAAGGGTACGTATCAGCTGCTTATAATACTAAATAGAATGACACACGGTATAATAAAATCTTCTGAGTGTAAGTTATGTATAACAAAAAAGAAGCCTAGGGTCAGGTAGAAGTAATAACTCTGTAGAGTGGAACAGTGTTTTTAAGAATATCTTTGGTGGAAAGTTTCTTAGACAGAAGTGCAGTTATTATAATACTAAAATTGTTCATGAACTCAGGAATTCCTTCACTGAGTAATTTTGAGTGGGAAAGACTCAGAAATGACAGCTTCTGAAGCCTATCTGGAGGAAATGGTTGCAGCCTCCTTTCACCCAACAGCAGACTGAAGGCACTCCTATGTTTCCTTCAACTCCCGCTGGCACAGTAGGCTCTGTTCTGAGGGGAGGGAGAAGGCTATCCCTCTCCACTGGTTTTCCAGTCCACTCAGCACAGGCTGCTTAAATATTCAATGAAATGGAGAGCCAGACCTCGAGAAATGAATTTGTAGCTTGGCTGTTAGGCCACTCACACCATCAGTGAGACATTCAAGTTCCAGTCCCTGTGCCTGTGACTATCTATGTCTTTATATAGTGATAGATACTACTCTTGTAAGCTCTCACAGGGTTTGAAATCCAGTCAAGACTGAGCATGGCTTTTGGACATCCTGGCCATGTCCATACTCAGGTGCTGTGCATTAGATCAGCTATTATTATTATTATTAGTACTCCTCCTCCTCCTCCTCCTCTACCTCCTCCTCTTCTTATGCTAGCTATTCATTACCTTGAAAATTATTTCAAGAACCTAAAACTAAATAATTCCATTTAAAGTGGTATGCAACGCTCTATTTCTATAATCAGTTAAAATTGTGATACATCAATCACATTTTTAGATTATTGTTTTGTTGAAAACAGTAATAAATGCCATTCAGAATGTTGATTTGAGGCAACCTCTTTTTTTTTTTTATGTCTTCTTGGTTGTTGCACTAAAAACTTCTGTATGCTAGAAGTGGGCATGGCTATAACAGTGGATCAAAGAAAAATATAATCAGAGATAAAACAATGAAGAAACCCTACCATGAGTTAGTGAAGTTTTTAGACAGGTGAATGCTAAAATCAGGTCCAGGATGTTGTCATTAAACCAAGAAAATAACTTAAAGACTTTAATGGAACCTAAAAATCAATTACGAAGAATGAAATTGTGTTTAGCTTTTATGCAGTGGCTCTGAAGGACTGAGATTGTTTTCTAACTGAAACCGTAAGTAAAGATTAAAAGTAGTTTGCTTCTACTGTGTATTTCCAGAAAGTGTGAGGAACACAGTGCTTCTTCATTCACTTCCTCTTTTGAAGTAAAAGCAGAGTTTTTTAATGAAACAGTTCACTAGACAAGAAGTATTCAGTGGCTGGAGAAGGAGAAGAGTTTAGTCAAAATGGTTAAAAGTTGGATGTTCCCCACCTGTCTAAGCCCTGACCACTATAGCAGTCAGGCTTTCCCTTCCAGCCCTAGAGATATTATTGCAGGGAGCCTCTTAGGAGGGTGAGAAATGAGCAGCCCAGACCTTTAAATGCACCATAACCTGGACCCCTGCCCTCAGACCTGGCCTGCCTAAGTAAAACCTATGGAAACCTAAACTAGTTGGAAAGGGATTTTCATATTTAACAGCTTGTTTTATGGCAGAAATATTTTTAGAACATATTAGCCTGAAAAATGAATGGAAAGATAGAATTCTATTGTCCCTGCCATGCAATCTGAGTGACCTGGTTTCAGCTATTGTTTTGCAGTATTCCTGTAAAAGAAATAAAGATCTCAAAACTGTGTTCCTTACAAATGTATTTCAATATTCAGATAAGACGCTTAGCTCAAATACATTTATGAGCAACTTGTGATTATGTTATATTTGCAATGAAAGCTGTGATACACCTCTGAGCTCTAAATATACAAGCCTTTTTGGGGAAAAATAGCTAAATCCATAGATATCCCTATATGCTACTAACCTGGCTTTAAAATCTGAGCTGTGAACAAAAGAATTACTGAAAAATGTAGCTGAGGAAATAAAAAGTTAAATACCTTTCCAAATAACTTTTTACATTGTGGTGAGTTGAACTTGAGTGGCTGCCAGGTGTGTTATCAACACCCTTCTAGCTACAAATAAAAGGCACAGCACTATGAGGGCTGCTATGGGGAAGGTTAACTCCATCCCAGCCAGACCCAACACATACATAATATAAACTAACTTGAAGTTCAAACATAGGCCAAGCTATAGGCTTAGTCCAAACATAGGCTGTAAAAGTTACTTTTTCTCTTTTCCATGTTGTATTTTTTCAGCTGTCCCATTTATCTAAGTCTCCTTAAAGCCGATGCATTGTGCCCAGCTACTCAAACCTTTAATATAAAGCCACTTAGAGCAAACATCTCAGTGACATGATATCTCTCTCAACATTGCTGTGTTTATAGAAGTCTCCTATTTTCCAATCAGAAGCTTAAAAAGAAGGTGTAATCTACTACGACAATATGTCAGAAAGTGCTGTAGATAGAGCTCATTCAAAAACAGTTTTCGCTCTCCAAATTCTATAGTTTGTTTTAAACCAGTACTTTTAAACATGGAAAGTTTTCCCATAACAGTAATTTTGGGAAAGACGGGGCTTCTTTGATATAATAGGGTATAGCTGTGGGCTTTCATATTTTGGTAAGGTTCAACCATAATATAGTATACTAACATATTTTTTTCCCCGCTTTAATCTTAATCCGTATTTTATCAAACTGTCAGTAATGGGAATCAAATGGAGATGGGCATTAATGTAATAGATCTAAACCAGTCCCCCCAAATCAAACTAAACATGAATTTCAGGGGAGGTGGGGGCTGATCAGTCAGTATGCATAGCAGTGGAATTCCTGGTTAGATGCAAAAATGAAAAACAAGTACAAATGTAGTGCAACAATAAATTCCCCACAACTTACTGATTAACAGCCTGTCAAATTCCACAGAATGTACAGGGGAGAAACTAAAAATAAGGTACAAAGTGAAGATCCTTTATCTACCTTCACAGCCTTTTGCTTGTTTTTTAACCATTATTCCCTATTTATGGCAATGCATGAGTAGTCAGCAACTTTTAGTCATTTATGTTACTATTCAGTTGAAATAGTGATCTTTCTCAATGATGAGGAAGATAAGAAGGTAAAGACAGAAAGGAAAATGAGATAAAGTCAGTACTGTTATAGGCCTACCATTCCTGGTATGTCAGGTATAACTAGTATTCAGCAAAGGAAAAGATTAGATTCAATGAATGAGTTCATATCAGTGATTTTGTAAGCATACTACAGTTAACAAAAATCAACCTTTTAGCTTTAAATTTTTAGAATTAGATTTGTCTTCTGAGATGACTACCTTCTTCTGCTGTGGAGATATGCTGGAAGAAATAAAGAATGGCTCTTAGGCTCTTTGGGAGCTGTGCTCAGGTATCTGGTGTTGATTGGGATGTTCTGATAAGTTGATAGCTACAGGCAGACAGTATCCCACACTGACAGAGAATGGAAGGTTCATCTCAGTGTTTTAAACTAAGTGTCTAGTCAAGTGTCTGGACTTTCTCAACAGTTACCTAAAGAATGATCAACACCTTTAGAAGGTGATTTATCCCTTCTGCCTTAGCTAGCTTTGTTACAATGGGCTCAATCATGCCCTGGAAGTACATATCTGTCTTTGCTGACTAGATGAATAGGTTAGACTACCTGTTTATGTACAGAGATGTATGATATGCTCTAGAAAATTATTTTCAAAGCACTCAATATTGTAATAGTTATTAAATCAAGTAGATGAGGATAATTATGAGACTGGTGCATGGAGTCTCTAAAACACCTACAGACAAAGCATGTGTAAAAGGAGACAAAAAGTAAGAGTTTTTGGGAAAAAAAAGTACAAGTTACATCTCTTTAAAGGAGGATAAAAGCCCTAGCAGAGCATGAAGACCATGAACTGCATACAAAATATGAATTACATTGGACATAGTTAAGCACATTTTTGGATGGTCAACTTAGAAACTGTATATATACTATTGATTTGAAGCTGCACAAATGTGCAATTAACTGTGATGCCAGACATAGTACTATTATTAGTGAAAGAAAGTTGTGAATTGTAAAAGATGAGCAGTACAACATCTACAGAAGTGATTTTTTTTCCTCATTAGGTGACTTGGGGTAAACAATAAATTGAAAACATATAATTTGTTGTTGTACAAGGATCTGGGAAAATAAAAAGAATTGACTTTCATTAAAGATGTGCAGAGGTCTTGTTTTCATCAAGATAGTATGTCCTTTGAAAGGAACATTTGAGGAATGGCTTGAGGACATGTAGAAGACGGGAAGTACTGACCCAAGATTAACTCATATGCCCCCTGAAAATTCTTTCCATTCTGCAGCAAGCACCAAAAAGGGGCCCATGAAAGCCTATTGCTCCACTATGAAGCATGTAAGAAAATCACTCCTCTTTGTGTCCATTTGTCCTTCCTTTTTAATATTAGAGATAACAATTTTACTTTACTTCTAATGGTCTCATAAGAAATCTATTAAATATAGTGACTTGACTTGATAGTGCAAGTGAGGACCTTTGATATTTTGCCAGTTTTGGCTGGGATAGAGTTAATTTTCTTCATAGTAGCTTGTATGGGGCTGTGTTTTGGATTTGTGCTGAAAACAGTGTTGATAACCCAGGGATGTTTTCGTTACTGCTGAGCAGGGCTTACACAGAGTCAAAGCATTTTCTGCCTCTCACCCCACCCCACCAGCGAGCAGGCTGGGGGTGCACAAGAAGCTGGGAGGGGACACAGCCGGGACAGCTGACCCCAACGGACCAAAGGGATATCCCACACCATATGATGTTATTCTCAGCAATAAAAGCTGCAGGAAAGAAGGCGGGGGGTGGGGGGGCATTCAGATTAATGGCGCTTGTCTTCCCAAGTTAATGTTCCATGTGATGGAGCCCTGCTTTCCTAGAGATGGCCGAACACCTGCCTGCCGATGGGAAGTAGTGAATGAATTCCTTGTTTTGTTTTGCTTGTGTGCACAGCTTTTGCTTTACCTATTAAACTGTCTTTATCTCAACTCATGAGTTTTCACACTTTTATCCTTCTGATTCTCTTCCTTACCCCACTGGGTGGGAGTGAGCAAATGGCTGTGTGGTGTTTAGGTGCCTACCTGGCTTAAACCACGACAGATAAGAAAGCAATTGTCTGGTATATCATTCATCATTCTTGAGAGGAGTCCACCTTCATCACCTTATTCATGAAAGGGATCCATTGGGTTTGAAAAGAGCAACCCAAGCCTTTGGAGCACTATTCTACTACACTTGATGTTAAGGGGAACTAGATCCAGTGGACTTTCAGAGGCAAGGGATTTCTTCTCCCATGTCTCTTTACTGCAATACCAACCTCTAATGCCAGCCAACAGTGAGCCTGGATGCGAACACCAAAGATGCAGACCCACCTGGACTGCTCCCTTTTCCTGCTTTTGGTCCTTGCTCTAGGTATCTCACAGTACATTTTGGACACACCCCAAGAGTCCTTAAAATATCTCATATTAAGCTTTACATAATCCTATAAGACCCCCTCAGATATCTCAGAATAATTTTGCTCTTTCTCATGATACTTTGTTTCCCCCTTCTTATCAGGTCTAGCTGAACCTCCACAAGGCTTTGATGACCCTTCAATCCCAGTGACATGAAAGTTCATTATTTTTTCTGTTCTCTCATGTTTACTAGAATATATCCAGGGTAGGTGTCTTTTTCTTTTCTTTCTTTTTTCTTTTCTTTAATGTTGAATAACTATTTACTACTCATCTTCACAAACCAAATGTCCTTATATTCAAGGTATCTTCTGTGCCTTCTGTACATTCCTGTAACTTCTACACCTCCTTTACTTTTCACATATCCTTTACTTTTCTTATCTTCTTTACATTCCACACAACTTTACATGTATGCTCTAAATAAACAACCAGCCAGAAAATCAACCATTTAAAGACCCTACCTTTAGTTCCCCTCTTTTTTCCCCAGCAGAGTGCCAAGAAGCAAACACATTATATAATATAGTAGGTAGGACACAGTGTTTTAAAACACAGCATAGGTGAATCTTTTGCTCATGGAGATCTCTAAAGACAGAATAATAATTTTAGTCCATTAAGCATATAAAATTTCACAGAAATTAATTCTCATGTTCTGACTGATCAAAACCCTGCTGATGCTTATACAATTAGGATAGATACCTCTGGTTACCAGGGTTATGAAAGGAAATAAATTATAATATAGAGTCATGGTACTCAAATAAGAGTCTTCTTGTTTGAGAAGAATCTAATAATGCAAAGAGTGAAAAGAATGATTCAGGATAGAGCTTTTAGCAGAAATTTTAAATGTCTTTTATATTTTATTTTCAGTAAAATCTAAGAAAATACCAAAAGACATGGGGTGTTATTTTTCTGTCCAATGTACCAAGATTATCTTTGGTTATCTTGGTTTTTTTTCCATTTTTTTAATCTAAGAATTATCTGGAAACCTGCTTTTCAGTGCTTACTGCTTAAGACATTTCCACCTGTTTTTCAATCTTCTACACTTAGGAAGAACTTCAGTCATTAATTCATTTGCCAATCTGTTTGTTTTCTTCAGAAGATGAATGGTAAAACTGAGTACATGTAATTTTTATTTACATGCTATTAAGAATTAAGCTACTTTGTATAATTTGAGACTAAAATGTCTTCAAAATATTGAACATCTTTACGGTTATTAAAAATTGTTTATGGAGATATTGCTGAAAGCTTTGCAATTGGTTACAATAATCTGCTTTCTCAGAAAATATTTTTGATGTGAGGCTTGGATTCCAAAATGCAAAGAGTAAAGGACTGCAAACTTTCCTGTTCTTCTACTTTATTAGTTCTGTTGAGACCTGATCATTTCCCAAAATTGAATTATCTTCCATATCTTCTTTTGTTATCCATTCATCGATGCCTTGTTGTTGATACTTTCCTCTCTCTTTCATTTTTTTTTCTCTAAACAAATGCGTAATAATGGAATAGTATATGCATATGGAATAATGTCTAAACTTTAAATCTTTCAATATTCTTTTTCGCCATGAATTAAGACCAAGGTAAACAAGTGAGACTAAGACATGTCAGTAGGATTTTCCAGAAACTAGAATAAAATATTGATTTTTTTTTTTTTTTTAATAAAAAAGCTTCTCAGTCATAGTTTTTCACATTTATTTTGGGAGTTGCTTTATGCTTTGTTTTCTTTTACTTTATGTTTCTTTAACCAATGGCAATTTATTTTTTTTCTGAACAGAATTCTATCACAGGTGTCTTCATCTTGGATGCGGTCTCAGAAAAGAATAACAAGAGTTCAAGAATTATGGGCATGACAAAGAGAGGTTGTCTTTAACAATTAAAATGTCATTTTCACATGCTAATAATTGCATTTGCTCTCCACATTTGAGCACTGTCCTGTGAAAAGAAACCACGTATGCAACACTTTCCTTTTGTAATTTATCTCTGAAAATTTGGAAAAATTATTCGATTCAACATTTTTTATTTTTCTTCCCCATAAATCTAAGTTTGCATTACCCCACAAAATTTCCATTTTTCATTTACAGTAGCCACTGTGAGAATTATCTGACTCAGAACTAATGGCTGTTAATTAAATCGCTGCCATTTCCAAACATTTCCAACTTCAAGGGACTCCCTACAACAGGAATACATGGCTGTATTTATTTACAGGCAGAAAATTTGAATGCATATTGTCAGTGAAAGAGGACTTCTGCTCATATCTATCTGAGTGTACAGGGAGTTGAGTACTTTATCATTCCTTAATGGGATAGGATAAAAACAGTACAGAGGAACAGGGTAGTTAAATAAGCCTGTGGCAAATAAGAGCTCCACAGTGATAAATTCTATAATAATTTCCATCTACTGTAAACATGTGTGTTACAAGCCCGAAGTTTATGAATAATGGCTTCATTTTGAAGTAATTAGAATTCTATGCTATTAACAGCAGAAGGTCTGGATAATTATATTTTGGAATGAAATGTCTAGGAAAAGACATTTCTGTTTTTACAACAATTATGTTTATGATTTATGATAGAAATGACAACATGCAATATAAATACAAAACAATAAAAATTAACTGTGTCCATCATGGAAGACAGTTTGAAAACAACAGTGAATCAGTAATCATAGGTAAAGAGCTTGATGATCTTGTTTTGTTTCTTATTGGTATATCCTCATGTCTTTGCCCTGTTTTTGAGATGTAAGGCTTCCAGCTGCCTCATACCAGACTCTCAGTATGAAATACTAGAGATGACTACGTGAAAAATGAAGTTATGTTGTGTAGGCCAGTCAAACACTTCATTTTGTGGGAGCGCTAGAGCATTATCTTGATGGGGTCAGTGGTGTCATTTGAACACATATGTAGAACAACACAGCTAATTGTGTTTTATTAATACAATAGTTATTAAAGTAAATTTTCTTTTTGCAGTGCTAGTAAGTATTAGAATATCTTAGATAATATAAATATCCTTACAAAGCAGGTGAAACTGCTTTTGGAGTTGACCTGAATTTGCTTCTAGATACCTCCACACTCCCAGTTCCAGGAAGAATTGCTTGCTCATGCATTGCTTCTTGCAAACTGCCTCTATGCCTGAGCAGCACCATGCAGCTGTGTCTGAGTTAAAACAACCTTTACCAGCTGGCTATTTTGGAGTATTTCAGTGGAAAGCCTCCTGAGTTGCACCATGAGAAGCTCACTGGCAGGGCTAGCAGATCTGGAGCCATGCCATAAGTCACATCAGACCAGGCATGACTCTGAAAAATTCTGTCGTTGACAAAAATCCATCCCATAGCAAACTTTAGACCATGTCACAGGAATTGAAGAGCAGTCACATTCCTGATGAGTAGCTTGTGCACTGCTCTTTCTTCCTCCTGCCACCTCTATAGATAATTAAGGTGGAGACAGACATTATTCTCTTCCCTCCTTTTTATACCTTCATGGACTGTGTGGGGTATCTGCATACAAGAGTGGGTGCTGAGGTGAGTAGGCATGGGTCTATACAGCTAACTTTATCAGCATAATTAAAGCTAAACTGACTAACATACTTAGGGGATTGTAAATGGAGGAAACTGATGTTCCCATCCATGAGAAGTCAGAAGTTTTAAAACTGAAGTTTTAAAATATCCAAAGATATCTTTTGAATCTTGTGCCACAATAGATCTTTTCAAAATAGAGGTTCTTGACAGGATGTCTTTATTTAATTGCTTTTCACAGTAAAGTTTCCTAGTGGTATTCATCATCTTAACATACTGCATTGATTTTATTTTTCTTTGTTTAACTGGTTGATGCCTTTTATTCCTGACTTTACATTCAGACTGGGAGGTTCTGAGTGCCTAAGCAGGTACTGGGAACTCTGATGGACCTGGTTCCTCTTGCAGCAACAGGTTGGTTGGTTTGCTTGCTGAAGGCTTTTCTGAAAGATATCTTTTATATCTCCTTGTGTTTTTCTCACTTTTAATCTCTTCATAAATGTATCTGTTATCACTTAGGTATTGCTCTGTCAGATCTGTGTATCTTTGTTAGTTAGTTTATCAATCTAAACATCTTAAGGAGAAGAAAAAAACACAAGACCTCAGACAAAGAGCAAAAGTTCTATGGGAAGCTGAAAACTACCCCATAGGTTTTTCTTGATAGCCTCCAAATAAATATATGTATTTGGAAGCATGTGCATTTCATTGCACAGTGCCTCAGAGTGGATAATGAGATTAGATTTTAAAATTCTTGTCCCTCTTGTAGAATTTATTAATGACGTTTTCAGATTTTTGGAGAAAATTTTTTGGATGCAACTTCAGTAAAGAAGCCTGGGTTGTACAGAACTGTCTTCTAACATTCCTTGGGTACCCTCATCTTAATAGGTCTAGACCTTTGCTCTTAATAACTCTCCCTTTCCCTGAGATTCCTTCCAACCAGCATGTTCTTTGATTCATCACCCCTCTGTAAAAATCTCAGTCCCTCCTTGTGGCCTACCACTGCCATCTGAGCAAGAGGCATCATGCACTGTGGCAGTACACATGCTGATTAGTTGGCAGGCCATTCAAACAGCACAGATGACTCTTAGATTTATACTGCAATTTTGAAATCATTCTGTAGACTAATACAGGACTCATTCTTTTTGCCCTCTTCAGGACTCCTAGCTGCAGATTTTTACGAAAATTGTGAAAAATTAATATCTTTGATACCTCAGTCTCTTTGCAAATGTGGCCCTGGTCAGTCAGCTTGTGAAGCTGGGAACCAGCAAACAACAGAAGGTCATGTGGACTATGAAAACAAATTAAAGGTATTATGCACATGGGATTAAGTCCTCTTCTACATTTATAATTTCTGACACTTTTGGGAGTGGCTCCAATTCCAACTGAGCCTTTTGTTTTCAAAAAAACTGCTAAATAGATTGATTGCAGGAATGAAAAGGGTAAGCCCTCATAGGCAATCAGAAAAAGCCTGCTGTTCAGTGAAGGTTTCTGCATTCTAAAGGCGTTCAATAAACAATGAATAGCCTTAAGTGCCTACACTGCAACTGGGCACTGTAATAGGAAATAACTATTCATGAACATTTTGTAATTATTTTCTCTGTAAGAGTCCTGGCTTGTTCTGTTTGTCAGTCATAACACCTTTTGTAGTACCTATCACTCTCAGATTTCTGTACTCAGCTAGCTAGGAATATATTCTTTGCCTGTGGGCTTTTCTTTCAATCATATATTGAAAAATGGCTGCACCTTCCATGAATACTCACATTCTGTTGTGCAAGAATGAATACAGGTTTCTGCTATTTGCCTTGAAACCATTCCCTTTTGTTCATGCCATAGAGATTCAGAAACAATGTTGTTGTTACTTTGCACACAGTACTGCCCCACTGTGTTTCAATTAAGATTATCAGCAATAAAATAAAGAAAAGAAACAGTGTGGTGCCTAATGAGGCCATGCCTAAGAACCCAAACAAATAACTTGCTTAAAGAAAATCTTTAAAGGCAATTGTACTCCTTGCTTTAAAAAGAAAAACCTTTAGGGTTCTGTTTGTTTGTTTGTTTTAAAAAAAGCAGGTTTTCTGCAAACCCGGGGATTCTGGCTGACATGAATGTGGTGATGGGAGGGGTGCGTCAAACCTCAGATCAGGAGATGTGAGAGATGGTCAAAAGATCACCTTAAAGCCAAATTATGTACTCTTGCTGTCAGTGAAAAAGTAAATCTATATGGCCATAGGCATCACCTGCAGGAAACTCAAATGAGTCCTTGATGAATTCTGCACATGGTGTCTTTACTAGTAGGAATTTTTGTTAATAGTTTCTGCTTCTGTTTCACATGCACTAAATGATGCAACTGGTTTATGTAATATCCTACTGAATGCAACTGGATATTTTTGCTCTTTAAATGTTTTAGGGATTACTGATCTTGTTTTGAATATGTACTACACTTAAATAATGGTTTTGTGCTTTTTTTTTTTTTGCATAAGCAGTATCTTCGAAAGAGACAGTAACTTTTGGGTTGATGGCACAGTTTTAGACCTAGATAAAGAGTCTTACCTACATATACAGTTAAGTGAATAGGATTATACATAGGACTAACAAACGCAGAGTTCATGATCATCACAGAAAGGATAAATAAGGAGCGTAAACCTGTGCTTACACTCACATCCCTCAAACACTGCTCATTCTTAAGAATTAATTTCAATGGATTTCTAGACATTAAGGACAGAAATAATCATCAGAACACCAATTTTTATATGAAGATCTCATGACGCAAGATATAATTACTTGCAGCTCAATTTTGTGAGTTTTCTAGCTTTTCAGGTTTCTAGCACAGTCATTGTGTTTGAATTTTTATTTCTGTTTTCTGGTGATGACCTGCATGTGACTGACAGTTGACCTGAAAAAGTATCTCCCAGAACAGAAGGGAAGAAAATGGTAAAACAAAACAGGACAAAATCCTGTGAAAAGGAAAAGGTAAATCTGAACTCTCGGCAGATCAATATTGCCGGGTGGTATTCTATTAACACAAGAAATCCTTTGCAATGATAAGAATCTTAAAGCAAACACTATCTTAATAAATTAATTGTCTCTTGAAATAAAGATTATGGTAACAGTGAGGGGAAAACATTAAGTCTTAAAATCACACCGTCAAGAGAAGAAAGTAAACTTGCAGCCTACACAAGAGTTTAAATTTTCACAGTTCAGTTTTGGCGCAATGCCTATATGAAATCCTGCTTCACTTCTGATTTTCACTTTAAAATTTGTAGCTTGCTGTAATGTAAAAATAGGACAAAAATTCCTTGCCACAGTCTCATATGCATACTGGATATTTTAATACTCACTTTGGAGATATTTGCTCCTTAGGGTACATCATCAAAATACTTTCAAGCTAATGTTTAATACAGAGTGACTAATTTAAAAAAAAAAAAAAAGATAAAAGTGACCTAGTGGAAATGACTGTATATGTATGTGTATATGGTCTCAGAAAAGAATATTTGTTATAAGCAGAATATGATTTTCTTTATACCCATAACTTCAGGACTTAAGGTTTTGGCCCTCTATGCAATTTCCCTAGACTCCTTTCTCTTTCCATTCTCTAACCGAAAATGTTTCATAGTTACAGTTCCAGCTGTCACACATAAAATATTATTTTAAGAACAAATAATGAACAAGAATGAAACTATTAAGGAAAAAATCCCAAGGAGCCCACTTTGATGGAACTAAAATTATGATTTTTTGAGTAAAATTCTGTTTAGTATTCAGTACAGTCTGGAAAGTACTTGTACAGAGTTAGAAAAGCCCAATAGTCTAGAAATGTGGTGAGAATATATAATTGGGTTCTTGTGGCAACTGTAGCATGAAAAACATTCCCAAATAAATGTAAACATTTCAGATGCTATCTTTTGCAGAATTTTATGTACAGGGTAAGAAAAATGTATGATGATGTTTAGAAGAATTGCATTACTACAAAATACGGGCATGTGAGGTGCTATGGAAATTGTAGCTAAATTCTATCTTCAGATACATGGCTTTTGCCAAAATCCAGGAGAACTGTATATACATTACCAAATACGAGGTTGGCATTCAGTTTTAAAAACTTCATGTCTCTTCATGTGTGTCTCTACATGCATCTGACTATGCCTTATATATTATATTTCTATTCACTCTGTGTAAATATGTAAAAAGTAGCAAAACTAGAAAGAAACTGTGCTGATGTTATTCTGCAGCGAATGTATTTTTATCTATTCCTGGCTATATCTTGTCTATTTCTAATTCTCTGTATCCACAGATACACTTAAGTCTACTTTTGTTACATTCATGCCCTTTGTGGACCACCTAACACATCATTTAATCATAATATCATTTACTATCATTTGATTTGTAAGGCTTTCAGTCGGCTTGCTTATCAATTTCAAAATTGGTAAGACGTTTCTCTCTTTGTTTGGTCAATGACACTGATACTTTTTGCCTTTATGTTATGTTTTCAAGTAAGCATCTTCGTGCAGTCCCAAGTGCTCTCTTTCTCACACTTGGAAGACACTTTCCTTATATAGATAGAAACTTCCCCACAATTCTCCCTTTTTCTGGTTTCCCTTTTTCTAGAGAAATGAAATGCAATGGTCAGGTGCATCAACTGAGACCAGAGCTCATTATGGTGACCAGCACTTTATCATTTCTGTTTACGTCTATGGACCTATCTACCTATCTATTTTATCTACATGTAATTTCCTGTCTTCGCTTGTGAGAACACACACAAGCAGGTTATGGTGAGATAGCTAGCCTATGGACTATAGCGCTTTTCAGCATCTGCAAGTATGCATTCTTCTCATACAATTTTATTCAGAGATTCCTGAAGATCCCTTGACACACAATAAATCAGATTTTAGGCTGTCCTGGGGTATCTTGCTCATGTAGTCACATGTGAATACTGTAAACTCTTTAAGGTATGCAGCTTCTGTTTGCTCAATATTTTTCCGTATGTAACAAGAGCCTGGTCCAGTTGGGTCCCTGAATGGTGCTGTCTAGCTATGTCTAGAGTAGCAATAACCAGTCTGACAGTCATTTAGACTGTGTTAACATGTTCATATACTAATGGTCATTTCGAACCAGTAGTTTGGACAAGGCCACATGGCTTTCAAGGATGAGAGGCTAAAGTGTAAGCAGTTTTTAAGCTAGAAAATGATGCATAACCTGTTTCCTTTGTAAGTGTAAATGTAACCTTTGATGCCGCTGCAATAATTATGTAGGCCTAACACCCAACAGTTTTTATTTCTGCCTGTCTGTATGCAACACTCTGGATGCAACAATGTGGTAACCTGTGGATCCCATAACTTTTCAAATCCAAAAATTCACAGGAAGTTGCGAGGACCATTGAGGACACTATTAAGTTGAAGGAAAATGAGGATATTAGGATATTAATTCTGGAATGACTTGTAGATTGAACAATTAGTTCATAATCTACACTTGAACATTAATTCATCATCTACCCTTGCAACAACAGGTCATTCTCAGTTCTGCTGAACCTCCTTACAGTAACAGGATAGGGAGGGACTGGAGGGAATGGGAATGGAGGCTGATGAACCACACAGAATCCATCATAGGAAGATATGACTGTGACTTAGGGAAAAGGAGAAAAGTACAAACAGCAATAGTGAATGGCAAGTGTAAAAGGAAAGTGAGCATTATAATCTTAACATATACCATTAACACCTGACTTATAGGTAAATGATTCTAGCTTGTCTGAGATGAGTACCAAGTTCTCCTTAGATGGTATTTGAGAGCCAAGTATTTGATTGTTTAAAGGAAGAATACAGAAAAATAATTTTATGTATATTTTAAGGTTATATATTTTCACAGGTGCTGCTTTCTGCCAGACAGGCCCTTAGTACCTCATCCCAGTGTTGCAGGCTTTTGAGAGAACAAAACACTGATATATGTAAAAAAATCAATCAACTATCAAAAGAATGTGACACTGGGTTACACTGTAATGGCTAGCTTAGACGGACTATATTGCATGACACACGCCTGAACCACCTTCTGAGTAGCTGAGAATCTCTCTACACCAAAAGCCACTCATCCACTCAGAAAGCCACATGGCATCTAATGAATCAAAAATATATCCCTTGTCTTCAATGTTATTATAATCTGGGTTTGAAGTCCTGAGGAGTGGTCTCCTGGGAAGGACAGGACCTACTGTGATCCCAGATCAGGCTGTCTTGACTTTGCCCTGAGTGACCTCAACAAGAGGAAGCCCATAGCAGAAAGGTCTTCTGAACACACCTAGAGGTGTGGAGAGCTGCCCACGGTCATACTAGCACCACATTCGGGTGCAGCTGGAGAGTGCTGTCTGTGGAAAACAGTCTGCTGCTGTGCCTGAGACTCTCCTTACAGATTTGTTGCCTTCATGGAAAACAAGGCTAGGCTTGAAGCAGCTTCAGGGTACCCTTTGAGAGACTGTATGGAGATGCTTCAGTGCCGAGATGGATCTCCTGTTGTAAACCTATTACTGCTTATACAGTATTCTATACCTTCAAAAAGTCATAAAAGCTGTTTTAAAGATGGTGAATTTGTCTTCTCCAAAAATATACCATATGGATTGGCAGTCCTCTGTATTAATAGAGATTTGCTCTAATTGGTTAATTCTCAAAAAGTTCAAGGACTGCCAGATGAGCAAAGTAAAAAAACCTGTATTTTTTGCTTTAATCCTTTATGAAAGCCCTTTGGGTTTCAGCTGTGTAGTTTTTAAAGATAGTTTTTACTTCCCAATTTGTTCTTGACCTCAGCTGCTCTAAGCAATGTTCCCCATACCCAAACCAATGCAATGAGATCCCTTACCTGCCTCAAGATTATGCTGGCTTTCTCCCAGCCCTTTTTCTTATTTTCTTTCTGTTTTATGCCCTTGCTGTTCCATGCTTCCTTTCTGACTTTCATCTGGCATTCCTTCATGCTCTTACATTCCTCACAACCACCCACAGTCCATTACACATAATGAATCTATGCGAGCCCACTCTTGTCTCCCCCAACACCTTCCACCATAGCCACTTTTTCTGTAGCCTCATTCCATTTTCATTTATTTCTTGACTGTTCCTTCAAGTTCCCTTCTTCCCCCAACACAGTCATTTCCACAGCTTCTCCTTCCCCTCCATGATTAAAAACCATGTACTGTTATACAGGAAGAAAATCAAAACCACACACACACAAATTCAGTCACAACAGAAGCCATAGGCAAGCTAAAAAAAATGGAAGCACTCATGTTGGCCACAATATTTGCTATACAAAGACATTTTAATTAACATAATCTTAAAAACATATTAAGAAAATAATAGTTAAAGTAATGACTGCATGTCTCCACACTCTGTAACCACTGAGCTAAAGGACAAGATAAACTGAAATGTCTAAAGGTCTTTCAATGTTCTCAGTACCCAAAACAGTTATTTGCTTTAATGAAAGTCCTTTTTCCTCAACTGTGCAATCAAAGGGATATAATATTGTGCTGTATATTGCCCTGCTTTTAATACTGATATTCATGTTTCCCAGTTCAGCAAAGTGCTTGCTCTTATCAACTTCCTGGGACTCGGGTAGATACCACAGCTGCTTGATCCCTTGTAAAATGGTATTTCAAATTGGCAGAGGAATTAATGAATATTCATAACCATTCACCTACGATCCAGCTTGGATATCATGAGACAGCTACTTGCTGTGTGTTCTTGTACAATAGAATGTCATCAGTTACTGAAACCTCTTGCACACACAAAGGGCATTTGTTATAAATGAATTTAAATGTAAATTGTTCAGAGCAAATTGTTTCCCTGCCTGTTACTTTTTCAGCTCAGAATTGGAATGCTTGGAAGTTGTAATAATAATAAAAAAAAAAAAATAATTCCAAGTACTCATGGAGACATGTTATTAAAATGAAGCATGCATGTATATTCATGAAGAAAATGAGAAAAGCTATTCTTACTAAAAAAAAAGTCTGAGGCAATTTTCTGTCATTTCAAAGGATTCTTTCCAAAGTACCTGTTCACAGTCAGGTACCTCAGCCACTCACCTCCTTTACTCATAATTACTGTACCTCAGCGTCTCTGTTGGCTAAGAGCAAAACCTTTTCTATCCTTGTAAATATCAAACTACTTTTAAGTTCAGGAAGTGCCACAGTCAAGACTTAAATACAGCATTTTTGAAACTATCGATTCAATCATTTTATATACTATGTATATATACACACACACTACCTTAAGGCAACTGCATTATACAGAAAGCTGTCGTCACAGATATTCACTCCCCTGTTCTGTGTTGCTGTGTGATATCCATTTGTGCTCACGCAAGGCACTCTAGTCCTTTCTGCAGGGAGCTGCATCATAGTCATGGGTGAAAACACTGTGCTTTATTTACAAGGACAACCTTTCTCCTTTCATGCAAGCAAGTGCCTTTCCTAATGTTCTGAAACACACAGTACAGTACAAACTGATACTCCCCTTATTAATCCATTAATAAACATAACATTGATGTGACTGAAGCTTTGCTTCAAGCTGGGTTTTCCTATCCCAAAGCTGCTGAACCTTGGCTCACTCTTTTTAATGAGTTCCAAAACCTAAGTAGATTAACCACCTGTTTTATGATCAATGCTTATTATGGCTGGAGAAAAAGCTTGTTGAAATGTACTGGCTGGCTGTAAACACGTATCACAACTTTTGACTTCTTAGTCTTCTTTTAAATCTAAGGCTTTCATGCCTTGCTGTATGGTTCTAGTGTTTGCATACAGTGTATCAATGCAAAAATCCAGACAGAATACATTCACGTCAGTGCTAGTTAAGCTAAGAGCATCATTTCATTTTAGGAAATTTCTTTCTTTTATGAGGGCAGAGAACTCCAGAAGACAACATGTAACTGGGAGAAGTCAACATGTAACCCCCACAGTGAAGGGTAAAATTAATTGTAACCATTATGAAGATTTCCATACCTTTCTCATGTCTTATTAATTATCTGTTTTACATTTGTTGATTTGTGAGTTCATATGGGAATATTCAGTTTAATTTCTGTAGATGAATGTTAGGGAATATAGGACCATAACATATTGTACCATGGTTTTACGAGAAAAAGCACAATTTTATGAGACTGTGTTTCTGATCTGACCAGAACAAACTTACATATTTTTAGGGTTCAGATAGAATAACAGAACAAGAAGAAAATGTCTGAGCTAAAAATTTTGATAAATAGCATCTTGGCAGAATTCAGTTGCCTAGCCATGGGTTGGCATCTATTACTGTTTGTGAGGAAGTCCTGACTGCCTTTCTGTTGCTTCTGAAGGATGTGGGAACATACATACATGCATCATTAGATCAGTCAGTTCCTTTCAGGTGTCTTGCATACCCTATAGTGTTTGAATATGCCTCTATATGTCCATAATTACACAACTAAGTCGTGCTTTTCCTTTTTAAACTAGAACCAATTACTCCAGTAAAGCTTTGCCATGCATTCTGGAGAATCATCTCTTGGGATGTGTATATTTAAATGTGTAACCTGGCATACTCCAGTAGCTCCAGAAACACTTTTCTGGTTTTGAAATAACAGGTATTGGAATCACTTGGAAATGGAAAATTCCTTCCCCCTCATTTTCTGCTGGAAAAGTGAAAGGAGAAAAGAGAATTTAAGAGGTGTGAGAAAACAGCACATTAATTTGTAAGTGTTCACATTGGAAGAGTAACACTTAAAAGGAACAGTAGTGCTTTTTTTCATTTGCAGCTGCCCTTTTTAGTCAGAAATCAATATGAACTATCACTCTGAGAAGGGTGTCTATGCAAACCTTAAAGTTCTGCAGAAAGTATGAGCTAACTCAGCATTTAGTGATCTCATCCCCTCCAAGTCTGTTCTGAATTGTTTTGGCAGTAGAACAGGTGCCCAGTGCAACTTCCAGGCAGAGTCAGACACTGATCTAAACCAGCAAATGACCTGAAACACTAAGAGTTACCTCTGAAAAAACACCAGCTTTCCTTGTCATATCCCCAAGAAAAGGCTTAAAAGGTTCTCTGCAAGGGCAGTTTTACACCTCTTTCCTATAAATATGTGATTTTTAGGGCTACTTTATGCTAATTTCACTTAATGAAGCTATTATTTCAATTTTTTACTTAAGAACAACAACCACCCTGGTATTTTAGAAAATGTCCCCTGAAACAAAAGCCATTCAGAATAAAAACTGAAAAAACTGTCTTTTACTGAAGCACTTCTCCATATGCTTCTGATTTTCGCTATTCTCCGAAATCAAGATGTCTTTCTACAATGGACATGGTAAGGAAATGGTATCAGTTTCTGACAAGAAATCCAGAGTGTTTTTCTTTTTTCTTCATCATGCTTTGGGACCAAAAATAGCACTTTTGTAAAGGAAAACCAGTATGGCAGCAACAACAAAACTAGGATTCTCATTATGACACTGCAAATTTTGACAGATTTTGTTTTGAGAGCAGTGAAATACTGATATTGTCCAGGCTGCTGAAACACTGGGAACATTTCAGAGTTTCCAAAGTAAATATGCTCCCAGAGCCCATCCAGCAATAGAGCTTGATTTCTGTGACACCAGGTATCCCCCATCCCAGCTGGAGAGCTTATGGAGCAGCCAGTTGGAGAGCCTGGGAGGCCAGCAGCTCACCAGGTGAACAGCTGGGAAATCAGATGTCCTGGAAAGATTGGCAGTCTACTCATCAGGCAGCTAGCTGTCAGGAAAGCTGCCCAGGAGGCAGAGTAGTTGGTCTCACCAACCTATTTCCCTGTATGATTTCCATCAGCATTAACAAAAATAAATAATGGGGCTGACAGTAGTCCATCAGAATACACATATATGCTATATGATCTCTAATTCAAAGGTTTCTGCCTTGCCCCTTCATCCCATCTGTCCCTGGATCTTAATGCTTAACAAGCCCATTATTTGAATATATGAACTTTGGTCAACATTATTACACCTAAGGGGATGGACAAGCCTCTCTCACAGCTGTCATATCTCATTATTCTTTCTTTCTTTCATTCTTCTTCTTTCTCTTCTTTTCTTTTTCTTTGTGCCTTATTTGTCTCTTACCAATGCACTCTCTTTTCCTTGAGTAGCTAGCTATTCCTCTGTTCTTGCAGTGTCCAAGCTTGGTTCAACTCTTTTTAAACCACAAAGTGTATTTGGGAGGTAAGCAGGTGAGGTCTGGATGTTTCTTCCCCTATCCCCATCAACCATCAGTAGAAGCAAAATATATGACAGATGACAACTCATACTATTCCTCCCAAATATTCCCAAAATATTTCATAGCTCCTCCTCACAGTTGTCACATTTTCTTGCCATTTAACATGTTGCTTTTAGTGTGCCATTTTTCTAGCTGAAATCTAAAATAAATTTAATAAGGGGCTTCAGAATTTGATTTGATATCACAGTAGCACTATGGGGAAATGAAATGGTCTGATGTCTTTTCTTACTTTTTAACAGAAAAAATTAGGTAGGAGATACTGTTTAGGAATAATTTTGCCCTCGACACTTTTAAGACTGAATCTTGTTTTATGGAATCTGTGTGTGAGTGTGAAACACGGTATCTGTGTCAAAAGTACTATAGAAATTTGGAACATTAGTCTTCAGGCTGTGATTAGAAACTAGGTAAAATAAATCATCCCTAGTTACACTGAGACAAAAGATTTTCCACAAATTCTAAGCCTTAATTTTAAAATCAGAAATAGCAAGTTTAATGTCTATTATTTTGGGGTTACCTCAAATACCAGAGAACATACTCTTATACTACTATTTTCAATTTTTGAGAATTTTAATGGTTGAAGAGTACAAAATACTCTTTTCCTGCCAAATGCATACTTTACTCTCTGTATGTCAGACATATTTTTTAATTTCTCCATGTAAAAAAAGATGTGCAACTACATTATAAAAGAGAAAAATAATAAATAACTCAAAAAAGTGTTGGAACATTATTTTATTTGGAGAACCAGAAATTTTGTCAGTGAAGAAACCTGAGGCTATAATAAACCCAGTTATTCAGCCTTCCTTCCACCATCATACCCCTATTTGATTTTTTACCCGTTTCTGGGTAACATATAAGCAATTCCACAGAAAGTTTCTCCATGCTGCCTGCCATCTGTCAACAAACTCAATTCTGACAGGAGTAGCCAGCATCTCAAGGGTGCAAATCAATTTAGTGTCAGTGTTGGATGTGTTCCAGTGCATTTCCTCAGCACAGATGAAAGAAACTGTGTCAACTGAGCAGTGTTGCATATGTTTTTATCTGCTCTTGGCTGGGGATTGAGCTAAAACTACTAAATGCATTTCACTTAGTATCTCAAATTTTATCTGGTACTCTATGTATAGCATGCAGTATATAGGGGAAGGAAATCAATAGCATCGATGGGCAATTATGAAATAAAGAGACCCAAGCATGTATGGTAATAACTGACATAGAATATAACTGTGAGTGGGCTGTGGAGGGAAGAAAAGCACAATTCAAATAATGGCAGGTAAATATGAAGTTCATACCTCCCACAATTCTCCTGAGCTATAAATTACTTTGTAAACCAAGACTGCCTCTGCAAGAACAAAGCATTCCTTGCTCTAAAGAACTATGAACTCTTTTCATAAAGCAATTCACCCATATCCACCTATGACCTTTCATTTAATAAAATGCAGGGTATATCAAATGCCCTGTTTCTAGGAGCCTATCTCATTTACACCAGATGAATAGAATCATTGATGGCAACAGTTCAGAGCCTATGAATTTGACCTCCGTTTTACCTGAGCAATTAGAGATTATAAAGGACATGCAGAAACTTTCCAAACATAAATTCTTGATGCCTCCTTTGATAAGGGCAATTTAAGGATCTAAGTAAGGGTTTGGAGACATGAGCATGTTAATCCCTGTAAATCACACTGCCACGGTTTCAGAAAGCTGTGAATCCTGACAGTTATCCACATTTGAAAAAGCAAGTTAGCTCCACCCCTAAAGTGGTAATGTGCAATGGATGAGTGGAGGCCATATTTTTCACTTTTAAATATTGACCTTTCTTTATACAATCTAATAATTTTTTCACAACTTGAAATGTACACGGAGCTCATTTGTATTCTGCTGCTGCTGTGACTTGCTCCAGGGTTATCCCAATCTTAGTTCTTCATTCACTTGTTCATAGATTAATACAAAAAATTGCAGGATCAGTTTGTAAGACCCTTATCCTCACTTCTAGCAATCATATTGCTAGACACAGAAGATGCTTTCCCTGTTTTCATGTAAAGTAATCAAGAATATTTAAGAAAAAAACTAGAGAAAGCAATAATTATAAATATGATTTGTCAGTTGGCAAATTCCTGAGTGTTTTTTAATGAGATGTTGACCAGAACACAATACGGAGTGACCCCTTTCTTCAACAGTGACACAGCAAAAAATCACCAAACACATGCACCTTGTTTGGAAGAGGTTGCAGTAAGCAAGGAATCCTGTCATCATAGAATCATAGAATTGCTTGGGTTGGAAGGGACCTTTAAAGATCGTCTAGTCCAATCCCTCTGCCATGGGCTGGGACACGTCTCACTAGATCAGGCTGCTCAAAGCACTGTCCAGCCTGACCTTGAACACTTCTGATGATGAGGCATCTAGAACTTCTCTGGGCAACCTGTTCCAGCATCTCACCACCCTCATTGTAAAGAAATTTCTCCTTGTGTCCAATCTAAATCTACCCCCTTTCAGTTTAAAACTGTTGCCCTTTGTCCTCTCACTACAGGTCTTGGTAAAAAGTCTTTCTCCATCTTATAAGCCTCCTTTATATATTGAAAAGCCAGAATAAGGTCTTCCTGGAGTCTTCTCTTCCTCAGGCTGAACAACACCAACTCTCCCAGTCTTTTTTCATAGGAGAGGTATTCCAGCCCACTGAGCATTTTCATGGCCCTCCTCTAGACCTGCTCGAACAGATTCATGTTTTTCTTGTGCTGAGGACACCAGAGCTGGATGCAGTACTCCAGATGAGGTCTCACGAGAATGGAGTAGAGGGGAGAATCACCTCCCTCAACTTGCTGGACATGCTTCTTTTTATGCAGCACAGGATACGACTGGCTTTGCAAAAAGATCCTCCAAAATGGTTTGCATGGGTCCGTGAGAGCTGTTATGAATTACTGTGCTTATATACACACCAAATCTTTGCCTTCGTAATTCCACAAGAATTGCTCCTTCTTTAATCTAATTTGCTTTATATCCATTGTGTTCATCTCTGTACTATCTGAACATTTCACAGGAGTTCCTTTAATGACATATCTAATGCTTGCCACAAGTTTGTTTCTCATTCTCTTTCCTAGGGCAGAAAAATGGAGTGGAATACTTTGTTTTCTGAAGATTTTGGTGGGGTTTTTTTACTGTTTACGTAAACGTCTGCATTTCTTTTCAAGAAGGTGGCAATGGCAAACTCTGTTTTGGCAGTATAAACTATTGTGGTTTTTAATGCCTGTTCCAGCAGTAATTGCAGAGACAAGTCAGTTGTTTCTGCACAATTGGCCCATATTGTGCAGAATAGCACTACCTCAGAGTAGTGTATATGTCATATTTTGTTTCTGATCAAAACCAGTTAAAGGACAAATGCAATGACATGGGATGGAGGTGTGAGATCATCCTCTAATCTTCCTATCACATAAATATCTGAGGTGGAATTTTTCTGAGATCTCAGCCTAGGCTGGAGAACTCACTGTTGTAAAAGATGAGAATAACCACAGTCTGAACCACTTTCTGACTCACTCACAAAATTCTCCCCTTTGATTCACTTTCACTCAGTGAAGTTTTCAAAAACGTACAAAAGAGTTCAGCTGATTCATCTTCAAGTGGGGAGGAAAGGAGGAGTGGGATGTTGTTAGTTCTATTTTTTAATACTCGGCTATTATGGTTAATAGTTGCCTAGGAAAATAAATAAATAACTAAAAGATTAGATAAGAATAAATGAAAGAAACACTTCACATAGCACACTGCCAACTTATGAAATTAAATACCTCTGGGTATAATGTACTTAAATATTGTGTAGAGGAATAGAAGGGAGCCAGATAATAATGACCCAGAACATATCTGTTAAGATAATCAAATCCTGTACTTTTGGATGCATACTGATCACTCCACTGCAGATATTATTTTCTTTCTTTAATGCATAATATATTACAGAATATTCTATGTGGATTTGAGGTATTTTCATATACCTTTTAAATATTATAACTGGAGGAGAACTTGGTACATTAATGCAAAATGCAAAAAATATAACCTAAAAATATAGGTGACATTTGAAACAATGTGTATCAGAATTTAAAATAATGTAAAAGGATATCCCAGAAAACTGATGCACATATTCCTTATCAGTACTTTTGTGCTCACATAATGTAAGATAATTCACAAATTTCTAAGAAAATAATTCAGAATAAAAATAAATACAGGCACAATAATGATCATAATTTGTGTCTGGCTTCTGAGTACTATCTTCTCAGCAAAAGAAAAGGTGAATTTGATCTTCAAGGATCATGACTGTGGATAAAAAAACAGTAAAGCAAGCTCTATTTACATGCTCTAGAGAGAAAAAAAAAAGATTTAGGATTACCACTGTGCTAAGGAATGAGCATGACCAAATGGGCAAACAATAGATTTTTGCGAAGTAGGTTAGATAAAAAGAAACCTCTTGCCATGTAAAACTACATTTTCAGTTGTGCCAGTGCCTAGTTATGGAATAGTGACAGGTGTGATTCCATCACCTCCATTAGAGAGGAAGGGCTTTGGTCATATGTAAAAAGATATATATAGCTGGAGCACACCAACAGACTCATGATTTATGTTCCCTGCTCCATGAGACCAATACGACAGAAAAATTTTACAAACATTTCAAAGACCATCTTTAAATAATGTGGATGTGTTTCTCCACTCTTCATATTGGAAGATAGTTGTAGACCACCACTTTTCTGTGTGAAAATAATTTCTAGTTCATAAATGTGTCTTTTTCCCTTTAATGTCACACCATGTGTATATATATATATTTGTGTGTATATATATAAATAATATATATGTATATTTAACTTAAAATACACTTCATCTCTGGAGGTTACTTCTCAAGATACTTACAGAGAGCAATAATATCTTCAAACTTACCTTCATCTAACTTTAATCACTATTTTAAAGTCTAGAATATTCATTACTGTAGAAGTCAATCACTTCCCTGTGTATTCCACCATATTTTAGAAGTAGAACCATTTGCTGCTGTTACTAATACAGAAGCATTTGTAGTACCACAGTCTCAACGTCCAGTTTCCTCCGCTGCACAGTTTTGAAGTTCTTATGCTGCTCTGACACATTGGAAAAGTTGCCATTCTCCAGAACCTGAAACTTAAACTACAGTTGCTAGCAGTCCCAAAGTTTTTTCTGAGCCATTTGAAGCTTTTCCTCTTATCACTACTGCTCACCTGCAGAGTTGGTAGGAACTTGCAGGAGCTGCAATAATGCAAGCTAAGCAAGGTTACTTTTAACTTCATTATCTTCATGCCTTCTTAAAAAGGGGGAATGCAAAGTTATTCAACGTCCAAAGCATTGTATTGTCATGGTCTATAAATGTGTTTGCTGGCTGCAGACTGTACTTTCTTTATCTGACCTTCCTCATTCAAAGATGCACTTGTTATAGTATGTCAGTCACTAATGAGGCCTAAAGTAATTGAGCCTGATTGAACTGGCAAGATGCTGCCTAATTATAATGATAAATGGAATCGGCTGATCAGCTATGGAGGGTGAATGGCGTGGAGAACATTAAAACAAGGTCACTCTGTGAAGGGGAACCACTTTTTTTTTTTTTTTTAGTTATTTCCTCTCTTTCCCATGGTCCTACAAATTTAGACTCTTCATCCCACTACATAGTCGGGCACTCAGTGTTTAACTGTAATGGGACTGTTTAGGACAACCACACTCTAGATCAGCTCATGAGTGATCACCTCCTTCCCCCAGCTATACTTGAAAATGCATATGGAAAATACTAAAAGACATATGATGGAAGGGTTAACAGATTTCATAGGTTCATAGTTACTGGACAATATCATCCACACTCATTGTCCCAGAGAGAAAAGCTTACTGGCTTTGGACCTGAGAAATGACTTTTAATTTAATTTTTAAGAAATCTTTTGGTAACCCCACCAACTCTTTATGTTATTTTGACACTCTTTAAATCTGTGACTAGCACCAGAATGAAACTCTCAAGGATCTCTTAGGAAAAGCCCCATTTTGTGAAGTGGGTTATTGTCATTTCACCTCAGAAACGATCTGAAATGTTCTCATAAGGAGAAGCTGCAGTTCAAACTGGTGTTGAGAGCAAATGTTGCAGTTGTGTTGCACGAGCTGAAGGAGATTGAGGTTTCAGAATACAAGGAGGTTTTGTAAAGAATACAATTGTATTGTATAATATAATATTTCTGAATACAAGGAGGACAAGGAAATAGCTGGAAAGGGATGGCATAAATTTACCAAGGGCAGGTTGTGCCTCACCAATCTGACTGCCGTCTCTAATTAGATTAATGTCTCTGTGGACCAGGGGAGATCAGTGGATTTTGTAAATTGAGTCTAGGAAGGCCTTTCAAAAGGTATCCAGTAATTTCTTGGTAGCCAGGTTGGTGAGCTGTGGATCAGAGAATAATGAGATGGGTGGAGAATGGGATGGACTGGCAGGCTGAAAGTGGTATGAGCAGGGGCAGAAAATCCAGCTGCTCTCTGGTTACTAGTGGTGTCCTTCAGGCATCAATAGTGAGAACAGTACTGTTTGCTTTAAGTGTACCTGTCTTCATACCTTTATCTGACCTTGTTTCCCCAGGTGGAACTCAGACCTGTTTAAGAGCTTTGTTTCAAGTCATGTATTTGGCCATGTGTCCTGGATGGACCCTGGACCTGGTTTATCATTCACGGTGTTGGAAGCTGACAAGAAACCCAGTTGGCAGCAACTGGGTCTGTCCACTCTGTTCAGACCCCGTGAGATGGTGCCAACTGGTCAGGGCACAGACTGAGCTAGGGTCACCCTTGGCTTCCAGACTGTTCTCCCTCATAGACCAGACCTGCTCCTGCTGCCTTCTGACAGAGAGGAGTCTCATGAAGTTCAACAAAAGAAAATGTAAATTCCTTCAATTGGGACAGGATAATGCCCTGCAATACCAGAGACTGGGTGCTCAGTGAATAGAAAGCAGTATTACAGAAAAGGACCCGGGGGTCCTGATGGACAAGCTGGATGTAAGTAAGCTGAGTGCCCTTGCAGCAAAGAAGCCCAACTATATACTGGACTGTATTAGCAAGAGACAGAAAGTTAACTAATCCTTCCCCTCTAACATGCATTTGTGAGACCACAACTGGAGTAATGCATCCAGTTTGGGCACCCCACTACAAAGAGACAATGAAAACCTGGAAAAAATACAGGGTAAGGGAACTGAGATGGTCAGGCAACTGGAACACATAATGGATGAGGAGAGGCTGAAAGAATCAAGTTTGTTCAGCCTGAAAAGGAGAAGGTTTAGGGGGGATCTTATTGCTGGCTACCACTGTCTGATGGGAGATGCATTGTGATAGAATGATGGTCAACAAGTTGCATCATGGGAAATTCTGATTAGGTATTAGGAAAAAAATACAAAGCACTGAGTGGTTGGCCAAACCCTGGAAGGTGTTGCCTGGAGAGGCTGTAGAATCTCTGTCCTTGGAGAAATTCAAAACTTCGCTGGAAGTGGTCTTGAACAACCTGATCTGAGTTGGCCTGGCTTTAAGAAGAGGTTGCATTAGGTGACCTTCCAAGACGCCTTCCATCCTCCATTATACTATGAATTGATAGTACTGTGTGGTGGTGATCAGCATGCAGAAGTACCAGTCACTACAGATTCTGGATCCAAGAGAGCGGGAAAGATTATGAGTGCCTCCCAGACTGTGTATTTGCACAAGGTCTTGAACCATAGCACCTCTAAAGGTACACCTCCACCTTCACTTGAATACCTCTCTGCTAATCCAGAAATGTCATTGGACAGACATATACACAGCTATCTGAAAAAAAAAATCACTTGCAAAAATCAGCCATTTTACATAGGAAGAATGGTAGGTGGAAGAGTTGTACACTCCTCTTCTCTCTCAGCTCTTTCCGATGTAATTGTAAAAGATTGAGCAAACAGTTCATGTATGTTTCTTACAGAGGTTGACACAGCCTAGTGAGGAGAACCAGAGTTAAGTCACCAATCACTGTGTTGAAGTATTCCCATCAGAGTTTTGTGTGCTAAGTAAACTCATGGAACAGGGCAGAAAATTATGTCAGTGGCTGTAGGGGGCTGCTTAAACAAAGATCATTGAAGTTGAAGTTCAGAAGTTCTAAGTTTTAATGAATCTCCATGGGTAAGTTTATGTTATAATTGCAGAACATATTTAGAAGAACAGAATTAAATAGAATTGATTTATAAATGTGTTTAGACTTAATTGAAAGATTTTCCTGTGTTAAGTTCAAGATGACTGTGTGTCATCAGGTTTCATCAGGTTCATTTTAAGTAGATTTTGTATAGAACTAAAACCTGATATCCATGTGTCTTTTTTCTATGTACTAGCCTTCATGCTGCCTTTTTTTTTCTATTAAATGTTAAAATCTATTCTAAACAATCAAATTACTTTTGGTCTTGAGGCATTTGATTTTCATAAATAACCCCAAAACACTAACCTTAGAAATTAATTTGTAAATATTTTATTTCAGAGCTCTTTTTAGTACAAATAGTGAAGAAAAGAAATAAAATGGCAACACTCTCCAGACCATATAGTTTTTTGAATGGCTATATTTGTTAGATGAATGTTTGTCAACCACTACAGCTACAATATATGTAGGCTTTAAAGCTTTTAAATTATTACAGATATGAATATGAATAATATTAATAGGTACACTATTATGAATTATATTTCTAATTATTATTCATAAGTTCTGGTTTTTTTCATTGGTATTATGGACTTTTGATTTACATAGTTATGTTATTATGTCTCATAATTAGACAGCACATAAACACTTCACGACTGATGATAAGAATGGTTCACTACCTCCTCATTGCTGAATTTCAGGGTGATTAATAATGTGCAGCTTTTATAATCTGGAAGTCTTGCACACAGCCAATAACTTTATGGGTGTAACTAAGCTCTTCTTGATACATTTCAAAGGGTTCAAAGAACAGATCTAAATACTATTTCAATATTCCATGTTTACTGGAAAGCAAAGCTTGTTCTTGTGGAGCTATATCTTGTTTATATTTGTTGACTAGTGAAAGTGGGGAAGGCAAAGAAAGACTGTGGAATATATTCAGAAGATAAACCAGATTTCTCTGATAGTGTGCAAGGATACGAATATGATAGTTCATCAATGAAAGATAACAGATCAGTAATGAATTTTGAATACTGTCATTTAACAGCTGGAATGTAAATGTATGGGAATTAAAAAATTCATAACCATTTGGAAGTAAAGCAGCCTGTGGTTGAAGTTTTCAAGAATAAATCCACATAACGTGGCAGATTTAAGAAATCACTTTTTAAGTGTGTGGGACTTTTATGTTTGTAGTTACCTGATCAAAAAACCAGCCATCTGACCATGGCTGTCCATGCAAAGGAGTGTACCTGCATATTACATTTTTCATAAGATGTCAAAGAAAAAGTCTTGGTCAGCTGGAGTATGTTGACCACATACATTGTTAGAATATTATACAGACTTGGACATGAAGGAGGACTTACATTATTCAGGTGTAAGACACGTAAATTGAAGTGTCTACATGGAAGTAACTATAGATGGAGTAGACATCTAGGATTGCATTATAATCACTAGGGGATTTGCCAATACATTCAAAGCTCATTTATTCTGATAAGCAACTCCTAATGCTCCATTCATAGCAATAAATTAAATCTGCCTAATCAGATTCTGGGCACTGAGGTCACCTGACAGAGACTGGCATGTGTTTATGCCAGTTAAGTGTCCTGTGTTTTAACCTACAAACTTTCCATTGTAATGATCCCTGTACCATTTTAATAGCTAGACCATGCCATGGATTGTCCAAGATTAATGACAGCTGGAATGAGTCAAATTAATAGCAGGAAATGTTCTAAGAGTTTGCTGTTACAGACACTTGCTTTCCACTGCCAGGAGCATATCCAAACCTGGCTGAATTTATTGTGGTAGAAACAACATAACTGTCTACTGCCACTTGAGATGCTTAGGGTGTCCTACCTGCCCTTCAGCTGCTACTCTAGAAGGGGAATGCTCTACCATGGCTCCTGTGTCATATCTCAGCCTTATGTGGATATCTTGCATATCCAAGAAAATCTCAGATGACACTAGACAACTAAATATGGGCAAGAGAATAGAACTTCTGGTGAACTGAATTGCCCTATGGAGTCCTTCAGACTTTACATGTTAGAGCTCATTGACTTTAATAGAAGTCTCAGAACTGAGATGACATGCAGATGCTTAATCTGGTTTTGAAACCTACCCTAGATGCTGGGAATTTTCTGTTTCTTTGTGGGAGTAAAATGGACCTTTATAATTTAATTAAAGTTACTTATTAATGCTCTTCAGCAAGACTGTATTATATCATGAATGCTTCATTGTTTATAGTTTTGAGTTTATCTGTTACAGTAATATTAATGTTGATAAATTTGTCCTCTTTAGAAATGTGGACTATGCCAAAAAGAAATAAATTTGGGCAGCTCATTAGACAAAATATTGAAGTGAGTTAATGATAGGAGAAAAAAGGCTATTGGGATGAGATAACGTAACTGCATACATACACAGCATATATATCTGTTTTGGGGTTTTTAACTTTGCAATAAAAGAATTGTGTTACCTGAGGAAAAAAAGAGAGAACAAAGAGAACTTCTCACTCATGGTTTTCAGCAGAAGGAAACTGGAACAATGATTAGTTAGAAACTGAAAGAAACCTCAATCCAGGAACTGATAGAGTATGGCTTGTTTGCTAGGTCTCTGTAGAGCTCTATCAGAGTTAGTAGAGCTCCATGTAGCCAAAACAATCTGGCTGAATATGATCAATTTCTGGGTTATGGTTAGAAAGAGGACTACTATATGTTATTTCAAGAGATAGTGATGAATATTTGGTGAGGGAGAAGTAACACTGATTGAGAGAAGCCATTCTGAAAAAATACAGAAAAGACTAACACCAAAAACTAATAGATATTAATCAATAATAGGCATTCAGGGAATTAAAAATTATACAGCTGAGAAGACATAGATGTTGCCTGTAGAAATGGAAAAGTAGCTGAGGGAGAAAAAAATTCTAATTGTTTTGGTAAATTATGATTTAATTGTTAGTGGTTTGAATCCTATGGTATTTTTTCCATGACTTTGGTAAATACAATGAGAAAATGTTCTGACTTGTTATCCATTATTTCTTTCAATATCATTAGCAGCTTCCACGAAACTTTGAAGTAAACTGCTTGCAATGAAGTTAATAATACATATATTTTATCAGGAAAGGTTACATCTGTCTAGCATTTTAATTTGGCCACCTCTTATAAATGTGGTGGTTAGAATTATGATAAAAATCATTAGATCAGGTAGAATGACTCATCCATTACAGCCTGCAGAAAAGTCAATATTGACAATCCCAATTAGGTCATATGCACCTTTCATGTGTAATTCGTTGATGCTATTATGTATCTGTGATCACGCTTTCCAGGGAAGAAATTCCTGTAAGGTTAAGTTCAATAATCCTCACATGAAATGATGATTAGATGACCTGAATATTCTTGATAAATTTTAGATTAACAGACAAGATGGCATTTAAGCACAAGATGTGAGCAATGATTAAAAGAATATTATGAAGAAGGGATCACACTGTGGTTTCACTAATGTGTCATCTTTTCTACAGTTTAGGTTTCTATAACGATCCTTGGATGCTTGCTTCAGCTACTCTGGGCAAAAGAACCCCAGTGTCAAAGATTTCTTCATACCAAAGTTAATGGTTTCATTTCTTCACCTACTTCTTTACTAAACTAGCATTAACATTTTTGCAAAACAAGTATAAAACTGAGTGTTAGGCAGCCAATTCCACATGCAGTGCTTTCTTCTGACCTTATCCTCTCTTTGGTTGTGGTAATATAATGTATATGACATAGGGAAGTTCAAAATCCTGAGGGAAGTGAGAAAGGCAAGAAGCAAAGTGCAGACCCTGGACTTTTGCTTGCTCAGAAATGGCAGATAGGATCCTGTGAGATGCAGCTGTGAAGGGCAGAGAGCTTAAAAGAACTGGCAGATCTTTGAGAAAAACCTCCTCCAAGCACAGGAATGATCCATCCTCAGGAAAACAGGCAGACCTCTGAGGAGACCATGATGAATAAAGAGGCATACTCATGATTAAACTCCAGAACAAAAAAGACATATACAGCAAGTCAAAAAGAGGACGGGTAGAGTGGAGAAATACAGAAACATGCTGGAATGCTAATGGAAAAGTCAAAGCTCAGCTAGAGTTGAAATTGGCAAAGGATGTTGGGAATAACAAGAGCTTCTGTGACTACACTGACAGTAAAAGAACCAGCAAGGAAAATGTTGACCCACTGCTAAAGAAGGTGAGCGATCTAGTGACAGTGAATACAAGATGAGGCTGAGTAACTCAATGCCTTCATTGCTTTGGTTTTCACCAACAAGGTCTCCCAGGCCTCTGTGGTTAAAGGCAAGGTTGCAGAAAGAAACTACCAGCAGCACATGAGTTGGAGTCAGGGATTTTTTGAGAGAGCTTGACTCATACAAGTTCATGGGACAAGATGGGCTGCACACAAGGGTACTGGGAGGGCAGGGGTGGGAATCAAATGGTTTAACCATTTTCAAAAAGTGTGAGGACAATCCAGAGAACTATGGGCTTGTCAGCCTCACTTTAGTTGCTGGGAAAATTGCGGAGCAACTCTTCTTGGAAGCCATTTTTGCATGCATGAAAAAGCAGTTGACTCAAAAATCTAGCATGCACTGACTCACAGCAAACTCTGTCTTATAGTTACTTTCCATGATAAAATTACTAGATCTCTGGAGGAAGGGAAAGTGGTGACTTTCCCTTAGCCACAGATAGGGAAAATATTTTTACTTTAAAGAGGTTTTCAGCATAGTCTCCTCTAACATCCTTGTATCCAGGTTTGAGCATTATGGTATAGATAGATGTATTACAAGATGAGTGAAAAACTGTCTGGATTGCTTTGCGTCTGGATTGACTCAGAGGAGGTTATACCTCAAAATGGTTAACAGCTTGTAATCTGCCTGGTAACAAGTTACAAGTGGAGTTCTTCAGAAGTCTTTCCTGGGGCCTCTTAGTCTTGTTTAACACCTTTATCAGTTACCTGGAGGAGGCAAGGAAGTGCACTCTTTCATCAAATTAGCTGATGACACCATGTTGAAAGACCAGTCTATAAGTTTGAGGGCAGAGCTGCTGTTCAGACTTCGGCTGAAGGAACGGGCTAACAGGAACCTTATGAAATTCATCAAAGCCTTGCACCCAGGATAGACCAACCCCTACAAGAGTACAGGGTGGGTAAGTTACTCTGACTGACTGGCTGGGTAAGTATCTCTAAGGAAAGGACCTGGGAGTCCTGGTGAACTGCCATTGATTAACTGGAGTCCCATGAAAGCCATGGAAGGGATGTGAACAGGGGCTAGGGCTGTGACTACTGGCAGTGGGAAACTAGCATTGGTTTTGTCAGTTCATTTAGAATAAACTTTCTTAATATTACATGACTGTAATGTATATAATTAGCAATATTTGTAGAAAGCAGATAAAAGAAATGCTGTGTTCTAGAAATGGACGTTAAAAAAACCTGAAATAAAACAAAGACTGTCTTTCATTCTTACTTCAATACAAAGTATGCAGACAAATATGTATCTGTCTGTTCATCATTCCATGAAATGGTCACATGTTTTTGACTGCTTCATACTCACTAGAGATGTGCAAAGTATTTTTGTACAGGTATTGTACAGGCATCCTTCTTCTACCTCTTCTTTCCCCGAGTTAAGATATACTTGTAATAATTACAGATTTTCTGATCAGTGAGATTTATAGACTGAAGATATTGGTTTGATTCTCTGATTCATCCTGCTTTGCTGGCCTCCTTGTCTTATCCTTACATCATTCTCAATACCTACAACTATATTTACTGAAAATTTTACCTGCCCAGAATCTCAGGTCAGGGATCTCATTTTTAATATGTGTTTCTACACATTGCAAAAAAAAAACCCAGAAGTCCATGATACAATCTGCTAGACACCACACCATGGTTCACGTCAGCATGATCTGTACCTGCATATGGGTATGGATGCCTTACATTCACTGACGTGGCTGCAGCTCACCTAGGCATACTGAGGCTAGCTTGGCTCTTCTCATGGAACAACTACAGTAGCTCAGAGCTCAGCATGTGGAGCTAAAACAGAGGATCCCAACAAGTCCTGCTGGAGCCAAGCTCCTAGTAGTACCTTGGTAAGAGGGAACAAATTTACAGTTATCTACATGACCTATAGTTGCTGCTAGGGTAGTTCTGTAGATGTATTAACTATCACTGTTTAGATGGAGGATTCCTTTTTCCCATCACTTATCCATGGACATTAAAAGAAATTCCATGGCATTAAAAGAAATATTAGTGGTTTTGCACAATATAAAAATAGTAAATGGGATCTATCTAGGTGAAACCAGTTTTCTAATGGCAAGTTTCCTACTGAAATAAGCTTTTTTTTTTTCTCCTGACTCTTCTTTTATATTTGTACTTGCAGAAAAAAGACACTGCTAGATAAAAAACAATGAGCAGTATTACACCATAACTTTGGCACTGTCAAGCTGGTCAGTACACAAACAGTGATAATGTTACTGGTTAGCTCAGACATTTTTAGATTACTGAAAGTTGACTTGAGACCTACTGAATGTTAGAGCAGATTTAAGAGACTTAAATTGCTATTCTTTCTGCTTGCTTGGAGTAACTGAAATATTGTGTGGTGTGGCAGTGTCCTTGCTAGTCTTACTTCCCATCAACACATTCCTGACCTGGAGGCAGAAGAGCAGAAGCAGGTAGTATAGAACTAAACAATAGTTTCTTGCCATTGAGGGATCCCCTTGTGTCAAAGAAATCTACCTTGGAATGCATCTCAGATATATGAGATTTATTTTTTTCCTTGTGCCAAAAGAACAACCTAATGAAAACAACAAGGAGGAAGCTACCTGTATTAAAAAACAGAGGAAGTTTTATTTCTCAGGTCTCCAGGTAATTAGGTGTCAAATCTTCTTGCCAGCTTGGGTTTCTGTGGAGGGCATATTCCTACTATCAGAGAAGGAGAGGTGTTGCAGATTTCATATTCACATGTCAAATATATTTAAAACCAAACTTGCAGCAAGCAACCTCTGAATTTTTCTGCCCCAAGCCTTCAGAATAGAGGGTATAACCTGGCAGCATGGCTGTTGTCTTTCACCTCTAAAAAAGGACTTTTCTAATTCATTGGCTCCTACAGTTCTCACAATGGAGACATTTTCACAGATGTGAGAAAAATACAAGTCATTAGCTCAGTACATGAGGGACAGCAGATACTCTGCTTCCTTGCAAGTATCTTTGCAGCAGGACCAGTTTTGATACAGATTGTTTCCCCTGAAGAGTTTTGACCATGCACAGGATAAAAGAGTAGAGGTAAGGAAAGGAAAAGAAGGAAAGTGAAGGGAAATCAATATCATCAATGTCCCCAACAAATTAACAGCTGATTATGACCAGATTTCCAGGAGGAATGTGACTGTGGATAAAATGCAATGATACTGAAATGGTTTTGTTGTGACTGATCTCATGATAGTCCAATCTACTGTATTATGAATGAGAATTGCAGGATTACTTTACAGAAGAGGGGGTCACCACATAAAATACACTGTTAGTCCCCCAAAATGCATGCTCACTTCAGAAACAGAACATTTGCTTTGGCATTTTTCATGGCTACTTACTCATAACTATACCTTGCAGTTGAGGAGGAACTTCTGTTGCATGAGACACTTCCAGTTTCTTTACAGCCACATATAATTTCCTCCAGGACTTTAATATAAAAACTGATAAAAATGTATTGATGTCTTTACTACAGAATAAATAGGGAAAAAGTAAGGGGTAAGAATGAAAGATTTCCATTGCCTGATATGAAAAGATACAGAATGATTTTTCTTAAAGAGAAAGGTTTTATAGGCACAACTTTTAGAAAAGTCAGTATGTATAAATTTATGCTTATGAGTCCTCTAAGACCATGGTTCAGTAATATAATAAATGATAAATATTAATATAAGTATCTTAGTGAGGTTAGAAATGCTGCAGAGACATGCTGCTGCAGAGTGAGACAAGCTTGCATTTCTTTTTCAGCTTTGTTCAAAAAATGTTGGTGGGCTAATCTGCTCTGCCAATTTTTTTGCTGGGTCAATATTTGTGTCTCCACACTATTCTAACTTTGCACTGAATCAAATGTTTTCTGACAACTGCTGGTGATGTAAAATATGCATAAAATCAGGGAGTCAGAATTCTCTGAGGAATACTCAGAATACTCTGAGAGAATGCTCTGTCTGCATCATGCGTTGTGGTTAATTCTACAGAAATGTGACTGTGTGCTTATGTCTTATCTAGATCAGGTTAGTACTGCTGGATAACGTGACACTGGAGATCTGGTATTGGTGACTGTGGAAGCACAACATCCTTGCTGCACATCTGGTACGTGACTTCTCAGACTTGCATCTGAATTTGCCTGTGAAAAGCAATTGCAACAAAGACGAATCTGCTTCCCTGTGCCAAGTCCACAGCTGAATTAATTCAGAAGTTTCATAATGCAAGTTATGTACAAGGAGTAGACTACACATGAACTTTTAGTTGCAAAGCTGTGGAATTTGATCTAACATGGGACACCAAAACTGTTCAAGGAAATTTTGAACATACTGAGAAAGCCAATACCCTGAGGTTTTAAGAACCCAGAAAAAAGCTTTCAGAGGTTATGCAGTTTGCCTTACACTAATTTGCCAATCTTTTTTTCCTAAAACAAGTAATTCAAGGCACAAATATTACCCCATGAACATATGTTTTTGACATATTGCGGCTGTGAATGTTTTGCTAAGACATTACAATGAAAAGTTGTGAGCAGTGATTTACATCTAACCTCAGACAGAAAGAGCATTTTAGGCATGTGGAATGAGTAATAAGAATACTTGAAAGTGGAGACTGCTTTAATTTACAGTAGAAACAAGTATAAATACAGCCCAGAGTATGACATGTGCAGCTTTATTCAGGCCAGTGTTAGGGGAAGAGGAAACATACATCTCATCTGTGTGAAGCTGATGGAGCTTGCACTGCCTGATCAGTTTTTTTTATTTTCTACATCAATACTTACAGGTTCCACCCTTCCACAGTTTGCATGGGTGCAATTTGCCCACCAATGTCAACGGGAGTATCATCTGTGTAAGTGTTGGTGTATACATGCTTTGGTGCCATTACTGAACACTCTGCCATAGATAAATAAATTTGTGCAGGTGGTGTGTCAGAGAGAGGGTTAAAGGCTTCTATATAGTACTACACCAAGCAGTATTGTCATAAAAATTAACACCAAATATTCACCAAAAGGAAGATTTTCCTTTTAGTACAAAATGAAAAAATAGTAAGGAGGTAGTAAGTCACCTGAATAAAGTCGAAATACTGAAAATCAGAGGTAGTTTTGCTTTATCTCTCATCTCTTTGCCTTTGAAATTTCTTTCCTGTCATCTGAAAAGGCAGACAGACAGAGAGAAGGAAAGGCAAAAAAAAAGCAAAGCCCCAAAGCTTTAATAAAGTGTTACATGTGACAGAGCAGACAGACAACTAGTGAAGAGAGGAGACATCTTTGGCATAGTGACATTGAGAGCTTTCAGAGATGCTTGCTGTGTTCATGCTGGAGAAATCCTTTATGTGTGCAATAATCTACAGCCATAGCCTTGAAGGTTTCTTTCTCTATCACCTTTCCCCTTCCTGCCGCCTTAGTTCTTAACATACCTGAAAACCAGTAAAATGAACTGGAAAGCTCTCAGCTGTTTTTCATGCTATCAAGTGATTAGATAGACAAATAAAGAAAGATATGGTTGGAGTTTTTTGTTATTCTTGTTCTGTATTTTCCTCCTTATGTGGCTTTTAGTACTTGGTTGGTTGGGTTTTGCTTGTTTCAAAGAAAAAGCTGTTTTACACCTTGAGAGTGCTGTTACCACCAGTGAGCATCAACAGTAATGGACTTCATGTATAATTCATGCAATCAAAACTTTGCAACTGTGCAAAATTGTGTACCCCTCATCCTGTGCCTCCAAATCGGCTTCTGTGAACTGTCAGAAGTTACAGCAGTGTGGCTCACTGAGTGGCCATAAACGGAAGCACTAATGAAGCTGCCTGAACAGCATCCTAGAGAGTCATTTAATCAGCCTCTTTTTTTAATTTTGATAGGCTGACAGGTGGCCAAAAGTACTGAAACACTAAAGGGAAAAAGGAAAACCTGATCCAGTTATCGCTAAACACAATAGGAAACACATAAAGAGGTTTTAATCAAGGCTTTACTTTTGATGGCAAAAATTAAAGATTACTTTGAAAACACCTAAGCATTTGTAGTATTAAATATTGAAAATACACTATCCAGCTTAATAGTTATGGAGTTAGATATGAATTACTGAAGTAAATGCCTTCAAGGCATTGTGACCAGGGAGGTATGTTATCTCAAATTTACACATGCCTTAGAGTCTTTTAATAAGATTTAAAAATAGCATCAACTTCCCAGCTCCCCAGATTATACTTGTGCTCCTTTTCTTTCTTCCTCTCCCCATTTACACTGATTTGATCTAATCAATGGCTTCCTGAATTTAGGCAGTACTGACTGTGCTGCCTCAAGACTAGAAAGAGAGATTTGTGAAATCTAAATCCATTCTGTTTTATTAAATGCAGCAAGTGAAAACTCAGCTGCTGAAGTCAATGTTTTTGCCATTGAGCCCAGTGAGTGTGAGACATCACCCATGAGCTGAGCTCAAGCACAGTAAAAAACTGTAGAGAATTATTTTATTGTTCTGTCCATAGCTAGTAATGGGTGGCTTACCTCCATACAATCTGAGCATCCTTTCAGTTTTTAGAACATTCTCTACAAACTGACGACAAATATGTATGCTATCCACATATATTCGTAATCTCTGCTTCTTCCTTTTTAAATTCCTGATACCAATATTACCCAGGGGTGTGAGAGGATAATAATGTTTCTGTAAAAACATACCCAATTTTATAATTTTGAGGTGTGTCAGCATTCAGTGTTGCTGCGTGGCCCCCGGATTTAAGACTTAGACAAAGAATAAATTACCTTCTGAAACACTTGTCAAGTTTTCTCCTTCTATCATGTCCTCCTTTATTTGTTCAAACCTATAAAATATCTGGCTTTTCAGTCTCACAGCTTGCATAGTTCCCTCTGTGCCTGCATCACCCATGGAACTAAAAGCATCACCTCCAACTCATTTTAACAGGAATTATGGTTGTTCTGAAGCTACTTTGCTTGGGAAATCTAATATAAACTAAAATCTACAAATACAGTGCATTCAGACTGCATTGTATTCTGGAGTGTGTTACATTAACTAACCTGAAGAAAAAGGAGCTTGGAATCTACTTAGCCAAGAGTGAACAGGGTCTACAAAAGAGTTTAACAGTTTAACTTACTTTCTTCAAAAATTCATAGGAACAATTTCCTTGGTACTCCTGCACGTGTTCCTGTACCTTATCGGTGTCCCACATCTTCAGCAACATTCATGTCTTAACAGATGGATAGTTGTATTTCCTCTTAGCTTAAGCTTCTGAGCAGAATCAGTGAACAGCCCCTGTGGAGTGGAAATAGAAAAGCCAAAGTAGTGACAACATACAGGATGTTTGGGATAAGAAAACAAACATCATAAACTTCTACTTAGAACTACATGAAAAAGCATCTTTCTGCCTACAGCTGCTGTTTGATCTTTTCAAAACATGACTAGGTAGAACAAAATCCCATTGCAAATCTAAGGCAGAAATGTCAGATGTTACACTTGCAATTCTGCATCTGAATCTCATATCATGGGTGCCAGCTTTTAACTACCTTCTCTCCTTCCTCATTGCCTTCAATGAAGTCAGTGAGACTTCGTCCAGTCTCTGATTTCATTTGTGCACTGGGTTATTAATTTTTCTAAAGTGCTGCATCTGATTCAAAGGACCTATAAAAAATAGAGTCACCTTTATTTCACGTATGTTTTATCTCATGAACATTCCTAACAACCTTCTATATACAATGAACAAGGACAAGATCAGTCCTGGCAATATTAATATGTGTAAATCGGCTGAGCAGAAGCATACTGAACCAAAATACCATTTGGAAGGGTATAAACAGAAATAACTCTGAAATAACTCTTTAACTTCTGCTAGTAACAATTCTGAGATGTTGCAAGACAATGAGAAAACACATAATGTAAAAAACAAGCCCCTTAACAGTTATACCTATCATTGTCCACCTGTTTCTAAAAAGATCAGTATGCCTCTTATACAGACTCTGCTTTGAAACATAGTGGTCCAGAGTCTAGAAAATTGTGAGCATCCCATAAATTGCTCTTCCACTCTTTAATAGACTTCCTCATTAATTACAAAAGACAGCAAAAAATGGTTTTGTGTGAGCTGGTATGCAGTTATTGTTCATCTTGTTGTATATGCTACATGGAGGAATTTATGTCAGACACTGCCCACCTTCCTCCTTTCTCCCAGCTTATTAGGTCCTGACTGTACAAAAATGAAAAATGTTAAAGAAAATTCTGACAATCATAAGTACAGACAAAACACAGCAAATGTACAATAATTCCATTTCAGAAATAGCTTTGAATCTTCACCCATGTTCTTTGACATTTTCATCTTCAGCTTTGTCTTGTCAATTAAAATTACTGTTAGACAAAGACTGTGTCTACAGTGATAGAACTAGGAGAATTTCCAGGATATATCAGCACCAGAACCAGAAGTACACTGACAACCCTGCACCTTGCCTCTGTGTGAAGAGTGTCTAAGAGCAGAAAGGAACTGCAAAGTACCCTGATGTTTCTTCCCGTAGTTTTATCTCAGGCTGTCACTTTGCTGAGACGCAATCAGAGATAAGATGAAACATCTTGAAGACATCCAGAACAGGAAAGGAAATGTAACATTCTGTTAAGAAATGTCCTATAAGAAAATCTCTATTTCATAATTTGAATCCATAGAACCATTTAATTTGTAGAAATAATGGGAAATGACTACCTGAAAGCTACCAAACTGAAGAAAACAATCTAACTGCAAACCGTTGAGATCCTATATCTTCTCTACCAATGAAACTACAAAACTACTGCCTGCACAGTAAGAGAAAAAACCCACCCTGTGTTTTATTATGAGCTATCCTGTAAATCTTTTGTTCCTAGTGTGTCTGCAGGTCTGAGGTGGTAGCAACAGCCATATGTACCTTCTGTGTTGTTGGTAAGCTGGCCAAGGTAGATTGAAGCACCACAGGGGCTCCATGATAGACTATAAGGCGATAAAGAACTGTGAATTGTGGAGGCTGGACCAGCTCTTTTTAAGACTTGTACTGGATGTGGAGGGCAGCCTGAGCTGGAGGCCCTCTACCTTTGTAAATCTTGCATTCAGATTGATGAGATATTTTGCTATAAAGCCCTGGCAGCTGTAAGACAGAACTGTGCTTGCCAAAAGCACTACTGAGCAAGAGAATCTGGTCCAGATCTGTTAGGACTTCTAAATATTTGTATGCTATGTATCTTTGTCATTTTTCCCACGTGTTTATAAAATTGGTGTCTCAAGAAATAATAAAAAAAAATATTTACTTTTGGTCATTAGCTTTATGATACATGGGTAGTTTTGGAATTAATCTTAAATTTTTCAGTATTACCAAGACTTCTTTTTTTAGGCAAAGTATTGTAGAATTACACTGTTTCAAACAAAAATTTTACTTTTACTCATCATTTCCATCTTGGCAGTGTAAAAGTTGCACACAGTAGGATCTTCTTGGCTGGGTCCTCCTGACACCTGAACAGTGAATGTTTCTCTTCATCACCAACAAGTAGCCTCTCCTGCACTTCTGAATAAATAGAAATATACTTGTCATGTTTGCAAGGCTAAATATTCTTGCCCTTCTTGGTTCTGCACTACAATTAATTTTTGTTTCATATATTGCATTATTAATGAGCATTTTCTCTGTAACTCCTTTCAGACCCCATTTCTGACCCCAGATAAAATGAACTTATGTATTTTACATGCCTTTACATTTTGTATTTCAATTTTCAACTCTCTAACTGCTGGACACAGCTATATTGATACTTCAGGGAGAATGTTCTTATTCACTGATTTCTCTAACCATGTACTACTCCGGGTAAAAACATTAGATTTTTTTGTTTGTTTGTTTGTTTTGTTTTACTGTGGGAGTGAATTTGGGCTTCAAATCTAACTGTAATAGTTATGACACATTAAGGCTAAATTGTGGAATGTTTCAAATTATGCTCATATACCTAGGAGTTCCTGCATCACTAATATTTAATTTCTTGCTCCGTAAATTGCCTTTTGGCTGCTCAATATATAAAAAGGCATTAAATGAAACCAAATCCTGACCCAAAAACCTCTGTGGTATTTGCATATGCATGCAGTCACTGCTTTTGCAAGACACACATAGTGTCTGCATATCTGAAAGCAGACCTGGCTTCTGTAGTGTTTAGAAATAAGAAAATAATTTGCTGTTTCCAAGATTTTGCTTTCTCTTGCCTTTTATGTGCGAACTGGTATTTTCTATCACACCATAAGAATTAAGGTTACAAAAGTCAATAATACATGCCTGAATCCCTCACCTGAATAAGCCTCTTTTATGCCACTTCATGTTTTATGCAAATTAGATTTTTGCTTGATTTTCTATTGCTAGAATATATTAAGCTTTAATGGACCCAGACAAGAATTGGACTGCAGAAAACTTAGAATTACTGTCATAATCTTTATGGACAAATGAAGGAAAGAATGGAAAAAAAAGTACGTGGGGTGAAGGGTGGCAGGATTAGAAGAGCAGAAATTTTTTAATATGCTTTATAGCAAATGTTCTGAAAATTGTTATTATAGATATGCAATGAGAACTCAAATTATGTCCAGTGGGATGAATATTTCAGCATGAATACAGCATGAATTCCTACATGAGCGTTACTATTACAGCTGAGGCAAATTCTAAGAAAATTTTCGCTTCCTCCAGGTTAGACTATTGTATTCTGTATGTTCACATTTACCCCAAAATGTAAATTCAGCTAGAGATATCTATTAGTAGCAAAACCAAGCACTTAAATATTTTAGTTGAAAATGTTAAGGAAGAAGATGAAGTATAAAGACATGTAAAGATGTACATACCTGTGAAAAGTCTCAGTGGGGACTTTATTCCTATCTCATTAAAGTCACTGGGAGCTTTGCAATTATCTCTAGTGGGCATAATAGATGAATTCCTCATGTCATAAGAGGTATTATGTACATTTACTAAACAGCATGAATGCTTTTGCAGGATTGAGGGTTTTAAGGTCACTTGATGAGTCCTCATTCTATAAATTAGCACATATAATTTCTCCCATTGTCTGTCATTCCTGGGAATGGTCTTTCTCAGAAGAAAAAGCTGTTTGTTTGTTGCATTGCAGGTTTTTTTTTCATTCACTGAAAATATTACTTAATAACGAGGAATTTTGGTCATCTTGTGAATCACGTCCTCCTGTGGCAGCTGTGGAAGTTACAAAAAATTCTGAAAAATTAACATTCACTGACATAGACAGGTGGAGATGTCTGGATAGATGTTTCTCTGTTGGCTTGTTTGATTGCTTTTTAGAATGCTTCCAGAGTGTTCTTCCCCACCAGTTCCAATTTTACTGGGCAGTAGTGAGTGTCAACAGATTAAAAAAAACTTCACTTGACTCAGAAATAGTTCAGAGTTGAGCTGTGCAGAATCAACAAACAAAACAACTGGAACTGTGGAAGTTAAATGTATCTGTTACATGCTTGGGCATGTAGTCCTTGATTGAAAGTCACCTTGACCTCTCATGCTACTACAGATCAAGAGACTTATTGCATGAGAACTTGGAGGAACGTCATCTAAGGCAAACACAAAGTTTGTGAAACATGGTGTTTGTCACCAGATTCTGTTTTTCCCTAGTAGCTGATGAGAGAGTGATCCTATCACACTTTTGTCTTTTTAAGAAGCATCTGTTGAAATATGACATCCCTGGAACAACCTGGGGCAGACCTGTTACTGCAAAAGAGCTCATGTTAGCACATGCAGATTCCTTTGACTTCTCCTGAAGCTGTTTCAGCTGTGCACTACAATTGTAACTCCAACGTTTTTCTGCAAAAGACTTATTTTGCAATTACATGCTCTGATTTACAATTTAATTTTTAATCATTGAACTACCTGACTGCATAAGTGTTTTTTTTAATGTGATTTCTTTAAATGAAAAGAAAAAGCAAGGACCTGGCTACCTGTGCATCATTACATTTTAAAATTACCCTATGCAAAATTATCATTACAAACTGCTATTTATCCAGTCTCTCAGTGTCTTCCAATTTCAGTTAGAAATTTTGTTATTCTGTGTTTACAGATCCAAACAAATGATAGTGTTGCTGTCTTGAATATTTGTGATGTTTCAGTGAGAAATGTTCTACATAAGGCATGTCATTTTAATACTGAGTTTGGGTGCCTCAGGCTGAAAACAGTAAGTATATGATAGGATATGAAGGATTTTAATTCCTTCTACATAATCTCCATCTAATATTCAGAGATATCCTGAGGTATCCTTATTCTGTAAATCATTGTTTTACATTACTCTTATAACAAGGGTCAGCTGTGATTAGCAAACTCATTTTTCATCTGTTGGATTACTCAAACACAGTAGAGCATTTATGCCCTCAAATATGCATATCTTAAAAATTACATTCTGTGAAAAAAATGTGTTTAACTTAGTTTATGGAGTAAAATATGGATTATCATCTTAACATTTGCACTTGAAATAAATATTAGATTGACTCTTTCATGAGGTAATATTTTCATGCCAAAAAGGTATCTTGGACTGAATATATTTATTACCTGTGTCATGCTATAATACAGTAAACATCAGTAATTTTGATTACTAATGGGAAATCATACCATAAGCCTCCTCCATCATTTCTGGATGAGCTCGTTATGCCTTGAGAAATCGGCAAGCCTGTAAATGCTATTATAGTGCAGTGGGAACACAGATAATTTCATAATAATCTGCTTAACTTAGGTAAGAGTACATAATAGATACCAATTAGCCATATATGTGAATTTTTTTCTAAGGAGTAAGAACAAGGTCCTTTGCAATTCAAACGAAGAAAGAAAAAGACATAAGTAGAAAAAGCTATTAGAAGGACTCAGTGATGTTTATGAATAGAAAACAATGTTTTTTGTGTGGCTTTCACATAAAAAATTAAGTACAGGTCCTACTATCACTAACATTGATCTTAATACTAAGCATTGCAAAAGTATGTAAAAAAAATGAAGCTATAGAAAAATCATGGTAATTCACATTCAACTTAATAACAGGTAATGATTGTTCTTTTAAGAATGAGTCCGGAGAAAACATCTGACCTTGATTCTATTATTTTATGAATGTAACACAGAAAATTCCATCTCCCTTATTACTTATTTAAATGCAAATATAAATTTTTATATCATACACCTGTTAATACACACACACACACACAAACACATAAAGGTAATGATGTATATTTTTATCACTTTTGTATGTCTTAACAAAATTCTCTTGAATGTGGAAAACAATGATATGTTCTAAATGACATTACCTGTGCATTCAATTTTTGTTTGATGTTAGAAATAACATGATATTTTCATCACTGCCAGAATGGCATAAAAGGAATAGCATGATAACAATGCATAAAAATAACTTTTCAAATAATGCCTGACTAGTGACTTTTCAATTTTAATTTTGTGGTGATCACGTTTCAAAATTTTACCATTATTATTTTCACTGAATTATTCTTTATTGTCTGTTTCTGTGCAGAATAATATGAAGAGTATATTCAGCTCCTACTGAAGTCAGTAAAAAGTCCTGCCCCATACATTAACAATATAGCTCCAGCAGAGTGTGATATAAAGGACAAGAGATGAAAGATTATACTCTGTAAAACATCATCACCAAGGCAGTGAAAAGAGAATATAGGAATTTGAAAGAAGAATCTTTAATTCCTGAAAGGCCAGTTTAGTTGTACAAAATACAGTAAGACGCTGGCAAATTCTCCTGAGCCTACAAAATAATATAAAGGTGGTCTACTAGCATTTTTCTAGTTTTAGAGATAGTGTGGGAATTATTACAGGGGGTAAAATGACAAAACAAGGAACCAAAACCAAATGAAAACTTTAGCTGCTCCTATGTGGGCTCCTAGCCACAGGCTGCAGATTCTTTCAGGGCACGTCAACCTGCTCTGGCATGAGGTTCTCCATGGGCTGCAGGTGGATATCTGCTCCACCGTTAACCTCCACGGGCTGCAGGGGAAACTCAGCTCCAGCATCTGGGGCACATTCTTCCCCTCCTTCTTCACTGACCTTGGTGTCTGCAGGGTTGTTTCTCTCATATTTTTCTCACTCCTCTCTCTCATAGTTTCTGCCCAGCATTTTTTACCCTTAAATATGTTATCTCAGAGATGCCACCAATGTCGTTGATGGTCTCATTTTTGGGTCCATTTTGGAGCTGGCTGGAACTGGTTATGGGGGAAGCACCCAACCTCTTCTCACGGAGGCCACCTCTGCAGACCTCCTGCTACCAAAACCTTGTCACATGAATCAGTCATCATAGTGCAACATGCTGTAGCACCTATAGCCTTTTGGGGGATTTAGCTGAAGGTCCTAATTTTATCCTATTTACCACTATGTTCTGCAACTTCAACTAAGTGAGTTAGAAGGGTGTGAAATTACTGTTACTACCTATACAGGTAGGCCTAGAGTCATTCAGCAGGTTAGAGATGGTCATTAGTTCTAGAGTAGAAAGAGATTTTTCAGTCTTGCAAAGTCTCTTTTCTCCTGCACAAAGCTCCTTGATAAAGGATCAAGACTGCGGGTGCAAAAAAAAAAAAAGAAGAAAGGGTGGTTATTGCAGATTCTATACTACATGCTATGATACCGTTTAATTTCTGTTGTTTTATATATGCTTCTGTTTGCATAGTATTTAAGATATTTATCTATTGAAAATAATTTTTTTCTATTACTTATCTATTTATCTTAAATTATATAAAATAATAGAAATGAGCTGCATATAATGAACTCAATTCCAGTTGTGCATAATGGTAGAGGGTCTTATCGGGAATAAATTATGATCCCACTGATAAACTACTGGTGAAATATTACATTGGTAACAGGCTCTGAAAAATTTTTCAACCAATGAGCATTATCTGAGTTCCTTACCAGACTTGTATTTCCAGATCACAGTAACAGAGAGGGACCTCTTTGTTCTGGCAACAGAGATATAGAACAATTCCTTGACTAGTGTAGGCAGATTTGAGTTGCAAAATGACCTTACCATCAGAACAGTTTAATAAAGCATACAAAAATAGACCAAGTACATAGCTGCCAAGCAGTAGCTCCTACCCCTGTGTTTAAGTCTTTCAAGGATGTTCTGAACTAGAAATTGCCTCTAAATGTTTGTTTCATAGCCATTAATAGATTTTATTCCATGAATGTGCATAGCCTCTTTCTGGATATAAATATTCTTAGAATCATAGAATAATTAGGGTTGGAAAAGACCTCCAGGATCATCAAGTCCAACCGTCAACCCCACACCACAATGCCTCCTAAACCATGCCCTGAAGTGCCACGTCTGCATGTTTTTTGAACACCTCCAGGGATGGTGAGTCCACCACCTCTGTGGGCAGCCTGTTCCAGTGCCTGACCACTCTTCTTTTCTGTCCTGTGGCAATGAGTTCAGCAATTCCTTTATGCGGTTTGTTCTTTTTGTTTGTTCTGATAGATTTTATCTAATGCCTTTGAGTTCTTTAGTTAGGACGTAGAGTAAAAGTCATGCCTCATTTTCCATCTCCATGACATTTATGATTTTAAAAAAATCTATACAGTGTTCCCCAGTTGTCTTTGCTCCAGGCTGAAAAATCCTTCCAGGTTTAATCTTTTCTTACTCAGAAGCCACTGTATATTCCTGATCATCCTTGTCAGCTTTCTGGCCTGTTTTGTAGTTCTGCTGCATTCCATTTGGAATGAGAAAACCAAGAGTGCACAGAATGGCTGAGACCTGTGTACACTGTGGATATACGCGGTAGCACAATCAACTCTTTTTTTTAAGAAAGTTATGGACTATGGAGTAGAGTGCTTACAGTAGAATACAAAAACCTTGCAAAAACTTACTGGTCCCAACTTCTAATGAAAAATCAAGCTAGAAGGCTCGTTTTATAATACAGTTATTTACCTGTCTCTGCTAGCTGTAGCTTGCAAAGCTGGAGTCTGTGTGGTAGAGCTGGGACAATTATTAGAATGTGAGAGCCAGCTTTTCTGTGCTACCATGTTGCAAGCCTAGAATTTCTGGTTGCAAAATTCAGCTTATCCAGCAGTTATTGTAAAAAAATACTAAATGTTTATATGACTAACCTGTATGTCTTTTTGTGTCTTTTTGATAGGCAAACTCCACATGACACATATTCATCTGGTAGTGGAAATATAACCCAAAACATTCAGTACCATCTGATTTTACCCTAGAGTAAATATATTCAGATTTCTTGTCTCTACATGTGTTCTTATAAGCCAAGAAAGAGTGATTAGAGCTAATTCAATTTCTGTTTGATCATTATCACATAAGAATTACAATAGGCTTCCGTAGTTGTCATATTTAAGTTATTTTAAATTTCTGCTGCAATCACAAAATTGCCGTGTCCCACTCTTTCCCATTTATTCCTAAAGAATGGAACACAGAATTGATAGGTATCCTATCACCTAAAGAAGTGACAGTACTCAAAAGCATTAAAAACTGCCATCCTGTGTCTTTTACAACTTCACAGTTTAAAGTAATTTTCAGGACTAAGGAAACTGCTGTTATCTTCAGATTAAAAGAGGATCTCATTGATTGTTTACCTTGAACACAAAGTCTTTCAAAAGCAATTAGCAAAATATAAAAAGTAGTATCAGAAGAAAATTCAATGGCTCTGCTGGAAATGTCACACATAAGCTGGCTCATTTCTAAACTTTGCCTCCGTTTGAATCTCACAAAGTAAAATGTGAGAAAAATGAAGTCATTAAACTTTTAAGAATTTTACTTCACTTAAAATATGTGATTTTTAATTAGCAAATTAATTTTTTTTTTTTTAAGTGCAGTATCTACAGGGAGGAGTATCTGGGTAATTAAACAAAAGTATTAGTATGATTTAAATTGTACTTCACTAATTTTTCATGCTAATTAATGTATTCATGTAGCAAGTCACTTCACCTAGATAATGTGTTGTCTACCATAAATAGCTGTTCTCTGCCACTGTGGTAGTTAATGCACATCCTGAAGTTGAAAGATGGACTTAAGCAGAGATTAAAAAAAAATTAAAAAAATCTACAAATTTAAAAAATAAAAGAAAAAAGTTTAAAGTCCTAAGAATGAGGTTCAAATCCAGATTAAGAAACATACCTGCATGCATACACATATAGGTTTCTATAGAACAAGAGATCTTGGACTTGATTGAGTTCCTCCACAGAGCTGAGCGTTGTCTGAGACATTCTCAGGTACTGGAGACACAGGTGACAGATATGAGCGGGAACTATGGGATTTCTACTGCTTTCTGGGAACTTAATGGCATTTTAAACAGCATTAAACATGTGACAACTCTGACATACACCCATACTCAATGGAGTCAGTAGAATTTGACTGACCAACTGTGAATCATAGAATCACTGAATATCTCAAGCTGGAAGGGACCCATAAGGAAAGGATCAATTTTTGCAGATTTTTGCAGATTTTCTACTGGTGCTGTGCTATGTCTGCTAGTCCTGAATGGCGACAATAGATACATTAAGCAACACAAACAGTACTAGAAACCAGTGCTTATGCAACTGAATCTTGTCCCAGGTATCTTTATTGGCATGAACTGAATCGTAGACTCCATTGACAGCTCTGACAGGATCTCTGTAGATCATACTAGGACCTTACACACATAATGCTTATGTAGACATTTCCATTTAGACACTTAAATATAGGTGATAATCCTAAACTGAATTCAGGCGTTTCAGTGAGATCAATGCCAGTTTGCATTTCTTGCCCAAACTGAAAAGAAAAATAAGTGTATAACTATCCTGCTTCCCTGCTTTCATTCAATGTGTTTTTAAGCCACTGATAAGGATCTGAACAGAGACTTCTACAGCTTCTTATTTGGAATGATTTGTATTTTGAAGAAACTGTAATAGTTTTCACACTTCATTATTTTATACATTCTTGAGTTTTAAAAAGTTGAAAAAATAAAGACCTTGGACCAATTTAGGAAACTCTTTACTGGAATTTGCTGAATGAAATCTCCCAGTAAAATGCCTGTTGCAGAAATTCTTCACAAAATCTGATAGGCAGCTTCTCCAAAGTATGTGATTATTATAAGCACAATGAGCACAAACTGGGAACAAACACAGTTGCAATTCCTCTTTTCTACTTCTCTCTAGTGAGGTCTTCAACAAGTTGGAATAAATTAAGAATTCATTATCCGTATCTGTAAAAAAGCAGGTTTCATTCTTAAGCATTCATGATCCAGTTCCAACTGACAAGTATGGGCATCTAGCTTATCTGTCACAAAAAAAAGATAATGCTTAAGATCAAAGCTTAACTACATAGGACTGCAATGGAGGAAATGATTTTGATACCTAAAATCTGTTCTGTTCAGCTGTTCTGCTCAATTTAGATGATATGACTTTTCTCACTTCTGATGGTGTAAGAAGTCAATTTCTGGCAGCCACAGACCACAGAAGATTATTTCATTGACAGTAGTCACCATGGCTAGATTAGGCATGCATAAAAACTATTCAAATACGGCTTTCTGTCAAACGTAAAAAAGAAATAGAGAAAACTATCTGCAGTTTCTTATACCAATAAGGCATTCAGTGGTCTTTAAAAAAATCCCACAAACAAAAGAACAAAAAGACCCCACTGCAAAATAACTTTCTCAAATACATAGATGAAGAAATACTTCAAAATCCAAAACCTTGACTGTTAGCTTCCAAGAATGTTGTTGGTTTTTCTAGTAGAGGCTGCAAGATTAACAGTTTAATTATCAGTCATGCTGAAAAAGACTTGGTGTTACGGGGGACACGTGGAGGAATATGAGCCACTCCTGTGGCTCACTCCTGGGAGTCTGTTGCTGGTAGGGTGTACTGGGCTATACCAGGATGCTGAGCTGAATAAGGAATACTGTGTCCAGTGTTGGACTTCCCAGGTCATGGGATGGATGAGGAGAAACTAAAGAGACTTTAGGCAAGGGCTATCAAGTCAGCATTTAGGGCATCAACCAGAGCCAACAAGGAGAGTTTGAGAATACTAAGTTTAATTTGATGAAGAGGAAGACTAATGCTAGCCACCTTCAGCACCTGGAAGGGGACATATAAAGAAAACAATGCCAAACTGTTATCAGTAGTGCTGGAAGCTGTCAGAAGGGGCACAGGCTACAAGCTGTAGTTAGGGAGGTCTAGGTTCATCATTGGGAAAAACTTTTTCCCTGGGAGGGTACTGCAGCACTGGAACCAGTTGCCTCTCTTTTCTTAGAAGTCTGCTGCCTGGGCTAGAAAAAGCAAAGGCTGAGTCAGAGCGGTGTTGGTGATAGTCCTGCATTGAGTGGGAGGCTGAACTAGACAATCTCAGGAGGTTCCTTCCAAACAACATTTCTATGCTTGTATGAAAACATCAGATTTTTTTTTTCCTATTCCTTTTCCAGATATTAAAATGTTATGCTTTGACATTTTAGTATATGTTTTCAAAAATTTCATTTGAATAAACTAAGAATATTGAATAATGACTATTTTATTGATGATTTCCACAAATGTGGGATCTACTTTTCACAGAAAAAAAACCCCATAAGTATATTATTTACATTTACCAAAACCAAAATATGTCAGCATTTTTGAATGAAAATATTTTTGTTTGTAAATCTCAACCAACACATGGTTTTGCTTTTGCTTGCCATGAAAGTGGGTCTAGAATACTTGTATAAACAACAAAATCTGCCTTTTAAAAAAGGACAGGAATGAATGGCATGAGTTCCAACTCCAAACACAGCTATTCTGGAAGGGAAAATTACTCTTCAAGTGACACAAAACTCAATGTTTGATTCAGTCTGGCAACCGGAAGGATTTTGACTCACAATAAACCAACACAAGTGCAAATACTTCATTTTTAAGACATAGAAAACTAAAAAATTCATCTGAAATCTCAGTTATGCAGCTATTTCATCTTCCTTTAAAAAAAAACAAAACAAAACAAACAAATTTCTGACTCTCTCTGTGAACATTTAAATTTTACGCTGACAAATCTTCCCACAATTTCAGAATGATCTATGTTTACTATTAAAAAATTTACTGAGTTAACAAAGAAAGCTTTAAAGAAACTAAAGTTAAAATACGTGCCATGTCTTTTTATCAAAATGGACATCTATGAATGAGTCATAGAATCATAAAACAGCTCAGTTTGGAAGGGACTTCGAAAGATCATCTTGTTCAATCTTTCATGGGAAAGGGAGCCTACATATGATTATCTAGCACCCTGTCCAATTGCATCTTGAAAACCTCTAGTGAAGGAAACTTTAGCACATCCCTGGAGAGGTTGTTCCGGTGATTGATTGTTCTTACTGTAAAAAATTTCTTTCTAATACTAAGATGAGTCATCTCCCAATGCAACTTGTACCTATTGCTTCTTGCCTTCTCCATGCGGCTCCTTGTGAAGAGAGAGCCTCTCACCTTTGTAGCAACCTTTTAAGTAAAGAGTTAAAGAAAAGAATGGAATATTGGAAATAAGGAAAATAGAAACAATCATACTGGAAAATATAACACTACTGTCGCAATTGTACATGCTCTTTTACTTTTCTGTCTCACATCTCTGCCATTTGGAGAGTGTCTTCTGAGCACAAAGTAAATTTCTCAGAAATGAGTTATTAATTCATCAATAAAGCACCTCACAAACTTCACCTACCAGGAGAAATGTGTCAGAAATTACATACTAATTTGATAAGTACAGTTTCTGAAATGAATGTGACCTAAACATCTGTAGATTCTGATCTGTGACAAACCAATTGATTTTTGAAAATAGCATTTTAAAAAAAAAGTATTCTGGTATTGTGCATGAGAAAGACATGTCAATAAAAAGAAACCAAATATCTCCTTGGATGGAACCTTATGCAAAGCAGTCTTGATTCCCAAGAAAGCAGAAAGATATGTGTTTTAAAATATTGGCCATGTACTTTTATATGCTGCCCAGTTATAGGGTTCTTTTGTTTTGTATGGATGGCAAATTTTGAGAATTATAATAGATCCCAAAGTCTGATTTGGTTTTGCTTATATCTTTTCAAACTTCCTAATCTTTCCATAAAAAGAAGAGGAATGTGCTCCTTAGTAAAGCCAATATGGATCTACTTTTTATTAAAAAGAAATGTTCCTTTAGTGGCCAAAACAGACAAAATTGCATATGAATAGAGAAGTCTCCCTTCCTCATTTATGTTAAGTCACAGGATGAGACAGGGGAGGCCCACACACAGGATGTTTTCTATGCCACAACATCTTTCTGATTCTTCACCTTGTAGATCACTGTAATCAGTGAGAAACTGCACTGAGAACATATGAGGCACCAATACCAGCGATAGCCCCTTCACTTAATAAATCTACAGCTGACAGAATAAAAATAGGCTTGATGATTTTGTTTGATGATCTGCCCCATACACTAAACCAACATTTACATTGTCTTCATAGCAACAGTGTCTGAGAACCTTATCTTGGTTTATTTTCTGTTTTGAAGGATATGGCAGGAGAATAACAAATAGTTGAATTACCTAAGCTTAGTAAGGTACATCTATTAACTGTGCCTTGTAACTGAGGCATGGGAAATTCCCAACCAACTGTTGCAATAGCAGGCTAAGAAATGTGGGAGCTCAAAATACTGCCATGCTAAATTGTCCTGTGTATTTAGTACATGGCAACAGCTAGATAGTTCACATATATAAATTCTGTCTCATAACATAGAAAATAAAATCTATTTCATAAATATTTGACCCTTCTGAGCAAGTGTTATTTCCTTTGTCCAACAATAGCTATGTGTCTTTACAGAGATGGGCAACCAAATCCTCATGATGACTTGTTTTGCATTTTCTGTGGATGAGAAAGGGAGGTTTTGTAGCTCTGTTGATACATGATAACTCATTAAGCCATGTTAAATGGATTGCTTCTAATCATCTGCTCACATTTTAATAATGTGCAGTTGTTCACCAACAGAATTTTATGTGTAGCTTATGTGTATCAGAATGTAGAATTAAAACTTAAATCACCTGAAGAAGTATGCTCAAACTCATTCAGCTCATTTCCACATACACACATACACAATACACACATACATATACAAATATACATACAGTTGTACATACAATAAAAGAAAGATATTGGTGTACTGAAGATATTGGTACACTGACTTGATACCCTCCAGTTGAGAGCCAAAAAATGGTTAGGGGACTAGAAAGCTAGACATGTAATAGCAGGCTGAGAGTCAGGATTGTTCGGTCTGAAAAGATATGTGCTAAGGAAAGGTCTTATTGCTCTTCAGCTACCTCACATATCTACGATATAAATAAATTGGAGCCAGAAGCTCAGAAGTGCGGAGCAATTGAACAAGAGGCAAAAGTCAGAAGTTGCAACAAGGGAAATATCAACGTAAGGAAAACAAAACCCAACACTCATCACGTATGGGTAGTCAAACACTGGAATAGGTACCAAGAAAGACTAGAATCTCCACCCTTGGAAGTATTCAAAACTCAGCTGGACAAGAGCCTGAAAAACCTCATTCAAGTTGGCTCTACTTTGAGCAGCAGCTTGTACCAGAAAACTCCAGAAGTCCCTTACAACAGACATTATTCTATGTTCCAATGATTCTGTATATATATAATTACTAATTTCTGAGCAACTCTCCTTCCTTTTCATGTTTCCTTCTCTTTTACCTTTTCTATATTTTTAGCCTAGATTTCAATTTGGGGAGAGGTATCTGAACTTCACTATGTTTACTATGTTTCTAACAGCTAACTAAATAAAAAGGGTGCTTCACAAAACAGTTATTTTTTTTAATATCCACCCTAAGTTGTCAAAATAAGTAAACATTCATGGTTATCAATGAAATTATGTGCCAATTATAGCTGACTGACAGGTCGTGGCCTGTTTGAATCTATAAAATTTAAGATAACATAATTAGGGTTGGATGCAGTAATGTTCACTGCCTCCCACTTAATGCTGACTTCCAAAAATCAAAGCTTCTTCACTGTGCTAAGCTGATATATGTTTCCACAGCTTGGATGAATATTTGTAACTGGATGATCATATTGCAGCTGGTCTGTTGATTCTCATCAAGATATTATTCCTCGTTTGCCTCTGCTTGCCTTTTCATTTTCTACCATAAATATGAGGCTCAGTTTTTATTAGCTATTTTCTGGCCACTAAAGCAGAATGCCTAACTTAAGTTGTTTAATGACACCATTTCCCTTGCATTTCTATCATTTGAGATCTCTAAGTCTTGCCACTGTGTCACAACTAGAAATAACTAATTTTCAATTTCTCATAAACCAACCAGTGAAGAAAAGAATAAAAAACACCCAGACATTCCTGTGATTTGTTTGTATTTCAATAAATTACTGTATTACATAACTAAAAGACTACTAGTGGATATGGTATAGATTCAAAGTGCAGGGACTCAGCTAAAAGGTTTGCAATTAAAAGCAAGACAACAACTTTGTTATCATTTAATATTGTCCTGAAATTTACCAGTCCAAGTAGTCTAGCAATGTACAATTAAAGGTATCACTTTTTTTTTTTTTGCAACAACAGCAGAAATTTAATTCACAGTCATTAGCAAAATACAAGTCAATGTCTTGTTTACACAAAGATTATTGTTCAAATCAGTTTCTGAAAAGTAATTATGTGCTTAACACTTAGAAATCCTCATCATTCTGGAAACTACAACGATGTGATCCTTTCAGTAAAATCAGGTTTAATAATCCACTGCCACTTGCACACCACCTCCCTCTTCTTCCCATGTCTGTAGTATAACGGTGTTTGGCAGCCTGAGTGGGGGTACCGCGTGGTGACCTGACTCTGTGTTTAATGGAACAGAGGGCCCTCGCTGCTGCAAAGCCCTGGGAGGGAATTCAGCTGGGGATAAGTTGTGTCTTTGCATGTAACAGCTCTATGCTGTTCAATCTCACTGCTTCTTAAATTAAAGAATGATTTTGTTAGGATTTTGCCAGTGGCAATGAGGCAGCTGGCAAATGTCTGTTACCCCTGGGTGCTTCCAAATATTGTGTCTTCCAGCCCATGGGACACAGCAAATTGTGTGATTTGATATCATGTCTCAAAATACAGGCTCTGGAAGATGCTACTGCTGAGACTATATCAAAATGTCAGACAATTAGGTTTTTCTGTTATGTGTGCAGAATAAGTCCCTTAAGTACCAAAAGATGTACTGATGAAAAATAGGGCCAGCACCCATGTGGCTGTGGCTAACAAATTACTTACCCTTCCTCTCTGCGTATTGTGGTAACTCAATCAAATAAAATTCATCAAGCTAGTCAAAATTGAAATACACATGAAGAAGAACATATGTATTGTTGTGCTGTGGCTTTCTGCACAAGTTACAAGCCCTCTACTGTCGTTAATCATTTTAATCTGGTTCTTGAATAACTGGCCATTGACTCTGCCTCTTTGAATTTATGGATTTAATCTCCTAAGGAAAATGACTCCTTCAGGAACTTTAAACCTGAAAAACACTACCTATATTGTCTACTACAGTGATCTCGGAGACATTTGTGTAAAAGTCTGATTTCCTCTGTGTACCTCCTCTCTACCATTACAAGGAAACTTACAAGAGTCTGAAACTTACTTAGTTGTTACTAAATTCCTTATATGATCTTTATTGCTGGATCTGCCTGATATAATACTTCATACATCCAGAACTGGACTCCATTGGATAACTACTCAGGCTGTCATGGAAATAGATGTTTGCCCTTTTTTATCCCCCCAACTCTGCACTGACTACACGTGGCTTCCTCTTGCCAATTCAAATGCAAACAAGAGACAAATCTGTGCACATAGTGCCAGGGTCATTGTTCTGCAAAGGCAAACCTTTACCTCTGTTATTAGATGAGAGTCACACTAAGACTATTAGCCTTTACAGTCAAGTACCTGACCTCTGAATATGTCATGTAAAACCTCATTCTTCAGAGCAACTGTGTAATACTCCAACATAAGAGGAATATGCCTCTTTATCACAAGCCTTTGTCTTACCTCTTGACACATGTGAATGAAATGACTTTTATAATAAACCTGCTTCTTTATATTATATCATTATTTGTATCAGCATCAAAAACATTCCTGTTCTGCTACTCTGATTGCCTCCATTCTTGACCAATGTCTTTCACTGGCATAGGCCATTTACACAGCATCCTGAGCATTGTGTCTTTTTGACAGTTAGTAACATGCTGCTATTGAATTCTGAGGGTCCTTTTAACTCTATAATCTAGTGCGCTGTAAACATGAGAGAATTAATTTGCAAAGTAAAGGGATTGAGTGGTACTAATGCGACTTCACCATGCGCTTTCTGAGGGCAGCTCTGGATCTTGGCACTGGTGGCTGGCAAAAGAGGAAAGGAGAGCCCAGGGTTTTCAAAAGGAATTATGGGAGAGACAGCTAAAGAACTGGGTAAAGTCACAAGTCAGGTTGTAACATAGGTAACAAAACTACTAAATGCCAGGCTTTGTTTTAGCTACCCCACTATATATTTATGCAAATCTTGTTACAGTGAGGCACATCCTGCTTTAAGAGACATTTGCAACCTGTTACAGCAAGCTGTAGCAGGGTGTTGAACATTGCAGCTCAGGCTGGGAAGTGTAAAAAGATCTGATGACTCTTTCCCCCACACTAAATATCAGAAATAGGAAGTGTGACCAGCTGCTGAATAGCATACTGTAACCATAGCAAAGATTTCATCTTTGAAATGAGAGTCCACATTTGATTTCATGAACCTGATATAGCTGACAAAGATTAAACTGTAAAAGAGAAAGACTGTGGTCAGAAACACTGGATGGAAAATAGTTTTCTAGAGACTTCTGTTTCAGTTATATGGTTCCATATGTTCCCATTATGAACTACTGCACAGACTAATGGGGGTTAAACACAACAAACAAAATGCAAAAAATATGATCTTTTTGTACTGGACTTATTACTCATAGTTCATTTATACAAGAAATATTTAGATAGTGATATTTGATACTCCTATTTCTATGCCTTATAAAGAAATCACAGAAAACGCAGCTAATGAATCTCTACATGAAAAGCTGTATTGTTCCACATTTGAAGGTAATCAGATAAAATAGCTTATTAAAGTAAAAATCTGTGACTGGTGGTAGTAGGGAGAATAAAGCTGTTTCAAATCACAAGTTTGTGGCTAGTCCAGTTCCAAAGCACATAAATTTGTTTTAAGCAACCTCATTTCTGACAAATACAGTGATTCTGCACTAGTGCAGATCTCTGTGACATCCACAAGAAGCAAAAAAGTATCTGAAAATACTATGAAGTGTCAAGTCTTCTCTTGTGTAACAGAAGTCAAAGGGGAATTTATCATAGAGTCATATAAGAACAGGAGCAGACACATTTATATAAAGTTCCTGTGACTTGTATGGAAGGGTTACGGGTGAGGCTTCTTTGAATGAACAATCCGTCCTTCATCTTCTAATGTGACAACTAGAAATACAGGAAGTAATGCAAGATGCAAGTGGAGTTTCCTTAGCTGGAATCACTCCACAGAATCATTGCAATATAAAGGTAAAAAACTGTAAAATATTTAATAAACTTATCTGGCAAAACACTCTGATCCGTAGTTGATTCATAAAATCCCATTTATCCCTGATGATTCTTTTCTTTCCATAAAAGGCTAAAATAAATGTGGAGAATGTCAGCGGGGAACGCAGCAGCGGCAACATTAATTTCCACGGCTGGGCGCTAGATTGGGGTGGACAAGGGGTCCCCAGGGCCAGGGAAGCCTGAGGAAGAGGAGGTCGGCCCGCCAGATGCTGGGAGCTCTCATGAGCCAGGATGATGCAGCTTGGAGAGTGCCAGGAGCAACCATGGGAGATTTAAATGGCCTGAGGGAGTGTGAGTGACCAGGAGTGCAGCCAAAAGGGTGTTGCATGACAGTTTGCATGCAGGAAGGGCGCTGCAACCTGCTTGTAGGCTCACAGACCAGGAAAGTGCTCTAGGTCTCTGCCAAAATGGTGGGCACTCACCTCAGAGATAAAACCAGTGTTTTTACAGAGAAAGACACAGAGATGTCTCATGCACCCACCCTGACAGAACTGGTAAGAAAGGAGGCTTCAGCACAGGCGGTAGGTTGCAGCAAGTGCCCAGACCCTTCTCCTGGTGAAAAGGTAAGTACCTACACAAGGTGTGCATGGGTTGATGATGTGTTGCATTAGGTGGCCAAGCTGAAAGAAACAGTTAAAAGGCTGTGCAGTATTAGTGCAGCCGAGGCAGAGATAGATAAGTGGTTTCAGAACCACATTCCTGTAGCGGACACCACTGAGAATGAGGCATCTTGGACCCAGGTGACCCACAAAAGCAGGGCTCCACTTCAGTCTCCACTCTCCAGCATCACTACCAACAACAGATATGAAGCTTTAACAGCTGTAGACACTCATGAGCAAGGTCTGCAAGGTGCAACTGTACCAGCAGCACAGAGTGGATACCATAAAAAAAAGAGACGAGTGCTCATAGTGAGTAACTCTCTGTTAAAAGGCACTGAGGCGCCCATCTGCCAACCTCACAGGGAGTCGTGAGAGGTTTGCTCCCTTCTGGGAGCTATGATCCAAGACATTGCTGAGAGGGTGCCACAACTTATCAAGAGCACAGATTACTATCCGCTGTTATTCTTCCATGTGGGCACAAGTGATACTATAAGTCAGGGTATGCAGAGATGCAACAAGGAAGGCCAAGGCCCACTTTGAACTAAATCTAGCAAGGGGTGTCAAGGATAACAAGAAGGGAGTCTTCAAATAGAATCATAGAATCATAGAATCATTAAGGTTGAAAAGACCTCTAGTATCATCAAGTCCAACCATCAACCCCACACTGCCATGTCCCCTAAACCATGTCCTGAAGTGCCACATCTATGTGTTTTTTGAACACCCCCAGGGATGGTGACTCTACCACCTCTTTGGGCAGCCTGTTCCAAAGCCTGACCACTCTTTCAGTAAAGAAATTTTTCCTAATATCCAATCTAAACCTCCCCTGGCACAGCTTTAAGCCATTTCCTCTCGTCCTATCATTAGTGACTTGGGAGAAGAGACCAAGACCCACCTCACTACAACCTCCTTTCAGGTAGTTGTAGAGAGCAATAAGGTCTCCCCTCAGCCTCCTCTTCTCCAGAATAAACAACCCCAGTTCCCTCAGCTGCTCCTCATAAGACCTGCTCTCCAGACCCTTCACCAGCTTCGTTGCCCTTCTCTGGGCACGCTCCAGCACCTCAGTGTCTTTCTTGTAGTGAGGGGCCCAAAACTGAACATGGTATTCAACGTGTGGCCTCACCAGTGCCGAGTACAGGGGCACAATCACTGCCCTACTCCTGCTGGCCACCCTATTCCTGATACAAGCCAGGATGCTGTTGGCCTTCTTGGCCACCTGGGCACACTGCTGGCTCATGTTCAGCCAGCTGTCAACCAGCACCCCCAGGTCCTTCTCTGCCAGGCAGCTTTCCAGCCACTCTTCCCCAAGCCTGTAGTGTTGCACTGGGTTGGTTGTGACCCAAGTGCAGGACCTGACATTTGGCCTTGTTGAACCTCATACAATTGACCTCGGCCCATCGATCCAGGCTATCTAGATCCCTCTGCAGAGCCTTCCTACTCTCGAGCAGATCAACGCTCCTGCCCAATTTGGTGTCATCTGCAAACTTACTGAGGACGCACTCAATCCCCTCATCCAGATCATTGATAAAGATATTAAACAGAACTGTGCCCCAACACTGAGCCCAGGGGAACACTGCTCGTGACCGGCCACCAACTGGATTTAACTCCATTCACCACAACTCTCTGGGCTCAGCCATCCAGCCAGTTTTTTACCCAGTGAAGAGTACACCTGTCTAAGCCATGAGCAGCCAGCTTCTCTAGGAGGATGCTGTGGGAGACTGTGTCGAAGTTCTTGCTAAAGTCCAGGTAGACAACATTCACAGCCTTTCCCTCATCCACTGGGTGGGTCACCTGGTCATAGAAGGAGGTCAGGTTGGTCAGGCAGGACCTGCCTTTCATGAAGCCGTGCTGTCTGGGACTGATCCCCTGGTTGTCCTGCACTTGCCTGGTGAGCTCTCTCAAGATGAACCACTCCATAATCTTCCCCAGTACTGAGGTTATGCTGACAGGCCTGTAGTTCCCCAGATCCTCCTTCTGGCCCTTCTTGTAGATGGGTGCCACACTGGCAAGGTTCCAGTCATCTGGGACCTCCCCTTTTAACCAGGACTGCTGATAAATAATGGAGAGTGTCTTGGCAAGCTCCTCCGCCAGTTCACTCAGTACTTTTGTTTGGATCCCATCTGGCCCCATAGACTTGGGAGTGTCCAGGCAGCTAAGTAGGTTGTAAAGTGATCCTTATGGATTATGGGGAGTTTGTTCTGCTCCCCGTCCCTGCCTTCCAGGTCAGGGGGCTGAATACCCTGGGAATAACTGGTCTGACTGTTAAAGAAAAGAAGGCATTAAGTGCCGCAGCCTTTTTCTCATTCCCGGTGGCAATGTTCCCCTCCGTGTCCAACAGAGGATGGAGGTTCTCCTTGGCTCTCTTTTTGTTGTTAATTATATTTGTGAAAACATTTTTTATCTCTTACAACATTGGCCAGATTGAGTTCTAGCTGGGCTAGAAATATATCAGTGATAAAGGAAAGGCTGGGGAAATTGTAGGCATGCTGATGAATGAGGTGGGTGCCCTGGTGACATAGGATGCAGACAAGGCAGAGCTGAATGACTTCTTTGCTTCAGTCTTTACTGCTAAGGCTGGCCCTTGGGCACCCCAGCCCCCAGAGGTGAGAGAGAAAATCTGGAGAAAGGAAGAATTCCCCTTGGTTGAGAAGGATTGGGTTAGAGATCATTTAGGCAAACTGGATCCTCACAAATACATGGACCCAGATGGGATGCACCCACAAGTGCTGAAGGAGCTGGCAGATGCTGTCACTAACCCACTTTCCATCATCTCTGAAAGGTCATGGAGGACAGAAGAGGTGCCCAAGGACTGGAGGGAAGCCAATGTCTCTCCAGTCTTCAGAAACGGGAAGAAGGAGAACCCAGAAAACTATAGGCCAATCAGCCTCACCTCCATCCCCAGAAAGGTGATGGAACAGTTCATTTTGGAGGTCATCTCCAGGCATGTAGAGGAAAAGAAGGTTATCAGAAGTAGTCAACATGGATTCACCAAGGGGAGATCATGCTTGACCAATCTGATAGCTTTCTATGATGGCACGACTGGCTGGGTAGATGAAGGGAGAGCAGCGGACGTTGTTTACTTCGACTTCAGCAAGGCTTTTGACACTGTCTCCCATAGCATCCTCATGGACAAGCTTAGGAAGTGTGGATTAGATGAGAGGACAGTGAGGTGGATTGAGAACTGGCTGAATGGCAGAGCTCAGAGGGTTGTGATCAATGGTGCAGAGTCTCATTGGAGGCCTGTAACTAGCGGTGTTCTCCAGGGGTCTGTACTGGGTCCAGTCCTGTTCAACATATTCACTGATGGCCTGGACGAAGGGACAGAGTGTACCCTCAGCAGTTTGCTGATGATACAAAACTGGGAGGAGTGGCTGACACGCCGGAAGGCCGTGCTGCCATTCAGTGAGACCTGGATAGGCTGGAAAGCTGGGCCGAGGGGGACCTAATGAAATTCAGCAAAAGCAAGTGTAAGGTCCTGCACCTGGGGAGGAACAACCCCATGCACCAGTACAGGTTGAGGGTTGACCTGCTGGAAAACAGCTCTGCTGAGAAGAACCTGGGAGTGCTGGTGGACAGCAAGTTGACCATGAGCCAGCAATGTGCCCTTGTGGCCAAGAAGGCCAACGGTATCCTGGGGCGCATTAACAGAATTGTGGCCAGCAGGTCAAGGGACTCCCCCACTACTCTGCCTTAGTGAGGCCACATCGGGAGTACTGTGTCCAGTTCTGGGCTCCTCAGTTCAAGAAAGACACAGAACTACTGGAGAGAGTTCAGTGGAGAGCTATGAAGATGATCAGGGGACTGGAGCATCTCTTACGAGGAAAGGCTGAGAGACTTGGGCTTGTTTAGCCTGGAGAAGAGAAGACTGAGAAGAGATCTTATAAATGCTTATAAATATCTAAAGGGTGGGTATCAAGAGGATGGGGCCAGACTCTTTTCATTGGTGCCCAACGACAGGACAAGGGGCAATGGGCACAAGCTGGAACACAGGAAATTGCACCTGAATATGAGGAGAAACTTCTTTACTGTGAGGGTGACAGAACAGTGGAACAGGCTGCCCAGAGAGGTTGTGGAGTCTCCTTCTCTGGAAATATTCAAAACCCGCCTGGACGTGGTCCTGTGCCCCCTGCTCTAGGTGTGCCTGCTCAAGCAGGGGGGTTGGATGAGGTGATCTCCAGAGGTCCCTTCAAATCCCTACCATTCTGTGATTTTGTGATTCTGTGAATGTTATAAACAAAACACCTTCATTGATTTTTTGGAGCTGAACTAATTTGTATTTGAGAGAGCTGGATATAACATACTAAAGATTTTTTCTAATGATTGCCAGCCATCAGACACTTTTGATCTACAAATAAAAAAGGGTGGCCACCATCATTTTATTATTATGAATTACCTATGCAGTGAGAATGCACCTTGGTTTCTTCCATCTTCAGGTCCCCTTTGCCATGGGAAGCATACAGACATAACGGTCAGAAACTTTGCTGATCTGACAGAGCTTGCCGATAGGTGACCCAGCTTGCTGGTGGTTGTACTGCAGATTGTGTGCTAAATGAAGACTAGATCCCAAGCTCAGTGTCCTGTTTCTTGTGTATTTCTACCTCTTTTTCACTGTGTTAAAAAGTATGAGTAGCAACAGATACAACTGTGGCATTCATTTCCTCAAGCTTTTCTATCAAGTGTAATCATAAATGAAGACCAGACAACAATCTCCTGCATGATGCCAGATCCTGAACAGCTTAATCCTGTTGGAAGGGTCAGTTAGAAAGTAGACAAGACAGTGATAGTAGGAAGAATCTCTACTAATGGGAAAGAGATTATCAGTGAAAAGTTTGGAATTTCAACTTTGCTACAAATTGCAATAAGCATGCTATATGTGGGTACAATTTGAATTAATAAGCATATTCCTAGGGGTCCTTGTTGATGTGTGATAAGTTTAAAGTGCTTGAGTGACATCATAAAGTGTCAATGGAGGAAATACAAGAGAATTATGTGAGTTTAATTAAGAACAGAATCTGATAAAGATCTCCAGAGCGCAAAAATACTCTTATCAACAACCTTCCTTCCTCTGCAACCCCCGGCAAATTCCTAGTTTTCACTTCCAACTTTAAAAACACACCGCATAGATCAAAGGTAGGAGCTGCATACTGAAATGTACCTCTCTGAGATTTTCACATCCTAGAGTGATTTTCCTATAGCCTTTATCGCACCATGGAATTAAGCCATTCCAAACACATTAAAAGAGAGAACCTTCTACCCAGCTAGGCTGGAAAGAAGTTAGAATCTATCAGAGAAATAATGAAAAAGATGTTGTCTACATGGGTGTTGTGCTATTTCATTTGCAAATAAGGATATTTTTATCAGAGGTCTCAAACATGGTCTTTCAGCTCTGCACATATGATGAAAATAACACCTCTTTCCCCTCAGTTGCCCTCAAAAGCTCCTCTATACGCAGCAAGCAGTTAATTATTCTGAATTCAAGTCTGGCATCAGATTTGACACTCTAAAAAATACAGATCATATATACAATAACAAGTAAATGTGTTTTCTGTTTAAAAGACAAGCTACGTGAAACAGAAACACTAACAAAATCAATGTTGGAAGAGATCTGAGAACAAAATTAATATTTAATCAAAGTATGATTACTGGGAAGGATTACCTAGCTTTGGCAAAACAACAGGAAAAGAACACATATTTCTTGTTGTGGGTCCCTCTTAAAGGACAGAGAGCCAAATATTTCAGTTTAGAAACTGCAGTAAGGTCACTTTATCTTTACCTTTTTATTATGTGTTTATATATATAATATGTATATAAATATATACATTAATCTTTAACTTAATGATACATACCGTCTTGTAATGCATGGGAACTGTACTCTTTTGCTGTATTTATGAGGCTCATGGAAGGATACTTTCTTCAGAAAGGAAGCTTCTTTCTTGCTTTCTGCCCTTTCCTCCCACTGCATGCCACACAGCTGAGAAATGTAACATTTATTGTTTTTGCATGTTATCATGATAACTTCACACAAAGGTAAGTAACAGTAGCACAGAAATTGGCCTAGACTGTATTATCTCTGCCAGAGAGGGAAAAATAAAGAGTAAACAATCCCTTTCTTGAGTCACTGGTTACTTAAAATTTCAGTTCAGAGAGAAGCCTCTTATTATCTGACCTTGCCAGAAAGGGCCATTGGTAAGTGGATGCTAGAGATCATTCCAATCAGAGCAACTGTAGCTTCGAAGCTCTAACAAGATTTACCATATACTCTGTGATGAATGCATTTGAAAAAGGTCAAGAAAACAATGACAGTTTTATTGTTTTGTCTTATTGCTTTTTATTTCACCTACTCTTTTATCTCAATATGGCGACCTTTCACAGAAGACTAAAACATATTAAAAAAAAAAAAAAAAAAGAAGAACAAAAAAGAAACCTGTACTGAATTTAAACCTAAAACTCCCATGGGGCTTAAATTCTTTTTCCCTTGATGATTAAACCCCACTCCCAAAATGCTTTGTATGTTTTTTTTTCCCCTTTTTTTCTCTTCTTTTTCTTTCTTTTTTTAAAACTAAAACATAATTCAATCAGAGAGATGAGGTAGAACTAATTGACATTTAGAGTGGAAAATGGTTTGATTTTCTTGGAATTGAGAAAAGCTAGGAAAATGAGAGTTTCACTACATTTATGGCCCATTTTTATACGTGCAAATTTGACATTGAGATTTTCTTGACTGGAGAAACATGTCCATACAGATAAACACAAATACTAAAGGAAATTTAATTCGTATCACCTGCCCTGAAAATCCTTTTTTTCATAATTAAAGCATGTTCCCCTCATGAGGAGAATCATTGTTCAAAGGCAGGTTTAAGAGTCCCCAGAGCACCGGAGTTTTTGCTTCTTGCATCAGCTTGCTTTCTTTGTGGCTGGGGAAGAGACTACACCTCCCTTCCAGGCATGGCTGTTTCAATAAGACCATCAATGTGATTTATCTCTGGCCTCATAACTCCAGTCATTCTATTGCTGCACAGTGAAATATCACTCCCAGAAACTCTTCTAGCCACACTCTTCAGGTCTGCGGAATTTTAAGAGCTGATGAAGGATGGTATTATTTGGCCTCCACACTGCCTGTTTGCCAGATGTGTCTCCTTGTTAAAGTTCCCTTGGTACCCTTCTGGTCAAGGAAGACTGTTAATCCTTTTAGCGTGATCAAATTCCAGTTCAGGGAGCTCCATTCTGTCTATATCAACTCCCTTCCCCCACTTTAATAAGAATACCTGAGGGTTTTGTTAGTTTGTTTTTCTGTTCCTCATAGAGTCACATACTGTTCTTATTGTGATATTTTGTAATTCATCTGAAAATGCACCACATCATAATAAGCTAAGGGAAAAATGTTAGTGTAAGTGAATTGAAATTCAAGACTTTAATGTCTTGAACTTATCAGTCTGTAAAATATGTAGGGATTGAAAGCACTAAGAAAACATAGGATCATTATCACACTTCTTTCAGAAGATAAAAAAGAGTGGGAATTGCTTCACTAGTTCCATTCACATGAATTGTTAATGGAAATACAGAGCAATTTCAAACATATGCAAGATGAAAATTGAATAATATACTCACAGAAATGACCCCATGTTATTTTGCAAAGAGGTTGCATAGGTAATGTTGTTAGGTGCAGTAACAGCAACCTGATGAATAATAAATTTTAAGAAAGTATAAACAAATAAGTGTGGATATAAAATAGCAAATAGTATTCAGAAATTTATTCTAAAAAATTTTAGTTTTCTTTTTTATATTAAACAAATCAATTTCACTTTTCCAAGGAATATTGTCAGGATCCAAAAAATTTTGACTCTATTTCAACTTTGCTTTCTGTCTTTTGTGCAATGTTTTTGGTTCAGTTTGCATGAACTCTGCCTACTATTCTTCTTCTTTCTTTTACTAGGGAATTTATAGAGTGATCTCACACAAAATAACACATGATTTTGGTAACTTTGTAATCATGTGTGGCTATTGTCATGTGTACAAAGATCTTTAGCATTTTCAACATTGCATTTATTAATTCTTACATTTAATATTGCTATGATTGTTAAAGTTAATCCATGTCTTTAACTTCTGGGTAAATGTATAATGAGATTTGTTATCAAGGAAACAGAGTTCAGGGGTGGGTTTGGGTGTTTTCTTTTTTTGGCTTGGGGAAGGTCTTGAGAAGGATTACTTGCTTGTTATTGATAACTTTTTAAAGCAATTGCTCTACATTTATAGTATAAAGTTCACAATGTCCTTACTTCTTTACATCCAATTTCTAAACAAAACAATTCTAGCAGTTTTGGAGAAAATACTGACAATACCTAAACTCATTGATGTTCAATTTCAACTTGTGTATTTTTATTTCAAGTTTGCAAATGAAGCCTTTCCAGAATAGAAGATTTACATCTTGTGGCTCCTTAATCCAAAACAGCAGAGGGCAGGGCATGGAATTGGGATACAAGCCTGTTCTCCGTGTGTCTTAATACAAGCATTGCATATTCTTGAAAGGGTGGTTTGGTGATGGCAGTAGTTAAGTCACACTGAAACAGAAGGCATTATGTATCACATAGCTAATGAAAAAGTGTAGCTGGGATACAGCCTTGGCCATGCCGCGGTGCAGGAGGAGCAAGAACTCTGCTACAATTTCCCGTGAAAATATCTGAAACCACTCGGGTAAACCCCTGCTTACTTTGTCACCAAGGAGTCTTTATCAGTTTTTCTCAAAGGCTCACCTGCGGTAGGCTGATCCCAGAAGGTCATGATGAAAACAACAGCACCACATTAGTTTCCAGACATTTTGCACAAGCTCCTTTTTTAATTCAAATTTACATACCTATATTTTCTTTTTGGTAAACAGCTTTCACTTTCCCAGATGTCTTGGCTGTGAAACCTTCTTGGCTAAAATGAGCTCCAGGAAAGCTAACACTAGCTGGAGGATAAAGCTTCTCAAAATCTCTCAAGCTTTTTCAAGCACCCTCAGCAAGCCTCATTTATATCCCTCTTTCTTGAAAACAGAACAGCTTTGCTGTTTGTCCTCCTTTTCCATACTTAATGATATATGAATAACAAAGACAAGTATCTTCCAGTCAGTGTATCATGTCATCAGTCTGATGGATGTAGACTTGACCACAACAGCAAATGTATTTGTAACCTTGGTATTCAAATATCAGAGAAGGCTATAAAATTTTAGTCCTTCATTTAACTGAAGTCCATATGTCTCTCCTAAAGACTAAAATATTCTCCCTTGAGCATTTATAATGTGGATACATCTTTTACACCAGTGCAACATCTCATGGTCATGATTTTTTATATGAATGTCCAAAAGAATGGAAAAAAGTATTGAATTTGTGGACTAGGAAAAGAAGATGTGGAAAAAAGGGAATTAAAAGTAACAATAAAGCTAAGACAATCTTGATAACACTGAGTTTTTTCTGTTCTTCTATATAACTATATAGACCTTGAAAAACACATTGCCACAAATAATTAACAGATAAATACACGGCAAGAGATTTTTTTTTGAGTAAATGTAAGTCTAAGATCCCATCTCATAACTCAAATTCATATGTAGGCCGCACCTCTTTACCAGGTAAAAGTTGTCTGATTACATTAATTGCTTTTTCACACTGAATCCTATAGGAGTATACAATGAAAAAGCAGAAAAACATATAGTTGGCTCTGCAGCTTGTGACTCCGCGATTTCATCCCCTGTCTGCTGGAGACACATTTAACAAAGTTTAAATCAAATGAAACAGTCTAATACAGAATCGAGTACAAAAATATTGACAGTGATTCAAGATTTTGCTTACTCGTTATAAAATTCCTGTTCTGCTTTTTATTTGGTTGACTTATTTGATTGAGTTTCATTTGATTGGCTTATGCTGCTCCTCTCTAGTCCAGCAATTTGCACAACTAGTTTTATATGTCAAATAACCTTTATGTAAAGAAGCAGTACCTGAATTTCTTACAAGCTTCTTAAATTTCTTAACATCAGTCTATGACTTAATATTTGGGGACAGCTGACAGTGTTAGCAGACTGACTCCTTTGACTTTATCTCACTGTTAGAAATAAAAGAATTCAGTGTGCCCTGCTGAGTATGCTTTAAAATTTTCTTCAGTCATTCACACAGGGAAAAGAAGACAAATATTTTAATGATTGAACCCTCTTACACACTGCACACTCAGTAGCCTTTGTGGGAGACTAACAGATAAGGATTTCCTACTTAATTTCTCTACTTTAATATTAAAGTAATTTGGCAAATCTTACGTGTATGTTTTCCTTATTATACATGTAGACTCACTGACTTCATTAGGAATAGAAGGGATCAGTAAAGAACTACCAGGAACAAGTCCACTTTTATATAGAAAAATTAACAAGTCCAAATCAAAACATATTTCTATTAAAGTAAAAAAAAATGGTTAATTTTAAAAATACAGAGTTTTTAAGCAATATTGCTACTAATTTTATATGAGCTTCTAGCTAAATATTTAAATATGTTTTAGTTTGTTTTTTTTTTTTGAAAAAAGTAATGTTTAAAATATGGAATCAACAAATGCAGGAACATAAGCTAATTATTACTTGGTTAGAACTTTTAAATTAAATACCACCTCTTTCCCCAAACACTTAAGTCTTTCCTTTCACTTGATTCTGCTTCCCATCATTTACTGAATGTTTGCTGTTGTGGTTTAACCCCAGACAACAACTAAGCCCCACACAGCCACTCACTCACTCCACCCTGCTGAGATGAGGGAGAGAATCAGAAGGGTAAAAGTAAGAAAATTTGTGGGTTGAGATAAAAACAGTTTAATAGGTAAAGAAAAAGCTGTGCATGCAAAAAAAGCAAAACAAGGAATTCATTCACTGCTTCCCATAAGCAGGCAGGTGTTCAGCCATCTCTAGGAAAGCAGGGGTCCATCCCCTGTAACAGTTACTTGGGAAGACAAAATGCCATAACTCTGAACATACCCCTCTTCCTCCTTCTTCCCCCAGCTTTATATGGGAACTTTATATCATGACGTCATATGGTGTGGGATATCCCTGTGGTCAGCTGGGGTCAGCTGTCCCGGCTGTGTCCCCTCCCAGCTTCTTGTGCACCCCCAGCCTGTTCACTGGTGTGGTGGGGTGAGAGGCAGGGAAGGCCTTGACGCTATGTAAGCCCTGCTCAGCAGTAATGAAAACATCCCTGTATTATCAACACTCTTTCCAGCACAAATCCAAAACATAGCCCCATACAAGCTACTATGAAGAAAATTAACTCTATCCCAGACAAACCCAGCACATTTGCATATATACAAATGAAAATACAACATATTTAGAGTGATAAATGCAAAGCATTGTCCCAACATAGCCTGATGACACCCACATCAATCTGTACCTCACCTTTCAGAAAGTGAATGGACTAAGGTATGAAGTCAACAATGGCCACTGAGGTTTTAATTTACATAAATAGTTTCTCCAGGTAATATGCAATGGGATACCCAGATCAAATAAACAATACAGTGGGTCAGCCTGAACTTTCAGGATTATAGCAAAGTATTGTTTTGACACCTGATGAAATATCTTGCAGAAAATGGACCATATTAGTTGAGAAGGTAAGCCAGATTTTTGCAGAAGTTAGGATGTGGAACACAAACTTCTTAATAACAGTAGATAAACCAGAAGGACAGTCTAAGAGACTAATATGTTAGTTTAATATTGTGGAAAATGCATTACACACAGTGAAGTAGGTATGATGGGAAAGTAAAGAGGCACAGAAAACTTCCTGCTCTGAAGTTGAAGGCAATCAGGCATAAAGAATTTTCTGTCATAGAGTAGGTTTTTTACTGTCAGGAAGAAGATTTTTCAATATACAGTATAATATTTTGTATATAAACTTTAATTTGTTAGGAGCGTCAGTGGTTTGAAGGGGAGATGACCCTCCCCTATCTTGGCTGAGCAGGTTAGTTCCTGAGGATAAAGCCTCAGAGGTGTTACTACAGTTCTCTTACACCTTGGTGTAATGCCTTTTAAATTCAATTTCAAGTCATCTGGCCTGTGGTACAGACCATTTATTGAAAAGACAAAGTTACACAGTCTTTGAGCTCATTTAAAGGAAAGAGATTTCTTGCTTGTATGCTACTCTCTGTTGGCTCACTCTGTTCTGTTAAGGTGACTGATGAGCATATAATTTGTACTGAAAGCAAATAAGTTTTTGCAAACCCACAGAAGGACCCATTGGCTTCCTTGTAGAGAAGATTAATATTAAAATTTAGTCATTTTAAGTGAAATCCTGAATTCTTTGAAATAAATGGTAACTTCCATTGATATTAATTGAGTCAGATCTTCAAGCTTCTTAGGGCAAATTCCTGGGTCAAGCTATCACTTTGGGTATGATCTTTCACTGCACTCCTTCTTTCTAGAAATGAGCCTTGGTGCACAAATTCTTCATACTGAAATCTGAAACATAGACACACTGTGGACTAACGGGGTTTAAATTCCTCCTGTTCCCCACTGTTATCAAAGTATATCAGTATTTTATTTCTATCTGGAATGGATCATCCAGAAGCAATGGTGACTGGGCATCTCTAGCAAGTAAACTGAGGCTTTGGTATTTTTAACATTTCAAAAATTTGGCTGGAATTCTCTCAGGACAAACCCATACAATCTGACTAGCAAGAACATTGACTGATAACCCTGGGTCCCCTTTCCAAAATCCTGAGATTTAAACTTTCGTTCCTAATTCTCTAGACCAGAAGAATGTTATCCATTACTCTCTCTCTCTCTCCTTCTCTTCCCCTGCCCACCCCACCCCACCCCCACTGCCTATATAACCAGCTGGTATGATAGAGGAGATGCACTTGCTATGATGATTAACTTATATTATATTGTACTTGGGTAATAGGCTAATAGATTTTTTCCTGGAAATAAATCAGGACATTTCACCACATTCCCTAACTAGTCTAATTTAATCTCTGGACAGCTTGGATTGTATAGCCTTTGCCTCAGTTTAATTTCAGAAAGGCCCTGTAATATTCACAAAAACATGTAAGTGCCAGGTCTGACTTATGATCTATACCTGTGATATAGACTTCTAAATCCTGTGTCAGTTCCAAAACAGATGGCTCACTCTTTTCACTCTTACTCCTTCCAACACTCATGCAGAACATTCATTTACTTGAATGATGAGCCCTCTGTAGTTCTTCTTAAGGCTTAATTCTCCCCGGCTGTAGATTTTTAAGTTTAATGAAGAGATAGATCATAGTCAAGATAGATCCAGTTAGGAAGCTGCTAACTTTTTTCATCTGATGCAGTAAGGTGAAAACCCTGTGATTCAGTGAGGGCAATTTTAGAGGGAGAAAAGAAATATTCTAGGTGGAGAAAACAATTTGAAATAAACAGGCAAATGGTTCTTGTGATGGTTCAGTTGCTTTCTATATCTCTTATCTTCTTTTTCAACATCCTTCAAGTTTAATATTTATTCATGATTTACCACTAAATTATTTTTGTATTTATCCAAATAAAAATCTTTGTTGAATGTCAATAGTTTGGTCAACAGCAAACATTTTTGAAAAAGATATCTATTTATCATATAAAATATTTGCAGTAAGAATAATAAAAGTTGTCTAAACTGTTTGTAGATTCGTTCTGGAAAAACTACTCAGGTTTATAAAGTATAAATTCAATTCTTGGACTTAATATTATTGGTACATATGAGAAAAACGACATGCAGATTTGCTGCTGATTGTTCTTAAGTATTAATAGGTGTTTTATAAAAAATCTTTTCTTAAATTCATGTGCTCAGTTACATTCTATCTTCAGCCATAAGTAAATAACTCTGTCTACCTAGTGGCTACAGTAAAAGGAGATACATAAATGAGAGCAAAGAAAGTGTCTAGTCCTCAGCAACCAGAAAGCAAAATACGTTATCGAAAGACATATGATAAATTAGCTGCATTCTGACTTTCAGACCTTTGAGAATAAAAGGTTTTGTTTTCTGAAATGCAGAGCTTTTCAGCTGTATTTACATGAACTGTGTTGACAACAAGTGATCATCTGGGTTATTCACTTTGTGTTGTTTAATGTCATGTTGTATTGTACACAAATGTGACAGTCTAATCATAATAGAAATTGATGTTAGACCACTTAGAAAAGAACTCAGAAACACACTAAGAGAGTGGAGCTAGCATAAACATGGAGCAGAAGCTTAGTTAGGCTTGGAGAAAGAAAATTAACTACTTCCACAGGGTATTAATTCTAATTTTAAATGGTTCCATTTTATCCATACTTGGAGCTTCACTTCTACTCACTGGTTACAAGCATTTGAAGTGTTGCAACAAGAGCCTAAAAAAAGCAGGCTTCCAGAAAATAACTCTGAATTACACTGTTTCCACTGGGACTGGTAATGAGATCATTTAGTATTCACAAAAACTTTTGCAACACTGGGACTTCAAATATTGAGACCAAATACTCTTGTTCAGTCTTCCAATCAAGAAACAGAAAAATTTATTGAACCAACAGTAAACATCTTTACATTTACTTCTATGCATTCCCTCATGTAGAACTCAAAATGCAAATGGAATTATCTTACACACATTCAATTAGTATTTTTAGGAAAATGTGATCTACTTGTAGATGTAGATGAAAATGGATTACACATGTCAAATGAATTATTAATTGTAAATTACTCACTCACCTCTGCAATTAGTAAAACCAATATCCAATTCAAGAGGACATGCTTTTCCAAATGCGTCAACAATTCACAGACACAAACCCTAGAGTCTACGTTTACCTCTAATCATTAATGCTAGGTCAAAAGTGGCAAATGAGATTGGCAAAATTATAGGTTTAGTAATAAGTATGATATTATTATGGGTGACTTTTATCTTAATTGGTTTTGAAAATTAATTGGGTAGTAACAAAAGCTGGCAAAAAAATGTTTAATTTAAATCAGACAATTAAAAGTCCCAGAAGACTTGTGGCTGATAATATTAACCAATGTTTAAAAGATTAAATTTTAGTTTCAGAACCTGAATAATTTTGTAATATGCAAGTGAATTGTTATCTTCTGCTAGCAACAAGCCTAATGCACACTGTCAAGAGATGATCTGATGTTCATCCTCATTACTAAATTCCCTGTTTTAAATTTTATTCTTTTTTGTAAGTTTGGTGCACTATTTCACTTTACAGCTATCATTACTAAAAAAAAAAAACAAACCCCACAGCATACCGAACATATGATTCAATATTTTGTCTATGACATAAAGAAGTGTTATTTTCATATCAAATATTATAAACTATTAAAAAAAATTCTATTGTTTCCTGAGTTTGACATTTTGGGGGAATATTTTTCAGAATATCAATGAAGGAGTGATTTCCTTTATTTTGTCAACTACTGCATTTATAACAGGCTTTATATTACTCATTTTGGAAATGCAGCTTGTCAGCTTTATGCATCTTCAGTGATGTATGTTACCCATATGTGGTTGTTGTTACTGGTTTTTGAACTCTGAGACCATTATTATGAGTAAGTATTCAGTTATCATGTTTGTGCTACTAGTAGATGAGCTGCAGCACTGACCATAGAGAGTTTCACAAAGGTGACATTCAGTAGTCTGAAACCAAGTAATGTCCATACCTAGGTAAGCAAAAGCCTTCCCAGAAGATGGGCAAAATACTATTTACTACTTTTTGTCTTATAATTTACTGAATGTCCCCTAGCACAGCTATACTCACTGACTTCCTGAATAGAAAATATTGTCCTGCAGTCGTATGCATCGGCATCCATAGGAAACCTGAAATTGTATACACATTGCCTGAGATAGAATATAGATGAAGTTCAGATGTGTGTAAGCATTACAACAAATCAGATTGCTAAGTTTTACACATTATATCAAAAGCGCTCTAGAATGACAGAATCACAGAATCATAGAATCATAAGGTTGAAAAGACCTCTAGTATCATCAAGTCCAACCATCAACCCCACACTGCCATGTCCCCTAAACCATGTCCTGAAGTGCCACATCTATGTGTTTTTTGAACACCCCCAGGGATGGTGACTCTACCACCTCTTTGGGCAGCCTGTTCCAAAGCCTGACCACTCTTTCAGTAAAGAAATTTTTCCTAATATCCAATCTAAACCTCCCCTGGCACAGCTTTAAGCCATTTCCTCTCGTCCTATCATTAGTGACTTGGGAGAAGAGACCAAGACCCACCTCACTACAACCTCCTTTCAGGTAGTTGTAGAGAGCAATAAGGTCTCCCCTCAGCCTCCTCTTCTCCAGACTAAACAACCCCAGTTCCCTCAGCTGCTCCTCATAAGACCTGCTCTCCAGACCCTTCACCAGCTTCGTTGCCCTTCTCTGGGCACGCTCCAGCACCTCAGTGTCTTTCTTGTAGTGAGGGGCCCAAAACTGAACATGGTATTCAACGTGTGGCCTCACCAGTGCCGAGTACAGGGGCACAATCACTGCCCTACTCCTGCTGGCCACCCTATTCCTGATACAAGCCAGGATGCTGTTGGCCTTCTTGGCCACCTGGGCACACTGCTGGCTCATGTTCAGCCAGCTGTCAACCAGCACCCCCAGGTCCTTCTCTGCCAGGCAGCTTTCCAGCCACTCTTCCCCAAGCCTGTAGTGTTGCACTGGGTTGGTTGTGACCCAAGTGCAGGACCTGACATTTGGCCTTGTTGAACCTCATACAATTGACCTCGGCCCATCGATCCAGGCTATCTAGATCCCTCTGCAGAGCCTTCCTACTCTCGAGCAGATCAACGCTCCTGCCCAATTTGGTGTCATCTGCAAACTTACTGAGGACGCACTCAATCCCCTCATCCAGATCATTGATAAAGATATTAAACAGAACTGTGCCCCAACACTGAGCCCAGGGGAACACTGCTCGTGACCGGCCACCAACTGGATTTAACTCCATTCACCACAACTCTCTGGGCTCAGCCATCCAGCCAGTTTTTTACCCAGTGAAGAGTACACCTGTCTAAGCCATGAGCAGCCAGCTTCTCTAGGAGGATGCTGTGGGAGACTGTGTCGAAGTTCTTGCTAAAGTCCAGGTAGACAACATTCACAGCCTTTCCCTCATCCACTGGGTGGGTCACCTGGTCATAGAAGGAGGTCAGGTTGGTCAGGCAGGACCTGCCTTTCATGAAGCCGTGCTGTCTGGGACTGATCCCCTGGTTGTCCTGCACTTGCCTGGTGAGCTCTCTCAAGATGAACCACTCCATAATCTTCCCCAGTACTGAGGTTATGCTGACAGGCCTGTAGTTCCCCAGATCCTCCTTCTGGCCCTTCTTGTAGATGGGTGCCACACTGGCAAGGTTCCAGTCATCTGGGACCTCCCCTTTTAACCAGGACTGCTGATAAATAATGGAGAGTGTCTTGGCAAGCTCCTCTGCCAGTTCACTCAGTACTCTCGGGTGAAGGTACCTACTCTCTAGCTACATACTTGGACAGCAGCTAAGGAAAATATTCTCAGGGAGTATACTTTTACAGAACTAGACAACTAATATGAACTGGTGCAAGTATTTCCCTATCTAAAAATTTCCAGGATTTGATCTAGTGACCACTTGGGGAACCAAGAGGCTGGGCTGGTATAAAGTATAGTCATGGCTATTCTTTCTCAGAAGTTCTGCAAGAAGAAGCAATGCCCAACTTTTGTGTGTCTGCCACTAACATATCCATATGTGAGGACAGAGTGTTCCCTAGCCTCTTCAGAGTCTGAAGAAACTTGAATCCATGACGTGCACATCAAGAAGATTTCTCTAGTTATCATGTTATGGAGGTTCTTGAGTAAAGCCTTTATCCATCCCAGTAAAACAAGGCCATGGTGTAGCCAAGGAGGCAATAATCAATGGAGTTCAGAGGCAGCAAAAGAGGAAGCCAAAACATGGTTGGAAAGCTCTGGTCTGGATACCTCTCTACACCCCCCCAATTATATAATATGTACTTCATATTATGCACTTCATATTATGCTGTGACAACATAAGCCTTAAAAATATGGGCACAAGGTGGCACCAAGGCTATAAACACAAATCAGAAAAGGCTCATTATTGGTCACTGAAGGAATGCAAGCTGATGTACAGGGTAGATCTGGTTTTAGGGCATAAGAAAGACTAAAAAGAAAATGTATTCAACACATATAAATCTTCCTGTATGTGGTGAAAACACAAAGGAGTTAACAAGAAGTGTAAAAGACAGCTACAGCCCCTACAAGAATGGTAACAAAGGAAAAACAGACAGAGACAAATTACTCTGCCTTTTCTCCCCTGGTTAAGGATGCCACCCCTAACTAATCCCATTATTTATCTGTGGAGTCCACCCTTATATCTTACATAGCTCTGCTTTTTTATTTGCCATTCCCCACATTTTGCTACTGCAAACTCAGCTTCCACATGTGAAGGATTATCTTTTACTCTATCAATTGTTTATGCAAACTGTAATTTTAAAGAGTAAGTGTGTCTGTGTGTTTCAATCCCCAGCTTTCCCACATCACAAAGTGATCGATAACGTACCAATGAGTCAGAGCAAATGACACAGAAAGAGAAAATTGCTATATAGACAGACATGTCTGTATAAAGACAGACTTTCCTGAGGAATGGAACATGTATTTTTCCAAATTACTTTTTCAGCCTTTGATAGGTGTTGTCCTGGAGTCCCATGAGGCTACCATGAAAGGTAACTAACTCAGAGAAATAAGTCCAATATCAGTAAACTCATGTTTGTATTAATGGCAAGCATCATCAAAATATTTAGAAATCAAAAATGAAAAAAACATGAAGCCACTGAACTTGGCTATATGGAAGCCTGCACTACTCAGTGGACCTCTCTGTGGGCTACTCTACAAAACAATACAGGGAAAAAACCCCAAACCACCAAAAAACCCACCAGATAGAAAGCCATCATTCATTTTCCCTCAATGAGTGATCTTTCTTCAAGACCTGATTGCTATGCCTCAAAACTATTTGGTTGTTCACATTATTGTTTGGGAAATCATCTTCAGAACTGAATAAATAGCTTTGATTCTGTCTTCAGTTGTAGAATTTGTTCTAATTTATTTAAGGTTATTAAAAATTGGGTTGTATATGTCTAACTGTATAATTTCTGTCCAAATCTTAAAATCTCCAAACATATCCCTCAACAAAACAATCTTTCTTCTAAAGATACAGTTTGCATAGTTTATTCATATGGAAAGTATAAATGAAGTCCATTTTATCCTTACTTCTTAATGAAGAACAGGAAATCCAAATCACAAAGAAAGAAAGAAGAAAAAGTATATGTAAAAATGGAGATTTTTTATTTCAGTAAGGTTTCTAAGTTTTGAGTTTAGAATAGGTTTGAGAAATATCAAAATGGTTGAGCTTTTATGAATTCACTGTGAGTGTTTGTTTTCAAGCCTCCACCGCCTTTCAATGAAATCTGTGAAACACTCTTTAAGTCTAAGGAAATTTAAAATCCTTCCAAGATTCTCTGAGCAGCCCAAAGATCTCATAGAAAGATATGGGTATAGTGTGCAGAGAGTCTGAAAAAGTATGCTTTAAAGATTTTGTTAGTTTGCTTTTTTTTTTTTTTTTTTGGTTTGGGTTTTTTCTTTGTTTATTTTTGTGGGTTTTTTTGTGGTTTTTTGTTCTGGGTTTTTTGTTTTTTTTTTTTTTGTCTTCCCCCAGAGATTGCACCTTCCCTTTTTATCTGTCTTTCGTTATCAAATAAGGTTTGGGCTTGTCTGCTTTTGGGCTGGGCAATTCCTGAGATGATTCCAATTCATCCTGCTGCAAAATATTCTTCAAAAAGGTGATTTACCTCTTCTGTATTCTTCCTGAGCAATATCTGAACCTTTGTGATACATTCAGAATAACTGAAATTATAGAAGAGGAAAAAAAATCTCTAGAATGGCTCTGTTATTGTTTGCATGTTAAGATAGAAATTAAAAAATATGTCAATAAAGAAGAAAAAAGGTCACCTGTAAATACTTCTGTTTCATTTACTATCTTTCTGTCTAGTGTCTGCCATTAAACTCTGGTCATTTTATTTTGCCCATATTACAGATTGCATTACTGTTTCATTTTTGACTTCTTTTGCAATGCTAGTGAGGTGTCCGGAACTGCTTTACATCAGCACCACGGACAGAGCCCCCAGTTTAACTGCTCTGTTTGCCATCCAGCAATTTAATGAGCAGTGAAACTAACAAAGACTGGTTTTCTAACACTACTGTATTTTTCTCACTAGAAGGTGAAGTTCCACTTCTCTATCCAGGCACAAGTTCTCATGTAATCTGAAGAAAATAATGTTTTTGAGACTTCTCAGTCAAATCTGCCAACAGGCTTAAAAACAGGCACACACAGGCAACACAACACACAGGAAGTGCAAGGCAATAGCATGGATGCTGGAGGTTTGTTTCCTTAGGAAACTTTAGAGCTTCATTTTCAAAAACCCAAAATGTTACAACTGTAATTTAAAAAAAAAAATCCAGAAATCAAATGGAAGTTCACACTTTCTTCCCCCCCCCCCCCCTCACCCTCCCCCCTGTGTCAGTTTACCAAACTAACATTCTCTGAATCTGTTTGGAAAAAGGGAAAAATAATGTATATTACGTTTCTCAGGTTTTTGGTCAAAGAATTAATTGAGTAGCGGGATAGTCAAGCATTTTATCAAATTCACGCCAATTCCTGCTCTGTAAAAGATGAAGGAGGAAGTCAAAGCTGGGTCACTCTCTGCCCAGGTAAATTAATCCTGTGTCTAGTTTTATAAAAAAAGAAAGAATGAGTTAAAAAAAAAAAAAAAAAGGAGGTTCAAAGATTTATGGATCAATACACAGTGGAACTTTTCAGTCATGTCTGAATGAGGTAGGACATGAACTTGGATCTCACCATTTCTTCTTTGATCTCTAAACACCTATTATGAGCTATCCTCTGACCATACTCTTAATTTTTCAATAATTTTTAAAGATAAAGTTAAAAGAAAAAAAACAAATGTGAAAAGAATGTGGAAAAAGTAGAACCCCTTGCCTCCAACATTTTGTATTCAAAGACAAAAATATCTTTGTCAACACCATTTTATTTTAAGATCATCAAGTCCAACTGTAAACCTAACACTGCCAAGTCCACCACTAAACCATGTGCCTAAGAGCCATGGTTTAGTGGTGGACTTGGCAGTGTTAGGTTTACTGTTGGACTTGATGATCTTAAGGATTTTTTCCAACCTAAAGAATTCTATGAATCTATGATTCCATGATTCTATGATTGTTAAACATTTCATGATTATGGACGTGTTTGTATACACAGATGGACGCAGCTCTGCACATTTAGCTGATTCTAGCATGAAAGTCATGGACATTTTTCATGTATTCCTGAGGCCACAAGACTGTCAGAGCTTTCAGCTCTGTCTTTTTCTGAAAAGTATCAAAGGCTTAAACAGGTTTTCTCTGAAGATTATCTAGAATAATAGTAGATCTTTTAGAACAGAGGAAATTGAGAACAAATAAAAGAGACGTAATGAAATAGACTTCTTCCACTTCTCCCTGCCTGCTGTGTCTTGTCTGCCAGGCTTGTTCTGATTTTCTGATTCCAGTAATTCCAGGCTGCAATAAACCTCACACCATCCATTCTGTGTCCCTGGGGAAAATCTCATCTTTTTGTCATCCCTCAGGCCTGGCCTTTCAGATGTCTTTTAGTCTGGTATACATTTTCTGTTTTGTCTCCCTGACTGTCTTCTTCCTGCCTCATCCTTTAATTTTCCAGGAAACTCCTGTTTCCAGGTAACACCAGTCCTTGGCCAAGAATTCATCAGCCAGCAGAAGACAAACATAACTTTCTTTCCTACAAACCACCAACACCTTTTTGAAGGACCATAGCACAGGTAAGAGACAAGTAAACCCAAAACCCATCCATTATTTTTCTTCTCATCTTTTCTTTTTTCTCAAATCAGATTTTACATATGTTTCCATGACTGCATAAACCATGTTGTGCACACATGGGCACATTTGGAGTGTCTTCTATTTTTTTCCTCTAATTTCTACCTTATTAATTTGAGAAGATAAAAAAAAAATAACAGAAAGTAATTCAAAATGCTTCATATTTCACAGGTAAGTTTCAACGAAAGAATAAAAAAGTCTCCTTTTGTGAATGACCTTGAGAATCCTGGAATAGTTTTCAAAATCAATTACTCTGTTGTGTTATGCTTAAACAAACAATAAGTTAACCTACATGTTTTGGTTTTCTGAAATCAGTTTAGTGAGAGCAGCTGTCTGGGAACTAAAACTATAAGCATTGAAATAAAATGCTTTGTAGGCTCAGTACATAAAGCTGGATCTCAACTTATATGTGATATGTATTTTGTGATCAGTTTCTGTAATCAGAAAGATTAAAAAAAATTGGTTGTGGATACCTTAATATTTAGCTAATGCTGAATAAGATTTTGGAATTCTTTCGGAAGTGAATATGGAAGATTGTCTCTTTCACAGATATTGACAGATATTTTTTCTTGTTGACTAAGTCATCAGATGGAACAGTAATAGTGTAACTGAAAAGTTCGAAAAGTATTTACTAGAAAGGCACTCTCAATACTTATTTAGACATTACTTTTCTTACAAAGTGGCTTTATTATCTTTTTGATTACACATTTGTGATTTCCATAAATGTCAGCAAATCAGGTCCTACAAACATGGATACTTGTTCAAAAGCTTCTGATGCAATCCAATTTCTGAAGCCAAAAGAGTTTTCTAATACAAAAATTCCTGAGTCTTTTTCCTAGCACAACAAATTAACTGACTAAGTCTTAAAGTCTTAATTTCTAAATTTAACTGCTGCAAAATATCCTGGTAATGGTTTTGCAATTTAATAAAAAAAAAAGACTGTGCACTGGCATCCTTCTGAAAAACACATAAAAATAAATCCCTATGAATGCATTCTTTGCTTTAATGGTTAGCTCATGCAAATTTAACTGTCCTAGATGACATGTTTTAATTTCTGTTTCTGCCTCTGGACTAACACAAATGCTAAATGCAGTTTTACTGACAGCATCTCAAGTGCTGTATGCAACATGAGGATTTAGCAGACCTCAGCATTTTTGTGAAGAATGAAAGCATGTACTATTGCAGAGATTTTCTTAACCCTGTTTTTTGAGTGTTTTGACTTTTCCTTTAACGTGAAGTACAATCTTAGGAAAGAATGAAGGCATTATTTTTTTGTTTCTTGCCCATTGATTTTCAATGAGTAATGGATCAGGTCTGTGCAAGAAAAATAAAGATGCTACAATAGGAAGGAATTTCTCAGGATTTTCTCCCTCAAACGCTATATGTTTTTTTTCCCTTCAAGTATCTGTTAGTCCTGATGCTTCTCTGAGATGTCTCAGATACACTGAGTTTTTTAGGTCACAAACAGGTTGACCTCATCTCCTCTCTTCCTCCTAAATCAGTGTTATTATTTATATACTTAGAGTTGAGCATGTCTTTGGTAGTTGGTTGATTAGAGTGCTTTTCACCTTGCAGAAATGAGTCCAAAAATGAAGGAACTGGCTGAGAATGGTATTTCCAGGCAGAGCTGTGTCTCTGTGGTGTTTTGGGGATCAGATTTTTTCTCCAGTGATAAGATCTGTACAAAGAAGAATTCTGTATTCCTAAACATTATTACTCACACCTTATGGTTCCAATGAGTGAATGAGGAACACATTTTTTTAGAATGTAAATTATTCTGCCTGATGGTAAAGTAAACAATACACATGAATCTCCCTAGCTGGTATAACAGTCCAATAGGGAGCTGTCTGCTTACATACAGATCACATATTTCAAATAAATCATGGATTCAGATGCAAAATAAAGAATATTAAGAACATCATGTGGATTTGAAACTACCCCTGGGAGGACTAGGATCCATAATCTAATGAATGGATTACACCCATCTATCAAAGATTCATCTTATAAGTGTGTGAAGAGGTTAGACTCCGAAAGAAAAGAGAACCATCTGCAGTAATTTGTGACATACAAGTGCAGAGGCAGACCTGACTGCTAGAGAATTTTCCTCATGGTTTCTGAGGCTTCCTGAGGATTGTGTTACACACACACTATTGAATGTAGATCATGCTCAAGTACATACCATGTGTTATTCTCTCTCTGATCATTAGAGTGCCTTAAGTTATCTAAGTATGAACTGCTAACGCACTCTTTAATCAGTTTAATGAACTATTCCCAAACAACATCTGTGAGTGGAAATTCCTTCTAAAACATGAGAGAAAGACCAGAGGACCACTTGCTCAGCAACATGCCTTTTAAAGCTACTTTTTGCTGCTCACATTGGCACTGTTTCAAACTACCTGAACTACCTCTAAGCAAGTTCAGTTGGATATCAGGTGTGATCTAGTCAACAGGCCGTGTGTCTGTGCAAATGCTGACTTAATAACCTCAAACACTATTTTTGCTGCAATGGAGCTATACCACACTGCATGCTACTGCAGTGGCACATTAGCAAGCTGTGTGATATTATTTGTTTTTCATTGCACATTGACCTATGTACTATACTCCATTAAAATATCACAGAGCTTCATTTTTCTTTTCCTGTGAGAAACCTTTTGATTAAATTCATTGAACAATGAAAAGTCATCAGTTTTTATAGCGCTTGAGGACCTAAATGAATTCTTGGAAAGTAATTTTTGTTTATTCCAGTGGACTGAAACAAATACTTAGTTTTAGGTACCCTTTTTAACACTATGCTAAGTAAGGATGAATTTCTCATCCTTTTTTAGACATTAGCAAAGTGCATTCTCCAAGCTTAGTTTTGTGTTCTGAAACAGGTCACACCTGAAAAATATTGAACAGCCCTCTTCTGAACAGCAGTTTTTATTATACTTTCAGAAATGTGATTCTTCATTACTTGTGGAGTACATAGAAAAATAATTCTCATCAAAGATTTTTATCCTAAGCAATTCAAGACTTAAGTATCAGCTGCTTATGAGGAACAACTTTTACCAAAAAGTTTTAGTGGAAATTATTTGGCAAATATATTTACTTCATTGTGAAAGACAGCTGCAGTTCAGCAAAAAGAAAAGTTCATTATAGTTTTGGCATTTTTGATCTCAAGCCCTTTATGATTTTCCTTTCTGGTATTATGTTCAGCTAAAGCCTTGGTCTATTAACATGGATATACTAAAAAGCATATATATTTCAGGAACTTCAATTTCCAACCGCTGGAAGAAAGAAAGATGAAGGGCCAATGTATAGGTTTATGTACTGCACATTGAGTAGCAAATCACACTATGCACTGTGTCACAACACATTTAATTTACACATCAAAAAGTTTGCCCTGAATCTGCTAATCTTTTTATCTTCCTTATCATCAATAAAGAGGGGTAGGTATGGAGATGTGGACTTTTTTTTTTAGTATAAAATAAGTATCTGCAGTAAGATAGGTGTTTCTCGGGGGCAATTACCTTACACTGAAATAACTAGCTTCTAGACAGGTTCTCAGGCAAGAGGAATCATTATAGAAAAGGTAGATGAGAATCCTTATCACACAAAAAGGGACTAATTGCACATTAGAAAGTAAGCATGTAAAACACAGGAAGAATGTACAACTGCTGTCAATTAACATCACTTTAGGTGGCATACTGATTTTTTGCGGTAGAGTACATATCCAGTGCTACTTTTACCAACACAAACCTCTGCAAGCTGTTTTACCCTTGTCCTTTCTCTAGCAAAAATAGTACCAGTATTCATATTGTTAGATATTACTGAAATCAGGCACACGACAGAGGCGAGGTTGCTGCAGTTGCATGCCCCCACTTGTGGGCAGATGAACTCCTCATCACATCTTACAACTGCTTCTTGTTACCCTTTTTTTCTGGTGTGATGACAAGAGATAGGGAAGTTCATAATAAGACATATAAAGTATATAAATGCCATATAATTTAGTGCAAATTCTCCATTCTTAGTGAATAGGAAAATTCCTGAGTATAGATTGAGTATACTGGAAAAAAAAAATGGTATTTACTTTTTAGACTGTGACATTTAGTGCCAGTAGAAATTAGGTGGCTAAACAAAACCAGAATATTCTTTAACTTTCCAGAGGTTACAGTCTTCAAGCAACAAAATATGGAATTCTGTTGGCCAAGCACACATTTTTTAGAGCGATTTTAGGTCCTCTGCAGCATCCAAAACATCCACACTGGACATGAATAAATATGACTAAATTACTAGGCAAGAAAGAAACCCTTCTAGACTGACACCTGGAGGCGAGGGGGTGATATGTTGAGAATAAATGCTAGAAATCTACTGGTTAGCAATTGAATCCTGCCCATAAGAGTCTCTTTTTCTAGTCATTTTCTAAAGACCAGAGAATGACCAGAGAAAATGGGCATGGAAAATACGTAGAAGCAAGTATGTCATCCTTTGCACTGCATGTCATCAGCCTGTGATATTTACGGCTGCAGTGAAATTGAAGATTTAGAAAAGAAGGTAGATTTAGATTAGATATGAGGAAGAAATTCTTCACTATGAGGGTGGTGAGGCACTGGAAAAGGTTACCCAGAGAAGTTGTGGATGCCCCATCCCTGGAACTGTTGAAGGCCAGATTGGCTGGGCCTTTGAGCGACCTGATCTGGTGGAAGGTGTCCCTGCCCATGGCAGGGGGGTTGAAACTAGATGATCTTTAAGGTCCCTTCCAACCCAAGCAATTCTATGATTCTATGACTCTATGAAATGGGAAAGGCAGATGCTATAGATGAACTTTTCAGAAAAGCTGGATAATTTTATGGCCAATAATAACATTTGTAGTTATCCATGTAATGATGAGGGCAATCAAGTGTTATGCTTAAGGGAATAAGACAATCATTACAGAAGAAAACAGGAATTTATCCACTTCATTGTCTTTCTCCATTAATGGTATTACTTATTTTGTGAAATGTATCGTATTGTTTTGTCTTTTTCTGAAGCAACCATACAGTTCAGTGATCTGTTTCCATACAGTAACTGCCATGTACTTGTGTCTCTTAATTTGAAAAGTATATTTGCAGGTTTAAGGTCGTTAATGATGTCTCTTTCATTTTGAGAATTTTTTTTCGCAAAATAACAAAGGCTTTCATGAAAATAGTATCATGTTAGTATTAGTGCAGAAAGCACTGTGTATTTTTCTTGAAAAACTATACCAAAAACATCCTTACTTATTCTTAACTTAAAAGAACAGACCTTTCTCACTGTCAATTCATTTATATTTTTATGGTGAAAAAAAAGTTATAAACGATAAATGTTTAATCAAGTATGGGTCTGTTCAGAGCTAAACTTGCAATTCCACTAACATAAGGTTGATAATAGCTTTGAAGTGCAACAACAGTTTCTGCCCACACACAGTAATGACCTGTAGGGGATAAATGTGCCAAAAGGGAAATCCATGCACTGCTTGATTTACAACCTCATTTTTAATGATGGGACAAAGAAATAGCAACAGAATGCACTTGTAAATCCTTCTATTTTTCAGACTCAGCTTTCAAAAGGAAAATATGAACAGATAATTTAAAGCTCCTTGTGTCAAACAGAGAATAGCTGTGTAGACTGTGATTTTACAAATGAATGGAGCCTTATTTAATGTACTACTTGCAGGTTCTGCAGTAAAAGAGTGAAAAAATATCTGCTTCAAAACTCAAATTCAGATCAGGCTGTTTACTTCATCCTGTAAACGGTGTGGTAAAGTGAAAAACAGCTGATGAACATACCTTTCAGAGACTTCAGCCAAGTTTTGTGTTATCTATGCTTTGGGTCACAGACCCACTTTTCTATTGTCACAACCAGGAATGAGTACCTGGAACCAAAGATTAAAGACTGGGAACTTCTTTGGCTGACTGCTGCTGAAACTAGTGTCTCACTGTCTTCTTTGTGACTTGGTGTTTTTTCTGGTTCTGATTAAGATTATGGGACTCCCCTTGCTTTTCAAGCCAAATATGTTCTTAGACATAATATTTAATCTAGGAGTAAGGCACAAAAGATTTTTGGCCAATTTGATGCCTGTGGCCCCTTTTGAAGTCCAAGAAAGTAAAACCAAGGAAAAACAGCTTATGTACGCTTTCATATTAGCTTGAGAGCAAATACTTATCCCACAGTAGCTCCATGTACACCAACTCTAAACTATGTACATTAAGAGCCCACAGGGATCCCACTTGTGGCAGGAAGCAGTGCAGATACATTGACTTAGGAAGCAGGACAATCTACTATGGGAGCTGCATAATATAGAAAATAACCATCAGTCTCTGTTCAGTACCTTTGATCCAGGGCAACATCCCCAGTGAATAACATCTGCAGGCATTGCCCTGGGGATGTGCTGCTGCTGGTATCCCTAGTACTTTACTTGAAGCTACCATAGGTATTTCTGGATGTGCTGCAATCATATCTCCACTGGTCCTACAGAGGTAAAAGTAAGTGCAGATGCACTGCATCAGACAAAGACCCAGGTAATATTCTTTCTTCAGCAGTTGATGGTAGCTGTCTGTCTGGAAAGAATAAAAAAATAGCAGATGTATAAAAAAAATTCAAGATCAATATGACTGCTATACCCAAACTGCACTTCAGAATATTTGTAAAAGTATAAGGCAAAATTCAACTCTTTGCTTTTGTATGTTGTTTCAGCTGAGTTCCTCTATATTTGTGCAGGGAAAGGTAAGAAAACATTTGTTGGAAATGCAAATAAAGGTCTGTGACCACAGGACAAATGTTTCTTACTTTTTGTACCTCAGATATTCCTTATGTATCTGCAAAAGTAAGAAACATGATTTCTATTTATAAAGAGTGTGTGATTTTGTGTGTGTGTAAATCTAGAATACACAACTTCACTTATATACGTATATTTTAACAGTCAACATATGCATTTAAATATATGATACACATGTGCACAAATACAGATGGCCAGTTCTAATTAGTTTGTGCTTTTAAGTTATTACTGGGAAAATAACCCCATAAAAAGTATTTTCAAAAGGAGTTTAAGGTGATCAGCACTGTTTTTAGGTAGAATATTTAGTCAAAACTTTATTTGTTTAATGTTTAATTTCTTGATAACTGACTTCATGTTTAGTTTATAAAAACTGCAGATTATGTTGCCACTTTTACTCATGATTGGTGAACCATGTTCAAAATCCAGTTTTTAGCAAAAGAAATCAAGTCTTCATTAAATCAAAACCCAAGCTGCAAACATAAAAGAAAAAAAAAATCCCTCAATGCACTATCAGCCCATTAAACTTTAACACATTTTGAAACCATACATACACATGCTAAGTCTTATTTTAATAATAAATTTTATTATCTCAGCTTTCTGTTTTTAATCACAATGCACAAAGGGCCTGGATAATCCCAAAGGAAAAAAGTCCAAACAAACCCACAAACCAAACACACAAACCAAACCAAACAAAAAAAAAAAAGTCCCAACCTCTTTAATTAAGATGTGAAAACAATTTTATCTGTTATAAAATAAGCACTTACAAATAGTTCTGCAAAAAAGTGAATATTAAAATAGTGTATGGCAAGAAGGAAAGCTATCTCAGAGCTGCTATATAAGCAGTTTCTAGGAGCAGATAACATTTATCCATGGTGTTATAAAATAGAATGATAATTCTTTAGAAAAAAACACATTTATAGTGTAACACATTTCTACCACATGTATAAAAATTTCATGCATTTTGATATGCAACATAAATCAATCACAGACATTTTCCATTATTCCTAAACTCCATAAATGCTTGTATGTTTTGAGTTCCAGGCAACAAGAGGTATGTATTAACAACGAATTTTATTGTTCAGTCTTCAGCATTCACTAGACCTTTCGCCATTTAGCATGAAGGAGATCTATTGTGGAAATTGCACTGTTCATTTCATCTGTTATGGCCACATGGGACCTTAAACCAAATGAACATAAATTGTCTTTGCCTGCAGGATCTCACAAACTGCAGGTAAACCAAAACTAAGTTGACAGGGAATAATCATTTAGAAGCATGTTACTGCTAAGTATAAGTGATAATAACAGTACATGATGTAGAATTTCAAAATATCCATTTCAATGTTAAATGGATGAATAGCAGTATATCTTTTGGATGATTAATTATATGAAAATCTGACTGAAAATAAAAGGAGTGGGGTTTCCAAAGTCTAATACAGAAAAGTCTTGGAAAAGTCTGAAAAGCCAAAATACAAGGAGATAATAGTCTACAGTAAAGTCAGAGAACACCAACAAGAGATACAGTTTTGCTAAACATAATTGAAATATACTTCATTTAAATTTAACCAGACAAATGAAGAACACATCTGACCCTGGTGAAAACATGGGATACTACCTCCAATAGGTCTACTTAAGCAGTTACAGAGGACATCAAGGAAAGAAAAGCAGGTTCTGATCCAGTTATCATTGTCAATGACTGGTAATGCTAACTGAAATGCTTCTATCTGCCTAGAGAACCTAAATAAGCTTGAATCCTATACTGCTTATGCCTATTTTTCTAATTAATAAATCATAATAGTCTACTTTGTCACCAGCAGTGCACAGTTATGTAAGAAATTATGAAAGTAATAGGGAATACTTGAATTCATGCTCACTGTCCAAGGGCCACCATCTCAAAAGCTTTTTATTAGATAAATACAGCAGCAGTTACAAAACCATTCTGTTGCTCACATCAGGCATAAAGATGGGTGCTTGGGTGTAAACCCAGACTTTGCAAACTGATTATCATGCAACGTAGATTGTCTTGTAAAAGACCATCACATTATTTAAATCACTGGAGAATATGTAATAAAGCATCTATCTTCTATACTTTTTGGTAGAAGTATTGTAAGCACATCTGTACACCTATCTTTGAGAACAAATTCTAAGCTCTAGCAATGAGTTTACAGTAGAAGGGAATATCTGCTGTTCTGAAAAGAGAAAATTCAAATCTTATGTATTTTCCATCTGGGAGATTTCTAATACACCTTTCAGTCCTGTATAAAAGCAGCTTCACCATCAATCCATTCAGGAAGGCAATTTAATTTGACTTAATAGGTACTTTCATTTTAAGCATTGCAGCGTGCAGTTTCTTTGCTTCACATTAGTAAAATGCTGTTTGTTATTTGAAAGGGAAGCCAATCCTAGTACTATCCCAGTATTCACAAAAGCAATAGCTTTTTCTTTCGTTCAAACATTAACAGAGCTAGGTTCAAGTAGATATATAAAATTGTAGCAGTGTTTTTTGTCTTCTTTCTCAACATTCTTTCTCCTACAGTAAGTGCACACCACATATTGAGTTTTAAAGTATGACTGCCTAACCAGTTTAAATTGGAAAGTGTGATAAGGCACCCACATATGAAAGTACAGAGCTTTGTATAGCTCATTTTAGCCTGCTTCCTTTATGGCCTGGTTCGAGTATCTATACATTATAATTTAAACCAGAAAGTGTACATGTATATTTAAATTCCTCTGAAGTCATTCTATTGACAGGTGTTGAACATTTTTGTAGCAATGTATGAAAAATAATGGTGTTTCTATCTTTTGGTTTTCTTGCTTTTAAATTGTTATATACTCTCTCTGTTTTTATGTAGTTAATCACTTAATTTATGAGGTAAAACCCATCTGTACTAGCTGGAGCAAGCACAAGTTGTCAAGCTGACATCTGAGTATTTGTTAAATAAATGGAAATGATGGTAAATCACTGATCCAGTAGAGAGAGTTTAGAACTTTGTAATACAGGATTTATTGATGCCCTTCAGCTAAGGAAACTTCTGCTTTCCCTTTCACCTCCAAGCAAGCTGGGATAGTCATATCTGTGTGTGCTTCCTAAAAATAGACTTTGTCCTCACATTTAAATGTGATAAAAACATGACAGGGAGATGAAGGAGGTTTTGAATGATCCATGTCTAATGTAGTCACTTGGCTTCCTTATCTTCATTTCTGAACTTCATCCCACAAAAAGGTGACAAAACCAAAACCTGAAGTATGTAGATGTTCAAATCAGTTGAATGTCTTGTATTTGATTACATACAGTTTAGATTCAGTCTCCAAAGGCATAAAGTATCACATTTCTGAGTGGTGTTCTCTACTGAGAGTCTTATCTCCAAGAGGTGCTGCCATGAGATGAGAAATGGTTGGAGCACTGTTAAAGCTCACATTATGCAATGAAGAATTATTTCTTAGATTTTCAGTGAAGAGAATTCAGGCACAGATCTTCTTTTGGTGAAGTTTTGGGACTATTTTTCCTTGCCCTGTATTTTCCTTTACTAGCCTTTCTCCCCTACTCCCTGCAGTCCCCCTGCACTCCTGGAACATGTGTCCCTAGTGTCCGTGCTGTAATAGAAAAAAAAAGCCAATGCCATGATACAAGAGTGGAAGGTGGGAGAAGTCAAGCCTTTTCCCTGTGCTTTCTGCCTGGGTTTTGTGCCTGGAATATCATTTGTGCCTTGGCTAGGGCAGCTGACAATACTCGGGCTTGCAAAGCAGAACCTAAATTTGTGAGAGATTGGGACCCACCAGGATCCTGCTGTGTTCTGTACTCTAGGAGACGTGACCCACCCCAGTTCAGTTCATGTATCTAAATCTGGCCTCTGCTCCTCTTGACTGGAGTACTTGGTACTGAATGAAAGGTGAAAGGCAAAAGACAAAAGCCATTGATTCAGTTTAAAAAGAAAGAAAGAAAAAAACCTCAATTCAAATTTTGAAGCTCAAAAATTCTGGAGGAGTCTGTTCTTTCAACCTTAGCAGCAGACACTTTTGTAATGTGCTAGCCCCCATGACCAGAACCACAAGAAGCAGAGGTCTAGGAGTATAACAAATAATTTGCAGACATTCAGACAAATGCCGTTGGCTGCTCCCATCTAGCATGCTGTAGTGGTTATCTGGTGCCCATCCCATATGAGAAATGAGTAGAGATAGGCTGTTACCCTCTCCTGATATATCTTCCGATCTCCAGGACTGCTGAGCCAGAGCTTGTGAAAAGGTCTTTTAAAGATTCAGTTCCTGCATCTCCAAGATTTGGTGATTTCTTTCTAGCCATTTTACTGGTCATTAACCTACCACAAAAGGACCCTAGGAGGAGTAGGCATCTCTTTCCAGGGCTTTAATTTTTCCTTCCTATGTAACACTTACATGAAGGAACATTATCATTTAATCTGGCAACGCAGCATGCAAACTGCCAGAAGCTACATTTTGACTAGTGAAAGATGAACTTCAAAAGCCTGAAAATTCTTTTCACTCAGACAATGTCTAAATGGTGGTATTGTTATTTAAATACCTTCAGTCCATACATTTGTGATAGAAATTTCCCTACATTACAAAAGCCTTCTTATAAGATTTCCTGGTAAAATGGAAAAACAGAAAAAGGTTCATATGCATTTTTAAGCTTCAATTTTCACATCAGTGTGTTTAACCCTTATTTTAACTTCCATAGGTTTTTTTAGCCTGGAAATAAAATCTTGCAAAATAAAAATACAACAGAAACCCACAAATATGGGTTAGTTAAAAACTGAACATTGGAGAACTTAATCAGTTGAAAAAACCTTTTAAAAGCTATTTTTTTTGCTATTTGCACTAGTTGTCTATGTACCTGAATGATGAAACATGTGGCTTGAAATAAAATATAGTTGCACGTTGTTGTGGTTTAACCCCGGTCAGCAACTAAGCACCACGCAGCCGCTTGCTCACTTCCCCCACCCCTGTGGGATGGGGAGAGAATCGGAAGGGCCAAAGTAAGAAAACTCATGGGTTGAGATAAGAACAGTTTAATAATTAAAATAAAACAGCAATAATAACAATAATAATGTAATGAAAAGAAAAAAGAATGAGAGAGAGATAGATGAAACCTTGGAAGAAGTCAAAAAAAACCAAAACTAAACAACAAGTGCTGCAACCGCTCACCACCCGCCGACCGACACTGCCAGTCCCCGAGCCACGATCGCTGCTTCCCCTGGCCAACTCCCCCCAGTTAATATACTGGGCATGACATCACATGATATGGAATACCCTTTGGCCAATTCAGATCAGCTCTCCTGGTTGTATCCCCTCCCCTCCCGGCTTCTTGCGCACCTGGCAGAGCATGGGAAGCTGGAAAAGTCCTTGACTAGTGTAAACACTACCCAGCAACAACTAAAACATTAGTGTGTTATCAACATTATTTTCATACGAAGTCTAAAACACAGCAGTAGACCAGCTACAGTGAAGAATATTAACTATCCCAGCTAAAACCATGACACACATCAATTTCTTTTAAGTTTATAAATGAAGTTATGGCTATGCTGTTGAACAAGACTATAGCATAAGTTGCTGACTATCAGCTGAGGTTTAATGAACATCCATGTGTGTACATCTAGCTATCCCAGCTGTGGGGTAAAACCTGGTAGAACAAAACTCTTTCACTGCTAAATAAATATTGTATTGGGGTTTATGATAACAAAATAACCTCTAGCTGAGTGATATAAAACTGCATGCAGCACAGGATGGATTAGAGTCCAGTGACAATTTCAGGAGTTATCATTACTTGGTGGGGTTACACTGTAGGATCGGGGGTCATTAGTAGAAACCGTATGGGGAGCAGCTAAAGTCACTTGGTTTGTTCAGCCTAGAGAAGAGGAGGCTGAGGGCAGACATCATCGCGGTCTACAGCTTCCACAGAAGGGGAGGAGGAGGGGCAGGCACAGATGTCTTCTTTCTGGTGACCAACGATAGGACCCGAGGGAATGACAGGAAGATGTGCCAGGGGAGGTTTAGGTTGGATATTAGGAGAATGTTCTTCACCCAGAGGGTGGTGGAGCACTGGAACAGGCTCCCCAGGGAGGCCGTTATGGAGCCAAGCCTGATGACATTCAAAAAGCACCTGGACAATGTCCTCAGAGACATGATGTGAATTTGGAATTGTCCTGTGCAGGGACAGGAGTTGAACTCGGTGATCCTTGTGGGTACCTTCCGACTCAGGACATTCTATAATTCTATAATTAAATCCCTTAATCCTGAAGGTCAGACTTTTATTCTGTCCTTTAACAGTTCCAAACACTTAATTTGAAGGTGAGTGAAGGGCAAGGTGTTCCCTAGATAGTAAACAAATACTTATATTCAGCAGTTCACAGGCTACAAAGATCTGAGTGTCCACTTTGCTTTCCAAGGGACTAAATTAATATGTGTGATTTAGTTGCTCCTATTCTTTCATTTGTCTTGCTATTTCTACTGTACAGCAAAAAAATCATCTTTATATCTGTGATATGACTTGGCACATATCTTGCATCAGTTTGGGTTAGAACTTTAAAGGAATACCACTTTCCTTCCTCTTGCAAAAAAAGCCAATGAATTAATAGACGGAAAAATCCATCTTAGAATCTCAAGCGTCAAACTGGGGGTTAAAATACTCTAAATGTTGGCTAATTATCCAACTTGCTAGTGGACAACCATGCACAATTTCTGCTCTTGTAATCTCAGAAGTTGGGCTCTGGGTAAACGCAAAAATTGTGTGACAGCTCACAGAGAACGAGATGGCTTCAAGTGTTCTTTAGATTAAATATTTATCATCCAACAGTCTTTAAAAGCCTAACACCATAATGGTCTTCATAAGGGTGTTCTGCATTAGACTCCTGCGTGTCTGTGTTGAATTTCCCAGTGAATCCCGTACACGCTGCTGTCTGTCTCAACGTGCCCAGAGTTGTGAATCACATTTCCTGACACCCAGCTGTCCCTCTGCATTTTAAAGGGAACTTGGGGTCCGGGTGTGTTTATACATTTTCACCTAAAATCTGTGTGCCTTAAAATTCATGCTTAAGAATGTGAAGCATTGTCTCACTAAATCTCTGAGTCTTAGAGAATAAAACAATAACTAAGTTGTCACTAGATTCCAGGAGAGACGCACTTTCTACGTTTTGGAATAGTCTCTAGGTAGCAGATATTTTACTTGAAGCATTTTACAGGTTTTTCTTTAATATAGGGGCATCATGGTCTCATGTTGACCAAGAGTTAATAAACAGTGCCGACAAGAACTGAATGTAAGGAGCCCTGGTGTGGACTATGGGCCACTATCAATGAGTGACAAGAGATCACCTGAAACTGCTGGAAAGGTGTCCTCTAATGTCATTGTGGACTGATATGACTGGCACTCTGCGCTGGCATCTGGCTCCAAGAAACCCTTGCTATGAAAACTGGGAGGAACACCACCACATGGACGTCTGACACAATGTAGGAGCAGAGGGCCTCAGGTGGTGACCTTATGCTTCAGGGACAAGGTGCCACCCAGAGCCCAAGACTGGTTGGGTGCATAAGTGATTGAAAACTTCCCCTGTCACAATCTGTCACTCACTTGATCTGATTAATAGATTAAACCTGATAGTGCCACATTGTTTAGATCCTTTTTCCCCTCTGACATCTCTTGAGTTACTGCTAATATTTTAGGAACAGAAAAATTCAGCATCTGAATATGCCAAAGACTGCACGGACATCTTGCGATTTCACATCCTGACTTTTCAAGGTAACAAAATGAGCTTCAAGAGTTGTTGAGCATTTTCCTAAACAGTCTTTTCCTTGGCACATGTGCTCAACAGCTACATTTTGCAAATACTTAAATTTTACTTGTACTTTACCTGCACATTCTTTACTAAGCATTTTTTCTCAGCTCTTACATTTATCTCTCTTCCGCCCCCCTCCCCCCCTTGTCTTTTTCTCAAGAAGATGTTCTTATTTCTTTGGACTGATGGTGTAATTAGTTTCCTGAATAAAATTCCAGAAAGAACTTTAAACTGAACTATAACATCTCCAAGTATCTTCAGAAAGTATCTCTAGCAACGGAGTTGGTCTAAATACTGCTAATTGTTGCATCCAAAATTTAAGCAGAACCTTTTTACTGGCCCACCCTTTCTACGATACACTGAAATGAAGACCCAGATCTGAAGTTTTCCTCTCATAGAGCTTTTCTTATAACAGTGAAGCTGGATTTTACATGGTGCTGTATCTACAGTTAATGCCACAGCTCACAAATCAAAGCAGTATTTTCTGCATATTGGCCAGCTGCCCAGTGGACAGACTTTAATTTCACTTCAACCCCAAGCTGTCAGAAAGTGGAGCTTTGTGACTGACCATTTTCTGATGCAGGTTCCTATTTCTGGTTCTCACTGAAGTCCCTCCTCTCTGTTCACAGGCATAGGGCAGTGTTCTGCCTCGCATCTCAAACTGAAACTAGTGAAAAGCAAGAAATCAGAAACCAGCCTCAGTCATTTCTATTGATCCTTGAGTCTCAGTGACAGCAGCTCCAGCACAGAGGGCACAATATTACTGATGTTTTCTTATGTGATGTTCTTATAGCAATGAGAGATTTTTTGGGGAAAAAACAACCAGGCTGTATCAAGTGTCTAAACCTCACTGCAATCTGGATGCAAACGAGAACTCAGATGTCAAAATACTAATGGCAGTGATGGATGATTTCTTAATGGTGCAGTGTGGAAGGCAGACATCAGTTCTCATCTTTGTTGACCTTTTTGCAACATTTGATGCAGACAGTGATCATGAGAGGTTATTGAAGGAAATGGCAATGCTGCATAACGAAAATATCAAAATGGTCTAACACCTCTCTGGTGCTAGAACCGTATACGGTTCTAATAAGGTGACAAGAAATGTCATGTCTGTCCCCTGGCTTCACAAATATCATTTCTCTCTGTGAACCTATTCAACATCTACAGACAGATCCTAGAAATGGTGGACTCATCATGAACTTAGTGCAGACTCTATACAGCTCTTATCATGCTTATCTTCACTACAGAGAGCAAGATGGGGTCAAATGTTGGCCAAGAACAGCTAACGGATGAAGACTGGTTGTGCCTGAAGGAAGAACAGTGAACCCTTACAATGCAGAGATTATGCTGAGGGGAATCAAAAGAAACCAACAATTGAAATATCTTTGGGGAGTTTACAGCCTCGTATCTGAAAATATCTTTTAGTGACTGCAGTTCAGTATAGCAAAGTAATATCAAAATTATTTCAAAAAGACTGAATGGCCAGTCTGTGTCTCAGTTTTTCCACAAGATCCTAGTTCACGATGAAGTAGTGAAGAGTAACTCATAAACTGTTTCCTACCTTTCAAGTTCTTCATTTTTAGTATTGAAAATTCTCATTTACTGTGACTTGGGTATATTAGAGCAGAGGAAGAAAGAGAAGGGAGAGAACAGAAGAGAAACAGAACTGGATTTTTTAAATTTTTGACAGCAGAATGAACAAAACTTACAAATTTCTTAATATCTCCATGAACCTTTACCTGGCTTAGAGTATTTAGAGATTCTGCCATTAACTAATTAATTATGAGAGGGCAATAGCAAGTTCCTAGTTTACACAAGGGCCAGAAATGGATACATTTACCTTTGTGTGCAAATACATTTAACCTATGAGTTTTACAGATGATTACCAGTACTAATGGAATAATGAGTCCATCTTCAGCTTCTGCATGTTCTCACAAATACTGTTTCCCTCTCAGATTCTCCGGCTTTCCTTCTATGATCTCTCCTTATGCACTTTGTTCACTGTTAGGAATCTTTTCATGTCCAGTGTTTTTTTGTCCTGCTCTCCACCTTCTGACTCATTAGAGTCCCTCCAGTTTCCCAATGCAGTGTTAGTTTCAGTTCCCAATCTCCTTGAGGGAGATTTTCATATCATTTTCCCAACCAAAAAATCTTACCACTGAGAACTTTCTTGCCTAGCCAGTCTGGGTTTCTCTCTCAACTTTCTCACCAGCAACTATTTGGTGATTTCAGTTACCCAATTTTCCTTAGCCAACCTGCTACAATCTCTTGGTGCATACATGAGTCTCCGCCTACCTCCTTAGGGATCCTACTCTCAGTTACTCCTTTTGCTACCTTGGTTCAACTCTTACACTCTCTCCTTTGAAGTGAGGATGCTGATTGCCGTGTTGCTTTTGCCCAGTCTGGTGCTGAGAACAAAGAAAAAAGTATGTCTCTGCATGGTTAACCCATTATTGTATCAAGCCCTTGTTACTACTGTACTTCCATCCATATGAAAATCATCTCACTGTGTTGGGATGGAAGTTCAGTGCCTGCAGGGAGTGAGTGAGAAGGTGGGCCAGAGCTCTGGTTCTGTAGCTCAGCACACAACCCAGCCCCTGGGATCAGGCAGTTCAATGTTCAACAGTTTGAAATAGCTTGGCAACTGAGACAGGACATACTTGTGAGCACTTGTACTTTAGAACAAGGCTAAATCAAACACGGTGGAAATTTTCAAAGTCAGAGATTTTGTTCAAGGGCTGTTTAAAAAATTCTTTTGAGTTCTTTGAAATTACCTTCCCCCTTCTTTCTGTTTTCTTCTTTCACACTTTGGTCATCAGAAGCAAGAGAGATGCAGATGCATCTTTTCCAAACAACAGATGGCAAGCCTTTGATCCAAAACACAAATGCCTGAAACTACAGTAACGGAATTGTTGTAATAATTGTTTTAAGTATAGTAAAAAAAAAATCTTCATTTTTTCTTTTCTTTTTTTGTAATTATTTTTTTTTTTTTTTTCAAAACTCCATATTATAAGTGGTTGAATGGTTTTGTGTGCCTGTGTGAAAACCAAAATATCAACCTGAGATTGTCAGGGAAAGGTAAGGCATGCAAAAGTGACTAGTGATTGAAAATTATTAGCTGTTTGACAACCTTATATATAGGTGGTGTTATCAAAGTGTTAATAAAATGGCTGTACAGGGATGAAAGAAGTACAAGAAAAGGCATCAAATATTAGTACATTTCATGATAGGTTTCATCAGTAGAGAAACAAGTAAAATGACATAATACACATGCCTTTAATTACCTATTCTTGGATCTTATTTATGCTCAAAATATGTTACTCCATAAGTAAAGGTAAACCTCAAATTCTTATCACAAGTGCACAAAAAAGTTAAATCCTTTGCATCACAAGGTGAAATAGTGTTTCAAAATAATCCATAGTTTATTTTTTCTCCAGTGAACAGAAAGTTTGGCAAGATTAGGCAAATTAAATCAGTTTGCAGAGAAATAAACCTTTTAGTTATGTTGTATTTCTGTAAAATATCATTGTCTAGTAATGCAATCAATTAGCAGCAATGAAATGTCTTCATCCAAATTAACACCAGTAGCTATATTACTTAATAAGCATGAGCGTAACTTTTCATCACAGAGTACTCTTTCTGAATATTTTATCAAATGGATTTCCATTTATTTTGATCGATTTTTTTTAGATTACATTCTCTCTTCACTGTAAATGCTAAATGTGTCACTTCACTTTAATTCCAAATTACCAATATAGTTAGCAGAACAAAATGCCCCAAATTAAATGGGAATGCATAACAGATATGATGAGACATCTTTGCTAAAAAATGTTACATGATAGCAAGTAAATAATAACACAAACAAGCAGTAGCACCAGAATAAGATGGTATAGTATACATATTAATGCTTGTGGCACTCTCGTATGAGACTCTCATGCAAAACTATGTAAGAAAGAAGCCTGTGGGAAAGTGAAGTTTCGTAAATGCTTTTGTAATTGTCAGTTTAAAGAACAGTCTAACTGTTAATTGAAAGAAAAAAGTACAGTATGCATTGATATGACAACTCAAGATAATGTGTTATAATGCTCTACCCACACTTAAAATAACTCTTAAAACTAGCGAAGAAAGCCAAAACTGTATGCAGAGAAGAACAGCGCTTTATAGTCTTCTGTACAGGAAAGAAATGGTCTTTCTTTGACATTAAAATGAGAAAAAATATTCATGTGAAAAAAAAACTATTGGTGGTCATGATAGACAATGACGGAACATAGTATGAATATACATAGAAAAACTATGCTTCATAATGTTTAAGAGCATTTTTATCTTATTTTTGTTTTCTCTCTAAGGAGAGAATAACAGGGAGGCAGGACAAAAAAAGCCCAAAACAACAAAGGCCAGTGTGAAGAAAATAATTCATTTTTAATAAGATAAAATTGAGAAATTGAGAAAGTAAAGAATGAATAGAAGATCTTTGATTTTCTTTTGTATTTATTTCTATATTCAACATATTGGACCACTAAACCAAAAATCATTGGAGGGAGTAAAGTGGAGCCATTTCACACCAAGATATATTATGCCATAGATCTGTAGCTCCCTCAGGCTATACTCTTTTTGAGTCACCCCCCTCCCTACCTCAAAAATACTCATATAATCGATTCATATCCTACTAAAATGGCTGCATTCTGTTAAGAAGAAGTCCTGTTCTCAGGAGAGTACTAAGGCTGCTGTGTGTTGCACTGTGAGCGGGTCTTACTATGAGAGCAGCAGACTTGATTTGCCCTGAACGTGCTGTTAATGAAAAGTGGAACCTTCTTTCTACAAAAGTAAGGACAGGAGAGGTTGAATATCATGTCAGTACTCCAACTTCTAACGCAATCAATGAGCCTTGCTGTTACATGATAACTCTTATAGTCATGCAGCCAGACAGTTGTCCTGAGAAACTGCCAACTCTGGCAAATGAGTCAAATGTAAACAACAGCTCCTTTACATTCAAGTGATGAATTTATTCCTTTGCTTCAAGTCTGCTCTTTCAATAAATTTGTTCAGAGGAAATTTCCTTCATTATTTTCAGAGATAAATGAATTGGGGAAATGACATGAAATAATGAACTCCTTAGGAGTAACTTTTGTTCATAATCCAAAAAAGTGTCTGTAATATTTCAGCCAGAACATTTCAGATCCCTGTCCACCTCCCCACAGGGGGGTTGCTGCCAGCCCCCCCAGAGCCATCTTTCCCCAGGCTGAGCCAGCCCCATCCTTCAGCCTCTCCTCACAGGGCAACTGCTCCAGCCCCAACCAGCTTGGGGGCCCCTTGCTGAACTTGTTCCAGTTTGTCCATGTCTCTGAACCATTGCGTACTCTTCTCACTGAGGGTTCCTGTCACCAGCACCAGCACTCCGTATCCTGACCATTTAAATTTCAAACAATTGCTATGCCAGAAGAACACTTCAACAACACAACTCTCCTGTGAAATGGAGGCGGAATCTAGTTTCTTCTCTCCTGTACTTGAATAAAAGCAGAATAATTTTAATCTTAACTATATTCATTATTCTGATGAATTTTAAAGCAACGTTAAAGTAATGAACTTAATATTTATTTTGTTATTTAAGATGATAGCTTTGCAACCTAAATGTGCTCTGATCCAGAAGTTGTTCTTTCCCTCTATTACACATAATTGCATATTACTTTGCATTCGCAGCAGATTTGAATAAGAGTATTTTAGCAAACTAACTTGAAGATTAAGGCATGTAAATGGTATTCTCCCAGATATAAACCACCACAAAAATCAATACAGTTGCACAGAGATACACACCATCCAGCCAGTGAACTGTGAGATAAGTTCACTTAAGTTTGGCAAAAGGTTGTGAGATCTTGGAAAAAGAAGTGTTATTTCTGCTTAGTTTTATTTATGTGATTTTATTAATAAATCTACCATCGTTGGATGTGACAGCAAGTACTGTAAAAGCAGCAAACAGCTTCCCTACACTTTTCATGGCTGGGAATTCGGTCTGGCCACATCTATGCTGGAAATTTTACTTAGCTATGTACAAGCTCTCAGGCTGTAAAGTCTGAAAACTTAGACAAGAGAAAACTCTCCTGCTAGGAACAAGATCTTGCAAACTTTTCCAGGAGGAAAGCAGAAAAGGAAGTGGCAGAGGTGATGCTGCTCGCTGGTTAGAGGGAGTGGAGGGCTGGTGATGGCAGCTGATGTCCCCTCAAGAAGCAGGCTGCAGGGAGGACAAGCCAGCCTTCCCTAACTGAGATCTGCAGGGCTGAAAGGAATCTGGGTTTCCTGCCTGTATGCTCCCTGATTTGGTGGTTCAGGATAGAAAGGCACTTCCCATTCTGTTCGAAGTTAAAATTGAATTGAAGGTCTTTCAGGGTCGAGGCCAGCAGCAACCAATATGCAGCTGCTTCTGTCATGCCGTGGCATCTCATCAGCTGCACTGAAATAATGGAAGGAAAAATTTCAGGCTTTCTGCAAACATTACCCTGAAACCATCACATATATCTGTGTGTGGCTGAGCTACAGCTGTAGTAAGATGATGATGTATTGCCAATTTGGTAAAACTTTGAGTGGTTTGGGAGGAGTTCAAAAAATAATAAATAAATAAAGCACAGATGTAAAAGTAGGCCACTGTTATTCATGTTCATACTGTATTTTCTGTACAAACCTTAAAGAAAGTCTTTCCCTAAAACACAAATTTTATGTTTACGAGATATCAGTCAATAGAGAAAATCAATATGTAAAAGTCAAATATCTTCTCTATTGTTTTGAATTATAACATTATTTATGTATAAACATACTCACATATGGTGGGCTTTAATAATCATTCTCTGTTGTTTTTTTTTTAAGTTGAATTGCATTCTTTTCCATTTTTGATTAATGTGCAATATAAAAAATTCTAATAATCAACTCATTACAGTATAAATCTACTCCAGCCATATTTATGCAGCTTGACAATGACAGGTTTGATTGTCTTCTCCTTTTAGAATTGGAACAGAGCATTTGCAATGACAACTCTGCTATCTAATCTATTCTACCTTTTTTTTTCCACCTGTGCACACCAGAGAGCTATACCAGAAAATATTATGACATTCGCAATAATGTTTTCAAGGGAAACACATTCCTATGGGACAGATACTAAATATGTTGTGAATATTGGGAAGAAAAGCATTCAGTATGTGTGTTACTCAATGTGAAGTTCTCGTTGGGCAATGTATATTACCACTGTACTTGGGTTAAATGATACAGATGGACTTCTGTCATTTATCAGTGGAACATCGTAAAATTACTTGTTCTTAAGAGTCTGGAAATTGTCTAAGCAGGGGGAAAAAAAGCAAGTCTGACAAAATCATAAATGTTTTCTCCATCATTGCTGAAACTTTAATTTCCTTGCTTATTGCTTGAGTTGATAAAACAAATAAAAGAAGGAATCTCGGAGAGATTTCTTTAATATGCAAAATGAATTTCAATGTTCTCTCCCGCTGGTATTTTTATGGAAAACCTGACTAGATGTTACACATGGAACAGAAAAATCTGCATTTAGATGGAAATATTATGAAATGCATGATATGGTACAAAGTAAGTCTTTTAATGGAGATAGCAAAGTGTTGTATTATATGGTTGAGTGGAAAGACAGCGTGCATACAGGCTTTTATGTCCAGCTGCCCTGATTTACACAAGAGAGCTCACTTTGTTAGAATTTGAACCTAATATAGGGGAAAAAAAGAGTCCCACAAAAATTTAGCAGAGAAATGATTAGTTCTTTTACCAAGTAAACTATTAAGACCCATGTGAGTCACCACTGTCAACAATGATGTTTCGGACTTGCATGGCAATTTTTTCAAAGGCTCCTTAAGTGTTTTACAACCACAAATTAATTAAGCCTTTCAGTACTGCCTCTGTTATATAGATAAAGTGGTGTAACCATGATTAAATTTATACCCATAGGTTTTAACAACTATGTTAAAATCACTGCAGTAGCTGATTCAGTTTGAACATGCCCCTAGAGACATGCTTTGCTGCAATTTCTTTTTTGTTTGGTTTTGTTAAAATAAATGCAGCAAAGAATGTAAAATAATTGGGAAAACTGGTGACCTATGACTATGACTGATTAAAAACAAATTAAATAATAAAAACCCCCACAGTACATAATATAAGAAGTTAAATTTCTTTGTTGTGGACAGTAGATAAAATATCTCTCTTACATAAAAATTGGGAATTGTATCCTGAGTATTCACAATTTTTTATTCAGTAAAACTAATGGAAAGTGATGGTTACCAGAGATCACATAATACCTGAACAAACAGTATTTTTAAGCTCTCAAATTACATCACTGTTGTGATGATATGGAACCAAAATTGTAACTCATGTCAATGGATGGAGATCCTTGATCTGATCGTGAATTTTGCCCACAATTATATCTGCTTCAAGAAAATATTAAGAGGACAGACAAAGACAGAGCACCAATAAATAAAGCAAATAAACTGAAAGTATAGGACAATATTGAAAAAAATGAAGTTTTTCTTAAAAATTTATTTTAGGCAGCATTTTGCATATGTATTTGCATGAGTTGTTTGGGTGTTTTAAAAAATGGCAGGATCAGGTTCTTATACTGAAAGAATTTTGTATCCCAGACTGTGACCTCCTTTGTGATGCTAAAACAGCTTCCACAACAGGATTCTGCTCCTGACTGTACTGTGTGATCTGTATCATGATGATGCTGGTGGTAGTGATGACAATGGAGTACAGTCTTACCAGCTTACTAATGATTTCTTTAAAACATTTTTCTGCTGGGAGGAGAGGGGAAGATAAAAAAACCTGGAAAGACAGTTATGAAATATAGGGTGTTTTTACCAAATAATTAAAAGCTTTTAAAGTAAACTGTATGTAAATTTGTCTCTGCTTTCTCTACATATTACATGTGGGGTTTTTATTATAAATTCTTCAAAAAAAGTAAAAGTCCAAGTTTATCCTTCTTAACCACAAGAATAGCATCCAACCTTTACTACAAATTCTGAGTTTTAATACAATGAACACCTTAAGTAGTAGAACTAGTAACATCAATAAACCACTGTGGAATCATTTATAATTTTGTATTTTTTTGGTGGAAGAGGGTAATGAAATCCCCTCATATTTCCAGAAAAGCGGAAATACTATCTTTGTTCTGACAAACACAATGGTATCTGGTTTTTTCCATAGTCCTGCTTCTAGTATTATTGATGCTTAACCCATGAATGCCCTTGAATATACATGCCAAATTCCTCCCTCACATTACCGTACTGCTGACTGCAATAATATTGCAAAAAAGGATATATTTTTCCCCATAATTTTTATTGAAATGACAAAGAGTGACCTTAGGATGTTTCTGTATGTCCTAGTGTTCTTTCTATAACATTTAAAATAATGGGGACACACTAAGTGGCATAGCCTCAGGCATGCTGAGGGGGCTTTATCTCTCTGGGGGTTAATGGATGACTGTTTTTAGTTGAGTAATCAAATATAATACTGTACTGCAGAGCTCCTATAAAGGCACATACATGCAGACTAATGGCTATTACTCTAATATGCTTTCAACCTTGAAGACACTTTAAAGACATTGCTTGTCATTTCAACATTACATTGTTGCAGTCTAAGAAATACATTTCACTTTTCTTTTACACAGTTTGGTGAAACAGAGAACAATTTTGACTTTTTTTCTGATTTAAACAAAGAACTGCTTTAATCAAATCTTCAAATGCAGTGCTGCAGTCAAAAAAAGTAGAGCATTAGCAACCAGAAGTATAACCTCAAAGATCATACTGACACTAATATGAAAGCCAATACAAATTAAAACTTTATTTAAAAAATACTATTTGCTATATTTACTACAGGCTGTGAAATAAATTAATCTGCATGTTTTAAATTGCATCTTGTTGAAAAAGTTTAGCTAGGTTCCAGGTAGGAATTTATTGGAGATGAAGCTGGGAGGAGGGAGGTGGAAGAAAAGCATCAGAATTTTTAGATCTATTTGGAAATCTTCAATTAAAGACGAGAATAAGATAGTGACTGTAGATTCTGCAGCTTCCAGCTGACTCCCTTTACCACAAGGCTACTGGAACAAAGGTCTGTTACCATTTTTAATTTAAATAATTTTGTGTTATAATTTCCTTCCCTCCTTTTTTCATAATTAAATAAAAATATATTTTTGTAAAATCTTAACTGCTTCTTACTTTTCCAGTACCTTCTCCATAATGAGTCACTGAAGTCCTTGAATCCAGCAAGCTAAGACGTGACCCACCAGATTTCTCTTTGTTCTTCTAACCGTAAGTTATTTAAGTGCATCAGTGCAGTGATAACTAAGCATCTAAATGCATCAGCTCATCTGAGAATGCATGGAGCACTGCTAGCACAGCTGGGACCCACAGCACAACATTGTGAGCTCCTACCTCCTTCACAGGTAAACCAAGCACCTGTCACATATGACAGCATTATATAACATACAAATGCCTTATGTTTTACTTTTGGCAGTAAGTCCCTTTACGGTAATGTTATGTCAATTTAACATGAGCTGGATTACATCTCTACTTAGGCCATAGACTCTATCCTGATTTGGTGTACCTCTTTCTCGCTACAAGATGGATGGGAAAGTGATTTGGAAGTTGTTCCAGTGTGATGCTACACTGCAATGGACCACATGAGCTATTGGTATGGAAAGAGAGTCAAGGAGAGGGCTAAAGCTAGGCAGCCCTTCTCCCAGCAAAAGTATGACCATGTGGCAGCCAATAGAACTCTACCTGTGCTCAGCATTATACATAAATGCATATTTCTTTTGCTAGATAAAGTTGGAAATACTTTTCTGTAGCTATCATCAGTAGTATATATCTGTATATATATGTGTACATATATATTTCCAGGTCAGCTAAATTTCAACTTGTTGTAGACAGCAATTAATGAACTTAGAAAAGAATCATTTGGCTTTTAGAAATTCAGTGCCAGAGATACTTTTTGGTTCTCATTGAAGAATGAAATGCAACACATAGACACACAGAAATGACACAAACACACACACATGTTGACTCCAGAAGGGAGATATGAAAGATGTGAACAATGGAACAGATGGGCCAGCTTTAATATTATAGGCATTTTCAGCAGAGCAGTCTGCCTCCCTACTTAAACCATTGAAGCTTTATTCAGATTGTAGATTATATCATTCAGTTCATTAATTTCAAACTTTTGCTGCTTCTCCATGTAATCTATCACCCTAATAACAGAAGGAATGATTCAAAGCCCGTTTTAGTTAGAGGGAGCCAAAGGAGGGCTTCCAGTGGATTTGGAGCAAGAATCCAAAACGAACAGAGTTTTCGGTTGTGTCATTTGCCATATATGATTTCTGATACTTCTCCTTAATGAACAGGATTTCTTTAGCTCAGAAACTTAGGATGTGAAAAACTTTATTTTTAGAAATCACACAAGATTTATTTTCTTCCAGGACAATAAAAAAATTATGATTAAATTCCCATAATCAGATTCCTGGAGGTCCATTATATTGAGACTTCCTGGTATCTGTCATTATCTTTGTGATCTAGTATGAAATACCTCTTCTAGATCTTCACATTTATTCATGATGAAGAAAGCTTTTTGGTATAACAACCCAGTAGGATGCTCCATTAAACTCAATCACTAAACCTATTTCATTATATTTCCTATTCCTCTAAATAGAGAAATTCAATAGTAATTGAGACTCAGAAACTCAGCATTCTTTGATGGATTAATGATTGATAATTTTTCATGTTAATATTGGCAGTCTAAGACTACAGGAATACATTACTATTATTCATTTGCACAATCTGTCATAATAAACCTAAGCAAACTTGCTTTCCATTCTTCTGTTTAATAGGCTGTAAGGTATTGACCAGGACTTAAAGCCTGCTCATTTCCATGACTGATGTATTTCTGCTAAATAACATACATTTGTCCTGCAGTCAGTGTTGCAGTTTTGAATGCCTTGGAAGGAAACTTGGCATTTCATAAATCCATCATCTGAATTCCTGGATTGAATTAATATGTCAGAAACCACAGGCATGATAAGGGGAAATAAAATGTGCTTACAGAACAAAGTGAGCTATTTTTTTATGCCAGGAAGTGAAATTAAAGGTTTCTTTTAAAGTTTTTATTGTAAGTAATGAAATATTACTGATATTCAAAGCTATTAAGCCAACTTATTTACTGTAAGGGAATGCATGGAAAAGTATAATAGATTTAAACAAGATTGTGCTCACATTTTCCTAGCTTTTTTTAATATCTGGCAAAATATTTAGTTACTGTTGTAAAGAAGGACTTCTGTGAATTCAGAGGATGAAAACTATTTACATAAGTACTTGGGGACACTTAAATTTTTTACTATAAACACAAAAATTACAGTCCACTATCTTCTTCTAAAGTATTTGAAATCACTGCTGAGGATAAAGACATTTGATTGCACTTGGTTAGTGCCTTGATGAATGAATGGTAGTTCATGGAGTTTGATTAGTTTGCTTTTCAAGAGAATTATAATTGAATTGAACCTCTTTTTCCTTGTGAAAACTAAATATTAGTAATTTTAAAACTCTTGTGAGGGAGGGGGTTCTTCTTTTAAAAATATATATACCTTGTTTAAATGGGAAAATAACATATTTAGATGAGCAAAAATTTTAAATACCTATGCTCACTGATCTTTGACTATTGACTCAAATAAATGAAAGGAGCTTACTATTGAAAAGTAACTTTGAAAAGAGAGTATATGTGGAAGCTATCATGACTTTTTTTTTCTCCTCATTCCCCTATTTTTCACTAATGCCTTGTTCAATATTTAAGAAGCAATTTTAATTTATCAGAGATTATCGATTTAAAATAAAGTAAGTAAAACCATACTGAGTATATTCTACAGCTCCAGAATTAATATTTGCATTTTATCTCTGGGTACTTTTATGTGTGATACTTCTTCACTTTCTTTCACTAGCCTACAATGACAGTAATGATGATGCAGTAGCGTCCTATTTATCTCAAAGATGTTTTGTGTTCTTTTGTTCCTTGAAATATTGTGTAAGTGTTATTAGCATCCTACAATCTGTTTATGAGGTGTAGAAATGATTTCACAGAAAATGTGCCCAAGCCTATTAACACTAATGAAGCTTAATATGGTCAAGATATGAATATTACACGAGCCGCAGAATTAAAATGATTTTTCAGTATAGAGCAGATCAGTATGTGAGGATAACATTATATATATCAGGATACAATGTGTAATCATAGATCTATAATGTGGCATCAGTACAGTGCATAACACAGGTCTATAAATTTTTTCATAAGTCATCTGACGTTTTGGAAATTCTTAAACTAAAGATTTCTACTTAGGGATTAAAGTTCCTTTTTTTGTAATGAAAATCTGTGCATTATTCATTAAAAAAGAAAATATGAGATATTTCTAAATATTTTTTTAAATGTGAAATGCAGTTCTGTTTACTGGAAGAGTGAAGCTCAACAGTACATATTAGCTAAGCTCTGTAAAGAATTGCTAACTATATTTCCACTTCTCATCCTCTTTCACACAGAATTTCACTTCTAAAACAGTAAAAAATGCATACACATTTCAATTATATCTAATTAGTCATCCTGGACTATTTGCAGGTAATTTAAATGCATATTCTTCATCTCTGGCCCTCTCAAAAGAAAGAAAAAGTCCACAACATTTCTTCACTTCAGATGAATGAATATGTTAGAAGAGTGTGAGTTTCACTCCTTTAGCAAGCTAAAGATAAAACCAATATAATTTGGCACGTAATTAAGTACTTTACGAATTCACTACCTCAACTGTTAAAAAAAATAGACTTTCAATGTGAACTTGAAAACTACGCATACATCAGTTCCCTGTGCAAGCTTTGTTTTGCAGCACAAATTTAATTTAAACCCAATTTGTATCCAGATGTAATCAAACAGAAATCTATTTTCTCCCATCTCATTTCCATTGGAATCTTTCTCAATTCACTCTGTGGACTGAAAATTAAGATTTAGAGTTGTACTTGTTTGTTTACTTTTAAGTTTACTTGTCTATTTATTTTTAAAGAAGTTTCTTTATAAAGTGTACAATGTCTACTTCAGATCTCCCTGCTTTGATCTGTCCTGTTCTGGACTTCATCCAGTAAATAATATCAAACAAAGGTTAAAAAAAAAAAAAAAAGTGGTGTTGTGTTTTTTTTTTTTTTTCCCATCTGGTTTTCCAATCATCATTCTATCCTAGACATGGATTCTCTTTACCCAAGACAATTTCCAACCTAGCAACAGAATAACCCATATGAATACATATACATCATAGACCCATCAACATGTGCCAACACTTTTCAATCTATCCTACCCAAGTCTTGAATCAAGCCTGAAACATGGTTTTGGATCAAGGGTGGGAGATAAAAAACAAAGTAGACTATGCCAGCAACAGTTTGCCACAACGTTGCTAATAATACTCAACTCCATATAATGCCATGTGCTTATGCACACACTTTCACAGCACTTAAACCAGAATGTTAGGCTGTCCCCTCATAAATGAATACACAGCTCTGTTCTCTCACTCCCACCCTCAGTCTGCTCCCTGACTTAAGTCTCACCTGTCTAGCTGCTATGACTAGAATATGCACTGTCAATTTTATAAAGTTTGGTTTAACTTTGGCCTAATCCATTACCAAAAGAGTATTTTCTAATAGTAAAGAAAATCAACCAACCAACCAAAAAAATCAGTTCCAAGATTTTACCTTTGTGTAGAATCTGGATAAAGATGTTTGAAACTATGGAAAGACCTTTGCGTGAAGGAAGATGGAACAGACTGGAATTCTTCAGCCTGGGAAATATGGAAGAGAATACAATACAGACTCATAAAATGAGAAAATCTGTTGAGGAAGTAAACAAGAACTAGGGCAATACTGAATTTATTTATGTGTCAGGTAGCAGGTTCAAATCCCCCCAAAAATATGGACACATCTTCACACATTTAGTTAAACTGTGAAACTCTTCACTATGGGCAACCATAGATGCTTAAAGTTTACCTACCTTCAGAAAAGAGTCGACATAAAGGTATTTTCTTTACATCACAAAGCCACTGAAATGTAAATCACTGTATACTTCCTGGGACTTAAACTCATCATTAAGCATTTGTTACTGGTCATATCTAAAGACTAGGCAGTTGGGCCTTCGGTCAAATGTACAGTTTTCTTGGAAAACTGCCCTGGTATTCTTCTGATTTCACTCTAAGGCTTTTCAATTATAGGAAATTCAATTCCAAATATTACTGGGCAGGAAAAACTTTTATAATTTAATTACTTATCTCAAAATGTAATCTTTGATATGTTAGAAATTGGTTAGAAATTTTTAGGATGTGTTTTGAATTTATAGAAGTCTCTAATTCTTCTAATGTAAATATCCAAACTATTTAAAGAAATGTAATGAATGCTGAAGCAAGTGCAGAGAAAAAAATGTGTTTTGACAAATATGTTGGCTATGTCCCTTTTTTCATAAAATAATACATAATTTCTTCTTACTGTGGGTCTCATCTCTTCTGGTTCAGCTAGATTTCTGATATACCTCTGGACCCAAGTTTTTCTGTTCGAGAAGAATATCTGTGAATAATAATATCAGCAGATTTCAAGTAAAAGGTCACTAATGACAATGCTTTGCACTACTGTGTAAGGCCTAACAGATCGATACTTAGATGCATTTAACTGGTCCCCAACCAATGACGATTTCTGAAGCAAAGTGAAAGGGAAAGTGGAAACATAAAGATTAAGGCAATTCGGAAGGAATGAGCTCATATTATATTGCTTGGATTTGCACAAACACTGGAGACACATGCTGCTTAGTTTCTGGACAGTTCATCTACACAAAGATGTGAAGGATTTAATACCTTTGCCCCCCACAATCTTCTGTTGATTGTGTAAAGACATTTCTTTTGTTATCAACCTCATGCACTTCTCTGTTCCATGTAAATCATGGTTCCCAAGAGATAGCCTGTCTTGAATTTTGTGGGTTTTTTTGATGTAGGAAAGTCTCACCCGTACTGTTCCACTAGTGCACATGTATTTCTAAGGTAAGTAGTAAGAGTAATCATTGCTACAAAAATGTTTCTAGATATGAATACCAGCCCCTCTTCGTTCTGGTCTTTTGTAATTTCTTCACTTTGATTACAAAAAACCCAACTTGATAGAAAATCTCATGTTGAACATTGTTTATCCATCACTTCATGTATATTTAGAATGTATGTTTTACAAAAGGGTTAAATAAAAGCAAAGTATCAGTAAAAAACTTACTATGTGGAATTGCCAAAAGACTCGGTTATCTACCTTTCTGAGTAAAACCAAGATAGATAACTTTCTTGGCAAAAGTCTAAGAATTTCAGAAACTAGGTCAATGTTCCGTATTGCCTAAAAACCCAGCTGATGTCTTAGACTAAAAGTGATCTTTTGAGATTTTCCCCACATGACTCTGGTGTTGGCCCTGTAATTTCAGTTGTTTACTTGCTATATTCATTTGATGATTTGATAATTTCACATATTGATTTATTAACTCACTCTTAATGATGACCTTGATTGGATCATTGTATCATTCCATCTTTAATTAGCTTTGCAATTTTGTCATAAATTAGTTCAGTAAAACGCTTGCTTAACTATATAGTTGCTTACTCATCTTTTAAAAAATAAAATCCATGAAAAATAAAGACATTGTATTCAGTCGACCATATTACACCTTGTGTCATGAACTCTGAGGATAAAGTTAATGTTAATTAAGAAATTAGTAAACCCATTTTCCTTGCAAATCAGTACCTAAGAAACCCTTAGTTTTATTATCTTTGTGGTTTCTTGTATCATGGGTTATGTTGCAAGTAAGTTAATAATTTCCAGAAAATCTTGGAAATTGCAATAATGTCAGTACTCTTCTAACTGAAGTGCTATTAAACTGTTCGGGCATGGAATGACTGAAAGTGCCACTTCCCAAGTAATGAAAAAAAATCCAAGAAAGGGGTTATAATCCACTTCACTTTCTATGCAGGTAGAGGTAACAAGATCATCAACCTGTCTATCATTTATTACTTCTTTAAAATTATAGAAATATGAATAATACAAATTGTTCTTTCCCAGTTCTTTCCAAAGCTACTGTGCAAATGCTGCTGCAGTACAACTGCTGTTTCTTCTCCCACAGGTATGAGACTCAGATTATTTATGTAGAACCATTCAGACATTTTGTGAAGAATCAGTTGTAAAATGCTAATCAAACGTGAAATGTTCACAGAATGTGGCAACAGTAATGACATTTCAAAATGAAAGATACATTTTTAAGAAGGCATTTGAATAAAGGAAAATGTTTCTTTTCATTCTATTTGGAAAAAAACCCTTTTATCTATTAGTTTATGTAGCATAAAAGTTTTGAGTTAAAATGTGAATAAAACAGATATAATTTGATTTCAAGACATACTAATATCTCCTTTTATGCACAAATAACAAAGCACTTAGGATATTTGTGGATTAAAACTACACTGCAAATGCAGAGTACTAATATCCTTTTCTTTCCAGTTATTCAATTTGTGGCTAATATTGAATGAATACAATTTCTTCTAAGCAAAAGGTGATCACCTTTTGAAAAGTGTAATCACAAGTGGGGAAACCTGTATTTCAGTACTCTCTAAGAGAAGTAGAAAGATCAAATCCCACATCCTCCATAATTTTGTTTCCTATGCTATCATCTTTAGAATGCTTTTCCCTGCAGATCTGTACTATAAAAAAAATGTTTTTCCTTAATGCTTTAGATCTATTTTTTCACAATAAAGTCAAATCTTACTTAATCCTAGATAAGTTCACAGCAATCAGAAAAAAAAAATCAGAAACAGAAGTTTACACCCTGGCACAACTAGAAAGTTGACTGTGAAAAAAGACATCACAAACTTCTAGTGCAGAAAAAGCCTGCACGATGAGTGTCAATTGTAACACTGAATAAAAATATCTGCTCAGAATGAGTTTTACATTATAGATGAGATGAATAAACAAAGATATACATTGTTCAAATTCAGCTACTTTTTCTCTATTTTAAGAAATGCCTTTGCCTGCATTTCTTAAACTGTAAATATTTTCCAGTGCATTAGAAATGGCTAGACTATTAATTTTTACATTACTGTCATGAGATCCAAGACCTCAGGTCTTCAACAGTTTAGCAGTGCTTTTTCCACTTTCTTAATAACTAGTAATTTTGCAATGGACTTTTCTGTCCTCACCTAAGCTTCTCAGAAATTACTTTTGACATGGGTCACTTAGCAATATATGTGATGGTTGCCATTTAACCTTCACAGAATCAGAAGGGTTTAAGCATTTAATTAGCTGTCTTGTTGTCTGCAAAGAGTTATTCTTGCTAAAAGCCAAATTTAACTTTTCTCTTCAAAAAGGTGAGTATTTTCACAAATTATAGATTGATATAGATTGCAAAGTTTCTGAATGCCTCTCTCAAGTTTCTCTGCCTGTTTCCTACTGGGTGACTTTCAGTGTAAGGGTAGCAGATTCAAATTTAGTTCTCACTCTTTTCATTCCCATTGCCTTTACATATCTGTCATGGTTTTAGCTGGGATAGTTAATTTTCTTCACTGTAGCTGGTATAGTGCTGCGTTTTGGACTTAGTATGAAAATAATGTTGATAACACACTGATGTTTTAGTTGTTGCTAGGTAGTGCTTACACTAGTCAAGGACTTTCTAGCTTCCCATGCTCTGCCAGGTGCACAAGAAGCTGGGAGGGGAGGGGGCACATCCAAGAGAGCTGATCCGAATTGGCCAAAGGGATATTCCATATCATGTGACATCATGCTCAGTATATTAACTGGGGGGAGTTGGCCAGGGGAAGCAGCAATCACGGCTTAGGTACTGGCAGCATTGGTCAGTGGGTGGTGAGCGGTTGCAGCACTTGTTGTTTGGGTTTTTTTTCTTTCTTCCAGTGTTTCATCTCTCTCTCTCATTATTTTCCTTTTCATTATATTATTATTATTATTGCTGTTTTATTTTAATTATTAAACTGTTCTTATCTCAACCCATGAGATTTCTTACTTTGCCCCTTCTGATTCTCTCCCAACCCACAGGGGTGAGGAGAGTGAGCGAGAGGCTGTGTGGTGTTTAGTTGCTGACCAGGGCTAAACCACAACAATATCTTTCGTTATTGCATAGATTCATAGAATAGTTTGGGTTGGAAGGGACCTTTAGAGGTCATCTAGTCCAACTCCCTGCAATGAGCAGGGACTTCTTCAACTAGATCAGGTTGCTCAGAGCCCCGTCCAACCTGACCTGGAATGTTTCTAGGGATGGGTCCTCCACTACCTCTCTGGGCAATCTGTTCCAGTGTTTCACCACCCTCACTGCAAAAAATTTTTTCCTTATATCCTGTCTAAATCTACCTTCCTTTAGTTTAAGGCCATTACCCCTTGTCCTGTCACACAGGCCTTGCTAAAAAGATTGTCCCCATCTTTCCTATAGTCCCCCTTTAAGTACTGAAAGGCTGCAATAAAGTCTCCCCACAGCCTTCTATATTCCAGGCTGAACAACCCCCACTCTCTCAGCCTGTCCTCGTAGGAGAGGTACTCCAGCCCTCAGATCATTTTTGTGGCCCTCCTCTGGACCTGCTCCAACAGGTCCACGTCCTTCTTGTGCTGAGGGCTCCAGAGCTGGATGCAGTATTCCAGGTGGGGGTCTCACCAGAGTGGAGTAGAGGGACAGAATCACCTCCCTTGATCTGCTGACCATGCTTCTTTTAATGCAGCCCATGATACGGTTGGCCTTCTGGGCTGCAAGTGCACATTGCTGGATCATGTCCAGCTTTTCATCCACCAGTACCCCCAAGTCCTTCTCCGCAGGGCTGCTCTCAATCCCTTTCCATTTCTATGGAAAAGTCTATTCAAATGTTTATAATCTATTATATTTCATAGAATTATGGCATTGTTTAGGTTGGAAAAGACCTTTCAGATCATCAGGTCCAACTCAATGTAAACAAACACTGCCAAGTCACCCACTAAACCATGTCCCTAAGCACCACATCTACACATCTTTGAAATACCTTCAGGATGGTGAATCCACCACTTCCCTGGGCAGCCTGTTCCAGTGCTTGATAACCCTTTTGGTGAAGATATTTTTTCCTAATATCCAATCTAAACCTCCCCTGGCACAGCTTTAAGCCATTTCCTCTCGTCCTATCATTAGTGACTTGGGAGAAGAGACCAACACCCACCTCACTACAACCTCCTTTCAGGTAGTTGTAGAGAGCAATAAGGTCTCCCCTCAGCCTCCTCTTCTCCAGAATAAACAACCCCAGTTCCCTCAGCTGCTCCTCATAAGACCTGCTCTCCAGACCCTTCACCAGCTTCGTTGCCCTTCTCTGGGCACGCTCCAGCACCTCAGTGTCTTTCTTGTAGTGAGGGGCCCAAAACTGAACACGGTATTCAACGTGTGGCCTCACCAGTGCCGAGTACAGGGGCACAGTCACTGCCCTACTCCTGCTGGCCACCCTATTCCTGATACAAGCCAGGATGCTGTTGGCCTTCTTGGCCACCTGGGCACACTGCTGGCTCATGTTCAGCCAGCTGTCAACCAGCACCCCCAGGTCCTTCTCTGCCAGGCAGCTTTCCAGCCACTCTTCCCCAAGCCTGTAGTGTTGCACTGGGTTGGTTGTGACCCAAGTGCAGGACCTGACATTTGGCCTTGTTGAACCTCATACAATTGACCTCGGCCCATCGATCCAGGCTATCTAGATCCCTCTGCAGAGCCTTCCTACTCTCGAGCAGATCAACGCTCCTGCCCAATTTGGTGTCATCTGCAAACTTACTGAGGACACACTCAATCCCCTCATCCAGATCATTGATAAAGATATTAAACAGAACTGTGCCCCAACACTGAGCCCAGGGGAACACTGCTCGTGACCGGCCACCAACTGGATTTAACTCCATTCACCACAACTCTCTGGGCTCAGCCATCCAGCCAGTTTTTTACCCAGTGAATATTCCGTCCATCCAAGCCATGAGCAGCCAGTTTCTCCAGCAGAATGCTGTGGGAACAGTGTCAAAGACTTTGTTAAAGTCCAGGTAGACAACATCCACAGCCTTTCCCTCATCCACTAAGTGTGTCACCTTGTCATAGAAGGAGATCATGTTAGTGAAGCAGGACCTGCCTTTCATGAAGCCATGCTGGCTGGGCCTGATCACCTGGTTGTCCTGTATGTGTCACGTGATGGCACTCAAGATGATCTGCTCCAAACCTTCCCGGACACCGAGGTCAGACTGATAGGCCTGTAGTTCGCCAGATCCTCCTTCTGCTTCTTCTTGAAGATGGGTGTCATATTTGCTAACTTCCAGTCAACTGGGACCTCCCCAGTTAGCAAGGACTACTGATAAATATTGGAAAGTGAATCGGTGAGCACTTTCTCCAATATCCTCAGGTGGATCCTATCCAGTCTCATAGACTTGTGTGTGTTTAAGTGGTGTAGCAGGTCATTAAACTTTTCCCCTTGGATTATGGGGAGTTTGTTCTGCTCCCCATCCCTGCCTTCCAACTCAGGGGGCTGGGTACCTGGAGAACAACTGGTCTGACTGTTAAAGGCTGAGGCAAAGAAGGCATTAAGTCGAATCATAGAATTATAGAATCACAGAATCAAAGATTCATAGACTGGTTTGTGTTGGAAGGGACCTTTAGAGGTCATCTAGTCCAACCTCCCTGCAGTGAGCAGGCACATCTTCAACTAGATCAAGTTGCTCAGCACCTCAGCCTTTTCCTCATCCTTTGTCACTATGTTTCCCTCTGCATCCAATAAAGGATGGAGATTCTCCTTAGCCCTCCTTCTTTTGCTAATGTATTTATAGAAACATTTTTTATTGTCTTTTACAGCAGTAGCCAGATTAAGTTCCAGTTGGGCTTTGGCCCTTCTAATTTTTTCTGTGCATAACCTCACAACATGTTTGTAGTCCTGATGAGTTTCATGCCCCTTCTTCCAAAGGTCATAAACTCCTTTTTTTCCTGAGTTCTAGCCAAAGCTCTCTGTTCAGCCAGGACGGTCTTCTTCCCCACCAGCTTGTCTTTCAGCATATGAGGATGGCTTGCTCCTGCACCTTTTAAGATTTACTTCTTGAAGAATGTCCAGCCTTCCTAGACCCCTTTGCCCTTCAGGACTGCCTCCCAAGGGACTCTCCCAATCAGTGTCCTAAGGAGGCCAAAGTCTGCCCTCTGGAAGTCCAAGGTGGCAGTTCTGCTGACCCCGCTCCTTATTTCTCCAAGAATTGAAAACTGTATAATTTTGTGATTGCTATGCTCAAGACGGCCTCCAACTGTCACACTACCCACAAATCCTTCTCTGGTCACAAACAACAGGTCCAGTGGGCTTCCTTCCCTTGTTGGCTCACTCACCAGCTGTGTCAGGACGTTATCTACCACACACTCTTGAAACCTCCTAGACTGTTTCCTCTCCACTGTATTGTATTTCCAGCAGACATCTGGTAAGTTGAAGTCCCCCACAAGAACAAGGGCTAGCATTTGTAAGACTTCTCCCAGCTGCTTATAGAATATTTTGTGTGCCTCTTCATCCTGGTTGAGTGGTCTATAACAGACTCCCACCATGATATCTGCCTTGTTGGCTTTCCCCCTGATTCTTACCCATAAACACTCAACACTATAGTCACTGTCATTAAGCTCTGGACAGTCAAAACAATCCCTAATACACAGAGCTACCCCACTGCCTCTCCCTCCTTGCCTATCCCTTCTGAAGAGTTTATAGCCATCCATTGTAGCACTCCAGTTGTGCAAGTCGTCCCACCATGTTTCTGTGAAGGCAATTATATCATAGTTTTCCTGCTGCACAATGGCTTCCAGCTCCTCCTGTTTGTTGTCCATGCTGCGTGCACTGGTGTAAATGCACTTCAGCTGGGCTATTGATCCCGCCACCTTTCTGGTGGGGAGAAACCCTAATTCGTATGTGTCCTGTTCAGATGCTTCCGCCATTTCTAACACATCTATAACCCTTGTATCTTTGCTGCTGCATGGAGTTCCATCCCCTACCTCCACTGAGATGACAGACTGAAGGACCTTGCTAGCACACTGTCCCTCAGATATTGGCATGCTGCCCCCAGGTTTATCTCTAATGAGTCTGGTTTTATCCCTTTCCCCTTTAAATCTAGTTTAAAGCTCTTTCAACAAGCCCTGCTAACTCCTTTGCAAAGATCCATTTCCTGCTTTGAGACAGGTGTACCCTGTCTGTTGCCAGCAGGCCTGGTGTCATGTAGACTGACCCATGACCAAAAAAATGCCAAATTTGAAACATTTTAGTATAAAGTTAATATTTTCAATAGCTTTTGAAAACAATTTTAAAACTGCTTTCAGTGTTTTCATGTACTATATCACAGTCCTGTAGTGAACTTGGAGAAATAATTATCATATTATATTTGATGCAGTCATTAAAAATAGAACAATTCAACCATGATGCAGATATCTAAAGTGAATATCTCTTGAAACAATTCTGGAGTAAATAGTTTAATGAAAAATAAATAAAATTATAATGGTAATTAAAAAAGAAATGTACTCCCTTTTGCAATATGAGCTTAGCTTTTGGCAATGAAAGAGTGTCATGGATTTCAGGCTGCTTCTTGTTATGCATTGGATTGTTGCAATTTGTCCAAATTAAGACTTGAAAATTATCACTCATAATTTCTTGTGCACTCAAAAATGTTTTAGATTTCTAAAATTAAGAAGTTCATAACATTAATAATTTCATAGCATTTTATGAGCATCAGAGCCCTATTGTGCCAAGCACTATCCAAATACATGCAGACAGCCCGTGACACTAGGAGCTTGCATTCTAAATAAACCATGAGGGCAAATATTTTTCTTTTCACTTATCCCTTACTAACAGTATTGACAATTTAGGGAATTAAGTAGATATTTATAGTATTTGAGAATATAATTGCACTAGTTAACATTCACCAGAAAGCAGCTGCCATTATTCTCAAGGGAAAGCCAATCATGGGTATGATTACAAAGAAGCTGTGAGAACTAACTTAATTGAAAAAAACAGGAGGAATTCTAGGTAGGAACAGGGGAAAAAAATTTGATAAATTAGTTTTCTTGAGACTTCACGAAGAATGAAACTGAGAAAGTCAGAATACACTGCAAGTTATGCATTTCCACTATTAAATTTACAAGAGAAAAGATTACCCCTTTGCACTTTCCAAAGAAATGTCAACAAAGGTCATTTAGACTTGATAGCTTATTAAAAATTAAAAAAAAAATCAACTACATTCAAAAAAAGCCAAAGCATCGAACAAATAAAGGTATCAAAAGTTCCTCTTCCAAATTCCCAGCACAATAAAGAATCCCCTGAACAAATTTACCAGGGCTTTAAAGAATATTTCAAACTTCCTGACTTGGGGGGGGGGGGAGAGAAAAAAGGAAAAAAAGAAAAAAGAAGTTTTTAAGTTCATCCTTTGTTTGGTATAAAAATATTAAAATACTTACCCTTTTGCTTTTTTTGAATTAATTCTTTTTAATTAAGAATTTTTAAAATGGCTATTTTATCCCTGCATCATTTTTCTTACATATTTAAACACAGAGATCCCATTAACCAGATGAAATAAAAATTCAGCGTTCCCAAATCAGAGTGTTCTCCTTTAAAAATATCATAAATTCAATCCTTATACCTTTGAAGCCAGGTCAATGTCCATTTGACTTTCCTATTCAAATTTTGGATCCAGCAAAATGGAAAACTGAATGTTTACTACTCAGCTGAATGCTGGATCTCATCTTCCATTGCCCTGTTGCAATGTTGTAATGTTTTCCTGATGTTTCAAATCCGGGTACTTCTAGAAAATACTGCTTAAATTTTTGGAAATAAAAGCATGAAAACTGTCTCCCACCTTTCAGAGTGCTAAAGAATAGGCACTGTGGGTGAAAAAAGGACAGCGTAGTAAGAAAGTTTCAAAGGGAAATCTCTTGTTTATGACTTCCTTTATCATTTTATAGCATGGACATTATAAGTTTGATTATCCTTTCTGTTCTAACTGTGTGTAACATTGCACTGGTTATTAGTTGACTAAAGAGTATGCAGGAGCCAGGGTAGGGAGTGTTCTTTGATGGCTATGATTTGTCCAATCTCCATTGCAAAATTGAGGCTGGGAGATGATCAAAAGAAATTATATACGGTCTCAGTACAGAGATCAGCCTTGAGAAGCTATCTTTAAGTGGGTCCTTACATGCTCTCACGCACAATATGGACCTGAATGACCTTTTGAAAATCTAGAAGCTAAACCTCTTCAGAAACTGGCAGTTTGTGTTTTTCATTTGTCCACTTGTGAACGACATCATTGCTTAATTATTGTTCTAATATGACTACTTTTTTTTCTTGACTCAAGCATTATATTGCCTTTGGATATGCAATACAGGCACAAGAAGAGAGAAAAACAGCCAGAGATACTCATCTTCACTGTACATTAATACTCATCTGTTTCTCAGTTTCTGGTTTGGGTAGACAGAATAGTGCACTCGTGAGGTCTTGGTGACAATATGGAGAAAAATACATGAAAGCCAGGACTGGGGATTTATAGGACATTATCTGTAAATGAGCTCCTTTTAATGATACTAGCTAGAGACTGGGTATGATCCGAAAAATGGGTAATCTCTAGAACTCTTGTTTTTTGTTAAACATATATATGTCTGATCTTTGCTTGAAATCCTGTGCTGAGTGTTAACGGTAGATAAAAAAGAGCAGAGCCCAATGATTTTGGTCAAGAAGCCCCAGATGTTATTACCTTCATTCTTTATTCTAAAGAAGTGATCAGTCTGGTGATATAAAAGCTTCAAACAGTTAGTCTCAAAAACTGAGAAATGTTTTTATTTGTTAATGAAGACTTTGCCTATTGCGAAGTTTCCTTGTTTATAGCAAGTAAAAGTTAAGGTTCCCCTATGCGTAGTTTTCCAGAGCAGGTAGAAGGTGTGAGGCATGCTGAAATCCTAGCTTAGTATTTAAAAATGTGGTGCTGTTTTTTTTTCTATTAAGGAAAAGTAAGTTTTAATCTAACTCTTGAACAGTACTTTGAAAACCATTAAAGGGAAGATTGAGAGTGCGGGGAGAAAGTATGTCCTTTTCTTGCAGCTAAATATTGCCAGATATAATAAAGGAGGCAGGAGTCACTCCATCCTGTTTAGCACACTAAGAAGGGCTTTGATGGTCTTTAAAGACTGAGCAATACTGAATCCAGCTGAGACCACGTTTGCTTAATTCAGAATAAATTAATGTTCTAAAGGTATGATCTTATGTTCTTACTGCTTCAGACTATTGGCTTGTCTGTTATTATGGTCGTTAGAATACTGTATTAATTTTACTTTTTGTTACTTTATTCTTTAAAGTAAACTTTACTAAAAGTTCATTCTGTTCCTGAGTGATTTAAAATAAAGAACTTTGTCTATAAGAATAGCAGGAATTAGCTAAACTATAGCTGGTTTTCCATGACAGATTTCAGTTTGGTGATGTTGCTGAATCTAATTTATTTTAATCATGTGACAGTCATGTCTTTGGGAAGACCATCGTTCTTCTTAGATACTAATTTCAAGACTGTTTTCAAATAATCAAAGAGCTAGAAGATGAAAATACAGAACAATATCACCATAAACTGCCAAATTCTCATAAATCTAGTATGCATATCTCTTGCTCTTGAGATAATAGAGAAAAAATATGTAACTTACAGTAGCTTCCAAAGCCTGTAATTGTAGGTCATGTAACTAACTAAATTTGGAAGAAATAATTAAACTTTCTGTGGCTTTTTCCTGAAATTCTGAAATTTGAAATTTTGAAATTTTATTTTCTGTTTTATCTCAAATTAAGAACTTTTCAGTTAAAAGTTTTCATAGTGGTGTGCTATTCAGGAAAAAAAAAAACCCACCAACCAACCCAGAAAATCACAAGATATTGAGGTAGATACTTTTGTATTCAGTGTACAACTAATTTCAACTAGCTAGGGAAGGATTACTACACTACAGGCTACCATTCTGAATAAGTAGAAACAGGACAGGAATGTTTACATCCTTACGCTTCCTGAAACCTGGGAGGAGTGGTTGATACACCAGATTGTTGTGCTGTCAGAGGACAGGTTGGAGAAGTGAGCAAAGAGTAACGTCACAAAGTTCAGTGAAACAGAAATGCAAAGCCCTGCATCTGTGGAGGAATTACTCCATGGATCAACAATATTTTGGGGGATGACTGGTTGGAAAGTAGCTTTGAGGAAAATACCCTGGGAGTCCTGGTGGTCATAAAGTTGAACAAAAGCCAGCAATTTGCCTTTGCCACCAAGAAGGCCAACACCATCCCGGACTGCATTAGGAAAAACATTGTTAGCGGGTCAGGAGATGTGATCCCCTCTACTCAGCACTGGTGAGTCTCACCTGGACTTCTGTGCCTAGTCCTGGGCTTCCCAGTGCAAAAGAGTCATGGGCATACTAGAGTGAGCCCAGAAAAGGGCCATGAAGATTATTAAGGAATTGGATGTTCTCTTAAGAAAGCTGGGACTGTTGAGTGTGGAGAAGATGAAGTTCCGGACACATCTGATCAATATTTATAAATACCTCATGGGAGGAAGAAAAAAGGATGGAGCCAGACTCTTCTTGGTGGCATCCAGTGAAAGGAAGAGAGGTAATGGGCAGAAAAGGAAGTACAATAAATTCTCATTAAAAAAACGAAAAGACTTTTTATTGTCAAACTCTGGAACAGGTTGCCCAAAGAAATTACAGAGTTTCCATCCTTGGAGGTGTTCAAAACCCCACTGGACATGACTCTGAGCAGCCAGCTGTAGCTGACCCTGTTTCGAACAGGGAGCTTGAGCAGGGACCAGATGATACCCAGAGGTCTTTCCAACCATAGCCATCCTGTGATTCTGTGATTGTTTTCCTTCTGTTCTTCTACTGCTATAGCTAAAGAAAATACCACTAAATATTGTGACATACTATATATTGAAGAGAAGGTGCTCAGCAATATTTCTTCCACTGAGAAGTGTGAAAGAAATGTCCTTTTAATAGTGTTTCATTCTAAGATATGGCTTTTAATTGAAAGCTGAGCTGAGTTACTTTGTCGTTAGGTACTTACCCGTCTTTGAGGGACAGATGGGACCAGGCAGTTCTACCCAGTCTAAACTCTGTCTAGTTTATTTGGCTCTATGACCAACATCTTGGCTTTTGTGAATCCTTTTCTTAGGACACTAATTAGGTTAGGTGAGAAACTGAGGATCATGAATTGTGAATTATCAAGAAAATTGATAACTGAAGTTTTGTTGAGATACCACTAAATGAATCAGTGGTAAAGCTTACAAATACAAAAAAAGTGATAATCTCCTTTTAAGATGTGCTAATTAATGTATTTCACAGATAGATGCATTTGTTAATTTAAAATGTTATTTGAGACACTGGAGGAGTCAACATATTTGGAAAAACAAGGTATTTCTTCCCAATTGTTTTGGTGCAGCTCTAGCTTGCTAGGTTAGCATATAGTAGAGCTAGGAGGTGATCTCAGCTCAAAGTTTAGATCTTGCAAAAAGGAATAGCATTCACTTTTCTTTCAATAAAAGCCTAAATATGACACTGAAGAAAGACTGTTTCTAATACAGACTGGATCTATGTCATTCATGCCACTGTATATGATTCCAAAGAATACAAGCACATACTGTCTTAACAAGTCAGAATAGAGTGTTATGTTAAAGTCCTCCCAACTTTAAATCTAATCTTCACATGAAAAGACAAAAAAAATCCAATACAGAAATATCCATTGCTTTTCTGGTTAGGGTATAATTGCAAAGAAAAGCTAAGAAATAACATGTGACAACATATATTCAGGCAGGATAGGCATATAATTCCAAACTTGAAATCCATATTCTGCACAGAAAGATGACATTTTAAACATATTTTACTAAGGAGCAAATAATTAATTTATGATTTTGACTAACTATGGGAAATAATATTAAATCACATTGTATACTCCAGATCTGTCCAATCAGTTGCATGAACAGAGGGACTAAGGGTGTAATATACTGCTGTGCATATTATTCATCAATTCCATGGCAATTTTTCATTCAGTGGAATTATCTATAATCATGTCTTTAGCTTCTAAGGAATCTAATGTTCTTTTGCTGGATATTGGAAAATGTCACTTTTTGTACCCATACAGTTTTGTCAATTTGTAAATTTTCATATTCTAGCAGGTGCATGACTATAATTTTTAAATAATTTCCCTTATCTTCCTGAAAAATATAGCTTCTTATTTCACTTTCATTTTTTGAGATGTAGACTTGTTAAGAGCACTAATAGTGACTCTGTCATATAAATAATGAGTATACACTAGTCTCTGTTTTCTTTCATGTGAGTTCTTGCATGTTGAGCTTGTGAGAAACATTTAGATGTGTTGTTGCCTTGTATTAATGGCAGTCTTTCTTTTCATCATAAGCACAGAGAAATCCAAGAAAAGATTAATTTTTGCAGGTTTTTTTAATATTATTTGGCTTTTATTTAATAAAAGACTCTTTCCACTGAATCAGTAAGCTTCTCAAAAATGATTAATAGCATGCAAAGGGGTATATTTCATTCATTTGTTCCTGTAGTAAATTTAGGGTCATGGGTGACTTACTTGTTCCATGGAAACCTCATTTATATCTTGATTCCTTCAGAATGGGGGAGAAAAACCCAACCAACCAACCAGAAAACTCTTGGTGACTGATTCAGATGCTCCAGAACATATTTGGTTAAGAATAGCATTTCTTCTGGATTATGTGTGTGCTGAAGACACACACCTTTAGTTGTTCAAACATACATTATCACTGAAATGCCTCTGACACACCCTTCATATAGTTACAAACAGTTACATATAGTTACATATGTAATTACTCCATTTTTCTCATGAAAAATCTTTATTTTTTCCAATCTACGCTTCCAAATAAATCTCATTAGATTTAGTCAGACATCATGCTGATATCAGTGGGTATTTCAAGTAGACAGCAGTGCAGTCAGCAACTTCTAGAAAATATGCCTGTTTGTTGCTGATTTTTTTCTAACTGAAGAGGCTGTAAGTTTCAGAGTGTTATTTCAAAGTGCAATGCTAGTTTTATTTGGTTTCTTAATAATTTTGCTTCCATCCATTGTTTTTTGCAGTTATTAATATTTTTTGCATTGATATTGTTTATTGTTACTATTGCAGTCCTTTTTGCACAGATTTAGCTTGTTGTTCTAAAAAGCATTGCACTGAAAAGTGGATTTAGTTATTGTTTAAGTACACTTCTGTTCCCCAGCTGTATTCAAGAATTCACTGTTCCTTGTGAGAAATAGCCCTTATTATGGAGTTCCTCAATGTAAAGAAGGGAGAGGTTGTATCTATTCCAAGTTGTAGTCTTCAGCAGCACAAACATTTTTTCATTTAACTGCCTTTTGTTAGCCAACATGTCCAACTTCCAGGCTGCTGTCTAGCCAACTATTACCTACCCAAGTAGCATTCCTGCCTTGACTTATTTACATGGATTTTGATTATGAATTGAACTCCCCTTTTTGTTGAGTCAGTTCATGGTCTTGCTGGTCCTTTCTGCTCATCAAGTAGATTCTGTCATTCATAGATTCATAGTCATGAAGTCATAGAATGTTTTGGGTTGGAAGGGACCTTTAAAGCTCATCTAGTTCCATAGTTCTACTCCCCCTGCTGTGGGCAGGGACATATTCCACTAGATAAGGTTGCTCAAAGTCCCATGCAACCTGACCTGGGACATCCCCAACTTCTCTGGGCAACCTGTTCCACTGTCTCACCACTCTTATTGTAAAAAGATTTCTTCCTTATGTCCAATCTAAACCTACCCTCTTTCAGTTTAAAACCGTTACCCCTTGTCCTGTCACTACAGGTATTGGTAAAATGTCTTCCTCTATTTTTCATATAAGCCCCCTTTATATACTGAAACGCCACAATAAGGTCTGCCCAGAGCCTTCTTCAGGCTGAACAACCCCAACTCAGCCTTTATTCATAGGAGAGGTATTCCAGCCCTCTGACCATTTTCGTGGCCATATATAATATGTCATTCTATTTCTTATTATTTAGCTTAAAACAAATTTCTTCCTGTGTTTCACTGCACCTTCTTTATAACCATTTTCCCTTCCAGTCTCACCCATCTAATTTTAGTTTCAGTCCTGAAAGAAAACCAGAACATAATATCTGTTCTTTAATTCTTTAAAGTTAGAGCTTCAGCCTTCACTTCATCACAATCCTTTATGGCACTACACAAGCACACATTAAGCAGCTGATTTTGCAAGACAAATGACTGAATATGAAAGGGTCAGAGAGGGCTTTTAAGAGCTTTCAGAGCACATGTGAAGAGAATGATGACAATTACTTTTAAAAAAAAATTGGTCTACAGGCATTTCTATGGTGCTCAGCAGTATAGCATGCACTCCAAAAGCACTGATTAATCTATTCTCATGGCAACCATACAAATGAACCAAATGTCAGACTCTTCACTCACATGTGGGCATTTGAGTCCAAGATGAAGCCACTGAAGTCAGGAGGCTGCTACCTTTGGTTGGTCAATTTGAGGTGTGTTGAATTTCAGAATAGCAGAATGTGCAGCATCCAACTGTAAGTCTTTGGCAGTTGTGAGTTGTCCACAGATGAGGATGCTGACAAATGCCAAATCAAGTACTTTCAAAGGATCATCCACAGGTGAATGACACATCCAGAATGACCACTCAGTTTTTCATTTTGGCAAATGTGATTTTGCCTCAACTATCAGGGGAAGAGTTACCATGAATCAAAAGCCAGCTGAGTGTCTTACCCCACAAATGCTACATTTGATTTTGTCATTTTAACAGCTTAGGTTGTGTTTGCAGCCTACAGAGAACAAACACTTATAGGTTATAGCAGACAGCTTTCTCTATCCATTTTTGTCCCTTCAAAAATGTCATAGATTTTATTATGGAACAGCAATGGCCCTAGTTCAGCAAAGATTAGCATTTGCCTAGGTTTAAATCGAATGATCTAATTGAAATCAAGGGGAATATTCATTTGTTTTATGTGTTTAATCAGCTAGCTGAAGTGAAGCCTAAATTAATGAATGTGACCTGTGATTCACCAGGCATTTGGATGCTGAATATATAATGCCAAGCACAGATTTGTGGGGCAGACCACAAAGTTTTTGCTTTCATGCTAGTCCCATCTCCCCTGCTGTGGTGCTGGCATCACTCAGTCCACTCAGCACATCCCTGCAACTTCTGGCTCCGCAGAGAATCTCTGGTGCTGTACTGGGAGTCGAAATGGTGCCAGCACTGTGGCAGGAGAGAGGGACAGAGCAACCTCAAAGCCAGAAGGGCTGTGGGTACTGTGTCTCTGCCAGCTGCAGGCTAACTCCCCATGGAGCAGGCAGCCCACTCTGGCTGCGGATATAGGGCACAGCCTGGGCTCCGGAGCAGGATGGGACAGCAGGGTGCAGTACCTGCAGTGGGGCTCCAGTTGCCATTTATATCGTGGCTGCATCCATCCTTTATATAAAAAAATTCACTTCTACAGAACTGAATTTAGTATCAGAGAACTAATTCTCACACTGGCGTATAGAGCAATTAGTAGCTTAAGTACTAGCATGTTTACTGTGTGTCCTGCAGTGCAGTACAAATCATCTGGACCCAGAATGCTCACGAGCATCAGACAGCAACCACAAAAAAAATTAAAACACTCTAGTGACATTCAGGACTTCTTACTCTGCATTATTTCAGATTTCACCTGTAGCTCTATTATATTTTCAGTTTGTTCATCAGTCATCCAAAAAGTCCCTTAGAGCTCAGAGGACTCAGATATTTGGCGTCAGTCAAACAATGAAATTAAAAAAAAAAAAATAAAAATCAGAGTTCTTATCTTATTCTTGGCATTACACAATGTGCCAAGAGGAAGAAAAACATTCTGTCGGGAAGTTACCAGACACTAGATTTTCAAATACAGTGATCTAAAGAGGAAGGTGGGCATTTAATGAAATCTAGGCATGTACTACTTCTGAAATCCCTTTCCTTAAATATCTTGAAAAAATCTGGCTCTGTCCTTTGAAAAGTTCTGCCATGTTTCTTAATCTAATAACAGGAGGATTTGAAAGTCAGGTTGCTTAAGCCAATTTTGCTGGTAGCAAAATTCTAAGTTTAAGGCTCATGAAAATTATGCCCTTGCTGACAGGTTTTGGCCACTTAATTGAGTAGGAAAAGCAATGTAGCATATAAATTACTGTCAGTAGAACTGGTATGTTCTTTCTCTTGAAATCTACTTTTGTTATTGAACATGAAAGGTCTTTGAAACCTGTTTTAATGCTCAGATGCCATAGATACTATAAAAAACAGATCAGTTTTTGGAGGATTTAATGAAAGACTGATTTTTTTCAAACTGCTAGCTACTTTATCATTACAATGATTTCTATTATTACATATTGTTATATAATTTTTCCACAGCACAATCTTATACTTTGAAATCTCTGGATGATTTTTTTTTTTTTTTTTTTTTACCAGTGAATCAATTTGGAGAATTAATTTGAGTCCTCAGTGCAATCTTTGCTGAAATAATTCTACAATTACTTCCCCTTTATTTTCTCTTCACCTGTGTTCCTGTGGTATAGACTATTTTTGTTCAATCCTTGTTGACTTGTCACTATATTAACTGTATTGCTTCCTTTTTCAGTCTCTATCTGCCCATTATATAAAACGAATATCAGCAACCTTTCCTAAAGGTATATATTTAACAAATAACCTGTCCCTTCCTGGCTTATTGAATCTGGTATTCTCTGTAAAAACATTTCTTTTGTTTCTTTAGGCTTAGTGAGCACTAACAGCACTCCTGGACTAGAACTACTGGTCACATACAGAGGTCAACTAACTCCCAGAAGCTCTTTCCTACTGCAGAGTATGGGGGAGGCTGAAGACACTGTAAATGGTCGTGTTGTGCTCTCTAAGAGTTCACAACGGAATATAATCAGTCTTTTTTTACGGCTGTAATGTGTTCTGCAGAAAATCCTTTATGAGATTCAGAAACTAATTATAATATCTCTGTTCTATGAGAAATCGGGAGAGGGGGAACACTGAAAAGAATCGTTAAAAAGGGGCTACAAAAAAGCATTTGTTGTAAAAAAAAAAGTTTACCAGATGTACAGAAAGTGATTACATTAAAAACAAATTGCCATGTAACTTTTCCCCCTTTTTTCTTAACAGCTTCTTGTATGGCAGTAGCTTTGGCTTCAGTGGGAAATCATATAGACTAGAAGCATTGGGGGTTGGCTGGGATTGTTTAGATATGGAGTTTTAATCTGGCAGCATACATCCTTCTCTTGATTCTTAAATATCTCTTAATACTTTTAAAAAAATTCTAAAGCTTGGAGTGTGGGAGAAGGAAAAAAGCTCAACAAGAAAGAGATTCCTGGATGGGAAAACCAAAACAAAACAACTTGTGTCCATATGAAAACCTTCTTATTTGCCACTTATTTTTTACTTTGCTGTTCAGCAAAAGAAAACATTCAGCTGGTGGTGATTTTACAGTCAAAAGACAACTTTATCTCTTCAAAACTTTAGCTGGGCTAAATTCTGAACTTTACCAATTGTTATACAGACTTTTAAAATGGACAATAAAAATAATCTGTAGATTAGTGGGACTGCTCCAAGAAGAAATGCAGTTGAGTTGAATTACTGGACATATTCCTCATCAAAACCTCTTTTTTTTTTTTTTTTTTTTTTTTTTCTTCCCCTCTAGGAGACTCTTGGGAATGTAGAGTAGACCCTGGGAGCTGAGTGATGTTAGTATACAAAGAAGCCAGCTCCAGAAACCCAGCCACTATGCTCCAAAGACACCCATATGGTAACCAAAGATGTCAATAAGACAGTCAGATAGCAAGCTAATGTAGGACTTAGTAGAGCCTGGAATTAGGAATCCTGAGCCCATTTTCATGGCACCCAGCACACTCTCTAGACTGCTAAACATGGGGGTAATACCTGTAAAATGGCTTATAGCCACTGTCCCTTACTGGGGACCTGCACAGCCACTTTGGCAGAGCCACATCCCTGATGCACAGGCAGAAGAATGGGGGTGGGTTACAGCTGCACAGATTTAAAGAATAGACTTGGGGCATTGACAATGTCTCTTTGTTCAGCTTCAGACAGATGTTACTTAGCATGGTTACTCTGGGACCTTCTGATTCCTTTTCAGCTCTTCAAGTGACCTGTGGCAGCTCAAACCCAAGAGCAGGTAATTTACTGCAGCTTGTTCATGCACATTTGGCCAACTGTGTCAGAAGAGGCAGATGTGCTTCAACAAAATGTTTTAGAAAACACATAAGCTAAGCAAAGAAGAGAGTGGTGACAGAATTTGCCTTTCCTAACCAGGCTGAAGTCCAACTGTTGTTCCTGGCAGCAACAACCCAGACTCAATCAAACCCAGGTGCAGAATCAGCCAGCTTGGAGGAGAAGTGTGTTTACATCTGCCCTTTTTTGACTCTAGGGCTCTGCTCAGAGGGAGGAACATGCTGTTGGGAGATAAATTTCCCTCCTTCTAATTATAGTCCTTGCCATCTTCTGCCCACTTCAAGTGTAAATCACCTAATCGTAAACAATTCCTCTTCAAAGCTCAACACAGATTGGATGTAATTCCCTGACAACACCAATCTGTTCACAGTATTGCATGCAAAGGCCAGAATAACAGTAAAGATCTTCCAGCCTGCTGAAGGAGAGAAGATTGAAGAAAGAAAATAAAAAATACAACAGTAAAACACAAAAGACAACACTCTTGCCACCTTTTAGCAAGGAAGAGAGCTAATAGCAGTGGACTAACAAATCTCAACAACTGGACAAAGCAGAAGAAGACAGAAAACCCTTCTTTTTCCATTGGTGAAAAAAAACCCAAAATCTTGTCACACACACTTTGCCTTCTAGTAATTAGTGATGCAAGTAGAAGGCAGATAGGGACTGCTGATAATGATTTATTTACATCAGAAATCTTCAATTATTCAGAATGACCAAGTCATTCTAACTACTAAACTATACAAGATCACATTGCTACCATGTTTGCCTGTTTTTCCCCCCCTCCCTTTTTATGTTCTCATGTGGTAGCTGATCGTAAATTAGGTTCTTGATCTCGTTAGAAAGTTGTCTATTCAAGTAATGTACTACCCATGAACTATCCTACAGAACTGGAATTGCAGACTGGTGAGAGAGATAACCAAAGCATTACTGACAGGCGACAGTACATTTTCCAAAACATTAGGATAATGGTATGTATGCTACCAGTACGTGGTTTGTACAGTATTATGTCAATCCTGTCATTGCTTTTTTGGAAAAAATCAAAATACCAATATCAAGTGCATCAATAATAATAAAGCAGTATTATTGCTAGTGTTTTTGAAGCGACAGTTGATATCAGTACCAACATCTAATTTTACATTGATGTATCTCCACAGAATGAAATAGCACTCTTCCTGATTTATGCCAGTATCAGGGCAGAACAAAATTAGGCCTTAAATTTCATACCTGCCTTGAACTCCCGGCAAGAAGGCTGGAAATGATCATCATATTTTAACACTGCCAAATTGTTAAGTCTAAAAGTAATAATACTCCAAAATGATCAAACTATATCTCATAACTCAACTTTGCAAAGTTTTCTGTTACTTGACAGTAAATAAGCATGAGGAGTTATTTATTTATATATTTAGTGGACTGATCTATCAAGAAGAATTTGGGAAAAATGTCTCTCCCATTATTTTAGATTGCAGAGATGTACTAACTTTATATCTAATTATCACATAAAGTGGACTAAACATATTTGGTGTTAAATAATTACCACTTTTATATATTTATAAGAAATTGACAGACAGTGAAGATATGGAGAATAGCAAAATCCAGATTTTATGAAGTACAAGAAGTAGAAGAGAAAATAAGAGAATAATAACCTGCAGTTACTTAGCCAGGTGATTCTGTAGTTGCTATATACTTGGGGAAACTCATCAGTTTCATTAATTTGCACTGGGAGGTTGATTAAACCCTCTATACAAAGAATCTGAAATAATTATATCTTGACATATAAACACTGTAACAGTTTGTATATACACAAAGTAAAAAAGTCTTTGTTAGTTATCACAGTAGCAGATGTACATATGTGTACATGCGGAGTGCACTTCTACATGGGTGATTTTAAATAAAAAAAAATCTTTCTTAATAGTGACATTATTATCTTATACTGAAAATATTATCTCATGGGAAAGTGATTTAATGAAGACAGTCTAAACAAATCATATTTAATTTAAAAAAAGACAGTGACCCATTCCCTCACCCGGCAGTGGGAGAGTTTGCTTCTAATATTACAAAAGCTTTGTATGCAATTTTTTTCATCATTATAAGAGTAGTTATTCATAAACTGGTAGAGAAAAAGATACTTGTTTTTCACAGCACCATCTGGTTTGGGTCTGATTATTTAGCTGATCTGTTGAAGTGTTTTCAGAATGATCATTGTTTTAGCTTGCACTGTCGGATGTCATCCAAAGGTCCAGCATAGGCAGATGGGGCTGTAATATAAAACAGAGCAGCTGCAATAAAACACATCTTCTCCCTCTGCCTCCAAACACCCTTCCCCCCTTACATTAGGTGATCTGTTACTGGATGTGTTGGATTTGATTTCATTGTTTACAGGCTGTACAAACCTTACAAGGGAACCAAAAAAAGACAGTAATGATGTAAGCCACATTGGAGAACCATGCGACATTCATTAATTAACACCACCTAACGGAGAGGAAAGAGAACAGTCATTTTTTCTACAGTGCTATACAGTTCAGAAGGACATCACACAAGTATTTCAGGAAGACATGTTTTCTGTCTAATGGAAAGATGTGAAAAGGAGGTAAAAACATGTTCTCTTTGGGGGAGGAAGGATGAAGTGCAACCAGCTGCTAGAACCTTTAGGTACAAAGAAAGGAGAGAGATCCCTGTGTAAAGTACTTCATAATCTAGATTCATAGCTAGAAATTAGACTGTATCTAAATATTGGAAACACCTGTATTTTTGGAACTTTTAATATGAACATAGAATTTCAACATAGGAATCAAATAGGTGCTCAACAGGAATTAGATGCAAGTAATTAAATAGATAAGCATCTGCAAATAAGAGGCACGGATGGGGAAGCACACAAGTCTGGATTCATCTCACATTTTGGATTTATCTTAGCTGAAATATCAAGGATAGGAGCTTAGGCTTCTTTAGGAGATGAAGCAATCACAGTAATCAAGATAGAAAGTATTAGGTATCTTCAACTTCTACACCTAAGGCAGGTGCCCACCATCTCCCTTAGCAGTCAAGTGAGAGGAAAGGTGTCTTTAACAGCCAGCTCATCTGCCCTATTTGGAATCTACTCTGGGATGAATGGAAGTACCTATTTTTTACTAAAGACAATGCAGAGAATTTAGACAACTTAATCAGATGTGGGTATGGGATTCTATCATTCAATGTACAACATAGATCCCAACTTCTCATCAAAGGAACTCCACCCTATGTCTCTGAATTGCAGAGTGGGATTCTGATTTTGGGAATGGGGTGGAACACCCTTCTAAAGTGTTTGTCTCCCTCCATTGACTGCAAAGGGAATTTTGATACCTAAATTACATTACACTCCTGTCTTAGCACATAGATGTAACAGGAGACGGGGACGGGGAGATTAACTGAGAACAAAGTATATAGGAAAATTTTTATTTGCAGACTATTGAAATACAGCTGTTTAAAGTAAAAATAATAATTAACGCAGTGGCTTAAAGAGACAAGGCATCTACTCCAAGCATAGTGATTTTGCAGTTAGACAATATAGCAAATAGCACTAGAGAGCCTTCTTTCAGTTTCCCTACAAGTACTTATTTAAAATAGAAGGCTTTCTTTTATATCAGAGCAGTGGTTTTAAATTTCTTCCATTTTAGGTGCATTTCATAGAATATATTTTCCCAAAATGTATGCTTGGATTTGGATCTTGTAGTAGAATTCACTCTTGGAGTTGTGACAAGCCATTAAATGGCCACAAAAAAAGCAAAGTAGTGCTTACTTATGTAAAAGAATACTGCTAGAGAAAGAGTATAAACAGAAGCAGTCTAAACTTGCATTGGGCATGTCTATACTGCACTGGACTGCAGAGATTCTGGTGTTTCTACACAATAGTGACATGCAGAGAGTCTAACTTACCTCTAGATTTAAAATAACAGTATTTGATGAGTTAATAAGCCATGTACATCTTCACAGGGCTTATCACTCCAGAGTGATCCTTGGTCTGGTGTGCCTGTACTATACAAGGCTCGACTGGCATTAGCTTGATGGTATCTGCATTTTGCAGGTGTATCAATTTCCTTACTGCTTTTTATTGCTACATTAAATAGATGTTGCCCCCCAACCATTGTGATTCCTCCATCTGGCACACATGTCAAAGCTTACTGACTCGTTTTTATCCAATTTGAAGATACATGTTCTCATTTGTGACTCTGAACTTATTCCAAATGCACTCAGGCATTGCTCCAAATAACAGCTGAGATAATCTTCACCTAGGAGAATGCAGGGTCCCATGCAGATGAATTCTGTTCACAGCTTAGAACTGCAAGTTTTGTACCTGCAGAACTTAACTTTTAATCACCTTTTGGGCACAAATACTTACAAATACATAAAAAATAATGCAAGCGATTACAGCAGTCTCACAAAAATGTATCAAAAGGAAAAAAATGCTAAGCTAGGAATAACAAAGAGTAAAAGAAACAGTGAAAGATTGACTCTAGCATGGAAGGATAGAGACGAGAACAAAGAAATAGTTTGTGTAAGGAAGGAGTAGTGAACAAAAACATATATTGAACCTGATTTTCAGACTGCAAGCCAGGACTTACCATTATTTTTGACTGTTACATTGTACAAAACAATGAGAAGCTGAGAATGAAGCACATCTTTAAGAAGAATCATGCTCTTTTATTAGATAGACATTTAATGAGTTGCAGCCATCTCACTACTGTGCAGCTTGCACAAAACCCACTCTTTACTCAGGTACACATCACTGGAATTGGTCATCAATGTCTTGACACCGCAATGGTAAGGCGCTGAGGAAAAAGACTTCTCCAAAGGGAGGGAAATCCTATAGAAGGCTATTAATATTTATAAATCAATATAAATGATCAGTATTTTTAGTTCTGTTGTACCCCAGTTTTTAAAGGGAAGAGTGTGGTAGACAAGAGAAAATAAGTCTTTGTAATCAGTAAGAGTTAAAAGAAAGTAATTTCAAAGGTGTGTATTCATGTACTGTGGCATTTATATAGGTTAAAAAGTCTCTCTCATGCTAACTGATCTCAACCTCTAAAGAGGATCTGAAAACATAAGTCATTTTAATTCAATTCAAGTTTTATAACACAGTATTATCCCAATAAAATGGATTTTATATGTATATATAAGCTCTGTCTTGAATTTGATTTTTAAGAGTCTGTTACTGCACCTTATATTTTATATAGTTATGTAATATATTACAGCCTGTGAGAAGTGGTGAGCACACTTCAGCTGAAGGACATGTTAATGATTTACGGAGCTGAAAGTCCATACACCCTAAATTAGGTTTTAGAACTGCAGTGTAATTTTTATCATGTAACAAGGAAACTCATTTACAAATACTACCCCGCAGCTCTGAAAGTCACTGTAAAGATTAAGTTCTGTTTGACAGAAGGAGAGAGATTTAATTTTGATTTTTTGGGGAGAGGGGAAATCCGATTATCAATCACCTTAAGGAATGCTAAACACATTGAAAATGCTGCTTTTGTTTTTCATGGGTTTCGTAAAATATTTCTCAGACATCCATGTATCTATCAGAGTTTCTTGCACCATTGTAATTATCCCAATGATGAAAATACAGTAATCTTCTTCTAGATGGTCAGTTTTATATTATGTGAGAAAACAAGCAAGAAAGACCTGCCATAAGCAGGAGGGGCTGGATTGCAGAAAAAGGGACTCTGAAGGGAAAAGGGGTACCTACCTCTCCCTGTTGCCTCAGGGCTTTGGCACTGAAGGGGCTAAGAGTGTGGGAAGGGAGGTCTAAGGAGGGCAGAAGGGGGCTGTTGCAGATGTAGGAAGAGTGTAAAGAAAACCTTAAAGTTTTACTTTCACTAGGCCAAAATAACTTCTCAGGCAGAGTGCATTTCAAGACTACAAAACCTACCTACTGTAGGTTTCTGCTTCTAAGTTCCCCGTATAATTAGTAGAAAGCTCATCAATGCAGACAATAGAGTCTAAACATCAATTCAGCTGAGTGGAGAGGTATTTGTCTTAGGGTGACTTTAATCAGTTGCTATCCTTCATTGTCTGTATTGATTAGGGACTTAGTTCAATTTGCCGTATACTATTTGAGATAGCCTAGGATATCCAGTCTTCCACATCTAACGCCAGCCCTCAATATACAACAAGTGCCTGTTTCCACATTTGATTTACCATGGAAAAGTCCAAAAATATCTTTGTCATATGTCAAACTCAGATATGAATACTAGTAGAAAGACATCTGAATCTCTATATTGGACTGGGTTACACTGGAGGAGATGACACAAACAGAGACAATATTTACTTTGAAGCATCCTAAAAGGAATAGATTACAGGATATAAATGCTTTAGGGCTGCAGCAAGAAGGTGACAGAATATTAGGTGATCCAGAATCTACTATTCTTTATTTCACTTTAGGAGAAAAGTAGTCTGCAGATCCAGGAAATAACTATAACATTGCAAGAGATTCATTCAAAGATACACTCAAAGTACAGGTTCAAATGAAGGCCTGAAAGTGTAGTACAACAAATTTCTACGCAACATACATTTTTCAATAAATTTGCTTTGGCCATGCTTGCAACATTTGTTTGTTTGTTTGCATCCTACAAGCATTTGGAGAATGGAGTTGCACTAGCTCAGTTGTTTGTAGAAAGCAAATTTAGAAGTTCCATTAGTATTCAGAAGAAACAAATGATACATTCAAATATGTAATTATAAACTACTAGTCTTCTCTTTTAAAGGCCTTAATTATAAACCCTGCCTATCTCCCATCTTTTATTTGCCACTGAGTCATCAAGTTGAATGTGCTGGGAAATGCCAGCCTGCATCACCCATCAAGCCAATTTTCCTTCAAATACCTGTGTGCTTTCTTTCATGATACAACTGATATACTGGAGCAACTCCTTCTAAGATTCTGCTGTGTCACTGCATTAATCACCTTCACAAGTCAGGTTAAAAAATCTTCTAAGTTCTATAAACAGGGTAAGTAACTGGTATGTTGTGGCTACATTTGTGTGAATCAGATAAATTTATCATTTTTACCTCATATTTCCTTTATTTCCTCAATTCTTAAGCTTATATTGCAAACTCCTGATGGCTGAGGACCTTTTGAATTAATTCCAGGATAATGAATATTTGTAAAGAATCAAACATCACAGGATGTCATCACTGTCCAACAACAAACCATTAAATCAGTTCTGAGGTTATGAATAGAGAAACTTTCACCTCTTTAGCTCTGTGGAAAAAAATGCTATTAAAATTTGTATTAAAGAAACAGATTTTCAGAGGAAAATGTTAGACTGTTATTAAAATTATTAAACAAGGTTCTCATTCTCTCTTATCATTTAGCTGTGAGATTTGCAAAGGAAAGTCCATCCTGTTTTTGTGGCATGTTAAAATGATATTATTAGCGTTTTTTAACGAAAAAAGAATGTAGTTGTTGGGAAGAGATGCTGCCATTCAGTTTGCAAATTTTTACTAAAGGTGAAACAGGGCAAAATTAATACCAAAAAGTCTGGGAGATATACTGGATCATAATGTGAATACACATAAATAAAGAAATTCTGTTATCAAAAAAAGATAGATATGCAAATAGAAATACAGCCTGACCCTACAGTCAACAGCCAATACAGTCTGCATTAGAAAAACCTCATTACTGTGGTCCAGTTTTGTTCACCAAACTGCAATAAATCTGAAAAACAAGGTGGACAGTGTGGAACTGAAGGAGAACAAGAATACTTCCAAGTCATGGATTTTCTGTTGTGATCTACACTATTAGGTAGAGGGGTGTCTTTGATTTTAGCTACTCTTTAAAACCTCTCAGGAACTCCTATCAAGCCCTCTGGAGATCTGGAAAGTGCAATCGATCAAAGAGTTAAATTTCTGTTTTTCTTTTTTGCGTAGCAGTCTTGTTCTTTATAAAGTTATTTACATAATGTAGGATAGTCAGTGAGATTTGGAAATACAGTTCAAATCACTGAAGTCCAGGTTGTTGATTTATGGAGCAGAAAGTACATATACACCAAGTTAGAGTTCAAAGCACAGCAGAATTTTTTTTCTCTCATTTTAACAGCAGAACCAGAAATTTCAATTACTTTAGGGCTATCCTGTGACTTTGAAAGTCACTACAAAGATGAAGTCCTGTTCAGCAGAAGGTAGGGAGGGAATTTAATTTGAATTTGGGAGAAAAATCAGATTACTAATCATCTTTAAAAAAATATCAAAGAGTTGAACACATGGAGACAAAAAATAGAAGAATCTACAGTAAAGTTAGGTTTTTTCATGTGTTTATTTACAGGACATTATGTTTGTTTCAGTTTTTTTATCAGATTTTTTATTCTTTACTTTCAATTGTTTCTTTATTTAAGATGTGTATGACATCATTTTTAGAAGAACACTTATCATATACCCACTAAAAGCTGTTATAGCAGTTTTTGCAATAATAATTTTAAATATTAACCACAGAGAACTACATGTAATTTTAATGGAGAGGGTAGGAATCTTTTGGTCAGGAAAATAATATAACTCAGTTTTAGGATTGAGTTATTTATTGAGAATCAGCTTTGTAGAATAGTATGAGAAACACCCTGCATGCTACAAAGTTAATTTTCAGAGATCCTGCATTTGTTATTTCTATCTTCAATACTAGAATAGTACAAGAATACTGCTAAGCATAAATTGACCAAACCTGTGATTTATTAATAAAGTCTGATACTATACCACTGATCAGAGTTAAAAGCAATCCTTAACTACATCTACTTTTTCTGGGAGTTAACCTAGTTTCTTAACACAGCATGGTTTCTGTAAATAGTCTGTACATGTGCTTATGAACATCTGTCCATCTTGACTATCCCTATCCTGACTCCAGATAATTTTTGAATCCATTAGCTAAGATCAATCACATTTAAAAGAAAGTACACATTTCAAAGACACTGTGGTTTTGTAACTAGCCAGCTGGGTACAGGAGAGAGAAACAAGTTGTACACCCACCAAGGGAAAGGGTGTTGCATGAGTTGCAGTTAGTAGACACCACACAATCTATACCAGAGCAACATATCATTCTAATTAAAGGACAGACCTCAGTTATAATTGCCTTTGATTAGATACCAGAGAATCCAAATTAAAGTACAACTTTGTAAGAGTCAAGCCTTTGCGAGTTCCACAGTTTACAGATTTCATAGATAATTGCTTTTGGAGTTGCTCATCTGCTCCGTCTTTTCATCTTATGGTTAATAACCCCTTTTCCTTTCTTTTCTCCTTAACCCATCCACTTGTGATGCATCGGTGAGGTCCAAAAGCAGCTCAGGACTTCTTGTGAAGATACGATAGTATTTATACTACAGATTGTCACACTGCCCACCCTTCTGCTTTCAACGCTATTCTTTTTGGAGGAAAGATTAGTGAATCCCCATGTAATTTATACTAAGAACCTGCAGTATCTCCATTGTTAATGTATAAGAAGAATTCTTGGAGCTTGGTTGAACTTGGACAGAGTGAATAACATCTTGAATATTGGAAAAATCATAGCAGAAAGGTTATATATTGCATGTCTTACCGTAGTGATAGAAGGCTCTCATTATGAACCAGGGACACACTAGACAAGTACAGCTTCAGAAAAGAAAATCACTGGCTTAAAAAGTCTCTCAATAAGGCAATGGTAATCAAATGGATGTTAAACATTGTACTAGATAAAAACATATCTCAATCCATGTCACAATTAAGATTAAAAAACCTGGAGACATCCAAAAGCAATCAACAAGCATATGTGAGTTTAAAGGTTCTTAAATGCCCTTAATGATATAATACTATACAAACTAAATTAACATATCAAAAGTTAGACTAATTTATAATGTATAATATATGTTATACTTTTTTCATCTGAAATAAAGAGTAGAAATAGAATACACTGCTTTGATTGGCTGATGCTCACTTGCCATACTTACCAAGACCCCTAAAAATAGAAATGCAAACGCAAAGTCAGGATTCTTCATGTTGATAGTTAGGGTGTTTCACAAATATGACTTAAACTCAAGAACATTGTTAAACATGCCATTTTTCACCTAAGTGATCGAGAAGAATATGTGAGTTAACAGTGTGATCTTTGGCAAATCATTTAATACATTTAATAAGTGTATTCTTCATCACAGAAATACTACTTATTTGCTCAAAAGATCTTGACCAGTTATCCTGCAAGACCTTGGAAAAGGGTTGGATTTGACACTGTACTGTTACAGTTCTTCCTGTAATGCAGATTTTGGATGAAGCTCATAGGATCTGCTGTAATATCCATACTAATAATGATTATTACCAAACATTAATTGTCAGCACTAGTTAAAGGGATGGCAAAATATGTCAGGCTGTCAGCTAAAATCTCTGTTTTGGCTGCTTACTTAGCAAGTGTATGAAACAGTCAGTTTAGTGATTGGGTTCAAATGGCAAAGATCACAAGGGTAAGTAAAACTGGAAATCTGAATTACATGTCATAATTCCAATTTAAAAATGAGAAGCTCTTAATTTTCTCTTATCTTTTTGCTTTGATTATTTCCAGTTTATAAAGATCGGTGTGTTTCTATTTCATAGCAAATTAACCTTTCTTGCATTTTTGCTGATTTTTATTCAACATGCCACACCATGCCGCAGGGTGTCTGACACTTCCTCCCGTATGTACATACAAGCTGTAGGCAGCAGAACATCAGCTTCAGGTAATTGAGATAAGAAAGTCTTATATCTTCATTTTTTGGTTCACCTTAGTCAATGAAGTATACAATATGCAGGGTGTAAATAGCAGCAGAATGAGAAGCCCTTAGTCTCTAATTACATCATGTGAAGTTGTATATGAACAAAACATAACAGAATGTTGACATAATTTGTTGTAGGCATTAATTGCTCTCTCAACTGGATGTTCAATGCTGCAATATTTGAGGGGTTAATTAATTAAAGAAAGCTAGATCATACTGCTCAGACACTATTGAATTTAGATTACTCAATGTGCAATTTGATATTATCCAGCAATGTTATTGCAAGTCCTCTGCTGGAACTGAGAAATAGTCTTCAAAGTAATTAATTTCTCACAACTTGCAAAGTATAAAACATTTACAAACTGGATGTAACAGTCAAGGTCGGACATAAACTTTTCCTAGGGGTTCCAGAAAGAGCAGCAGTCAGAAGTGTAAGACTGCGAAGTGCTTGCTAATTTTTGGCATCTCTTCCTTTCCAAGATCTACCACCAACCTAAGTGCAGAGGTCTGCTGCAAAGCCTTGCAATGGTTCTGTTTATTCTGTTTGGAGCTTTTGTTGTTTGGGACTTTTTTTGTTTTATTTTTGTTTGTTTGTTTTTATTTTATGACAGTCATATCCTAGTCATGCTGTTGAATTTAACTTTAATGTATTCCCCATTCTTGCAGCTATGGGAATGTCCAGCAATGACATCTAATTCTATGTTGCAGTTTGCAGAGCACCCTTCTACTTTCCCTTTGCTGTCCAGTTTCTCATTTTCCATCACAAAAAACCACCTCCCTGCGCAACATACCTCAGCATGATTTGCTAATGTTTTGGTAGTACTTCATTGCTAACAGCTAAGAAGCTGGAACTGCAATGTGGAAAACTGAAATATGAATCAAAAATCATGGCTTTAGATTGAAACATTTTAAATCTGACTTAGCAAAGTTAAATTCTTAAAGCTATACACAGAAATGTCTCAATTTTTTCAGAAATGTGAGTAGCTATAAATCCTTTCACAAGTTAAGCAACAAAAATCTCAGAAGGTTTTTTTTTTTTTAATTACACTCCTTAATACATATTTAGAGACCATATAGACTTAACTGTAAAGGCTATGGTCTCCTTTTGATTAGCATTTCTTTCTAGCTGTGCTTTTTCCTATCATCAATCTTTAAAATAACGGTTCTTCAAGTAGAGGTATTAGTTTCAGCTATAAAAAATATTTAAAGAAATAAAAGTGTGACCTATTTTCATGCATTAGTTATGATTCTGAATTCATAAATAAAATGAATATTAATATAAATCAAGACTTTCAAAGAGGTGGTTAATTCAACCAAAATACACTCAGAATTTATTAAATTTTCAGTAAACTCAATGTTGTTTGAAGATTTTGAAGATAAATTGACATAATGTACCCATAGTTTAAACTTCTGCAAACATTGTCAAGAATGAAGTAAAGTAGCTGTTTTAAGAACTAAAGTCTGACGAAAACATAAATTTACATGAGTTGTCTAGAACTTTACGTTGCAGCCTTAAAACCATCACGTTTGATTTAAGATATGTCCTCATTGCAATTAAGATGTCACACAGTCTCTCATTTTTTTCTGTAATCTTCCAGGCATGTGTTCTGAGGTAAATTGTGATGAGTAAATACAGAGTGGTAAAAATGTGTTATTTAATCTGAAATATTACATCTGGTTAAATATTGCATCTGGTTATGATTGTACTTAATAAAGTTGCATAAAAACTGCAGAAAAATTACCTGAAGAATTGGACATTCCTAGGGGAGTAGGCTTTATATTTTAAACAGAAGACCAGACTTTATCAGATTGTTGCATTGATAATTAGGCTAGTGTTGGAAACTCTAAACAATTTCCATGACCACGCTAAACAGCTGTATACGAGCATCATAGGTGAATATTAAAGGTTTTGCTGCCCATTGCTAAATATTAATCCAAGCAGGAGAGAACTGTGGGAGAGAATATGCTTTCAGCCTTCCAAAGACGTGACTCTGTGTCACCAGTGAGAATGGCTGAAATGTAGAATTCTGTAGACCTGATTTTAACCAAAGATACTTTGATAGATTTTGGACAGTTGGGTCATCTTTCCAAAGAACTCTATGGTGAACTAATAGAACTCTTGGTTCAAATTCATAAAAACAAAATTTTTTTCAGTATCTGTGTCTGTCTAGAATACAGGATAATTTTTCCTCTTAAAATACATCCCTTTAAGAAGTTTTAATATTTGAAAGGGTAGAAATGGTCCTTTATATACTTTTAAAAAATTTAAATAATATTTTGAGGATTTTTTTTTTAAATTTTTCATATCCATGGTCTGGACATGTAAAGAGAAGAGAAGACATCTGCCTTTAATAGCCAGCAAAGTGGCTGAAAATTCTCTAATTCTATTTGGAATTCTCAAAGTCAGATGCTTGTTCAGTCTCCCTGAAGTGCCATTGATAAGCTTAGACTATTGAAGCCAAATAAAACCCTTTGGAGTTAAACTTTTCCATAAAATAAGAAATCCACTCTGCAGCACATATCCTTCACTTTACCTAGCTGAGCAGTACTGAATCAAAATTAATTGTCTTTGAAATACATATGCTTTACATCTTGAAGGTTAATCATTATCACTGAGGAAAAGTCTGCTATATAATGAATAAAATCCAGATAGAATGAAAGAGTCTTTCTTTTTCATATTCTCTGACTGTAATTTGGTAGTCTAACATTAATCTATGAAGAGGCAGAATTCTTAGCCAAATATCCGAGAATTAGCTGTGACTCAATTACTAACTCACTATGTCACCTTGATAAAGTTGGAGAAACACGTTATATCCCTGCTCTGTTGAAAAACCATGAGAAAAGTTACTTGCCAATTCTATGTTTTCCTTCAGTCTTTCTTTCTAAAACAACAGAAGTGCCTTTATGATAAAAGGCATTCTCAAGACAACTTTGAAATACTGTGGATAGCTGCACTCTAGTCTCATGAGCTAGTTTATGTCTGTGGTCTTCTGCAGTGATGGAGATGCATTTGTCTGTGTTAGCTTTCCAACCACCCAGCTCCTACACAAAAGGTAGGCACCACCCCCCACATGCAACAATGTCAGCTGGAATACAAAACTGAGACAGGCCCCCATTTTTATTCCGAAGTTTTAGTTAAAGAAATTGTCATCTAAGTTTAATAGTCAGGCTCTCCCTTTGAACTTACATTTCTCATATGAACAACATGGGACTCATACTATTAAATATCAATCTGCAGGTCTTGTGTGGTTTGCTGGCAGTGCATATTATGAATCTTCGTCACTTTTTTAAGCACACTGATCTTTGCTATTGTCTATTTCCAAGTTTTGTCTGGATACCACAAGAGAGGCAGAAGCAGTGAACAGTTTGCGAAGTCATGATCCAAAACCTCCTGGCCCTGGTAGAAATCTGAACAGCAGGTCAAAAGATCTGTATCAGAGCAGAAACAATCCTGGGACTGCCAAGACCTTGCTCCAGGAAAAGCTCTGTAACTTGGTCAGCCAACGGCATATGACAACTGGCCCTTAATGAATAGAGTGACAACCTGCTGCCAAATTCAGAGATGACATAGCTGGCCAGGAAACAAACTTTGCATAATCCCTCACATGTTTGCAGCATGCCTGAAGTTTTAATGTTCTCTGTTTTATGGTGTGCCCCTCACAAATGGTAGAGCTGTTGTCCATGGTGGGAATACTGCAATACTGTGCATGTGAAGGGAAATTACATGAGCAGTAACTCAGACGCGAATAGACAACACTCATGGCAGGGCAGAGGCTAAACAGAACTTTATATTGACTTAAGTTGATGTGAAAAAAGTACTAGATTTTTGGTAATTCTTGCTAATGGAGAGTTCCTTTAAATAAATGGTGAAAACAAGGAGTGCAGTAAGGAATGACTGCAGCTCTAGTGCTTGAGGGTTTGGGCTGGGGAACGTTGTGCGCTCACACACTCACACACACAAGAAACCATCACAGAAGGCCTTGCTGACAATCTGCACATCAAGGTTAGAAGATCTTGAGTATATCTGTATGGTTAGATCTAATCTCAGCACATTGCTGGCATGACAGCATATAGAAAAAGGCTCAAGTTGGCATGCACTGAGAAGCCCAGATGCTGCCTTGTTATTCATAGTTGAAGTAAGATAGTGTTCAAAAAAATAATAACATGTATCTTCAACCTATGAAGAACTGCAGGAAAAACCTATTGTGAGTGCAGCAGAGAAATAAAACATAACGTAGATGGTAACTCAGGAGGAGACAGATTACAGGAAGATAATACTACACAAGTAACTAATGGGTTTTCTATTATGATAATGCAGCAACTTCAGCAGTAGAATAATTAGAGATAGATAAGCACAAGGAAGCCTGTACAGCAAATAAATTGATGTTTAAACAAATATTTCTCTGTGTATGTCAGATTTTCATTCAGAAGCCAATAGACAAAGAAATAAGCAGTTCCTTGAGGTGTAGCATTTTAGAGCTCAACGAATATTCATACTGTATAACAAAACCTGGAAATAAATCAGCTTTTTTAAAATAGGGATTTTCCCCACTATGTACAGTTAGTCAATTATTTCTTTTAAACCAATTCTTTTATGAACCTATTATCCTTTAAAAAGACAATAGATGAAGTATTAACTCTTAGTTTTTGGGCTTTTACTGAGTTTTGGTTGGTTTGTTTTTTTGTTTCAGTACTGCACTTCTCGGTCCATATATAGCTTGCATGATTATTTTATTAAAATACCCAAAAAAGCTTTCTTTAGCTGCAGTTTCTTTTTCTCTAAGGTTCAGACATTAAATTGAAAAAAAATTAAACAAAATTATATTTCTTTTATACACCTAGTGTAAGTGGTTGGCAGGCCAGCATGAACTTGATGACATAATTCCCAAAGCGGATGCCCCTATGAGCTCTTTAAATAGAATACTTTTTTCCAAAAGGGTGAGATTCTGCCTTGTTACTTATATGGAATAGGACTTTACTCAATGAGTCATCCTAGTTAATCAATGGCATTATGCGCACAGAATAGTATTAATCAGCATGACTAACTGGATCACAACATGACTTAAACTTGGCAGCATTTACAGTGAAACACAAAGATAACTAAATGGTTATTCTTATAAATGCCAGATTATGTTAACCAGCCTCATGTCATGACAGCTTCTAATTGTTTTACTCTGGGAACTTATTTTGATTAGCAGCTTAAAGCAGTAGCAATTATTACGTTTATTTGTGTGCTATACTATCTGCTATGCAAAAAGATTTCAGAGTATTTTGCGATGACTTAGACTTTGCAATTGCTATTTTCTGAAAAAATTATTCAGACTAATACTGCCAGTAGTCATGGTTTCCTTCTTCATACCACAATACTCCTCAGCTTTGGGGGAATGCTGAAAGATGCTAGAGAGTCTAGTAGACCCTTCAGAATCATTCCTTCCTTTTCAGATACAGCTTCAATTAAAGAAGAGATTGTCCATTTAAGTGTGTCAACTCTCCCACAAAATGTAAAAAGGCACTTGAAAGACATATTTATGTGTATAAAATGAACAGCACACCCTATTAATCTATCAGTGTACCTAAATCACTGTCTTGTGGATTATTGCTCTCAGGGAGCTGAGGCTGCGGTCAGACACACTGCTCCATTGCAGCTCAGGCAGTTTAAGAGGTTAACATTCCCTTTCCACCTACAAGGGCTTAACATTGGCTCCCTGCCAGAGGTTACCTTCCCCTCAGCTATTCTGGAATAACTGTCCATGTAATTATGCCATAAATCCAGTCCCACCAAAATAATACGGGTTAGGAAGCCCTATTGTTGTAAGTGTTTAAGGTAGCTATGATTACTCTGACAGAACTAGGTTAGGCGCTACTCGTGCAGTTTTATTGGCAGATCTGAGGCCTAGGTAATCATGGGCAGGCAACAGGCAGTTGTTTGCTCCAGCTCAAATATAACCAGAACAGAATTTCTGATGATGACTTTACTTTTCCTTTTACTTTCTCATTTTAAAACTGCAAGTACAATACTTACTTCAGAAGGCTGTTGTTAAGGTCAACAAAGTGATTTGAGAATTTCAAATGAAGTTATAAAAAGTTACAGGAAAAACATTAAAGTCAAATAGCTGTGAGTCAGATCAGAATGATCCTGCTCGTGCAGAAGCACGATAACCAGCCCTATGGCTTCAGAAGAAGTATTGACATATGGTTTGAGAGAACAACATCAAAATGTTGGGGCTTTGCACAGCCCAGATGGGACATGGCAAGTCAGAAATTAAAGATATTTTGGTCATCATAACTTTTACCAAATGCAATAATAATTCGCGAACTCAGAAACCTTGCCATTATATGGCTTTTAGCCTGGCTTCTCAGGAAATCCAGAGTTGCACAATCACACCTTTGATCAATATCTGTACTTATATAGATCTTTATTTCATCCCTTAACTTTAAGGTATCTTGGGTAATATCAGCCAGGAGTAGAGATCTCTGAGGAAATGAAATGTTTCATGAAAAGACCCAGCCAGGTAAAGGAGAGAAACCCTGTACATATATGACTAAGAGGCTTGTCAGTTCACCAGATCTGAGAAATTATCATGGCCCAACCAAACTTACAGAACTAACCAGAGAAGCAGCAGCTTGCAATTAATTCTCAAAAGATGAACTCAAGACATGATGAGATCCAGAAGCACATGTGTTATTTGGCACCAGGCATTTCACACTGCAGCAATGAGTTACAAATGTTCCAGCTGCAGGAAAAGATTCAGTTGGGTATGCAGCAAAGCATACTCCACTTCATTGTTTTTCCATTTTAATTTCATTTCCATTTTAATACCAGATACAGATCACCATGTTGGGTGTAAGATCTGAAAGTGTTTCCATAGTGGCACCTACAGATTAACACTCTTTCTTCCTAGACCATCTTTTTGGTGTTCTGCCCGGTTGTGTAGTACATCACTCTTCTGCTTTGCTTTACAAACTCACTAAAGTGTTTGCTGAAGAAGAACCACCAGAGCCCTCCACCTCTGAAGACAGTGACTGACATAGACATATTAATGGGTCTGTAGCAGTATTCTCATGCAGGCCTTTTCATTTCACCCAGCTTGAGTGACTTCTGCAGACTAAAACAGTAGCAGATGAATCAGAGGAGCAGCAACTTACAATTTATCTGCAAGTGTTGAAGCAACCAGTGGAATTGCTGGAAGTCAAGCCAAGGCATGGGGAGAGCCAGCTGGAGAGCTAGAGCTTTTCCTCCCCAAATTTGTCCTATGATTCTTTTCTTTTTTGCGTTGATTTTTTTTCTTTTTGGGAGGGTGTTTGTGTGTGTCTTGTTTTTATGTAATTTTTGTGACATTCTGCTGTATGAAATATGAAAAGATGGAAGCAATAGGTGAGATTGCATCTGTAAGTATTAGTTTAGGAGACTGGGGAGAAGGAAATTAATATTCTTTCTTTAAAGCTTTTGTCTAATTTCACTACTTTGCAGAATTTATTCATGAAAATGTAATAGCATGTATTTGCTTCCCTAGCAAACAATTTTCTTCTCTGTTTCACCAAACCATGATTTTTGTTTCAGGAAACAATTGTAATGGCTTTCTAAACAATTGAGACATATGCTATTAGGTAGATGTCTAATGGAAAAATTAATCTATAAATCTGCTTACCTCTCTTTTCCCTTCAAACACAGTGCTGAATCATGATTATACACCTTGATAGCACAAAGTATCAACACAGGCTATTTATTAAGAAGTTGTGAAAAACTGTGTGGATTTCTTCGGCAACATTGCTTAGTCCAAATGTGGATACCCTGATGGAAAGAGTGGTAACTTTGTGGAAAATTGCAGGAACACTGACAAATGAAACTTGTCACAATGCCCAAGAATTAGCACTTGTTAACAGTGAAAGAACATGATGTCTATCACTGCATCCAACAACAAGGCTTACAAATGAATAGATTAATCATTGCTCATTTTAAAGGATTATTAAAGTTTTAATGAAATTGTCAGAACAGTGGGATACTCAGACTAGCAGAGCCAATGATATTTCACACCCTATATTGAAGGAACTATTATAAATGGTATTTAAGAGAGGATTTTGGCTGTAGACAATCATTGGCACAGTTGTTTTGGCTTTTCTAATTGAAGATCATATCACACAGCTTCTTGCTTTGGATGACTTTGTCTCAAGGCTATAGCTAGGAAGCAGAATGCCTTATGCTTCAGCACGTTTACTTCTGGACGTTAAATACATGAAATCCTTCTCAGTCAGGAAGAAATGGCAAAAACACTGGCTCAGTGATCAGGACTGAAATAAAAGTTTGTACATTTTCAGCAGGATGCTGCAGCTGCCTGTGTTGCATGTGAGGGGGATCTACAGCCCCATGCTCAAGACCTCACCTCACCCTGGGCCCACGGGAGAGCCCAGCACCACCATTTACTTCCCCCAACAGCTAATGTATTAAAGTGCAGGTTACATTACGTTGGCTGTAAGTTAACAATAGACTAGGTTTGCAGCTTTAAAGAGGGATCCAACAAGGAAGACAGGAGTGTTTGAAATCCTGTGCCCTTCTAGGATTTTGGAGCTCTAAACAAAGCTATCCCTTGGGATTTCATGTTCAAAACCCACACCAAAAGAGAGATAGAATTTCTTTACTAAAACAGAGCAGACCTGAATCTTGTTTTAAAATGCCAGTGTAGAAGTGATGTCCCATTTTATATAGCTGACACCTAGGACATGAAAATGCCCAAAGAGATTTAGTTCACATCTCCCACCCATTAGAAGCCAATCTTGGTGATAATCTTCACTGGGTGAGGTGCTCTTCTCTGTTCCTGTTGAATCTGGTGATAAAATCAAGGGACAGGGAAAGAGAGAAAGTGAATATCACTCTCACATATTAGCATGTTCAGTAACGTGTCTGGGAATGGTGAAGGAAGGAAAGGGGATGGTTCTGCTGCCACCTCCTCCGGTGTTTTAAACAGAGGCTATCTAATATAGAGATAACACAGTGGCCTGTCGGTCTGAGAATTGCCAAGAGATAGTCTGGGAGTAAGCCCTGTTCCAAATAATATTTCAGTTTCCTGAATATGGATGAATATTGTATGTATATATGGATGAATATCTTTTCCATTCCAACTGCCATCTTTTTTTTCCCTGGAAGGCATTTTTCAGCAGCTTCAGGAGGAGTTTCTAGACTGTTCCCTGATATCTTCATCATGGCACAAACTAATGTCTGTTCTTTCACTGCAGTGGACAGGTTTACTCATCTGGAAAGCATCTGTCTCTTTGTGTAAAATAACTCTTTATCTGTTACACTGAATATCTTCCTCTGTACATCTGGTCTAGGAGCTTTGAAAGGATCACTGTGGGAAGGACAATTAATTTTAAAACCACAAAACTACCTGAATTCAAGTCAGCTGTATGCCTGACATTGTCCTGAAGGTAAATTTACTTTTTTCCATTAAGATTCTTGTTTTGGCTGACATATATACAACCTGGTATATGTAAATATTAACATGCCAAAATGATTAGTAAAATCTCAGTTTTATAAAATATACAGCAGAAGGTATCAAAGAAGAATTCAGATGAGATAAGCCATGTTTAGGACAGCAGCTGACTGGGATGATCTTGCACAAGAGGACAAGTACTAACATCAGGTCTTGCAAAACACAGATAAATACATTCAATTGTCGTTATAATAAAGTACCATCTTTCCATGAACCCCTGTCTATTTCAGTATTACTCAGAAGCAGGGACATGTAGATATATTCCTCTTTATACACACACTTCCACACTCTCAGACTAGACCGATAAGTTCTTAGAGCATATTAATGAAGAGTTTCTTTAAAACTGAGATAAAAGAAAAGAAAAAGAAAATAACATGCATATTTCAGTACCTAAACAAGGACAATATGACGTGTCAGGTTAAGTTTGAGGAAGATGGCTCTTAAATAACCAGTGTAGGAGGCATTTAGGAACTAATTGTAGAGGAGTTCTGTGTTGAATTGCATTCATCAACTTAGTTGCTACAGTCTTTTATTCTGTATAAGAATTATTCACTATATAGGGATGCTTACATCACACCTGCTGTGTGGAGTTCATATTCAAAGATGAATGTATGCAGCTGTATGAATGCTTGTGCGCACACACAGAGGTCAATAAAGAAAACTAAAAGCAAATAGATTCATTGGGCATTCAAGATTGAAAAAAGTGGAGAATCTATATCTAAGGAATGTAAAAATTAACATTAACCCTAAAAATATTGCAAAAAATCTTATTTAGAATTTTTATCCCCATCTTCGTTAAGAATTCAGAATGAGTGCTGAAAGCCAGCAGAATGGTCTTGTAAACTACATAAAATTACATGGCATAAAAGGAATAGGACAGATATTCTTGCTCAATAGATACTTTTTGTGGACAGAATATTTGTATTTTTTGCATCTACATGGTGTTTGGCCATGTGTATGCACCTCACTGCAAAAGATAAGTATTATAGCAGTGCATCTTTATCAATATACAATTTTATACAAAATTATACAAAATGTGTTACTTAACATTCATATACAAATTGTGTTAACACTTTCCCACATGGCTCGTTATTATTTAGGACATGTTGCAGTCAGACATAACAACTGTAGGGAGGAGACAGAGTCACTGACAGGTACATGAAGAAAAATATTTTTGGCAGACTTTGTCAAGTCTGTGTTACAGCTTCACAGTAGCGGATGAGATCACAATGTGCTAATGTCTGTACCAACTGATGATTTCCCATCTCGCTTCCCTCCTCCTAGCACCTGACCTACTTTACATCACTTTACCCTGATGGGCTGTATAAAGCACCTGAAATCCTTCAAACCATGGAGACTTGGTAATGCTCCAGATACTAATCCTCACTTATTACTGTCCATCACTTATATGCTAGAAACATCCCAGTGGCCATTCACTGGCATAAATTACCATTCTGTGTCAAGCAACAGTTTTAGTTCCAGAAGCACTGTACTGTTGAGGGAGTTCCTACTGTCCTGTACTATTAGTTGCAGATGAAAGTTTCAGCAAAGACTTTAAGAAACTGTCTCCTCCTCTCTAGTTAGTATTCTCTCGGCTACTACTGCCCTCTAATAGAACATGAAAGATATTATCGTACAGAGGAGAGTTATAAAATTCCTGACATAAACTATCTGTATAAAAGTCTTTAAAAAAGAAATGCGGGAATAAACTGCATTGTTCTTAAATGACTCATTTTAAAATGTCAAAGAGTTAGCCTAATTAAAGGAATATGTACATAATCTCTGCCTCTTATTAGTACAGAATAAGTACCTCAAAACACTGATAATAAATTGATAGGAAAAAAAACTGAATATGAGAAAAATTTGGAAAATTATGTCTGCCTTTTAGGAAGCTGAGTGCAGCAGATGATATAAATGTGTAATTATAAACAAATATCTTCACAAAAATGTGAAACAGTTAAAATATTACACACAATACACATTCAGAAAAAAAAAAACAACACCCAAATTAAAAAGCAATCAAATGAATAGTTATTAGCTGCATTATGTTTCCTCCACTCCTTTACCCACAGGCATTGTACTATTATTGCAGTTATTGTATATCACAAATTACAGACCCACTGCAATATTTGGTACCATAGAATTACAGCCTAGGGGAGTGCCAAGTTTTCTGCCATCAGCATTCAGGATGCTACCTTTGCAAGGATAAAAAAAGAAACCAAAGCAGGCAATCAACAATGTGGTAAAAACTGCAGCGAATTACAGCACAAAATATGCTACTTCCAAGCTATTATAAATCCCAAGCCTGTACTTATACATTATGTAGTTCCAGGTTCCTAAGTGTGTGGAGCCTGCAGCATCGAGGCACACCTAAGGGTAGTGCACATGGCAGGCATGCTTGAGCTCACTTTACGTGCCAAAGCTGCATGACCAAGGAAGTGAATCATCAAGCTGGAGCTGATATACTTGCTGGAAATCTTCACTTCGGAGCCCTACCAGCCCAGTCACAGTTCTTTTTTCTTTGTTGGCACGTGGTGAGGGGGAAGTCATGAAATGCTACCAATAGCTCTTGAAGGACTCTCTGCCCTGGGGCCAGTGAGGAAGCAGCAGTGAGTTTTCAAGAGAATGAAAGGAGACAGAGACTTAGTCTTTTGACTAAGGGAACTTGGGAATCCAGGATAGCAGCTGGCTGTGTGTAAGACTGGCTTTTCGGTGCTGTTCTTAGGGCAAATACATCCCACATTTCTTTGCATGTACTTAATCTTGTGAAAGAGAGGAAAGGTTTCCTAAAAATGTACACCTTCAGACCAACAGCTTTGTAGAAGATAAAGTCCACCATTCTATGACTCTCCAGGCACACAAACGGGTCCCAGTAGCAGGGAAGGGAAGGGAAGGGAAGGGAAGGGAAGGGAAGGGAAGGGAAGGGAAGGGAAGGGAAGGGAAGGGAAGGGAAGCTTTGGTTATTAAACAGAAAACTATTTTGGATGGCTTACCAGTAAAAAAACTGGGGAAGTTTGGAGAAAAAGGACTGTTTCCCTCAAAGCCTTTACGTATCAAAATTTAGTACTTCATCCAGCAGAGGTCATTTGAGAGTGTTTCTGTGAAGTGATACAGAGTACTACTGTGATGCAGAGTGTGTTTTCCTATGAAGTAGCAGTCCAGGACTTCTTTGACAAGCCATGTTCATCTTGCACACAGTGGGAGAGGGAGGGGAGTGAGGCACCACACAGAGGTGGGTAACTGGTACTAGGAACCTGTTCCAGCTAGGATTAGCCTGGGGTTTTTGCCCTTTACCACTTCATATGTGGCAAATTTCATAAGAAATGTATAGAGTACATTTCTATACTTCAGATCAATAAACAACTCTATATTTTTGTGGTATGTTCAGTGTATTAAAAATTGTTGGAAAAGAGTGGGGTTTTGCCTTCCCCAGAAATGATGAGCCCAATTTCTTTCTAATTTTTGCTGTCACTGTCACAAGCTAAATTATTAAGAAATAGCTATTCTGGATAGTGGAATGAAAACAAGAAATATTCTGTCTCTGAAGGTAATGGTTACCATTAAACCCAAACCCCCAGAGCAATGTGAAGGTCTAGGATGATAATGTAATATCATCACTATGTCTTTCCTGATGTCTAAGGAGTGATTTTCATGTGTTCGAACAAGCCCTGATTTTTTCGGTATCTGCCCATATTACTATGTTTTGGACAACTGTATACCTTAATGTCTGACTTGTAATTTATGTCTCCTTACTACCTGTGAGTGGGATGCAACTGACTCAAGTTAAGTGCAGATGTCTATTTATAAGGGACGAAGTATTACACAGATTTATCTTGCCAGTCCATTCCTCTCCCATTCCCAAAGCTCACTTCATGTTTAAATCCATCTGTAGAATCGAGATGTAAGATTTTACATATTGCTTATGGTAAAGATGTGGCTTCTAAAATGCAGACTGTTGGATATATTGGTCATCTAGCTATCAATGAAAACTCTTCAAAAAGAATATGGTGGCTTGAATTTCTGCCACTAAGTTTCACACTTGGCAGAGATAGCTTTAACATTCACAGACAACTGCAACTTTATGACATTTCTGCTGTCCAACATCGGTTTGATTAGTTTCTCAGGCTTTGTTAGGGGTGATTCTTTTGCTGGAGTTTGGCCTCTGGTTCCTAAAATTTCACAAAAAAACCCCAAAAATCAGCTCATGTCTGATTACGGTATAAATGCAAGTGAAAAACTAACATGCCCACTTATTTGGAATCAGTAGGCTCAGATCCTTCTTTCACATGACACTCAATTAACATCCATTAATAAAACACTAGAAATGCAGGACACAAGAGTTTGGCTTCTGAAGCCCATCGCAGTTTTGCCGTTAATTCCTAAGAGGCACAATTTTTATTGCTACTCTAGTGAATGTTGAGTGCCTTCACAACTCCATGCAACACTGCAGTGTGGGGTATTGGGCAGAGGCTCACTTGTATGGCCCGCTTGTTTCTACAAGTCTGAATGAATTGACAGGAGGAAAGACTGAAATTTCTTTGACTTGCAAATCATTATGCTTACCTCTAAGATATGGTCCCTGCCTGAGAGTACCTGGAATGATGACTATTCCAAGTAACATTCCCTGAGCTGAACTTCTTTTCAGACTTCAGTCTGTGATTAGCAGCTTCTGTGCTGTGTTTCAAGTCCTCCTATCTGAAGGCAATTTTGGTGAATCCTTCTAGCATCTCCTTGCTGTACATCAAATTTGGTGAGGAATTTCCTCACTGAGAAGCGAAAGCAGAAGATGTTGGTGCTCCAAAATTACATTACATCAAAGGTGTAGGGCACTCAAACACAATCATAAGCAAGGTTGAAAACCCTTCTGAAGCAGAGGAACAGAAGGTTTTTTGAGATTATTGATTCAAGTTCATGCTTATGGACCTTCATAACCTTATGGAGAATAAAAATGCAGATATGCATCAGCTATTTACTCTTATACTGAACTTTGCTTTTCCTGGGGATGTAGTCCTGACCTGGGAGTCTCAAGGGTGCCTTCAACACTGCATTTTCAGTGTTTGAGTTGGAATGTTTCCAACTTTTGTTTCTCAGCCCTAACAGTTAGGGTACTAGGATACCCTACTTGATCAGTGCAGCCATGCAACAGGCAGCCATGATGACTTTCTACTCGGATTGGTAACAGGAGGAAGAATCAAGGAAGCAGGTCTTCTACCTCTGGTGTCCATGCACTGACTAATAATGGTTGCAACTCAAAATTAACTCCTCATCTGATGCTACTTTTATCCTCTTAATTTTGAAAGAAAAGTTAGTCCAAGACAGTTTCTTCTTTTTACTTAAAAGAAAACACCACCACCACCACTACCCTGCCTTGATCTCTGCTTTTATTTTAAATGTCTTTCTGTTTAGCTTTTGTCCCAATCTTTTACCATTTCAAACTTGGCAGGTAGCAAAGCAAGGCTACTCTAAATGCCAAATTAATTTCTTGTGTATAGCAAAAATTAGCAATTTTAATGTCTGGAATGGGCTGGTGTGCAAGTAGAGACTAAATTTGACATTCTGCTGGTCCTGGGTAAGAGGTTAGTAATAAACAAGCATAGTAGCCAAATTTACTTCAGTAAGTTAGCTGTTTTATCGACCATCTTTTTTTTTTTGGGGGGGAAGCAAACCAAAACCTTTAAATAACAACATTAGTTTATTAGAACCAGAAAACATTTATTAGTACAAATAGGGTATCTAGAAGAAAATTAGGTACTGCCTTCTGTAGAGGTGTAGCACTCAGGTATAATAAAATTGATGAGACCATATAATAAAATTTATGGAACTATGGTGAATTCAATTTATTTGAATATGCTCAGTTATGTTTTTGTTTATTCCCATAGCAGATGTTTAATTTACAAACCAGGCAATTACTACAGCTCTTCCAAACAAATAAGAACAGATTAGTCAAACGTTCACATCAGTTTTTATGTTTATCATTAGTTTTATGATGTATCATGAATATTCAGTGTTAAGAAAAAACTATCATTATGATACCTGGAAAACCTTAAAATGATGGTTTGCATCTCCAAATAGTGTTTCACCCTGTTTGAAAAAGATGTTAATCTGTGTTACTATGAGCCAGGCTTATCTGGTAATAGGTATTGTTCAAATATCTTCCTGATGTTTGACACAGATTAACTTTGCATTCACAATACTTCAGTATGGATGTGTCCAACTTTGTTATATTTTCCTTACATAAATAAGGGAATCTTGGTTTCCCTTTCAGAGACAATTCTTGAGAATGAAGTGGTTTTTTATGAAGACAAAGCAAACCTATCAAAAAATACCTTCTCCTTTCCCAAAACAAATAACTACCTAGATATTTGTCTTGAAGTTTCAGGTAAAATCAGTGTCATCCATTTGGCCTTTGGCTTGCTTCATGTTTCCTGGAATATATCCCATGGTAGGAGGAAATCATTCTATCAGCAGAGATGTCATGTTGCATGCTACATACTCATTATAAGTGCATACTGGCTGATGGATAGGAAGCTATTACTCAGCAGTTTGGTAGGCTTTTTTTCTTATTGCTAATCTGACAGGAATTTAATAAGAAAAAACATAGTGACTGTCTATCATGGAAGGTGTGTGCACACATGCATATGTGTGCAAGAACACAGACATGCCCTAGAAATAAAAGGTATCCCCTGTCTCATTTTCTTCAAATGAATTACAGTCTGCTGAGTTTATATTAGAAGAACAGAAAATAAGTCTCAGTTTCTTCTCCAAATTCCTATGATAGATCATTTGCTTCAGCTATTTTGACAGTGTGTCATCGTCATTGATTGCCAAGCTAAGAGAAGGTTTTAAGGTTAGATCAATTTACTAAGATGAATTCTTGTGGAAATGTTCTCAACAGGAATATGCTTTGTAGCGCAAGATTATGAAACGGTGTAAAAGGTTTCAATGGAAAACAAGCATCTATTGTTAAAGGTGATTGCTTTGTAAAAAGTCAGTCATTGCCCATTTTGTTGACAACAGTCTTTGTTGACAACAGTCTCTTGACAACTACAAAATAACATCTGATTCCTCTTCATTAATTACAGTACAGATTCGATTAGAAACTTTAGCTTTAAAAATAGTTTCAGAATAAACTTGCGTAGCATTGTTATATAGCCTTTGGTTCTATAGTAATACAGGATTCTTTGGACATGAAAATTATAATTTTTGGTCTTTTCTTACCTCCCAGCTTCTAAGTAGAATCTCTAAGACCTTTGCCACTACAAAAATACAAATAAAAGGGTCCTTTCTGCATCAGAAACATTGGACCAGGCTGCCCAGGGAATTGGTGGAGTCACCATCCCTGAAGTTTTTTAAAAGACTTGTAGATGTGGTGCTTAGGGACATGGTTTAGTGGTGGAGCTGGCAGTGTTAGGTTTACGGATGGACTCAATGGTCTTAAGGATCTTTTCCAACCTAAATGATTCTATGATTCTCTTCTATGATTTACCAAAATCACCTTGAGCAAAGCTGCACCACCTAGCATTTGTATATTCTTACTGGAGCAAATATAGTTTGTTGAAGTGATTTTCTCATTTAACTGAAACCTGAGGATTTCCAGGACAGCAAACTCCTGCCAATTCATACTGAAACCCTCCTCCTTCCTCCTCCAAAAGTTTTAACAAACATCATTTCTCAGTTTCACAGAGAATTTCACAGGGATTCGTATCCTGTGGAATGTATTTTATTAATAATATATCATGATGTTGAGCTGCAGATCTGGAACATTAAGACCACATTATGCAAATAGCCATAACATCAAAAAGGAGGAATCGTGCTGATAAACAAGCGCACATAACTATTGGATTTCCTCTGGAATAAAGCGAACAGTTCACTGGCAATTTAATTTTCAGTAAGTAGTAGTGTGTGAGTACATTTACGTCACAGAGTATGCTTTCTGAGAGTAAGTACGTATTATACTACACGGAAGAAATATATGCATACATACTGGCAGATAGGAACACGTACAAGTTTACGTAAGAATGCAGACAAAAATCACACCACAAAGAATGCCAAGTCATAGTGTGAGACTGAACTGGAAGGGATAAGCATTGATCAGCAACTTTTCCACAACTCACTGCTAATTATTCTAATACTACAACCACTCCCATAGTTTCAGTCTGTTTCCATGGTATCTGAGGCTCTGAACACTATAAAAATGATCAATTACTTAGAATGTCTTAATGAAGAAAATGCAAAGGTTGCAAAGCTAAGCACTCCAGTCAAGAAATTAACAGCCAAGATTGCTTGCACAATCTTAACTCTTGCCCTCCATGAATATATATTATAGTCTTTACCTGCAGATTGCTTCTTAATGTATTTCACACTTTTCTTGAGGTTGTATATTTCAGTCTTCTGCAGTGATAATGTGCTATCCATTGAACAAGCCATTTTTGTTTTGTTATTTATGCAACCTAACTCTGACAGGAATGCAGCATTTTAGCATTTCAACAGTTGTTTCTGGAACAAATACCATTAGCAATGTAATTGCTAGCACTTTTCTTTCAGTGTTGCTAGATTTTTTCCCTGTGACTTGCCCTCAGTTTTCTTCCTCTTAAGACTTGATATATTTCCATTAAAGCACTGGACTGGGTTATATTCACAAATCTTTTTTTTTTTAATTATTTATTCAAAAAATCTTTCTTTAAAAATCAAACAGCAGACTTGGCTGTGGAATTCCATCAAAGTAATGGTCAGAGGTAGTGCCACTTCTTTTTTCCTACATAATATCCATCTGCTTATACACCCAAGGAATGTGCTAGTCCCTGCAGCATGTTTTTGCCAGGGAGCAAAAAGGTTACTCTCCTGCAGAAAATACAGTCTATAGAGAGTGACATATCAGCAATGAAAAGAGGAAGAAAGAATAAAAACCACAAAACCACATTCTGATCAGTATAGTGGTTTTGTCTGCTCTCTCCAAAGAGAGAACTCTGATTTAATTTCATGTATATCAAGCTTTACCCCAGATGACTCAAATGGGTGAAAGATTTTTTAATTGAATGGGTCAGCTGTATGGTTAACTCTTTGGGGAAAGTCTGCAGTCTGTAAAAATGTGTAGAAAAAATGTAATTTTCATTAAAAGAGCTTAATGAGCTGTGCAACCTCAAATGTTAAAATCTCTTCGATTTGCGTGCTTGTTCCAGCTAGTCCCCTTCACAACAGGGGTTTTGATACTGCAGCAATAGTACTTGTTGCTTTTCTCTGGTGGCCATGCTCTGCAAGGCTCATCAGGGACAGGGTGGACATATAAAGCCAGTTTTTAGATAGTGCCAGACAGTGTAGTGTCTTAAAATGTGTGGAGCTATACTGAATGCCATCAGCTGTTCCACAATCTCTATTTTATTCCTCTGGAGATTATAAAAATGATCTCATTGCTGTAGTGCTAAATGGAGGATGTTTGCAATGTTATTACTGCTGTGGCTAGTTTTACATTGGGTAATGTGTTAGCCTTCCTTGCCTGGAGATTTAAATACAGACCATGATACTTAAAAACAGAATCATTTAATGACTGACCAATGTGAGGAAGAAAATTTCATTCCAGTATTGCTCAAGAGATGCTGAAACTGAGACAGCTCTTCAGCACTGATGACCATCATGTATGCTTTCTTCTAAAGATCTTGTTGAAAATGACTGTAGGAAAATTTATTAGACTGTGACAGGTTTCTGCTTCCCCACCAAAGGCACTTTGAAGAAGCTGAGTTTCATCTTTCCCATTAAACTATGCGAACAATCCTAAAGCAACAGAGAAAAAGCAAACAGCATTTTCATGGCTCTGTGTCATGAGTTCTCTCGACAAGCTGACCCCAGAGCAGCTGTCAGGTATCCAGCCTGGCTGCTGACCCATCCACCTGCTCTCTGCTCTGTACCAGGCTCCCGCTGACTGGTTCACAAAGAAATGGCCAGGTGTTTACTGCCTGCTGGCCTGGCCACATGTTGGCTGCCAGTTACCAGGCTCCTGCTGCCCTGTTCACCTGCTGGCATCGCACTGCTTTCCTGATGACCCGGATCCCCTGCTGAGTGGCAGGTGCTATCCTCTCACCCTGTTCACCTTTTTCTACATTTCTTTTCTAAATGTATGACTCTGTTTTTTTTCTTTTGCTTTTCTGAATGCAAACTACATACACAGGCACGCGCATGCACACTCAGACACAGAGTCATCTTCTCTGTCCCTCTGCCTGCTTTTTCCCTGCCTATGAATCTGCTTGAATAAGCTGGTGTGGAGCAGCAGGTTCCATTTAAGATCCCAGCTGCACACTGACATTATCATTGGTGTCAGTTGGTAAGCGCATCTACAGTAATTGCTGCTGAGGCAGCAGGTTTTGCTGTAAGATTCAGCAAGCCCTGTGATTCTTTCCACATGAGAGCTTCAGAAGCAATGCTTTGAGTAATTGCAATTTTTTGATTCCCTGTAGAATCCAAAAAGTACCTCTGGGATTTTTCCACTCTGTGTACCTCAAAGTAGAGATTTCTTCTATGAACACAGCTATTTAGAAAGGAAATTAAAGCAAACTAGAACAGATCTCACTGAACAATCATTGCCTTTTTTTTTATTGCTGACAAAATGAAAAAAAAAAACCAAAACAAAACACACACAACCCACTGTGTTCCACACACCAATACTGTTTATCAAGTTGAATGGCCTTTATCTAGAGAAGCGAAATACTACTGCGAAAGTAGGACTAGATTTAAATTTCCCCAGCCTTGGACACAGTTGCATGTGAACCAATAAAGTGAAAAGGAGCAAGAGAGTGTTAATATAAGGTATGCAGCTTGAACATGAGTATTAACGTTAGATTGACTGCCCTTCCTTTGCATGAAATCTAAGTTAAAGTCATCTTTGCTGGAGCAATAACATGTTGTACAGTCCTCTGTGGATGCAATGAACAGCCCATATGGTTAACAACCTAAAAATGCTGTACTGCTTGTGTTATGAGAGATACTATAGGGCCCAAAGACAGGCTTGCTTCAAGGGATACATGCATAAGTACACCATATATTCTGTGGAAATCCATGGGGATTTTTGCGGAGTGGAATACTACTGAACATAACACAGTAAGTCCTGGGAACCAAATGCAAAAATTAGATATGGGAGGGTATTTAATACTAGGCTGCAGTATGTATAATATTTCAGCCTGCTTGCAAATGTGGTTGATTTCAGATACAAAGCTTAAGCTGCACATTGAGAGATTACTATTTTGGCTACCTGGCCATTACTGTAATTTCTGATAAGAACCAGCTTAATTAACCTATGAGTTTTCTAGTGTATCTAGAGCCACAGGAATGATTAGAAACACTTTAAAGGGCACAGCAAGCACAGAAAATATATAAATATTAGACCAGAATTAAAGTATGAAATGTCTTTGATTCTATTTGTTGGGGGTGTGTGTGTTTTGTTTTGGGTTGGTTTTTGGAGGGGATTTTTATTAGGGTTTTTTTTTTCCTATGATCAGTTAAGTGAAGAGGTTTCATAGGTATTAAATTTATTGGTCATCAAATAGTGTTGCTCATATACTGCAAGTTCCTGCCAAGCCTGGAGAAAAATACATCCAGCCAGCCTTGTGGAATTTTGTAGTATGGACACAGATAATTATGACAGCCCCGATTTGGCGGTTAAGTTGTAAGGGTCAAATTTATTATGATCTCAGAGCCAATACCAAGTGGTTTTGCACAGAGATATCACTGTGTGCAAATAGTCCTTGGAAGAGAGTCTTCCATGCTGAATCAGAAAATGTAATAGGGATGTGCAAGGTTGCAAGGAATGTCATGGCCAAGTGCTGAGTTACGCAGTCAAAGCTTGTCTACATCTGGGCTGCTCTCCATCTCTGCAAATGCAATGACTTTATGGCTGTGGTCTTAAAATGCCCTGTTGTGGATGTAGATGGGACCATTTAAACCCCTGTTAGTTTAAAAATGGGAAGCTCTCGTAGCCTCTTGGAATTGGTGTCTGTGTCTGACAGATTTGTTTACAGGTGTTTCACAAGCCAAAAGTCACCTAGAGTGCTGAAGCAACTGCTTTAATCAGGTAAAGACAGATGACTGTTTTAATGAGTAGGGCAATGGAAACTGTGAGAAGCTTGTAGGACCTTTTATTTTATTATTCATTGTTTTAGTCCACATCCAGAGAATTTTTTTAAAAATATCAGTAAGAGAATGAAGCCACTTTATACTGGATATTCTGATGGGAATTAATATTTTCTTAAACATGATCTCTGAAAATGACTTTCTACAAGACATCTCTGACTAAGCATTTTTGACAGTTAATTTAACCTTTACAAATAAAAGTGAAATAAAATTTTGGCAAACTGTAACATCATCTCTAAATAAAACTGATATTTGTCTCATTTAAAAAAACAAGATATAAGAATCTTGACTGAATAATTTATAAATCTTTAAACAGCTATTATAATGTAAAATGCAAACAGTGTTGCTGTCTATAAGGAAACCCCAAATCCCCACAAAACTGGTTTTTTTTTTTTCCCAAATAAATGAATCTTATGAATTTATAATTTTCCCTCACAGCAAATTTGGGGTTTTCTGAATTACTTTGCTCTTCATATAAAGCTGTGCTAGGAGACTAGCACTTGTTCTTTCAGCCACTTGAGGAAAAAACAAAGCTAGAACTAAGAAGTGACTATACACCTATGCCCTGCTGCCTGTACCAAATGTGTATGGTTTATTAAGTATTAGGAATAAATTAAATTTCCAAGCAGTAATTTAAAAAAGAAAAATAAAACCAAAACCTCTATTACCAGTCTTACACATAAAAAAGACCTCTTTTCAGAGTTTTTGAGTTCAGAATTCAGCCTTCTGGCATTTGACTCTCAAATTTGCACAAGTAATGGCTACTTGTATATATTGGCCACCTCTCACTCATATTGACTGATAGTGAGGAAAGATTACTGGCTTTTTAGAATGGATGTAATTAATGACCACATCCTAATTTACAACTGCAAACTTGAAGGGACAAAACCTGAAACAAACCCTAAGAAAATGACCTTTAAATGTGCGTATGGCATGCACATATATGCATAGAATAAAGACTAGGTAGCTTGATCTCACTTCAGTTAAAGCGCCCTATTGCACATGTTAGGGATGCTGTACACAACAGAAATGATGCAGTGGGTCCTTAAATATTAATCAGAACTAGCTGTTATGGTATCTTGCTGCAGTACCTCCCACTGGCTCCACAGACACAGAGGTATTAGATTTGAAAACAGATATGAGCTGATGGAAACCAAAACAATCTTCCCAAGCTGCCCCCAGCTGTAACTACCAAAGTATCTACTTGTAATACGTTATTCTATGTTTTTAATTTCTCTAAGCTAAGCATGAAATTTTACTTGTTATTGATTGCCAATATCATTTAACATTTTTCTTTTTAACTGTGGGATAATGAAAAATATTTAAAAAAAAAATAGAGTTTCATGGTGGTTCAGAATTTGCATCTCATTCTTGCTCATGTTCCCTGCTTATCTCTGTGAATCTTACAATAGTCATAACCACCTTGATCATACCTTCACTAATTTTCCATCTGTAAAGGCTTTAAATGTTGAGTGATGCTCTGTCACTCCTAATCTTCTAGATTACAAGTATACAATTCCTCCCTCAATGGATTTTTTCCATTATGTATTGCAGTAAGTTATTTCAGCAGAGTTTCTTATGACAGATTTAGGTTTTTTCATGAAAAAAAAAATTATTTTTTAGCATAGGATACCTGAGACACAAAAGTGTCTTCAGGAAAAGAGACAAAGGAAAAGATCAGCATTTGATACCTTAGCAGCAGCACTGCATGAGGAAACTCATGCTCATAAGTTTATACTTAATTCTCAGTGGATCTTAATTCAAGGTTGTAGATATATTGTGCTTGGCTTCTGGACTTGTAATGAAAAGACCTTTGGCAGGCAGAATTTAGATTAAAATCACCTTCTTTTTTTCCCTGATAATATTCGGACTTGTCATTTCAGCAGAAAGTGAGCCTAAACTCAAGTTTGTAATAGAAACACAAAAATATTGTATTCAGTAATAAAGACTGTGATGCTATTGAAATGTAACTTCTGTAAAAGGAAGCATTTTTTTTCCCCCCTCACACACAATGAAAGATGTGCTTTCCCTTGAATGCCCCCTGTTCTCTCACCCTCCTAGCCTTGGAGGCTCTGTTCTCTGCTATCTGGAAATCTGGAACGACGAGCGGAAGGTTAAAACTTGCATCATCAGAAATATAAAAAGAGAATCTTTTATCTGCAGGTTAGCATTCAAACTGCCTGCGGTTTTTTTTGGGGTTTTTTTTGGCATTTTAAAATGGGAACATCATCATATCCTGAGAGTTACTTTAATGAATTTCTCTGGCACTGAGACACTTCTGTGCTTAGAGGCTTTTTCTTTTCTTGACTCACAGGGTATAAAGACACTCCCAAGGTTACAACAAGCTGTAATGACATGACATAACCAGCTCTTATTAAAGGACAAAATGTTGTTCTGGCTGAGGAACAGAGCAGGGTGATTCCTGAGGAAAGGAGAAGTGTTGGCTCTTCCCTGACTTCACTCTCAGTAGCAGCTCCATCACATGTCCTGGGCTCTAGCATTCCACTCCCCAGATGTCTCTGTGAAGTACTGGCCCTCAGCATGTTTACAGACAGACCTGGGCTGGTAACACACCACCTAGCCTCCATCTAGAAAGTGAATGGTCACAGAGTGGTGATGAGTGTGGAAATGCACCCCTTTACTGTGTTAGCAGCCAAAATTGGCACTCTGCTCCCCTGCAGGGCACTGAGCACCACCTCACGATGATCTTCATGGAGTAAAAATAACAAGCCCTAAAAAAAGGGAAGATGCTTCTTCCCGGAAATTGCTTTCATAAACTCAAAGCTAGAAGCAGGGGGCAAAGCAAATTTTATGTTGGAATTTTGAGGGTTTGATTGTCTTATTTACTTGCATAGTTATGAGGATCAAGTTATAATACCTGCATTTACTTGACCTCGAACAATCGATATCCTCACTATACCCTTAGCTGTTCTTTTATTGCTGTTACTCTTTGCTTGTAAATGTACCTACTCTTCTAGTTGCCACTGGATCATGAAGCACATAATTCATTCTATGGTTAAAAACCCTCTTAAAGCTTTTAGCTTAAATGTATCCAAGATAGTTTATGTTCATTTGATTTTGCACCACAATTATCTGTTTGCTTAAACATCACTTCACCAGTATTTACCCTCTGTTTTGTTTAAGAACAGTAGTTATATCTCATTTAGGCCCCTTTGTATGCTAGCTAAACCAAGATATTTTATCTCCTCACAAGACAGACTCCTTCTACCCAGGATTTTGCTAGTGTTTCCCTACTAGTTTTCCCATCAAAGTTTATTTTTCTTGATTCAAAATGCTTTCTGATCATGTAAATTCAGAGAATCATAGAACCATAGAACAGCCCAGGCTGGATGGGACCTTGAAAGATCATCTGGTCCAGCCTTTCATGGGGAAGGGAGCCTAAATGAGATTCTTTAGCACCCTGTCTGATGCATCTTGAAAACCTCCAGTGATGGGGACTTTACCACATACCTGGGGAGTTTGTTCCAGTGAATGTTTGTTCTTACTGTAAAAAATGTCTTTCTTATTTCAAGATGAAACCTCTCCTGGTACAACTTGTAACCATTGCTCCTTGCCTTCATGTCACTCCTTCTGAAGAAAAAGCCTCCGTCCTCTTTGTAGCCACCCTTTAAGTACTGGAAAACTGTGATGAGGTCCCTGCATAAGCCTTCTCTTCTCCAGGGAGAAAACACCTAACTCCTTCAGCTGATAGATTTAATTTACAAAAGGATGATTAGAATGTATTCGGCTACATATATTTCTTCCTTTATAGCTAGTAAAATTCATCCATTGCTTCATTATTTCTTTTCATTCTTCAGAGAATGTTTTGTATCACAATTGCCAACTGCCAAGATGGACTAAAACAAAGGCAAAAAGAAAAAAAGTTTAAATAAAATCTGTACTTCTTACTCTCAACAATGAAAAGTCCTGAAAGTCCTAAAATAAACCTTGAACCTAGACTAAAAACTCTTACAGATATTCAAAAAACATTATAAGTTTTCCCCAAGATGTTACAAGAAATCAGTTTTTGAGTCCAAGAAACATGAGTTTCTCATGCATATGGAGAGAAATGGGAAATGTTCAGACTGACCTATTTCTTAATGCTAATTTTCTTTGATCATATTAGTTGCCACTTTTTTCCATCTAAGCTTTTTACATCAAACATTTAATCCAAAGACATTATTTAAACATGCAGGAATGTACCTACTGCTCTGATAGTTACTTTCAACATATGGAATTTAACCAGTACATATTTCCAAGGTATGTGTTTATATTTACATTAATATGCTGAACAATATTTGCCAGTTTTACTTTGGCTATAAAGGTGCCATTACAAGATTTGGAGGCATACTCTTTAACATTAAATGGAAATAAAGAAACATTAGTGTAACATTTAGTCTGAAAAATCAACCATACACAAGTCAGGAGATTCAAAATATGAAAGCATGCAGTGCTAACTCAATTTAAATTGCTCATTGTGTAATTTTATGTCATGCATTATTCAGATTCATACTTAATGGTGAAAACAGCAGTGTAAAATACAATTGTTCGAATACGCTATGTAGACAGAGTAATGTTGCTTCACAATCTAGATAAGAACTAAAAAGGCAGTGCTCAAATTCACAAGGTTAAACTCAGATTAGGGAATGGAGTTCAGAATCACTGTAGGAATTAGAGTTTATGACACTGAGATATCTGGATTTTTCCTAGATTTCTGCCCAAGCTGTCAAATAGCTTATATTTATAAAGCTCTTATGCAAAATTTCAAAAAAAATAAAGTGTGTTTTTTTAGATAATCTGAGTTTTCTCAAATATCTTTTAATCTAACATGCAAAGTGAAATGTAGCCTTTAACTACCTAGAAAACATGGTAATACCACCACCTTTTATGCCCCAGAAGTAATTACCCAAGGATATTATCTTGTCATGGGAATAAGTTGATTTCAGTAAAGCCAAACATTCTTTGAACATTACCATGTCAAAAATCGAATCAAAATTATCTCTGCTTAAAAATACCGAATGTCTAAAATTCACTTAACAGAAGTAGGGTTTCAATTGCCCATATATAGGCAATTAATACCAATTTAGATGCCCTGGGATATTTTTGTTCCTTCTCAGCTGATTCTTTGCAGCAGCATGAGTTTTTCATAGGTCCCAGGTCATATCTGTTAGCCCTTTGGCATGTCTCTGATACCGTGGAGCATCTGAAGGGATTTCTGCACTAACACAGGATGAATCTTCTCTGGATGTTAAACTTAGAACAAATTCCTATAACTAGCCTTAGTTCCTTCAGACATATATTTTTAAGTTAAGTCTTAGGATGAGATTCATATCACCTATTTTAGAAGTTATGTGATGTGAATCTTAGGCCTTCAATTTCTCAGCCAGAGAAGAAGACAAGATGATTGAAAGAAACTTGAAGATTTCCATACCACATTCTTTCTCACACAGCAGCATGCATACAAAAAGCATTGTTAGTTTCCTAAACACTTGTGGGTCTGTGTACTTGATAAAGCCAATGTAACCTTAGCCACTCTTCAGGCTTATTTAAGGCTTAATACTCTGTTTGTGCTTTCCTTTTACATCCTTTTTCCCTCTACATAATCATTAACAGAACTCTGGAACTGAAAGGACACTGAAAAAGGCCATGGTAGAGGTAAATTCTGTGCCCTCACAAATGGATTCAACCTGATTAATTCCAGGGAAATTGCTTCACTGATTTGAACTGCTTTTCTGGAATGATATTGGTGTGTATCAGACCAGTATGTAATCCAATATTTATTGTTTGTGCACATATTGCAGCAAATAACATAGTGATGTTACGGCTCTGTATGAAGGTACCATAGAATGTTAAGTCACTTATTAGTCCTGTAGCTTCATGATCTGCAGAATATTTAGATAACAGCAAACAATTTTTTTGAAATCAAAGTGCTAGTGCCTGCTTTTATGGTTGTCATCTACCCTTCTCATTCAAGGAAACATAATTTTCTCCTGTAAGGCAGCAGACTTTCTGCCTCAGGCTGAGCGTGAATCAACAACAAGTGTTATAGCACATACTATAATTTTATAAACTATCAAGTTGTGGAAAATTGAGTTTAAGCTATAATCTGTGATGAAGTTACTATTCCTCCAAGGAAAGACTCAGTAATGCGCAACTTCAGGAGCCTTTGGGTGATTTTGATATTCCTGGACATCTGAAAAAATAGAGGAGTCCAAGAAACTTCTGCTGGAGAAATGAACTAAATAAATATAATTTTCTCCCACAAAAACAGTTTAGCTAAATGGGCTTAGGAAAGCCTGGAAAGACACTCACCATTCTAACTTATAAGAGTCAGGTTTAAATGTATCCCTGAAACAATTTAATAAAATAAATTGCTCAGCTATGTTGGAAATATATTAATGTACTTTACAGAGTTGTTTCTGCATTCATTGTAGTTTATAATAATATTTTAGCACAAGGGGAAACTTTGGACACATCTCTGTCACTAGCAGTTTGGTTAGAGAAAAAGAAAAGTTATTTAATAATAACTCCTCTAGCCTAAAGAGTGGAATATCATAACTTCATTAAGACAATAAGATTTATGTGTATTTATCAAAGACTGCACCTGTATTATAGGAATCTACTGATTACTCTTTTCTCACTGTCAGACTTGGTATACCCTGGCATTATGATCTGTTATTTTATACTCTTTTCATGAAAATCAAATGCAAATATTGTATAGTAAGTATATCTGCCTGAAACACTTTAGCAATATTTCAATTTTGATTGAAATGAGTCAGTGTTGAAACACTTTACAGCTGAAAAACCATTTCACTAAAACACTATTAATAGTTAATGCTGAAACACTTCACAGAGGCTCTTCAAGTTTTCTTAAAATCTCCCCAGAAGGATTTGATCCTGGGCTCTCTTTTTTTTCACATGTTCCATACCTGATCATGAGAGTACTGATCTGAGGTACATCTATGTTTAAAGCTCTTAACTGTTGAATTAGGGGAATCTAACCCCAGAATGCCCTGAAGCATAGCAACAACCTCAACCAAGATGTGCCAAAGCCCAAGCTGGTGCCTCCACTGATAAAAAATATACTCCTGTAATTAGAGAAGCTGTGATCTAAAAGCTTTCTCCTATGAAGAGATGTTAATTTATTTTTGAAGTTACCCATTTCAGCATGATTCCTTTTTTAGAAAGGGGAAGAAAAGAAAAGCTCAAACCAAGGGCCCAGCAACAGCAAAAAATATTTTTATTTTCATTCCTATGCGAAATCACATTCTGATACCTTGATGACTGATGGGGAAGTCAGTACTTGTCCTCTGGCCACCTGTAAAAAAAGTCACAACAAGTTAATAAAATAAATTAAGAACATAAGCATTGCTTTGGCTTCAAGTCATATTAGTTAACTTTAGTTCTCAAAGACAAGATATTATGTTCAGTGAAATCTATAGAATTATGTGGTTTTTAGGTCAATGGACATTTCTTGCTCTCCGAAGCAGCGCTGTAGGATCTTTCTTCAACTCTGTGGTGGATCTGATACTTCCAGCCTGCGGCTGATACCGCTGCTATTGTTCACCGTATTTTGGTGATCTGTATTACCTGAATTCTGTGGAGTAGCAATGTCAAAAGCATGCTAGAAATTCTCAGAGAGATGGTCGCCTTCACAGCTCTTTACAGATTCCTTCTGCCCCTCTGATGAGTGGCCCCACACCCCAAAATATGTGTAAGTATTACCCCAGTTCAAAAGTTTTAGGTTTCAGAGATAAAGTGATATGTCCTGCAGTTGTTGCCATAGGAAGCTAGTCTTTCTATCTGCTCCAAGATCTCAGAACAAGCCAAGTAATATCAATAAAAAAACTGGATCATCGGTTAATTGTCTTTGGCTATTAGTTGTTAATTTTGAGGAGTGCATAATGAAAACTGATTTCCAGTTCTGAAAAGTATCCATTACCATTTTTACTGTGTTTCACTAGCTCTAATAGTGGCTAATAATGTGTATCTTCTGATTTTTGCTGACCATCACGTAACATGTTCCCCATCATTTGAGCAGGCTGCAATTCAAGGTCCTCTTTGAGGTGTGAAGTTGAATGGAAAAAAATGGATCTTCTGAATACAAGAAAAAGAGTAATTAATACCCAAATAGGATTAAAAAGCTGCATAAAGGAAGAAACACTTTATTTTAAGTGACTCATTTAATGAATTTGTCTAGTTTTCATGACAATAGCATTGATCATAAAGGATTAATTTGGTATTAATTCAGATGTCATATGTACTTCTGTCGGAACTCCTCTGTAATTCAGTATTAGCTAAATGTAACATTAAAAGAAAGTGTTATTCATAAAAAAGGTTGGGATAGTGAATTTGAGTTTACTTTATATTCTTCTTTTGCCATTATAGAATATTTATAGCTGAAAAGAAAATGAAAGGTTTAAAGCTGTTAAGGAGTCATAAAATGTATCCATTTGCAAATTTAACATTCCTTAAATTGGTCAGATTTTGCCCTTTCATAATCTAAATCTTGGTGAATTAGCTAAAATAAGTTGTATTTAGAACAATCAAAGCAGTCAAAGAAGTGCATTAAGTTGCTGCAATACATGATCAGCACTGAATTTTGCACCACAACTGTGCTCTTTAGCCAGCTTCTTTTCTGCTATAATAGGCATATGCTTTTGTCTCCTTTCTCTAAAAGCATTAAGAAAAATTATACATTTACTAAGAGTAGATGCTTGGAATTGTCAATACCATACTACACAGTTGAGTCAAATTCCCATTATATATGGATTACAATAACAATAATCTTTTCAGGCAATCAGGGCCAAAACCTGGAGTGATGTAACTCAGCACCTTTCCAGTGCCTTCAGTGGAACTGTACTAATTTGTAAATCACTTCTCTAGTTTTAGTTGTTTGAAGTGTTTGAAGTGTTAAAACTCATGTTCATTGAACACTACCTTGACTCTACCTCATACCCTATTAGCATAGATAAAGGGGATATATTCAATCCTACAAGAATTTGGGATATATCTGCTAAAATCAATGTTGGAATAATTCTTAAAAATATGTTTTCTTTTTCGTTGCAAGAAGGATGACCTTGTATGAAATAAGACTGGTTATTAGGATGTTTGAAACAGACTAAGGTTTGTTTTCTGTTTATTGCTTGAAGGTTTTATCATACACTTTTCATTTAAGAGTCACTGGACAGTGTATGTAAGTAACAGGTATTGGATACTGAGCCCAGAAGCAAGGGCTGTGTGATCTCAGGGAAACTTACGTGAGCTCAGTTCTCTAAATCCCACTATCCTGTAGCCAGGCACAAATCTGTTCAGGAATACTCTTACACCTACTGCTTTCTGATAGTTAGTTTTAGTTCACTGTCCACTGGTTAAAGCACTGCTTTAAGGGGTTGACTATGCAGGTAATAGAAAGAGTATTTCAATAATATAATAATAAGTATTTGAATAATATAATACAGAGTGCACTGTATTATAAGCACCTGAATCACCCTTCAAGGACATCTCTCTGCCAAGTGTGCAAGTCTGATTCAACAAATTTTTGCAAGAGGGAAGGATTTTTTTATACCAGTCCTGTAGGGTTCTATGTAGGCCAAAAGGCAAGGAGAAGGAATCAGGCTAAAAGAAGAAATTTGGGATTTGTACACATTTATATTTAATGCTTTGCTAGTTCATGTGGTCATCTTTTGCAGAAGAGTTATTTTACCACATGCTTTCCACATTTGCAAAAAAATGACCCAGGCAACAACATGCAAATATGTATGTCAGTCACTGTGTGTTTATTTAGATGGTACTTACTACAGTGATTTCACTCCGCTATTTTCCTATGGGTTTCCAAAGGCTCAGACATGTTATCTCCTAACAAAAATCTGTGTGAATAATGGCACCCTGCAAAACAAGTACCCAAAAGAACAGTTCCTAGATAAAGAAGCTGCCATGTAAGTGTCACAGTGCCAAACACAAGGAACTGTACCTGCAGGAAGATGGGTGGCTGCATGGGAATACTTGTGTGGTACTCTGCCTCTCAAAAAGTTTCCTCTGTGGGTTTCACATTTGATAAATAGATCATAAAAATGTAAACTTCATATGAGATTTAAGTGTTTAGTTTAAAATAATTATTTGAAGCACCCTATTTATCCTCGGTTCCTTTTATAATCTGTAATTAAGAGACAGAAGTTAGCTGAGTTTATTTACTTTGATAGAGGCTGCGGCTCAGAATACCCAGTTTCAAATTATTCAAATATTAGGTATAAGGAAAACTTTCCACTGAGCTTGCATTGGGATGAACTGCCTCTGTGAGGTGCCTTTCTCTTCCCTTTGGCAACTGATGGAGCCTAAGCCTCTTGATGAAATGTTGATCTTGGGTCAGATGAATTATGACTTCGTATGTAAATACTTCACACGTTAATATAAACTGAAATTTTTCTGGCAACAATAACTACTTTTTTAATTTTAAGGTGAATAATTCTGAACTAGTGAAGAGTACTTTTATGTAGTAAATGCATATTATTGAAAGAAAAAACATTCTCCAGATATCCAATGACAGAAGATAAAAAAGGTTCTGAGCACCTATTCAAATTTTAAACTATATTGCTTAAATTTGTCATTTAACATTAACATTCTGAAAGTTAGCTGTCTGGTCCATGCTGTCACCTTTCGTCTAGTCCTCTTCTAATGAGGTGAGGCAAGCATCTCCAGGGGGTGATTCATCCCACCTATCCAGGTTCCTGTACTAGCAAGGATGATTCATTACTACAGTTTCTTCAGCCTGCAGCCTCATTATGGCAAAAGCACTCCAGAAACCCATTACGAAGACAGACACTGTCCCAAAGAACTTGCCCTGTCTACACATTATCTAGACTATTCTGCATCCAAAAGGGAGAGAAATTCCAATACTTATAAGATTCATATACTGAAAAATAAAAACTCTTTAAAATCAGGTATAATTTTGAGTAAGGAATCTATCCAAGAAAAACTGAAATACATTTACAGAAAACCAATATCCAGAAAAGGAGGAGCAATTATAGAAGATATTAATTTACAAATTCTTTCCACAGCATTCTTTGGGGGCTTCTGAGTATTTCTGCTAATTTCTCCCAAAGGAAGAGCTTTTCCCAGTGTTCAAGTCCTAACAGATGGAATAAAAAATTTAAACGTGTATTCATATGAAAAAAATACTAGTACTGTTCCACATATTTGTGCAGGAAAGACACAAATGTATTAAATGATTTACAAAAGCAATTTCATCTTTTGTACTGTTGTTTTGCATGTTTTGCAAGACTGCAATGATATTTGAGTGTATTAAACATTCCTTTTTTTATACAGACTTTGATTGCAAACAGCTACTAAACTTTTAGAAATACTTGTAAGTGTTTGCATCCACAAGCTGAAATTTCTCAAGAAAAGATCATCGTAAAACATTTTGGATAAATCCTAACTGAGTAATTAGGTCCTTAAATTCCATAACCTACCCTACAATCTGCCTCATGAAGCTGAATACATGGACTGGATTTCAAGGAGATTGAACTGCAGACCTATGGTTTGTCTTTATTATACCTAAAACACACAACTTCTTATTGTATTTCTCCTTGGGTGAACAGCTGTTCAATACTATCTAGGTTATGAAATTGTAAATATCATTTAGCATGACCATTTAAAATACTACTGCAAATTATATCTCTTGCAATAGCATGCTAAGTCTCTTAAAATGATTAAAACTATGAAATCTATTTAGAAATGGCAAGCAAAATATGATGAAATTAAAATATCCCTTTTGGTTACAACAGCTGCACATCACACACAGTTGAACGCTTGCTGCAAAACTACCTTAAAAGAGCCTGATATATTTATATTTGGTAAGAAAGAGCTCAGAGCTCCATTGGTCAAAAGCCCTCCAGGGAAGGAAATGTTTTCCTATACTTGATTTCACTTTTTTTCAGCTGCCTTAACCATTTTCTTTAGATCTTAAATATTAATCAGATGATACAGTATTCAAAAGCCTGCCTGCATGTCTTGGGGCATCTCTATCATATAAGTAGAGCAACTCTGAATACATATTCTAGAATACATTGAAGGATCCTTAAAAATGAGATAAGCCTCCTTTTCTGGCAATGTACCTATAAGTGTGATTAATATTAATACATTTTAAGAATGCATATTGAATATGTTATATATTCCCTGAAGCAAAACCATGCATTCAATGCTGTTGGAATAGCCATGTATCTCACAAACAAATGTTCTGGCTACGGCAAGAGAGGCCATCTGCATGCTTTTGTAACCAGTGCTGAAGAACTAATTCAGTGAGCAAATAATACACTCAGATCATTTCGGTTCTTTTCCAAAATCACAGGCTGTCCATGATTAACTTGAATATTTATTCAGGTTTATTATTTAGCAAATTTTGTATTCAGACTGTACTCATTGTCTGATATCTGAATCATGTTCATTGTTTGTCTTTGGGTAGTGACAACTGTAGGGTATTGTTTCAGCATCCTACTTGGTTCATCTAAACAAAAAATAACCTAAGAGGAAACTTGAGAAGATAGCTGAATCTTTAACTATTTTGGAGAGGGATGGTGAAAATAAGTAAATAGACTGGAGGAAATGAAATAGCAAGAGGGAGGAACTGAAAGGGCAATAAATGATTTCTTTCACTTGTACAGAACTCTTGAACAAATATCTTTCTAGGAAGAAACGCCTAAAACTTAATTCACGTCATATATACTTTAATATTCTTTTTTTTTTTTTACCCCAAAGTGACAGAAAGAAATATCATGTGTTTACCAATTTCCACAATGTTTGAAAACAGAGACTGCAATCAGATTTCTGCCTGGTTTAATAGCTCTTTTGTTAGGATGGAAACACAGGGAGGGGGGAAATCTATTGCTTGGATCTTTCAGGCAGTGGCCTATCTTATAATAAATAAATAATAAAAAAAGTCCATTGTTGAAATTGTTACAAGAAAATACAGGAAGCACACAATAAAGGAAAAAGGGACTTGCTGAATATTTGAAAGGTGTTTGAATATTGTCTTGCAGCTCAGAAAATGAAACAGTGAATGTCAATCATGTGCAAACAGAAGACAATACAGCATACGTGTATATAGGCCCACAGCCTCAGTTTGTATAAACTTAGCAAAACTCCACCACTGTCAATGAAGTTTATTCAATTTATACTGGATAGTAATCTTCACTGAAATACTTTATAAATACATTTCATTAACAAAACCAGAAACAAAGAAAGTCAGAACTTTTTCTTACAGAGGCTTTTGTAGAGGATTGCAGCATGGCTGGAGAATGCTCAACCCAGATAGGGGAAATAAGCACTTGTAGACTCCAGTCAATAGCTTACCATTGGTTTGCACTACCCGAAGATGTAGATTGGTGCGTTTAATTTCTGTTGCACTTCAAAGTCTCTGTATGTACTAGGAAAAAGACTGTTTTTTCTAAACCCTTTGCCTTGAAGTCATTAAATGACAAGGCAGTGAAAAACTACTGGTTAACAAATGCATTAAAGGAAGTTTGGGTAGAGGTAGGTATTTTCATGATTTCATTATACACTCAACTACTGCTCCACAAATAAGGGTTTATTTATAAGGGTCTGTATTGTGCAACATCAACTTGAACTGAAGCATTAAATATGTAGTCACCCTTAAGCTTATGGAACTGTCTCCTTAAGACTTGTATGAAATGCAACATTAGAATTTGATTTTGTCAGGAAAGCTATTCCTCAGGAAGAATCTGCTTGCTAAAATCACCTAAAAACATTAGGTTTGGCATTTTCTTGTGCGATTACCAAGTGATTTTTTTTGGGAAAAGATATTACTATTTCACATTTTGCTTTTTGTATGACTACAGGAAGGATGACTTTGATATAATGGAGTAGCCGTCAAACAAATGGCCTGTTATTTCATTTTCAAATAGTATTGTTCCTTCCAAAAAGGGAGGAATCAAATTTCATTTCAAATTACATTACCAACTTTATTAGGGCAGAGATGATTACTCACCTGTGCAAAGCTGAAGGTTTACAACAGATGAAACAGCCCTAGATACAGGATTTTGAAGATTTATAGATGTAGTCCCGTGGCCTGGGAGCTCTTTTCCTTTGAGATTGTAAAGAGTCTTAAGGGATGAGAAAATCAGATCAGAGGATTTGAAGATGAAACCCAAAATCAGAAATGTTTCAAATTAAATCTGAAAGCCTTCTGTTGATTTCTTTGATTTGTGTGAAGTCAAGAGAGGACATCTTTACAGTGAAGGGGAAAAAAAAGATCAAAAAGGCCAGACACACAGCAACAACAAAGCTGAAAGTAATACTGCATTTTCAAAGGGGTACAGTAGTTCTATGCATAGATGAGTTTAGTGGGAATTTCAATGTCATCTACTTGCAGACAAGACACAGAGTTGTGTTGATTTTACAGACACTAACCCGGAAGTAGTCTTCAGCTTCCGTTTCCTGCACCCCAGGTTCATGCTTTTGTTGCAACCAACTTCCTTATTGGGCAAGGGCAGCAACATCCCTTTCCTACCAGTTCCTTTCCCACTGGTCTCTTTTCCTTTCTCTGGAAAGAAAGTAGAGCATGGAGAGCAAAGTGGAGTAATGCTGCTTCCCAGGAACTCTCTGGGAAGCCTTGAAGGTTTGAGAGGGATCAGATGTGGGTGAAACACTGATAAGGACAGGAGTTGTCTCCTGGAAACTCTAGTTTGTGCTACCCAAATACCTGAGAGCTTCCCTCCACAGAAGTATGCAGCATTTTTGCTGTCAAACCACTCTGCCTGGTCTACTTCTTCCTTTACAACACCAGAGACAGCAAAGCTAGCTCCTTTGCATATACAGGAAGTACTTTTCTGATGGTTTGTTTCTACCAGTCTTCATCAGCCTGCAAAGGATGTGTTAAAACATAAGAGTTGCATGAGATGGGAGAATACATTCCCCGGTTCTTCAGTACCAGACATTACACTGACTCCCATTCATCTGTTTTACCCTCATGAAACACAAACTCCATTGTCAACAGAAATGTAACTGTATGAAATGAGATGTTACCACTTTGTGAATAAGTATTCCTGTCATCCTCCTACTTGTTTGATGCAAACACCTGTGCTATCTTTTATGTTTAATCTTAGTTATTCTTTATAAAGCACAATTTGCTTCAGTTATATTACAATCAAGTGTTTGCAGATGTTATCAGATGGAGGAATACTTCAACAGGCAGCAGACTGGATAAATTGTGCATTATGACGGCAACTATGTAAATAAATAAAAAAAATAAAATAGTGACTTATCTTGTAGTGCCTTAATTGAAACCAGAATCGCAAATAATTACATATATCTCAGTGAATGTAAGTTAGAACTATCAAAAACTAGCAACATATATACCTAGATAGTTCACAAAATCTTCCTAACAAATTCACTTTTAATCCATACCTTTTTTTGTTTACACTCTCTGAACAGTTATATGACCAATTTCTCACCTGAAGATTGCATAATAGGTATTATTTATACAAATCTCTGCCCATATACACAACAAATATCAACAATTATACCTTATCCTTAATTAATTTTTCTGCCTTTTAGAAGATTCAAACACACAGTCAAGGAAAAGAAGCACACTGACTTGTGTGAAGAAAGTATATAAGAAATACTTGGAAAAACTTCAAAATTCATTATGTTAAAGTAAGGAATGTACTTTAAAATAGGAAATTCAGAATTGGTACACATTTAGAAGGCGGATTATGTATGAATATGAAAAAAAATAAGGTGGCAGTTTACATTGGATTTTGATCACTGATTTTTTCTACTAAATTCAATTAAAAGTATTACTCATTTCTTACAGAATGGATTTAAAATAATATGATATATTATAAAATAGTTTTTTTAAAATCAAGAACTGTAAGTCTTTATATGAGATGTTCACCAAATATTTTGAGAGGCGGAAGCAAAATTTGTATCGAGGACTATGATTTTGCAACAGAAATTAACACCAAAGGAAAAAATATCTGTAGATAAAATTAATGTGGAATAATAATATGTTAACGAGAGCAAAACAAGAGACATGCACAAACTCTGTCAAAGCCATGTTGCTTAGAAAGTGGATTTAATTCTCCCCGGTTTGTAATATATAATACAGAATTGAGCAGCAGCTGAATTACTGTGTATCTCTACGTCTGCATTATGTATATTATCTAATTTATCAGTTATCTTTGTGGCTGGGGCTGGGAGAACTATCTGTAGCAAACAGTTGGTTCACTGGCTTTAATTTTTTTTCACTGTTAATGATTTTTTAGTAAGTTGATCAACAATTTGCACTTAGTTCAAAAGCATCCAAAAATACTGAATGCAAATGTTTCTCAGGCTGGAAGTGCATGAGAATTTTTCATTTTCTTTTATATGCCTGTATTCTTTGAATGTCTAAGTCTTACAGAATATACTGACATTCCCTGATAAAATTCAACTATCTATTAAAACTGCCTGACAAGAAAAAGAGAACGGAAGGCACAAAGGGTCATGGACAAGTGCAGAAAAAAGTGAGAAACAAGATCATGATTATTACCTGGAACCAAATGTTAACCACTTTTTTGATAATTGCCGTCTTTAAAGTGTTCTCCAAAATCATGAAATGAAATTGTTTGAAACTTTGAAAGTTCCCTTTGGAGGTCTGGCATTTCTTTTTCAACAAGTTCTAATGTAAATGCTACATACATTTAAGATTCTTAATGATTCACATGACTTATGATGGACAAATACAGTAACCCACATTCATTCCTTCCCCCATGTAACATATTGTTGACTACAGATCTGCTGACATGGTGTCACGTTAAGAGTGTGAGTCTAGCCACGTTCGACGAGCTGTCACAGCCAAAATACTGGTCGCACTCAAAAGAACTATCATGACTGGACCAACGCACACCACAATTTATTGGAGCAACAGATACCCAGATTCTTTGGATTGCCAGTGATAGTGATTGTCTGCAAAAGTATATACAAATATAACAAATATTAATAGCAGGGCTGATTATAAATACTCTAAAATGACTCTATATAGAGATTTCTAAATGTTTCCTGGGGAGGCACTAGGTATAACCACGTGTTCAAATCTCACCCAAAGGCGTCCCAATGAGGGGGGAAGAGAGGCTCAGCCCATCGACTGATCCCAGAAGTCAGAGTGGTACGTGATGATGGTATCTTCCCTAACATCCTCTCTCCCTTAAGCTATATTTATATTATTCTTTACCTTTCAGGTGGAGCTTGGGTGGCTCTATTCATACATACCTTTGTTATGATTGGTGTAAATCTTTCTCGCTTTGCTTTTAAAGGTATATACTAGAAAAATTCAACACGCAAGCTCAGTGAGGTGTGGTCGCACCTTGGATGCGGATAACTTTTGGGATGGAGGAGTGTTTTGGTATTATAATGAGGTTATAACGAGCAAAGTTCATCCACAGGGCATGATTTTGCAATTGTATGGTATTGGCCAGGACATGGTTCCATGGTTCCATCTTGTCCCTGGACCTGCAGTGATTTATGGAGGAGTTCGCCATGGAGCCTTCGCTCCACTCCCTCCTCCAATTATGTCTATTAGAACTAGTACACCGAACTCCCCCAGTGTTGCCAATATCTAAGATTGCAGGGGGTGTTGCTTAGGGAACGATCACTGAACCGATATTCAGCATGTCAACCATATTCCACCATGGAAGTTAACTTTTATGAAATGTGGATATAACTTCAGTCTCAATAATTTCAACCTCAGTAATCTTACCCCCCGTAATCATTCCACACATGGCAAAAATGGGTGAAAATGTTTTGCTTGCCAGGATTTCATGGCCAGAGAAGTCAACAAAGTGTTTTGGATTAGTGTCTGTCGGTCTTGGAACCTTCATCCTCTCTCTCTTGCAGCTCACTGTACATGCAGAATACTCTCCAGAGAGCTGAGAAGTCCATTTTGTGCAATACCTCCAATAGGTGGATTAAATCACATTCTATTAATGTGTTTTGTCAGATCTAACTAGTGCAACTGAATGGTTCATTCAGAGTTTTCTGCAGGTAGAATTTGACAGAGGGGAGACTGCTTGTGACAAATCTAGGTAAGAAAATTTCGGTTGTTAGAATGTAGAAAGAAAATAGAAAAAAATGTGGCAACTATATTAGTCATTCACCAACACTCTTATTTAGTGGCATCCATAGAACAGAACAGTGTTTGGTTTATACTTTTACATGTCAGTAGGAAAAAAGGAATGACTCTCTAAGAAGAAAAGATCGCAAAACTATAGTAGATAGATGATCTAGAAATGTCTGTATAACAGACATAAATTTGCTGTTTTGGTAAAGATTTCTTATGAAATTCATGTTTCAGTAAAGGACGTGCATTTGATTTTTTTTTTAAAAAACTATACACACATGCACAAAAACACACTCCTGTGTGGTCAAGTCATACAAAACTATTGATTTGGGAGTCTTTGATTCAAGTACCTGATATGAAACCCTTCCATAGGTTGAGAATTTTATAGGTTGTGATACTCAGTCCTCTATTAATAACAGATACATAAGTGGGGAGTATGGACAAAAAATAAAAGTGTTAGCAATTCTGAAAACTAATACTCAAATCATAACATATGCACTATCTGAAGGCATTAAATATGTCACCATGATAATCAGTGCAGTGTCTTCTCTGAGTGCTAGGGTTTTGGAGACACGTATGCTGAACACTATTTCTATCCTTTTGTAGCTTTACATCACAACTTGATTACAATGGCATGTAATGTACTTCATAGGAATACGTGAATCTAAAGCTGAAACTTGTAGGAGCAGAGTGTGTCTCTTGGGTTCTGTTTGTGCTCTGTAACAGCCTGATGAACTTCTGGTTGCACTGGAGATACCTGTTTGCATTTAAATATATATTTGATGGAAAAAGAAATACACTTTTTCAAGGTGAGAAACAGTTTTATGCATCTTTTGCTCTTAATATTTAGACATGCTCTGCTAAAGATTGTGCACATGCACAGAATACAGAAGTTGGTCTTCTGAATCTCTGACTGTTAAGATGAAGCAGATGAAGTTGGATGGTACCTGTGAAGACAAAGAGAAAGTGATAGATAGACTGCATGACTGGAAGCCTGACACAGAACCAGGTGTTGACTCCAAGATATGGCCAGGTCTATGCCATATTCTCCAAGTAGATGCAGGTGAACTTTACTTGAGCTGAGAACTTGCCATATGTGGGTAAGTTACAAGCTAAGTCACCATCCCTGGAGATATTTAAAAGACGTATTGATGTGGTGCTCAGGGACATGGTTTAGTGGTGGATTTGGCAGTGCTAGTTTAACAGTTGGACTTGATGATCTTAAAGGTCCTTTCCAACCTAAATTATTCTATGATTTTATGGAATCTGTGTGGCTTCAGTAAGCCAGCAGCTGTGCCTGAGACTTGCTGAAAGCCAGGTTACTCCCTCTTGAACTTCAAGGAGTGCTTTAATATACACTGCATTTCCATTTGAAAACCTCTAACTCACTGATAAATGGAGGTATGCATAGACTTAGAACTAGCAAAATTCAAGTCCCAAGCAACAACAATTAATTATCTTGGGTTCATAATGAATCTGTCAGTCCCAGATGATAAAATTAATGTAAATGAAAGTATTTACATAGGCTAAAAATCATCAAGGATTATTAAATACTTAAATATATTACTTTCAATCAAAATCCCCACTTCATGAATCATTAAGGAGTACACTGGAGAAGCAGCACCACAAATATTCTTTGTTCTTAAGCTCTTTACCTCTGTCACTATCTGCTGCTACCCACTTATGAAGGCAAGAATGTGGGCCAGACGAATCTTTCGTGTGAATCACTGATGACATTATTATTTTCTTTGGGCTGTAAGGTCGTACAATGTCCATCAATTCAGGAGTACTTATTGCTTCTTGATATCAGAAGAGGGCCTTTGTTCAGTTGCTTCTGTAGTACAAATTTGGTTTTGGCACATTTACATAGAAAGAGTTATTCCAGATGTAAAATGAAAACACCAATGAAATCAAAAGCAAATTGGAATGCCATTTGACAAACGAAGACCAAATATCAGACACAGAGAACAGAGCAAAGCATAAGCATTACATGAGGAAAATACCCATAAAAATCTTTCACAGAAGAAGAAGCCATTAGGAAACAAAAGTATCACTAGCAAATCGACTGTTGATGAGTCTTTCCCACCATCAATAAATGCAATGAGCAACAACGACTGTAGCCATAATCTGCAGCAATTCATTATCTGACTCCTTCCTTGTTTAACTTAAGAGTGTACTATCCCTACTATTGGCTTCCTTTTCCATCTCTCACTTATCCAGTTTTAAACTATACTGCATTTACCTTTCACTGCAGATTTATCAAATTTTCTTCACAGTCTCCTGTGAGGCCCTATCAAAGCTGCTCCAGTAACTTAAATATGTATTGAAAATGCACAATTTAAAGGGCACCTAACTATAGCTGCCATATTTTTTTTCTGATACTCAAAAAATGTCTAAAAAAGCTTTGAGGAATTTATCCTGCTTCTTTGCAAATTATGTGTATTTGGCTTTAAAAGAAGAAGGATTACTTCATTTATCTTGAGGCTCTGGAAAATGATATACAACATTGTCTTTATCTACTTCTTGTTCATTTTCCTTTCCACACATTTTCTTCAGGTATTTGGGAATTTTCTTTTTCTGTTAGTTGCTTGATAGGAATTACATTTCTTCATGTAATCATCTGCCTGCCTACAGTTAGTGTCCTCTCCTCCTAAAGCTACTCCCTTCATTGTGACTTTGCCTTTTCTCTGAAAGCCAGCTGCCCAGACATGTCCAAACACAGCACTATAATGCTGAAGAAGTTGTGACTCTAGGCAACATGAAATCAGTGCAGCAAGAGATTGTGGTTTGGTTTTTCACACTTACTACAGTCTGTCATATTGTATTCAGTGAAATTTATTTTCATGGATTTTTTTCCCCACTCAGAGTGCCAGGACAGATAATAGATCAATATAAATATACATTGAATCTGGCATGGTAAATGTCTGAAAGTCTATGCTGTACCCATCAAGCCATTTTCATGAGAAGTTTTTGACATGTTTTTATTCTGTAGTATGAGGTTAATCACAAGATGTGTTGATTGATGCCTTATGGCAACAAATCTCCTCTAGGAAGCTTCTTAGAGTATAATGTGGAGTTTCAGAGATGCATGAAATAGTAGGATAATGAGGCAGAAGGAGCTAATTTTTAGCTGGAATTGCTTCCAGCTAAGCATGCATTCTTTATACCTATAAGCTTAAAAAAAAAAGTAATTTAAAAAAAAAGCCAGAGAAAAATATAATGTTAAAGTATCATGAAAATATCAATGCATTTAAAAAAAAAATAAATTACTGTTCTAGTGTCTTGACCACAAGCCATATAATAAGAAGAAAGAATCCAAACAAATCAAATAGGCTGAACCTACTCCCTGGACCACAGTCCTGAGAAACACAGACTATATAATTACAAAAGGCAGGATTGTTTTCTGACATTCTCCAAGAAATCCAACAATACTGTTTTCAGATTTTTCTTTCCACTCTCTTGCATGTAGGGATGTTTATTAAGGCCTTCTTTTCTGAATCTGATGCTGAGTTACTCTGTGTGATATTCCCCACCAGACTCAGGCAGTCTCTGAAATTTATACATTCTCCTCACAATGGTGAAGAGAATTTTCTTAATGAAAGCCTTTGTTAATAGTAGGAGTTAGTAACATTGGTGCATTATAGTTTTCCTAAGATTAATTTATAAGCACATATAAATTACGAAGATGAGTTCTCTCTCATAGCATTGGATAACTACAACACAGACAGGCAAAGAGAAGCTGGATGAAGAGTGCTAATTTTAGCTATTGACATGTACTGGTTTTAAAACATAAACCAGGAATGAAAATGAGGGATGGAAAATAAATCAGGTCAGTAGTGGAAAAAATTAATTACAGCTAAAAGAAAACTGAGGCTTATGAATGCTAAGTCTTCTTGCCATGAATGGGAAGAGTGCTAAATTTTAGCACTGAAAATGCACACATGCCATTTTTCCTCCTGGCAACTTTTCTATTCATTGATCTAGTGTTACCTGCTGGAAATGTTATTCTAGCTTGTTTTTGCTTTACTATTCTGTACTTGGTTCTACATACAGGATTATGCTATCTTACAAACAGAGATCATACAGTGCGCACAAAGGTTTCTAAATATAACTGTCGTGCTCTTTGGAGTTTAGAGATTTTAAAATCTCTTAAAACATTGAATTTCATACCTAAGGGAAGTTCAAATGTTTCCTCATGTTCCCTGTCTAACAATGACTTCATGTATAACCTTAAACTGGAGCAGCCCATATATAATATGTGTTTTATCAATTTGCAGACATATTGTGCAGTGGTTTTGCATGTTGTGCTTCAGAAGTTGTTCCTTTACTGTTTCCTGATTTTAGACTCTCGGTGGAATTCGTCTTTGTCACGATCAGATTTCTCTCATGTACCATTAAACTGTGTCAGGGCAAATATACAGCAAATTAAGTATTATATCTTTTTAAGCTTCTTTCTAAGAAGGAAACCACAGTGATTCCTGTCCTTGATGGGCACCCTCAGTGGATGACAGGTAGCACAGTCCTAATTCCCTTTATTTAGTCTTTTCATGGCCTATTAGTCTGCATTTCCTTGGTACAATGAAACAGCTTTAAGATGAAGGACAGAGAGTGACCCATTTCCACCTTCTTCCTGCCCCTTTATGTACTTTCCTCCAGCTTTGCTTTTAAAGGAAACTATTGACAGTTAGGAATAACAGAACCACATATTCAGAGAGTAGTTGATGAGGGAAGGCCCTTCTGGGGGTCATGTAGTCCAAGTGCCCTGCTCAAATAGGGTCAGCAGGTTGCTCAGGGACCTGTCTAGCTGGGTTTTATCTCCAAGGATAAAGACTCCACAAGTGCTCTGGGCAGCCTGTTCCCAGGGAAGGACCTCCTTCCTCGACCTGCTGGCAATGCTTCTCTTAATGTAGCCCTGGAGGCTGTTGGCTTTCTTTCATAGAGGGGCAAATTGCTGGCTTATGTTCAACTTGGTGTACACCAGGACCCCCAGGGCCTTTTCTGCAAAGCTGTTTTCCAGACAATCTGCCTCCAACCCATACTGATGTATGGGGTTATTCCTTCCCAGGTGCAGAACCTTGCACTTCCACTTGTTGAACTTCATGAGGTTCCTGTCAGCCCATTTCTTTAACCTGTTGAGATCCCTGTGAATAGCAGCACAACCAAAACAGTACTGGCTGCAGTATCAACCCCTGGTGTACAGCAGTTATCCTTTTTTACTGTGAGGGTGACCAAACACTGGAGTGAGTTGACCAGAGAGGTTGTGGAGTCTCCATCTGGAGATATTTAAAAAATATCTGGAGATATTTAAAAGCCACCTGGATATCTGGTATACCAGACACTCCTCCCTCTTTTATATAATCTGGAACATGCTGGGAGTGTCCTCTGTCTCATTATCCAGGTCATTAATGAAGATGTTAAATAGTATTGGCCCTAGTAAAGACCCCAGTAGAGACCACCAGTATTCATTGGTTGATGACAGCCTTCTGAGCCCAGCAGTTGAGCTGCATTTTAGACTACCTCACTGTCCATTTATCTATCCTGTACTTTGTCAGTTTGTCTATGAGGATGCTATGGCAGAAAGTGTCAAGGGCCTTAGTCAAGACAAACAGCATTCATTGCACTCACCTCATTCACCAAGCTATTCAGCTTATCATAAATGTCTATTAATCAGGTTGGTAAAGCATGATTTATCCTTTGCTGACTACTCCCGATCACCTTCTTGTCTTTCATGTGTTTGAAAATGGTTTCTGGGGTTATTTGCTCCACCACCTTCCCTGTGACCAAGGTGATGCTGAACAGCTTGTAGTTTCTTGAATTTCCCTCTTGATCTTCTTGATGATAGGAGTGATATTTTCTTGCCTCCAGTCCTCAGGAACCTCCCCCATTCACCAAGACCTTTCAAAGATAATTGACTGTTGCCTTGCAATGAAATCTGCCAGCTTCCTCAGCATTCATGGGTGCTTCCCACCAGAAAAGTGACGGAAGGTTTGAACCCGCTGGAGATACCTCTGAGCTACTTCTTCCTTAATGAATCATACAACCATGAGACTAAATAGATGTAACCTCTTCCAGCTACATTTTTTTTAAAATCAAAAGCTATGTGAAGCCTGGATATACTTATTGGTTTCAGGGCATGGCAACACCTAAATTTTGTATCCAAACCTGTAGTAGTAATACTACTAAAATAGTCAAATTAGTTCCAGATAGTACAAAGATAATGAAGATACAGGCTTATTAGTTTACTGAAGTACTGCATGAGTTTATGTAAACTACTTTTGGATGTGAAGTGCTAAGTTTGCATGATACCACACCATGTGTTTTTACCATTTCCAGTTGTGTAGAGACTCTGCTGTTCCCCACTGCTTGGTGAGCACCTCAGTTTAAACAAAATATAATTTCTTGCAACATATAGGAACAGAAATTCAAAATCCTGATGTTTTTAGACTCCTAATGTTAGTGTTTAAGACTCTTTAAGCACATGGCTGAAATGGCAGGGATTTTACAGCTAACGGTTATGAACAGCAAACCTGTGGGGAATGTTACAATTTAACTTTCAGACCTACACAAAAAAATAGGAAACTGAGTCAAGGGACACTAAATTGTAGCTTTAGTAGATGAACAACTGTTACTGTATAACCTATATACCTATACGCTCAATCACACACATCTATAATCTGCACAGCTGTCCAACCACATAAAATTTTCACTTTTGATTCCTACATGGCTTTTCTGTCTTATGTACACCAGAAAGACATTTAAGTCCACAATTTTTAGTCACAAAAGATCTTCACTAGATGAAGCTTGACTTACCTGAAAGCATTTATGAGGATTTTGTATGCTTTTGTAGGTTATGTTATTTTCTATATTCTTTTTTCCATTTTCTTCGTGCAAAAAGTCATGACTCATGGAAAGTATCACAAATCTTTTCTGTTCTTGCTTCACATTTCCTTTACTATACTAATAAGCTTATCTCAGACAGCAAAACCTTTTAATTCTCTTGTATGTTATTTTTAAATGGAATTAAGCAACTGAGACTTCAGAGTCCTACAGTTTTTACACAGACTAACTACTTACCTAGTCTGTGATCGGAAAACTGTCGCTCATAAGTTACAGAACTCTTTAGTGTGCAGTCAGCTGCTTTTATTATAACAATATCTTGTGATCAGTAAATCAACACAATGAAGGACTTTTTAATAACTTTTTTTCTTGTGTGCATTAAAATTATTTGATCCAATTAATCTTCAACATTGTTTTTGTCCTCATGGTAAATATTTGCCTTACTTTCTCAAGCTGAGGAGAATGTTTGTTCCCATCCCTATTTTCAACATACTAAAAATCCATATTTCAACCCTAAGGAGAAAAAATTTACCTTCTAAAGAACTTTGATCTAAAATATCCTAATAAGTATTTGGCTTTAGAGTAGAGATTCTAAAATCAGAATCTCCAATGCTGATATTTCTAAGCATACTCCTTCCATTATTTATTTTAAATATTATCTTTAAATATTTTCCTATAATATTTTTTAAAGATTTCACCAGTAATCGTTGAAGTGTTCTTTTTCTAAAACAAATAAAAATGAAAAAAATAGAATTACCTTAGAAACTGGAACGAATCTCAAGTGAAGTACAAAATTTTTATATTACATTATTGCATGGATTTATAAATAGAAATGTGTTCTGGACAATGCATCCTTAGGTCCACTTGCAAAGACACTCCACAGTAAAAGGTTTTAACAATATTGTTTCTCCCAATCTAATAATTTCAAGACAAAAATGGTGGTCTTAAAATGTTATCAAGGAAAGACTATCTGCAAGAGTCTTAACAACTAATTTAGGATCAGTGAAGGTCACTTACAGAATTAAAGAGATTGTTGAGAATTTTACAGAGAAAGCAGTTTTTTCTTATAGGTTGAAACTAAAAATATTGGCTGTTTTAATCAGGCACTTGGTGAAGGAATAGAGATTCATTTGAGAGTCCCAAAGATGATTTCTCACTCTTTCAGCTTTTTTCAAGTAAAGACACTGACAACAATTTCTTTTGTTGTATTAAAGTGATTTGGTTCCTTGTCTTAGTTTGAGGTTCAGGAAGAATAAAAGTAAATAAAAAATGAAAAGCCATAATAAAGGCTATCTGTTGTTTTCTAAATACCAGTGGATTCTGGCTAGATATCCAGTGAAGGGTCAGATTGTTTCTCCTTTCCAACAAAATCACTGTTTATATTTATACATTTTTAAGGCTAGGTCACAGGTCCCCTGCAAATACATTTACTATTAAGATTGGTTTTCACATTTCATTCCAAATGGGTGAGTGTTTCTGCTTACTAAGCATTTTATAACAAAATGCACATTCCTTAAAAAAGGTACCTTAAAAAAAGTAAATGCATTCTCAGTTGTTCTAGGCACAGGTACAACGCTTCCATAAATCATTGCAAGCAATCATGCAGATAACAGAACTCTGTAATTATTTAACAAACTGTACATAATGAAATTAACCCCCTTTAAAGTAAGTGCAGCAATTGTTGATAAAACTATATTTTTCTGTAAATTCACTGTAAATTGTTTTAAAGATATTTATGAGGTACTCTACACTGTCTCTGGTATGTTTTATATTAATATTGTAATTCCCTGGCAAGCGGCTTTTTCAAAGGAAAAATGGCCATGGCTTGTGTCATGGTTGTAGCTGGGATAGTTAATTTTCTTCACTGTAGCTGGTATAGTGCTGTGTTTTGGACTTAATATGAAAATAATGTTGATAACACACTAATGTTTTAGTTGTTACTAGGTAGTGCTTACACTAGTCAAGGACTTTTCCAGCTTCCCATGCTCTGCCGGGTGCACAAGAAGCCGGGAGGGGAGGGGGCACATCCAAGAGAGCTGATCCGAATTGGCCAAAGGGATATTCTATATCATGTGACGTCATGCCCAGTATATTAACTTGGGGGGAGTTGGCCAGGGGAAGCCGCGATCGCGGCTTAGGGACTGGCAGCGTCAGTCAGCGGGTGGTGAGCGGTTACAGCACTTGTGGGTTTTTTAATTCTTTTTCCTTTTTTCCCCCAGGTTTCATTTCTCTCTCTTGTTATTTTCTATTATTATATTATCATTATCATTATTATAATTATTATCATAATCATTATTGTTATCATTACCATTACTACTATTACTATTTTATTTTAGTTATTAAACTGTTCTTACCTCAATGCAGGAGTTTTCTTGCTTTTGCTCTTCCGATTCTCCTCCTTCCCATTGGGGTGGGGGGAGTGAGCGAGAGGCTGTGTGGTGCTTAGTTGCTGGCTGGGGCTAAACCACAACAGTCTGAAAAGAGACATGAAGCATTGATAAGTCAGCCTAAAGCACTAATACTGATGGGCAATCAAATATTTCTGTGGAAGAAACAAGGGGTTGACCAAAGAGGTGCAGTTTCCTTTGTGCTGGAATACCTGTTTCTGAGGGAGTTAGACTATATACACCATACAGTAACATATCATGCAAGAAAGTGATCTGGAATTCAATCTCCCCTTCCTGATGTTGTAATTGCTTCCTCTCTCCTACCTCTGACGTGGGCGTACTAAGCCAGAAAGAGGCACTATTTATCCATGTTCCAGCTTGATTTGAAGCCTGTTCTTCTCTCCCTTCCCACAGAGACACTTCAAAGAGAGCAGACCTACCCAGGGACACTGAATAGTACATGCAGCAAAGCCTTTTATGATGCTGATTGACATGCTGTTCTAACACCACTTTTTCTGAAAAATGCAGTGTTGGAAAATCAACTAAATAGGAAAAGCCATGCAAAATAGCTGTGGTTGGAAGTACTTGATCTTTGTCCAGTTTGACCTCCAGTCCCTTCTGGGGACTTTACCTCAGGCAAGGACTCAAACTGAAACTTGCAGCTCTAGCATGAAATTTTTCCTTCTCCAGAGCAGTGGGAAAATCAATGGCAACTGACTGGCTGGTTCTGATAACTAGGTGCACTGTTTGTATTAGAAACAATGAAGAGAATGATTTGTCTCCATCTGATTCACTACCCTGAATACAAGAACAACATTTAGAGAGAACTGTAGAACCAAATGAATGAACAAATTAGTGGAAGAATGAAATTGAGTGGTCATTCTTAAATTATAAATATTCCATAATGCACAGGCATACACACTCACAATTATGCTTCAATATTTCCCTGTATTGTTTTTTCTTACTTAAAGACAGTACGTGTACTTGATATTAACTGCTTATAGAAAATGTTCAACAATTCAGATTAAAGTCAGTGTGGGTAAAATGAATGATACTCTCAGAAGGCACAGTCTTTCGCCACTGTAAGGAGCAATATTCACTACTAAATGGAAAGGATTTAGGGTTGTGAGGTGTTAATATTTCATATATGAATTGAAGATTCATTTCTTCTTACCTGTCAGGCTGCTTACACATTCTATACATTTCTATCTTGAAAAACAAGTTTTTATTTGTCAGGTAGTTTATGGTATCTTGTACCTGCCTCATTTGGGTCATAGGGCAGAAATTGTGTCTTCTCTGTATTTTCCATCCTCAGGCATATTATCAAAACTCAAGAAAAGATGGAAATCATTTATTATTTTCAATAGATCCTTAAATGTCCTTTGTCCATTTGACATGAATTCTAAAGCAAATGTTTAAGTCCTATGTAGACAACAAGAAGTCTTCCCAGCTTAAGTTGACTATTCCACTGGATAAAATAAGATATTATTACTTTACTATTGAATGTAGGCACCATCATTTTCCGTGTAATGTAAAAGAAGTCTGTTATCCTTTAGGGAGTACACAACAGCTTCATCTACTTTTTCCATGATATATTATCTTTCTAAAGATATTTTTTTGTATATATTATGAGTAACCATTTACAAGACTGAAACAATATGCTGTCCCTAGCAGCAGAAGCTAAGGAAAAGGTGAAATAACAGAAGAAAATGTGGGGAAAACAATTAACTTTTTTACTCTTGGGATTTGGGGAAAATATCACATGTATAAAAAAATTAATGAAAATGGACTTAAATCATTAGAAATTATAGAGAAGTCAAGGGTAAATTTTATGTTCTCTTCTCAGTGAGATATTGCAGTATATTGGGGTGGAGGAGAGAAGGGAGCTGTAAAGAGAGGATAATGAGCTTATTCTGAATGCTTTTCTTCTCCTTTTGCAGATCTTTTCACTTCTCCTGAGAGAGAATAATCACTGAGTTAAAAAATTAAAATGATGGCTTATACATCTGTTTGCCATTTCCACTCTTCTCTGACCTTAAAACCATCCATCCTGCTCCTTGAAGACTGCAATATTCATTGTTAAGAATGATCTATTTTTTTCTCTTTTTTGAATGAACTTCATCCTATGCTTCAAATTTCCTAAGCATTAGTAAAGCACTGTTTCCCCTGCCCTGAAAATAATAAATTGTAGACACAAATATTAGTAAACATCTGCTTGTGATTTAAAGAGTCAAATGGGTATTTAGATGTTGAAATATCAAGATCTGTACACACAGGTAGGAACTTTACGTCTAAAGCTGTCTTATGGAAAACCATGGGAGAAATGATAAAGCTGCAAAATAAGTTAAATACTTAAGGCCCTTCATCAGGTAAGACTTAGGCACTTGACGTTTATCTCCTATTGATTTCTTTATAAAACTCATGCTAATTATCTAGGATATTTCTGAAAATGACACTTGGCCTTGAAGTCACTTTCAATTTCATTTAAATGATTTTGAAAATTTTAGCTTGCATCTCAAGCCTCATGCCCTCATGATCACCTCAGATCATTACAATCTGGGTTAATTGGCTAACTTTTCCTATTATTTTTCCTTATATAAACCATGGATGTCAGGATAAAATTGAAAAGAAAGTTTTTTGTGTCAGTAAGATACAGCAAATATGTTAAATAACAAGTGTTGACTAGTATTATGGTTCTCTTTCATGTGTTGCCAACACTAAAATCATTGCCATAATTCCAAATGAGATAAATCTGCTGAAATCTTATTGGAATCTGATGTCAAAGAAGAAAATTTCATTCTATCTGAGCATAAATATTTGCCCTCATCACCTTAGTGTCTGATCCACAAATGCACTGTAATTACTTTGTCAGATATCTGCTATTTTGGTTTTAAACCTGAACATTACATTTTTATAACTCCTAATGTGTAAGTGTGTTAAAAAAGAAAAAGAAAGAAGAGGAAAGGCACTTTTTTTTTTTTCCTTATTTGGTATGTTATGTACATTTTTATGGCCCTTCATTTCATCTGGTCCTTCTCTACAATCATTAGATTTCCCCTTAAGTTCCTTCCTTCCTGTACAGATTTCTAGATGTGATGTCAACATAACATTAGTGGGGTCAAATGTTATTGTAATTACTGGTACTTGCACTTCACATAAAGAACCCTCTGTCCAGAGTGCAAGATGAGTCAATCTCTCGCCAGTGCAGCAACCCGCATAAACTTAGAAAACCTTATGCTGAGTAAAGTCTGTGTTTACCTCATACACAAATCTATAGTTTGAGGTTGTTGCTTAGAAGTCATTGACTACTACTAAATATTCAGGTTTGGTACTAGTATACTTTTTTCCTTCCACTGAAGCAGGTAAAAGGGATTAAATTTCCTCACTGAGAAACAGCTTTTGTGCTGCTCTGGGTCACAGCCAGGGCCAAGTAGTTGTTTCATAGGCTCGTCCCATCTAGTTTACAATATTGATTTATAACTTTTGTTACTTTTTCCCCCAGGCTCACCAGGTCATCTAAGTTGATCAGTGATGTTGTTTTTGTCCCATGCAGAAATAACAGCTTTTTTTGTTGGTGCTGATTATCAAATGTCCAGTTTGGGACAGCGAATTGTAACTAAGATAGTCTGAGTTTTCATTAATTAGAGCTAGTGAGCAGCTCATTAAGCTTACAAAGTTTTTCTCCTCCCTACAGCAGACATCAGCAGATTACAGCATGTAGGTATTGCTGCTGTAGGTGTTAAAGAAGATGTAAAGAACACAAAAGTGTGTTCATCCCTTGGAAAATGAATGCAATTGTGTCCCCTGATGATCTGTGGAAGCTGAGGATTATTTCCAGTGCAAGGGAGCTTGGTCTAGGTGGAGCTTTCACTGTATGAAGGATAGCAGCCATCAGAACTTGGCCCTTCATTGGTGATATGTCACAGCACAACCCATTTCATATGCTGTAAAACATCCTGCATGAGGTAACTGGATGTACTGCACCACAGCATGAGACTACACAGTCAGGTATGGCCTACCTCTGTCCAGCAGATTGCACGTGAGGTCAATAAAGTGTAAGCGAAAAAATGTTCATTGAGGATCTTAAGTGAACTTACTGTGTTTCCTGAAGGCTGTTCTGGCCTGTGTGATAAGAGGAAGCTGTATCAGTTCAGGATGGACTGCACAGATTTAAGCTCACACAAGACGAGGAAAAGTATTTGTCCACCCTTCTCATCTGAGAGGCAAAGATCCATCTACCTGAAAAAGTAAACTCATTCCTTCCCCATAGAGTGAATCCTTCCAGAGGAGCACTGACGACAACAGAAATCATGGAAGGAGAGCAATGCTGAGTTCTACTATGTGACAAAGTAAAGACTATCCAGGATTTCAGAAAATAATATATTTATTAAAAAGTGGAAAAGTTAGCTAACTGCTAAGGAGAAACAATATATGCTTTAGTAGAAAATACACTTAAGAGCAACAAGGGTTTACAGTATAAAAAAGCTATTACTTAGCTGATAAAAAACTCCTATTGCATATAAAGACTAATTTGTCAGCTGTGGTTTTTATATATTCCTTACAGGAAAAAAGAATATGAATTCCTTTGCCATCTAGCTTTGGTAAAGTTTCTGGAATATAATTTAAATGGGATTTGATAATAACAGTATTGCTTCATGAGTATTAAATGATTTAACTTTGTATGTGTGATCACAAAACACATAAAAACTTGCAGATGCTGTGGACATTGTAGTTGAATAAAATTCTTCCAGAGGCAAATGAAGCTTATAAAATAGGGAGAAAAGGAGCCGTAGCTTCCTATTGTAAACTCCATTATTTTTTGTGATGTAATATAGTGTAGTTATTAGAAACTCAATGTTAGAAAATATTGTCTCCATCCAAGTAACACTTAATCTCTATTACCTGGAGGTTAAAAGTCAAAGAACAATCATCCATGTCAGTGATTCCTGCAGCAGCTTGTTACTGAACCATGTAAGGTCATTTAGTGAGGAGAACTAGCTCCCAGCAGCTTCACATGTAAGAGATATTATAGTACTATTCTGCCCCAGCTTTTCTCCCTGGAAAATGATGATGATTCTATGGGCTTTCTCAGGAAAGATGTCCTGCAGAAAGAAAAGGAAGGCTTATCTTTGACAGACATTTCTGCAAAGGATGATAATGAAAAGAAAGATTTGCCGGCTTTACCAAAACAACTGTAGATGGAAGGTACACAAGTACCTACACAATTGCACTCAGCATATAAAATATATTGTTAAGATATATCCTGTGTTTTTTGTAGTTCACACATCTTTTAAATCATTGTCAGTTTATGCTTAAAGAATGAAAGCTTTCTCAGGTGATCATCTGAGAGACCAGGAAAGCCTGGGAAAGCCTCAGAAATGAGCCATTTACTAAAGACAGACTGGAAACTTCTGTGTTAGTTTAATTGGAAAGTTGCCAATAGTGATGTGGGCATGTGGAATCAGTTTCCCTCTGGAAATGCTATAATTCCTCAAGACAGTGAGGGTTCTGACTGTGTTGCTCAGAGCAAGTCAGCAGAAAAAAGTCAGGATGAAAAAGAACAAGATGCCCAAGACCATGGAGTTGCTGTGTCTGTGACACAGAAAGGTGGGCTGAAGTTGTGTAAGGAAACTGACTGGAAGGAGCCAGAAGGGCCAAAGTACATCATGTTTGAAAGGAATGTGAGCAAAGGGAGAAAGACCTGGTTTTCATGCAAAAATTTTTACTATGGTCCTCACTATAACTCTCATAAAAGCAGAATCGGTCTTATTAACTATCTTGCATCTCCTTTCCCTGCAAATCATATTTATATCAAATCAAATGAAATAACATTAGAACATATTTTTTTTCCTGCAGTTTTATTTTTGATGTGAGGCTGATTTCATTTACTTATTTATTGTAATGTTTTACAAGGGAAATGCCACTTTTGCCTCTCTGCTCCCCAGTGGGCAAAGAGTGCTAATTCCGGCTGCTTGTCTTTTTTTTGGAAAATAATATTGAAGAAATCAAAGTGGGATTTAAAAATCATTAAGGTACGTGGTTTGCTTTTTGTGTTTCCCAGGTCCATTTCTATAAAAACAGAAACTGAAGCAGTAGCAGAGAGCTCACACTCTCACTTTTCCACTTTGGTTGCTTACTTCAAGCTGGGAGCATAAAGGATAGTTTGGCCAACAAAGCCACAGGACAAGGAAACAGTGGAACTATTTCCTGAAGGGGCCAAATTCTTTTGGGTTTTGATCTTCATATAGTGCTGGTGAAGAACAAAGGGTGGAAAGGTGTTCTTAGATGCACAGGTAGAAAAGAGATTTAATAAAAGCATTTGAAGTAAAATATTTATCTTAAATGAAGAAAATATGCTTTGTGTCATATCCTTCCCTACCATTTAAAATACATAAATGTTCCATTTTAAGATAGCACAATTTTTTGCACAATGCAGTCAGAAACTTCAGTATCCTTACATATACCCCAGAAGTGTGAATATTTTTAAAAGAACAATTACTAGAAAGGGCAAATTTAGAATTAGTTTCATCAGTATTAATTGACACTTCTTCAGTGGACTGCAGTTGGCCTTCCTTATGATGTGCAATTCTTCAAGTCATCCAAAGGCTTACTTGTCCAAAATAGACATATAATTATTTGTCAGATAAAATCATTGAATATGTACCATTTCTTCACCATCATCATAGCAACAATAAGGGTAGGCAGACAATTTGTATCCAAACTAGTATCCTCTCCCATGAAATTTTTCAAGTGCAAGTACATGTCAAAATTATTTAATGCAATGTTATTGAAGATTCAAATTTTGAAGGCCAGAGAAGAACATGAGATCATCCAGCTTGCTTTAAGTTCTAACTCTGAATTTCAATCATTGAACAGAATTTACTGAGTCCAAAGTACAACTTTCAGAAAGTTTGTGTTGAAAGTCTCTAAAATATTTTAAAACTCAAAAGACTCCTGTTTCAATAGGTGGCTAGCTTCAATAGTTAATTACCTTGGTAGTTAGAAAGCTGTGTTGGGTAGAAGTTTCAAGCCCAAACAGATTCAAGACTCTGGGCTCTATTATTACAAATCAGACTTTGAAATAGACCTGAAAAGCTCTTCTTTTTCATGCTTTACATTATTTTACTTTAAATCCATATTTCTTCACTTGACAGATAACTTTCAGTGCTTTACATGAGGTGCAGCCTCAACTGACATTATCAGAATGTCAGCCCCTATTTCATGATATGTACTGCCGTTTAGCCCCTAATCATGACACGTACTACGTAGCAAAGCAATACACAATGTGTTATAATATGTGACATTGCATCTTGCACTTAAGTGGTACAAACAGAGGAAATGCAGAAAGTGATGGCACAAGAAAGAAGGATGAGATGTTCAAAGATAGGTAAAGATGAAGACTTTTTTTAAACTCCTCTATATCCTTTATTAATCTGATTCTGTGGGAACTGAGCAGTGTGTGGAGCCATAACGTAATGTTGGAGGCATTTATTATAGATATGAGTTGTAAAATATATTCATCCCAACAATCTTTTATTTTTCAGTGGACCACTGTTTCACAGGGAGATTCATAACCTCAATCATCTTTTAATCTGTCTCTTAAACTTGCAGATTATTCTAACCATAGGTTTACTCACAGAATTAGAGTATTTAGAATTAGAGTTTTTAGAGAAGATGTGTTTGGACTGGGTTGGACTTTTTTTACACACTCTCTTTTTTTTATTATTTTTTTAAACTCAAATAAATAGAGAAAATAATTAGAAAGCAAGATGCCTGGTGTAGTCTTTGTTAAAAAGAAATGAATGATATTCCACATTCTCAACTCTTCTTCAAGGTGCAGCTAGTACAAAGCATTCTTGCTATCAGAGAATCAGAGTAGCATTCCACCACTGATCATTACATCATCTCAAAGATGTACTGTATGATAAACAGTGTAAGACATCACTTGCATTTTATCTTGCCTTCCCACTCCCCTTCCCCCATGCTTGTCAAAATACTTTTATATCAAATGCTACTTTCTGAAGAAGATGTGGGAATGTCTCATTTCCCTCCACCTCTTCCCTGATAAACATTTATCTCCTCTTCCCCCACCCTTACACCTTGTACCTCCAGATGTAATTCAAAAATCAGGGCAAAATAGGCCTAACCTCAATTTCCTATGTTGAATGTGCAGCTGCTTGATTGATGGCCTTATGAATTATTAATGAAAAGACCTCATGTGCATATTCATGGCATTGTCTCTTTATTAATTCATAATGCAGCTGCTGCAAAGGCAGATAGTGGAGGGCTCAGTCTCCTCCCATGGAAAGATATAAGCAATGTCTCTTCCTCAGCTTCTCTCTGATTCCTGCCCCTTTACCAGCTCGCCTTCAGTTCTGCAACACCAACAGTTTCCATTTCTGTTTTATTCCGGTCTGATGTCTTGTGCACTGGTCTTCTGCCAGCCTACAACAAGAGGAACCAAAAGGGTTGGCATAAAATTCCCCAGTAATGTTTCTTATGAAAAATAAACCTTAATGGGAGTAACGAGAGTTTACAGCTCATTTCAATTATTTTCAGTTGTTCTCAGGTGTTGCAACACATGCTTCATTTAATTCTACAATGAATACTACATGCAGCGTGGTGGTGTTTGTCACTAGAGACTAAAAAGATGCAAAAAAACCCCAGAGGAAATGATGAAAAATAATGAAGTTAGTTACTTGTGCAGCTATATTTTCCACAAATAAGAAACAGAAAACACTAGAAACTTGAAGTAAACAATATGTTCTTACTGAGAAAATTTTCTATGAACAATAAAAAAAGGGTAAAAGCTCTGTGAACTTATTGAGCGTTACTGGGATAGACAAACACACAGGGAATGATTCTGTGTGAGTAGTTCAATTTTTCTCTCCAATATGATGCTGGATATTTCATGGTATGATCTGGCCTTCAGCAGAGTTTGCCTTGATATAATTGGGAATTGGAATGATTAAAAAAAAAAAACAGAAAACACTTTGCATTGGGTAATTCCAAGTCTCTGAATTCAGCATTCTGAAGGGGGGGAGGGAGGGTGATAAAGAAGTAGTTTACAATTAATTGAAAAAGAAGAAAGTTCTTCAAAGTTTCATGTGGGTCACATCATCACAAAAGTAGGAAACCCCTGACCACAGTGGTTCTCAGATAAACCACTCAGACTGACAATGGCTGACATCATAGCTGAGGGCAGGGTATAACTGAATAATGAGTAGGCTTTTGCATGGGAGGAGTGGGGAAAAAGGAAAGTATAAAAACCCAGCAAGGCCATGCTTGGGAATCACTTTTCAGGTGGATAAGGTGGGGTGCTGTTGGTGTGAAAAATGAAATAAGAGTGTCTGAACCCTGGGGGGCCCAGAACCTGTTAACATTTTGCACACTTAGCGTTACACACACAGAAATAGTTCTACCGCAGTCTAGTTTAGATTCTGATTCCAAGATTTTAAAGCCAGAAGGGACTATTAGATCATTTCTTCTGACTTTCTGTGTAACACAGATCATAAAATATCATGCAGAGGCTTTTGTACTGAGCCCAATAACCAGTATGGAGTCATAAGTTATAGGAGTTTCACTGTCAAGTTTTGTCTTCATATTTGATATTAAAAGCAAGGTGATTTGGCTTTAGATAAATAGAAAACCTCACCTCATTTTCTGTATCTTTATCCCTACTTTCTCTAGCAAAGGTTAAGGAACATGATCATTTGAAGTAATGCAATTCAGTAGAGGGTTCTGTGTTAAATTTTCTAGTGGACCTTCTGTTTGCTGATGCTAACACAACTATTAATGTGTGGTAGTATACTAAATAAGCAACATTCAAGATACATCCTTAAAGCAATAACAGATCCTGACCAAATATTTAAGTGGAATTAAGAGCTGTCACAGATGCTTCAGCACTGAATGTGTCTGTTAGTCCCGGGTTTCATCTGGACATCCTAGCACTGTGGTTTTTATGTTTGGCAAATGGTGTTTTTATGTTTATTTGTCTGGGTTTTGACCTCAAACTTATTATAATCTGCATACTTCTTTGCAAGCTCATATGCAAGTTTTATCCATCTCAGTGCTTGTTATTAAGAAAGGCAGCAGCATAATCATATGACTGCACCACAGCAGGTTCAGTGTTGGTATGTTTGTTTAAACCATAGAGAGCTCTTTCCTCATAGAAAGCTTGTTTCTTCTTCAGGTCCAGCAGAAATCTGCTAAAACTAGGAACTTCTGATAAAGCTAGGAACTGGTGGTGTGATTTATTTTCTCATCTCTCCCCCCAGGGCATGCAAACATTTCTTCAAATTTGGAAGGAGCTGTTCTGAATGGGAAACCTCTGCAGACTCAAAGTGAATGTGCATATCTGTTTTTATCACCTGCATCTGCTTATGACAGAGAAAGAGAAATATAGGTCAGTGGCAATTCATTCCATGAAATAAAGGAGGGAGGGTTCAGCTGTATGGTGGAAATAAGAAAACAGATCTGAATTTTAATCTGGGTTTTGGGTGACTATCTTTGCTTTTCCCAGAAGTAGCCATGTAAGTGAGTGCTTTTGATAAAATTTCCATCTTCACAACACACTTACCAAAAGCTTTCATGCAGTGCTGTTATTACCTGATAGCCTCCAGGATGTTAACAGCAGCTAACAGTCAGGTGTCCTGCTGTCTTATAGAAAAGGTAAAACTCCTTTTAGATAAACATAATGGGGTTTTTTTGTAGATTAAGGACCCTGACTAGATCACATATCAGAGAGAGTCTGATCTATGTTTTCACATGTTGAGATAACATCTTTTAAATATAAAGATGGATCTGAATACATTAGAGTAGCAGTGATGTGCAGATAGGATTCTTAAATGTTGTGGGACTACATATTGGGTAAAACTACATTTTCTTTTTCATGTAAATATTAATAGGAAAGTAAGTAACTTATAGGTGAATAAACTCATACAAAATAAGGACCAATTAAGTCCTTCATTTAAATTTGACTGGAATCCATATTTATACCTTTGGAAAGCCTGAAAGTGGTTAGAAGTATACATTTCCTGTCTGTAGATCCTTTTTGGGCATGGAAGTGTCAACTTGCCACAGAAAACTCTTGGAAAAACTGACTCTGCACATGTATTTTGTGGTTAGAAGAGCCTCAGGCTGGCAGAACAGACCTAGGCATACAGGCACACACTGAATTCTGCCTCTCAGGGTGCTGAAATTCACCTTCATTTTTGTCTGCCTCATGGCCTAAACATTTATAAAAGGTTAACTCTTTTTTTGTAGTTCAGAATGGTATTTCATTGTGCGATGTTTGATCTTGCTCAGATATAATCTCTAATTTTATTCTCAGAAAAAAAATAGTATTTGTTGATGTCACTCACTTATTCTGTTTCCAGTATTTTTGTTACACATTTTTGTATTCATTTAATGCCATCCAGTTCCCCAATGGCAAGACTGCAGTACTTGTCTCCTAGACAGTTCCAGACCAGTGGTTCTGCAGAAAAAATCTTGAGTAGACATATCTGTGTTTTCCTCTCTTTTCTTTGTTCATGAAAATAACAAATAACATGTATGTGTTCATCATACATGTTTTTCAACTATTTAAAGGGTAAAGAAAGTGAACTTGCCATGTTCAGTCTGATGATGGCTTAATAATGTATCCTAAATAAAGGTAATAGAATGAAAAAGTTATACAAATGAAAGACAGTGAGGGACAGAAATAACATGTTTAAAATAATATTTAAAATTTCTACAGAAATAACAATCCAAGTTGTTATTGTCATACAGACATTGGAAGACTGTTTAAGAATTATATTCTTCATTTGGATGTACCTTCACACATCATGAGTTATTTCAGTCAAGTCAACAGAATCCTGAATTGTGATGCTGTAAATGAGAAGAGAATTTCCTTGAGAAATTTATTATTTTAGGAATCCATTCCCTGTCATAAAGTGAAATAAACTGTAGCTAAAGCATTACTCATAGTAACAATTTCAGAAAGAAAAATAATTGTTTGAATGTAATATTTTACATTTTTCCTTTTCATTGTTTAATTGTTAATAATTTTATTATTTTTTAAATAAACCAAACTAACAAATTAATTGTTTAAGTACTGGGTGAGAGGGAAAACTACTACTTCAGTTTTGAAATTAACATTCTTATTTGGTATCAAGCAAAAAACCTAGGAATAATAAAGATACTATTACCTTTCTTAATTTAAATAATAAATATTCCTACTGGGAACAAATGTCTTTTTTTTGTAAATATAGGCGATGATAGAATGAGTGATACTTATGGAAAATTGTGAGTGAGTTCAATTCTAAGTGAGCAAGAGTGAGAAAAATGGCATTTACAGCATTCCTCAGGGAAGCAGAAGTAAAAGAATGGTATCTTTAAAAAAAAAAAAAAAAAAAAGATCTAGGTAGTGTTCAGCTTGCATTGTAGGCTGTTTTGCTATCCCACACAGACTATAGCATTTTCTTTGGTATTACCTTACTTATAGTCCATAGTTTTGGGATACTGCAGAACAGTTGATATTTCAGCCTGGTGGAGCAGAAAGTATTCACATGGTTACAAAATGAGCAAGCTCAAGGTTTGCTGATTTCAATTCTTTTCTGCCTGCCATATTTATTTATGTGGCCTTTGGGAAGAGACAACATCTTCAGTGTAAAGAAAGTGCTCCTGAACCAGTGAATCCACTGACAAAATAGTGGGCTCACAGGAGAGACTTAAAGCCCTATGATCCGTAACTAGCACTTTTTGTGGATAGGGCAGCAAGACCTAGTGAATGGAGGTGGGAATGGCAAAGAGGAGACACACACAAAGGACTGCAAGAGTTCCTGTCTGAAAACTCAAGCTCCCCATTATTAATAAGCACTGTAAACAGATATTAACTAAATCAAAACTAAATGATTAGAACCAGTGCCAATTTAAAGCATAATCCTTAGAAAAGATGGGAGGCTTAATGCTTCTAAAAATGTGAATGACCAGAGAACAGTTCAAGTAGATAGGCAATCTTTCTGCAACACTTACAGCATTTCCACTCAGCCTCTGTGCCATCATCTACCCCACCTATTCTAAGCCTTCTCTTGCTCCAGCACAGCAGCTGGTGGATGCTATTGCCCTCTCCTGGCTAGAAACTGTGCAGCGCAGCTGTGCAATAAATGCATGCTCTCAGCAGGTAAAGGAAAATTGACCAGGAAGATGTTGGCCCAGGGTGAATGAGTGCCTCTTGTGGCTGAACTCTTGGGTTGCAGGAAGCCTCAGCATGGTACAAAATACCAGCTAAAAGCTGAACAAGTATTGATTCAGAGAGAAAACTCATAAATTTAAATACTACTGAAAGAGAGGTTAAAAATATAATTTATCTAGGGAAGAATAGGTCACACTAAGTCATTTAAAGAAAAGCCTCTTGTTCCTCCTGGCACTGAGCAAATCCACGTGAGAGAGAGTTTTGGCCAGGTGCAGTTCATCTGCACAGCCACCCTCTTGAACATCCTCCTTTAGTCATCTCCACTTAAAGCAGACCAAGACACAGCTGACAATGGAATTGCATTAGCAGCAAGTCCAAGTTTCTTCTTTATTCTGCTTCCTGTGGTGGGCCCCTCCTGATTTCTCTGCTGTGGCAGCAGCTTTAAGAGTTTAACAACACAGCTCCTTTTGATCTCATTTCGGCAGCTCTGATTAAATAGACACACATCACTTGCTGTGCCACTATGTGAGCAACCCATGGTTCACCTTCACTGAATTAGTGCCCGCTGAGCACTGCAAATATTTGAAATGTCAATCCATTTGATAATGTCAAAGAGGGCTGCAAATACCACAGAATGGCACCAAGGAAACATTCAGCACACGCAGTGGCATATATAATATCTCTTTTCTTCAGGACAAAAATCATAGTTAAATAGAAACAGGAAACCATCCTAAGAACATGTTAAGGTCAACAGATCTAATAACCTGAAGTGGGATGTGCTTCTGCAATTTATCACCTTAAAATTTTAAACAAACCTGTCTCAAAGAACTTGATTCTTCCACATTCACCCATTCTAGCAAATTATTTTCTATTAGTAAAAATTGGGATGTTCACAGCAAAAAGACCCATATGTTTTACATGCAAATTCTGTAGCTTCAAAATAGGGTGGAAAGTAGTCTTGTTATGACATCCTTATTATGTTATTCCACACAAGAATCCTAAACCAGAGGGAAATATTTTATCTGAATAGAATACAATAATGAGGCCATATTTTCAGTCACAGAAGCTTGGATCAGCAAAGAAGCAGGTGAAAGTAGAAGAGATTAAGCTGACTAGTAGGTTGCACTTTGCCCTGTAGAAAGATTTACCTTTACAAAAGACAGCAGGAAATAAGACATTAAACTTGTTGCTGGGCGTTGAATGAGAAAGTTACCAACCTAAAGCATGTGCAACAAAGAACTGAAATCTGGCAATTACACAGAGGAGGGAACAGTCTTCCAATGAGTTACAGCTGGTTTTTTTTTTTTTTCTTTTTTTTTTGGTGTGTATGAGACTTTCCTTGCTAAATTGCAGATTTTTAAACATTTACCAAAATTGTACCAGCTAATATATAATAAATTAAATACTAGTGATGCAGGGCAAGTTTCCTTTGTCATTGAAAAGTCATTCAATCATCTAAAGCTTTTTTTTTTTAAAAAAAAAAAAAACAAAAAAGAAAAAAATAAAGTTCATGTACTGACTGGCACAGCAGGCAAAAACCATGTGCCTTATTTGTGGCAGATGAGAGTCAACAGATGATTTTTCCCTTTGTATGCTGATGAAGACTAATGATTCACTGAGCACAAATACATCTGCATGTAATTAGACAAGTGGTACCTTAGCAATAGGAAGTTATAGTGAGACTTATTGTTTGTTTTATACCACTGTCCAATTATCTTGATGTTTCAAAAGGCAGCTACTTTTCAGTAGCTCAAAGGCAGGTGTCCAGTTAATCCAAAGAGTTATTTTTTAAATAAAACAAGAAAAATTACAAACTGCAGTATACTCAGCAAGAACAATGTTCAGCAGCATAGGGCACCCCACTGAAGCCCCTTCTGAAGGCTTGGCTACAAGTTCCTCTTGGGTTTATCAGTCACTTCAACAGCTTAATTTTCAGGTTTTTTTGCCTTATTACTGAGGAAGATCTACACGATCACTCTGTCCATCTGTGACCCTCATTTTGGGTTCCACCAATTGGTGACCCACCAATTTTAAAGCCCACTAGTCTTCCCCACTGTCAAATTTGGGTGAAGCTCCACCTACAATTCCTTATTCCTAAGCCCTGTTTCTGTACATGAGAGATTGCTTTATGTTACCAGCACATCTGTATTATTTCCTACTAAAATATTTATAAAAATATTTAAGAAAAAAAGAAAAGTTGCAGCAGGTCTTACCCCCATTTAGCTAACATAATTAAAATACCGGTGGTAATATCTATTAGTGGTAGCTATGACTGACCAGTCTAAAAATCAATCTGAATGCAGACAAGTAAACTCCAGTAAATCTTTCAGAGATACTAACTTCTAAAACAAGTTTGGGAATTTTAAGTGCTGCTGTGCCTGTTGTCATTGTTAATAACAAATAGCATGTCACTGCAAACGCCCAAGGAGTAAAAGTTATTACTTATTTTCCTACCTCCTGTTCTGAAGAATTTCAAGACAAAGTTCCTCTTATTTTCTTATTAAACAACTTCTACTGTAGTTTTACTTCCATTACTTTATTGGGTTTTATCTTTATGTCAAAATATGCAGATACACATATACAAACCCTATTATGGTGACTTCAGTGGCATTTAAAGTACAACCAAAAAATTCAAGTCTCTTTCACTTCTCCCTCTACTTTGCATGTGTTTAATTAAACCTGAACTGTTGATCACTGCTAAATAAGTGCTTCAAAAATAGCTTATCAATTATTGCTCTTCCACCTGTTTTTCTTCTGAAAGCAGGAGGGCAGAAGACTACAGTCGAAAGCAGGCAGGCTCTACAAAGCCTTTGTTTTGCTCACCTCTGCTAATTTTTCCTTTGATCATATTATTAGACAACAATGTCAGATATTCCTTTTCATGTGTGCAGTTTATCTCAGATCTGTGCCTTCTTATCCCCTAATCAGGAAGAGACTAAAATTCTGATTAATGTCTCTGTTACACAGGCATTCATTAGTGCAATTCTTTCTTTACCCATACCCCTCAATCACCTTTGAAGTGATTTAACTGCACAACTAAAGCACAGAATATGAATATACGACAACAATAGGGTGGCTTCAGTAGAAGATCCCTCTCACCTGACTTCAGGACATGCTTTATCCTGAGGCAGACTTTAAGTATCTTCAGATACTCTTCCCAAGTGGCATGGAGAAAAGGTCCCTTCAGACATTTCCCAGATGAAAGCAGGGCAAGGTCCATACTTAGTGCCTGATTAGCTCATTCCCTATTCTTTCTCTTCTCTTCCTTTCTTCCACCCCCACCCCAAACATGCATCTGTTTTTCTCTGCCATCAACAAAGCTGGTGTATGAACTGAAAATGGAGGAAAGCCTAATTAGAGGAATAGGTCCCAGCTGATAATTAAAATTTACACCTTGATCCATTATACTGGGTTCTGGCTTTGAACAGCATCCATTCATTTATACTAATAGAATAAATAAAGCTAGAGCTCCCTTTGCATGGTAAGACCTACTAATGATCTTGTGTTTATTTATTGTTTCTTATTTTATTCACATCAGTGCTCATTTTGCAGATATTTGAGTTCAATGTATTCCACATAAATATACCTACCTACCTATTACTTACCACCCTTTACTCTTGTACATGCAAGCTACACACCTTTCTTTAGTTTTTCCTCAGGATTCATGAGGCCAAGAAGGAAGGCTTACATGGGCACTCCTAAATACTAATATATTTTAGATTGTGCTATTTGACCCAAAGTAGTGATGTTAAAACGTTTAGCCATTGCTTCAAAACACAAGATACTCAGTTCTCATACAGAGTCAGCAAAATTGCAAGAAGTAACAGGATGATGCCTGTTCAAAAACCAGAACTATGAAACAGGAGCTAAACTAGCACTAATGATCACTCCTGCACTGCTCTCTATCCCTGATAAAAGAGTTCCTTCTTCATTGCTCCCAATTAAAAAGGAAGACTTGAACAAGGACTCAGATGACCTTTATTTTTAATCAGGGGAAACAGACAAACAACTCAGCAGCTGCATCATATAATGGCAGCAAATGGCTCCCAGCCATAAACAGTCTATCTGGCTGGACAGACCCAGGTAAATATATCCACCAGAGCTCTGTAACAACTAACCTGAGTAAATTTATCTGTCTAGTAGATCCCAGTGAAAGTTGACTAGCCCTGACTCAAAGGCTATCAGTGAAATGTAACTGAACCCTCAGGATACTACTAGAGAGACAGTGAAAAGTAACAAGAATGAAGAAAATACTTAACTGTCTATTCACTGTAAATAGCATGAAATAATACAAAGTTATAGAGTTGAACTGTCACTACCTAGGTTATTAACCTGCTGTAAAAGATGATATAGTGAAGAAAAACACTTCAGTGACAGGACAAGCAAATTTAGATTTATCAGTGAAATCAGTTTCTAGATTTGCTCCGGAAGACTGTAGCTGAGAGGCACAAGAAGAACTTCTTATACCATCTCTCTGTTGAACCTGACCTTGAAAGTACTTCTTATCCATTTTGGGACAAAATCTAACAAGTGAGCATAAAGAACTTTAGATTTATTTGCTATGATGTGTCCTGAATTAGCCAGTTACAGTGACATACTGAGTCTTATCCAAGGGACAGCAAGTAAGCAGTGATCAATGGGCTGCACAGCTGCAGTTTCAAGTGTGAGTTCAGTTTTTGGTCAAGAATTCTCTTCTTCCTCCACAGTGCTATGTTCCATGTTTTGTTAAGCCTCAGAGCACACCAGAGTTCATATATAAATGCTACAACACATTAAATACCTCATGGACTAACTCTAGGAGTAAGGAGAAAGGCTCAGACACTAATAAAGCAGAGAAACTACCAATGAACAGAACAGGCTAGTGTAGCCATCGGAACACCACAGACACAACGGAAAACTTCTGTACCCAACCTTCAAGCCCTTCTGAAGCTGAGCTATCACAGTCCAGGGCACTGGGAGCTGTTGCCACATTTGAGTCTGAAATCACATGGTGCTGCTTCTTTTGCTTCATCCTCAATGGCAAAGCCTTCAGCATCCCCCATAGGTGAGGAATAGCCTGGTTAGGTAGAGGTTTCCTGCTGAATATCTCAATATGCTGTGGCACAGGTTGGAAGTTGCTGTCTCAAAGGAAATTACTTTCAGTTAGTCAACAACTGATACCATAACCCTGTGCTGGTAAGAGTTCTGCAAGAACTGGGAGCCACTATATTAGAGGAAGCAGCTAAATTCCTGGGGATAAGGGAGACATTTTCTCCTTCCCACTTATTTTTGCAAACATTAGAGGTGCTATACCACTATATCAGTTTGGACAAGCATCATCTGAACCATTGCTGTACTGGGATCCATTATGCAGCAAAGGTATCCAAACCCAGCTATATGTTTCTTCTATGTTGACTGGAATACACATAGCTGCAAGGACGAAAATAACCCTCAGTAGCAGATATAGCATCCCCAGAGACAGCTAATCCTAAATGCTGCTTTTTCTGCAGGGTTCCTACACCACATTCTTTTAGCATGACTTTTATGGGAGGTAGCTTATAGTGGTAATTCAACACTACTTTTTACTGTTTTAATGAACAATCACAGGAATTAGGTGAATATTTGAATGGGTATGGAAATTGAGGCAAAGAATGAAACTACATCAGTCACATTGTTATCATTAGCTCTTAAGAAGTCTCAACCATTTTAGGTCAAAATAATCACCACTTTTTGTTGCCACCAGTAAAATCACTTCATAATGCTATATAGTAACACAATTACTACCTATTAGACTGTGTTATTTTCTCCAAGTCTAGCTGTAAACTTGCATAGCTGTTACAGCCTAGTGTGCAAGTTAGAATGAGGGGTTTTTTAATTTACATAAAAGAAGTGCTCAGAAGTTTCCATGTACAGTCAAAAGGCAGCTACAATATAAAAATCTGTCAAGACCACCCTATTTACTGGTCCCATGTGTTTTTTTTCCATCTCATGGTGGAGGAGCAGGGAGAAAAAGCAAAAGATGAAATCTGTGTACCTTCCTAATAGGTTACATAAGGAAAAATTTCATCTGCTCTCCAGTTCAGTCCATTCTTTGAAGTTACTCCATACCACCCCAAAATGTTGTGCCTATTCTCCATTCAAAGAAGGAAAGCAAAGAAAAAAAAAAGATCTTGGCTATATACTCAAGCTCGATCTTATAAAGAAGAGCAGGAGCAATGCCGTCAAATTAAATGAATTACACCTGTGGCCAAGAGTGAGAAGAAGGAAAGAACAGAGATGGTTAAAGCTGTGTAAACCTGTGGGTTTGGCAGCTTTATTGCTTCAGCTAAATGCCTTTAGCTGGAAAGTCATCAACCAAAACAAATTCTGCTGTTTATTTTATTGATTAAAAGAGAGATACAGATGGCACACAGATAAGCAGTTAAATACTAAGTCTGTAACACTCCCATTAGTTATAATCATCTAACTCCATCAACTTTAATAAAAATATCTGTACACAAACATATGTATGTCCTTGCTGCATATTTTGCAAACATTCATTACACAATTGTAGCAAAATACATTTTTGTGCAAAACACAAGGAAGCATAGAAAGAACACTTTGATCTGCTAAGGTGGTATGTCAAAACGCTGAGCCCAGGCATTTTCGTCAGCCTGTGGCAGACCTGTGTCTCATGGTTTCATTTCCTCTCCACCAGACATTTAAAGCAAAAAAAAAACAAAATGTGAAATGAGCATAAAATCTCAAGGGAAAAAGACAAACTGATAATGGATGAACAATGTGTATCAGAATTTCTTACAGCCTTCACTGCAGTATTTGTTCTAAATTTCCAGAGTAGAGCTGAAGTTTTGAATAGGTGCAAATCAAGACTTCTACTGCAGAAAATTGATCACCTTTTCTGTTTAACCTGTCTGTATATAAACACTTCTGTGCAGCTGTATTGACTGCATGAGTTAGACTATTTCTTGTTCCACTATGTTTAGGAGGGCAGTCATTATTATAGTGGTTTAGTTTAAGTCCATAGCTTTAATAAAATACAAATTTTTCCCTAGGGTAGGAAAGTAGTCTGTTCAATGTCTTATACAGCTCATTTATCGAGAATGATAATAAAAAATGTGACCATATCAGGGGTTAAACAATTATTCTCTCCCTGTTCCAACAAATGAGTAAAATGGATATTTGCCAATATCACTTTTATAGCACGAGGAAGTAGGAAGTCTACAGAATAGATCAGGTATGATCGTTCAAAATGTTAGAAGCAGCTAATTGATAAGGACCCCACAACACACTTCCAAGCAGGGTGAAGTACCATAAAAAAAGTTAGACAAACTCCCACTGATTGAATAAGGTCTACAAGGACTGGCAAGTAGCCAGAATAGAGCTATTATTTAATAAAGGGGCTAGCACTCTTTTTTTTTTTTCCAAGTTGCAATTTACTGAAGGTTGTACAAAGATTTCTAAAGGCTTTAAAAGGATTAATTCATTAATATATCCATCTGGTCAGTGTTCTTAATGAAGAAAATGAATTACTTTATGGAATCTATAAACTCAGCTTGAAAGTCATTGTAAAACTTTGAGTTTCTAGATGTCTAAATGAGACTGCTAGTCTACGTGAGCATAACAAAGCTTTGGAGTCCAACAAAAGAAAACCAACTGTATTATCAGCATGTTACACAGAAATATCTTCCCAACAAAATTTTAAAAAATATGCTGGTAAAGGGCTGACATAAAGGTTGAAGTCTGACACTAGAATATTCAGATCAGTAAGACAGTGAAATATTTGTGATGTGAAGTTGTAACCAATGACTCAAACAAGTTAACAAGGGAGATGGTAACTTCTCAACCTCATGTGAGCACTCTGTCTCACCTATCTTAAATGCTTATTTCAGAATGGGATGAATCATCCTCTGGAGAAATCTGTAATACCAGTGAATATAGAGCCCACAGAAACCAGAGGGGAGCCTACATGACTAAGTTAGACTACATGCCCAATTTTTAAGTAGCCATAGTTAGATGAAATAGACCAAAGTCATCATGAGACAGGTACCTAAAAATATACTATAGCTCAAACAAAAACATCTTGTTTTGCAGAAATGAGGAGGCAATGCATTATGCCATCAGTTAGCAGGAAGTCAGCTTAGATAATAAGAACAATCCCTTTTTTATTGCAAGAGCTTTATAAGGGTGGTTCATCAGCGATCAATGTCATGCACAGCACTGCTCAGTATACTTCTACCAACAGGGAATGAGATACTGAGAACAAGTAAAGAATGGGTAACAGTATACTCAGACACCTAAAATATGACAGTTTGTCATAGTTTTAGCTGGGATAGTTAATTTTCTTCACTGTAGCTGGTCTACTGCTGTGTTTTAGACTTAGTATGAAAATAATGTTGATAACTCACTAATGTTTTAGTTGTTGCTAGATAGTGCTTACACTAGTCCAGGACTTTTCCAGCTTCCCATGCTCTGCCAGGTGCACAAGAAGCCGGGAGGGGAGGGGGTACAACCAAGAGAGCTGATCCGAATTGGCCAAAGGGATATTCCATATCATGTGACGTCATGCCCTGTATATTAACTTGGGGGGAGTTGGCCAGGGGAAGCAGCGATCGTGGCTCGGGGACTGGCAGCATCGGTTGGCGGTTGGTGAGCGGTTGCAGCACTTGTTTTTTGGGTTTTTTTTCCTTCTTCCAAGGTTTCATCTCTCTCTCGCTCATTATTTTTCTTTTAATTATAATATTATTATTATTGCTGTTTTATTTTAATTATTAAACTGTTCTTATCTCAACCCACGAGTTTTCTTACTTTGGCCCTTCCGATTCTCTCCCCCATCCCACAGGGGTGGGAGGAGTAAGCGAGCAGCTGCGTGGTGCTTAGTTGCTGACTGGGCCTAAACCACAATACAGTTATAAGAGATTTGGTCTTCAGTTTTGATAAGGGTCATTTAAAATTGAAAAGTTTTAGGGGAAAGAAGTTGCTCTCACCAGGCAAAATTTGTAAGCATAGAGTATATTATATGGAGCAAACCAAGCATTTGGGCATGCAGGCATCTTCAAAGCAATCTTTAAAGATAAATACAATTTGAGAACAAACTGGTTTAGTTTCAGTTAGATATTATATCAGCAAGACCATTTGAGAGAAAAGAGAGAAAAGGGGATCTTAACATGGAAATGGAGGAGATAAAATAGTTATCTGCCAGAAAGGGGGAGAAAGAGTCAGCTAAAATATAGTTTAGCTGCACATTGTGTATGCACGTGTGTGTGTGTGTTTAGGGGTAGGTTACTTATGCCTTAGAACCAATATTCCTACTGAATCTATGATTTTTGCTATTTCATGAATGTAGTTGCAAAGTTAATCTTTGTAAGTTATTTTGTCAAGATCTAGACTGATGATCAAGAATTTATTTTCTCAGAAGCATTTTTCCCCTACTGGTAGTTGGGTCATTCCATCCTTTATTGTCTGTATAAGTTTATTTTGGTGCATAATGGTTGTTTATTTCCACACATAATTTCAGTAACAGTACTGAGTACACTGGATTAAATAGAATATCCTTCAAGAAATGAACGTAAAGAATCTGAGGATTTTGATGGCTCTGCTGCATGGAGTATTTTTGTGGTGGTTGTGGAGGTCTTTGGCAAGCTTAAATGATTACTTGAGGCACGACCTGGATTCATTCAGTGCACATCATACTCTGGAGAGCTTGTTTCAAAAGATGCATTTAGTGACAAAGCTGTTGGAAGAATTCATTTTCCAGCGCAGATTTTGATGTGTGTCTGGGAAAGTGGCAGCGGTGTGAGAACATGGGATTTTCTTGTGTTGAATTAAATTCTAATATGGTTCAAAACAGTAAAACACCTTTAAAATATTAATCTAATTCTCTGGTGGAATGTTCCTACTAGGTTTGAGCTTTTTTAGACTGTGGAGGTGTGTACCTGATGTGTTTCCCTCAGAGGAAATGTGATGTCATCTGATTTGCTGACTGTGCATTATAGCTTCTTTTGGCTTGATGAAGATTTTTGCTGGTTTTATAAGTGTGAGAGATAGGGGGGCTTTGAGTTTTCTGCATGTTGTTTTTTGCAAATTGCCACTTATTTATTAGGAGCGTAGTTTAGGAAAATAACTTTGATACTGTAGTATTACAAAAACTGTTTGATAAAGGGTCATTGGTTGCCTTTTGGAAATCAGTAGGACAGGACAGGTTTCTAATCCAGATGATGATAATTAAATTAGGTATTTTAGGTATCATATAGACTTGGCAATTGAACTATTTAAAATCTCTCCAAGGTGGCATATTAAAAAATTGGCCTATTTTTCTGCCTGTTACCTAGAGGTCACGTTCATTATGGAAAGTAAAGGTGTTGGTAAAGATGAAGAGAATGATAGTAATGACATCCTTGACCTTATGCTATGAATACTGGTCTTGCTATTTGAAGTACTCAGGACAGGATATGTTGCACAAAGTTATGAGATATTAGTGGACAGAATGGCATGAAGATGTTTCACAGCTGATGGAAGAAATCAACTGCATCTTACAGAAACCTTGGCGTCTGGGTGACTAAGTATCTGAGAGTGATTTTCATGAATGGTGTTTCAAAAAAGTTCAGCTAAATATTATCAGCTCGCCAGAGATCTTTTTTTAGTGATCGTATTAAAAACGCCTGCAGGGGACTGGGCCTTATGATTTTTCTTGGAACTAAGACATGTCTCCAAACTGAGACTTCAATGACATATTTGAGTCCTAAAATGAAGAAAGCAGCATCTGCCCTGACACATTGCTAGATTATCTCTCACGCTGCTGGTCTGTGGGTGCAGAATTGTTTCTTATAGTGTTTTCCTCACTTGACCTATCAAACCATTTTCTCTGTGGTAACTGGTTCATATTTTTAAATTCATATTTTTTGCAAATTCCTACCACTATTTTTTAATGATACAGTGGCAAAGTTATCACCTCTGTAAAATTTTCTTTGATTCTTTCTTTGCCTAATCTATTTTAAAAAGCAATTAAACAAGCATTTGGCTTTATTAATCCTTTAAAAATATCATTCTAGGTATCTAAATTAGTTAAACATTAGACATATGAATGAAGAGAAATACTCTAACATGAAGTTTATTTAATAATTTTTAATATTTGAGAGAGTTGATAGAAGGTTGTACTCATTTCATTTAAAAGCTTTAGACAAAATAAAATGGCAACAGGTAGAAACTTTACAAAATTTTGGGGGAACATTTATGTTTCGAACAGAAAGAGCATCACTGTTGTATGCCATTTATCACATTGACACACCCATCAATTCCTATGTCCTGTTCATAAAAAAACAAACCAAAACAAAAAAACCAAACACTCATTTCTCAGTATTGTATGCTAAGAAAGATTTAATTCTTGAACCTTGATGCAATTACTGGTGGCCCTAAGTCATGATACCTGTTTACCTCTTGTTTATATGTTTATCTACAAATCAATATATTTGTGTCCAGTCCCAAAATCTAACCATCACTGAGTCTCTTAATATACAGATTTTCTTATTTCTGTGCCTGTAAATTAATTGGCCCTTATTTAGCTACCAAATTTAATTTAAAAAAGTGACCTATGTATTCATAAAATGAATGCATCACTCAGAAAAATCATAATCCTGTATATATATTTTTTATACAGTCCAGTTCAGGCTGTCATTGACTTCAGTGGGCCTTGGACTAGGAAACCTCTTTGCTGAGTATCTGTCTTCCATGTGACTCATTTGAAAACTGCTTAAAACTAAGCAATTTCATTTTGTATTACCTTGTATGAACATCTTGATGACAATTACCTCAGTGCAGTACACTGATACCCCAGCAATGGGCAAGGCTATAATAGTTATTTGCTTTCATTTCTGAGTCTGAATGATGCTGGGGTCCTGGTTACAATGTGTGACTAGACAATCAGAGCTGCTTCTGCTCCTGTAAATTTGGATACTGTCATAATGCTGCTGTCAGCATTGCTGGGGGATGGCACATTTTAGCTGTAGGATTTGAAACATAAAACCTGAGTTGAGTGTTTGGAGCTGACTTTTGGTAAATTTGAAGAAAACTTTTGGAATACATTTTTGTCTGCCTTTTATTTATTTTTTTGTTTTAAGTTTTACTCTGCCACAACTGAGGTTGCTTAATTGCTGTAGTATTTTCCAATGGATGTATAATCAGCCAGCCTTTCTAAGGGCCATGCAAACTCTAGATAGGCTCTTATTGTAATGGCAGATGCATTAAACTTTTCCATTTTTTCTTGTTTTTTCTAATTATTTTTTTTCAGTTTTGTTCAGATTTGCTCTCATTTTTCCTCTGCCCCTACCACTAATTTTTTTGTCCAGTCTACCCTGTTGCTGCATCTCTGTTCTGTCATATCTTTACCCTGCTAGTCCAATTCAACACAGACTTCCTGTTGGATCAGAAGGCCTCTCATTCAGAGATTTGCTGTTCTTTCCTGACAAGCTGGCAGTCAAAGCTTCCTCTTTCTGAACAACCCTAAGCATTAGTTTAAATATGATAGATGCTTTCTGCCAGAGAGCCTTCATCAGCATAATGTGTCTCTTTTCTCTCATCTCAGTCATCTGCTTCCTCTGCATGTCCTATTGCATTCACAAGCCTCAGCATGCTATACTGAAGTATCTTGGCTATGGACTTCATCTCCTACAGGGAGAGGAATCACTGTGTCCTAGCTTGCTGCATCTCTTAATGGGGGCCTGAGTTTCAGTAATCAGGACACAGCTTGTGCAGGATGACTTCTATTTCAGTTTCTTCTAGATGAGTAATGTTCAGAATAAAAGTAAAGTACAAACCCTAAACCTTCTTAGGAGTATAGAATGAAGTCATATCATGGACCACTCTATGTAACTTACTAGTTCCCAAATATTTGCCTTCATGTCTTTAAAAGTCTTCTCCCCTTCCACAAGCTACTGCTGTACTCCCTGTCTATTTGGACGAGCATCTGTGAAGGACTAATGATCCATTCCTTGTAATGGTACAAAATGAGCAAAGTAAGAAACAAATACTTTGCTTATATAATGAAAATTCAAAGTAGCTGTCTCCCTAGTGATGAATTATATACTATGAATTATATGCTATCTCTCTGTTCATATGGATTCTCTGGTCTCTACATAAAGAATTAGCATGGAAGTAATAGTTTATAATACTCTAATTGTTCTAGTCTAATGGACTAGAAGAATTAAGGTAAAAGTTTATATTTTTTAGTATGGAAAGCTAAGTTCTACCTTCCTATGTTGCAGAACTGCTCATTTTAGAGTATTTTCACCAGCAAAACTCACATAATAATTGCTATTTTATGTTATACTCTACAGTCATCATCTGTTTGTTTGGCTCCTACCTTTTTGGTTTGCACCATGTTTCTTCAGTTTTATTGTAACTTAAATTAATTAAATGACATCCTGTTATGTTCTCCCCTCCTTGTATTGCTTCTCTGTTCTTACCAGCTGCATGATCTTTTTAATGTTACCTCTCTATTCTCTTCTGCTTCCTCCACATCTCTTCTCTGCTCAATTCCTCCTGTACCACATTTGTTACAGGAAAATCTCCAAGCTAATTCCCAAAACATTCAGAATTTTGTTGTACTTTAAGTACTGTACTTGGAGCTTTTGCTTTAATTGCATTTAATAAACAAGCTGCAGCTTTTTGCCATTGCTCATTACCTTTGCTGAAATTCTTAGGGTCTAGTTGATAACAAAGTAGTGTATAATTGTGTTCACTGTGCTTTCTTCCAATGTTGTCAATCAACTTCATTATAAAGTTTGCTGCTTTTCCAGGGCTAATTTGTATTAACATCCATCTTTTTTTCTTTCAATTTGACTTGCACTTGTTTGTGTCCAGCCACTGCACTCTGTTCAAGTTGGGTTATACAATGTCAACTTCTAATCTAGTGCTTTATTTAAAGGCCTTGTTATGACTGAATGATGTAGAACCTCTTCAAAAAAATATGAATGATGAAGCAGCTACTGAACTCAGGCTTCAAAACCAAAAAGATTGCTGAAAGACCTCAAATTTTTCTCCTGGCAGTCATTCAATAACAGTGCCCAAAGAAGGAGCAACAGGAAACTCTGAAGGGTACCTGGAGTTTGGTATTTATCTGAGCTGAACCTCACCTACACATCACTGCTTAAGAGCTTTTGTTTTAAGCTAAAAAAATCCTGTAGAGCATACCTAACAAGTGACTGACTAGGGTAGTCACAGGTGAGCATTTCTTACCAATTCACTGAGGAATCTACCCCATCTTAGTGTGCCAGCAGAAAAGAAGCAGTTTCATTTGTGAAATTGACAGGAGATCATGTCTGACACACTGCTATTCATCCTGTACACAGAGCCCTCCCCTGAACCTGGAGCAAAAAATAGTTTGCAAAAAGTTTCTAATGGTTGCATACAGAATGTGTGCAATGCATTTGGAAAAGCAGCAGAAGTTCACTGTGTTTTCTTTCACCTCTGTCAGCACATGGGCTAAAGGAGTCCGGAGGTATAAAGGCACAGGTCGTATATGCTTTGGCAGTCCCTGCAGTCCAAGTTTCCACTCTGATCTCTCACTGTACGCTAAAGAGTTTTCCTGGGTGTTATTTTTTACTAGAAGACACACTTTCTTGCAGACTGTAGTATTACTTCCTCCTCTGGTCCCGGTACTGAACTATGGCTACACTGCAACCTCTTATATGAATGAAGGAATGTGCTGGAGAACTGGGTATTTAAGATGTTTTATGTTCAGTTTATGGAATTACCACTGTGTTTGGTAAGGAAGCCTTTACTGTTATCAGTTTAAGTAACAATTGCCTTAGGTTAAGGTACAATACAAATAACTTGTTGCAGTGTCACAGTGTGCTGGTTTTGGCTGGGGTAGAGTTAATTTTCTTTACAGTAGCTGGTATGGGGCTATGTTTTGGATTCATGCTGGAAACAATGCTGATAATACAGGGATGTTTCAGTTACTGCTGAGCAGGGCTTACACAGAGTCAAGGCCTTTTCTGCCTCTCACCCTACCCCACCAGCGAGCAGGCTGGGGGTGCACAAGAAGCTGGGAGGGGACACAGCCGGGACAGCTGACCCCAACTGACCAAAGGGATATCCCACACCATATGACGTCATGCTCAGCATATAGAGCTGGGCGGACAAGGAGGAAGAGGGGGACGTTCAGAGTGATGACATTTGTCTTCCCAAGTAACCGTCACGCGTGATGGAGCCCTGCTTTCCTGGCGATGGCTGAACACCTGCCTGCCAATGGGAAGTAGTGAATGAATTCCTTGTTTTGCTTTGTTTGCATGCATGTCTTTTGCTTTACCTATTAAACTGTCTTTATCTCAACCCAGGAGTTTTCTTACTTTTACCCTTGCTATTCTCTTCCCCATCCCACCTGCAGGGGTGAGTGAGGGAGCAGCTGGGTGGGGCTTAGTTGCCAGCTGGGGTTAAAGCACAACACACAGTTACCAATCACATAAGTTACTGAAGTTTTTGTAAGATAAGTGAGAAAGTGACAGAGAAAATTTTCTTAATCTACACATGCTTCCTGTTAAATCAGAAGATGTCTCATTCAGATCCAGATGCTGTTCTGCCTTGACAAGTTTATCTCTTATGTCCTTCCTGCCAGACAGCCTTCATCAGCATAATATTTCATCTTAGCGGAATGTCTTAATTTTTAAGCCAATTTCCACTTTGAAGCACCCCAGAAAGTCAGACAGATTTTGATTTTTCTGAGAATAACCCTGTTTCCTCCTTTTTGAAATCATAGGCTACCCATATATCTTCATTATAATAAAAATTATTTTATTTCCTTGAAGACACAATACCTTCTTGTTAGACCAATATGTTGTCTCCTGGTACTTGACTAAGGACCAATAACTGTCACCTGGAATTTTGGTGACTCACTGAAATGTTTTAGTGTAAGAAGTCTTAAACCAGATGTTGTGTTCTGTCACTTAAACATCTAGATGAGATAAACATGTATATCTTGCACCTTGATTGAGACCAGATGCAATGGTAGTTAACTGGTTTAAAGATTGCAATTCACTCACTGATCACAAGCCTCTTTATTCTAAACTCAGTGTAGCTATGCTCAGTCGTTCCTCTCTTTTCCCTTCCATATAGTATAAAAGCAGAGTATTGCAACAGAGAAGAACTGGCTTCAAATAAAGAAAAAAAAAAAAAAAGGTAATAGTATTTCAAACAGATTAATGCTAAGCTCTGTTTCAGAACTTTATCACCTCAAATAGTGATTTTTTTTAACTTTCTTTAAATAGATATTTTTAGAAAGTAGAGGAGTATAATTTTGATTTACCATTGATGTTCTGATTATTTTACATGGCTTAAATTTCTCTCTCCAGCTACAAAGGCTGTATCTTGACAATGATATATAATTTTGTTTGTAAAATCAACCAGCAACATAGATGATGTTTACAGATTGTATCTAACTACTGTCCCAAATTCATAATGAAAAATAAGAAAAGAAGCATAAAAAATGGCAGCAGTACTTCAATTTCCAATATAAATAGTCCAAGAAACAACATTTAGCCCTTCTTGACAAGGTATTATCAGCATGAAGTCTTAGCTTAGATTTCTTCTCTTGTATAATCAATATATAGTGCAGCACAATTATACTGGCTTACCCTGCAGAAAATCTTCATTAACGTTTTTCAAAAGCCTTTTGGACAAATTGCCCCATTTGTAGTGTGCATCCATTTGCTTCAATTTAATTTACTTATATTGGTTGCTCCCTGTTTCCTGGCAAAATTAATAGTCACCAGAGTTCAGTAACTGTGTGTTCTCAAATAGTTATCATGGTGCTGTAGACAATGCTCAGGTTCCTGCGGTCTGGGGTTTTGTTTGTTTGTTTCTTTTTTCATTTTTTTTTCAGGATTCCTGAAATCCTTTCTTTTCTTCCACGTGCCTGCTGTCAAGGTTGTGAGCTCAGCATTGCCACTCCTGCTTGCACTATTTTCCCTTCCTCTTTCATTCCTAAAAAAAGAATGAGTCTCTTGTGGACCTAAGCTTCATTACTACCCATCTTCATTGAGATGCAATAGTATTCAAATCCCATTTTTCTCCTCTGTAAGTGAAACAATAGAGTTGGCTTGTTTGACATAGGCAATGTGCTTCTCTGTTCCATGTGATTTATACTCTTCTCGAATAGGGCAATGCTGAATACCAACATCGCTCAATTCCTCTTATTAGCTCTTCTAATGAAACACAGTTCTAAAAGAGACTGGGATAACAGCCATGTGACACTGCTTTTCAGCCACAGGGCTAAAGTCACACACCCCAAAGAGTCAAATTTAGGAGGGGAATCTCTGGCAGAAAGAGGACAAGACAAACTGGCTGCACAGAGCTCTTCACTAGGATTGAAAGCAAGGATGTGCTTGACCTGATGATGTGGGAACTTGTCCAGCATGAGTTATTGAGGTTAGTCATCTCCCAAAGAGTGATTTGTGAAAAACTGTGGCATTGCCACAATATTTGGCCACTGTCAAAATGCCTATACATGCTACACAGATACCTTAGCTATTCTCAAGGAAAGCCAAAAGCTTGGTATTTCTGCCTTTTTCTAAGAAGAGACATACTATGACTCTGGGCTAGACTTTATTAAGTTACTTTATGACTATCAGGCCATCAAACTTCTTAGGGTTTTATTTGTTTGTTTATTTATTTATTAAGTACTAGTATCCTACCTGTTCCTGGAAACAGAAGAGATATATATTTTAGAAGGAGTAACCTCTGTGCATATATATAGCCAGGAAACAATGTGAATTGATTAGGAATTATTTATTGGGTGTTTTTAGGATCCTTCATATAACAAATGGTGCTCTTTTTGCTATCCTAAACTGTCTTTCAGGATGCAGATACACACCAATCTCACCCAAAAATGGTTAAAGAAGTTTTAATATCACTAAGCCTTGTAGCCAATGTCTGTCCAAAAAAAGAAAAAAAAAGATTTACTCCAGTACTAGTTTCTAATATTAATTAAATGGTGTTCTCATTTTACTGTGGGTGGTTTTTTGTTGTTTGGGTTTGTCTTTTTTTTTTTTCCTGTTCTATCTAGTAGCCATTCCTGGCTGCAGCAGCTACAGAATAGGTCATGTGTAAGTCAAATGCTCCACAAACCTGTCTTTTAAAGTACAGACTTTACCTTAATGATTGATCGGTAGCGGACTTCTAACGTAATGATAATAATTCAAGCCCTCAAGAACAATCCTGACTAGCTTCAAATGATAAGAAGTGATGCACTCAGTAACTCCAAAGTCAGGAGACAATAGCTGGCTGATGCTTTTTCCTTCCTAATCAACTTCCTAAGACAGGTACCATAAAAGTTTCATTGGTTAAAACTAGAAATGGCCAGAGCCAGTCTGAATTATAGATATTAAACCAAATATTTCATGTTAACACTAATGCTGGGGTACCAACACTGGTGTTTTGGTATGTAAACTGAATTTTGCTAGGGGAGGGGGAGAAATTAGGAAGCCACAGAGAAGACAGAATTCTAATAAACCTAGGAATAAAAAGAAAACAGCTGTTCTTACATTCAAAAGAGGAAGGTGAAATAAAGATATAGAAGACTTAGAGAAAGAGAAGCATATACAGAGACATCTGTGCGGAAAAAGAATAAGTCAGAGAAACAAACAGAAGAGAATGAGAGATAGAGAAGGGAAAAGGAAAAGAAAAAAGAAACAGAACAGCTTTTTGATATCAATGTAATTCTCATATCCCCTTATACTCCCACCACCTTTTAAACTTATTATTTTTTCTAAGTTTGGCACATGAGAAGTTTGACTCAGTACATAGGGGTTTCTTGTTGTTTTCTGGTTTTTTTTTTATGATTATGTACAATGACATGATAAAATTGGTGTCACTGCCGAGAAAAGCTATCCCCAATACTTTTATGTCTGCCTCATCTTTAGGACTGTTTGCAAAGAGATAAGCAGAAATTCTATTTTCAGGACTATATATATCTGTGTCTGCTATGTATACAACATAGATATATGAATAAATACATTAAAATAGTATTTGTATAACATTATGTATGAAAATATAGAAATATGAACTTTAAAGGGAATGAAATAACTAAAGCAAATTAGAAGAGTAATTACTATATGTTGAAGGGATCTTGGAAGTTATTTTATTCAATGCATTGCAATATAAATTACTGGATTATTTTTTGTAATAAAGATTTGGCAGCTTTTGGTGGGGAAATTCAATTAGTGCTATAGTCCAACATCTGAATATTTCCCTTGGACTGAACAGTTCAGTAAACTGCATGAAGAGCAAAGCAATACTGGGAATAGGTGGCCCAGTCATCCCTATGCTTGTGATACTTTTGATGTGATTTGAAAAATTTTAGCTACTACTGCAGTGCTTGCTATACTAATATTTCACATTTATGTAGCATCAACATATCTCAAAGCACCTAGTAAATGTTCAAAGGATATACCACCTTTCTGCAGATGGAGAAGCTGCTGTGCAGAAAGGTTATGATTACAAAGCAATTTGATGATACACCCAGGAACAGAAATGATTTCTAGTCACTTGTGTTAGACAGGCCTGCACCATTTTATTTTTCTTTTAGCATCTTCGGGCTCTTCATTTTTGGCCTAATTTCATTCCCAGTTTCCTCTTTATTTCTCAACATCCAGCTCATTTAAAGCAGTTGAGCTCACCCATGATAGACACGTGTTTGTTCATCACTGTTTAACTTTCTTACCTGTTCTGTGGAAGGTATAATTTCTCTTTTTTGTATTCCAAAGCTTGTTTTTTCCTAGCCATTTTTATATAGTCTTTGTGAAAAGTCAGATGTAATCAGAAATTTAAGTGTAAACTATAAACCTCTTCAAAATTATGCTTACCAACACATAATGACCAGCTGGGTATTTACTGATGGCAAGAACAAGACAAAAAAAAAAAGAGTTTATACATTAAAACTTCAGCTCTTTAATAATAGATTTTGAAGTGACCATTGGTATTTCAAATCTGTAGTTAATGACTTGCTTTTCTTCTACTGTTTAATTTTATTAGTATGTTATTAGAAAATTTGTAACTGATGTGATCACAAATTTGTTTTCCAGCAATCAAATACTATGATGTGTTATTTTGATACAATAAAGGATAATATAGGTTCTCAATATTCTAAAGGAATTTAAAGTTTGAACAGCTTGGAAATATTTATATTGAAACCTAAATATTTTTGAGCTTTTAAATCAGACATAGAGATTTAAATACATATAGAAATGCATTATTAATTAGAAATCATATTCTGTGTTTAATATCTTATTTCTGCAGGAGAAAGGAGGGGACTTTTCTACATAGTCTATAACCTTGCAAAGAACTCTTACAGAATCACATCCAGACCATAACTTAGAAATGCCATTTGTGCTATAATAATGCCAGAGTTCTCAGTCATGTCTTTATCTCCTAAAGTCTGAATTATTGCCAAAAGCTGTGAAGAAAACTTCCTATGAAATTAGATATCATTCAGATAGGACAAATGCCTATACACTTAACCTAACAGCATATATGAAGGGCAAATATAAGTGCCTTGAAATACATGTTTTTAAATATTTTGTCTTAAAATATATTGTGTTTTTAAACAGGTCCAGAGTGAAAATATTTCAACACAACAGCATCTGGGCTGCCTTAGGAGAAGTATTGCCAGCAGGTTGAGGGAGCTCATCCTTCCCCTTTTCTCAGTACTAGTGAAACACATCTGGCCTGTTGGGTCCAGTTCTGGGATCCTCAGTTCAAGTGAAAAATGGACATACTGGAGTCAGTACAGTGAAAGGCCACGAATATGATCAAGGGACTGGGGCATCTGGCATATGAGGAGAGAGACTTTGAGAACCCAAAATATTTTGCCTCAAAGTGAAAAGGCTCAGGGTGGTGGTGAGATCTTATCCATGTGCCTAAATACGTAATAGAAGGAATTCAAGGAGATAAAGCCTCTTCTTAGTGCAGTGCGTACAAAGTGAAAAACAGAAAATTCCATTTAAATGTAAGAAAAACATTTTTTACTTTGAGGGTATTCAAGCAGTGGAACTGATTGCCCAGGGAGGATGTGGAGTTTCCATCCTTGGAGATGTTCAAAACCCACCTGGTCACAGTCCAGAGTAACCTGCTCTAGCTGACCCTGCTCTGAGCAAGGAGGTTGGTTCCAATGATCTCCAGAGATGCCTTCCAGCCTCAACTATTCTGTGAGTCAGTGGTGGTTATTTTTTTATAAATTGTATACCAAACTTGTTCTCACATTATTCTGGTACAGACATTTATTAGTTCATCTCCTGAGATGGGCTAAGTGTAATTTTTTTATTTTGTGAAGCACATAATTTTTATGTGTATACTGCAACTGAATGCAATGCAGAGGGAAGAGTAAGGGAAAGAAGAAAGAATCACAGCCAACCTCATAAAATATGGATCATATTGAAGCTAGGGAAATAGATGAAGGAGAATTCCATTCTCCAGTTCAGTGCCCACATACTATTCATGTGAATATGCTCATACACCAAGACATTAGGAATCAATATGCAGGGGAAAAAAAAAAAAAAACAAACGGCTGCAGTTTGTGTTATTAAAAAAACATACAGTTGCACAATGTCATCATATTAGACCCAACTGATGAAGTAGAAAGAACAGCAAATATTCAGTGGAATCCTGAGGTTTTGAAGTACGTGATTAAGAAACAAGGGAAAATGATCCAAGTGGTTTAATATGAGAAGAGGTAGACAGAGTTAACATATACACTGCTGCTTATACTACAGCTTCATTTCATAATCCCTTAATTTTTCAATAATCTTTGAAAGGTTATGTAGAAGCTGCAGTGAGCTTAAAGTAGGTTGTTCCTTGTGTTCGAATTTGTTCTTCAAGGCATATTCAAAGTTACAGGGTTTTTAAAAATATGTTTTTAGAGAACCTGGTAAAATATAGGAAAAATATCTCCTGAAATTCTATCCATTCTATATACATATAGAATATTCAGTATATATTCTCTATACTGAGAATTGGAGACTGTTGAAAAAGAAGAAAAATGAAAAAGAGGATGCATTTATTTTCATGTCCTAATTTAAAATATTTAAGTCTCTCTAATTATAATTTTTGCACAGACAGCAGTATTGAGAAATGAGTCATGATTCCCTCTTGAGTTACACAAGGGAGCTTGCTAACAAGATCTGATATCCCAACTAATGTAAGTGTATTTGGAAGTAATGCTTGATGAGCATTCATATTCACAAACTCCAAATAGCATTGTTTGTCTCCTGGAAACCCTTTGGAAAAGTCTGGAAGTCTATTTGCTGAAATATATTCTCAGAGTGTACACAGTCAATAAAGTTCTACAGAGAGGAGCAGAGTTCACTATCCATAAAATCTGTTCAGAAAAGTTTAGGGGAGAAAGAAGACTGAATGTGGAATGTTTTCAGCCAGGGTCATGGACACTGTTGAAAATATGTGGCAACCTAGAGATTCCTTTTCAACCTTATAACTGTGGCTGTGTCTAAGGTGGAATTAAGGATCTCTTCCTGATGTCCATTCTTGGCTTGCAGGTCTGTATTGGGGGAATGGGGTTGAGGAGAAAGAAGTGACAGATGCTTTAACAGGAATAGTTCAATTTCAGCACTTGGCAATTCTTGAAACTTGTGGAATGGAATGAAATATAGAGATTGCACTCATTAGTATCTACTATAATTCAGTGCTTAGAGAAACGGTTATTGTTAGTAAACAGACAGTTGAGAACACTGAAACAAAAGCTGTAGCTAGCAAAGATGGTACTACTAAAGCAGAGTGGGAACTCAGAGAAATGCTTCTGCTGTAGGAAGCACAAAGGTCCCTAGTGCCACTGAGATGAGTAAAAGCAGCACTAAGACCAACTTGGATTACTACACCATCTAACAAGAGGTAGCAGTTCAAGGATACCTTTTTCTTTGTCAGTCAGCAGCCCTTTGAGATGTCAGTTCATTTTGATCAACTAATGAGGAAAATTATCTTATTTACTGCTGTGAGATACCTTTCTTGGATCTCACTACTAGCTGATTTAAAGCTCTTACAGCATTTATGATTTTATGGAAATGTTCTTACAGAGAGGAACAATTCCTTCTGCCACTTGTGTAGGAAGTCTATAGTGTCACAGATGTTCAAACTCTAATGTCTCAACCAGAACCAGAGATGTTAGTGGAAACCTTTGTTTTTCTATATCTCAAAAAGTAGAATAGGAATGCTGCTCAAGCAAAGATTCCTTCAAGGACCTTTTGAGCATGATCTGCTATGCCCATTGCCATACTACTGCATATCAACAATGAGACAAGATTTCTTAAGACGCATAATGACCTCTCAGGAGGAGCAAAGCTTGAAACCAAGAGGCATTTACATTTCACACCTGGGGCCAAATATTTCAGGCTTCAAACATGTAAAGGCAACATTACCTCCCCCAGAATTTAAATTTATCATACTCCATTTATTTGTTTGTTTGCTTGTTTATCACAGTAGAATGAAAGATGATCCTTGCAATGCTGAAAACAAACCAGTCTGTGGGTTGCTTCAGCTGTTAGCTGAGAGAACTGGGAAGGAACTGAAGAGGACTTAGCAAAGCTTTACTATATAAATCTTCATCTCACATTACAATGAGACTTGGGACATGCATATACAACCTAAATTCTTCCACTGCAGGATAAGAGTTTTGTATATAAGAAATGAAACAGAAGTAGACAAGTAATGCATTTTCACTGCATATTGTTGAAAAAGCCTGATAAATTATTTCTGATTTTTTGAAAAGTCTGAAAACCTATTAAATATTTTTTTCATTATCCACATTCTTACTCAACTCTAATCTCTGGTAATGTATCCATGTCTGGTCAATGAACTGGAGAGCTAACACAGAGCCATGAAAAAAGGACTAAAAATATTGCATAAAGCCAATGATGTATTCAAAAATCTTGCTACATGTTTTCAAGGACAGGAGTAGTTTTAATAAGAAAAGCCCCAAAGAAAAAAAATCCTAAAATTAGTTGCACTTCTTACCAGATGAAAAGTCAAAGATTTTTTTTTTTTTTTTTAACAGAGAGAAGGGAGAAAGGTTAATTCTTACTTATGTAATGAGGTCTTGGCTTTGATTTTTTATCTTCTCCTCAGAGCCCAAATATATTACCTGTTAAGACAGATTTTGTTCTTTGTAAGGGTCCATTGGGATTTACTTTAGGTAACTTGCACTATTCTAGCTGAAATTCTAGGTGTTTCAGTAAAGGGGTATTCACTCTTATTCTTAGATTTTATTCATTTCTTACTACCTTAAGTTGATCTTAATACTGAGATTTCCTCTTTTTTTTTTTTTTTTTTCCTTATTTGCCAGGAAGAGTATGGAATTCTGGCACCATGAGCAACAACAGGGCCAAGGTTTCCTTGCTGTGCAGATGTGAATGGAGTTTAAACATTAGTATTTTACAAGTGTGAGCACATACACAATCAGGCCTGCAGTAAAGCACCATATAGTTTGAGATCATTTCAATTAAAGTTAGTTCAGAACTCACTGTTACATGTGATTTCACAAAGTGATAATTTAACACACTAAATTACCACTCTGTTCCTCATAGAAAGTGACACTCATGACCACATAATAAAATACTTTATGGCCTGTTGTTCGGAGTCATAATTCCACTTTGCTGTAGCAGGAGGAAGTCACAAGTCATTCCACTCTAGCTGCCATTAGGGGATGTATTGCCTTCCCAGCCTATGTGCTGTGATTAAAAAACCTGACAGCCTCTCATCCGCAGATGGCAGAAGCCTCTAAAGCTGTTGAACTGGCACTCAGTCAGTTGGCTTTTGATCTGGTTGTTCAGATATAAGAGCCTGTTTAAGCAGAGAAGAAAATAGGCTGTTCATATTCAGTTAGTATAAAACTCTCTTCCGATGGGGCTTTGTGTCTTTATCTCTTCCTTCAGCTGCTTTTAATTAATGCTTTGAAGACACTTTGTATTTTGGATTTAAGGGCAAGAATAACTCTTTCTAACTCAACTCCATATTAAACATCTTGACCATGAGCAGCAGCCCTGTTTTTCCCCAATGAACTCTCCACTTAATAACTTCTTAGTAAATTTCTTGAAATAGGTACAGATTTTCTCATTTAGCAAGGAATACAATCCCAATCTATTTACAATTGTTTGGAGAATCACAGCTTAACATAGACTAAATGTATAGATAAATAAAAAGCTGTTTCACAGCTTTGTACAAAGCAGCCACTAAACTTCAGGGGTTATGGGAAAGCCCAACAGCACAAGGCCTATAATTTTAGGGAACTTTTGTGATCCTTTGGAACGAATCCCTAGGTAATAAATATCCACATTACTATTTTTTCATCGGCTGTCTGGTGGATGTAGTGCAAAGCAGTGGTCAGCATAGTGCTCTTCTGCAGTGGGGAAAACAAACTCCCTGAGCAGCTGTACAAAATGTAAGCATGTCAAGACTCCTAGCTGGCGCAGAGAGGTACAGAGGGACTTTGCACTTTTAAGGGAGAATGCAGAGCCTGCTTTGCTCATTGCTGTGGTATTTGCTGTTTAAATAAGTAAAGCAAACAAAAAAAAGAAGTATAATTGCATTCAAAATATAGAAAGGGAGAAATAACCAGACAAAGCAGCAGTTGTCAGGGTAGAGCAGGGCTGGGGGCTCCCCGGGCCAGGACCAGCGGGGCCCCCCAGGGCAGGGGGTGGCAGGGCCTGTCCCACCCCCAGCCGGGCGCAGGGCAGCCGGGGACACTGGGGCAGCCCCAGCCCCGGGCGTTGGGCACCTCCCTGGGGACGGGGACAGGCCAAGGCTGGGACATGGGCCCATGGGTGGGCCCAGCAAGGAAAAGCTGTGGGGACCGGGGGACTGACCCTGCTGTGGCAGCACTGGGGCAGAGGCTGATGGCTCCAGGGGGCTGACGTGGGGTCCTGGGCCCTGGGCAGGAGGGGGAGGCCTGAGGGTGCCCCCAGGGCCTTGGAACAGGGTCTTGATCCTGCCTTCACAACCTGGCAGGAGCACTGGTCACAAGCAAATTTTCTCACAGGAGCAAGGGTTTCCTCTCATTTCTACTGACGACAGAAATGACAGACAGAAGTGAAATGAGATGATTAAAGGGTTGTTCACTTCATGGGGGAGAAAGTCATTATGGGAACGCCCCTTAAGAGGTGCATCAGAGAGTCTTCAGGACAGTAAGTAGCATGTGCATGCAGGAGAGAGATTTGAACTTTTATACCTTAAGAAATCCTCCCCTAAGGAATTTAACATGAAAACAGCTTTGCACTGAATATGTTGAAATGAATAACAAAAAACTAAGATAAAATAGCTTAGAGGAAATTGTTAAAGGTTGAAGGCCATACTCCTTCACATTGCATCTCCCAAATTAGCACTTAATGAACAAATAATGGAATAAGTATTGTTGAGTAATTCACTATCATGTCCTTGAATGAAGCACTTGACTATGAATGAAGTGTGTAGCCAACAGAGAGTGAACTGAGGGAAAAAAAGTTAAAAACTGATCAAATAATTGACTTCTTTTTTTTTAAGAAACTTTGTGCAGGGGTTATCTCATTGTAGGAAAATGCAGTAATCTATGGTTTAATAAAAATCCAACATAAGCAAGCACTTCTCTTGCTGTTACAACTATGCTAATCCAAACACTTAAAATAATCTCTGAGCTGTTTAAAAATTTGATAAATTATTTATAGAGAACAATTAGAAGAATTTAAATTGTTAACAGTTACCAAAACTGGCAGTAATATAAATATTTGGAAGTGTTTTAAATGTAAATATCCTGGAAGATATTTACCTTCATTGTGCAATCTTATCTTAAGCTGCTTGTCAAACATAAAGACATCTTCCAAAAGGTAGCAGACATGTTTTAGTGTTCCAGTCACAAAACAGTGTTGCATTTATACAGCAGCTGATAACTCTGTGTTGCACTTCATTGTGCTGCAGTAGAGTTGAACTGATCAACAAAGAACTGAATGGATTGATGTATGCTCAGAGCTTAATAGCTAGCTGACTCACACTGGGGCATGGACAAGGCTGGGCATTCTTCAAGAAGGAAGTCTTGAAGGTGCAGGAGCAGGCTGTCCCCAAATGCTGCAAGATGAACCGTCGGGGAAGACAACTGGCCTGGCTGAACAGGGAGCTTTTGCTGGCACTCAGGCAAAAAAGGAGAGTTTATCACTTTTGGAAGAAGGGGCAGGCAACTCAAGTAGAGTACAGAGATCTCGTTAGGTCATGCAGAAAGACAATTAGACGGGCAAAAATCCAGCTATAACTCAATCTGGCCACTGTTGTAAGGGATAACAAAAAATGTTTTTACAAGTACATTAACAAGAAAAAGACAACCAAAAAGAATCTCCATCCTCTATTGGACACGGCAGGGAACATTGCCACCGAGGATGAGAAAAAGGCTAAGGTACTAAATGCCATCTTTGCCTCAGTCTTTAACCATCAGACCAGTTATCCCCAGGGTATTCAGCCCCCTGAGCTGAAAGGCAGGGATGGGGAGCAGAACAAACCCCCCATAATCCAGAAGGAAGCAGTTTACAACCTACTGAGCTGCCTGGACACCCACAAGTCTACGGGGCAGGATGGGATCCAACTAAAAGTACTGAGGGAGCTGGCAGAGGAGCTTGCCAAGACACTCTCCATCATTTATCAGCAGTCCTGGTTAAAAGGGGAGGTCCCAGATGACTGGAACCTTGCCAGTGTGACACCCATCTACAAGAAGGGCCAGAAGGAGGATCTAGGGAACTACAGGCCTATCACCCTGACCTCGGTACCAGGGAAGATTATGGGGTGGTTCATCTTGAGAGAGCTCACCAGGCAAGTGCAGGACAACCAGGGGATCAGTCCCAGACAGCACGGCTTCATGAAAGGCAGGTCCTGCCTGACCAACCTGACCTCCTTCTACGACAAGGCGACCCACTTAGTGGATGAGGGAAAGGCTGTGGATGTTGTCTGCCTGGACTTTAGTAAAACTGTTGACACTGTCTCCCACAGCATCCTCCTAGAGAAGCCGGCAGCTCATGGCTTAGAGAGGTGTACTCTTCACTGGGTAAAAAACTGGCTGGATGGCCAAGCCCAGAGAGTCGTGGTGAATGGAGTTAAACTGAGTTGGTGACTGGTCATGAGCAGTGTTCCCCTGGGCTCAGTGTTGGGGCCAGTCTTGTTTAATACCTTTACCAATGATCTGGATGAGGGGATTGAGTGCGTCCTCAGTAAGTTTGCAGATGACACCAAATTGGGCAGGAGCGTTGATCTGCTCGAGAATAGGAAGGCTCTGCAGAGGGATCTACGCAGGCTGGATCAATGGGCTGAGGTCAATTGTATGAGGTTTAACAAAGCCAAGTGCTGGGTCTTGCACTTCGGTCACAACAACCCCATGCAACACTACAGGTTTGGGGAAGAGTAGCTGGAAAGCTGCCTGGGGGAAAAGGACCTGGGGGTGCTACTTGACAGCTACTGAACACAAGCCAGCAGTGTGCCCAGGTGGCCAAGAAGGCCAGCAGCATCCTAGCTTGTATCAGGAATAGGGTGGCCAGCAGGAGCAGGGAAGTGACCGTGCCCCTGTACTCGGCACTGGTGAGGCCACACCTCAAATACTGTGTTCAGTTTTGGGCCCCTCACTACAAGAAGGACATTGAGGTGCCGGAGCATGTCCAAAGGGCAAGGAAGCTGGTGAAGGGTCTGGAGAACAAGACTTATAAGGAGCGGCTGAGGGAACTGGGGTTGTTTAGTCTGGAGAAGAGGAGGCTGAGGGGAGACCTTATTGCTCTCTACAACTACCTGAAAGGAGGTTGTAGTGAGGTGGGTGTTGGTCTCTTCTCCCAAGTCACTGATGATAGGACGAAAGGAAATGGCCTCAAGCTGCATCAGGGGAGGTTTAGATTGGATATTAGGAAAAATTTCTTTACTGAAAGAGTGGTCAGACATTGGAACAGACTGCCCAGAGAGGTGGTGGAGTCACTGTCCCCGGTGGTGTTCAAAAATGTGGAACTTCAGGGCATGGTTTAGGAGGCATGGTAGTGTTGGATTGACGGTTGGACTTGATGATCCTGGAGGTCTTTTCCAACCTTAATGATTCTATGATTCTATGAAACAGAGAGGATCGATGCTCTCTGGTGGACTCGGTAAAAACTAAGTGTGTTTCCCCCTCACTTTTGCCTCCAGCTCATTTAAGCTGTTTCCATAAGGATAACTGGAGCTTGGGACACCAAGAATTCACTCATCAAGGTTGCTGATATAGAACCTAAGGATTCCTATGTATTGGGGAATTTGTTCAGGAATTTATTTCCTAAGAGTTGTAGCACGGCTGCTTCTGGCAAGGATACCCTCAGAAAGTGTTCACCTCACCATGGCAGCTCCTAGAAAAACCAGTGACTGAGTGTATCTCATTGTGGGTTCCAGGATCTTAGTTTTCCATTCATCAAGATCAGAGATGTGGACAGAGTGTACTGAAGCTACCTTTCACTGCAAATATCTAGGTTTCTTTCCTTCACAATAAAAACATAAAAAGAAGGTAAGTCTGATGAAAATACAGACATGAGCCTGATATAGGATCAGGATGCTGTGTTATCCAGATTCAAAGACTTACAAGCACTACTTGAATTATCAATTTACATATTGCCCTTTGTAATGGAGGTAACAAGGAGAAGACCAAGTTATTAAAGAAAAAAGAGATTTAAAATAAAAATAGATTAGGATGGTCTGTCTAATGTTGCCTATAAACATTTAGAAGTCCAATGTTAGCCCTTCATGTCTTTTACTGTCTCAGTGTAGCTTTTGGTCTTTTTCTATGGGCCTGATTTTCATTAAGAGATACTTGGAAATATTTCATAGCCAATCCATACTATGCAGCAGAGTAGCACGTCAGCAAGCATTGTTCTGGTATTATTTTCAGCTTGTACTCAAATTCTGCTGCTTTTTAGAGTTTGATTTTAACAACTTAAATGATTGAAGTGTACAAAACACAACTTGTGGTTCCTTTAGATTCTTCCCCTACCTGGAGGGAACTACTCAAGAGTCTCCTTTCTTGCTCCAGAGAAAGCTGAACATCATTCTTTTAGCCTGCACTGTGCTGTTGTGTTGTGAAGATTCTGATTTTGGTTGGCTTCTTCCTCTCAAGAAGAACAGCATGCCTCTCCATGTTCTTCAAACATGGAACTGATTTTGATATGCTTGAGTATATTTGAGAAAACAGCATTTCTGTCTCATCTTTGGCCTAGTCTTATTTTTTTCAGACAGGAAAAACTTGGAGGCTGTGCTTTGCCACTCTCTTTCATGCCAATCAAGTGTATTAGTATTTACTTCCATTTCAAATTCTATTTCCTTTGAGTACACTGGCTGTTGTTGCTGAGCTCACAGAAATGTTTTAAAAGCTCTGCTTCAACATTTTTGTCCTTGCTGCACATATTAGGACAGTATTTAGTAATTATACTGCTGTGAAACCAAGATAGCCTATCAGTTCATGGCTTCAACACACCTACTTCTGCAAATTTATATTTTAAAACATTAACAAAACCCTATCCTCTTATCTTCTCAATCCGCAGACTTTTTTTCCTTTTTTCCCCCTGCAAATTCAGCATCCAGCCTTGTTAAAGCAAAGGCACTTCCCTGGAGTAATTCCTGTAAAATGGAATTTCGTTATTGGTTTCAAATACTTTCTCTTTCATATGACACATTGTGGTGTCCTGTCAGACTTCTACCATTCTCAAATCCTTCCCTTCTGAAATAACATCTATGATAAAGCTGTCAGTTAAAACTGTTCAAAAAAGAAACATCATGCTAATTGCTCAAAGTTCAGTAAGCATAGTCATGTTTACTACAGTAAAGGTGATCAGATTCATGCATTACACACGTTATCCTAAATTTCCACTTTCATTCTATCCACCAAATCATATCCAGAAAACTATTGTTTCATAGGGAGACAAGGAGTGGAAAAAAATGCAAAACAAAAAGACAAAAAAACTCCCCAAAGAAATATTTGTTTGTTTCTTCAAAGTACAGTTGTCTTTCCAAAGTTACTGTAGACTATGCAAGCTGAGTATACTTGCTCCAGCAGCAGTGGCCCAATAAAGTCCAGTAACACAGTCCTCTACATGAAATTACTAGAACATTAAAGCCTACTTTTTATAGGAAATAACATTTACTTATAGTCTAACTATCCATAAATACCACCTAAAAAGCTGTGGCAGATTTTGGTTTTTTGAGAGAAGGGACTGCAATAGAAAAATAATGTTGGTAATTTTCAGATATTTTCTTCTTTCTAATGTATTTTTTTTCTCCTCCTACTCTGTCTATAAGTATTTCTTAGAGAAATGAACACAGCCAGAGGGATATGAAAAATAGTTATAATGAAACCCCAAACTGCTTCTAAAATACATTTCTGTTCAGTATGTTGCTTAAGCAGAATACACGTTGGGGTAGCATAAGAGGTTTATTAGCTTTTGGAATAAGTTACAAAATTCATTCATTGCTTCATCAGTTCAAAGGGAAAACCAACCAACCAACCAACCAACAACAGCTGTCCAAAACTCATAAGGGCAAATGTGTTACCCCATTCTACCATATTTTGTATTTTCCAATATACACTTAGATGCACATTTAGAAAAAAGTAATTAACATTGATACACAACTGTCATTGGTTCAGTTAGTTAGAAGTACAGCTGTTAAGGACTAACAGCCTTTTCATTAATACATCACTGTTTTCTCAGATGTGGTCATGCTTGTCAATGCGAACACAGCTTAGAGCATCAAAGTTTGCCAAAATAATTGTAAATTCTTTCAGAATTTTTGTGTCAATCAGTCCTCATGAAGAAAACTTTCAAGTTTACTTACAGAACAAAACATCTTTCAAAAAATGTGGATTATCCATTACTGTTTTTAGATATATTGGGATGCCTTACATGTTATATTAAGAGTTTTCAGAATATTATATTGTGTAAAATGTTGAAATGCTAATTTTAATATTATAATTTTCAGTACACCCCATCACAATTTAGCAATAATGTACTAGCTTCCCTAATACAGATTTCTGAGTGAAATGGAATGATACTGATGTCCAATAGTAATGTATTGGTAACACAGAAAAGAGCATACAGGCATATACCTCTACTATATCTCCTTTACCTGCTTTAAGAGTTCCAGGTTCTTTGGTGACAGGTCAAGCTGGAGAATAGACTACATGTATTCTGTATTATAATATCTTCAGTATCAGCCAGTTTTTAATTTACAAAATCAATCAGGAATAACTACTACCTGAAATACAAATATCTTGCATATCACAAAGTTTCAGTGGTGATCAGAACAGCAATAAATAATTGTTTGCCTCCATGAATGTGTAACTGGAAAAAATTTTCAACTCATGGAAATAATGGATTTCAAACCCCGTAGTGTTGTTGTCATGGTTTAGCCCCAGCCAGCACCTAAGCACCACACAGCCGCTCGCTCACTCCCCGCACCCCAGTGGGAAGGAGGAGAATCGGAAGAGCAAAAGCAAAAGCAAAAAAGCTCATGGGTTGAGATAAGAACAGTTTAATAATTAAAATAGTAATGGTAGTAATGGTACTGATAAAAATAATGATTATGATAATAATAATAATAATAATATAATAAACAAGAAAATGACAAGAGAGAGGAATGAAACCTGGGGAAAAAAGAGAAAAGAAAAAAAAAAACCCACAAGTGCTGCAACTGCTCACCACCCGCTGACCGACACCACCAGACCCCAAGCCGCGATCGCTGCTTCCCCCAGCCAACACCCCCCCAGTTAATATACTGGGCATGACGTCACATGATATGGAATATCCTTTGGCCAATTCAGATCAGCTCTCCTGGTTGTATCCCCTCCCCTCCCGGCTTCTTGCGCACCTGGCAGAGCATGGGAAGCTGGAAAAGTCCTTGACTAGTGTAAGCACTACCTAGCAACAACTAAAACATCAGTGTGTTATCAACATTATTTTCATACTAAGTCTAAAACACAGCAGTAGACCAGCTACAGTGAAGAAAATCAACTATCCCAGCTAAAACCATGACAGTTGTCTGTACCTCTCCAGAGTTCTGCTAGGACCACTCCCAGGTACGGGCTGGGAACCAAATAAATTTTTTTAAGCGGGAGGAAGGATGTGGATTGCCTGGAAGTTCTGCAAAATTAGCTTTGTTCATTTCAAGCAGCCCTTCCTTTCCCTGTCATAGGGGATCTTTGCACATGAATGCAACCTATCCTAAAAGACTTTATATAAGCCATCAAGTGCTTCATAAAGCATTAGTCAAACATCAGAAAGTAATCTCATAAAAGTCTAATCAAACAGCTTGATCTTAAGCAAATATTTCAAATGGCCTTGGGACTGAGTTCCCAAGCAGTTCATGTGTGTTTGAGAGGTGGGGGTGGCAAGGGGAATTAATAAGTATGATGTGCGAACACTTTCCTTTCTAAAATATAGTTAGACTTCGGAGCAGAAGAATAAAACAATAAATGCAAAAACACGCCAGAGACCCCTCAATGAGACTTGACTAACAACATCCAAAAAAAAAGCCAGAAAGTAACATGCTACCTTTTGGAGCTGCACAGAGGATAGAACAACTCTATAACAGCCTTGCCTGCACAGTGGTAGCTGGTAAATATTACAACCCTTATAACAAATGATATTAAAAAAACCCTCTTCTGTTCAAAGAAAATGTGAGCATATGCTCCACTATTTCCTGAAATGAATAGCAAATGTAAGCCCTATTTGGGAGGTTTACTAGCCCTGGTGTATTGCACATGGCAGTGTAATGTGTGTCTTGTGTTCTTTTGAGATTAATTTTGAAAATAGCAGAAGCAAAACTAATCGAACACCTCTTTCTTCACAGCTTTTATTTCTTAGCTGCCGTATGCAGCCAATTCCAAGTGGATGTCAGTGTAATATTAGTCTGGGGCACAGAATGTGAAATTTTGATTTAATAATGTTCTCTTCATTAGTTCAAAGACTTAAAAAAAAATCCCTAGACTTTTCCCCTTAAGGGATAGAGCACATTACTTATTTGTATTCATGTAAGCTTTTGGGGAACTGGAAAACTCTGAAATAAACTGAGAAAAAGTAGCATATTTTACATAATGGAGCTGCAGTCATTATTGTGTTAGTTGATGCCAGTAACGATTTCTAATACCAGTGTGCCAGACTGTCCAGCTAAAATACAGATAGCATCACAGGCTATCCAATACATAGAAAATTGCATGGATCTGATAGCCATTTTCAAATTATGCTATGAGAAAATAAGAGACAGGAAAGAAGTCTCAGCAAGTGACAAAAAAATGCTTATATCTGCTTTGCCTAGCAGCTCTGGGGATTCTGCATATCTCATAGGAAAATCTGTGCACTCCCAGAATGTTGTGTACATGAATGAGATTCCAAATTCTCCTCTGTTTAAATATAACCCTTCATTGTGTCTCTGCCACTGTTGAGTAATCAAATGAAGCTGAAAATTCAACAAACTGAGAAAGAGAGGGAGAAAATTAATATTTGAAAGAGAGGCTACAATATCTGAAACAGTGGAATGGAAATTTTTTTATTCTTGTCTTTTTGACCCGGAAATTGTCATGTTTCTCATGTGTATTTCAGTTCTTCATCTGGAAAGTAGCAATATAAACACAGGAAAAAAGTTTAAGGTGGCAAATCTCTTACAAAAGCATTCAGGTGTTATAAACCTCTACATCCCATCATCCTATCATCCAGACTGGATATGCTACCACAAAACAAATGAAGAAATTGAAAGAAACCTCACATCTTCAGACAAAATGGGTTCTTCTTTTGCCTCAAACCTGTCTTGTTTAACTTGACACATTTTAAAAAAATCTATTCCTACTATCAATGCATTTGAGTTCAACAATATTTTCATAGAAAAGCAAGTGTCTAATTCAGATACAGGATCAATACTGCTCATGGACATCACCTAAATTTAATAAACTGACTTGCTTTGTGTTCATTTTCAAGTTATACTCTAGGGACTGAGTTTATAGCAACAGAAATCTTGAGGAAATATTCAGGGAAAGTCAATGCCCTAAAAAACTGTTTTAGTAATTACAGTAATCCAATTAATATATGATCTGTATCTGTTAAAAGTAAGCCAAATCTCAGATATTTAATAGCAATAACCTGTGGTCAGCTGAAGTATTACAGATAACTTCATACAGCAACATAACTATTCAAGTTCAGGAAGGCTATAATCTCTTCACAGAGAGAAGTACAAGAAAAAAGCCAACAAAAGAAACTACTTTTTTCAATTAATTGTTTGTGATTATCAGTGCTCCTTCAGCCTTCTCTTTACTTTTGAGTTCTTAGCTATAAATCTAGTCTTTACTGACACTGTATTAATGATTATAAACTGGGGTGGAGCATATGATTCTAGCTATATGTAACTCACAAGCAGATCAAGTGAACTGTCATGCTAGTGTTGTGTAGCATGCAGGTTTGAGGACTCCTGAGGAACACAAATCTCTGACTGTAACAGAACAGGATTCCAGCAGAAGCTGATGTCTCTCAGTCAACACAACACCCACCTGCCACAACAGTGGAACCAGGGGTTGGACCTTCATCTCCCACCTGCAGGCAATGCGTGTTATTTACCTGTGTTTCTCAGCTACAAGATTTTTTAGCTTTTTTCTTCTTTTTTTTTTTAATATGACTTGTAAGAGCACAGATTTGTCAATTTCTCTGTTTTACTACTCTCCAAACTGGTTTAGATGTAAAAAGAAGTTAATTTCTTTTTATTTAAATTCTGATGACAACCCCTCAACGAATAATATTTTGCAGTGTATTTCAAATACAGTATGCAAAGATTATATTAAGAAGAGGTTCATTATAATCTTTAATGTTTTAGCAAACCAAAATACACTTAGAAATATTTATCTTGCATCTACAGCAGTAAGATTCTTGATTCTCTATAAAATTGCATCAGCACTAATCTGTCAGAGAATTTATAAGGATTCGAAAGGTAAAAATAAAAGGGGAAATTATGAGGTCACAAAACTGTGTAAAGACACACTGAGACTACTTTTTAGACTGAATTTTTATCTATTTAAAAATTCATTCTTCAGTGTTTTTTGCATTGCTTAGCAAAATTCCAAAATTCCTTGGGAAATCTTTCATATACATAAATGACTGAAATTAATACATTAATAACATACAAACACATACATATTTGTATATTATAAACTCACACAGTTTCACAGACTCCCGCCATTTTAGTCCCATGATACACAAACTCTGCTTAAGGCACTTTGAGTCAACACAGTGGAAAAATAATGAAGTTCATATCAAGTGGCAATAGATCACTGCTGTCTAGGAAAAAAAAAAAGTCTTCTGTGGGGAAAAATAAGCACGTTCTGTTTCACTGGGTGACGAAGAAATAAGAGAATTGTAGAAATGTGGGGGGAAGTGGAGTGAGTAGAGAATGTAAAGTGAGGAATCATGAGAAAAGATTGATTATATAACAGCATTAAAGAAAATCAAAATGTCCTAAAGTAGCCCTGGATCGTTTTTTTGTTATTCAATAGAAGTTTATAAAAGGAAAAGAACCTCTCCATTGTATTTTTGGTATGTACCTGTTGTGGTTTAACCCCAGTCAGCAACTAAGCCCCACAGAGATGCTCACTCACTCCCCCACCAGTGGGATGGGGGAGAGAATCAGAAGAGTAAAACCTCGTGGTTTGAGACAAGAACAGTTTAATAATGAAAATAAAACAATAATAACAACAACAATAATTATATAATGAAAAGGGAAGGGAGCGGGGTAAACAAACAAACCAAACCATAAGTGCTGCAACCGCTTACCACCCACCAACCGACACCACCAGACCCCGAGCTGCAATCGCTCCCCCCTGACCAACTCCCCCAGTTAATATACTGGGCATGGCGTCATATGATATGGAATAGCCCATTGGCCAATTTGGACCAGCTGACTTGGTTGTGGTCCCTCCCCTCCTGGCTTCTTGTGCACCTGGCAGAGCACAGGAAGCTGGAGAAGTCCCTAACTAATGTAGGCACTGCTTAGCAGCACTTAGCCGCTACTTAACAACTACTAAAACATCAGTGTGCCATCAGCACTGTACCAGCTACAGCAAAGAAAATTAACTCTATCCCAGCCAAAACCAGCACAGTTCCTATAGAGCAACTGTCAATGAAGTCACATGGAAAACCAGGGTATCTTAAAGAACTCTCAATGACCTATGGAGGAAGGTCATGTTTCACAAAGCATGATAGCTGAAGCAATTTCAGTAACGTTTTCAGAAATTACTATATGTGACTATGGTTATTAAAGTTTGTATTCACTTAATATATCTGTTATGTGTAGTATATATATATATATGATTGGACATCTTTGTTAACAGGCCTTCAAATAATATTTAAATATTTTGGTATTTTTTCAGGACCCATTCTCAGCCTGCATTTTGCAGAATATTGTCAATAATTGGGTTCCCTCTTTCTAGTTCTAAGGAAACAGATGTAATGGGATGTGAGAGGAGCTGTAAGCTCAGTGCTGTTTACCAGGCAACTGTCACAGAGAGCAGCCACAGCAAAGAAGAAGACTAATAAGACACAAGAGCAAACTGCTTTACTGACCCACTCTGCTGAGGCTCCAGACTACCAAATGAAGGTGCTCTTCAGAAAGCTGACACAATTTCATGGGTGATGTTAGGTCCTGAAAGGAGTTGGGCACATTGTGGCCTTTGGTGTGATTCCATTCGTAGTGAAAATACTGACAAGATGCAACTGTTTCAGATTCAAAAACTAAAACAACTGTTTTATTTTACAGGCTAAGTAACACTCACCTTAAGACTAAATATCTGCATTATGTCATCCTTACTAAGACACTTTCAAGATATTTTGGGGGATACAACAAACAATGTCAACACAACTGTGATGTTGCTATGAAAAGTACTGTTTTGCGGGGGTCTAGCAAGAAAAAAAAAAAAAGGTGGGGGTAGAAGAGAGAAATTGGCTAAGCAACTAGTATTCCCAAATACCAAGCAGGAGAAAGACAGAGTTGGGAACACAACCGTTTCTCAGGATTCACTTACTAAGATGTAGAAATAAGGGTATCATCTTCTTTAAATTCACTTCCTTGAACATTAAGGAGTCTGGGAATTGTGACTGATTTGTCTGGTGGTTCATTTTTTTTCTCTTTTTTCACCAACCAGAGAGTAAGGCTGAGGCAGTTTCTGTGGAGAATTACTAAGTTAAACTCTAAATAAAGCATCCAAATCAGAGGGTTGGGATTCAAGCAACAAATCAGTTTTGAGACAATTACTTAGTCACATAGCAGCTACTGAAAAATTACTTTACATTCCTGTTGCCATGCCTCCCACCTGAGCCAATAATTCCTAGAAGCCAATTGTAGTACATATTATGTAGTTATTGTGAAAGAATGATAACAATTATGTAAGTTAGCTTGAAGCCATTGAGTGTGCAGTAGTGTAAAAATGGCAGGGGAGGTGGGATACTTTTGTTCAGCAGCTGCACTGCAGCACTGCAATGTAAAAGTGAGAGGCAGTTTCTCATACATAAACTTAACTATAGAGGCTTGGTATAGTGGCACCTGTCATAATATTAATTTATTTATATACTGCAATGTAACAAAATCTGTCATTAACATGGCAGTGGTGGGGTTATAACAGTTAAAAATTGCAACTTTTCTTTTACTTAAAAAATGAAGTGTTGTATCTCTGTGCTATCAGTTGGGTAGCCGTTGACAATTGTTTAATTTTATTTTTTTAAACAGTAATCAGATATGTTGAAGAGGTGTGAAGTTTTGTTTTACTTCATGCTTTTCTTTAATCCTGTGCTGCAACAAACTATCCTTGTTCACCTCACTATAAAAGAAACCTTCTTTCATCCAGTACAGCACATTAGAAATGAAAAGAAACTGTTAGAATCCTTATGTACTTGTTGACATAGGTAAATACAGTTGAAAACTTGCATAAATGGAGGTTATTGTAGCACTAAGACAGTAATGAATTCCACCCTCAGTCTATAGTGTCTTTATAGGAATTGAGTGGGAAGGTAGTATAATTATATGTGAAGATTAATATTTAGATAAGTCATGTAAGGGAATGAACTGATTATGTATTCAAAACTGACTATGGTGTGCATACTGCAGACCACAGCTGCAAAAAACGCTACCTGGTTACAGGTAAAATAAAAATGTTTTCCATTTGATCTTCGCATTAGAAAAATACTGTGACTCTTCCTCAGTTCTGGCCTCATTCCCTGAAAAGCTATCACATCATTTCTCCTCTGTTGCCCCACAGTAGTAAAATCATTACTGTTTGTTTTCAGGGTAAGCAGCTGATGTAGGGAAACTCATGTGAAAAGAGCTGTCTTGCAACTTGCAAATGAGGTTTGTCAGCTAGTAGCAGACAAGTAACTATTATTAGTTGTTACAGCAGGCAAGATATAAATGTCATTTTTTCTGAAAGGTGAACTTAAACTTTTCAGTTTCACTAGAGAAGATTTCTGTCACAGTTTGAAACAGCGCTATATGTGGAAGCTACCACTGTACCATCTGTTATAGCAAGTGATATTTTGGGGCCGCATTGTAATCCAGCCAATGACTAGCTCACAACCTTGACCAAAATACTTTCTGTGAATTAAAGTTGCGTATGCACATAGGGCCTAAATTTAGCTTATTCACTGGTAGGTCAGCACCTCTGGAAGAGCTCTAAGGGGCTTAGGAAAGACAGGAACATACTGAATCACATAGAAACATTTTACATGGGAATTAATGAGGAACCTAAACCTGAACATGCTTCTAACCCTTGAGTTCTGCTGATAGATAGGGTCATTCAGCTACCATTCTTGCAACCTAAGGAAATCAAATGGGGACAATAGTTTTCCAGTACTTTTAGCCTACCCTGCACAAAGAGATGCTGTAATTTTCCTGAACTGGTGTAAACTGTTAAACTTATTCATCTTTTCAATGCTGAAAATCCCAACTTTTGACACTAATTTAGTCTTTAAAAGCCATTTTTTATGCTTTTGACAGGTGAGGCTTTACAAATATGAACACTTTGAAGATTATTGCTCTGAATCATACTTAGGGACATTATATGTATGATTTTGCCAAAATGTATCACTGTTACAAATGTGACATATAGCTTTGATATCCTGGATTACTGCAGGAAGGTGAAGGAGACAAAGCCTATCCTTCCTGCAGCCTGGAGAAACAGTTTGCTGCAGTTTAAAAAGCATCACACAGAAGTTGGTGAAAGGACTAAAAAAAGGTCAGCCCATATTTGAGGCAAAGCAGGGAAAGCTGGCAACATGGACAAGAGAAACAAATTATTTCTTTTTGCCTGTACTATGTGCAGCTGATGTGCAATAAATGCAGAGAGATTTCTTTGTGATACACTTTTCTTCAATGTCTTTTTTCACTCTTAAATAAATAGCACTAAATTTTCTGAAACCTGCCTGATCACAGATAAACTCTGCCATTGTTCTTATGAGAGCTATAGGGCAACTGCCAACATTGTATTAGGTAACCTAAGGTCCGGTGGAAGAATAAGGGGACCATGAGTTTAAATTCAAGTCTAGAGGCAGAGGACTGCGCTACCTCACCTGAAAGAATCATAGAATTATAGAATGTCCTGAGTTGGAAGGGACTGACAAGGATCATCGAGTCCAACTTCTGTCCCTGCACAGGACAACCCCAAATTCACACCATGTCTCTGAGGGCATTGTCCAAGTGCTTCTTGAATGTCGTCCGGCTTGGTGCCATGACTGCCTCCCTGGGGAGCCTGTTCCAGTGCTCCACCACCCTCTGAGTGAAGAACCTTTTCCTAATATGCAACCTAAACCTCCCCTGGCACATCTTCCTGTCATTCCCTCGGGTCCTATTATTGGTCACCAAAGAGAAGAGATCTGAGCCTGCCCCTCCTCATCCCCTTCTGTGGAAGCTGTAGACCACGATGAGGTCTGTCCTCAGCCTCCTCTTCTCTAGGCTGAACAAACTGAGTGACTTTACTGCTCCTCATACAGTTTCTCCTCTAAACCCTTCACCAACTTCGTAGCCCTCAGATTTGCACATCTGAGACCTTAGCAGGATCCCTTAGGGGATCTTGTGAGGGACAAAGCCATAGTAAATGAATGTCACGGGAACTAGGAAGGAGGCTAAAATAATTAAAAACCTATTCCATTTATAAAAGGGTCTATTGACCATTAAATCTTGGAACAAGACTTCCAGATTTCAAAACGGGTGCACCATAGTCCTTTGGCATATTATGGATGATACTAGTTTAGGAATACACAGCAGCAAACAAATATTTTGAATGTAAGTTATAGTCTTCAGTGCTTACATATCAAAGTATATTTTCTCCTTCTTTAAGCTTATTTCTCGGTTATTTCAACAGCACAGCTGAAAATAACTCTGAATCTTGAAGCTATAATATCACCCCAACAAAACATAGTATTTCACCTGTTTAAGAGTGAAGGAAGAAAATTTAAAAACCTAGCCACGATTTTAAGATCGGCTGTTGCCTAGCAACTCTGCTGAGGATGATGGGATTTTTGAGACACAGGCCAGTAGGCAGCTGCCCGGTGGTAGGTGCAAAGAACTTCTCCCCATGCTCCCACAGCACTGTTAGAACCAAAAGCACCTTTCAGAGGTCCAGTGGAGCCTTTTTATTTTATTTTTCATAAGTTACACTTTGCTGTTGCCTGGACTTTGAGGGATTTGGCTTTCCATGCCATTCTGGCGGCTACACAGCATGCCTACAGACTCATTTAAATTATAACTATTCCATATGAGTTTCCTCTTTTGGCTTCCACTATGGTGCTGTACTATAGTTGTTAATGGACATGTAACCAAAAGTACAGCTGAGCTGAAATGAATAAACATTTTAGAGTATAGTCAAACAAGTTCAAAATTCAGGCAGTCCTGTTTCTAACATTGGCCCAAACCTGTGCCTCAGAAATCACCACACCACAGCAGCTGTCTGTCCACTATTCTATGTCTTAGTATCTTCTTCTTCAGAATCCTAAACAGAGTTTCTCTCTAAATGTGGTTTATGAAGTCCCATCCCCGGTTAGAAATCACAACAAGCTATATATGATGTCCTTGATTTGCAACATCTTAATAGTAGATTCTCTGCCCAGGAATATGCTACTTCTCCATGAAAGTTTGCCACTGGACTTTAGGGATATCTCTGGGAAAGGCATGGGCAAAAGTGACTCTTTGTTAGTTTATTTATCATTTTGAAAAGATGCTCAAAAGTAACTAGATTTTTTTTTTTATAGGAGTGGGAGTAAGAGGAAGCATTTTGACAAGCCTTGAGATTCCTCATCCTCCCACTTTTTTCCAAGCTACTGTAGAAATAGACGAGAAAAATTTAGATTAACCTTTTGTATGAGAAAACAAAACAAAACAAAACAAAACACCCCCAAAACTCCACACAAGGAATCTTTCTTCCTCCCAACCAATTCAAGATAAAGTTTTGACCCGGACCACAGTACATACCTGGAATTTTACTTTATATATACTGAAGCCCAAGTTTCAGCTTGAACCTTGTCGAAGCTTACCCAGAACCTCAAACCATTCTGTCTGAAAATCTTGGCAAATCTGGGACAAGCTTCAGCTCCCTTTAAGAAAGTTTCTAACACATTTAACTGTGTCTCTGTAGAAAACATATGCCTAAACAATACTTTAGGTAACAGAGATATGGTGAATGTAAATGTCACACCTAATACAGGTGCTTCAATAATTTTTTTCACAGATCTAAGGCAGTATAGGCATGATGAGTGCTGCTTTCAGTTTTTTTTCTTTTTCCTCTCCTCTTCCAATCTCTGCGGCTCTATGATTAATTGATAAGCAGTGAGAATGTTACAAGACAGAAAAGCTGGTTGTAAACTGACAGATGAGGGTATCCATATAGAGATAAAAAATATCAATATATATCCATATAAATTCTTAGTTTTGTGTAAAAGTAGCATTTATTCATGGTTAACTCAGAAATTGTATCAATATAAAAGGGAAAAAAAAACAATTTATATTATCACTTTTAAAATGTTTTATGCTAAATATGTAACTTTACAAGGAATTTGCAATAAACAAATGAATTCTCTTTTAACAGCAAGTAGTAAAATATTCCAGATACAGTCAAAATGCACATTAACACAGTAGAACAATGGGACAGAATGTTGTTTGCCTCAACCTATTTTACCCTGCACAAATCCCAGTTATAGTAATTAAAAATAAAGATAGGCAGCAGGTTTTCAGTAGATTCAGCATGAGAAGAAAACATTTAATCAAAAAAAAAAGATTGGTTTTCTGTTATGGCACTTGCTTCAGACTTGAGAGATCCAGGCTGAGTTATTGCCTAGTAGTTGCTTCCACTGCAGTACTGAGTCCAGGTCTTCAACAATGTTTAGTCAGAAACCAACAGGGCTGATCACAGAATGGTTGAAGTTGGAAGGGACCTCTGGAGGTCATCTGGTCTAACCCCCCTGCTCAAGCAGGGCCACCTAAAGCTGGTTGCCCAGGACTATGTCCAGACAGTTTTTGAATGTATCTCCAAGGATGGAGACTCCACAACCTCCCTGGGCAACCTGTGACAGTGCTCGGTCAGTGTTGTCCCTGGGCACCACTGAAAAGAGCCTGGCTCTGTCTTCTTTGCACCCTCCCCTCAGCTATTTACATACATTGATAAGATCCCCCTAAGCCTTCTCCCCTCCAGCTCTCTCAGTCTTTCCTCATAGGTGAGATGCTCCAGTCCCTTCATCATCTTCAAGGCCCTTTGCTGGACTTTCTCCAGTATGCCCATGCCTTTCTTGTACTGGGGAGCACAGAAATAGGCTCAGTACTCTGGGTGTGGCCATACCAATGTTTAGTAGAGGGGAAGGATTACCTCCCTTGACCTGCAAGCAATGTTCCTCCTAATGCAACCCAGGATACCATTAGCTACCTTTGCCGCAAGAACACTTTGCTGGCTCTTGGCCTGATGGCTAGGTCCAATACTGTAGGTATTTAAACATTAGTAAACTGAATGTTTCAGTGGCTTATCTGTAAATTGAACACACTAAGGATACTTCTGGGTCAGTTTTGCACCGTCCTTGAATTTGCCACCGTGCTATATTTAAAACAGGTATACAGAGCCCCTAACAACAATGTAGTCCCTATACCTACTGGAGACAATTTTGCAACAGTGGCAGTTAGTTTTACTTTTTTCCAGATTTGTGAGTCAGCTTCAATTGAAATAATTCTCAGGCTTTTGTCTCAATGCAGATATTTAACAATATTTAACAAACAGGTGTCAGAATTCCATTGAAACTAATTTAGGTACATTTTTATTGCAGCAATGTAATCAAAACTACACTGCCAGTTTATGACAGTCAAATTATCTGCAGTTTGAAGGAAAGCCAGATTTAACAATATAACTGATAGGAACAAGATCAAAGAATAATCAGATGTTCAAGAGTCTTTTCCTCACTAAGCTGAAATATTAAGCATTCTCATATGCCTGTTCTAGCAGCAATACAACTGATCCTCAGATAGGCTGATGCTTACGTTACTATTAGCTGTGCTACAGTTCTAATTACACACCGAGTATATTTGCAATAAAGCATTTTCTCTCTACTGAGCTGCAGAGTTATCACTCACTAGGTAGTAAACAGAAACACTGCTCACGGTGGGAACTGAAGATATTAGAGCCTTTTATTTTTTTTTGTCCCTTGTCTCACCAGGTTTAGTCCCTCTCCTGTGGCGATCTTTTTCTTCTCTCTTGAATTTGGGCTGTATTTACTCCTTTCCATTTCTAGCTCATTGGACTTGATTCCCTAGTCTGTTTCCAGCTCAGTCATTTTGCCAAGTGTTTGTGTAGCCCTTTCATACAACTGTGTGCTCAATTTTACCCACTACTACTTTCTAGTCCATCTCTCACCTCATTTAACGTCATTCCATTTTGCTACTTTTCCACTTCCAAGTTTTGCTCAGTTGTTTGTATTCTGATTCCAGTGGAATGCAATTAATTTATCTTCTTTTCTTGCTCAGTCTCAAATACTTGAGAGTAAACTAAAATTGGTAAGATTTGAAATTGTAAAGGAATGTATTATTCATTATCAGCAAACTAGAATGGGAGAAGGAAATGAGTACTGTGGGCTGAACTATTAAAAGGGAATAGTTTTGGTGGGCTGAATGGATAGCAAAGGGGAAGAAATGCATGGACTGGGAATGGGAGAAAGATTAAACTGAATTACAAAAATAAAATAAAAACAGCAGGTAAGAGAAAGGGAATGATTTGGGAGAACAAGGAGAAATAAGGTAGTAAGAAAAAAACACACAAGTCAAAGTAGAGCATGAAAAGAGAGAATAAGCTAGGCTTCATGGGAAGCATTTGAAAAACACCACAGAGAAAATGAAACAGATTCAGCTGAGAAGAAAAGTCCAAATATAAATTAACACAATATTAATGGAAAGAGACTAACATGAAAACAATTACAGATTAGATTCTTCTTACGTGGTCATGATGCAAATAGCCAAAAGAAACAGAACTGAATTATTTTTACAGCCATGTTGATTTGAGTGTTGATATGATGCCTGGTGCTTTTTCAGTCACTGTTGTGAGGATTGCCTGGTCATATTGGCTTCTGCAATAGTGGCTGTCAAGTGGGCTTACTACAATATTTGGCAAGGAGACAATCCTCTTTCTCTCTACACCTTTGTTACCTCAGGTGGAGATTATTGCAATGCTTTCAACATGGGGCACACCTTCAAAACACTTAAAATTTGTAGATGGAGTAGAGCATCCCAGCCCACTTCTTTAGTAGCATTTCATGCAGAGAGTGGTTTGTTTTGACCTTTTAAATAATTTTTAAATGTTTTGGGACTCATCTAGACAAGAAGCAGACTATCTTTTTTTGTGTCTTCTGCACAGCTGAAGTCACCGGAGGTGTTTCAGCTAAAAGCCCCTTCATGGTAATAAATGAACAGGAGGAGGCTGATGGCAAAGTACTCTCAGTGTGAAGTCTTTGACTTTGAACCAAGCTTTATTTTTTTTTTTCTGTGATGTCTGAAAAACTAGATCTGATCATATCAGGGTATATTAAATGTCCAATGAATTAAGAAGGACAGGGGAGACCATCTAGGCAGTAAGCATGAACTGGTGGGACACTGCTAGTCAGAGGGGGAAGAAAGGAGGAGAAAAGGGCAATGGTAGAGGAGGGAAGATGAGGGAGAATTAGCTGACACTAGAATTTGAAAGGTGTGTTCAGTGGTGGGTCCTGTTCCAGGCTGACTGGTAATAAAAGAATGCCTTGAGCACAAACTGGAGGAGTGGAACAATTTTATGTATAATGAATTTAACCTTGCCAGATTATTTTTTCAATTTTGGTATGGTTTTGTACAATGTCTTATAGGAACTCTATGTAAACTAAAACATTATCTCTATCCTGGAAATAGTACATTTTAATTAGGACATGCTGGGCCATATGTAAATAAAATAAGTAGCATAATATGTTGCTGTTTCTCTTAGGTTACCTTTCTAAACTTTATATTTCCATCTTGTCAAGAACTAGAAATCATTTCTGAGTTTTATTCTGAGACACTGGCTTTTGCTCAGTTATTTATTTTTTCCCAGTGGCTGGGAGGTGGAAGAACTGACTGAAGGTTTTTATTGTTCAGTTAGACCTTTGCACATGTGAAGAGCAGGATTCTGCATGCATGATGATACCATGTCAAGCAGTGGCTGTCAATGCAAGGAAGAAGTAAAGGCAGCCCAAGCTTAGGTGATCACCCCTGTGACAGAGGAGTGCACAGAGAGGGATCAGACATCTTGTTGATGTCCCTGTGGAATGAAGGCAGAGAAATGTTCTTGACAGTGGCAACCATGGGATTTCTCTCTTTGTCTGTGAAAGGAAAGCACAACTGACAGTCTCAGCCTGGAGTACAGCAGCAAGAATGGAAATAGCACTGCAGGGTAAATGAGCCATGGGAAGAATTGCAGCCCACAGAGTGAAGAGGTAATTTTTAGAGCTTTAATTTTAAAAAAAAATATTACTAGTAAGTGTCCTTTAAAAAAATCAAAGGCACCCAAATTATGGTTTTCTATGTGCTAGCCTAGAGAAAGAGTGGATGAGATGCCATATGCCCATTCCATTTTCAGGAAATTGGAATGAAGTATAAATCTTTTTCAATTTTATTTGAATTACTCAACTTTGATTAAGTAAACTTTCCATGTTTTGCAAGCATGCTGGAGAAGTCAATGTGAAATATCCTTTATTGCTTAATTGTCCATTTCTTTACAATTGCTTAGTACCAGCATCAGCTGCAACATCAATACTTCTCATATCATAAGACAATCACTAGCTGCTGTCACCACCATGCCAGCAGCAGGACTCAAACTTTTTGCTTTCTTCTACCAAAGAAACACATTGATTTAGACAAAAAGGGATTGTGTTAAATGTACTAGATTAAATATCAGAAATGTTCCAGGGAAAGAATTACTTTTCAAATATTAGCATAATAACACAAACCTCAGCTCCCCTGGTGAGTCACAATTTTAGACAGAAACTGAACTGAATCCAAAATGTTTAGAAATTCTTTGCTTTTTTTAAATATCTTTGATCCCCAAGGACAAAGAGATTAAGGTGCTCACTTTGGTGTGGCAGAGTTGACTTTTCATTCCCTGTTATGTTATTTGTCCAAAACATCTCAGTCCTTGATGGTCCATTTGCCAAACAGTAAGGCTAGAAGAGTTATAGCCTCAATTCAGAAAGCTCCTCCAATGGTACTTAATTACAGAGTAAGAGGTGATGCTTTTCTATGGCTGCTGGGCCCATATAAGCACGTGGGAAGTTAATACAATCAAAAGCCATTATGTTTTTATTAACTTTCTATCATTTGAGTTAAATTTATAAGCTCTCATTAGCAATTCAATACATCAAGATACATAGCAGAAAACCTTCTCTCTCCATCAGGTTCTGCCTAGAGCTCTATTAGTATTGTCTGTCATGACATCTGCCAGAATACTTAATTGTTGTTTTCAGTTAGATTGTGTGTGATTTTAGCTATTTTGAGAATATTGACTTATCAGAGAAGCCTGAAAGAGGAGAAACAATAGAATTGACTTGTCCTGCAGGGACAGCACCATCATAACTTATATTATACAAACACTGTTTTTTCTCTTTCTGTGAAGGTATATTCCTTAGAGAAATTAAGTTTAAAATTATATTAATGTATTGAAAAGGTAAAAACTAAAATGTTAAGAAAATTATTTAATTTAGTTTACATTTTTGGTCTCAGTTCAGGCAGAGTCTTCACGATTCTATATGTTGTGCTTTCTTTTGTTATATTGTTCTTGATAATTTTGTCTCAAGTACATGACCCTCTTTTCATTCGGTGTGTGGATATGTACACCTAATGACCATAAGGCACTGTTCTACATTGTTCAATTTTTATTATCACTTCATAGCTCAAAATGAGGTCTTACACTTTATTTACTGACTATTGTTTGAGCCCCACTCCAGCTACAGCATTGTTAGTTTCCTTGTGGACTTTCCTATAACACTCACCATTACAATTGTTTCACAGCTGTTAATTCATTTTCACACCTCTGTGACAAGAAGCAACCTGTTAGTTATGTTTATTAGGACAGATGATAAAACTGGCTGTAAAAATGCAGAGGTTTTTAGACACTATAGCTACTGTTACAGACAATACAACATCAGTCAGAAAATAGGGCAAAGACAAAACAAGGTGGAAAAGGATTTAACCATTTATGATACACAAATTTGATTTTTTCCTTGGTGCTTATTTGTTTTCTGTATGGATAGGGTGTCAGAAACGAATATATTACAGATGCAAGTTCCCTTGCTGCTGCAGGAAGCTATGTCACAAAGACTGAATGCGAAGTCCAAAGAATATTTATTCTGTACTCAGGCTATGGAAGAGGTTCAGCTTATGTTTGGTCCATCAGGCTATTAAATTGATCTACACCTTGTTGCTAGCAGTTCCTACAGCAAGGAAATACTAGTCCTGGTGCTGAAAGCATGAGTACACGTTATCATGATGGGATGGTGGAAATGAGAAACTACATGCTCATCTCCAAGATTTGTCATCTTCTTTGTGTCCCCAGTCTCCAAAACTAGTCAGTAGTTTGTGCAAATAAACTTAAATCACAATCCACATTTCTCCCCTTTAGCCCTCTATTTTATAATGACTTTAAGTGTTAGTAGCAAAAACTAGAAGATTCACAACACTAATCTGAAGAAATGATTAGCACCTGGGACCATTATCTGTACTTGATATGCACCGATTAGGAGGGAGTTAAAGTCCAAAACACAGAAACATAATAAAATCTTCAGAATATCTGTCAACCGGTGAAAATTCCTCTGACTCCAGAATAAACAACCCATGTAATCACCTTTAAAAAAAGTTTCTCAGCAGAACTAGGAGCCCATCTCCAAGAAAATCCAAACTGTCATGTTTCATAGAGAGACACCACAAAATTATATATCAGGCAGTGCAAAATTCTTGGTTGTCCCTTGTAGCATAAATATATTTATTCAGAGCACCACTGTAGATACTAGTTTGCCCTGCACGTCAGGATGTTTTCTTCCAAACTAATTCCCATATAATGAGTATGTAACTACTGACTGCTTGCATGAAGTCTGGTTTAAGTCATCTGCTGAGTACCATCAGAAAGTGTTAGCTTATATTCTTGATGCTGTATTAAATCATGGTAGCACTCTCTGTCTTCTGGTACTTCTTTCTTCATTCACCAAATATCTTCCTTCCAGCTAGAGGTCTAAGGATCTCCAGAAAAGGTGTATACTTGAATCTATTAGACTGCATATTATTTAAACTGGTAGCTCTGAAGTAACTAGTTAATAAAAATTTAAACTTTCATTTAGATGCATAAGGACTGCAGCAATTCTTTTGTTGTTAATGCTAAGAAAGGGATGTAAAATATGATGATGTACTTGCATACACAAAGCATAAAAATAGAAAGGAACAGCATACAAAGAAATGTTTTCAGACTGTGGACTAAATTTTTGAACTAATTTCCAGTTGGGATCAGTTTACATCAATAGTAACTTTACCTGTATGTATTTCTCAAGTTTATTGTTAATATTCCCATGCTCCTAATAAAGTCCATTCAGTTATTACTGTTTTCAAGAAAAATACCCTAGACATTTCAAAATCTGCGCTATTAAAAAAACCCACCATAATCAAAACCAATAAAGCAAAGCTCGCTCTTTGTGACTATATCACCTTAGCCAGTCAAATTCTGTGAATCAGTATAATGCCTGACAAATAAGATTGCCAAAGCAAGCTGATTTTTTTGTTTTTGTTTTTCTTCACTTTATGTGGAAAACTACTGCCTACAGACAGACCTTCCTTTTCAGTATTCTATCTTGTCAGACGAATTGAGTTACCTGAACAATGGTTGAACTCTAGCCTGAAATTTGCTACTATGCTATATTAGACCACAAGAAACCACATTAGATTCAAAGGTGAAAGGCGAAAATGCTTGCTGTTACTGCATAGCATTAAACAGTACACGCAGAAAGCATGAATACAAGATGTGAAAAACAGCAATACAGGGGGGAAAAAATCCTGCTGGCAAACACCCTCATTCACCTTATCAAGTGCACATTCAAGTGTCCTTGCCTTGCACCTTTCCTTATGTGACGGTGTTGTGTAAGGTAGTCTCTGGCAGCAGAGAAAAAATTCCAAAGCAGTAACAAAGTGCTTCGGACTAGTGGGAAAAAAAAAAATGCTTCCAGCAAATATGTTTGCAGATCAATACATTTCCCAACAATGCCCTGCATGGCCACCCAGCCCTAAAGTTAAATAATGCCAGTTGAAATACTGAATAGCCTTTCTGCCTTCAAAAATACAATGGCTGCTCAGAATCCCGAATGCTTTCTGTAAGAGTTTCATTTAGCCTTCTGGTTACAAAAGAAAAGAAGGAAAACATGGGAAACCATACTGTTTTTTATAAGAAGGTACAGAAAATCTAACCAAAGGCCAAAATATTTAAGCTTACAGCAAGATGATGTTCTGTGAAAACAGAAGATTTATTTCATAAGATTTATTTGCTTGGTTTTTTTCAGGTGACTGTTTATTCTTGTGTTTCTGGACTACTGCAAGTGCAGTGAAGCTAAAGAGCCAAGGTTTCTACAGCGCCCCAGTACTCAGTGAGGTTCCCTGACTCTATGCACAGTAAAGTCTGAAGTGCTCCATTCTTTTCATCATTCCCTGTATAAAAGGAAGAAAAAGCACTTCATTTTAAGATTGCTTGGCAATGTACAAAAATCTGATTTTTAGAGACAAACAGGCAAAACTATGATTCCCCAACAAAAAGCCATTTTTTCTCTGAAGATTACATTTAAATGCTCAGGGGTTAAGAACACTTAGTGCTTTTGCTGTCCTTTGCAGGCCATAGCAGATGTGTTTTGCTGACTAACTCCACATTCTGTTTAATGCATCAGTTGCCCATGACTACTTATTCTGAATTCCAAGAACATTTCCTCCAGAGCAGAGGGAATGTTTTTATTTATTTTTTCTTTTCTAACATTCTCCCTTCTGCATTAAACTGTGCCAAAGGATGCAGGCAGTGAAGAGAAAAAAAGAAAAGATTACTGCAGCTGCCATGACAGCAAGTACAGGTTTCATTCAAAGAGAATAAGTGGATTTAATAATTTTGAAAGTGTTTCATGAGTGCTCTTGTCTCTAGTATATCAGGAAAGTGGACAAATCCCTAAACTCTACACTCTGTGGTCCCACAATTAGGCACTGAAAACTCAGCTAGCATTTAAGGCAAGTGGTTGTTTGAACACAGCAAGCCTGTGTCTATTGTGTACAGCAATAGAAACGGCCCACAGAAATGAAAAGAGTGGAGGCAAGTAGGAAAAGATAGTCAGTTAGAAAAAAAGGCACATTTTCCCTTTTTTGGGGGAAGGAAAACTCAAGGATCATTGACATTGAAATTATAACCTATTTTTATGTCTTTAATCTCAACTGCTAACAAGAAGACACTTCTTTGCCTGCCAGGTCAGAAATTTTTCTGAATTCTGCAAGCTGCTTAACTCTGTAAATATTGCATCTTTCCAGCCTCGCTACTTTAACACAGCTTTCTAAGGACTTTGAAAGCACCATTGCTTTCATTTTCCTTTGTTTTGACTGAAAGCTTTGTTCTTCCCACTGTACTGGTAGGGAAATCTTTGTGGCACCCCTCCCATCTAATAGCTCTTTGGTTAATATGAATCTCCTCTGTTTCCTACCTGAATTCAAGACCAGATTCCAAGCAAATACTAGTGAGCTTCAAAAATGATTTGAAATCAAGACACTACATTATTCTGTGGTACACTGAGAGCTCTTGAAAAGAGTTAGCCACACCAACATCCCAGTAAGTCCAGAGAGACTTGTGAATGATTTGCAGTAGAACCCATCAAAAACGTTTCTCCCTGGTAACACAGCAGCAATTAAAAAACGTTAGGGTTCATCCAATGCAGCTTTACTGGTGACCATCAGCTTCATACTACTGACATTATCACACTAGTGTTATCTGATAATCAATCTTGACACAAGATTTTCCTTTCTTTTTAAACAGCCCTGGCTAAAGTCCCGTAAATATTGGCACCCAGGACAACTTGCCCCAGTGAAAGAATCTCATTTTACAAAAGCTTTGATTTCAAATATTAATTACATGCATTAAAGACATATTTTTCCATATAGATAGGCTTTTATTAGTGACAGTCTAAGCAGTGTTCAAACAGGTAAATATGGGGGTGATGCCTAAGGAAAACCAAAAATCTTCAAAGATTCCCTTTACAAACTGTCACTTCTGCTGAGACATCAGAAAATACAGGTAGAGAATCCGAGGGGAGAGCTGTTATATTTTGTAAGGGAATTTAAAGAGGTACCTTGTGGATTCAGATCCTTAAATCTCATTGGGTAGCCTACATCCAAGGTGCTTTTGCAAAGCTTGAGCTTTGCTTTCAGCTCAGTTATCTGCTTACGTGACAAAACAACACACCTTTAAGAAAGCCCATGCCCTTTGGATAATGTGCTGGATCTGATGTACTTGTTGAGTGTGGAAAGAATATCTTTGGAAATGTGGAAAGTGACATACAAAAAGAAAACCTTTACATTGTGCAAACAGGTGGCATTTCAGTACTTGCACAAATATTTGAGTGTGATTTTGCATATATTTTCAGTCTCTCTCATTTGTGCACCCATGAATACACATATAACACATTTTTTAAAAGATAAACTACAGAGTCTCAGAACTTATGCTGCATTTTATTCACGCTTTAGGGGTGACTTTTTCTACTATCTTCATGCAGGATTTTCAGAGAATAAACCCTTTGTCCGATAAAGAAAATTGTTTTCTGTCCTGATACAGATAAAAGATGGCATGAGGGGTACTGCACAGTGTTATCTCTGCAATGTGGTTAGCTAGTAATCTAAATTATTCTGGGATATCTCTTTCTGGAAAGGAAATTACAGAATTATAGAATCATTTAGGTTGGAAAAGACCTTTCAGATCATCAAGTCCAACTCGATGTAAACCTAGCACTGCCAAGTCCACCACTAAACCATGTCCCTAAGCACCACATCTACACGTCTTTTAAATACCTCCAGGGATGGTGACTCCACCACTTCCCTGGGCAGCCTGTTCCAGTGCTTGATAACCCTTTCTGTGAAGAAATTTTTTCCTAATATCCAATCTAAACCTCCCCTGGCACAACTTGGGACCATTTCCTCTTGTCCTATTGCTAGTTACTTGGGAGAAGAGACCAACACCCACCTCACTACAACCTCCTTTCAGGTAGTTGTAGAGAGCGATAAGGTCTCCCCTCAGTCTCCTTTTCTGCAGGCTAAACAGCGCCGATTCCCTCAGCTGATGCTCATAAGACTTGTGCTCTAGACCTTTCACCATCTTCGTTGCCCTTCTTTGGACACACTCCAGAACCTCAGTGTCTTTCTTGTAGTGAGGGACCCAAAACTGAACACAATATTCGAGGTGCAGCTTCACCAGTGTCGAATAATTCTAATTACTGTATAAAAGCCATCATGGATTCAGTGAGTGACTTAAGATGCTGCTTTATAGCACCTGTTGTGTTAGCTAGTGGCCACTCAAGTGATGGAAGTACTGCACAAAATTTCCCACATTTAGCTGTAAAATACAGTCCATAAAGGCAAAATATTTTCTTCTAATTATCAAAGGGAAGCATAACGAAGTTATAGGGGAAGATGTGCTTGATTATATTAACAATTACTTCATAGATAAATCAGATAAATATCAAATATCAAATCAAGTTCAGATGTTTTCATTGTTTCATTTACAGTATTCTTAAACACAGCTAGAGCAAAATCTTTATTTCCAGTTTAGCCAAAATATTTTCAAAATGTTTATTACATTAAAGGAGCAAGTTTTGATTTTAACCTCTTTGGAAAGGAAAGAGATGCTGGGGTTTTCATTAGTTCAGGGATGATATTCTCCAAATATGTGCATGAGAATTTGAATCTAGTTTTGTTCAAAAAGCTAAGAAATGGACTCATGGGATAAACTCTGTTTGCAGATGTGGTGAATTCCCTCTTAAGGACCTGTCTTGTGGCTCTCCTGCTTGCCACCTTTAGGAGGAGAGGTATTATTTTAAGCAATCTCTTGTCATCTGCCTTCAAGACACTGGACAATTATTCTTCTGAAAACAACCAGTAACATAAGACTATATTTTTCTTCCTCCCTTTCATAAAAGGGAAGAGGGACTGGTGAGAAGCCCCCACAAATTACTGAGTTTGTATACCACTGCTTGGGAAGCACATAACCTCTTTTTGTCTCCCCTTTCCACTTTCCACTGCCTGTCATTAATGACTTCAGAAAACAAGCCTGATAAAGAATTTAATTTTCTTTTTCTGACTTCCTCCCCCGAGTTGTCTTCTTTTCTTTTTTTTTTTTTTTTTCCTTCTCTTTAACTTTGCAAATGGGAGGATGTGGTCCCAGACCGTCACTGGAAGGCAGAGACACAGTGTTTACAGGTACACTGATGTACTACCTTAATTCTACCCATCAGAGTGTAAACTGATGTTAAAACAAATGGATACTAGAAAAACCAGCCAAAGCTAGATAATGAACATTCTTGTAAGCAGCATGAGAACCAACATAAATCCATGTTTTCTGTCTAAAATAATCCATCTCTATTGATCCTTTAACTTAATTTTCTCTGACTAAGATTCAATTTCTAAACCCAGCAAAGCACAAGTTTCTATGATGTTATTAGATCTTGTTCAGTCCTTCACAGAATCAAGGTATTTAATTTACTCCTAATATATATATATATTTTAACTTCCTGAACTTTTCAATACTGGCAGTAGACAAACTGAATGAGATCTGTTTTGCTGTGTATTATATATAGATCAGACTTTGAGATGGCAGAGAAAATTAAACACAGGTCGTTCCCATAATATAAAATCCAAAAGCTTGGATACCGAGCTGCTATATCTATAAGTTTATTAGAGAGTTGGATAGCTGCTTACAAGTACAGGCTTTTATGCAGAATTTGTTCTTACTTTCTAATGCTTTAAGTAACTCACCTATTTATACCAGTAAAGGTCTTTTTTGAATAAGGGCTTCATTAAAGCATTTGATATAGTAGGAGTTCATACAACCCTAAAGATAACAGGTTAGTTTGTGCTAGGCCCCTGGCACTGGGTCATGTACCCACGCTGGGACACAGAGAATAGACTGTGGTGTGCTTAAAGGAGGCAGAGGAAATGGAACAGCTGCAGTGTGGCACAGCAGCCAGGAGTGTTCATTTATCTTGCTGGAAAAGAAAGGAAGGAGGAAAATAACAGGTATATGGAAAGCTCAGACCACATCTACCTAGCAGGGAAAAAAACCCCAAAACCAAACCAATGATTAGAATAAGACTTAAAGTTTAGGTGTTTGGAAAGGAGTTAAACAGATGCTGGAAGTAGGTTGGAATAGTATCACCTGTGATATCACTCTCAAACTGACTTTCAGACCACTTTATTTGGTGGATTCATAAATGAGGTTGGCATAGAAAAATTGCTGTTGACACACTGCAAAGAGGTAATGTCAGAACTCAGTAGAGTCAGAATAACAGGCAGGAAAAGCAAGATAACCGTGATGACTAGAATGATAGGAGGTGGTGTAGTTAAATGGGAAGTCTATCAGCTGAAAATTATGGTGAAATAAAAGTATCTGCAAGTTATTTTTCAGAAGTCTACAAACCACCAGTGACACAGTAGTGAAAAAAAGACATGAAACCCAGTGATTTTGCATAAAACACTGTGCAAAATTCTGGTTAAGTGTGCTTGAAAAGATATCTTGCAGCTGCAACTGGGTGCAATAAAAGAGTAAGTTGAGTGAGAAAAGGAACCATAGTAAGGAGCCTGAAAGGCTAGCTCATCTTGGTTAGTTCAGAAAAATACAAACTGACAGGATAACTTTATTCATGTTAAAAGCGTTAAAAGGTAAGTACTCAAGAAAAGAGCTTCTGCAAAAAGCAACATTCACGGGAACAAGCTGTCCATAGATATATTTAAGTAGACTCACATAATTTCTAATCATCAGACGAATGAAGCCCTAAGGCCATGCTTCCAGTAGCATAGGAGAGGTGGGAAATTCCTACATGACTTGATAAACTTGTGAAGGTTGCACTTGACAATACATTATTGGATTCAGTGACCATGGAGACAGTTTCTGGACCAGTGTCATGACAGTAAATTCTGGAGGGTCATTTTAAAAGTCCTAGAATTTCAGATCTATATTACCTGTAAAAAAAGAGTTTCTACAGAATAGCCTTTCTGGAGGAAGTTTGAAGATAAGAATGGTTTCTTTTTAAAGTTTTCTCTTTGGTACAAAATATAAATTAGAACATAAAATATTTTTCTACCAACTTGTAATTTTAAAAATCTGAAAAATTGTGCTTCGGTCCAAAGCAAGAAAAATGAAAACAAAAATTCAGACTGAGTGACCTAAATGTGAGAGGACCAAAGGCCTTTTTCCTTGAAATCAATCTGTTTTATTCAGACCAGAGAAAGTACAAATTATCACCAGTTTACTAGCATTTAGCCATGTGAAATGTACCAAAAAGCACTGAGGATGGTACATTGCTAACTTCCTTGGTTAACAAATTTGAAAGATAACACAAAGGCTGAGCAAAGAGAAAAAGCAAGAAACATCCATCACTAAATGTATATTTTCTGGTGTGTGTGTGGAAAGTCTGTAAGTGGTCTTGACAGGATCTTGGGAAGAAGAGCACCTATCTTATTTGCTTTACAAATAAAGCAGAAAATCTGCTCAGATCAGCACTTTTATAAGCTTTCAGTTCAGGAGAGCAATACATTAAAAATAAATGGGGAGGGTGAAGAAAAAAAAGAAAAAAGAAAAAAATATTTGTGGAACTTTGTTAATTAAAGGAAGGTTCTTGTTCAAAATCAGAGTAAACAACCTCAGTCTTGGCATAATTTCAATAAATATAGGAAACATTAAACCTCTTTAGAAGCCCAAGACCGCTGATGAGTTGTTAACATAGTTATGTTTTTCTTCCCCTCTGCAAACATTTAAATACATCCATAACAAGCCTCAGGTGAGCGATATAATTAAACCTAAAATGAGTTTTGTGCACAGAGCCAAAAAAGGCACTTGAATCATATCAGTTAACCTTAAATCTGAGTTTGTCTGCAGTGAAAAGTGAGTGAACGCAACAGTTTATCACTGCAATGAGCTTCAGACAGAATATTTGATATCCAAAGTCCTTGGTTTTATTTAACTTCTGAAATTTCACTGACCTCTGATGATGTCATATCATGTATGCAGTGACTAACACCTGCAGAAGTCTTTCTGATATAATTTTTTTGTTTTCTGAATTTCCGTGATCCAAACTCTCACAAAAAAATCTAAACATGTTTTTAATGCCAACTACAAACAACCGTAAAACAAATGATTGAAGAGCTGTTTCAAAGTCCCAGAAGTCAGTGAGAGTCTTCATACTGAACAGAGCAAATGTCAAAACAATTTGTAGGTTAGTGATGACCAGCTTCCTAGCTGGCTGTGCTACTGATATTATTTCAGTGTTAATGATTGAGCTTTACATGCTGAAGTCCTTTCCTTATCACATAAAAGGCCTATCTCACCACAGCAATGATTATGGTACACCCCCTGGGTATTTCTATATTCACCTTAGAAAAAGAAATGCTTGGAAGTGGTCCCTAGGTCCAATCAATTGTTCTGCCAGCTCTGCCCATAATCTCTGTAAGGTAGGGAGTAACTTGCACGACATTTATTAGCTCAGCTGTTTGCCTGTTTAGATCCAGAGTTTTAATTATTTTCCTAGAGCTATTTAAAAACACATTTGCTATTTAAATGCTCCTTTAGAGAGCAAATCATGTCAGCACAAATATTCTATGACACAGCATATGAAAGTCACCATTATTTCAGTAAAACAATCTAGTACAGCAGTAATTGACTAAATCAAGTGTCATGACAGAAAACAGAACGGAGTATTATACAGTTAGGTCTTACCGTGACCTCCTTATTTTAAACCCCTCTTAATTTCAACAGCAAATCTTCAGCTGAGTGGACCTTCACCTCTTGTACCTGACAGGCACACAATGAATTTTCATACTTGGTTCCTGCAGCCTGCTTCTAGGAAACATGCATGCCTCTGCTCTGCCAAATGGCAGAAATTGAGTAGGCAAGAAAGGGCATCTCACTGCCTATGCTACTGTCAGCTCCTCTCCCCAACACTGAGACCCTTGCTGGCTCTCAGGTGTTAATATCCCACAGATATTCAGAGAAAGGACTAAGTGTCTGTCCAAGCCTAAGCTACAAAGGCAGTTAGCACTGCTGTGGTAGATGTGACCTTTGAGCGGGAACTCAGTGTATTGGGGAAGCTGTGAGAGGAAGTGTTGTGGTTTAGCCCCGGTCAGCAACTAAACACCACACAGCCGCTCGCTCACTCCCCCACCCTTGTGGGATGGGGGAGAGAATCGGAAGGGCCAAAGTAAGAAAACTCGTAGGTTGAGATAAGAACAGTTTAATAATTAAAATAAAACAACAATAATACTAATATAATGAAAAGGAAAATAATGAGCGAGAGAGAGATGAAACACTGGAAGAAAAGGAAAAAAAAAAAAAGAAAAAAACCAAAACTAAACAACAAGTGCTGTAACCTCTCACCACCCGCCCAACCGACGCTGCCGGTCCCCGAGCCGCAATCGCTGCCTCCCCCAGCCAACTCCCCCCAGTTAATATACTGGGCATGACGTCACATGATATGGAATACCCTTTGGCCAATTCAGATCAGCTCTCCTGGTTGTATCCCCTCCCCTCCCGGCTTCTTGTGCACCCGGCAGAGCATGGGAAGCTAGAAAGTCCTTGACTAGTGTAAACACTACCTAGCAACAACTAAAACATTAGTGTGTTATCAACATTATTTGCATACCAAGTCTAAAACACAGCACTATGCTAGCTACAGTGAAGAAAATCAACTATCCCAGCTAAAACCATGACAGGAAGGCAAGGCAACTTTTAGTAAACATGAGTTCAGGTCCCTGAAGTCTGGGGAAAAATATATTTTAATTAAAGTACCAAAGATGTGAAATCTTTGGTTGCCCAAACCACACAAGCCTGAAGAGCTGTTAAATAAGACCACCGAATGTCTGGCGGACAAAAATTGCAAAATGGTCTATTAAAAAAACAACTGCTGACAAAACCAATTTGAATGATGGTAAAAACTTTGCTAGCTATAAACTTATTTTAGCAAGTGTAAAAACACAGATATACATTCTTTCAAAACCGCCTCTTGAAAAATTAATCTTTGAACAGCCTGCAGAACACCTTTTATATTGAAAAATTTTGCCAGCAAAACATGTCTGGAATAAAAACATTCAAATGAATTTCAAAACATTAAAAAAAAGTCTAACTTTATTTTAGTTTTTGTACAACATACTAAGCATATGTTTTGGAATGTCATCCTTTCAATAAGATTAGTTCATTAGTTCATCTTTGTGTAATAATACATTCAGTGTACCTCTTTGAAATATAAATCAATTATTTTCAACCTAATACTAGCCAGAAGCTGTACTTCTAAGTAACAAATGAACTAGAGGATCCGTCTGCTACTGCTCATTAAAAAGTTCATTGTAAGTATTAAAAACTGAGAGAAGCCATGACTATGGCATTGCTACAAGAATAAGGAAGCAGATTTCCATATGGCCATGATTATTCAAACTTTTGTGTGTTGGAGATTTTTACTGACTCCAGCCCTCCCCCTTGTCTCATAGTAGCCTATTAATATTTCAGTAGAATGATATAATGTTTCAGCTGTAATAGCATCATGGGCTAATCCATTAATCCTGTTCTCACAAATATTTTCTGTAACAGTATAAACAATTAGTGGAACTCGTACAACGTTGGTCGGAATTTTATTCAACCAGTTACAGAAGGCAAGGTAAACAAGATAAATCAATGAAAGTAATTTAAGTGTGACAATTGAGAATACATCATGAACAGAAAAAAGAGAAGTTGTGTCAAGTGGGAATGATGATAATCTGTTTTTCCCTCACTGAAAACACCAAATAAAATATGACCTCCTTTTTTTTCACAAGAAGGCCAAAAAGCTGAAAGTATAGGAAGAAATAGAAATGGAAAATACTCAGCTACTCCAAAAGTTTCAGAGGAGACACAACCGATGAAGGCACAGAGATTTAGTGGAAGAAATACAGACGTGGCAAATTTTGTGTCCATATAGGCAACACACCAGAAACTATAACAAAGGCCTAACAAAAAGTACTGGTCAGAACCTCAGTATGTGTTATTTGATTTTCATCACATTAAGATGTGGGTCACTAAATGAAGGACACAAGCAATGCAATGCCAGTGAAAGCTTTCTCTTAAACCAAAAGTTTATGTTCTCAGTGCAAAACAAAGGATTGAATTAAAAGAAAAAGAATGTTCATATACTTGCAAGAACTAGTCTCAGACTTTCTCTTCCCCCAAAGACAGATCCAAGGAGAGCTGTGATGAAATGGGAACTGTGTTTTGGAACCTTACCCAGGGGTAAGGGATGTACAGAAGAGGGGAAAAACTGGAATGGAAGATAAACAGCCTGACAGCAACATAGCTGGTTAATGTCAACTTTGCTAACACTGATTTTTTATGATATTTCAGAATCCAGGTCAAAAGCAGACTCCATTTGCTTCCTCAAATTGCTCAGTACTCTTTTTGCTCCATGATTCCACACAACCAGTGTAATATTTTGTATCCTCAGAATCGATGGGCTCTACTTAAAAGCCGCACGTAGCATGGTAGTGTCATTTTTTCCCTTCTCTTGATGATTTGTGCCATTGTATTTGTGTTTGCTGAAATATGAATGCAATAAAGCTGGTAATCAAACCATAAGAGCAGTGATGAGACATCTTCAGCATACATAACCATATTAAATAATGGTGTTTGTTATTTTACAGGATATATCTCTTATGACCCCTCTGTAGTCTGGAAGCATTGTGCTCTTTACAAGAATCAAGCTAATTGACTTTCTAACAGAATAGCTACATACAATTTGAAATGCCATTGGTCATATAAACGAAATCATAAAAAGAAATCAGTAGCACACATTCAGTGAAATACAGGTTGATATTCACTTTTCAGTGCAGAAACTTTGACAAATATGAAAAAAGCTGACTTACTCCCGTTTGAATAAATCACGATTCCTTGAAGCTCTTCTGTATTAATCAGTGCAACTCTAAGTTGCACTTGATTTCTCCTAGTTTAAAGTATGTACCACAAAATTATATACCCAATGACCTTACAAGCAGAAAGACCCAAGACCATGCTATCTTGTTCCCAGGTGATCGTTATGTGTATTTTTTGATTGTGATAATGTCAGTACTTACCTGATTTTCTACTTTTTCTATAACTGCAATGCATTAGCAAGTTGCAAATAAGTTTCTGCTAGGCATGAAAAAATATCACATACAGGAAATCTGGACCTTGTATCTTCAGTGTGGACAAAAATGTGACTGTCTGCTCCCTGCCCTCTGTCGTTGACCCATTTGTCCTTCGCTTCCTCAGAAGGCAACTTCTACTTTCTTCAGTTCATCAGTGGGAAGCATCCTGAAGTACTTCTTTTCCTTTTTCTTGATTGGAGTACCTGACAAAGGGTAACTCGAGGGTTAGGAAGATTGTTAGCATAAGTCCTGTACTTCTCTGAAACTGAAATAGTTTAGTTAATAAGGAACTGCTTAACTGTGACTAGCTTTACTGAGAATGCCCAGGTTAAATATTTGAAAGGCTTGGAAAACCCAGTTATGGTCAATGAAATGCCCCTTCCAAATTTTAAGTTCCTGACCCAACACATGTATGTGCTGAAATTTCCCAAATAAAAATGGCTACAAAATGGGGGAAACACTGCCTTTTTCCATAAACTTTTCATGAAAAATTCCAAGATTCTCATAGAAAATACTGAATTGTGTTAATAAGGTAGGTGTTGGTCTCTTCTCCCAAGTTACTAGCAATAGGATGAGAGGAAATGACCTGAAGCAGCAGCAGGGAAGGTTTAGATTGATATTAGGAAAAATTTATTTACTGACAGAGTGGTCAGGCATTGGAACAGGCTGCCCAGAGAGGTGGTGGAGTCACCATCCCTAGAGGAGTTCAAAAAATGTGTAGACGTGGCACTTCAGGGCATGGTTTAGGAGGCATGGTAGTGTCGGGTTGATGGTTGGACCTGATGATCCTAGAGGTCTTTTCCAACCTTAATGATTCTATGATTTATGATTCTATGAATAATAAAGGCAAATGTGATTATAGCCTTAGCTGCCACCTCAGTTTACTGTATAACACACAGAGTTATGTTGGAGGAGGGGAGAGAAAAAAAAAGTATTTACTTCAGTAAGCATTTACTCTTAACATATACATTTAAAATCGAAAATAGATTTGACATTACAGTTTGTACAAGTTTCACATGGCTCTAAATCACACAATCTACGCAAAGATGATAATGTGGGTTTGTGTCATATTCATAGTATGGCCAGGCTACAACATTACTAGTTGCTGCAATCCCAACATACCCCAACATCAACAGCTTCCACATGGTTGCTTTGGGCTAGCCTACTCTGTTTAGCACCCATTCACTCCCTTTTGCCTCAGACATCAGGTTCATGCTCTTTCTTGTTAAGGGTTTGTCTGTGCTTTCCTGACTTATGAAAAGATCAATTCCTATCCAAACCTCAAACTATTTAGCTTGGATCAGACTTAGTTCCATTTTAACTCCCAGCCTCATTTGCAATGTCATGCATTGGCTCAAGGAGAAAAATATGGGGTTCTTTTTTCCTTATCCTCAAAACTGAAACCCCTCATTGAATGACCTTGGAGCCAGTCTTCTTGTACCACCACAAAGGAGGTACAGCCAGTGCTTGAGTGTTGTGAGCTTGGATAACTCTGTAACTTAAAAAAGCTGGGTGATATAGGTATTGTGGGATCACAGTGCAGGTATACAAAAATGGCCCTGCAGGGTCTCAGGCTGGCGTTGGCCTAGACTGGTAAACCCAGCCAAAAGCAAGCAGGAACCTGCCTAGGCATTTGCATGTCTCTGCTATGTTCTAGTGTCCATGGTTTTTCCTTAGATGTACAGCAATACCTCAGCTTGTTTTGTGTATTCATGCCAATCCATGAGTAGCTGAGAATTGCTGAAGAGTTAAAACATACTGCACTGAAATTTACTGACATTACTAAAAATCCTACTCTTCATCCCTGGCACCTGTTCAAATTTTTGCATTTTAATTTTTCCCTTGGTATAATTCCCACTGCTAGCTTTCCACTAACAGTAATTTTGGACCTAAGAGACCTTTACTGGAGAAAAGACTAGACCTATTAATAATACTACATATAGATAACATAAATTATGTGTATCCAAATTTGAAGTTTAAAAGAAAAGCTTTGTTAAGTTACAGAACATGCAGAGTTACCTGAGAGATTCATGTTAACTAGCATAAATGTTGTTAAACTTAACAGTACAATCAGGGTTGAAAACAAGCTTTAGAAGTCTTAGGAGAAATAATAAGCATGTAAAGTCACGTAATGATAATAAAAAGTATCTTTCCAAGACTGATTCTAGCACCAACAACATAAAATGTACTGTATTTGAAGTCTGACAGTAGCATCACATATTAAAGATAACCCTGCCCTTTATGATGATACTTCATGAACAGGAGAACTGTGAATGAGCTATCTTTTTCTCACTTCTTAAGTGAAGCAAAAACATTATGACAGCTACATAATGATATTTAATACATGATGGCCAAGCTGCTGGAATAGAAAAGCTTGTGAAAATATAATGCACAGCTTTCTACAATAAAATATAAATAAGACTATTCCAAAGCATATTTAAACGTATTAATGACTGTATGCAATTCCAGTCACTGCTTGTAACATTTTTTTAAAAAATATTATTACATTTTTAAGTCCAATGGGCAATAAGTATCTGATAATATGACAGGGGTATTACAGGCTTTGGGAGTCAAGAAATTAGCAGGCTTCAAGTTCTCAAGAAAGGGAAATAAAGATGCAAGGTTACTTTAGCCAACAAGTTGATCTGCTTCTAGTTTATTTCTGTCTTAGACACCAGGGTAAATTTCAAGTTCCTACTGCTTGCTTGTTCTAAAAATACAATTATTTTCCTCTCATTTCCAACTTCTATTAAAAAAATGAAGTTTCTTGTCTTAGGGCAGAATCTCCACATTTCCTACTTTTAGATAAGACTACTGTTTCCCAGCGTATAACCAGGGCAAGAAATTTCAGACTGACCATCTACCTATTTATTAACAATCTGGGGTCACTTCATTTTGAACTAGTGCAAAATGGACAAAAGCACAGCTGCCTGCCCTCCAAACTGGTTAAACATTATGGTTTGGAAAACCATGCAGCTGGGGAAACATAAGGCTGTGTCCAAGCTAATGTGTCCTGCCTCTCAATACCACTCATATTATTTCAGGTACAGCAGCCTCCCAACCAAGATGTATAATGAGAAGACAGGTGGGAATCTCAGGGCTGCATGCATCTAACTGTGAATAATTATATCGGCTAGCAGTCTTGCTACATTTTAACCTCTACCACTACATTTAAATTTCTGGATCTGGTAACACTTCCTAACTTCTGGATCTGGATATAAACCCTGCCTATGTTACAAATGGCAGGGGATGACCACTGTCCGTCTATCACTGGCTTTCCACAGTGCCCTGGTTTCCATTAAATGAAAAGCTGGGCACACAGATATTCTGTAAAAAGGTCCCTGTCCCATCCCTATCCCCCTGCCCTATTTATATTATAGAGAGAACGTGTAATGCAGGGTGCTAATAGGATTTCCCTAGAAGTTAGGCCCAGACTATGTCAACTTTGTACTATGTCAAAGCTACAAAGCTGCTTTCTCAATTAGGACTTTTACCTGCAATCAAATGTGGTTAAAAGTATACTTTTTCTCCTAAGATGAAGCAGGCAATGATGTGGAGCACCAAATCGCCTCGCAAACAGATTATGCAGGAGATCGAACAAGTATGTGAACTGAAGTAAAAAGGGCCAAAATTTGTTGAAGAACAGAAATTACCAAGTAAACTTTTACTGGCTTCTGAAAGAACTTGTTACCTCTTCACACACTCATCACATGAAAAGCACTGCATAGCCTTGATTGTAACCAACCAAGCTCTTACCTTTTGGGAAAAAAAATGCTCAAGGGAAGAAGAGATACTTGCATGTCAATAATTCTTACCAGGCAGCTCATAACACTAGCTTGTTCTTGGCTAGTGAGCCTAAAGTAGAGTCTACTTCATATTAGCTTTAACATTAAAATTTTTTAATAGTCCTACGACAAAGAGCTAGATCATGGTTTTGTTAACGTTACTCCCTAGAGTGCTAAACATCCCTTTAAATATTCTTTAAAATATCTATAAAGTAACATGCTGGACATTGGCAGGTGGAAAAACAGTTAACATCTCTATGTCTCCAGAAGGAGTGGGTGTTTAACACCTTTATATTTTTGCAGTAGCCGCTTGCAGAGACAAGACTTGTGTAGTACCTCACTCTTGCCAGGTACAGTGAGATGGCACCTTACAGAGGCATGGGGTCAAGGAGGGAAGATAATTAACAATTCATTTGGGGGGCTGGACGAGGTGAACTCCAGAAGTCCCTTCCAACCCCTACCAATCTGTGATTCTGTGATTCTACAGGGCCTTCTGCTTTTTAAGGCTACTTGTGAAACAGTTTATTTTGACTGTCTGATAAAGACGACTTGTCCTGAGACATTAGAAAACATCTTGCAATAAGCATACGATTCATGAAAATGTTAACATAAATGCTTTTATTGGCTCAATTAACTGGGATTTTGTTTCAGAAATGAGTCACCCCAGATCATAAAGTATTTGGACATGATACAGTTAGAAATGTTATAAGAAATCATCCTGAGAGATTTTGCAAGTGTCAATAATGAAGTTTAGGCAACCTAAAAATTTGCATTACTTTCTGCCAAAGCCTTTTGAGACTGCAAATTTATTATCACTTATTGAGACTTAACCTAGAAATCTTTTACAGGAATAATATGTTCATGCTTCTCCCACATACCCACCAAATTTCGCTGTCATTTACATTGGATCTTACACTGATACACTTGTAGGGCTAAATCAGACTTCTGATTTTTAGCCGGTTTGGCCATAAAAGCAAGACCATGATCTCAGTTTAAAATAGAGTTCAGGTTAGCTTCTGTATAGGAAAATCATTGTCTCCAACAGCTTTCCTTGTGTTAATTATATCAGAATGGTGTATCCAGCATGTCACATAAATGCTGTTAACCTAGGATAATTTTGAAGTTATGCATTACATTTAGTCCTCTTCAGTTCTTTCAAGGAAATCCAGAGTGATTATGTATTTTCAGATATTTATACAATCCAGACTATATTCCTAATCACAACTATCACTGAGGAACGCCCATATTATTCTAGTAAAGCACAACTTAAATCAAGAGAGTTAAAGCAGTGTAAACCTGGAGGGGGTGATTCAGGCCCTTCTTCCATATATTCTATCGAAATTGGCTCTCAAAAGGGCATTAGATTAAAGTCTTAAAGTCTTTGTCTACTGAGGAAAGGAAATCTTTGTCTTATCCTTAGCAAACTAGAGATAAAATGCCATTTAGGTATTGTGCAAAACAGGACACCTTCAAAGCCTTGTGTGAATGTTATTATGCGGAATGCTTAGGATTTCACTGGAATGTGTCAGGCACAAGCTCAATAAGCCACCAAATACAAAATGCTTGAACCACTAGTTATAAAATAAACAGAGATGTAGCAAAAGCAATCATTAGAGAAAACACTGACTAGAAAGTGAAAAGAATTTTGCAAAAATATGACAAGAAATCTATTGAAGAGAATAAATGAACCTATTCCTCTACAACAGTGTTTTGAAAGTACAGAACCATCACACTGTAGCTATTTCATACTCTAGTCTTCACTCTGATAAAGAACCTAGCCCAGAAATTACATCACTGCACTTTTCAGAGACGTCAACACAAGAGATACTGTCCTACAGAAAAAAACCCTAACTTTATTCTGTTGAGCCTGTGTCAAAAAAAACCCTAAACAACTCACTTCTCTGTCCTTTTTATAGTCCAATACTGTCTTTGTAAAAGAATTTCATAAACACACTAGAAGGTGCTATTTGTCTAAATTATGATATCTTTCTTCATTTAGAGTAGATGCACTCAGGCAGAGTCTTCTTGAAGTCATGGCAGTTAGTTTAACAGAAATATATAACCAAAAGCCAGCAGAATTTACACTGCATTTAGCTAGTCTTTTCTCACTCACAGATCTCAAAACTTGCAGAGGTGAACATTTTGACAATTTCCGCTTTACAGATGGGCTACTCAAGGTGCACAAGGACTACCTGATTAGTCCACTCACGTCAAACAATCTGGAGGTGGCTTTAGCTACGTAATAGAGCTCTCTTGATTCTCATCTTGAGCTCATATTACTGGTGCTTGTTCCATTTTACATCTTAAATGGCTAAGTGCTCTCCCAAAACAACAGTCCATGAGAAAAGATTTAACAGTGTTCCATTTTACACTTCACAACAGAAATTATATTAGCTATGCGTGTTTTACTAATGAAGAAGTGCTTCTTACGGTGGGAAGTATTTGGTCTTATTTTGCAAAAATGCATTCAACATTTATAATAAAATGATTTAAATTATAGCAATGTTCTGATTAGAAGTTGAAGATCACCTGTTTTCTATGGCAATTCAGAGTTCTGGAAGACATATATATTTACCAGAATATTCAAGCAATTTCTCAAATGAATTTCAGTCTTCAATTACAAAAAAAACCGCACTTATACAGGCTAGGGGCAAAGGCATTTACACAGTGGTTTCAATTTTACTTTGCTAGATAACGATATAACACTCAACACATCACAGGAGATAATGAGTTTAGCTTTCACCAAAACCTCATGAGCTATAATCAGGCTTTTGCTTCTCTACCTAAGATCTTAACCTTCCACTATGAGCAAAGGAATATTGCTTGAAGACAAAGACAGATAGGCAATAAACATTAAAATATGTTTATAATACGAACATATCACACAGGCTTGAAAAGACTCTCAGAATACTTATCCTTGGCCATGGTAAGTGGCTATCAGAGAGGAATAACAAAATAATGTGCTGTTCTTCAGAACTAATGAATTTTATGTGGGAAAATATCATTATTAAGGTATTACAGTGTGTATTTCCTAAGCTCTTTACAGTTATTACAAACAAAATGGTGTGAAATGACTCACATGAAAACACAGCCCAGTTTCCCTTTTCCTTCAAAACCTGAAAATATACCTTCTGTTCCTTCACTTTTGCTGAAGGCTGTTGCCTGCTTTTAGGTTCCTGTTATTTGTAATGAGCCTGAGAACTGCACTTTAATATGGACAGTTACTGTACCCACGTGAAGACCAGCCAAAATCAATTAGAAGAGTATGGGGGGATGTCTACATAGTTGTAGAGATCTTTTCTTGGACCTTTGATAGGAAAGAGATCAAAGTACATTCAGATATCTTCATCTTCTCACAAACAAATATTTCAAATTATTAATCTATGATTAATAGATGAAACAGTATTATTTTTCCAACTAATGTCTTCACTTTTCTATAAAGGAAGTTGGTTAAATATTTAAAGGTAGAGTAATTCAATGCAGAGGTTCAGTTCCCTTCCTTACTACAAAATTTGTGAGCTTGAATAAACAACCAATGGTCAAGTTTTTAAAAGCATAGCATCAGAATAGTTAATACCCAGATGTAATAGTGTTTAGATTTTACCTTTCTTTGTAATGCCCAGGCTACTTAGGAGCCTAGCTGCACATAGATGGTCTTTGGCTAATGAAGTGCAGAAATTTCCCATGTAGCCACTTAGTCCTATGTAAGTTACCACTCTGTCAAAGTGACAAAAGCAAATGTGTTCCTGCAGCTCCGTGTCTCCATTCATAGTCCAGCATCTTTATTTCAATCACAGATGAAGGTTGACTTCAGCCAGTAGGTCCACTGTGGTTCAGGGACTGCATTTCACAGCTCTTGTTCAACTTCTGCCATGTCTGCTACAGCACCAGCAGAGAACACTGGAGAATTGGGGTGGCATTAATGTCAAGTGAAAATGTTTGTCTGCTTCAGAGCATAGATATCTTATGGACTGGCTGACTAAAAAATTTTGTCTGAGCATGAGATCAAGCCTTCTTGTTGACAAAAGCAATGAAGAAAGCATGCAAAAGGACTCTTAAAGAATGGATGCCTACAGAATATAACTACAGCTGCCAGCTTTAACCTACTGGTGTTTGATGAGTCAGATATACAGAAAATGGAACAGCTGATGAATTCATGCCACTTTAATAGAGAAATGAAAATAGACAGAAGACTAAACATAAGGCAGAAAAAAGTGTATCCTGGATCCTTAGGAGGAATAATTACAATCAATTACAGATGTATTATCCTTTTAAACAAAAACATGCCATTGGATTATGTACGGTCCTTTATGCCAAGTATGTGCTCAAATATACAAAATTTGAGTATTGTGGTTTGAGACATTTTCAGACTCCAAATTCATACTAAAGGATGGAAAAAATTCTAGGGTATTTTAATTGTAGGCAGAAGTACATCATGCATATATATTAGTACAATATACTGTACCTTGTGTAATACCAAGCGATCTTATACAACTCATCTGAGATCTGCACCATAGAAGGGTTCAGAGACCCACAGAGACCCATGGCTTGAGGAAGACATACACTGCAAATCCACAGGCTTCTAAAATCTAAATGTAAAACATATTTAACAAATGTTAACTTCAGAAAAAAACTAATTTAGTCTTCAAGACAAGCATAAATTTAATGCAACATTAACACTAGATTGAAAAAATGAGAGGAGTTACTGGTCATTGCAAATGTTTTGCTTAATCAGTAGCTCCTTTTTTTTTCTTTATTTTCACATCATAACACACCAATAAAGCTTCCTAGGATGAAGCTTGCTAAGCCTAAACAAGGATGAAAAAGAAAAGATCATTACTGAGGATAGCAATAACAATAGTCATAGTACAAGCCATAGTAAGAATAAGGTTCTTAAACAAAATTAATAATATCATTATTAAACATACTGGAAAAATAATAAACAAAAATGCACCAAGAATCTCAGTCCACCATAAGTGGCACAGCTCTTCTCTGCATCTGTTTTTTATACTCTACACAATGGTTTAGCTTCTGCTGGGTGCATTTCATTGACTTCTGTTTCATAAATGAGAAAAAATGCCAAAGATTTCTAATGATAAAATTACTATATATAGTAATGTTTCATTGTATAACAAAACTGGTATCAATACCATGGCATTCAAGTAGCATAACAACTATGTTGATGTCAAATATCAGCACAACCTGAAGCTTCTTTCTCTCTTTACTTAAAAGATTTTTCCTAACTTGGTTTTGGACTAACACATTAGTGTAATGTGTTATGTGTTGTATAATCGTGGCCACATAAGAGAGACAAAAAAAAAACCATTCTGTGTCATAGGTAGTCCTGATTTGAGCTCTGTGATCGATGACTACAAGGCAAAAGACTTTAAATAACATCTGTTGGAAAAAAGGCCCAAGGGTGGAAGTGTAATGGTGATTTAACAGCAACCACATCTCAGCAGTGTGATACTTCCCTCATGAGTTCACAGAGATATATATGGCCTGAATATTTTCACTGGTAGCTAGTTCTATGTTTGAAGGTACTATTAAGTGAGAAATGACAAACTAGGGAACTTTTGCACTTTGATAGAGGGGGTTGTGCCTGTCTGTGGCAAGTGAACAAGAGAACAACCACTCTGACCATGGTTTACATGAAGTCTGTGGAAGCGGGTTCTGGGGGAGAAAGGGCATCCCAGCATTTATAGCGTATAAACACTTCAGCGTGACCTCACTGATAACATTCTATGACTAGTTTTGCAAGACCTCACAGAAACAGACTAGAAGCAAAAATGGTGATGAAATAAAGACAAGTCTGCTTCTGTAAAGTCCTAAACCCTAGTGCACTGCTAACAGCTGCAGAGCCCCTTTAAGGTTGCAGGTTGTTCAACAAGAACCAAAATCCTGTTTGCTGCCTATTGTGTATCTAGGTGCATCTGTCAATTATGTACAGACAGGTTTATATACACTCTGCTGAGTATGCATATAGTACTTGTGGACACATCCAGCTTTCCAGGCTTCTGCTGCTACTGTGCTTTAAGAACAGAGTTCATGTTTTGTGTTCGTTCTTTCCATTTTTTTTGTGTTGGGAAGGGTTATAAGGGGGAAATAAGTGGGGGCTTAAATTAAATACTAGCAAAGATAAAATATTACCAAGACTAGAATAGTGTAATTTAGAAATATTTCTTCTATGCAAGAGTGATTAGGCATTGCTAGTAAATTAAAAAGGAATAATAATGGCACATAGCAGCAGAGGAACTGGTAGCTCCTTTACTAGGTATTTGAGAGAAGCATGCTAATGAGCCATGCCTATAGCATGATATGAGCATACTGAATCTGACTGATCATATGTATGATCATCTTGTGGAGATAGTTTATCACTGTTGCATCACTAAATTCTCTCATAGAGCAGAGAAGACCAGGACAAAGATTTGGAAAAAATTATACTGTTCTCTTTACACAACTGGTGAGTATGCCAATGCTTGACTTGGAAGAGCTGGAATTAACAGGTGAACTGGAAAGAACATTTTGTATTCCCACCCAGCAGACTGAAATCATTAACTGTGTGGGCCAGTTTCACACCTATATAAGCATGTTTTCTGGTGTACAGGTTTTGCAATGCTGCACTGTACCCTTGACTGGCAGTGAGCCCACCAAAGCAATGTGGATGGCAGTGTTTCAGAAGAACAGAGTTTAGGAGAATCTCCTGGTAATCCAGAAACCTTGTCATAGTGTAAGGTCAAAGAAATAGAATTAGAGGCAGATACTGTTCCTCTCTTCCAGTGCTGAAAACCCGAAAGTATTCAGGAGGTCTCCCCTGTTGCCTGTATGTGATCTCCCTTTCTGATTCCACTGTCCCCCACATCCACTGTGTGCTGATTATTACCCCACCGAAGTCAACTTTCAGGAAGTGCACGACATTTCACAAGAGCTTTTGAAGACAGGTATGCTCACTGACAATGCACGTTTTCATGCATCCTGAACATAACTGAGACCTGGTTTAAATTCTTTACGACAAACCTCAGTTTTCACATAGACTCCACAAAACAAAGAGCTTAATGTAATGCAGTAAAGCAGTTTTGTGTTGAGTACTACTCTTCTTTGGGCAGTTACTTTGACTTATCCTGGAAAAGTTTATTGATTTTTGTTTGCCTCAAGAACAAGCTCAGTGAAAGGCTGGAAACTAAATCTGTATAATGTTTATGTAAGATAGATGATAAACAAAACTCATATAGGTGACAAATATTAACTGCCTCTGCAAGAAATACATGTGCAGGCACTTGTTCTACTTTCACGTGAAAAGCTAGACCTACATGCTGGATGTTTGGCATCATGAGCTTGTCTTACCTTGACACAAACTACAAGACTAACAGAAGGAAGTCTTGCAGCTAATAGGCCTAGATTTCTGTGAGAAAAATGAGCAAGCTTGTATCTCATTATCTACCTAGCCATATGCAAACATGAAATAGAATAGATACAGCAATAACATTCACCCCAAATTCCACAAATTCTGTAAGATTAAGAATTATTTTGTTTCAGAGCATGATTTGATTGTCATCTAAAATGATGTTTAATATAGACGGAAATTTTAGCAATTGAATGATGCAAAGGATGCTTAAGTATTAACTTCTTAATTAGTATTTTAACTGCTAATAAATAGCTGCAGTAAAAGAACTATTAAGTAACTATGTACTAATCAACAGGTAGAATTATATCTGAAAATAGCAACCAGAGTTGCCTGGATTAAGTTCTAAAACCTACTTATAAAACACAGAAGGTAGCACACCTACTAGCGAGTATTTATTTTCAATAGAAGGTTTTTTGAACAGTGTATTTAGCTCATTAACATTTATGTTTAGAACTGAAATACAAGAGGTGATTGACATGGAACTCAAGAATTATACAATTCAGAAGGTCTTTTGTCACAAAAATAGCAACAGGGAGACAGATTCTGGAATCTGCCCAGAAGGCAGCGGGAAAGAAAAGGCTTTTTTGTTAATGATGAAGAAAAGATTCAATTTATACATGCTAAAATTATGGGGTTTGTTGTTGCTGTTGTTTTTTTCTTTTTTTTTAATAGTGCCTTTCAGAGTACCACATACATAATAATCACTAATGCACCGTCTTACCCATTCACAAATAGAGAATTTGAGGACAACAGCAATATTTTCAAAAGTATATTTCTAGTTCTTAAAGCATTTCAGAAGCTTAAGTTCCTTCTTATAACCATACAGAAGACAGGTGAGGCACTTGGCACATAGTCAATAGATAAGACTTGGTGTCATGATCTTTTGGGGATTCTGGGCAGAATGATGATGGCACTAAGTTGTAGCTACCATTAAAGCTTCATTTTTTAAAGAATGTTATGACTGGCATAGCATGGAATCTTATGATCAGAGTAGCACAGTATTTTTATAAGCAGAATCAGTATAGCACAATTTTGTAAGTAGCACAGCACAGAATTTATAGCACAGTTTAGTTTATGGTTCCTAATCACTTGGACCCTCTGAAGATTGGATCAACTCTTAAATCATTGCTTGCTGTATCAGTAAAACAATCATAATCTGGACTCAAAAACACTTAACGGAGTACGAGTCACTCATTCAGTCCTCGGAGGAAGCCGATGACGGTGGAGGTGTCCATGACCACCGGGGGATCATGAGGTTTGCCATCCAGCAGCAGTTCTGGTCCAAGTCCCACTTAGGACTCGTAAATACTAAATTTTATAGACAGTGCTGCGTGTACTGTTATGCTTCCCTGTTCTGTGATAGGGTCATCGCCACCACTTGGTTGGCTGGGTGCTTGGGACCTTCAAAGCTGGTAAGGAGGGAAGAAGTCAACCTGGTGCCTAGGAACCTTGAGGCTGGTAGGGAGGGGAAGAAGAAATCTGCCTGGTGCACAGGACCTTCAGGGCCTGATGAGGAGGGGAAAGGGGATTGATATGTGACCATCTCAGGCACAGAGAACGGCCATTCATCTTATAAAATGATGTTAGTTATGCTAACCAATTTACCAGGGATCAGGAGTAGGGGTACTGGTCACAGCTGGACGTCCAAGTGTTGCAGTCAGTGGAAAAAATATTTTGTCTTGAAACAAAATTAAGACTCCCTCTCCCAAGAAAAATCCCTCATAGCCAATTTAGACTCATGTTTCACTCTTACAGGGGCACGATGAATTTTGAACTCTTCTTTGCAACTAGTTGCATAGTTTTGACAGAAGTAATGGCAGATATCCCTATTCTGACTAATCTATGGTCCAAGAAGGTACTATAAATGCCCTGAGGCTTTGGAGAGCATCTTGGGGAAGTGCTATAGGTACCGATCTTGTCACAAGGTAACCCACCCATGTTTCAGGCTGTCCTCATCTTGTCTTGTTCTCTGGTTGAAAGCAAATGCCTTTCCAAATCTTCTATTGCCATCTGCAGCCAGGCTATTAGAACCTACCTGCAGGTGTCCTAAAAACTTTTCAGAACCCAAGCAGGTATAGGATGGACTTGGAAGAATTTTATCAGTCCATACCTGAATTATGGATTTGTCCCTTACAGTGTTCAGTGTAAACAGGACTAATCAAGTTTAACAAAAGAGAGACTTAAAAAATAGAACAGTACATTAACTGAAAAACAGATTTACGTTAACAAGTCAAAATTACTAATTGAGAAAAAAATTATAACTACAGAAAAATAACAAAATGCAGCACTAAAATTTTCAATAATAATAGTAATAATCCTCGTGAGTTGCTCCAGTGCTTTGGCTATTTTGAATTTAGATAATTAGCCTAATTAAAATCCAATTAAAATAGAAGAAGAACAGTAGTATACCCTGCTAGCATGATTTCTAATTAAATATGACCAAGACTGATGTGGTTTATGTAAAGTCTGTAGCTATCTATATGTATTAGGCATGTGCAAGCAAACATACCAGATTGGTCCCTTCTCAGGGGACCTAAAAGGAGGAACATCTAGGTTGGAGGTGGTAAGTCGCAAAAGATAGGAACCCAGCTGTTCAGCCTTTTGAAGACAGCAGATGGCCTTTTAGAAAAGCACAACTTTATGTACTTAGAGACAATTTTTTGGTAAGAGCTTAGTCACCAAACAGGTTAGGCAATGATGTGGAGTTTTCTCTTGGGCTTTAAAAATCTAACTCATTTTACATGTATGTAAGCATTAAACATTACATGATTATATTAGCTTTAAAAAAAAATAAAAAAAAATTCCTTCTACTGTGTTAAGATAAAATAATTTTTGAGAACAGGACATGTTTTCGGAGTTCTTTTCCCACTTCATAGGTTATCTATGAAGCCTATGGGATGGATAATTCTTTACTATGACTTTTAAACATTGCTCACTTACACACTTGGGTAACTTAAACAGTTTGAAAGAACATAAATTCTGTGTGAGTGCAGGTTTGGCTATAAGAGATCACCAGCACCTTTCATCTACCAGAAGTTCTCTCCCTCAGGATGCTTGAAGTGTAACGTAAGACTGAGCATAGAAACAAAAAGAAACCGAAGCAGGGTCCCTCTTCTTCTGTTCAGAGTAATCATCTCACTACTCTTTCCTTTACAGGTAAATTCTTTCTGTCAGCATGAATGAATACACTCAGGCATGGGAGGAATATGTTTTTATTGCATTCATTATGAATATACAAGATTTCTGGCATGATATGACTTCTGAGAGATATGCAATAAATACAAATGAAGATGATTACTTAAGCTGAAAAGACATTTACAGATGCTGAATCCTAGTCACTTTCAGCATTGTAATATTTAGTCCACGAATGAAGATCTGAAACCCTTCTGGGCATAGGAAAGATTGGAATTTTTGTATCATAAAATTTAAATTTTACCTAGCATAAATACAGTCTAATTTTACAGGAGTCTCTGCATATGTCCAGATGCACTATCAAGAAATGAGGTCCAGCTGTAACTTTCACTTGCTGCTGCTTTAGCAGCATTGACATGGACTAAAATGTAAAACTGAGGAAAGAGATTTAGTCTCAACTCCTACAGTACAAATTCCTTGTAGCAACCCAAGTAATATACATAATAAGCTAAAAGAAGGCTGTGACACATGCAATTACAGCAGATGAGACCAGGGACTTCAGCAGAGGATCAGAGTACCCCAGGGTATTGATTATAAAGAAGTCTGTCTATTAAATGGTTCATGCTTTGCTATGAAAAAGTGTAATTGTCCAGACATTTTAATTTGACTGCGCTATGCTAAAACCTTGACTTTCTTTGGAGAAGAATGTGGTTTTCTTTAAGACAGTAAGTGCTGAGATTATGTGCTGGAGAAATGTTATGGAATATATTGTGCGGGTAATGAAAGGGGAATCAGCTCTTTTTCTGTTTGTACATATTTTTATCATAATTTAATTCTTTTCTTGGAAATAGATAATTCAAAACTGACAGAAGCAGGAAGGTGGTTGTTTGGTGAGTTTTCTTCTTCTTTATCCCTCCTGTAGCATTGCTGAATATCTGCTTATCAACATTGGTGATGAAATGTATTGTTCAAAACCAATGCAGAAAGAAAAATGTATCTTAAAGTAAGAACCAGAACTTAAAGAAAATTAAAAAAAGTTGTTGCAGCATAGTGTTTCCCAGTGCAGTAGTATTCACAGTCTCAGCACACACTAGACGCGATTTCACTTAAGAAAAAACTCTGCATTCACTTCTCTTATGGGTTCATTAGATAATTGTGTTTACTGTAGCAAAAAAATAAATGGAGGATATGGCTAAATTTAGTCTTAACATAAGAAAAATATGCTCAGGAGAGGTTGTAACATAATCCATTCCTCAGGGGGATTAGAGGAATCACATTTGTTACGGAAGTTTAAAACTGAAGTAGATGAACATGAAAAGAGAACCTTAAGGCCAAAGACTCTGCCACCACCCAAGTGTACCTTTCAGTATTTCCAGGGCTGAAAGGAATGAAACAGCACTTGAGGTATATTTGAGGAGTGTGCACAAAAGCAAACTGATGATTTTTACTTCCACAAAATGGTCAGAGGTTAATTCAGGGCTCTCACACAGGACATGCATGCTTTAATGGTACAGTATTTGACCATTCCACTGATTTAATAGACTTCTTAAAAAATATTAAGTCTGCATGTAAATTCTATGCGAGATTGGGGCTTATATTACCATGTTTAGAACTGATCCTAAAAAGAGATTAGAATAGCATAAAAACTGCATCCTGCAGAATTTTAGGACTGTCCATTTGAATCCCAGAAGAACAAAGGTACCAGACTTAAGCAAATACTTCAGAAATTTCCATAATATCTGGTTCACTACAGTTCAGAGAAAAATATAAATGGTTTGAAATGTTCCTGCAATGCTTATCCCACACCTGTTTACATGACAGAGATCAGATTTCCATTAGATCAGGAGAACTATGGATTAATTAAATACTAACTTAATATTTCCTGAATTTAAAAGTATTTCTGTTATAAAAATGTAAGCAACTTTTGTCTAATACTTTCCTATTAGTCTATGTGGGATCTACAAGTGATACGTATTCCCTCGAGCTTGTGTGGATTTGAAGGTGTCTGAAAGAAATCTGTGGAGTGGCAAAAACCATCAGAGCATCTGTTAACCATACCAGAGGGCTGGAATTTCAAGAGATATGAAAAGATCACAGACACTCTCTGTCATTCTGGGAAAAAAAAAGAAAAAGCAGTGAATGGCCCCAAAATGCGCAGAACTGTTACTTGGAGACAGAAAAATGTGCTAGGTAGGTCAAAGCACATGGGACATTTTTAGATAAACTCACTTTGAGGCATCATAGTAAAGGGAGGGGAGGTGGCAAATAGTGGGGGAAAATGTGATTTCTTTGAGTAATACAATTATATCTGTAAAATGGTGAGTCCCATTCAGAGTAGGAAAACAGCTATCAGGCTGAAGCTGGCGGGGGGTGGGGTTGGGAATTGTTTTGTTCAGAATATTTTCCAGCTGTTGTGTGCTGGCTGAACAACAGAGAACACCTGGAAGGGATTTTGGCACTTCTGTTCTTAAGTTTTAATTTAAACTTACCATTTGCTGAATGTTTGTTACAGCTGTCTACAGCAAGTAGGTGTTTCACCTAGTGTTCTTCATTATTTGTTTTGCTGATTATCCCTGTACTTTGATGATAGTCACCCTCCTTTGCCCCCAACAAGTTCAAATTATTTAAGTGATCTGAGGGTCTGCAGTGTCTTTACAAGTGCACAGCAGAGTCTCAGATCACTTTTGCTCAGCAAAAGTGCCTCTCTTCCATCCTACTGAGCTTAATTAATACAGAATGAAAAAAACTTTCAACTGAACAGTCTAAGAACCTAAAGGATTAATAGAACAATCCTTTAGAAACAGAGAAAACAAAAAGTTTGAAGGATCTATGAAAGTCAATTTTATGCTGCGAGAGTACAGTTACAGATTACAGTAATACGTAATAATATGTAAAAAAAAGAAAGGTGAGCAAAGAACCCGTATGAAGCCATTCCTATATTTGCTGATTACATATCTGTGCAACTAAAGCAATATTAATTGTGTAAAAGCATTTAATAGTTGTCTTTTATTCTCAATAGGCTGGAAGAATAGCTGTTAATTTCTTTCTTTCATGCACTGGATATTCATGAAATCTTTCAAGCTGTTTTCTCAGTACAATAGTCTCTTAACTGTGACTTCATATGGGCTGAAATCTAACACTGTAATTCACATAAAAGGCTTTGGGAACAGTTACATTTAGATCCCATTGCACAAGTGTCACACAAGAGTCTCTAACACGTATAAACTGGAAACGCGGATTTCCCCAGCTAGGAATCTGAACCGGTGTCATACATAGGAATGTATCAAACCATGGAAAAGTGAGCAGAAGATTATCACAGAGAAGTTCTATTGCTTAGCATGCTGAAGCAAGTTTATTGTAAGTCCCCTGACCTGAGCAATCAATAGGAAAAGCAAGCAACTACAGAAAATAAATGTGTAGCTAACTATGCACAGATTTTGCCGAACGTTTAAGTACAGCAGTTGTATTTTGAGTAAAATAAAGAAGCCACATAAGGCCTAGCAACATTAGGAAAAATATTTGCTATTGTTGCCAAAATTGCTTAAAGTTTTAAGATTTTAAAGATAAAGAAGCCTGTATTGACCAAACTTCAAGGGATTAAAACAACAAATATTTATTAGGGCACGTATGTTGTAATCCTATTAGGTCAAATGTTATTATTTATGTTATTTGTTATTATTCCTGTTACAGCAATTCCTGGGAAACCTGTCAAAAGTGAGGTGACACTGTGCCAGGCATTGTTCAAACGTAGAGAATTACATGACCTTGCCCTGAGACCTTTCACAATCTAATTTAAGTCAAGGCCCAACAAATGGATGTAATCACTAAGAAAGGAAGGTGAAAGCAACAATAGGAATGCTACTGGACAGCCATAATACAATATTTGGATTAGCTTTTTTTCCTGTAGGCAAGGTTATGTTTTTGTCGGACACTAATTTCTGTGGTTTTACGATGATACTCGGATTATCTGTGACTTGCCTGTGCTGACTATAGCATGCATTTTCTTTATCTCTGTAGTAACTTCTGTTTTTATTTTACCTGTGACAACCTTTGAGAAGGTGTCACATAGGAAGAAAAACAGTGGTATCTGATTTCATAAATCCAAAATAATTTTAGGGAAAAAGGATTTACCCAAGAGAAGTGGAGTTTTGTTTGTTCACACAGTAGAGATTCATAAGAAATATTAAGATTGGCATGAAGGAAGTCTGAATAGAAGTATCTGTGTGTAAAGACAAGAAAGAAAGCAGAACAAAAGCTTAAAACAATGGCCAGATAATAAGGGACACTGTTCTCAGACACTATTTTCATCAGCAAAATTGAGGAATGTGTTCTTGATGTCAAAAACAAAAAGTCTGCAGTCTGCCGAGCAGACAACTCATCAGCAAAAGAGCCAGCGCCCTGGCACTGGCAGGGTGGCAGCAAGGCTGCAGCACATCATGTATACCACTCATTTCCCTGTTCACCTGCCAGAGGATACAACAAGACACATGTGTTTCACACATATGCCAAAAGAGGAAAAACAGACAATAGGCAGTGGTGTGGCTTAATACTTACGGTGGCTCAAGTAAGCAAGATCTGAAGTGAAGATCTACTCCAAAATAGCTGGCAGCTCCTGAAGGAGAAGATCTGTCCAAAGACTTGTTTCTCATCAGCAGTCAAGAGGACCTCCAGAAACACAAAGGGGACTTGACAGACAGTGTGCGTTTTCTTCTGTGTTGCGCACAAGTGATCTTGGTCAGACAGCTTGGACACACACGTGTTGCTGCTTGCAAGTATGTGTGTAAGAGAGCATGAAACCATAAAATCAACTGGCTTTAAAACCTTGAAAATAAATGCACCTTTCCAATCCAGAATATCTTGCATTGAGCTTTATTATGCTAGTACTATTACACAGCGGTTGTCAATACAGTAGTTAAAATTGACACCAACAAAACAGTTAAGATACTTGATGTGTGCACTAGCAGCTGAAAATTGTATAAGAATAGAAACATATTTTTGTAGTAGTCCTCAAGAAAAAGCTGGTTACCAAGTAGGTTTCAAGAGGAACCTCTTCTAGTAAAGATAGCTGTAGAAAATCGTAATATTGAGCTTTCCACAACTTTAAACTGCCCTGGGTATTACTGAACAAGTGTATTGCATTGTTTTCAGTAATATATTAAGGGAAACCAGATCATTCTATAATATCTACTGTGAACTGCCCATGCATGTGAAAATGTATAGCACATGGACTACAACAAACAGTTTGTTCAAAAGAGTTTGAAAAATAAAATACGTTAGGTGGATTCTAACTGAGAAAAAAAAAATAGAAAACCACCAAGCACTGCTAATGCTCTTTGACCCCTTAAAGCTGCAGAACTGCTGCACTTTTCCTTGACCTTGTAGCCCTGCAGCCCAGTGCATGAAGTATTGCTATATCTCGTAAGAGCTCACTGCCTTTGTGCTAGCTTTACATTGCCTTAGGATTGAGGGCTGTCAGGCTTGCTTGGTCTGATCTTCTACTGGCTTGCCTGCAGCTTTGTTTTAGTTTGTTTAGCTGTAAAACTTTTTCTAATGACCATGTGGTTATGCCTAATTTGCTTTACTTTTGCTTATCTTTGTAGAGTATAATCATATTTCCTCTATAAAACATGGTAACAAGTAGTTATTCTACATAGAATGAAATATTTATGTCCCCAGCTTAATGATGTACTATGTACAGGAACACAGGCTTGGTTTGATAGCAGAGACCTTGAAAGCGGGGACACAAGACACAATGTAGAAGAGTATAGACATGAGTTGATAAGGGAAAGGACACAAGATGACAGTGAAGGCCCCAGGATTATAAACAACTCACCCGTGGTCAGGTAAAGAAATGCAAATCTTAGAGCAGAAAAGGGGGCACTGACTCAGAAGTTTAAGTACACCCGTTTAAACTGTATTGTCATTCTAACATTTTTCTCCCTGTAATAAAGTTCTTTCTTGCATTGTCTTTTCCTGTTATAATTAGATCTAGAATAATAATAATTTTTCACTGTAGTGTTAAGATTTTAATTATACTATTAATAATTTCTTGGCTTTACATGTAAGATGCATTTACTTTTTGCTGATGACAAGACTTTGATCGTAACAATATCTTCAGGGAAAAATCAAGTTTGCTATGCATTTGTTCCCACTTAGCACAGCACATGGACTTATATCAGTGAAAACACCATCCCCCTAAATCCTAGGATGTAAACAAGAGTATGTTTGCTCTCTAGTGCTCACTTCCCTGTAAATTATATTTCTTAATTTAAGTTCTACTCTGCATAGTGGGATTTATCTTGTTGGCTATCTACATACAAATAACCTAAAGATACTAGTCAAGATTAAGTCCATAATAATTCCTTGAAGCTATCTACTTTACTGGAACAACACTGGATTTAGATTGACACAACAAAGATCAGAGTCTGTCACAATAACTTAACATTTCCAGTGGAATAACAGTATCAGTGATAGAGAAAGGGCAAAGGGCCCAGGTTACATAGAATATATTTCAGATCTGTTAGTATGGATTAGCAAGGATGGGACTGTGACTGGAAGGCTTAATACTTTCTCAGTACAGCACAGAACTGTCTGCCAGTCCTCAGCTGGCATTCTATAAATACAGGGAGTGAAAGAGCATAGCTTAAAGTAAATCATGTTCAAGTACTATTAATTCTCCTGTCTGATGCTGAAATAAATATTATATTCTAGCTCAACTGCATGCCTAGATTTTGCCAGCCTACTGACCTATAAAGCTTTGGAACAGCAAGAAGGTTTCTACAAAATTCCTCTGAAATAGGGGTCTACATTTTCCTTCATTAAAACAAACCTTTTTCAATGTATGTTCTTTGGCATACCGTGAGTCTCCAGCTTCTGACAATGCCTACAGCCACAAAAGGTTAAATACAGCAGTTTACTAAATATATTTGTTTTAATTCAAATAAAAGATGAATTTATGAAAATTAACTGCTGTCTATTTTAGTGGCATCCATTACAGTATTAAAAATATAATAAAATATAATAAGATCTGTATCAACATACAGTCAAAGTGGCTAGTCTGGTCTGGACAGCAGCTTTTGCTGCCAGAATGGTTCTGGGTCTCATATTTACCTCCTCTTTTTTTTTCTTTTTGAATGCTAAGTAGGCAGGACCACAGGCGGGGCAAGTAAGATACATTATGTGAAAAATATGCTTGGATCTTTCTCCATGGGCTAAAGGTGTCCCTCTTTAAATACACATTTCTTCCTCAGAGAATGTACACCTAGCAGCTTCAGTAGCTGTCTTTTAAACTTTGTGGGGAGAGCTTTCTCCTTGTTGATATTTTGGTTTGGTTCTGTGGGTTTTTTTCCATCCTAATGGATTTCGGTGAAGCAACAACTGCAAACATGCTCCAACCTTCCAGAGGATTGTGAAAACTAGAACAATAATCCCATTTCTTTAATAATTTCTGCAAGTGACATATCCTACCTATGAGACTTCACAGACTTAAGGTTTGTGTTTTGGGTTTGGTTTTTTTTTTTTTTTTTTTTTTCCAAAAAGGAAATTATTACATAGAATCATTGAATCATATAATAGTTTGGGTTGGAAGGGATCTTTAGAGGTCATCTAGTCCAACCCCCTGCAATGACCAGGGACATCTTCAACTAGGTCAGGTTGTTCGGAGACCTGTCCAACCCGACCTTGAATGTTTCCAGGGATGGGGCATCTACCATCTCTCTGGACAACCTGTGCCAACCTGTGTTTCACCACCCTCATTGTAAAAAATTTCTTCCTTACATATAGTCTAAATCTACCTTCCTTTAGTTTAAAAACATTACCCCTTTTCCTATTACAACAAGCCCTACTAAAAACTTTGTCTCCAACTTTCTTATAAGCCCCCTTTAAGTACTGAAAGGCTGCAATAAGGTGTTCCTGGAGCCTTCTCCAGACTGAACAACTCCAACCCTCTCAGCCTTTCTTCAAAGCAGAGGTATTCCATCTCTCTCATCATTTCTGTGGCCCTCCTCTGGACCTGCACCAACAGGTCCATGTCTTTCCTGTGCTGAGGGCTCCAGAGCTGGATGCATTACTCCAGGTGGGGTCTCACCAGGGCAGAGTAGAGGGGCAGAATCACCTCCCTCAACCTGCTGGCCACGCTTCTTTTGATGCAGCCCAGGATTTGGTTGGCCTTCTGGGCTGTGAGAGCACATTGTTGGCTCATGTCCAGCTTTTCATCCACCAGTACCCCCAAGTCCTTCTCAGCATGGCTGCTCTCAATCCCTTCATCCCTCTGCCCATATTGATACTGGGGGTTGCCTCAACCCAGGTGCAGGACCCTGCACTTGGTCTTGTTTGAACCTTATGAGGTTCACAGAGGCCCACTTCTCGAGCTTGTCCAGGTCCCTCTGGAAGGCATCCTGTCCCTCAGGCATGTCAACTGCACCTCTCAGCTTGGTGTCATCTGCAGACTTGCTGAGGGTGCACTTGATCCCACTGTCTATGTCATTGATGAAGATAGATTGGGACCAGTACTGGTCCCAATACAGACCCCTGAGGGACTACCCTTATCACTGATCTCCATCTGGACACTGAGCCATTGACCACTACCCTCTGGATGCAACCATCCAACCAATTCCTCATCCACCAAACAGTCCACCCATCAAATCCATATCTCTCCAATTTAGAGAGAAGGATGTTGTGTGTCAAAGGCCTTACAGAAGTCCAGATAGACAACATCTGTAGCTGGTCCCTTGTCCACTGATGTAGTCACTCCATCACAGAAGGCCACTAGATTGGTCAGGCAGGACTTGCCCTTGGTGAAGCCATGCTGGCAGTCTCAAATCACCTCCCTGTCCTCCATGTACCTTAGCAGGGCTTTTGGAGGATCTGTTCCATGATCTTCCCAGGCACAGTGGTGAGGTTGACAGGTTGGTAGTTCCCAGGGTCTTCCTTTGTAGTCTTTTTAAAAATGGACACAATGTTTCCCCTCTTCCAGTCAGTGGGGACTTCACCTAACTGACGTGACTTTCCAAATATCATGGAGAGTGGCTTGGCAACTACATCATCCAGTTCCCTCAGGACTCTGGGATGCATCTCGTCAGGTCCCATAGACTTATGTATGTTCAGGTTCCTCAGGCAGTCATGAACCTGATCTTTTCTTACAGTAGGAGGGACTTTGCTCCCTCAGTCCCTGTCTTGCAGTCCATCCACTCAAGAGATTTGGGAAGAGAGATTGCCAGTGAAGACCGAGGCACAAAAGTTGTTGAGTAGCTCAGACTGCTCGTTCTCTGTTGTTACCAGTTTGCCAGTCACATTCATCAAGGCGGGTATGCTTTCTTTGGCTTTCCTTTTCTGGCTGACGTACCTGTAGAAGCTAAGTTCATCTCCATCTGCACCTTGGCCTTCCTGACCCCATCCCTACACAACTGTGCAGCATCCCTATACTCTCCCAGGATACGAGTCCCTGCTTCCACTTCTTGTGCATTTCCTTCTTGCCCTTTAGTTTGACCACCAGGTCTCTTGCTTTCCTTTCCTGATTTCTTACACCTGGGGATTGAAAGCTCTTGCACTTAATGGAAAGCATCCTTAAAGATCTGCCAGCTCTGTTCTGCCTCCGTGTTCCTGAAGGCAGTTTCCCAGGGGGTCCTATTGACTAACTCCTTGAACATCTGGAATTTTGCTTTCCTAAAATTCAGGGTCCTGACTTTACTCTTCACTGGACCCATATCCCTTAGGACTGGGAATTCCACCAGTTCATGATCACTGCAGCCCAGGTTGCCTCCAGTCTTGATGTCGCTGATTAGCTCACTTGTGTTGGTGACTAATACGTGGAGTATTGCATCCCCTCTGGTAGGGCTGTCTGTTACGTGGCTTAAGAAGTTATCCTCAATGCACTCCAGGAGTCTCCTGGATTGCCTATAGCTCACTGTGCTACTTTTCCAGCAGATGTCAATGTGGTTGAAGTCCCCCAGCAGGAGGAGAGCCTGCGAGCGCAATGCCTCCTGTAGCTCGAGTAAGAAGGCTTTGTCAATCGTCTCCTGTTGATCAGGTGGCCTGTATTGGACACCAACCACAAGGTTCCATTTGTTGCCTCAGTCTCTAATTCTTACCCATAAGCTTTCAACCTGCTTGTGGCTATTCTTCAGAGACAGCTCTTTACAATCTATCCATTTCTTGATGTAAAAGGCAATGCCTCTGCCCCTCCTTCCTCACCTGTCTCTTCTGAACAGCCTGTAGCCATCAATAGCCACACTCCAGTCATGGGATTCATCCCACCAAGTTTCAGTAGTGGCAACCAGGTCGCAGCTTTTTAACAGCACAGGGGCTTCCAACTCCTCCTGTTTGTTGCTTGTGCTGCGTGCATTGGTGTAGAGGCACTTCAGGTGAGCTGTCGGCCCTGCCACCTTCTTAGAGGAATACCCCTTAATTCCTTTGAGGTATTTCACTGGTGTTTCCCTCTTGGCTCCTGTTACCTCAGGAGCCCCTGGATCATCTCTGCAAGACTTTGAGTACTGCAGTATACCCAGCATATCTCAGAGCAACAGGCTGAGGGCTCTCTGTAACACCCCGTCCCTCTAACCTTGGCATGTCAACCCACAGCTTATCACAGGCAATGAATCAAAAAACCCAAAACTGTGGTGGTGACATCAGGCATGGAGCCATGTATTAATAGACTGGGTCCATCTGTTTCTTCCAGTGTCACTGCCCACAATTGGAAGGAGAGAGGAAAAAATAACTTGTGCTCTAGATTCCCTTACCAGCTCTCCCAAGGCCATGAAGTCTCTTTTGATAGCCCTTGGACTTCATTGTGGCTTCATCTCTACCCACATGGATGAGGAGTAATGGGTAGTAGGTCTGTGTGGCATATTGGAGCCTCTGTTCCCCTCGGAAGGGAGACACCACCAACTATAACCCATCTTTTCTTCCTCATGGAGGTTGTCGTGGTACGGGGGGTAGGTGTTTCTGACCTTGGCAACATCTCTGGTGCAGATGGACTGTCATCTACATCACCCATTGACTGGCCTTGCACCTGCAGAGCCTCATACCTGTTGTACAGAGGGACCTGGTAAGGTGAGGTGGGCAAGGAGGGTGTTCACCTGCTGCCCCAAGTGGGGACTCCATTCACTCCTTTCCTTTAATCTACTGCCTTCAGCCTGGCAGGTGGAGGATACAGGATCACCTTGATCTTGTTTTTTTTCTGGTGGCTGTCCCTGTTTCTGTCTCAGGGAGGTCAGAGCATGGTTCCACCAGTCTACCTCTTTCTCAGACTCCCTGATACTCCTTAACCTTTCTACTTCCTCTCATAGCCCTGTCACCATGCTGAGCAGATTGTCCACTTGGTCACACTTCACACAGCTGTTCTTGCTACTGCTGTCCATTACCAGTGAAAGCTTCTGGCACTCCCTGCAGCCTGAGACCTGGACAGCTGCATTTTTTCATGGGAGCTCTGCCTGTGTTGCCACACCCATTTGGGCGAGTGCAGAGGGCACAGCTTTCTGCTGGGTGGATACCATAGCTAACCTCCTTCTGAGAGGGTGATGACCACCAATTGAACTCACCTCTTTAGCTGGTAGGGTGACGACACCCTTCCTGCATGACCTTCTGCATGAACAACTGCCACGCCACGCCCTGTTTGCCCACTCTGTTGGCAGCGCTCCTGGTCACTCGCTCTTCTCAGGCTGCTTTTTATAGGCGTGGGGGTGGTCACGGTTATGCTGTCAATGCCCAGGCCTCGTCAGCGTCTCCCACGAGAGCTGCCAGCTCCTGGCGGGTCTGTCTGCTGCCCTGGCATTTCCCTGCCTCAGGAAACCACCCTGCGCACCAGGATCTGCCACTCCACTGCAGATCAGACCAGCTCCGGAGCAGCTCCCCTCAGCAACTGACAACAGATTTAACATATTCTGCTTCAGTTTGCATGTTAAATCTAAGTAGCACCCTATCTGCATGAGACAGCTGTTAGCAGTCACATAGGTACCACCTCTACCTCTGACAGATCACATCTTAGACATACGTACCTATGGTAGTGGTACAAGTTATTTAAATCTTTAGAGCAATCTTTTTGACCCAGTGTAATTTGCTGTGATGTTGGTCAACTCTAACTCAATTCCTTTCACACCTGTGCCTGTCACCCAAGTTACTTGAAAACCTATCTTGAAACCCTTCTTTTCTTAGATCTGATATTTATTAAGGAAACCCTATATTTATTAAGCTTTTATTCAAATGTAATATATTAAGATGAAAAATTTCAAAAAAAGGGTCAACAGTATCAGCAGCGATATATGAACATACTAGGAAATTTGGTAAGAATGTATTGGGCATGAATAAGTAATAAGAAGCCTCAATTTTAGCCCTTTCCATTCTCACTAGGGAAGTGGATTCTAGAAATATGATAAAAAGTAAATGAGGTGATTGAAATCTATTCCTAATCAAAACCAACCAAAAAAATAAGAAAACAAGTAAAATATAAAATATTTTATGTAGTTTCATGAGGTGGAAAGTTAAATATTGTATAAATAAGGTGAGTGTCCTAGTTTCATTGCTAATTTCCTACCACAACATAATAATATGCACTAAAGAAAAAACATAGTGTAAAACAAAAATGCAAGAGCACCACGCTGGGTTTTCAGTCTGAGAAACCTTCAATGAAATATTTTAACTACAGAAGGGTTGTCTCTGAGTGTTTATCTATTTTCCAGCTACACACAGAATGTTTCATTCCAGACATCTGAAAAAAGTCTAGCAGAGACAAATCTATAACATATTTTCTATTTCTACTTTCAAAGATTTTACACCTATCTACTAAGTCCCTTATGCTTGCCACACCTGGTGTCTACTTAAAAAGTCTAATGGGGGCAATAAAGAAATGTGAAGACAAGAGTGAACTGAGAAGAGGAAGAAAAAATCAGAATGAACCAGATCATGTCTTGTGTTCATACAAACTAAAGTTTTTGTCCTCCTTTGTAAGTGACAATAGGGTGTACCTGGAATTAAACTCTTCTCTGAAGACTTCCACAAAAAAATGTATTTCATGAGATGGAGTCCACCTGCAGCTCAGTGGCCACTAGATGTGTCTCACACTCACAAACTTGGAACACTGACAGCCTGATTGCTTCCTCCCAGGTCACAGCAGCACTCCATCTCTGCATGCTGCTTACTGCTACACCCCAACACTGGCAGTGAAACCTGTGACCCTTCTTGTTCATGTCTCTGGTGAAGGGCAATGGTAACATGTCCTAATGGAGCCAGATACTTTCTTGGGGGAATGAGAAGCAGCAAGGTTGAATGTGTCAACATAGCTCAGAGCCATTGTGAGGACTCCAGAACACCAACTCTCAGCCAACTAGGAAGTGACAATTTCATTAAAATATTTTAGGGAGCCCAGTTCAAGTTTTTTCACCCCTTTTACAGCTGCTCTAAGATTACCAATGAGAACTGGCTGAGAAAGAGCAGATTCGGAAAACAAAAGGAGACCAGGATGTTAGTCCATCAGGGTAACAGGACTGCATCTGGAACGCATACACACGAGAGGAAATGGGCTACATGTTATTCAAAAGCTGGAACAGGGGGTCTGCAAGTTGTCCAGTTTTCCTTCCCAGAAAATTAGTGTTGATACTTTTAGTCACAGAAAACTAGGTGAGGAAAACCCCTTACATGTACTGAACTCCTAATCTGAACTGCAAGCCAGCTGTTCGGTGCACTGCCCACAGCTACATTTAGTCCAGGGCTTTGTTGTACCAAGTCTTCCTGAGCCAATTAAACTTGACATTTTGCACAATCTCTAATTAAAATGCAAATGAAGAATGAATTATGTAAAAAAAAACAGATTATGCAGGTTAATTAAGAGGAAAACATACCTAGACCCCAAGTTTACTGTTAAGTGGATTTTAAACATAACCTGCTGACACAGCTGAATATGGAGTCTGGACAGAGTATGGTGCTTCACTGGAAAGGCCCTTTATCTATAGCAAATATTGGGAGGTCCCCAAGAGAGTACTTCTATCATTATTCATCTGCATTTAGAAGTTTGAGATAAATTAGTGAAGATGTATGTTTTATTCTTGCCTTTAGATTGTGCCTTATTCTTCTAACACAATACTATGCCTCAGACTGTCTCAGGCTGTCTATAGATTTGTCCTAGAATAATACATTTATGGTAATTGTACTGCTTGTAGCTTCAGTGTATCTATCCTATCTGTAGTTTTCAGTGCTAGCAATCAGAGCTGAGTTACTGGACACCTGAGAGGCTGGTCTTCTCCTCAGAGCACTTACCTGATCTTTGCTCCACAAGAGAAAATGAGAAAAAACTAGACAAAAAGAAAGCAGGTACAATAGAATGACCTTACCTGTACATATACACCAACGGGAAAGAAGAGATGATGTGAAGGTGTGTGTTCAAAACTTGGAGAGGAACAAAAATAAACCACATGTGAAATAGAGCTTTGTCAGCCCTTTTCCAAGGTAGTATTTCCCTGTCTTTGAAGTAATCCATTTATAATCAGTGTCACGTTTAATTTTTAAATGTACATTTGGAATTATAATGATGTTCCTGATATGCTTTTAGTAATCAAATGCAATTAGACCTTTTAAAAATGAGTTGCAACAAAACCAGCCCTCCAGAATTCATACAAATGTATTTTCACTTTCCATTTTCTGGGTATAAGAGGAAGACAAGCTTAAAAGGGATTAGTCAAGGCAGGGAAAAGAGTGCAGCCTGCAGGGAACTTTGAGAAAGGAATTCAGGAGGAAAGATCTGAGAAAATGTTCCAGCACTCCAGCCTGTGTGAATGTCAGCTTTAATTGCAGAAACTCTGTTCATAGACTGTGTCAGCTGAAGAGTCATTTCATGCACTTTATGCATTATATAAAAAGAGGAGAGACAAGATCATTGTTAAAATACCTGATTTAGAACTTAATTCCTAGTTTTACTGCAGATTTCCTGTATAAGCTGGACAACCGATTCCAACCCAGATTTTTAAAGCCAGTTAACACGCAGCTGTATTAACGCACAGACAGGTGCTTTTGAAAACACAAAGGCACCATCTGCATCTTTAGGTTGCTAAATGCTTGAAAATCTGGCTCACTATTTCACTGAGCTGCAGAACCATATGTAAAATGGGAAATAATCAGGTTCCCTTTTTCCCAGCTTTTGTCCATTTAGGACTGTTCTTTAATTAGACCTCAATATGTATATGTCTCTAGTATGAGAGATGTTTTTTTTCAGTTGGACATCTAGTCACTACAGAGAAAAAATATATTCTCAGTGAGGATTCACAGAGCAAAACCAACTATTACCTAACCCTATCATACTAACATATTGTATAAAAATTCAAAAGCACTGCCAAATGAAGTTTCTTGTATAACAAAAAAACAAGAAAAAAAAAAAAAGGAAAGAGAATCATATAAATGAAATAGTTGTTATTGGAATTACTGCTTTGGTCCAAACTTAGAAAACAAGCAGAAAATGAGTACGGTATGGGAGGATAGGGCCATAATTAATAGCAATTAGTTTTATCTTCTACACTACTTAGACAAGTACTTCAGTTCTTATTGAGCAAATAACTCCTTTAGCAAAAGAACAGAAAGAGTTCTTAAAAACTGGGAAAGTTATTTTCTAGCTTCCCAGCTGCTTATTTTAATAAACAGAGTGTAACTTTCTTTCAATAACTTCTGCTATAATTCTTTTCCCCAGTAGTGAGAACCTAGACCAAACAGCTGACATCTTTCCTTATATTTGAAAATTACACTCTCAACTATCATATAGTTTCTGTGTATATCTAAATCATCTTCACTGTGTTCAGGCTAAAGATTTAAGAAACAGTACCAGGAAATCTCCATGTGCATTGGTTTTCTGGAATAATTATACAACACAAAATATAGAGGAAAACCCATCTGACCAGGGAAGGCAGTGAAAGCCCATACTCCCTGAGAAAATTCTGACAAGCTGTTGCTAAAATCCAGAAAGTGTTGTATTTTGTATCTGGAATTGTTTTGCCTATTTGCCATCTTATGATGGTTGCTGATGCATTTTCACCCACTTCTTGTGTTTAGGGGCAGGGAGGGTATGAAAAAGAAGGCTAAGTGTTACCAGCAAGATAATAGACCATACCTGAATGAAATAACAGGATGGCTGAAATTTGAAAGGAAATAGTTTTTCCCAGATCTTTGGCAATGAGTTCAGAAGGATGATAATGGAGGCTGATGTATTAACAAAGTCCTTTGCAGCAGAACCTATAGCATAACGCAGCTTGAATGGAGATATATTACCTGTCTATTTCTACACTAAGGTGAATGTAAATATTAGGTGAGGAAAAGAACTACTTAAGCGAATGAAAACATTGGATACAAAAATTAATGTGTAAACTGTTCCTCAATTTAGGGCATTTATAGCTGTGCGAGGAGTCATGTTCCACAACATCATGTCAATAGATTTTAGGATAGCCTTTGAGTGATTTTAAATGGGGATGCCACTTGTCTCCATCAGCAGAAAACTGGATTCAGCGACACACAAAGCTGATCTATGCCCTAGGCCCTGTGTGCTGTGGTATCTTGGACTCCATACCAATTCTGACTAAATCCTAAAGAGCACTCAATAACGGTCAGAAAATTGAAGTAGGAAATCATTTGACATTTCCTATTTTTGCTTAGATCTGTATTTTTCATACATTGTGTAGTGTTAAAAACAATTGGCTTTGGAAATTATTTTGCAAAGTCTGTTCCTATTTGTTTCAGCTATTACATGTCACTAGATGATAAACTAGAGCTCCTGGTTTGGAGCATAAGATACAAAGCAGAGTTTTTATCTGAACTTCAGCTGGCAGAATTCCTCCAAAATTCAAAGTTATCAAACATACCAAGCAGACCACCACTGGACAAATGTGTAAATTTGAGCAATGTGCTTCAGCTCACAGGTAAGTCACTGGGCAAATCAGCGATACAAACCACAAAACCTCTACTATTAGCAACCAGCTTTCTCAGTAGGCTGCGCTTTCTGAGCATCCATGATCAGCTTTGTGAGTAGTGCAGGAGCAAAAGCAAAGATTTTTAAGTTTTCTCGTAATGTAATAACATGGACTCTCAAGCACAATACAACTCTCTTCTGCTCATGCTGCCAGGGGAATGATGGCATGAATTATGTCATTGAAAACCCACCAGTGAAGCTGGAAGGCAGTACCCCAGAAGGCTCCTGCGGTATGAGGCACTCTTTGTCGAACACCACCACATTCTGTTGGAGAAGCATTTAATCTCAGATTTCAGAACATCTTCTGGTGTTAGAAGGCATAATTTTGCTATTTTATCGAAACATAAGCTGTGGAAACAGGGAGCTTGTTTTCCTGGTTTTATTGCTTGTTTGATTATTTATTTATTTCAAAGAAAAATAGATGTGGATATTTTCTCAGGAAAAAGAAAGGACTTTGATAGTTTTCTTCACTAGAGACTTCCCAGTAGATATGGACTTCATTAATTTGAGCAACAAATTGTGTCTAGTTTGATGATGGGGGAAAAATCCCCTGCGTCTGTGGATCACAGTTGAGGACAGCACAACCACCATTATTACACTAGGATTTCTTATAAAAATACTGTTTCCCAGCACCCAATTTTTCAATTCCAGATTTCTCCATTTCAAATTAACTGCTCTCCCAGCTTCTTGGAAAGTACACAATACTGTTGGCAAGTATTATCTATTCATGTTCTAGTTCTCTTCATGTCTAATGCAGTAGCATTAGACAAATGCAGCAGTTCTGAGAAGGTGATGAAAATAAAAATATATTCCTTGCATCTTGTTTCCACCACTGTGAAAAAAACTTTACTGCAGTGCAGGAATGCCATATAGACTGCCTTAGAGATATCACTTCTTAATAGTGGCAGTTCAAAAACATTCAAAACTCAAAAACATTCAGTGCCTGGAAAGGAGAAATGTTGCTGAAAGCCAGACACTAAATTTCAGGAAAAGCCATGAGAGAATGAGGTCTGGTCTACAAATTCTTTCCAAAGAGACATTAAGTGAGAAGACAATATCATTTGCATTAAGCAGACAATACCTTTACACTAGTGATTCCTTCATATTGATTTCCAGTAATATATCTATTTATAATATATATTTATTTTCATATATATATAATCAAATGTTTGTGGAGATTAATATTTGGCATCCCATGACAGTTCAGTGCATTGACATTTTACTCCAGTCATTACCAGTGACATGTCTGACATATTAGGAAACTATCTTTACTCTGAACAAATACCTGTGACTTTATTATTACTCTGGCTACAGCTGAAGCAGCATGGCTTCTGACAACGAACAACAAGATGATGAGTGCATTAGTAAATCCATTCAGAGCCAACCTGGGGCCTGACACTGTGCTGTAATTACACATAAATGTTCTCACCATTCTTCAGAAGTTTCTCTTCTTCCTGCTAACGTTCTTCCCAAGCATAATCAAATATTACATTTGCTTTGTCAAAACCATGAGAAAGAGGATTTAACAGAAAAGAACAAGATTCTATGTGATTAAATTTGCTACAAGGAGAGAAAATGGCTTTCATTCCAATAACAATCCTCCTTGCAGCAGGGATTCTCAGGTCTGTGGAAATCTTTTGGCCTGGAATTTTAACAGTCATTAAGTGATTTATGTCCTCAGTGTCCGCAGATATTCACTGGCTGTTAGCACTTTAATAAAATTGCTAGCTTCAAAGGCCTGGTTTATTTCTCAGCCTCCTGCAGTCTGACAGGAGCAATGACATACTCCATGCAATTAACTCCAAGACTGAATATAAGTATACAATGTGCCCAAAAATACTATACCAAAAGAACAGCAGAAGTTAAGAAATACCAGAATTAAGGCTACATGTTCGAGATTTCACTCAGGCTTCACTCCTTCCCTGACACAAGGATTATTGATGCAGTTAAGACTGTATGTGATGAACTCTGAGCTAATGAATAATGGGTTCCATTTTGCTTTTGTCATAGGACCCTGCCTTATTCAGGGCAAAATGGGCTTCCGTGATTAATTGAGACTGCTCAGTGAAGAAGATTATTTTCTGTAAGTTCTTGGCACATGCAGCTCCTTACCTCTTCTTTTCAAGTAGTTAAGTCTGAGAATCTACAGTTCTTTGCCATAATTTTGTTTTTCATGTGAGCAAATATAGAAACATCTCTAGCTTTCTAAATAAGGAAATCAAAACTAAAAATTGTAATTGAAATGTTTACTTTAGGAAAAACAAACAAACAAACAAACAAATGAACAAAGAAAAAAGGCACCACAGTGAAAGGAAGTTCAAAGCCACATTGAGAAGGAGAAAAGTTTGTGTTGCTGGTGCCTAATGTTTTATATATGCATCCATAGATAATGTCCACTGATAGCAGAACAAACCCTGAGAATAACTTGGATCAGTCCCAGTAATGAAGAGCCAGAAATTTGTATCACCTCTAGTACAATATGAGATGAAGCACACTTTTGCTACAACTTGCAGTAGCTATCTATCTTCAATATTAATGTTGCTGCATGACTGGAAAACATCAGCAACGTGCTGTATTTAGTATCATAGAATTGCTGTGAGATACGACAATGATTTTGCTCCTGTTCTATAACATATATCAAAAGGAAGACTATTTAACTTCAAATTAAGATAACATATTCCTACCGGTCAGCTTAACCTGGTCACATCAATCTAAAAAAAGATAAAATTACACAAGGGGCAACTCAGTAGGGGACTGAACCCATATGAATGCCTTCAAAACTAGACAGTTCCCACATGTTCTCAGATTGCTAAAAACCCAGCAACTTCACACATTCACTTGCCTTTCCTTTTCTAGAAACATAGTTTGTACAGAATATTATGCCTTTAACTGCTGATTAAATGTGTTTATTGAATACAAAGTTAGCCATATCTAATCAATGCTACAAATTTAACCATGAAATGAACTGATCCAATGTCAGAAGGTCTCTGACACTTTCTAATTGATTTTGTAAAACTCTGTTGTATGGAATCTTTCTCTTCCACAGAAGAATATAGCTGGGGAAGTACCGCTTGGTCCAAGAAGTACAGCTGAAATACCCACTGCACATTAGTGTATCAAGTGGCTTGGGAACACTAGTTGTAACATTCCCAAATGCTGAAAAACAGAAAGAAATCGCATATAGGATGAACTGTAAGCAAATATTTTAGTGTATCTCAGTCAGTTTTGGATTGACAAAGTGATGTAACACAAGAGAGGTTGTGAGCATGAAAAAAAACATGCATTTAAAAAACCCTTCCCCATACATTGCCATTTTTTTTTCATTTGCTGTACACTCTTAAAGCCTGGATTTCCCAATCAAAATATAAGATTTAATAAAAGCTGCAGCTGAACAGAACAAAATTACAGCAGTCTCTAATATCGCAAACATAATTAACTTTGAATTATGTGAATTAACCATGCTTGACAAATTATCATTCAGCTCTGAAATTAAATTCTTTCATACCATTAGATTTGTTTGTTAAGCTCAAGTAGGCAAAAGTAGTATTTAATGAAGTAATAACAATGCTTTGCTGAGAGTGTTTTTGAGATATATATAGATTTATCCAAAATAAATCGTGGAAGTGCTATTATTAGCTCATTTGCAAATACTATATGATGCTGGATCTGCATAATAGTATTACAGGAAAGTTTTATGCCACTACAGGTTTCTCTATGTCTATAAAAACTTTTTTTTCTGATTACCTCTTTACGTTGATCTGGTAATATCATTGTTTAGCTATGCATGTATGCACAGCATAAGTTTATTCAACACAACATGGCTATCCACTCTTAAAGTACTTATAACCTGAAATAGCTGGGCAACTTTGTACTACTTCAGAGTTATTTTTAACAGCATACTGCATTGAATTGTAGTCCTATAGTTGTTGGCTACATAATTTTTCACCCTCCTCCTTCAGACTGACAGTTTGATTGATGGTTATCATGTTCCTCCTTCTTTCTTACTAAATAATATTCATGAGAGAGAAATTTTGCAGTGTTTTGGAAACTTAGATCTCAGAAGGATGAAACCAGGACAAACAACCGGGTAGGAATTCTAATATATCTTCCGAAGGCTTCTGATAAACATTCTAGGTGTACTTACTAAGTCTAACAGCAATTCAACCCAACAAGAAAAGTGTTTTTCTCTTAAGCTAAGGGAACATGAAAGGTAGTGAGTGTTTCAGAGCAAGTTTTCCATATTCATTCAGTAACAATCTTGTAGAAAGAACAGAGGTAGATGAGCAGAAAAGTTAATTGGTGGTATGACAAATATAATACCTCTTCATTCTGGAAGAGTTTATGATACAAAACTCAAATGAGTAAATTTGCTATCCTGATAGGCTGGTGATATCCACAAAGAAGTCTGGCAGCAAATGCTTGCAAAACAATTTCTGACAGCTGCGCTACCAAAAAATACCCCATACACCTTCATATTTCAAAAGCTCTTCATGTTCTTGGATTTTGTTGCATAAAATGCTTGGGAGAGTCACAATGATTAGCTCTATTACCAAAGAACTGTTGAAACCCACATCCCTCTCCCATGTGATAACCAATTCCTTTTAGCCCCTTATTTCTGACTAATCTAGCTGCTTCCAATTTTGTAGTTAAGGGAGACTTCCAGGAGAGAATCTGTCTGGACCTGCATTGTTCCCAGGAGAGCTTTGGGAAGGGTTTCTGATGCAAGTATTGATAAGCTCCTTTTTGGATCTTTTCTACAGTAACTGGCACTAAAGGTTAAGAGTAGGGACAAGCACTGGCTGTGTTTTCTCCATCGGTGATATGTTCAGGAATGAATGGAGAGGCACTCTTTGCACATTACTACTGTTCAGTAGCATGGGAAGCTGTTACTTAAACCCTCCTGAAGCTGCAGACCCCACAGAGTATCCCAGAGGCTGCTGCCATGAGAACATTTGTCATTTATATCTGTCAAGTTGGGCAACATACAGGTAACGTGACCTCTGTTACTGCATTTTGTGCAGAATTTTAAATCTGTTACAGTTTTGACACCATTTGATCTACTTTTCCAGGCATTATGTAGAAGGGCTGTTTTGTTGGAGCAGTAATGAAAAACTGTCTGTGCATTTTATTTAAGGGTTTTGGCTCAATTTTTTTCAGGGTGCAGTAACGAGCAGGGAAAGCTACTGTGCAGCTAACAGTGAAAGAACTACATTTTTTGCTACACATTCTTCCCTCCACCTAACCCTGGAAGGCTCTTTCAGATTTTCCTTTTCATTCTTGTCTAGTAGATGATTACTTAAGATGATCAACCTGAGGAAGCTTCCTTAATCAAGCAGGAATCTAGAGGAAGAAAGAGGGGAGGAACATTTGCCAATGACCATCAAAAAAAATTCAGCAAGTATACTTTTGAAAAAAGCCAACCAGCTAACCAGCTTTTAAGAGGTTGTTTTTTTTTTCTCCCATGCTGCTTGAAAATGTTACATAAGTTATATATATTATGTATGCATATGCCTAAAAAATCTCAGAGGCAAGGGAAACAGGTATGCTCTATTTCATATTTGTTTATAATTAATCTGGAAATAGTAACAGTGAAGGCTGAGATACATGGCAGGAGAATGACCTATTTCCACCCATTCAGATTTCCATTTCAGAATTTAATGGGTTGGCTAAAGCAAGAAGTATTCACCAATATTCTAAATGATGGAATATATTAGCCATAAATTATTGGAGCGTAATATCAAGAACTTAACTATTTCAGTGGGTTCAAATAGCAGAATTTCATGTAGGCAAATAATAATGTTGTGCCTTTCAAAGTTTCACACTTGTTGGTTCTTCCTGAAGTCAAGGACAGTTTATGTTCACAACAACATTTAAGGAAAATAACATATGTAACTTGTTGCTGCTGCTGCTTCACTTCATGTAAAACCCACCTACACTAACACTCCTACTCCCATCTGAATTAAAAGAACAATTTAAGCTTTCTGTTAGAAGGGAAGGTAGGGAACTCTAATTTGGAGTGATTGTCAGACAACATGGAAGGACACCAATATCAATGGATTAGGTTAGACTGGCCAAAACAGTTTCTGAGCACTTTTGTGATTTAATTCACTCTATGCTTATGGATACCATCAGAGACATGCTAAAAGTATTTTGTCAAAGACAGATAACATTCCAGCCTGAAATAGATCAATGGATTAAAGCTATTACTGATACAATGTTGTGCCTCAGGTAAGAAAGAGAAAAAGGTGAATGTTTAATTACAGAAAAACTCATCAGTGTTAATGTTGAAGGAAAACACCAGTAATGGAGTATTTCAGAGCACAGTGGTCGATGAAGAAGTATTTCCAAACTTCTAAATAAGACATCCCTTAACTAATCCACAAGATGTCTTTGTAAAAAGTTAATTACTAAACTATCTTAAATTGTAATGTAAATTCACATAATGCACGCTGATGTAATATCTTACAAATCAAATAACTAGAGATATATTTTTCGTATGAATATATAAATAGCATGTGGATTTTTCTTACTGAGTAAGACAGGAATATCATTTTTTTTCTCTCTGCCATTTCATTTACTTCTTTAATAAAATTTTCCTGTAGCTGGCTAAAGTCCGGACCTTTGTAAAGCTCTATATAAAGAGTATAGAGTCGCTGAGCTTTCATATTCAGCAAGAAATGTTTTAAAATCCTTGCTAAACTTGTTTCCCTAAAGCTGCCTGCAACCTTTCTTACATTTATTCCTTGGTACGGAACAGTCAAAAAATAGAATGCATACCTTGCCTTGCTTTTTTTATTTTTGGATCACATTATCTATGCAAAGCTAAAACTGGAGTTGGATGTGGAGATGCTTTTAAAAATTCCCTCTCTGGTCTCAAGAGAGACTTGTGAGTTTGTCAGACAGGCATCAAGTAATGCAAATTGAATACACTGGCCTGAAATTAATTGTTCATAAGGAAGACTTGTTTATGTTCGGACCTTTCTTTTTTTTTTCTCTTCAGATTGTGTAAGAGCAACAGAGGTCATGAGAAACTCTTAGTTTCCTTAAACCTTTTTGTGGGAAAATCGCCAGCAGTTGTTGGGCAGGATAACTAACTCCTATACCTTCTTTTGAGAATTCAGTGTAGAAGTCTGAAAGGCAGGAAGATGGGGTCTCCTGGCTATTAAGAATAGTAGTGATTTCCTAGCACAAAATGCATTTCCAGACTTTTGAAACACAGGTCTCTACTCAGGCAATGAGTCGGTAAGTCACAGCAGAGTTCATTATCACCTCTGTTGAGAGTTAGGGGTGTTGGGGGGGATTGGACTGGGTAACTGCCTCAGCTCCTTTCCAACATAAATTATTCCAATTCTATGTCTATGATTCCTACACTTTACAGAAATAGCCACGTCTGCCAGAAAATTCCATAAACAGATTTAGAGGCAGTATCTTATTTAGGTGCCAAATTGGGTACTGCAAATAATTTTTCCTACTATTTTATTAATCTTAAGAGGCAATAAAGGAAGTAAATTATAAGAAAAAATCTAAATGACAGATTCATCTACTACTTGTGTAGCTCACCTAAAGCTCAAACACTTAATCTGGCACAACTAATTTAGGTATTGAAATAATGTAATTAACGGCGTTTAGCTGATGTTGAGGTATTTGTCACTTTGTTGAGTGTAAGGAAATTCTGCAGATACTAAGACCCCAAGTAGATGAAGGAGTCTGTTAACTTAGGTCTTTTGTATCCACTTTTTCAGAACAGTTTCACAGTTCAAGAACTTTGCTAGGAAGCTGGGGCCTGAATTTTAAGTTTTATTCCTCCTGAAGGAGAGTCAACCTACTTTTTCCAGCTCAGTCCACCAGAATCAGATATCTTGAGTGAAAGCAATGCTATTTCTTTTTTTTTTTTTTTTTTTTTTTTTTTTAGATGGATCCTTTCTACAGGACAGGCATGCTGAAGTCAAACTCAGACTAGGAGCCCACAAAATTAAACCCTGCTCTGACTTACCTAGATGTCTCAGTCATAAGCAGGGTAACAGCTGCTCCCCAGTCTGTTTTTGTCCTTTGATGACCAACGGCAAAACATGTGAATAACCCCAGGAGCAGAGATAAACTATGAACAGCTCAAGAACATCAGGTCAAGCACAAGTTCCACAAAACCATAATTGTTCATGCCTAATGCTTTTCTGGTCCCCTAATATGTGTTGTCCACCAGGAAGGTGAACTACTCTGACTTGCACCATGATGCTCACACACACTCTTTGAAAACTGTCTTTCTGGTCTAGGAAAACAGGGAAACTAGATTGTTGTTTGGGAGCTGTGTCAGGATGGTGATGCATAAGACCCTTTTAGGCAGGTTTTGTATTAGAAAAGATTAAATCTTTTGTAACATCCTGCGCAGATTCTTGAGGGATGCCACAAGACTTACTGACTTGGAAGCAGTCATAATGGAAAATATTGTCAAATGTCAGTTAATGATATTTTCCTGTCACCAGGAGTTCAAAGATTTAAAAATCAGGTAAAACAATGAGGTATGGCTCAACACTGGAACAAAGCAGAAAAAAATGGTGGGGGCGGGTGTCAACTCTGGCAGGGGAGGGTTGGTGAAGAATGGACAGAAAAATTTTTAAAAGCTTAATTTTGACAAAACTGGAAAATTATTTCAAATACTATAGCAAAAAACAAATGTTTAAATGTACTAAGGCTGTAGACAGTTGATCAGGATCAGAAAGAATTATTAGTATATTTCTGAATCATTTGAGAGTTTCTAGTGAAAATTTAGAATCAAGATGGTCTTGCAGAAGTGCTACAGATTTTTTTTTTTTCTCACTAAAAATAGTTCATCTGAAAGCTTTCAGTCAGAGGTAGAAACCACCTTGTAATTAATGTCATGCAAGTTTTGCTAAGCACACACAAGTTCAACTTGCATCTCACTCCTGAATGGCATTTTTTGAATATTTTCCTAGTTATATTCAGGGCAAAACAGTTCACAAAAATGCTCAGATCAGAGTGCATTGACACAAATAAAGCAGTATCAAATCGGATCTAATAGTCTATTAAACAGCAGCCAAACCCCAGCCAAGACAAATTTGAGTGTTCTGTTCAGAATAGAGCCTGTCACACACTTCTGCCTTTTTGTTCAATGATGGTTTATTTTTAAATGATCTTCCAAATAGTAGTAAGATTTATATATGTCAGACCACAAAACAGAACAAAATACCATGTGCATGTGCATGCTAATGAACTATAATTACATAATTATTAGTATTATGCAAAACAGAAAAGCAGATGTCTTTTTTCTTTTTTTTTTTTTTAATAATAGGAAGGCATTGCTGAAAGCAACTATAAGCTAACCTTGTGTGAAATGGATAGAGGGCATCTCATATATCATTGCTGCCTGTAAAGCATCAGTAAAGACTGCTCTGCAACAAGATGTCAGGATTTTCCTTTAAGGTAAGAAGAATAATACATGGGACTTAAAGGAGACTTATCTAACCTACCAAGCTATGAAGTCTCAAATCCCAAAGTGCAGAAAGAAAAAGAGATCAGAATAGAGGCAGGAAGTTCAGCATCAACACATCATCACAACAAGCACAAATGATGTTGAAGAAACTCCAAAAAGGCTGTAAAGCTTAAGAAAAATGGCAGTGGCATTCACCCTAATACATTTTCTCCCACAACAAATAATAAAAGACACTTAGGGAAAGAGTGTAAGAATTGGGCATGGACTGAATGGTAGTGCTGACATAACCCCACACTTTCTGGAAATCAAGTGTTTAGGAACTATTAGCTGGAGATTTCTCTCTTCTGAAGAAGTCTCTTGTTTCTGGTAAAAACTCCTCAAGCTTTCCTTCAGTCACGTTACAGCCTGGGGAACATCTAAAGACCTATATGTTTATACATCGACATGTGACCCCAAAGCAAACTTTGGTGATAAGATCTATTTTTATTTTATGAAAAACTTTACTTACCCCTTTCCCACCCTCAGAGTTTGTCAAAATCCCACTTTCAACTTTGTTATTACCGTACAAATCAGGCCTTTAACACTGTTTTCCTCTTCTGTTTATGATGTTCCCACTCCACCTCCTCCCAGTTCTCAAAAGAGGACACCAGTTCCTCCTCCTCTCTTGCCTCCCTACCATCATTTTGTATGACTTACACTCTGCTCCACATCCCAAATCATACCCTTTCAGAGATGGCTTAGGAGTGGTAACTGGAGCACACATGTCTTGCTACTGTTGAACAGCTCATCTATAAACCTGAAGTGGATGATGCACTTAGCACTGAGGACCTACTGCAAACTTTATGTTAACGATAGATCAACAGATTTCGAGTAACTTCATGGTGAATGGGATGGAGAATAACTTGGACTACTTATACCTTACTGAGTTAAGGAAATATCATGCATGCAGAGAATGAAAGCAAGTTCAGCAGAGCTTCTTTGGGAGCTGGGAGTGCTGGTGGACAGCAAGTTGACCGTGAGCCAGCACCGTGCCCTTGTGGCCAAGAAGGCCAACAGTGTCCTGGGGCGCATTAAAAGGATTGTGGCCAGCAGGTCAAGGGAAGTTATCCTCCCCCTCTACTCTGCTCTAGTGAAGCCACATCTGGAGTACTGTGTCCAGTTCTGGGCACCCCAGTTTAAGAAAGAGAGGAAACTGCTTGAGCAAGGCCAGCGGAGAGCTACAAGGATGATCAGGGGACTGGAGCATCTCTCTTATGAGGAAAGGCTGGGATACCTGGGTTTGTTTAGCCTGGAGAAGAGAAGACTGAAGGGGGATCTTATTAATGCTTATAAATATTTGAAGGATGGGTGTCAAGAGGATGGGGCCAGACTCTTTTCAGTGGTGTCCAATGACAGGACAAGGGGCAGTGGGCACAAGTTGAAACACAAGAAGTTCCACAAAAACATGAGAAAAAACTTCATTACTTTGAGGGTGACAGAGCACCGGAACAGGCTGCCCAGAGAGGTTGTGGAGTCTTCTTCCCTAGAGACATTCAGAACCTGCCTGGATGCAGTCCTGTGCACCCTGCCTTAGGTGTGCCTGCTCAAGCAGGGGGATTGGACAAGATGATCTCCGGAGGTCCCTTCCAGTCCCTACCATTCTGTGATTTTGTGAGTCTTTACCTCCAGAAATCAAGATCCCCAAGATCCACTATTGCTCTGCTGCCAGTAACTGGCAAATTCATCAACGCCTCTTGAGCTAGTTCACAGAGTGGAGAACAACTGAGAATCATTGCTCATTTTGCTTCAGTTCAACACATAGCCCTCCCCTTCTTTGGAATCCACTTTTTTTTTTCTTCTTTAAGAAGACAGGATGTTATACACAGTGAGTCAAATACTGCCATTTCATGTTTTTTTAGTGCAGTGCTTTGGTTTCTGCATAACACCATCCTGATGTCTGATTTTAAGGTCTATATCTGCTGCTGACACCCTAACCGTACCCTGACATTCTGTCATCCTGTCCCTATCCACTGCTTCTTCTTAAAATTCGTGCTCTTCCTCCCCCTTATCCCCCAAACCCCAGGGGTTTTTTGGCTGAGTATTTTCTTGTATTTTCATAACAGTTTATCAGGGAATACCTGACACGGGAAATTAAACTCTTGCAAAACTGTTGGTGGCTTTGTCTTGAATACTAAGTCTTGAGTGATCTTAAACATAAGAATCCCTGCCTTTAGTGCATTTTACTTCATCTGCCATTTCTCTTATCAACTACTAGAGAATTTATAGGGTTGTTTTTTTCTCCTTAGACGTAATTATCTGAGATTTGCAATATAAGTAAATAAATAACCCAGACCCACAGCTGGTATAAACCCAAAATATCTCACTGATGGTAATGTAGCTGTTCCTATTAGTACAAAGTGAGGCCCGCATCACTGATTTTTTAATTGTTTTATAGACCTGAGAGATTAAATCCAAAAATCTCTATAGTCTGAGGTTGCCATTTCAGTGTTCTCTCTCCATTTAATATATCGAAATTTCCCAGTGAGTTTATTTGCAGATCATTGCAACTGAAAATAAGTAGCGGTTTCCCAGAGGACCTACTTGCACAGTATTTCAAATATGAAACACATAAATTGACCTATCAATAATGTACTCTTTCATCTAATAAAGAAAAACATCCAGTATTAAACATTTGCCTCATTTTGTAATAATCTGGAGTCTTAGTACCCAATAACAAACATAAATATTCATTTTTACTCCAAAATAACATTTTAATTAGTAGAAAACCATAAAATCACCCCAAAAGGCTTAGAAAATGCATGCTTCTCTCAAAAATAAATATATCAATTTAAATATTGAAATTTGAAGCTTGAATAATAGCAACGGAACAAAGCAGGGACAGGAGTTTCCTCTTCTGTCACCTGAAATCAGAGGTTATTTTGCTGATTTTTAAGAAACATTATACCTTCAGAAATGTAAAAAGGAAAGGATACTCAAGGGAGAGCTGTTTGTTCTTCAGCACTTCTGGATCACATTTCAGATAAAAATGTTTAATTGGGAATCACCTTTTAAGTGTGACAAGTTCCATGATAAAATCAGTTACGTGTTAAAATTCCACTTATAGAATCATAATGGCCTCTTGATTCTTCATTATTTCAAACTTGCAACATACTTAAGATTATGTGGAAAAAAAAAACCTTACATCTGTTAAGTCTTTAAAATATGTACTTCATATATGAGTAATATTGAGCTGGCACAATTCTTGCAAATCATACTCCTTCCTTTTTTTTGATTTCTCATAAATATGTCTTCATGTGCCTGGAAAGAAAAATTAAATAAAAAGGAAGAAAATGGACATCCCAGCTCTTTATTTTTTTCATTTGTCAGCAAGTAAATGTCAGACTCCAGATGACTGGACTAATAGTTATGCATATTTCCCAACCATTTAGAAAGTTGAGATCTCAAAGTATTTCCATGGTTTTTGATATAAAGGTCAAGACTAGATTAACATAATGCTTCGCTCATGTCAAAAATATAAAAGTGATGTTCATGCTTTGCTTATTTTTCCCCTAATTAACACATAAAGTAATGAATTTCTTTTTTAAAGTTTTGACTAAATTTTAAAAGCAAATTGGCCTGTTGGCTAAGAGATTAGTTGCATTAGAAGAAAAAAAATTTATACGCTTAGTAAAGATACAATCATATTGTAAATGTAAATGGTATGTTGGTTTCTTTTCACTTAAATTACTTCTTTCAGATGAGGTCCAGCTCTCTTTTTGAACCAGAAGACATAATTTCTGACTAAGAACTTTCTGCATTTGATTACATTCAGTATGTGTCCGTGGACACCTATTTTCAATTTGGATACTTTAAGACATCTTGCCTAGCTTCCACCTGCCACTCCAGAGGTGCCTCGTTCTTACAGTAGACCTGCATGACCTCTGCTGGTCTCACACCAAAGTCCCAGATATTCTAGAGTGTGTGCAGTGTCTCTTTCTTTGATCCACTGAATCAAGCTTCTTTTGTCGGACAGTATGAATTCACTGTAAGTTACCTCTCAGTGCAACAGAGTGTATGTTCACACAGTTAATTAGCAGAATCCTTTGCCTTTCACTTCTCTTTATTTAAACTCATCAGATGAGAGATTATGTAGATTTCCTTATTATAGCTACTGCTTTTTATATTATCTCTGAATAGTGATTTCTGCTATTGCATTATCTTTATGGAGATGTTATCCCAGATCCTTAAAAGGTGCTTTGGACAATGATTAAGTACTTCTGGTAATCCAAGTTTAAGTGAATAGTGCTGAACATACAATTGCAAATAATAATATATCAGTGACTTATAATATTGCATTTTTCAGTACTTTTCTTGCACACTATTCATGCTTCATAGTTTTTTCTTGACTTGTTGATCTACTGTCCCACAGCGAGCTAATATTTTGACTGTGTGATGTACAGTGATGTTGCTATAGATTTATAAAGCTATAAGCTATAGCTTTTAAGACACACACATTTCAGAGGATATTTTTTTCTCATGTATCCAGTTTTGCCTTCTAGGCTGGTCCGGCAGGACATTCTTTTAACAATCTTTTCCTGTTCGGTGGGGGGTTTGGAGTTCTTTTTTGTTGTGGGTTTTTCTTTTTTCCTCCCAATCTTAGTTTTCTCTCTTACTCAGTTTCTAATCTATGCGAGTATTTTAATTTCCATTGTATAATTAATTTTCATTAACCTCAATAACCATGAAATTCTGATCGTATTCTGTTAAGCAGTGTCTAATTCTACAAGAAGACCCATTAACTTATATGAGATCAGCTGCAAAGCAAAGTTATTATTCAAAATAAGTAGGGGTAGCAAAATCAAATCAGAACCACATTCACGGTCATTTTACTGTAGCACAGCAGATTAACATTTTCAAATGCACAACTCCCAGCCTTTCTATCACATCTATCCAGTTTTAGCAGTTTTTGGGGGAGGGCAAACTGTGAGAGAAAAGTGGAAAATGTAATAATCAATCTGTGACTTTCCTCATTTGACAAGCCATTACATAAAAATAAAATAAATAAATAATAAAAAATGAAAAAAGCTATGTCTGTACACCGTGGAAAGTTCATACAGAAAAAACTGGTGTAACCACCCATATAACTGCATGTAAATCCAGTAGTTACTGTCTATAAAGTATTAGGCTCAATAAAATTGTTGTTAAACATTACCAATAAGCTTTTTGCCTACAGTGCTCAACATACTGACAAGACTAATATAGTTCTTCAGTAACAAAGACAGAGATCTAAAGAAACTGAAATGCTCAAAAGTCCAGGTAAATCTCAAATGTCTTCCTTTATGGAAAGGAAAATGTGTATTTGTAACTGACGTACCACAGAAGTATTATGATCACTTGCAAGTACTTGAACAAAATACAACATAACAAGAGTCAGAAATTGAATTGCTTTTCCTTCTGCGAACTCTTCTCTTCCAAATACTGATAAGATTTCATTTTTTTCCACTTTTTCTTTTGTCCAGCCATGCAGAAATCAGGAGCAGAAACTATATAAAAGTGCATTGTCTGATCCCTCTGCCATTGCTGCAAGTGAAAAAAAGAAAGCTGGGTCCAGAGTTAAGTCCCACTTTCTGGCACCTAACTGAAGTTAAGATAGCTGTGGAGAGATGCCATAACACACAGAAGATGTTAAGATGTTACCTACTTTAAATGTCAGTCTGCTTGGCAGCACTCATATATTCCTTTGTCTTTTGCACAGTCATGAGACACATTTCCATCTGAAAAAACCCAGCATGAGGATTACACAAAAAAAACACATTGCTAAGTAACCTTTTTGCAGTGACCATTTTTCTTCAGGAACAGCATTGTTCATCACCTCTAGTAACCAAAGAAATAAAGCCAGATTCAGACTGCTTAAATTCTTCTTACATCTCTATATGCATACAGTTAATTTTACTCTCTAGGGAAGTCACTTGCCTCTTTGGTGATTAGATCCATACAGTCCATCTGGAATAGATTCTGCAGGGCGCTGTTCTTTAGACCATATCAGACTTTTCTTTAAAGACAGTTCTTCTTTAACTCCCAAAAGATACTAGTAATGAGCAGGGAGCTGCCCTTGAGCCAGCCAAAGAGTAAGACTTGTAAATGTGGAGGTTTAAGTGGAATTTAGTCTATGTGAACTTGACTACTCTAATGGCCACAAGGACAAGATCCATTAAGGATAATAGTGTTATGCAAAAATACTTCTTCCATGGTTACCTAAAGAAAGCTTCATGAAAAACATATTATTGATTTGTTCCACAAAAACGAAGCAAACAGAAATTTTTTTTTATTCCCCTCTGGGGTGTCAAGACTGGTTTAACTTCTTATACAAGATTAGTCAAAGAAACTAAAACTGACCAACAATAAACAAATAAAATCAGTTATTTTGCTGTTTACAACACTCTGGTTAGAAATTGGAGGTAATTTTCAAGGGGTGAAATCATCCACCAGTCTAGATGCCATCTTAAAACCGAGGAAAGGTGTAATTTTTCCCTTTCTTTGCGGACACAGCAGAAAATTCAATTTTAAAGTAGCCTAACATGCAAGAATGCACTCACTTTTCATCAACTTTCTAAACCTGCCCCTTCCTTTCCTCTTTTTCTTGGATATATCACATCATTGCCCAACTATATTTGACTGAAATGTAAAGAAATAAAAGGTATTCTTTCCTAGTACTTGTAAAAGCAAGTAATAGCCATGGATGTCAGGCAGATCTCCCTGGGTAGTGGAATACAGATCTCCCAGGCAGCTGTGATGACACTAGCACCAGAATGCAAATATGTATTAGACATGTTACTCTACACAGTGCTCATCACAGGACATGGATATTTGAGGACAGAACAAAAAGCTGTTGTCTGTCTAACCCACTTTTTCACAGATCAAAGAAGCTTTCCCTAGTATTTTCTTCATTAAGAAGTTAACTTCTGTAAACTTCTAATAAATTTTGTAGAAAGTATTTAAGGTTTATAGAGTCCCAAGATGACATAAAGCAACTTAAAGCCTTCAATGTGAACTGATTAATAGAATGTGGAAATGCGAATTTCTCTTTTCATCTAGCTTCTATTCTTGATTATCTATATTTTTTGTTTTTAAAATTTGTCATATACTAGCCAGCTTTTCAAATGTTTCCTTTAAGAGGAATGGTGCAATTCATACAAAAAAAAATCAGTACTGACTCATTGATATCCATGTACTCCTCTAACAATCAATCCTATGGACTTATGCCTCTATAAGAAACCTCTGGATTTTCATTTGTTTGGGGGAAGAGTGAAATGTGGGCTTTCTTTGTACCTTTTACAATAACTTCCACAACTCTTTACATAGTACAGCCATTCTTCTCATTTACTTAAGCAGAAAAGCTTTTACCCAAGAAAATGTGTGTACTGAACAAAAATAGAAGGACTAAAGGTGTAAGCTACAGGAGGAGTCTGTCTTCTTTTGCCTTAAAGCTTGATGTTTTGCCACTGCTCAGTTCCCAGCCCTTTTCCAGTGTACAGAAACAGGGTTGCCAGCTACCACTAAAAGTCATTTAACTGTGTTCCATTTTTCCTCTTTTACTGAGTGATATGTTTTTCTGACTAGCATTTTTCTTATTAAGTCCTATAACTGCAGACTTAATAGAAGACTGAGCCAAACAACATTTGGTATTAGTGCAAGGCTGGTCATCTAGAAAAATAAAAGTAAAATTTCTTGATTTTGTACAATGTAATTAACTGCCAAGTCCTAAGTTTAGGTTTTAAAAGATAAAGTTAGGCGCATTATGTTAAATAACAGTATTCGATGTGGAAACCTAAAAGCAGTCAGAAATACTTTACAATTTCTCTGAATAACTTCATGTAACTGATGACTGTATCACAAGCTGTATCGCCTGAGCCAAAGCAGAATTTATGATGAAGGATTTTGTCAGAAACCAATAGAAAGATGCATCATAGAATCATAGAATGGTTTGGGTTGGAAGGGGCCTTAAAGATCATCTAGTTCCAACTCCCCTGCCTTGGGCAGGAACACCTTCCACTAGACCAGGTTGCTCAAAGCCCCATCCAACATGGCCTTGAACATTTCCGGGGATGGGGCATCGACAACTCCCCTGGGCAACCTGTTCCAGTGCCTCACCACCCTCATAGTAAAAAATTTCTTCCTTATATCTAATCTAAATCTACCCTCTTCCAGTTTAAAGCCATTACCCCTTCTCTAATCACTATATGCCCTTGTAAAAAGTCCCTCTCCAGCTTTCTTGCAGGCAACCCTTCAGGTACTGGAAGACTCCTATAAGGTCTCCCCAGAGCCTTCTCTTCTCCAGGCTGAACAATCCCCAACTCTCTCAGCCTTTCTTCATAAGAGTGTTGTTCCATCCTGCTGATCATCTTCGTGGCCTTCCTCTGGACTCGCTCCAACAGGTCCATGTCCTTCGCATGCTGGGGGCCCCAGAGCTGAATGCAGCACTCCAGGTGGGGTCTCACGAGAGCACAATAGAGGGGCAGAATCATTTCCCTCAACCTGCTGGTCACAATTCTTTTGATGCAGCCCAGAATATGATTGGCTTTCTGGGCTGCAAGCACACATTGCCAGGTCATGTTGAACTTCTCATCAACCAACATCCCAAAGTCCTTCTCCTCAGGGCTGCTCACAATCCGTTCTCCACCTAGCCTGTATTTGTGCTTGGGATTGCCCCAACCCATGTGCAGGACCTTGCACGTGGCCTTGTTGTACCTCATGAGGTTCAGGGGCTCGCCTCTCAAGCCTGTCAAGGTCCCTCTGGATGGCATCCCTTCCCTCCAGCACATCAACCACACCACACAGCTTGGTGTCATCGGCAAACTTGCTGAGGGTGCACTCAATCCCACTGTCCATGTCACCAAAAAAGATGTTAAACAACACCAGTCCCAGCACTGACCCTGAGGAACACCACTCGTCACTGGTTTCCACTTGGACATCGAGCCATTGACCGCAATGCTTTGAGTGCAACCACCCAGCCAATTCCTTATCCACGGTCCATCCATCAAATCCATGCCTCCAATTTAAAGACAAGGATGTTTTGCGAGACAGTGTCAAATGCTTTGCACAAGTCCAGGTAGATGACATCAGTTGCTCTTTCCTTATCCACCAGTGCTGTAACCCCATTGTAGAAGGCCACTAAATTTGTCAGGCACTATTTGCCCTTAGTGAAGCCATGCTGGCTGTCACCAATCACCTCCTTATTTTCCATGTGCCTTAGCATAGTTTCCAGGAGGATCTGCTCCATGATCTTGCTGGGCACAGAGGTGAGACTGACTGGCCTGTAGTTCCCCAAGTTTTCCTTTTTTCCCTTTTTAAAAATCAAATCAATATGTCAAAGTCTGAAGAAAAAAAACTCCCTTCTCTTATTAGGTAAAATATGTAGTAACCTTGCAGCATTCACCATGACAGATATTACTAGGAATTGTTAAGTTGTATTTAAGGAAGGTTCAAGTGAGCAATGGAGAATGGAGCTCTGTCAGGAAAGGTATTTTTTTCTATACTATGGCTAACTCAGGAGAACAGGACAATTAATGTTTATGGATCCATATTCTAATGGGTAAAGTGTGTGTGAAACTGCCAGATCAAAGCAGAAAATGAGGCCTGGAAAGAAGTTGCCTCTCATAGGGAACTTCAGCCCAGGGGTATGTACGAGATGTTTCAGGCTGCCACCATCATAACATCCATGAACTTCCTAAATATTACCCAACACAGTTTCTTAACTAAAAATGAAGGAAGAAACCTGTGTATATTCATCTGTCTTCCAGCTGTCTGTCTCAGGTGAACTAACAGAATGGTCAATCTGAATGTCATTAATAAAGAATTAAAGATGGAAATATAATTAATGTGTTTGGAAAACAGATTCTGTCAAACTAAGCTGAAGTCATTTCTTGATTAAACATTTTTCTCACATATAAGTAACAGTTAAATATAAATTACCATATGACATTTTGATAAATAAAATATAAAGATGCACAACTTCAACATGGCACAAGAGGACCCTATCTGGATGTTCCCTTGCAAGTGATTTCAAGTGATTTATCATGACGTGATTTATTAGAGACAGGTCTACTGAAGTCCAACACATTTATTTGCCATACACCCTCTATTTTTCTTCAGTAACCTCAAAAATAAAAAAAAAAAAGGTCAATATTTCCCGAGTTTGCAGAGTATGAAACAAGAACCTGTGGCACATTTGAATGGGTACATGAGCTGGGACCAAGCAAATAACGCTCAGGTTGACCACATCTAGAGGCAAAGTAGACTATTTTTTATTTAATTAATTGCTGAAGATAGTGTCACAAGCCCAGTAGGAGGTTAGTCATGGCTTAGTTGAATATTTTGCCTTAAACATAACACCACTAGCTAAGAAGAGGACATGAGGTGGAAGGTCAGTGATCACAGGCAACACAGGATTTGCATACAAGGTCCTGGCCAGATCCAGACAGATGAGTGATGGGTGGTTGAGGTGGTGGCTGAAAGTCAAAGCTCACCTCCTCAGTTCTTACATGGCTATCACAAGGTCACTGCTGTGCATATCACAAAGTTCCTTATCTCAGTTTCATCTACATTGCAGAAAAGCTTTGAACTGGTTCTTCTTCTACAACCTCGCACATATGACAGCTGGCAACAAAGAATGTAAGACGTATTCTTTATAGATGGAAGAAAAACAGTAGTCTGTTTTGCTCAAATGAAAGTTGTCAATCTGAAGATTAGTCAAGAAGGATAACCTTGGAGTGGCAGTGTCACAATTTTTTTTTCACTGTCCAATTCTGTTCATCAGATATAATGAAGAATATTGGAGAGAATTCAAACAGTTATGAGAGTTATTAAAGAATTTGAAAATATACTTTGAGGACTCAAGGAGAACAAGCAGATGACTTTTATATAAGAGAAATCAGGGAGTATTTGTCCAGTCTTTAAATATGGGAAACAACATCTTCTTCAGTTTAGTAAACAGAAAACAGGGTCTGGAAATGGAAAAGAAATACATTCCAAGCAAAAACACATGCATAATTTTACCTCCTTTTGGAAGAGTGAGACCACTCGGACACTTTATCATGTTTTGAAATGAGTTCTCCATCACTTGCAATTTGAAGATCAGAAGTGTGTGTTTTACTTTGAATTCCACTTTTCTTAAAAAAGGAATTTCTTTCTATGGACACCTTCCCATCTGTTTTATTGAAAAGGAAAAGAGATGACTGCAGTGGTACCTCTTGACTTTTAGGGTGAAAAATGTTCAAAAATTGTATTGGACTGCATGAAGTGCGTCTATGAAGATTTACGAAAATATCCACATAAAATAAAATACTGTTACAAAAATATGAAAACCTGAAAACTCTTCTCATGGAAGATATTGATTTGCTACCTTGTCAGCTTCCCAGCAAAGAAGAGGGGAATGCTTAATAGATAGCATTCACAAATATTCTCAGAGACAACTTTGTACATATGTGTGTGCTCACCATTGGAAAACTTCAGAAGTCAAAAAGATCAAAATACTTAGTATTTCTAGTCTGATATTCAGCATCCCAAAGAATCACTGCAAGAATTGAATGAGTACATTTGACATTTTCTTTTCTTCTGCATGATTACATCTGAGAAATTGTACTGGTATGGTGCCTTTGAGTTGAATCCAATGACAAGACAGATTACAAGAAATTATAATCAAATTTTTGTTCAGTGTTAAGAAAGAACTTCAACTGCTTTGGAAGACTGTTCTTACAAGTAGAAGGAAAACAGGTCAGTTTTCAATAAAGTGACTTATTAATGTGTCTTAATTTTTTTATTCATATAATTTGAGTATAATCTGTATTCATAAAAATAGCTACGTAAGCAAACTATTTCAACTTTAAAAACATGTAATAACTTCTTAAAAGAATACTGTTCTGGTTTTAACTTGTCTTGAAGGCATATTAACAGTCATGTGTTTGAATTTGACTGAAAGCCTTCATTGGATTTAAGGGTTTGTTTGGATATTTTTTCCACCCAACATCGTTCAGGACTATGCTAACTGTTAAAATCTGAACTCTGAATTAACGACCCCATTAAATACATCTGGCTCTATTTTCACCTCTAACATGTTTGTAATAAAACTGCTCTTTCAACAAATAAAAGTGGTGAGATTCATTGCTGTGTTGTTTTTAAAACCACTGCCTCTGACCTCTGAAGCACAAGCATTCCAGAGGAGGAAAAATGACATCATTTTGGCAATAGAATTATTTTTATCCCTTTCTCTAAAAAATATGTTAGAAAATAAAACTACATCACTCATTCTTTTGCATGGCCATAATTCACAGCTTTTTTTCAGAAGTCGGAATGTGTCCTCACCCTGTAACAGGAGAATTACACAATAATTAAAATGAATATACAGTTCCAAAAAAGAAAAAGAAAAAAAAAAGATTAACACTTTGCAAGAGTGCAACTTGAATTTGAAATACAAGTAATGAAAGTTGTCAAGACAGCAAATATTAGGGTCTTTTGCACTCAGTACTTCAATTAGATGTACTTTTTTAGTGAGTCTTAGAAAGGCCAGATTTAATTTGTATGAGAGTTGTAAATGAGGGATGAAGGCTACTGAAGTGGGTGCATGAAGAAACAAAGCAGTACATGCACTTCAGTTAATCAGGATGCACTTAACAGGGAAATTTGCTTAATTGAGATGTTTCCCAAGGAAGCAATTTAAGACTAATGATACCTAATAGCAATAACTGCTGTTTAATGGGGATGGTAATTCCACTTAATAGGGATACCATCAGGTAATTATGGCCAGGTCTAAGCTACTGACTTCTGTTGGCAAAGCTCTACCTGTCAGGCATCTGAAGACATGTGGTCCTTGATCAACAACTACAGGGAAGTGGAAACACCAAATGCAAACTTTGGTATTGCAAATCTGTGTTTTTACAGGCTATCCTATGTTCATTAATAAGAAGCTGTTGCCTTGCTGATTTAAAAAAAAAAAACATAAAAATTTCTGGTAATTTTGCACATTGTCTTTAATTTTTCTTTTTTATATTTCTAGTTTATATCTGGCTAAAATGATCCTAGGGTCTTTCTACATCCATCTCTTAACACATTGTACCCAGTTTATCAGTTGGAATTATGCACACAACATGTTAGGATATGAACCCAAGTTCAAACTTAAAGCAAAAAATCTTTCTAGAATTAAAGCATTCTAACCTTTTGTTCCAAGTTTATGCTGGTATTTAGTTATTTTCTTCTGTTGGTTTTTTTTTTTTTTTTTTTTTCCCTTGGTTTTACAAAGTTACTCCATACTGGAGATGGCTTTTAGCTCACTTGTTCAGCCAAAATCAGTGATGGTGCTCTGATGCACAGGTTACCCAAGCTGGGGCCTCCAAATTCTGTTCTGTTCCTTACAGTCAAAGAGTGATTGACCAACGGTGTGGAACATTCACTGCAGCCTCCTGGACAGCAACATTAGTTATGAGGATCCTCCCTATACAGGATGCTGTTACTCTGCCACTGTGTCCTCATTAATAAGGTCTGCTGTAATTTATCTTAGCTCATATACACACTCATTGGGTATCTTTGCATACAAAAGAGTTTCCCTTTGCTAACACTGCTTAAGCAACACAACCTTCACAAATTCCCCTTTCATTCTGTGCTCCTACACTTGCTAGTGTGGTTTGTCAGTCTTTCAGGGTGATAGATCAACAGGCAAAGAGAGCAGGAAATAGAAGTTATATGCCTAATACCCACAGATCAGCATCTTTATGACAGTAAACTCCTGAAAGCATAAAAAAGGTTCACTAAAAAATAACAATGAGAAACACAGGGAGAAATCCGCAAAGCCTGACAAATATTTGTTATTCACTTTGATGTCATCAAAGATCATCTAAAAACTTTTTGGGATATTTTTCATAACTGCAGTCTCTTCTGAGATGGGTATAATTTGTCTAAGAGATAAAGAAAAGGTGGAAGGGTGGTTCTGTATGCTGTAGGAATACAGTTTTCCAGCAAGTTATATTATTGTAGAGAAGGACAAACAGGTATAATTCACTACTTCAGGCACCAAAGAGTCACAAGAGGACCACAGAAGAAAATAATTTGAAAGTCTGCTGTGAAACACTGACCTAAGAAAACAGGGTGAACAATTGACAACTAGCAGTTCATACAGCAAATTTAGATGTTTGTTCTCATCAACCTGTACACAAAGAGGCTGTGATTTCCACAGGCCATTGAAGGAACTGTTTAATAGAATATATTTCAGTCATTTTATTGCTGGCAAATTGTTCACACAGTAACTGTTTCTAATATTTCTCCTCCAATATGTAGGAACACTGTACTGGCTCTCTAATTGAATGATACCCAGAGTAACTTTCCAGAGATACTCCAAAAGTTACTTTCAACATAGCTTTGCAAATCCTTAAAATAAGATGTATACAATCAAGTATTTTTATGTCAATACATATGTGTATATGTGTGTGTGTTTTGTATGGATGATGTGTTATTGAAAGAGCAGTCAAAAAAAAAACAAAACAAAATAAAAAAAAATCAATATGAGGGGGTCACAAATGACATTAAATAGGCCTTGACATAAATGCCAAGAACTGGTTTTCTTCCAAATTTGGCCAGAGTACCACCCATCTTATTACACTATTGACTCTTTTAACACCCAGCTGAACTCAGCTGTGTTGTGTTGTCCTTTAGCTGGACACCACCCTGAAATTTTGGCTCTTCATGGCAATCAGAGAAGCTCATTGGTAGCATCTTCCAATCAGTAAATTTTAAAGAATGCATTTTCTAACTAACCATTCTGATATATATTTTTTAAAAAAGATCAAATTTTGGAGCATGAAAGCATGATTTATTGTGTTACAGCAAACCAGCTAAATAAAATCCCTGCTATTACTGAGGGGGGAAATAAAGAAATTTTTCCTATCTACAAATGAACAGAAACACTGCTGCTGCTGTTTTCCCAATTACACTGTATGCCCTGTGGCCTGCAATGGATGACCTCAGTTGAGACTGTGTTGAGACTTAATATTCCCTTCGCTTACACAAGTAAAGAATATTTTTCCATGTTACAGCTGGTAGAAGATTTGCAATCAGGAGTCAGCACTATCCTCCATAATATGGTGTGAAAAATAATAAATTGTGTTTAACATAAATGGTAGGATACACAGAATGATGAGACAGAGTAGAGGAATCTCAGACAGGAAAAGAAAAATTAACAAAGGATGGGAGTCATGATTTCCAGGCTATTAACACATGTATTCTGTGCAATTAGCTTTTTAAATAAAGAGACCATGTTGTGGATAGTAATGACAAAATATCAAGTTTTCTTCTGCCTCAGGGAACAAGAAAAAAATTCTAGATAAACAAGAAGATGCAGAAAAGCTTCCCCCATGTTCTAGATATAACATCTGTTAGCGTGTGCCTTTTCATAAATTTTAAGGGACAAGTTTATTAAACCAGTCGTATAATTGTTTTTTAAGGCATTAAAATCAAAACAAAACAAAAAAATGAACAAAAAACCCCCCAACCAACCAAACAAAAAAACCCAAACAAAATACATCATCAAGACATTGTCCCATCTGACATTTAACTGGAATGATTTACAGGAGTATTTGTCTAACAATCCACATTCTAGAACTGCCTGCAGAATGCCTCGCCCTGGAAGAGGCAGAAGAAACTTCTAGTTCACAGCTCTCAACATGCTCCCCATAGCAAGCATCTCCATGAGCAGCATATCCAGGTCTTGCACCCCAAGATCAGATATCAGTGGAGAAGTGACCCCCAGCACAGTATCTTGTATTCAAGGGCAGAAAATCCCAGCTTCTAGCTCTGTAGCCAGTAGAGGCTTGCTTTGATCCAAAAATCTGCTGACTCCAAATCATGGATAAACTTAACTGTCAATAAGAGGTAAAGTTTCATTTTAACTGCTAGGCCACTGAATAGGAGGGGGCTGGAGTACATTCCCTGTGAGGGGTGGCTGAGGTAATTGTGTTGGTTCAGCCTCAAGAAGAGATGGCTTTGGTGGGACCTAACAGCAGCCTTCCCACACCTAGGGGAGGCAACAGAGAAGACAGAGCCAGGTTATTCATAGAGAACAAAAGACAATGATCATAAAAAGAAACAGAGCATGTTCAAACTGTATATATAAAAAAGGAGAAAAATAGCTTTTCACGAGGAGAATAATCAAGCATTGCAACAGGTTCCCCATACAGCCTAGAATATCTCTGTCCTTGGAGGTTTTCAAGACCCAAAGTCCTAGTGTCTGAATTCAGTGTTCACCTTGCTGTGTGCAGGGGGTTGCAATAGAAACTTCCAGAGGTCCCTTCCAACCCAGATGATGATTACTTGAATTTCTGGTTTGCTCAAACACAACTGTTTCTATGTCCTACGCACCTAATCTTTTGTGCATTTACATGTAACAAAATACCATGCAAATCATTGTTTAAATGTTTACATGGCTAGAAAATAAACAAGTTAGAGTAAAAGTGAATTAGGAAAGTAATGTCAGAACAATGGAAACAAATACAAAAGATCAAAGAAAGGGAACAGTTTATTAGGAGAATTGGGAAAAACTTTTCCACTAAGTATAGGTGGAAGGAAGCAGTACCTTTGGGTCTTGAGCAACACTTTCAGAAAAGCAAAAAAGGAAAAAGAAAAATGTGCAGTGGAAAGAGCAACGTGAAAATTACATTAACAAACAGCTAGTAGTCTAGCTAGCAGAAGTAATACAGGAAAGCATAGCTATCATTTAATTGTGGGAATAGACTCAAAATAACATTTTAGTGTTTCGGAGGAGGATGACCGCTGATCGAGGTCATTTTAGGTGGTCACTTGAAAGAGCCTTGTATATCACCTCTAGTGCCCAGCAGTCACTAGGTCAAGTAACTGACAGAAGAGTTAGAACCTTCAGTCCCATCCAATATGTCTGATAAATAGCAAATGCCATAATAGTCAGGAGGAACAAATAATTTTGGTTGCTATAGGAATCTAAAGTCTCAAGAATTAATGAAATAACAAAACAAAAAAAGGCAAGTGGGTGTTAGAAGGAGTACATCCAGGAAAAAAATGGTGGAGGGAAAAAAAAAATTAGTTAATGACATAGAAATCTAGTCAGCACAGAGTGCTTTGGACCAGATTTTCCCTACACACCGCAAAGTAAATTTAAAGTGCCTTAAGATTGCTGAATTTATTTTGATCAGGAAACTCTCTATAGAAAGAGCTTTGCAATCTCCTGCATCAGCCAGTTCCTAGGAAAAGGATCTGGGAAATACTCCCATGGTAAGAAGAGGGCAAGGCAGAATTATTCAGCATAAATCATTCTCCATTCACTATGTGTTCTCAGAGTTCCTTTTTACATCTAAGCAAGGTGGGCCCTGGCTTCCAAGGTCAGAACCTTTCCATGTAGCTTAAAATATGATCCCAGATGAGCAAAAATATCTCTTTTCCTCCAGCTACTGTGACTGAGATGTGCAATTTAATAATTTTTTTCACATCCTATATGAACACTATTTTTAATATCTTGTGCCTGAATCAGTCCCACATAGGTGCAGCTGCTTTAGTGTTAGAGTTTGGATCCAGTATGCATTTTTGAAACAAATTTCTTGACCATCCCTACTTCCAGTGTTTCCTCTGTTTCCACAATGTGAACCATTGTGGTTCCTGGAGTGCAGGAACTCAACACATTTCTGATGACAGTTAAATGTGAAGATGTGCTTCAGAGGTGCATCTAGGGTACTTCCACTGCTACTTCAGTCTACTGGACCAGATTCGAGCTCATCTGAAAATAAAATTTAAAAATTAAAAAAAAAAAAAAGGAAAAAAAAACAAAACCTCACACTGATTAAAAAAAAAAACAAAACACAAAAAAAACCCGCAAACAATCCCACACTGCATATAGTGTGCATATAAAGTCCTCAGTAGCATTGTTTCACTCTGTAGAATTGCTTCCATTGATCTGTCCTACATGGTAATATGCATGTAGCAAATTAGTCCAGAATTAGGCATGCTTTAAAGCTATTAAGTTGCCATGTAATATATTAGAACTAAAAAGAAACTGAAGTCCTAGCCATAAAACTTAAATCAAGAAAGACAGAATAAAAGATTCTTAACTATTTTACAATGCTGGATATAGCAATTGAACTATCAAAAAAGAAAGCGATTCCTGGGAGATTGAAAAAAACCCCAGTTATCATAAATTACTAACTTGTGGAAAATCGAAGGACACGAGCTTATACATTGGATCACCTCCAGGAACATTATAGGAGTAGGTATAATGTTGTTTAAATGCGTATCAATATATTATCAACCATAATATGCAAAATGCAGAAAATCCCAGCAGTCATCAATTCTCATTTGTGTGTAATTACCTGTAAAATATCCAGACGAGTTTGAATCATTCAAGCCACTGGTGTTCTCCATGGCCAACCACTTCTAATAAACACACATGATCAGTAACAGTTCTGCTTTCTTAACAGTGAGCTTGTAGAATTATCTGCAGAGACAAAAGCAGTAATAGGAAGAGAATGAAGTATGCCCTGTGGGGTATTACTAGGCAGTACATTCATTAAGCAGTTCTCGTGATGCCATAAATGCTTTAGTCATAAGAACCAAACATAAAATCCCAGACTTTCTAATGCTCCAATAGGGACTACTTTGCTTTTTGTAATATACAGTTCTTCTTTTCAGAAAAACATACCAGTAGCTATTTCTTTAGTAATGCAATGGGTTTGGCTTTGGGACATGCTCAGAATATTACAGGTTCATATATTTTGTTATAGCTTTTTATACGTTAGATTGACATTTAAATCATTCACTTAATTAAAGTTTTGTTAAAAAATATCTCATGACATCATAAGGGAACAAAATTTTGAAAGGCATAATGAAATTGCAATGCTGTAACAGTTTGGATCTGTTTTGCATATAGTGTTGTGTGAAATTAAACTGCTCCCATATTTTACAAAGGCAATACAAAATATATTGAGCCTGCAAGCATAAATAGCAGAACATAGCTGACTCACAAAACAAGTAGATTCCTACCTTGTCTAGGCAACAGGCAAGTGGTGACTGAAGGGATAATGAATATAAGGAGAACCCTGATCAACCTGTAAGAAAGATCTTGTAATGGACCAAGCTTGCACAGATGATCTCAGCTAATACTCATTTGTTTTCCTAATAAAGCTATAGTCTAGAAGAAACAGTAATGGATGTGCTTAATCACTGTAGACTCAGATATTACTACTACACAGGACATTTCCAATATTCCTTTAAGGTGCGTATCCATATCTTATTCAGTTTCTGGTTAAAACAAAACCAACAAAAAAGACCAACCAATTTAAATGGATAAGAAGTGTGTAGACTATGGAAACAGATAAAATAAAAATCAATATATAAAATATAAATATATAAAATATATTTTTAAAAATGTATAAAATATAAACAATATCTAGTCATCCTGAAGTTTAGCGTGGGGTTTTCCTTATCATACAACAGCCAAATATCCTGATCCTAACACTTACCTTAGAAGCTCAGTAGGAACTACTTAAGTAACCAACATTTTAGTTCCCAGATAAACAGCTGATTGCTCATTATTTACTAGTGAAAACAAACACCTCTAGCCTATCTGTTGCCTCTTCCCTATATAGCTTTTGGAATCAATGCATAAAATCTACAAGCCCTGGACCTCCACATGTGTTCCTAGTTCATGCAAGACGATGTAAACCCTAACTGTAGTTAGCGGAGTACTTTCAAGTCAGATGGGAACAAAGTTTAAATCGGATAACAAATGGCAAGCTTCTTAGCATCATTAATCCTAAAACACAATGATAGATTCACCAGAAGTTTTCCCTCCAGATCTATAAAATACACTATTACAGGTCAATTATTAGTTTAGTGGAGTACTTACCTTACAAGTAAAGCTGAAACAGCATTCAGCTGTATCCAGAAAGGAACAGCTACCTAAGCCAATTTTTCACAGAAGAAATCTTCCTTCCCAGCTCTATGTAGAATAAACACTAGTTGGCTGTTTGTAATTTCTCTGTTACTTTTATCTCTGCCTTCCTTGCTAGCCCCAGCTCCCATTGTCTCAGATTTTAAGTGCCCTACAGCACTACCTTCCACTGTAATTTCAAAAGGAACTTCTGAATATATCCAAAAACTACCTCTTCTTAGATATATAAGGCATCTTTTAGCTGAGTTGTCTTGCTGTGTGAAGTCTTGTGTACAGACTTACAGAGCATTAGTAAGGATAGCTCTTTGTTCTGCTGTGAGGAATGGCAAAGATGCAATGTAAAGCATGTCAACAGTCACACATATTTTGACCACCCAGAACAAAACTTTGGAGCACTGCTAATCACAAGCAAATTCAACAGCAAATTGCTGTGTTCAGATTGGACATGTGTATCACAGATGAGTATAGCAATGAGACCAAATTCAACAAAAGCTTTTCAAGCTCATAAGAATGACTCCAAACACAGAATTATAGTTCAGTGAAGTAGTGAGGCTGAGACTATTTTATTCTGTGATCTTTAACAAATAGGTAGGTGAAATGAAGAGTTTCATCACAAATCTTTGTGGTGACTACTTAGCAATGTTTCTCACTATTACCCTGTGGCCTCAGTATGTCTGATCAAATGACGTACATATGACATGACTTATGCCTGTAACAAAATGCTTGACATAAAATATTGAAACTAGAGAAGCCACAGACAGAAAATCAACCCATTTATAAGTGGGTTAGCAAATGAGTGGGGTTTTTTTCTCATTTCTCTTTATGATGAAATTGCTCTCTTTCAAAAATGAAATTCTGGGTGGTGGGGAATGAGGAAGACAAGATGTAGTAGATTGGCTTTTAAGTCTTGTTCCATCATAGACCAAGACTTAATTCCAATTCTGCCATTGAGGCTACTGTTTCTTATAGGTTCAAAAGACCTAGAGATCCCTGTAGTTCCAGACACATAAAATACACCAATATTTCAGCCAACTGATCTGAACTGTAAAGTAAGAGTGAGAAACCTAACAGCAAAGTACTAAATTTATAGGTTAAGCTATTCAGTATTTTGAGAATTGCCATTTTCACCATTGCTCTGTCCTTGAAGAGGTGGGAATTGGTTTGTGGATTGGTGTCTGCAAAAATTGTGCTAACACCATTTACAGTTTGCTGAGAATTTTAGAACTTTGGCTTGGGAATAATTGTCTGCTGGACTTGGGTCCAAATTTTGCCTCTACAGACTATGTTCTAAGTACATAGATTGCAAATAGTCATGACAGTGTGCAATATATGTTCTATGTCATAAAGTTGTCATGTTTGTCAGCACTTTCAACCATGTCAGTCAGATAATTACAGATAGACTGCTCTATGGAAGATTTTTATTTAGGCCTTGTATCTATCTCTGTGTTGTTCTTAGACTTGCTAATAACCCTTTATTTTTAGTTGATGAGGAGCAGATAATAAATCTAGGAAAACTTGGTAAGGTCAGTAAGCGCTAAAGATCCTGAATGATCTGTTCTTTTGTATATGTGTGTGTGTGTATATATATATATATAAAATGTTATCAAATACCATTTCTAATGCTCAAGGGTTTTATCTAAATTGTAAGATTGGTAAGTTAAACTTTTTAAGGGTTTACTGTTAGTTAAGAATAAGGTCTTCTTTTACATTGGGGCTGCACATTTAATTAAACAATTATCTGAGAAAAGACAAGCTGAGCTTAGGAGTAGCACTCTAATGGGAATGCAACAGTGTCTCTAATAAAAGCAGTAGTTTAAATGCTGCAGAGACCGAGGCTTAGAAGCATCATAGTATATGGGGGTGTTTTGATTCAGGACATCAATTCTTTATTTTTGTTCATAATGGCAGTCAAAAGGCCTGGTATTGTGCTCTCATTTGGTAGGCTCTTGACCTAATTGAAAAATGGACACTAAACCTGTTATTTTAGCTTTGACAGTGGATTCAGGTTTGTTGGTTGAGTATCTCTTTATAAAATGGTCCCTGAAGATAGACAGGGCTGTGTGTTCAGAAGATGCTGGTGAGTGGGTTGATTCTTTGTTGTGGTTTAACCCCAGACAGCAACTACGCCCCAGATAGCCACTCACTCACTCCCACACAGCGGGATGGGGGAGAGAATCAGACAAGTAAAAGTGACAAAACTCGTGGGTTGAGATAAAGACAGTTTTATAGTAAAGCAAAGGCTGCGTGCACAAGGTAAGCAATTCATTCACTACTTCCCATGGGCAGGCAGGTGTTCATCTCCAGGAAAGCAGGGCTTCATCATGTGTAACAGTTACTTGGGAAGACAAATGCCATCACTCAGAATGTCCCCCCGCTTCCTTCTTCCCTCAGTTTTATAGGCTGAGCATGATGTCATATGGTGTGGGATATCCCTTTGGTCAGTTGGGGTCAGCTGTCCCAGCTGTGACCCCTCCCACCTTCTTGTGCACCTGGTAGAGCATGGGAAGCTGAAAATGTCCTTGACTAGTGTAAGCACTACTTAGCAACAACAAAAACATCAATGCGTTATCAACATTATTCTCATACTAAATCCAAAACACAGCACTATACCACAAACAGCTACTAGGAAGAAAATTAACTCTATCCCAGCCAAAACCAGGACATCCTTGAATTGAGAATCACAGTACTGGTGGCACATTTCTCCTTTGGAGAAGTTTACATGAGCCTGTATTGACTTCGGAGATCCTGCAACATTAGTCCCTGACATCCCTTCTAGTCCCATCCCTTCAAATGGGCACCTCCTTGAGTCTGGGAGTGTTCATAGTAATATATCCCAAGACAATAAGCCTTAATTTCCCTGATTTATGCATTAGGCAGTTTTTCAAGTGTATAAAGAAAAATAACACCAAAAAGCTACCAGGTCTGCAGATCATAATGTTATCCAGTGTGTGTGACTTCTTTCCCTATTTCAAAGCAATTGCTCCTGTTGCATTTTTTAATCATTTAAAGTCAGATTTGGGGTATTTTGTTTGGGTGGTCTGTATTTGTGTTTTTGTTTCAGAAGACAGAGAGCAAGCTTCATTGCTTTGAGGTGTTCTGCATCAACTGGAAGCAGAAGTTAAAACAAATAAAGTGATACTAAGTACTTTTTGTTAACCCTGGAATTTACCATATTCATTAGAATATGAAAGGCTAATAGTTGGAAATTACAAAGCTTGAAAAATCCCTATACAGAAATAGTGGTTTTGGAGTTTACAATAGCTTTGAATAAACACATAGAAAAAAGTATTGTAGTCCCTGTTGCAGGATGGAACAGTTGATGCCTGATTCCAGGGCTTTCTCCAACAATCATGTTTTCTTTGGCCTGCAAAAGATGCATCACACAGACAATTGTGCCGAAGACACATTAAGTTAATATTCACATCTGTTGAGGAACAGAGAATTATGAAACTTTGCCCAAACTTTTCTGTTATTGTGAGTATTTTTTCTAAGATTCTGCAAACACATTGAAAACTGAATAGGTTCACTATGTTTCACTAGTCATATTCTATCTGATCAACTTTACACAAACTCTTCCTTGGGAAATGGGAACATGGAACCCTTGGAACATGGGAAGTATTTTAGTATCTTTGGGATTGGTGACATTATTTACCATCCTACTCTTCTCCTCTGCCCTTTACCTCTTCCAGAAATCTACTTTCATATGGATTTGAGATCCTTAACATGCAAGAGTGATATGGATCAACTTGTAAGTTCTTCTAACATTGTAGGTGTGGGGTGATGTATCAAAAAAAAAATCCCTACAATGTGTGTAATAATGCTTTTGCAGTGGGGGGGTTTCAACATTTTATAGGACAGTAGGTATCCGTCAAGGTCCATGTACTACCCATATCTTGAAGAAAGCATGAATTTACGTCTCTCTGTGATATTCTGATTTTGAAAGTTTTTTGAATACTTCCTAAGGCAAGGTGATTGTAGATTGTCATTCTTTGTTTCATACTTCTGTTTTAAGACTGTAAGAGAGATCTAAATAGTTTCTACTCTGTTATATACTTTCATAAGTGATAAATATTAAAAATCAAAATAGGGATTATGTTCTTTTTTTGAGATATATATTGATATTAGATATATACATATAGACATATGCCTATTTGTTTATTTGCATATGTACCTGCACATGAACACTGTTTTCAGCCACGATTACTGATGGCCATTCATTCCTAGCTAAAAGAAACTGTCCATTTCTTTTTCTTATGTGCATTTACTGTGAATAAAATAATAGTCAAGTTCTGTGGCTGAGCTCTGTATTTTCAGGGTTTGGCCAATTGACTTCAGTGATTATTTCACTTGAATAAGACTCTGTAAAGTCAATAATAATTGAGATATTTCTTCACCCACACTCAAACTAATGTGATATGGTCAGTCACAAATTCCTTTTTTGTATTTGGAGCATTTTCATGACTTTTGTCTCTTAGGTGCCTGGCAAACAGTTAGATACAGTCAATATTTGGTGAGATTAAGAAGAAGAGAACCTGGATTTAGTAAGTCTCTAGCAAAATGCTGGAAGGCAACTGCCTTGTCTTAAATTTGAGGTTTAATCCAACTGAGAGTCAAAACTCAGCTTGAAGATGGAACAAATTCACTGGAAATGCTTTAAAGCATTTTGTACAGTCTTGAAAGGAGAAATCCTCAGTGATGTGAAAAGATAATGGAGAGAATATAAGAAATATAGTAATACATATTTTGTGCTTGATTTTCCCGGAATATTAGTTCCAAGAAGACAGAAGAAATAAAGAGAGAGGTAGGCTGTTAATAAGAGCTTTAACAATAAAGCCTGGTTTAAACCATTTAAAACGTAGAAGTTAGTCATTGTATTTGGTTAATTTTATCTAAAAGAAAAATAACTGCAGCAATATTGCAAGATATCTTTGTTGCATGTGAAAATTGCGATATGGAAAACAATAGGACCACACAAAGTGAAGAAAAGACATTATTGTCAGTGGACATTTTTGTGTATGAACATAAAAAGTTGAAAATTAAGTGCACAGTACAAATTAATTAGAAAAAGGACAGGTGATGGAATGAAGTTAAATGGATCAAAAAGAAAAATGTGGTTATCACATAAGATAAAGAGATACACAAAACCAGAATTTGGAATGGTATCAGAATACTAAGAAAAAGAAAATTAACATCTGTGTTTTCAGACATTGATCAAGACTTAATACTGGCATGTGTCCAGTATGAAATTAGCAATAAATGGGAGAAGGAATAGAATCTCAAAACACCACGTTACATTCAAACAAAAATAAAACTTTGCAACAACGTATTATAAGCCAAATTAGAAATGTCTCCTGTAGTCAATATTTTCATATTTAACTTGCAGTTTTCAACTATTTATAGACTTTGCAGAGGTTAACTATTCTTGCTTCAATTTCCCATGCCAGGTGTTTGCCTTGAGGCAACTTTACTTCATGAGGTTTCCATAAATACATTCTGGCCATTTCTGAGAATGAGAAAATATGTTGGTTTGCTATTAATGACAAATTCTTACAGCTATTTCATTGAAAAAGTTTAACTTTTTCAAGTTCTGGTCTTCCATGCCATGCACTGAAATTTGGCAGAGCCATTTTTCTGCAAGCGATATGATCACTTTCTTTTTTTTTATCCATGAAAAACCATTCACATTTGGAATTGTCATAAGGTTTTGGGAAAGCACATAGACTAATAAAGGAACTCTGATAGGGAGAATTTAACTGAAAACTGCAAATGTTGACTGGAATTTCTGACTACTGCAAAGATGGGTAAAAAGGAATATTTGAAATTAGATAAGACTTTGACTTGATGAGCCAGAAAATTTAAAATGGGAGCCTGTAAAAGAAAAAGATGAAAGGGGGAATACACTGAAGAGGAAAGGAGACAGAGACAAAAGCTGAGTGAAGAAAGTATAACAGCAATATCAGGATGCATACAGGGATTAGACACTGGGACTACTGAGCAGAGAGGTTCAAGGAAGCAAAGGTAGGAAGAAGGCACCTGTTGAGTACAGAAAAGAAGAAAAAGTGGAAGAGAAGTAACCAAACCCACAGGCTGTAAGTTATCTATCCATAAATGAAGGGAATAAAAGACACCTGTTCTTTTAATCAGTTTCTCTATATTTTTTCTCTATATTTTTTTTCACGTTTTTCTCTGCACGTTTTTCTTTTCTGTCTGTACTATAGAGGTTTTACAGGTAAATGGAGACTTGTAGAAAGATGGCAAAAGCAACAGAAAAGGCAAAAGAGAAAAAATGAAGTAATGCTATGGAAGAAAATTGGAAAGAGTAAAAAAGGAAGGGAGCAAATGAAGAACCAGATGGGAAGGCATAGGAAAGGACAGAGGAAGGGAAATAGTGATTGAAATAGGGGAAAACCGAGGAAAAAAAATGAAGAGTAGTCATTAAATTCACATAATAATTTAGGTTGGAAAGGAGTTTTGGAGACCATCTAGTCTAATCTTTGTTGAAAACAAGGCCAACTTTGAAATTATACCAGGTTATTCAGCGCTGTGTCCAGTCAAGTTTTTAAAGTCTCCAGCAACAGAGATCCAAAATGTCTCTGGGCATCTGATCCTGGGCTTAACCATGCTTATTGTGAAAATATCTTTTTCTTTATATCCAGCAAGAATTTCATTTTGGGGAGATTGCTTCTTGTCTTTGCACTCAGGAAGGACATCTGAGATGGGTGTGGCTTTCTTTTCTCTATAAATCCCCTTTAGGCAGAGGATATTTATCCTTTTCCCTCTTTTCTCCTCTAATACCATGTGCTTCAACCCTTAATCATCTCAGGAGCTTTTTGCTGTATTTGCATTATCTCCCTTGAACTGTGGGGACCAACGCTGGACATATACTCCAGATGGGGCCTCATAGATTCTAAGTAGAGGATAATAACATATCATAGAATAATTTATTACTGGGCTTATTTCTATGAAAAAGTGTTAGACATAGAGTTCTGGAGCAGTGCCAATATAACTGGAACTCACAATCAAAATTACTAAATAATCACAATGAACAGACCCTAAATCTGAAAGTCCGTCTGAACAAGAATGACAAAAATTACATTTAAAATGTCAGAAACAGTCTGTGGATGATTCATAAAATAATATGAATAAGTTTTAAACTAATGTAACTTTTGGTTTGGTGAATACTATTTAAAGGTGAGGAAAAAGAAAGTTAATTTGTCTTTAGACTCCAGGCTGAGTCTGCAGAATATATGTAATAAGAAACATAGGCAAAAAGGAAAAAGAAATTAGCAAGGGGCAATGGAGAGGAACAGTCCTTCCCTCTCTTCCTTTGAAACACAGAGTAGTTTTGAGCTGCAAATTACTGGGTCAGAAATTAACTTGGAGCCCCACAATGCTGTTTCTTACAAAATCACTTTTTAGATTGGAATTATAATTCAAGCAACCCTTACCAGTAGTGACATAAAAGTGAATCATGTCAAAAAAGTATTAGAGCTGAAGTTCACCTATTGAGCAGAGGCTAAGCAAACCATACATTTAGACGTATCTCCACAAACATAGTGGATGTTTAAAGCCTATGACAGCTATGTATTTAGAAAAGAGTGGACCTAAATTTCACAGAATGATCAAAAAGAACAATTACATGGTGCTACCAGCACATATTGCAACAGGCCAGCTGGCTTTTGTCTCTTCCTTTCCTACTTCTGTCTCATTGTCCAGTGATGGTAGTGTCACATTTCAAAGGAAGGATTTTCATTCAAGGCTTTGAAAAACTGAATAGATCTCCCCCTGCCATGACCCACCAACAGAATTCTAATTTCCAGAAATGCATCTCCAAATACATCTTTTTTACATATTTGTAAAGTTACTAGAATCTAATACTTCTTGAGAGACAAGTGACAGCAAGCAATGAAGCTGAAAGTGATGTGACAAACATGGCAGCACACTGTGGTGAAACAATTCAAGCTTGTAATTAATTTCTATCTTTAAATTCCCATCAGTAATGCTTAGTTGGAATACTCTGACAGGGTGGAGATATCAAGAGAGAGATTTTCTGTTGCAAAGGTTGCAATAATGTTTACATATTTACTATGGAGGCCACCAGATAATGATTCAGAACAATAAGCAAGGAAAAGCTTTACAGACCTGTGTATTTAATGAAATCTTGACAGTATTAGTATTCCTTATGGAACTTATTTGATATTACTGGGGCAGAAATTACCTTTATGTTTCAAGTCAATGGAAAGCAGGAAAACCACCTTGTAACATTTGGTTCAGAGATACAGAAAAAATCCATAAATAGGTCACTGTAAATGTTGTTCTAGGGATTTCCTTCATGAATCTCATCAGGCTGCAACAAGGCTTAAGTGAAAGAATTCTGAAAAAGGAGACAAACAGACCAGCAGACACAGAAATTTACTTTAACATCTATTCCACAAGAGGCCATCTATGAATGATTCCCAATATGATTTTCCTTTGAACACAATCCTGCTCCCAACCCTTTACTACAATAGGGAAGAATGCCAAATCAACATCTTGCTCTAGGTGTCAAATATCCCATGCCAATGCCAAGTAAAAGAGACTAATCAAGTAAAAAATTCCATTCTATTTTCCTGTTAGAAACCTTTGGGTTAGAAATCATTTGTTTTAAATGGTATAATTCAACAAAGTGAAGGAACTTTATATGTATACATATATATACACATATGTCTCTGTGTGTTTATATATTTATATACATATACATATAAATGTGTATAGAATCTACTTTTCTTTTTTTTTAAAAAAACAACCATGTACTCATTCAGAGGCTCATTTTATTTGTTCAACACTGAAGACATGAGGAAATATTTGAAGTTTCCATTAACTTTTTTTTTTTTTGCATAAGAATGTGGACATCAGAGCCCATATATGTCCAAAGAACAGCTGGAATAAATGGAGTACAGAGTCAGAAAGATGATCGTAAAGTCCTTTGAGCTTCTTTAATCTTGAAGCATCTTTGTGTTGCATGTTTTCCAATCTCTCTGTTCCAATCCTCTGTTAGAGATTTCAGGATTACACTGATGATGGCTCCCTATCAAACAGGAGAGGTGTTACAGTAGCCAAAAATCAATGATGTATAGGACAATCCAGCTCTGTGTCTGTGGTCTTCCTGGGGAGGGAAGTCAGTGGAGACTTTCTTGAGTATTTGGTGTGAACTGTTATGCACATAGGTCTTATACTGCACACATCATAGCTCAATGGAGCCTACAAACCCAACAAGTGTCCACCTTAGAAAAAAATGAGGCTTTTGCCAGTACTGCTTATTTTTTCCACTGTGTATAAAGGGACCTGAACAACAAGCTCTGATCTAGACACTGTGGTAAAAGTAGGTTAGGTAAATTTTACAGCTTAAGCCTCATACCACAAAATTGTTCATGCAGGATCTCGCCTACTCTGTCACACAGTACCTTCCTTACTCTTACCCATTTACATTTTGGAATAGCTAAGGTTACTTACATTTACTCCTCTGTTGGAAGGTTGCTTCAGAAAGGCATTATCCATTACTTCATCTCTATATTCTCAACATATGCATAGCTGTTTATGCAATATATTCTTGAGCACCATCTACTGGTACTTCTTCCACATCCAAAATGTCTACATCTATACAGACATAGAGCATGTTTGCAATATTTCCTCTGGACTAAATAATCTGGTATTCAGTTACCTTGGTGCAATGGAGTAATGTGGTGTTTATGCAAATGACCCGGCTTGATTCTGAAAAGAATGCTAATCTTGGCTGGAGCAGGGGGAGAGAGAATATTTATTAATACACAACTGTTACAAGAAAAGAAAAGCTGAAAATTATCATATCTCTACTCATCTCTTGGCACGTAGCAGAATTCATCTTCTATTTCATACTACCTGTGTAGCCAAAAAGGAACTGCAATTTAAGGGTCATATTATTAAGGACACCTAAGGTTTCATTTCAAATAGGTATAGTTTATTTCAGGGAAATAGATATTAAATACTTTGCCAACTGTGAAGGAAATTATTATGCCAGCTTTATAGCAAGAGAAGTGATATGCCTGTAAAAATTGCTGATCTCAACCTGTTGACAAGTCTAGTTAAAATGTGCTCTTAGTATAACGGTCAGTGCTGCCCCAGAAGAAATCCATTTGTAATTTATGCATTTTTATTTCAGAAGGGGAGGGATTCTATGTTGAGAAAGGAATAACACAATTTTAAAATTCTGTCTCAGAGCTGCTAGCAAGAACTTTGATTTATTAAAACTGAAATAAATTTAAACACCTAATTTGGGGTCCTCAGCATTTGTACAACTTGTTACTCCCATTTCAGATGCCTGTGACACTGAAAATAAGCTGGTTATTTTCCCATCCCTACAGCTCTGTTCTCATGTTGGAAGTGTGAGACTACAAAGCCAGGGCAACAAATTATTTATGATTACATTTTTGTAATAACTGCCCCTGCCATATTTGAACATGGTTAAGTAAAATATGTCCCATTGCTAAAGAATAGCTTATGATCTGTTGTTTAAGAAGAGGCTCCTTCATTTCTTGATCGGCACAATGGCATCTGAATCCTGAGATCACTTGTTAAATGTTATAATAGTGTTCTTACTGATAGTAAAAGTATTTTCTTACAGGATCCAGTATGACATACTCAAACCACTTGCTGCAGTTCCAGTATATAAGAATCTAAGGGTTGAACCAAAACTCCATCTCTTTCAGTAATTAAAAGGAGACTTTTAAAGAGTTAAAACAGGATGTGGATGGAATGATACAGCTTAGAGTTTTCAAGAACTGGAATTGGCATCTGGAACTCTGCTCTTTGTATTTCCTATGGAAATATTTTCCATAAATTTGCCTAGTTGCTTTTTGACTCCATTTACACTTTTGGCCTCCACAACTTTTCTTGGTAATGAAATCCAAAGTGAGATACATGTGGGTGAAAAACCTTCTACTTTTCATTTATTTTAAATCTCCTGCTTGATAATTTCTTCTGATTCCTTTTCCACTTTTCTGTTATGAACCACTGAATGAAAACTTTATATTTGCTCTATCCAGACCATTCATAATTTCATTGATTTCTATGATATACCTATTCCACTTCATTCCACATAAGGAAAACATTACACATCTAATGATTCTTGTGCCCTTTCCTGCAGAACTTCTGGTGGAACCTTTCTTGCTTGTACTGTACCCTGAGCTTTCTTTGCATGAAGTCCTGCTTGATGTATGCTTTTGCATGTCCCTGACTTCCTGTGTGCTGCTGTGTGATTGCAGAAATATTGTGATTTTCCTTTTTCTACCTAGACTTGGGTATCATACATTCACATGCACTGTTGTATAATAAAACTGAACAGATCAGCAGCAGTGCACTTTACACAGAAAGTTGAGTTTCTTTTTCCTATCTTCTCCCATTCTTCTTAATCTGATTTCTGTTGTCCAAAGCTTTTCTATCACTGATTTGTTTCTGCTCCTCTTGCTGGTCAGTGTGAGTTACACAAAGGTCCAGGTTACCTGCAGACTAAATGTCAAGTATCATTACATTTAAAAGGTTGCAGACTACATCTGCAAATATACTCTTCAGCTAAGAGTTTGTGCTGGTTTCATTAGTTTTACATTTCTGTTACTACATCTCTGCTGCAGTCCTATGATCTTTTGAACTTTGGTTGGTTAAAATTTAACAAAGCCAAAATTCATCTTTTATTAATCTTTTGGTGGACCATAAGATCAATGCCCTAGTTCAACATGGGTGGGGACAGAATTTGTTCAGCTGAAGTCCAAGCAAAGCTAGTGTCAGCTGCAAATAAGTCTGCCCCTATGGAAAAGGGCTGGAAGGCACGTCCTATGATGAGTGGCTAAGGACTTTAGGCTTGTCTAGTTTGGAGAAAAGGAGGCTGAGGGGCGACCTCATCGCTCTTTACAGCTTCTTGAGGAGGGGAAATGGAGAGGGAGGTGCTGATTTCTTCTCCCTGGTATCCAGTGTTAGGATGCGTGGGAGTGGTTCAAAGCTGCACGAGAGTAGGTTTAGACTGGACGTTAGGAAGCACTTATTTACCGAGAGGTTGGTCAAACACTGGATCAGGCTTCCTAGAGAGGTGGCCAATGCCCCAAGCCTGTCAGTGTTTAAGAGGCATTTGGACAATGCCCTTAACAACCTGCTTTAACTTGGTCAGCCCTGAATTGGTCAGGCAGTTGGACTAGATGATCGTTGTAGGCCCCTTCCAACTGAAGTAGTCTATTCTATTCTGTTCTAAAAAAAATGGGTGTTTTAAAAACGAAAATCAAGATGAGTACTCAACAACCTCTCTCAGGTACAGCATTCCACATAGCACACACAGCTACTGGAAAGTGCCAGACATTCATTGCCACTTGATTGAAGACTAAATTATCTTTAACTGTGTGTCCTGCTTGCTCTGAGGCCACCAACAGCTGTAAGTCACATTACACAGAGCAGAACATGGATGTTTTGATTTATTTATTGGGGCTGAATATTGTCAGCAACCTGGAAAAAAAATGTAAAAGTAATTTTTATATGCTTAACTAATTTGTAATGCTAATTGATAGCCATGCAACCAGGATCTCCTAAATGTCAAATGATGTGTCTCAGTGGAGTTTTAACTTGTAAATAAAGCAAAAAGCAATTAATGAATTAAATTTGTATTCTGTCCTGTGAGAGTGAATCAGGTTTGTTAAATTCTGTGTGTATAATCTTGTTCAAATGCAAATCAAAATAGGCCAATTTACATTGTTCAAGAATTAATTTTTCCCTGTATTTTTATATTATATTTTGAAAAAATAAGATTGAAGGACATTTATGGAGTCATATACAATACTTGAATACTTCTGTTAATTATCTGTTAATTATAGACTTAAGACATTTATTTTTGTTTATTGTTGGAGAATTAGGATATCTATTCTCTGTGAAACCTGTCACATTTATACTGGTAACATCTTTCCGAAATTTTACAAAATGTCCCTCACACAAAATAATGCATATTTTATTTCAGTTGTGATTGTTAGTAGAGTTTTGTCAGTTGTGGCAGATGTCTAATTGTCCCATGGCTAAATAAATGGTTCCTGAGTTCTGTGCCCAGATCTGCCGTCGACTTTACACTGGTAACTCTTGGAGGCAAAGCACTTACTGAACATTGTTCAGCAACACGTCACATCACAAGCATAAATTTGATAACTACAATTACCCCCACCATTCTGTTAGTTGTTTGGTTTTGCTCTGAAATGGATTAGGAATGTTTCCAGAGCCAGTGAAAATAGGGAAAAGACCTAAGAATCAGGTTTTTATTATTTCTGTCCTGTTAGCTACTGTCTCCCATTTTATAAACATTACCTGAGGGAAGTCTGGAGTCAGGTTTAATGTGTCCTAACATCAAGAGAGAGGAGAGATGAAAACCCGGTTAATTGTCAGACATGTTGTGGCTGAGCTGGGACTACAAGAATGATCACATAGTCATGCAGACATATTTGTATTCAAGCACATGGAAGCTGAGTAAATAACCTGCTTTTCATGCAACAGATAGAATTCCATTGTTGATGCAGGGACTATATTGTCATATAACTTGAGTACATGTAGTGCAGCAGGCGATGTTACTTGGGGTACTACCTTTCCCTTGTTCTGTTCTCATAATCCCACTCTTAGCATGAGAACAGATCAGTTCTTGCTGATGAAAACAGTGGTCAACATACCCACTATTTTCACCAGCATGAATTAACCTGTACTCTTCCTATCAATGACCATCATCCCTCTTGGTGTTTTCTGCAGGGTTTTATAAGACCTCTGGCATGCTGCCCCTCACAAGACACTCCAACTACTACTATGATGACAGGCCAAATATTCTTTGTTTTTTGCATCTGTTGTAATAAGTAGGGAGATATCAAGTCATTTACAAAAGGTCTCTTTTAGTTCTTGGGCTGAGAAAGTGTCTCTCGATAACTGAGTGCACAAAGTCTAGTGAGAGTTAGTACATCACTAGAAGATGGACTGAAATGTAACTGAAATGGTCACAGAATAATGTGAGGGGAAAAATACTCAGCTTCATTTCTCTTCAAGTGTCATGTTTACCTGTTTCCTAGTGATTTGTGGCTGGTGGCAACAATTTCTTGAGGCAACTGACAGCTAGCAGAAGCTTGAGAAGCCTTGCACAGTACCTGGTGATGATCAGACCATTGACTAGGGGTTGGGCATGATAAAGCAGAGAGGCGGTCTGAATCAGCAGCAAGATGTTCAGCATAGGCTGGGCATCCCTGCTCTTTGCATGCTGCAGCAGATGGTGGAGGTGTGGCTCTTTCCCTTTTCAAACTCTCCTGAAGCAGCCATGGGAGATGCAGGAGATGATTTCCTTCGTGACACAGGCAGTAGTGGCTGATGTATCTGTTAGGATGTGTGATTAAAGGCTCATCTGCCCAGGCATGAAGGAGCAGAGAGGCACAGCACCAGGCAGGGGAAACCCAGTAAACCAGTCACGGACATGAGCCCCTGCCCTGGCTGCCCCAGGGCGTCCCAGGAGGACATCAGCCCCATAGGCTAGGGGGGAGACCCACCACTGTGAGTGAGTGGGAGAGCCTGTCCTGAGATACTCTACAGGCTGAGGGGCCATTGCTGGGGGCTATGGGCTTATTATGGGATGCTTGGGAAGAGTGCGCAACTCATTACGGGATTTTTACGGAGGAATCAAAGGTGGGGAAACAGAGGGAATGGGATAAAAAGGGCAGTGACCTCAAAAAGGCGTTGAAGAAATTAGAAATCATTAGGAAAATGTCCATCATTTTTTTCTTTCTTTAGACATGTTGTAAGAGAGTGATCATGTAAACAGGCCTAGCCCAATGAAGTATCAGAATATGTTAAATGATTTTCCTACAGTCATGAAAACAGCTTGCAGGTTGCACAATCATGGCCTAATGCAATAGAAAATATGTTTTCCATTGCCTAATAGACTCTGAGACAACTTATCTCTTCATGATGGAAAAAGTGAAGCATAGGTATCCCAAACAGTATGACATACACCTCTGTACTCCTCTGTGTACAATGTACACCTCTGCAGAACAAGAGCAGAATTACAAAAACTTATTGTAAAAATGTGACAATCAGTGCCAAGTAACACTGCCTTCTTTGGGAACTGACTTGTATCAGCTTACACAGTGCTATGTTAATCATTCCCCACCCAACATCTGGGACTTGATTGGCTTCTGTAGGTTTTCATGTCAGTCAGAGTATCCATTTGCAATGCATGTTTAAATATCAATGACAGCAATACTCTTATTTTTCTTTTTCTTCATCACTTGACTGCCATTGTTTAAATAAGTATTGTCTTGAATATGACGAGAAGTCCAAGACACAAGTACTTTAATTTTCTCTGTACTGTTGATTTCTCTTTGTCTTTGCAAAACCTTAGTATTGTGAGTGGAGTATTTTACATATCACTGTAACTGTTAACCCACTTTGAAACTAATAAGATTTTCTTCCTTTTTCTATTTTGTTATGTATCAGTATCACTGATTTCAGCACACCTTGAAGAATTGCTTCCTGCTTTCAAAACAGAACAAACATAAGCCATTCCTTCTCATAGATCCTCTATGATTTAATTACACCAAGGAAAAATGTGTATTTTAAGAACAGCCTCTAGATTTCTCAAAACGTAATAATTTTAATTTATTATACCTTTAAACAAATTTGAATTTTTATAGTAACATTTATTCTTGAAAAGATGAAGCAATAGTTATTATGTACAAAACACCAAATCCTGTGAGAGGCACCACACATTTTTCTAATTGTGCTGAAGCTACAGAAATAGCAGTCTTTTTCCTATCTGTATAGATGCAATCTGTTTGTTTTCTCTACATTGTATACAGAAGATAATGCAAACCAGTTGTCTGAAAAATTTAGGGCAATTAGTCTAACTGCTATATAGGAGAGATCCATACAAGTGGCATAATGAAGGCTCAAAGTAAAATTGCTGATTATTTCTTTTATTGCCCTGTGAAAGAGACAGGCCGGCACTTTATCTGTGAAGATTTTGATTTTATGACATTTGTGATGTGCAAGTAGTTTTTAAAGGCTATACATGGAGACAAAAGCACATTGAAAGGGTTTCTTTTTCCTTTTTCAAAGGATCTTCACCTAACAATTCCACGCACTGTGCTGCTTGTGTAGATGTAGGAAAAACAAGAATTCAAGGCATTCCCATATGGTACAAGGAGATGTACATTCTTACTACTTTGTGCCTTGCCAAGGCAATTACACACCATGAATTGAGTTTCAAGGTTGGTCACCTCCTGTAATTCTATCAGAAACGTTGGGTATTTGTCATCTGTTTTTTAAACCTAACTCCTCCAGTCTAAAAATTATATGAGAATCTCTGTTTTGATTTTGAAACATATGGCTTTTAGCTCACTAGACTGTAGCAAAAAGTCTGAGCAGTCAATCTCATTTTGGAACAGCAAATAGTCATTCGAGGAAAAGACTCCAAACTTACCAATATATCTGCCTTTAAATGCTGTGATTTAGGGGCAAAGTTTTCTTATTTTGAAAAAAACCCCTAATGTTATTTTATTGTTTGACTGACAACAGTGAGTTTTGCATACCTTGCAGAGCCCATGGAATACTTACATGGGCATATGTTCACTAACACAAGCACGTCGTGACAGTAGGAGGAAAAAGTAGACCATGACATGTACATCTCATAGCTCTTATTTGCTTCTTGGAAATGCTTGCCATTCACAGACTGGCAGCTAACTACAGAGCCCAGGGAAGCAGTTCAGAGGTGGTTAAAAAATGTCCATTCGTCCAGAGAAGACTGAAGATGTTACAGCTGTCTTCATATAAAAAGTTAGAAATAAATAATTCTTTTATCCAATGGACATAGAAGTAATGGCCTGGATTTTCAAAAAAGGGATATTTAACTGGTAGACAGACAGCATGTAAAGAAATGGATGCAGTACTTCATGTTTCTGTCTCCAGTTTTTTGATTTCACCTCTCTTCTGGGGAATATTGCCCCACATCAGAGGAGGCAGACTGAAAGTGTTAGACCTCCTCAGACTCCTGGACATAGTCTAGCAGCTTGGTTCAAACTACCTCCTATAACAGCCCAACTTTACACCACCAGTGTTTAAGAGGTATTTAATCCAGTCAGAGTCTGTCCTCAGATGCAGTTTCACTGATTTAATCAAAACAGTTTCTAAGTCAGTTTAGGGTTTTGGCAGATAAATCCTGGCAGATCTAGTTGCCCCCAGGAGTCTGCTCTGTTCTGTTGTTGGAAATGTACTGACCACATAAAAAGGCATTACTGGAGTTTCTGCTTTAACCTCCCAGTTCCCACCTGTGTCCATCAGGCTGAACTGCTACAAGTGTGTCCGAAGTAATAATGCCTTCAACTGCTGCAAGTAATCTGCCCAGGCTCTGAGTCTGTTAATAATTACACTAATGGTATCAACAGCTCCAGATGGACGCGCTCAGGTTGTATTTTCAGGCTTTGCCTTGCTACATGGAAAGGCAGAAGGATTTTATTTTTCATAGCAAGACACTGCTGATGCTGTGAGAACTTGGGCTTGGAAACCAAGTGCAAGGTCCTGCACCTGGGTCGGGGCAACCCCCAATATCAATACAGGCTGGGAGGTGAAGGGATTGACAGCAGCCCTGTGGAGAAGGACTTAGGGGTACTGGTGGACGAAAAGCTGGACACGAGCCAGCAATGTGCACTTGCAGCCCAGAAGGCCAGCCATATCATGGGCTGCATCAAAAGAAGCATGGCCAACAGTTCAAGGGAGGTGATTCTGTCCCTCTGCTCCACTCTGGTGAGACCCCACCTGGAGTACTGCGTCCAGCTCTGGGGTTCCCAGCACAGGAAAGACACAGACCTGTTGGTGCAGGTCCAGAGGAGGGCCACAAAAATGATCTGAGGGCTGGAGCACCTCTCCTACGAGGACAGGCTGAGAGAGTTGGGGTTGCTCAGCCTGGAGAAGAGAAGGTTGCGGGGAGACCTTATTGCAACCTTTCAGTACTTAAAGGGGGACTATAGGAAAGATTGTGACAGGGCAAGGGGTAATAGTTTTGAACTAAAGGAGGGTAGATTTAGACTGGATATAAGGAAAAAATTTTTTACAATGAGGGTGGTGAAACACTGGAACAGGTTGCCCAGCGAGGTGGTAGATGCCCCATCCCTGGAAACATTCAAGGTGAGGTTGGACGGGGCTCTGAGCAACCTGATCTCATTGAAGATGTCCCTGCTCATTGCAGGGGTTTGGACTAGATGACCTCTAAAGGTCCCTTCCAATCCAAAACATTCTATGATTCTTTAAACCTGGCTCTGAGGATGGACCTCCCTGAGCCTGTGCGCTCGACAGAAGCCTCATGCATGTGGTCTTGCCTCAGACTGTCCCAGACTGGGGGTCTTGCTCGCATGTTTTCAGTACAGTAGTGCAGTGCCTCTGCAGCTCTGTGACTCCTATAGCACGTGCAAATGCCATTAAATGTGGTGATTGGCTCTGCCTGGAATAAGAATGTGGAGGAATAGGAAAGAGTTCACTGCTCTCTATTGCTCCTGAGCCCTGTAACTTCTTCAGGGGTTTCACACTAGAAGGGACCCAAGGGACATCATCCAGATGCCACATCGTACTGTGCATCCTCAGCATTGTATAACTTGGCATGCAAGATCCATCATGTACTTTAATGCATGCTTCTTCGCACATATTAAATGAGGAAAATTGAGAGCCAGTAAACATTTCACAGTCTTATGCCGAAAACTGAGACACTAAGACAGACTGTCTCTAACCCCCTTCTCAATACGTAAGAATTCCCTTCAGTACTGCTGTGAAAAAATACATAGAGAACTATGGAAGATGGCATTTTATTCTATCTTCTTAGGCAGCCTTCAGAAATCAGAAAGCACTGATTTTTTTAAACTTCAAAGTAACTTCAATTCTTTTAAGACACATGGAAAAACAAGAACTATAAAGGTATTGCCTTCATTAAAAGGCATCTGTTTTTCAGCTTCAGTACACTTGGTTTTTATTTGTTTCAAATGTTTGTGAGAATGCATTTGCATGATTCTTTCTGACAAATGGCCCTTTCCCTGTTCGAGCTGAAATATTGTGTGTATTGGGGGATGGGGAAGGGAATCAATGGTTTGATTAAATTTTTAATTATTGTAGAAAACATTGTTTTTGTACAAGCTTCCCCATATCCCACCCTTGGGCATTATTTCTTCCTCTTTAAAAGTACCCTGCAAATGCAGCTTTGGGGATTCATTGTATTTTATGCCAGCTCTTTAAGCAACTCTACAATCATTACATTCTGGTGAGTGATTCAGTATTATCTCTTAGGCTTTTATGATCTTGTTCCCCAATCAGCGCTTTTGTGTAACAAGCTAGTGAAATTAGAAATATGATTAGAAAAATGTGACTACATTATCTAAAACTTATACACACTTCTGTATTGCTTCAGCTTTTTGAGTCCCAAGAGAACTGACAGCGATTAGGATCTATTTCCAGTGAAGGTACAGCTGGGAATAGGGGTGGTTTGAATAAGTGAATCAACCTTATTATGACAGAAGCTCCGATAGAGATGTGCATTAGAGTATATTGGATTCCACTTTTGAAACCACAGGAAATCTTTGCCTAAGTACTCACATTTTTGCCTGGACTAAGCAAATAGAGTACTACAAATAAAACAAAAAAATCTGAAAGCCAATAGCCTATCTCTGTTTTTACTGTAATACCTTACAGATAGCATTACACAGTCAAAACAATGTTTTTTTCTTTGTGAGTATAACCAGAATTGGTAGAAACCTTTAGCAATATGGTTATTCTCTTATAAATATCCAAACACCTACATTTAAAAATAGTGTCTTTTTTGCAAAGGGTTCAAAAATACAGTTCTTTTTACTGTGGACTAAAGTGAATGAAACACAAAAGAAACAGGATGCAATTTTTACTCTGCCTGTTTTTCTGTTACAAGCAGGCCAGGCCTCAGGGGAACACAAACAGGACCATATTCACATGTTTACATAACACTGTTCACATATTTTTAAAATGCTGGAATTATTTTAGCTAGAGTAAATTAACTTTCGTGCGGATGAGTGAAAGAATGAAAAAGGAGAAAAAAATCAACGGAAGCAGGATTCCTAAAGGGCCCAGTGAGCAAGGCTACTGGGATTAATGACTGAGTAAAACAGTCTGGAAAGGAGTGAGCATGACCTAGCATGGACATTAAGTCAGAAATGGGTCTCTGTGGAGAAAAAGAGGTAAGTGGTTTGCAACAATACAAGACTGACCAAAATAGGTCAGACCAAAGGTCTACCTAAATTTCTGGCCTGACAGTGGCTAATATTGTCGCTAATAAAACAATATAATAATGAAGACAAGAAAAGAACCTTGCCAGTTTCTAGCAATCAACATTTTATCACCGATATATCTTTATCATGATGTTTTATAGCCATCAGTATTTATAGTGATGTAAATAATATACCTATCTTCCGTGTAGTTCTGAAATCTCTTGCCAAAACTAATTATCCTTTTGGCCCTCACAATATCCCAGAGCAGCAAGTTTCACAATATATTTATTATCTCCTTCTCCATGCTGCAAATGATTTCATTAACTTCCATCATACTCCTTCTCAACTGCCTATTTCATGAACTGAAGAGGTATCACCTGTTGAACCTCTTCTTTTATGGAACCTGTTTGTACCTCCACTTGCACTTCTCTGTTCCTTCCTTAGTTCTGCCATATTCATTTACAGTTGTAAGGACCAGAACTGCAGCATTCAAAAGGTGCCTGCCCTGCAGTGCAGCAGCACATTGATGATTTCTACTTACTAAACAGGTTGCCAGCTAGAGTCAGGGAAATGAAAGATAAGTGTGTATATATTTGAGGAAATGACAGCTGAAGAGAAGGGGGCATGAGTAACTAGACATGGCACATGGTATGGAAAAACAAGGAAAAACAGAGATTCTTCTCCATTTTCAGTTATGAACATGTAAAGCATTTCATCATATCCAGAAATGTAATTTAACAAATCATTTTATAATCTTTTACCCTGTATTGTACAGACATTTAAAAGTGATTACTAACCCAGATGCTTACTTGTAATTGAGGTAGCTTGAAAGGTGAGAAGAGGACTGTGAGAGGACTTGTATGGAAGGCAACAAGAACAGTGATACAATGACAGCTCTTCTAATGAGAAAAAAATCCTCATATAATTTTATTTAATACAGTCTGAAAGCTAATTTTAATTTCTATCAGTGATAGGAAACTAAACCAGTCACTTACCTGCAAGGACATTTATGCATAGGTGTATAAGCCACAGACTCAAATTCAGCTCAGGCTGACAATACCTCAGTGATGAACTGATACTGTAGCCATTTTGTAGTCCATGTGAAATAAATTAAGGGAGTCTTTCATTCCTAAGGGACAGGTGCCTGAATCTAACATTTCTTTGTAAAAGATAGTGCAGCTGGTAGCTGGTATGTGATGGGATACTGGTTTCTGTAACCAGGGAGTAAACTCACAGATATGCAGGATGATATTTAATTCCTGGCAGCCATGGTATGGAAAGGATTCAAACTGACCCAGTCTGCAGTATTTTCAGAGAAAAAGCAAGGCAGCTAGTAGGGGCTTTGTGAAAACTAACATTTCATTGTCCCATGCTGTGGTGACTCTAGTTTAGTCAGCACCTTCAGTAAGTACTAAACAGAACTTTAAAAATGCACTAATTCTTTAACTACTCTTTCAAATCTGTGTTTTAAAGATGATTGGGTTTTACTGCAGCAGAAAATGTTTCACAGTGTTGGTGACAGACTTTTCTCATTTTTCTCCTGAAAGGCAAAATGTATAAATATGAACAATTATATTCATGTTTTTCAATAAACTTAAAATTTTTATTAATTCATCTAAAAAATTGATCTTATGCACACTGTGTCATTGTTAATACCATACATGGCATACAGCAGTAGCCGATTGGTCTGCATTATGAGTCTTGCTCCTTTGGCAACATCTTAGATGAACCCTTTCAATTCCTACTAAATATGACCTAAGCATATTGTAGGTGGAGAAAAAGGATACTCTACTACAATACAAGCTGTGGCTTTTGGTACAACTGGTACATTCTGCACCATATATATAGTACCATCCTTTATGCTTCAAATCTTCAGTATTTTATAACGTTTTGTTTGGCTTGCCTATGTATATTAGCTCACTGGTTTAACCATGCTTGTTCAAAGAAGAGTCATGAATACTTCATATTCCTGTGCAGTTCCTTGTCCACAATATATGATGACTTTTTTCTTTTTCTTTTTTTTGTTTTTCTTTTTTTATTTTGTAATGGAAAGACAGCCATGTGAAGTATACTCTTAATTCTACCAGCCTGAACAGCCTCATATAGTGTTTCATGTATTCTACAGGTACTTAAATGATTTCTGAAGAGTTTTCCTATCAGTTTTAAGGAACTGTGTTAGAGCACTCAAAAATTTACACAGTAAAGGAGTTCAGGGCTGCATTAGGCAGCTCATCTGTTCTCTAAATATTCTTATGTTCATACGTCCACAAATCCAGTTCTTTTGGGGGCTGCCACTGTGAAATCCTGTCTCTGTACAAACAAAGGCCATGTATATGAAATTACGTGACTTTGCTTTCCTAAGGCTGCCTGTGGTAACAGGGTTAGCTGAGAAACATTTTGCTCTCTGTATTTTCATGACCCATCTACCCTTCTTTCCTAGGTTATTTATTACCTTTTTTTTTTTTTTTTAATTTCAATCCTGCCTCCTTTTAAAAACCTTCTACTCCCAGGATATCTGTATTTCCCTTAAGTATTCCTAACACTTGCTTCAAAGTCCTTATTAAATTCATAAAGGAAAAAAATATAGTTATATAAGAATATGTGAACATAATAAAAGAAGCAGCTGTTTTAAAATGTATCTCATAAATGCAGCTCTAGTGAGAGGGGGAGGAGGGAGGAATGAGAGGAATCAGTTTATCAGCCCTGGGGAAAAAGTGGGCTAAATTAAAAAGGCAATTAAGAAATGCTGAACCTCCGCCATGTCAATGAGCTTCTATGGTAGATAAAAGTGTGACGAAGAAGAACATACTCATGCCTATTATTTTAGAACAATGAAGTGTGTCCTGCTTGTAATGTTGTTGTTTTAAGCATATCTCATAGTGTTTCCATTATTGTGTGTGAGCTCAGCAAACGCAGACGATAGACAGGGTGTTTTTGGCAGAAGGACAAAGGACACTTTGCTTCAGCTAGTAACAAATTGCTTTCATTAAGAAGAAATGGTCTTGGAGCATTTTTCTGCTGTTATGGTGTCCACAAGATGTCAAGCACAAATGGTAACCCAATGTTTTCTCTGAACAATGCAGTAAAACCTAGATGGAGGCAAGTGTAGTTTACTTGAAAGGTTTGTATGTATGTGGCTTGCTTTAAAACAACCTTTAGTCTTTGTATGGACGGGCAAAAGAACTTGCCTCCTATAAATAACTCCATCCTATAAATAACTAAGTAAGATTACACTGCAACTTTTACAGTAACTGTTTTGGACTTGAATTAAGGCTGACCATTTTAATAGGTAACGTAATTAGAATTTGCTCAGGTGATTTACTCAGGATACAATATCATTTATCAATATCCTGATTCCCTTTCTTAATGTGCTTTAAATGATGCCTTTAGTGATGTTATAGAGATGTTGTACAGCAGCACTTGGCTGTCCTGAGGCAAAATGTCTGTCAGCATTCCTGGTAAATCTATATTTTCAAAAGTAGAATAGTGGATAGTATAGATTGATATTCTTTTAAAACGTATTACCTTCCCCTCCTCACGAAAGAAACATTCAGCTGATATGCAAACTCAGTTTCTGGTAGATAAAATAAGGTTAATAGGTTGTTACTGAACAGTTAGAAAATGTAAACTTTATTTTCTTTGTGGCTTGTCTCTCTCCTTATCTCTATTTTTTTTTTTTAGTTTGAGGTAAAAATCTTCATGCTTAGAAATGAAAAAAGACTGTCACGTAACACAAAAATGTGGCTTTGGGATGTTTCAATTTAGAAATGACTGCAATATGGTATTCAAGATTTGAAGAATTGGTTTTGATCATGTGTTCTATCTTCTGTTTGGAATGTTATTTCATGAAGTATATTACCACATTACTTCTTGACTATGAATGTGTAAATCTTTATTTTGAAAGTTCAATATCTTGCTGTATAAATCACTTTAGATTTCCATTCCAGATGCAAATGTTGTCTGAATCTAATAAAAATTGGTCAGGCAAGGATATTTAAAACTCTCATTGGTTCTGCAACACAGGTCTAATACAAACACCACAAGGGGAAAAAAAAGAAAGAGATCGTGTATTAGAGATGGAAAAAACAGGCAGCTGGATTCAGCAGCATCAAAGACTACATATTTTCTTTCTGCCAACACTAGATATGTAGAGCAAATTAGGAAGGAAAGAGATTGTATGTAATGCGCCAAAGTGTGCCTTCTCTGCTTCCACTCACAACGTAACTGATGTACATTGAATAGCCTAGGGTTAAGTCTGGAGGTTTTTCAAATGAATGTTACTCTTATATTTACCGTTTCCCACATTCCTCTGTAATAGCATATTTCATAATTGCATTATTAATGACCCAGGAAAAAACAAAAATAATCAATCATGTTGTCAGGAGCAAAGGAAACATAGTATTTAACTTTATGAAGAGTAAGGAAAAAATATTTTTTAAAACCATAATACATTCAATCTCCATTGCAACTGCTATGTAAGAGAAAGGGAGAAAGGAGCTTGACTTTTTTTTTTTTTAAATGGCAATGAGTGATGCTATGCCTCATCTTTTGAAAAGGTAAAAGCTGAATCTCATTTTAAAACATAGACCTCAACAGAAATTTATAAGAAAATATAGTGACAGTACATGAAGGTAGAACATGCAAACATGAATGAAATTTCAACCTCTAAAAGATACAAAAGATAGTCCAATCATTCTAGATATTGTGAAAAGACATTGAGTGACATATACCCCTAAGAAAACAGGGACTGGTTATCAGAAATTAAAACCTAATAACAACCCCTGCAGATGATGTATAATTTTGTCTATTTTCTGAGCATCTGGAGAATAGGCTTTTATGGCATTTTATATAAAACTACAGGTGGAAGTCTCAGGACGTCAGAGAGAAAGTCCCAACTTGGACATACCAATCATTCTGCAACCTGAACTTGAAACAGAAGGGCACATTGTTTTGGATAGAAAAGGGAACAGCATTTTTTTCTATTTGTTTTCACTAGAGAAGAGCTGGGACCTCTCCAGGATTATGTAACAGCTTGACATGAGTTGTGACAGTGTGTGGTATGGCAATTTGAGGACATGTAGCTGCATGCAAACAGCTTTTGAATTGCAGCTGATTTTTATGAGGCCACTTAATGTCTCAGAGTACACAGAGTCAGCAATCAGCCAACATGACTGGTATCATGTTCCCTGGAGACAAAGAAGTCTTTGAAGTAATCAGAATAAATACCTGTTTTTTATATGAAAGTGCCTTAGGAGAATAGAGTGGCTGAAATACTGGGGAGATGTTTCTTTTTCCTGCAGGGAGCAGGAGGTGGAGCAGAATGTTTTCCCCAGGAGAACTGATAAAGGCTGGAGAAATACACCTGTACTTGAAGACGAGGAAGAGAGAATCAGAAAAAAAAAATTGTTGGAATGAAAGGAAGCTTTTAGGACTGACAGAAAAGTCCACAGACCACAAAAGCTGTGGGATGTGGGGTGCTGGCTCAAGAATGCCTTGATCGTTCAGACGATGAGCCTGAACTACTGGAGTGGAGATCCAAAGTAGGTCCTAAAGGCTGAAAGGAAGCATGTACAAGCTCCGCTTCACAAAAATAAACAAACAAACCTATTTGGTGTTGATCTCCAAGGCAGGGCTTTGCATAGAAACAGTTTTTAGTGTGTCATTTGTGCTGATATGCTAAATAGGCAATAATTGTGTTAAAAATCCTATGCAAGATCTATCATACATATCTGAAGGACTGACAATTAAAATGCCTGCAGTATTGAAGCTGTGAAAAGGTTTTGTATTTTTGGTGTGTGTTTTTTTTAAACACTTGAGAATCTAGGGGTGATTGAATTTATTTCAACCAGAGATAGCTGAAAGTCAATCTCTCTTTACAACCTTGATGAAACCCCCTATATTAGAGGTGACGCCTGGAGCCTGCTTGGGCTCAGTAAGCCAAAAAGACAGAGTTCTGTACTGGAATAAAATCCCAAGCACCTGGTGACTTTCCAGTCAAGAGGAGTTTGGCCTTTGTCCTATGTTTTCAGTACAGGGGACATTCATTTTCCTTGCTAGTCCATCCAAGTGTTTCCTGCTGCCGAAGAATGTAGTCTCTGTTGAATGTAGTCACTTCATGGGAACTGACCTTAATTCAGCTACTTAGAACATTACCTGTTAAAAAATAGAAAAGTAATTGGAATATCTTCCCCCTATAGCATTCCATGCCATAAACAGTAATTTCTGGTATTAAAAGCTGATGACAGATATGGTATCAGTCCATTACTATCTTTGTAAGGTGTAGAACCTAGCCAGAAGAAATCTAAGAAATTAGAAAATAACTGATATTGGCTTGCTATTACTTCATCAAGGGATGACTGGAGAAAGGTTAGATGTTTGCTTAGATCATTTATTTCTGAGCAATATGTGAAAAATGCATTGGAATTTCACTAGGAATTTGCGATAGGGGAATGTGTCATTTGCATCCATAGTAATAATATCCCACTGCATTTCCTCCTATCTGGAAAAGATTTGTACAACTCTTGGAATATGTGTTTAATCAGTCAACCCTTAAACACTATTTCAAGCTAAAGAGTGCAAACCTTCTAGAAAGAACACCACTGAGAATGAAAGGTAATAATGCTCCTTTGCACTGCTCATAGGAAACTCTGCTCTGAATAACCTTGAAAAAATTCAAAACATGACCGTATAGGTACTGGCCTGGGTCCTTACAGCCAACATAGCTGGAATTTTCTTCCTGTATCTCTTAGACTTGCATTTGGCTGCCCTGTAGAATTCATCTAGGCTTCCTGGACTTCTCTTTCTAAATAAAGAGTTTAAGATATATATGGATGTCTCAACGTTTTTAGTTGGTCTGTTATTCAAGGTGAATTGCACTGATCTTCATTTATAGTCATCATCTTTGATTGTGCTGAATGTTCAAAATATAAAGCAATGAGTCCAAAGCAGCAATGATATTTCAATGCTTGTTTTATTCAGAAACTTACCTGTGGGAACTTAAAATGCCATTTTTAACTATGTAACTGGATATCAAAATATGCAAAAATGGTTGAACTGTCAATTACTCTCATTGCATGTGTAATAAAATATACTTTTTTTTTAATGTAAACTTAGAGTGTAGGGATTAAGAAGGCAGCATGGAAAGGTATCATTGTATCTGTGTTCCTGAAAACCCCAGTATCTGTGTATATGTATTCTTAAAAATATACCAAGATATTTCTGCTCATCCTGAAAATATTTAAGGTACCAGGACATTATCTGGAACACATTATCCTATGATTCCCTGGGTAGGAAAATGGAATACCACTATGAGACAGATTATGTTAAAAGTACAGAATTATCACACTACTGCACACAAATGCACAATAACTCATATGTGGAAGCCAAGACTGAGGCCTGATAGTCTTGATTATTATAATAATCTTCTAATGAAACATGTCTGAAATCAGAGAATACAGATACTGATCAGAAGAAGGAAGTTTTAGCTCAAGAGATTTTCTACACTCCTGCCTGAAACATGATAAAGTATAAAAAAAATAATATTTATGTTTTCAAGAATCCTGAAAAACTTCCCATTGCAAAGTGAGGAAGAATCAGTGGAAACAGATGTCAGAGGGGATCCTGCCTTGCCTTGGCAGCAGGGATGAGCAGCATTCTCCAACAGGCAAGTTGCATTCAAATTCCCAAATCGAATGGCCATAAATGACAAGTACAATCTTGACAGAAGCTGAAGACACTGGCTTTTCCCCTCTGACTTGCTGGTAATACTTTTGACTTATTAAGGAAGAAGTTAGTTTAGACAGTGTAAAATTCTCAGAGCATGGCAGTTCAGGTTTCTTTTAATATAATGATTTTACTAAGGATGTGTCAAGGACTAATATGATTCACTGAGAACTAAGTAAACTAAGTATTATTATTGGTTATTAAATGCATTTAGTCAAAATTGGTTAGTAATAAGTAGCTTTCTCAAAGCTTTTAAAAACACTGTTTTTGTGTAGATCTTGAAATCCTGAATTTTGGGTTGTAATAATGGCCCAAATTCCAGGCAATAATTTCTTTTAACTAAATTACAGTAACTGAAAAACTGTAATATTGAAGAAAACAATGTCAGTGTCACCACTTTTCTGCAAACCCCAATCTAAGATTTTAAAGGAACAAGAGATGGAATAAATGAAAACTGGAAAGCTTTTACCAGTATAGTGGTGATTGAGTGAAGAATTTGTGCTGCATATTTGCATAGTACATATATAAAATGAAAGGCAGAAAACACTTCTTCAGAGAATGTCAGTTTAGTTTTGCTTATTGCTACTGCCTTCATAGTGCTTATTCTGCTGTACACAGAACACCTATTTCTGAGATTTTTTGACTTAATAGAAATACAAGCTTAGGCAGCCAGAAGAAAACGGACATTTTTTCTCATTATGTGATCTATACGCAAACATAGCTATACAGTGCAAATGACGAACCCCTCTTGCTGAATCCATGTGTTTGTGTCCCACAAAAGGCATCTTTTTATGTCCAAGTACATCTACATCTCTGCATCCAGCCTCCTTGCGGTTGTCCCACTGGTGTGCATGAACCTCTCGATGAGCTGTGCAATGCAGGTACCTGTACGCTTGCCTCTGCCATCTCCCTGCCACCTAGAGCAATTCTTGTCTGAAAACTGCTGGACTCTGATAGCAAAGCTCCTCTGCCTGCATGCAAAGATTATGCAACATTAGCTGGAGCAGGATAAATGAATCCCTGTACATCCAGTGCTGCTTTGTCACAGGCAGTGTTAAGAAATAGCTTGGCACAGATGAATAGTGCTGCTGAAGGCAGCATTGCACAAAGGCAGTGATTATCTGAGAGATGTAGATGTGGCACATTTGTTATTAGAGCAGATAGGAGTGCTACCTATGTGCTGCATAAATATGAAAAGCCGTTTTCTATTCTCCAGCAGATTTCCTCTACCGTCAGATTCCTCTAGTAAAAGGGAGAGATAAAAATGGATCTTCACATGACAAAAAGTTAAGAAAAACAATGCTTGATAAAAAAGCCTGTGATTGCTATACCTGGAAGAGATCAGCAGACCTCGAAGTAACCACGCAGAAGAGGACAGTTTCTTCATTAGGCTTATTTTATTATGTGGTATGTCACTGGACTGTGTGACAGATATGAGGTACAATTTGCTCATACTTTTTTTGGAGTCTTCTGGTGTACTCTCTCCAGAAGTCCCTAAAATTATAATTTATTATTTATTGAAACAAACCAACTTTTAATCCAAAAAAGGCAACAAGATATGACGCACATTACAAAAAATTAACACCCCCACCCCCCCCAAACACACACACACACACAAAAAGACCAGAAAACAAATCTTGCCTTCTTAACCACAGTTAGATTCCTCTGCAGAGGCATTCCTGTTCTCCAGACATTTTTCAGTCAAGAAGTATTGAGTTGTCGCTGAATTAAGCTTTACACTGTGCCCTGCAGAAAAGCTGTGCTAACCTCTTAGGAAAGTGTTATTCTTTCCACCACCTCTGAGGACTGCTACAGAGACAGTCTCTGGAGCTAATACAACCCTTATGCCTCCCACCACCTCTCTATTTCCAGTCCTGTCGTCTCTCTGCTTCACACGTTAATCCTTCTCTGCCTGCCCTCCTACATTCACAGATATTTCTCCAAAATGGAGCAGGCTCCATTATTCTCAGGGAAGGAGCAATTATCCCAAGAGGGTGTAATCAGACCGGAATGCAGTTGGCAATGAAGTGCAGGAAGCCACAATAAACTGTAAACAAATCCATTAAACAATTATGCTATCTATCACAGATGGCAAAAGCTGTTATCACCCAGTTGGTTTCCAGTATACTGACATGCCTTACACAGTCATTTAATTTTACACAATTATTTCATATTCTACTTAGTATTAGCATTGCTACTTTGTTTTCCATGGCTATTTTGCCAGAGAAACATGGATCTAAAGCTTCTGGTTTTGCCATGCCAAACAGCATGTTGGACAGGTAGGCATCATGCTTATGTCTCAGGTCATGTTCTAACATCTATAAGAAATCTGGACTTTCTTTGAACTGTACTTTTCCCTTGTGAAGAGTCTGTCATACAGTCCTTCACACCTAGACATCTGTAGAAACAGATGATAACCATTATTTCAGTAGAAATACAGAAAGCAAATTGAGGAAATCTAATATGTTGCAACTATTATTTAAAGAAAACAGGGCGGATAGCTGAATCCGTACTTGTCTAATAAAACTAGGTTTTTACATTTTTTATTGGTTCTGAACAAATTATTATTGATCCAAAGAGGCAACCCATTTCAACACATTACGCTTTGCAAGAAAGAAGAAATCAGTTTATGGATATTATAAAGTAAGCAGTTATTGGTAACAGTCATAAACTGTTAAAATAATCTGTATGTTAGAATAGCATTATAAAAATTGAGTCAGCAGCCCTGACGATAGAGCTTTGGATGCCACTTGCACCAGGGAGAAACTGTCTCTAACTGAAGAAAATTCTGAGTCTTATTGATATTTTCTCTTTGATCTCTGTAAATCAGATCATTTGAACATGACTGAACCATTTGCTTGAAAAGCTAAGATATTTCACTTGAGGGTTCTGTGACATGGAAGACAATGTCAGTCTGGATATTTTGCTTCAGTAAGGTCAACCAACTGATTTAGCAGAATAGAAAAGTCTTGAAAGATTGATCAAAAACAACAGGAATTTTCTAAATATTTAGAAAAAAAATTCCTCCACCCTTACTTTTCATTTTTCTCTTCTTCACTTGGATCACAGTCAGACTCAGAACAATGTGCAGAAATGTCAGAGACTGCTGCCAAGGGATTTTGAAGTCTTTTAACCACCACAATTCAGATAAATTTTAACTATGCATCCAAAACCCGACATTACTCCATATTTAAATTGCTTAAGATTCTCTTGTTAGCAATTATATTGCCTTTGGTTTTAATACTATAATGATTAACAATAAAAAGGTAAAATAAGCTCTATCCAATCATTAACATTATTACATTTTCCTCTCATATTCCTAACAAGATCTTTTCAGTCCAGATCTTTGTAACAGAAATCTTTAAAGACTCACTCATGTTAGATTACTGTAGCCGGTCAGGAGCATAATAGGAAATGAACAAATATACATCGTAAGTTAACATCTTTTATTGCATTTGTCACACACACAAAAGCTCAGTGGACAACTGAGTTAATAAAGAAATTATTCCCTCACTTCCGTTCCATAGCTGCTATTAGACCAACGGAACTCTGGTAGATTGGCAGCAACACTGGGGATCTGCTTGCTTGCAAGGTTTTTTAATTAGTTTGTGGATTTTTTCTGTGGGGTCCTGTATGGGGCATGATCCACTTAGCAGACTCATTTGAGTGTTTTCACTCAACACTCTGCCCACTTCTGATACTATGATACAAGTGCTGGTCTTGATATCTCCAATAGCATACTGTAGTTTTGTAGATTTTTGGTCTTTCTTCCTGTGAAATGTTAAGTTCAAAGCTGATTAATACATATCTTTTTAATTTTGTTGCTAGAGAAGTTTAAATTTGACTCTCTCACCAACATGTATTTTCTGTTATTATCATTCCATCTCTAACATCCTCTTCTTCCCTCCACTTCTTTCCCCTTCCAACACACACATTGGAGAATAATCAGGACCTTTGAAGCACTGCAGTGTATGCCTCACTGCACAGTCAAGAGTTGAATAACTTCTCCCAGTGTCATTTCTGTATATAAAGAGCCTGTTTTCCCTCCAGTTTGGGATTAAATAGAGAGTTTGGATTAAAATGAAATGCTGAGTCTTTCCAAAGGCCATTTGATAAAGCTAACATTTCAAGAGTGAAAACAGTATAGCTATACTTTTAGAAGAAAAATAGTATTATAAATCTAGCAAACAAATTCAAATGTATTGGACTGAAAAGTTTTGTAGAACAAATGCCAACTAAAAAAATTCTTCCATTCTGCTTTTCCAGCAGCTTGCTGCTGACAACAGAAATGTCACTGAATGCCATTGTCCTTGGAGTTCATAGGGTTGCAAGGATATTACATCACCTAGCAACAGAAACATCTATTTAGGATACAAGGTTCAAATGCATTCTTTTCATGTGTTGTAGATCCCCCAGGATATACACAAATAAACTGCCATAGAAATCCACATGGTTTGCAAGGTTGTCTGTTTGTTTGTCCTTGATGTATCACTGCTTTTCATTTGGAAGACTTTGACCTTTCACTAGCAAAACTGATAATAGTCTCCTTGTTATTTCATTTATGAGTTTATTTATTTATTTTCAGGCTGAAAATCTGTGCTTAGAGATTTACTTACTGTTCTTGGTAGGACTGAAAGTCTGGCACTCACTTTACAGATCCTGCCAGCCAGCTCATCGTGCCTTCTCCAAAATGAGATTTTATTGAATTTTAGAACTTTGTATATTAATAACTAGAGTCTATAAACAGCAAGTTGTCTTGTAGGGAACTTCTTTTTTTAATTCAAAAAAAGTATTGAAATTCTCAGCAAACAGAAGTTCTTAGCCCAGTGCCTCCTCAGACACAGTGGCATGTTGTGGGTTTTTCAGTGAATACCAGTGATGGCACTTCACTGAACAGCTATAAGACACTCTCAGGGCCCCTGCAATTAAGCCCTTCATCCTTGTCTGCCCTGTGGCCATGGATCTTGTAACTTTGTAGGCTCAGGTCAGACTCACCAGGAATGAAAAGAGTCCTTCACAGAATCAGTCAGAGCAATGAAATGGTTATGCAGAGCAGTACTGATAAATCTGAACTGACTGTAGAAATCCATGGAAAACCCCTTTCTGGATATTAAATGGAGAAATTCAATACTTTCTCCTGTTTCACCTCTGACATCCTTTGTAGTCTGCAGCTAGCTTTATTTTACAGAATACCACAATGATACATGAGAAATTCTACTCTTCTAACACTGTCAGAGTAACATGCTAGACTATTATTAATCTCATTGGGCTGGAGAGTGTGTGTGTGGGGCAGAGCACCCTGCCTTGTCCTTTACTTTTTATAACTTGGAAGTGAATTCTGATTTTTCTGTGTGATTCTCTAAGTGTGGCTCTTCTCTTTCTGATTTGTGCTTGAGTTTCCAATCTGGCAAAATAAAAATAGTAGTACTTAATTTGCTTCTTTAAGGACAGATCTTCAAAGTGGTTAAACATTTTTGGAAATCTTCCCATAAGACTGTGAAGTTTTAAGATCAAAATCTTTTCCCAGAGACTAGCCTAAATTTCTTTTTACTCATTCCTAATTGATAGCTGTATCATCAAAAGCTAAAGTGTAGATAAAGCCAAAGCTGGACTGAAATGTGATTTGAAAAGCTATGCAGTTGCATAGTGACCCATCAAGGCATCAAGTGAATGCAGACAGTATTAGGTATCCTAAACCATTCTAGTCCTCCTAGGAATCCACATGGACATCCAATTGTAGCGTGAACAAAATTCAGTGGGCAGAGGACCTCGCACTATGGGATTCAGGTCTCTAGTGCAGCCTCTAGTGGAGCTTCTGCTCAGCGTAAAGAAGAACAGAATCTGGCCTAAAAAGTTCCTGTAGTTTATTCCATCATTTGTATTACTTTAAAAAGTGATGGGTGGATTTATGGCATAACAAAACACTTCAAACAGAAAGCTATCATAAAGGAGCAAAAGTCTAGCTGGTCAGGTATTGGCAGACTTAATCTCTGAGATGTCAAAAGTTTTAGTCAGCCTGGGAATTTTGATTATTCTACCCTGCTCACATCATGTAATAATAAAAATAATAATACTGTAAATTTAGTTTATATACAGGATTACAATATAATCTAGCCACATATTTGGTAAATACATAAAAAAATAAGACTGATTTTCCAAGCCAAGTACACAAATGTTACTACAGGCTAATATACTTGCAAGGTTGATATACAGAAGTCCCTTGGAGACTACTAGCTGATATATAAAGGAATTCTCAAAGACTGTTTATTAATGCACCAAAGCAATATAAATTCAGTGAAACAATCAGAAGACATTAAAGAAAGGCAATTTTATGTCTATGTCGGGCCTGTTATTCATATGATATAAGTCAAGGCAAATCCCTGTCACATCATATTTTTTTTGCTGTAGGATGATGTGAGGGAAATAAAGGTCCCACTTAGCTCTTTTGTGTAGCTCATTTAAAATAACCCAGATTAATGGGGACTTGTCTATTTTACCATTGTAGGAGATGATAAATACTAAGAATTATTATTGAAACCATTCAGCTGCCCATTAATAATACATTAGTAAATACCATATGATCAGATTTCATTGAAGTATGGTTTTTTACACCAGCTTGCAGCTGAGCCAAGTGTTAGCTTAAATATCAACAATATTTCATTCATGAAGGGGAAGGGTCCTGCTAGCATCTACAGGTACACAGGATGAAGAAAGGAGAAAAAACAGGTCCTGAAATACCTGAATTACTGTTGTATCAAAGCTGAGGAAGCACAGAGAATATTTTCCAAACAGGTGGAGAACAGAATTCACAGAAAGTACAGTGGTTCTTCTCTTGATTTTCTCCAAAGCCTAATGGCCCAATATTTCACTCTGTTTAAACAACCCAGTTCAATCCTGCACCATGCCAGAAAGAATTCTTCAAATTTCAGGGGTTTCTTTCCTTTCCTTTCTCGAGCAAGATTAAAAAAATAATAATTTAAACCCTTTGGCAATGAAGATTATTTTCGTTCTCACTCCCCCAGGGGCTATCAAATAGGCTTGGAAATCTTAAAAATTTTATGTCCTTCCCTGGAGCTTCTTCTCTTCTATAAGGATCTGTGGTCTTTTTATAATTTCTTAGGAGATTAAGCCTTTTCTTTCCTGAAAATGGCTGAGATTCTGCTTTGTGAGTAATGGCTGTGCTTCCTTAGGTCTAAATTTACTCTGTTTATGAGCAATAGTCAGTTGTCCAGTTCTTGCACTTTTTTTTATCAGTTACTGTAGGTAACATCCTTCTTCATGCAATAATAGTGAGCAAACCTGAAAGGAAGCTACTTCTTACTCTCACTTTCCAGAGGAATGAGGTACAAGCTTTTCTTTTTTATTTTTTTTAAAGAAAATGTTCTTCTAGTCAGATAAGTATCTCTATATACTTCATCTTTCTTGATTGGACTGGCACGTCTTTCTGGGTCTTCTGATACCAGGACAAGTCCTGTAGTAGCTATTCACTAATTTGATTTATTTGCATAATTAATTCAGTCTCTGAAATTAGAATTCCTTAAAAAAAAAATAAAAAAAACAACCTGGAATTTTCAAATAATGTTTTTGTTTGTCTATTTTCTGCTGAGTATAAAAGTCCATTATATTTTCCAGTCTGTGTTGTTCTAATTTCCTTCTTCTAAGAAAAATTCTGGTTTGACATATATATAGACATATATATGTCTGTGTGTCTGTGTATGTATGCTTGCATATATAATAAGCAACACAATTTTTCATCCCTGCGATTTTTGGAGGCTCCCAAGGGGATTTTTTAAGAACTGTTGATCAGAGTCCGTGACTTTTAGAATTTTAGATAACTTTCAGAGAGACTTTATTAAGGATAAAAAAAATGTAATAAATGTTACATGCTTTGATGAAATAACACATTAGAAAATTAGATATATAAAATAAGACCAACAAAATTTTATGGAAGCGTAACTGCCCTGACAAAAAACAGACTGCAGATTTAAAATTCTCTCCAAAGTATTTTTTTCTTATTTTCAGTCTTCTTTTTTGGTTTAATCCTATGGCCTACAGAGAAGAGAGAAAAATCCAGCCAGTGATCATCTAACTTGACTTTAACTGACGCTCCACATTATGTGACCTCCCCGTAAACAAAATACATTCTGTCTTAGGCTTTTGGTTTTCTTAGCTCACGGAACAAAATTTTATTCAAAACTTGCATGCTTTCATGCCCTCAGAGATATGGTGTGTATTTTGGGGTTGTCTTGTGCAGGGAAAGGAGTTGGACTTGATGACCCTTGTGGGTCCCTTCCAACTCATGACATTCTATAACCACAAAGTCCTAAAGTTTCTCTGCCTTGCTGTTCCTATGAAACCAAATGAATGGAGATGTTCATGTCATCTTGATTCTTGTCTCAATAAGTGCACTAACAGGAAAATTCCCCTTGGATGTTATAAACAAATTCCTGACAGAAAGGTCCCTAAGAACCGTCCCACCTACCTCAGGGAGTAAGGGGTTGTAAGGCAATAAATAGCAAGGCAAACCCCGCTACTGGAAGGAATCCTGAAATGGCGGGTTCTTCCTCTAAAGTGAGAAAAATTCATGTACTTCAGCTGCAGGTTGCAGGACAGGCAAACATCATTTGTTTATTCTCTTCAAACACCTGATCCTGGGAGGAGTGAACACACTGTGTGAAGTGTAGAATTTACTTTTGTCTTTTCCAAAACAAAAGGAAATGGGAAAACAGATTCTGATGATCTCTGTTAAAATTTGGGGTGGTACTCGTCAGAGAAGTTACCCTTTGCTTCGTTGCATTTATAGCGCTTGTACTAAACTCAACTCCTGCTTTGGGGAGCAAAGATATAATTATTTCTCATTAATCAAAACAATGTCAAAATATCACTTATGTTTGTCTTCACACTCGTAAACAAGGCTTCATTATGAAGACAAACAGGAATAGTTATTTAAAACTGCATACACAAAACCACTGTGTTTTCAAATTTCTGTGTTGGAAGATTGAAAGAAATACATCAAATAACAAAACACTTAACACATTAATTGATAATTTACCCAGGAAAAAAAAATTCCTTTTAGTTATGCTAAAACACTTACAACATTCCTAATTGTTTTCCAAACATGAAATTAATTATTAATCTGTTGTAATTGTTTATATACTATAACACATCAGCAAAATAAATAGAAAACTTTACAAATTTACTGATTTTGCATAAGTCACAAGGTTGGGTGATATACGATCAAGAGAATAAATTCTGAGAGATTGCAGAACACAGGGAAATATGTTCTCCTAACCTGGATTTTAAGATATCAGAGGTACCTAATTAGTTTGTCTCCTGGAAGAAACCCTGTGAAATGTTCTAAAAAAAAAAAATATTTTCCTGAGTTGATCTTGAAGTATACCATGCACTTTTTGGAGTTCTCCTTAAGAGATTTGGCATACTGCCTTAAAGAGCACTGTTATTTATATGTATCTTGAGATGGCTATAATTTTGCTAAAGAATTAACCCCAAGTTTTGTTTCTTTAAATCTCCCTGAAGCCAGGATAGAGGGTTCATTTTTCATTTGATACTTCTTAATGAAATGATAACTTAGCAACCATAATTGTTTCTAAAACATTACTCATCATAAATGACAGGGTGTTAGTGTGCTGGCATAAACTCCTGGAGTAATTCACATTGATTGATTATAAGCTATTATTTTATCCATTGTCCTTAAATATTTTTTCATTCCAGAGTAAACAACAGTAGCTAATAGACATGGTATCTTACTGCTCTGTGATTGAAGACTAGCTTTTAGGGCAAGAAGTAAATGGAGGTTTAATCTTTCTAGTGCTTTTTCGAGGTACTTAACATTGGTCTACAAAGAGCATTGAATGAAAAGAATTAGTAATGGAAGAGGCTTAATAAGTCATTTGTCCACTCCTCTGCCAAAGCAAGATTGCTTGTCTATGATATACTATGGTTTTAGGTGTGATGTCCAGTCCAAACCTAAATTATTCAGCTGATCTGTTACTGTTTCCCTTATATCCTTAGACATACCAGACCTATTTTATAATGTAGGTCAGATTTTATTTTGCTTTATTTCATTTCATTCCTATAACATACTTTGCAACAACTTACACAATCTTCTTTCTCCTCGTATATGTACTTCTCAGGTGCCTGCTGCATTAGCCAAGCTACACCAGTCTGATAATCTTTCTTGGCCATTCAGCCTGTGAAGTAACTCTGCCTTGCATACAGAATCACAGGCTTTTACACCGTATTACACTTGAAGATCAAATCTAATTTACTGTCTACCAAATTCATCAAATGTTATTATGTTCTTGCATGTTTCTAATGGTATTGTGCTGTCCTATGCAGCATTATTTTCATATATGTTATCCAAGTCATATTTGCAAACCTGTGCATTTAATGCAAGGAAACTTGGCCCAAGGGAGTAACCTGCCCTACATGTACTGAGTGCAGTTCTGCTTCACTTTTTTGAACTATGCACACTAAGCAACAGAATCTTCTTGGCTCCAGAAGTGATATATTGATAAATTTTGCTATAATCCTCTTTATAATCCTCACTATAATGTCTCTGCTTTTAAATATCTGCGTATTTTATTGTTCTTCTCTTCACTTGTTTCTTTGTGTGTTGTATCTGTTAGACTTAGTCATTTTATTTTCAGCATGTATTTCTTCTTTTCTTTAAAATTTCTGTAAATCTAACGCTGATTTGGAGGAAGCAGTAAAGAGATAGCTCATTTATACTCTAGTTTAGGAGAATGCATTGCAAATCTTATCTGTGGTATCATTAGAGCTTCCCACACAAATGTAATTGAAATGAGAAGTCCAAGGAAATTGCATTGGCCAGGATGACTGCTGGAAGCGGGGTAAGAGAAGAAGAGCTTTTAGCCTTCCTGAACCATTCTGGACAGTGCTGTGGGGTGATATGACTTGAAGGAGTTTAAGTCCTTATCCTGGTAGTGGATTTGAGAAGTTTGTTGAGGAGAGGGAGGGAAGGCAAGAGGGATGTGAGGCAGCATGCTGCACTTTTTCCAGATGTCATTGTGCCATGAGGAGGTGCCACGAGGAGGTGCCACTTTATTGTTAATGAGAGAAAGTCCTGTGTAAAATGCCAGCACAAGAAAGGAAGAATTCTGGAAAAAAAAAAAAAAAAAATTATTCCATTAATAAACTATAGCATCCCTAATTGCCAGAATCAATATTTCTTAACAGGTACACCCTAGCGAAAACTAGTAGCTACATACTTTTCTCTTATACAATAACTCTTTGCAGTGTTTATTAGAGCGCAAACTCTTTTCTCAGAATTGACAATATCACCATCAATCATGATGTGCAACATTTGTGGAATATTATAGAAGATCAAAGCACACAAAAAGCACAGAAATCTTTCTTTAAAAGCCCACTTCACTTATAGGCATTTTATAGATAGAATATTCAGCCCTCCTACTTTTACAGACTAAAAATACAGAGTTCTAGGTAGCATTTATACACAGCAGTAGGAAACCTGTTTAATAATCTCAATTTACCTTGTTGATTCAGAGATTTCAGCTATCTTCAAAGTTCTCCATTTAAGAGATTTTTCACATCAGCACTTAACATGCTCTTAACTACTGTAACAACTACCATTTGTTGAGCTGCAGACTGAATATAATCTCCAGTCAGTGCAACATACAGTCCTATACTGCATCTGTCTCATTATTGTACTTGCTGGCTAAAGCTAAATAATAAGAAGTCACATCAGAGAGGTTAATGTGTAATAGTTAAACCCAGCAGATTTACATTGATTTACATAATCTGAAGGTCTGATTCTATGCCTCAATAAGTAAACCGGTGGGGAGCAAGGGGAGAGAAAAAAGAAGATGAAAACAGGAAATGGTTATTATCCATCTTTCATTATATGGCACTGATAGCAATAAACGTAGTAAAACAATAGTTGGCTATTTGACAACTCTCAGCTGCAGGACTCTGCCAGCCTTTAAGAAAGATAGAAAAAAGCTATCATAGTGCCCTTAAGGAAGGTGAGTGGAAGTACAGAAAGAGTATTTCTCTGGGAATAGCTGGACTGTGGAGAATACTGTTTTCCTACTGCTTTGGCTTTGAAGGTCCAACTTCTTCCAACCCAGTAGATTTTGCGGACTGTAATTGATCATTCCTGTAGCCAAGTCACTGATGATGATCTTTGATTTTTTCTTGTTCAGGAGAGAGCACATGCAACTTTTTCCATATCCCTGGTATTATTATATTTCCCAGATATATACATCCAGCAGCTGCAAATGTTTTATTTTCTTCCTATAATGCCCAGTTGGGAAGATGTTTTTTATACTTTCTTTTGGTTTTTAAATAATCCTTTGATGGTTCTGACCATTACCAGATAGCATTGACCATTACAATCAGACTAAATGACCACATGATCAAGTAAAGCAAGTATAGTTTTAAACATATGCATCTAGTGAATATCTTTCAAAATAGTACAGTTACAGGAATTTTTAAATTATTAAGTAAACCAGAACAGAATAAAGAAAACAAAAGAGAATATATCAAAGCCAGAAAAGAAGCTTACTTTGAGTTATGACTACCACAAAGAAACCTGACTATAATCTGTTTTGAGGAGTCTGAACTTCAGTCACTAAATGTGGTGGTGTAGCAGAAAAGGAGAGCAAACAGCAAGGATCTGTCTCTGTCATTTGTAAAGTAATATATTTGTTCCCTTTCTGAACAAAGTAGTTATGGTCACAGAGATCTGTTCTGATTAATCATTAATCTGTGATGTCATTCTACTTTCACACCTGTGTTAAGAACCCAAGCCTTGGTAGCAGCAAGATATTCTAGCAGAGTTACTATCCACAGATTTCTGAAATTGTATCCAGGTGTATCTGTGTGTTGAGAAGAATGGAGAATACATTGCAATCACACTTACAGCACTGTACCATACCTAGCTTCTGAGCAAACTGGCAAGCCCAGCACATATCCACAACACAAGTTGTGTTTTGCTGCTTTTCTATGGGGCCAAATACCTTTCCAACAGGAATAATTTAATGCTAACAAGTGTACCACTAAGGGAAGTGTGGCATAAGTTCTGTTCCTAATTCAGTCCTTTGCCTTACGTGATGCCAAGCATTTTTGAAATCTAAACAACAATTAGCTCAGCTGGTAACAAATGTAGCAAAGATGAGGGAGTGTTCTCTCTAGCATATAGGAAATAGAAACACTAGACAGGTGATGGATGCAGTAGGATTCGGTGACAGGGCAATGTGCATTGAGGAATGTGATTGGGGAGCAGAGAGAAATGAAACACAATGTAAAAACAGCAGCACTGTAAAGAGGAATGAGGCAGAACATAACATTATTAAGATAATGGTTTGAAGGGACAGAATACTGAATTCGCTGTGGATGGAAGCAGTACAAAATGCACAGTATGAAATAGGACATTATAGTAAAGACAGAGGAAACAGTTAGAATGCATTTCCCTGAAGGATTAGGTTATTTGTTTGGAATAATGTATTGCAGTTTTTTTTGGACTACGTTCTCAAGCATAGAAATCTCATTTATCTCAAGAGTTATCTGCTACATACATAATTCATACATCTGTCTATTTATGCACATATGTATATATACATACAGTGACTTTAGTAATTTTTGACACCAGAATGAAGAGACCGTGACTATGTTTCTAGCACACAGATACAATGAAGATTATTTTCTGGAAATAATAAAATTCTCAGAAAAGCTAAACACAGTTCCCAGGGTGAGACACTCTGTATGTTTGAATTAATGTTCCTGAGTGCTCCCTTGTTAGTGCTAAGCATGTAGTTTAAATAAAGAGATCACATTCCAGATTCCAAATACAATTTGCCAGCTTTGCTTCTGGGAAGTGTGAAAGCAGCAAAAGTGAGAGTTATTTATTCACCGTCTGCTCAGCAACTCACCTCTTTATCACACAGAGGTGCAGAAGATGCAAAGTTTAGTAAGTTTCCAGAGATCACGTTGCTAGAAGTTAGGACAGGGCACTTTTTATTAACCTTATAAACTGGGTTTCCATATGCCCTAAACCTTAACAAGATCACTAGCAATGTCATTTATATCATCCCATTACATCTCACTTTTACAGTCAAATCTGTGTAGTTAATATCTTTATACTTAAAGGGGTTAATTGCAAAGTATTGCAGTCGACACTAGTGATACAGGTGATTTTTTTAAAGGATTAAGAAGTGAGAGAGAGAGGAGATCATAAGAGAGAGAGTGTCATTCAGAAAGGAGACTGAATATCAGACAGGTTTTCAGAGCTTTCTCACCATGCAAACTAGGCTGCACTAGTTCTTAATCCAGCTGTTAATATCATTCATCTCTGCATGTATGTCTACAGGGGTATTTACACTGTGTAACTACAAGTATTTCTTGTGGAGTCCTGATTACTGGTTGACACTTCTATACATTATCATAATAAAAATAATAGTTTTGATCTTTTATAAAAGTGGGCTTCTTTGTACTTGGGGAAAAAAACAAAAACCCCAAAATAAATTAGACTTCTTGGTTTGCAATAGTTCTGCTTTTTTTATACTATATTCAGGTAAAATAAAAAAGAAAAGTGTATATACAAGATTCACAAAACCTTATAGAAGCATAAAGAATGCCTTCTTGAAAATTTAACATTACTCTGATATGAAAGAATAACTTGCTGCAGGTAGTAGAAATACCATTTTTCCCCATCCAGAGTACTGATAATAAAACAGATTTTTATTAGACAAATAAAGTAGCGTGCATCATATTTATATAAATTAGTGACACTCTTCTTGTGGTGTCACACTGTCTCTCCAGACAGTGCAATACAGAATGAGATCTTGCGCACCCCTGCACAGACCTGATCTGTAGTAACTTGAGTGTTTCCATAGGAGACGATGAAATCTGAATTTTGTTCATTACCTCACAATAATGTGAGGGTTAATGGGTGTCATCACTCTACCTATATGATGTTCAGGTTTACAGATCAGTCTGAGTGTAAACCAGAGATCATAGTCAATAAGAAGTGCCCTTTCTTGCCCCACCTATCTGGTTACATTGTCCACGTGATTGCCTCTTTCACACTGCTAGCACTTTTACACCAGTCCTAGTTCTTATGATTAATGCAACTACTTTTTCTGCTGGGAATACAGACTTCTACATCAGTTCCTAGTTGGTCATCTTCACTGCCTGCTTTCAAATGAATGTTGAGGATGAACAGGGGGTGCTGAGCGGTGCCTTAGTGGGAGTCAGACACAATGGGGGGATGAAAAAAAGACAATGGAAGTCACACAGGCAGGTTTGTTCTGCAGCTGGGGAAGCGAGGGGCAGCTCTTGGCCTCCTACACCAGCAATGTCATCATCTTCGTTGGGCTTGCTCATGGGAGATAATCAGGAATTGAAATCTATCATACAGATAAAAACTGTAACATGTTGTGTAATTTGAATGCTTAGTGAAACTACAGGGCAGCAAAGCTGTATTGACTTGCAGGTGGACTGCAGACTACTCTCCCTTGGCCATATTCAAAGCATTAAAAACCACATTTGCCCAGGTACTCCAGAGTAGCTTCCAACAGAAAACATTGTGCTACTTGAGTTATTGTTCATCTCTGCCTTCCTCCAGTAGCTAAAAGGGGAGGATAAATCATGTTTAGCCTCTGTACCTGCCAAACAGTACTACCACTCTGGGAAGCAGCCTGTCTCATCTCCTAATTATGAGCATAGAGCCCAGAGCTCCCAACCAGGGAGCAGCAGTGTCAGTGCCATCTCCTGATGCTCTTCCTAGTGTGATAGACAGTGTAGTACCTACTAAGTCTTGTGGCTGCATGCCAGCATCCAACCACAGCAAGTTTATATTCTGTCAGAATAAAGCTCTGACCAGAAAAATTAACTGCATGCTTTCTGCAAAATGCCAGAATGAAGGTGATATCGACATTTTGCAGTACATTGAAAATAATACTAGAATTTTCAAGAAAGTGAGGAGGTTACCTTCTTGATGAAGTCCTTTCTGCAGTCTGTCTAGGAAGCAGCTGTGTCAAAGATCGTTGATCCTGACAACCCATGAGGCAGCTACCCCAACCACACAGAGCTTCCTGCCCCTGGCAGCAGAGAAGTCTGACAGCACACTGGGCTGTATTACAAGGACTGTAGCCAGTAGACTGAGGGGAGGAATTGTAACCTTTTACTCAGTGCTTGTTGGTCCACATCTAGAATACTACATCTAGGTTTAGGCTTTCTAATGCAGGAAAGACATTGATAACTGGGTCGGTTCAGGCTATTCAACAGCAGCATCCCAATACCTGTAAGGAAAGAAAATATCAAGAAGATGGAGGCTGCTCTTCACTGCAGTGCATGGTAGGAAGATAGGGGACAAAGAAATGAAACAAGAGATGTTTAGAATTGTGGGAGGGGAGGAGAGGAGAAAAAAAAAAAGAAAAATGAACCAAACCAGTCATGCAAAGGAACAGATTCACCAAGGTAGGAAATCTCCATCCTTGGAGGTTTTCAAGACTCAGCACGACAAAGCCCTGAGCAACCTGTTCTCACCTCACAACTGACCCTGCTGTGAGCAAGAAATTGGATCAGAGACCTGCTGAGGCCCCTCCCAACCTGAGTTGTCTTTTGATTCCTGTGATTTTTATTCTATCCTCATAATTTTATTATTCTATATATAAGATCAGTAAATGGGACCATACTTTTCATACATGGGATTTGAATAAATTAAAAACAGATCCTAAGAGTTTAAAAAAACAGAAAAGGAAGTTCAGAGGGAGGTCTGGTGGGGAGACATCAAAGTTCATATGTGAGATCAGATCATATATGATATCACCACTGAGGTGCATGACTCTTACAAGTCGTTTATGGAAGGACTCAATTATGAGTATTCTGGAAGTTCGCTCCTCTACTCTGCATTATATTTGTGATAATTTGGGGTTGATGTATGTAACCTTACAGGGTGCAAGCCAATGACTCCTCTGCTTTCTCTTCAGAGAAAAATTGCGCTTATGGGACAAGGCAAAGAAGTAAAAAGACAAAATTGTATTAAAGAAACAGGTTTATTTTTCCATGTACCTATTATTAACTTTTCATTGCTTAGAAGCTTTACCCTACAGTCTAGTAAATATAATCAAGATCTAATTAAATGTTAATGTAGAGTCAGTGTGTTAAAAATTCATAAGGGGTGAGCAGATGCCGTGTTTTAGTCTGCATGGTCTAATCGACAGGATCAGATCCCAGATGTGGAAATCCTCTCCACTTGACACACTGTCAGAACAGCTCCTGTTGGCTGCATGTTTAAAACCACTCTTATGGGTGGCAGCACACTAGTTTAGGACACAAAGGCAAAGGTAGAACTATCTCCAACCCATAGGCTATGTCCAGCCCCGACTCTAGTAGCTGGGCCATGCTATGAGCAGCTGATATAATAGTGCAAAAAGCAGTTGATAATCTGTACCTACGGACACACAGTACAAATGTTTGTATTGCATTTTCAAAAAGTCATATTTCACTTTTGCATTTTAACAATCAATTTAAAGTTCAAATTTTGAAAATAAAAAGCTGTACTCTAGCCCTGCTTGACATAATGATCATTATTTCCAATAATAATTTAATGAAAAAATGATTTCTCATTAAAAACTTAATTTTGAAACTTAATAAAAAATAGCACTGAAAAGTCAGATTTTGTCTTTAATAAAAAGTATTGATGCAATGCCAAAAAGAAAGAGTACAAAATGAAGTTCACACAAAAGATATTATTGTTGTATTTGTCAGTTCTAAATGAACACCAAATGAAATGACATTATTTGTTGCTAATGGAAACTTATAAAATTACTACCTCCTTTATTATTACTCATTTACCTGTTATCTGGGCCTGGTTTTAGTTTACAATTTAGGTTAGATACGTAACTGAATACCTTACTAGCCCATGTAACCATGTAGTCACAAATTTCTTCTGTGACAGCTTTTCCTCTTCTAATTGTAACATCTGGACTTGGTGTCTCCAGCTAAATTAGATAGTCACTGGGGCACAGGCTGTTCCTTATCTTGAGCTTCACACAGAAAAAATGCAGTATGTTGGAAGATGGAGGCACTATGTCACATTGCACTGGATCAAACCATGTATATTCTTTAAAGGACATACACATTCCTCTTTTCTGTCTACTAAGCGTATCACTCCCCCAAGCCCCCCCAAACCAGCACATGTCTGTTCTCCCTCACACTCACACACTCTCCAGAAAGCATGCAATCTTGGTGCTCAGCCAAGGATGGGACCTAGAACTGTGCCTGACCTTTTTGTGTGAGCTGTAAAGATGAAGGAAATTTCCTTACTCCTTGCCATGAAAAGTTTGTCCATGCACAAGAGGAAGCACAGCTCTGCTGCAGCCATCACAGCCCGAATAATTAATTATCTTGGTGGGAATAACCCTGACAGCCATTTTGCTTGACTCATGACCTTGTGCTGTGTCTGTACAAATGCCAGTGTTACAAACAAGTCTCTCCTTAAAGTTTTATGGTTCTGCAACAGTTCTGAGTCAGGGTAAGGTCCCTACAGCAAATGTACGCTCTGTGCACATTTCTTTTACTGTTTAAGTTTTGCTCTACAATGTAAAGAAAAGCAAAACCCAGCAGAAATTACAAAATAACATTGTCTGCCGTTATGGTTTTGCTTTTACTGCTGCTGCACAGAATTTCTGGGGATGTTTTCACAATCAGTGTGCCTGCCTAAAAAAATACAGATTATTATTATTTTGCTTCAAAAAATGAGCCAAGCAAGGGATTGTTTCCACAGACTTTTAAAAGAGTCTTGTCCCTGAGGGAATCTTAGTATATACTGAACTTGATTAAACATTAAGAAGCTTTTTCTGGGAGACCACTCATTATTTCTCCAAATTGCTCTTCTTTCCTTTATGTACATAGACCTGAATTTTATCTGACACAGTGTGAAATTCTGTCTGAGACATACTGGTTTGTCTTTTCTTTTTCCCCTGGAGTTTTAAGTTTTGTTACAAATAGAAATTGAATTTCCAGATATTGTCAAATATCGATACAATAGCAAGAGGAAGAGGTTCTGGACAAGGTTTTCTTGGTGATTCTGTTAGTACATTAGACTCAGTTTTACTCAGTTCTGGCATTTAAGAGTCCCTGCACCAGTCATCAGTACATAAGTGGGCTTATGGTACAGTAATGCATGTATGTTTAGCATATAGTGATCAGTTTCCCTCTGTGGTTGGTTTACTTGCCAGGGAAGGACCAAGGAATGGGACTATTTCCCCTGGGCCACCTCCAAGTATATTATGCTCTTCTGCAAATATGTAAGCTAGAGGTAGAAAGTTAGAGGCAGAAGCAAAATGAGTGTATTGAAGGCAGAGACACAGTGTGACAGAGTGAGACTTCTGTGCAGGGTGAAATTGAAGTTCTAAGGGGTGAAAAAAGAAAAGGAGCCATTAAGTACATAAAGGGTTTTCATGAAATTGGGGCTTTTAGAGAAATTCATATGGTCTTGTAGTGGTGAAATGCCTCTGGAGGGATTTTCTGAAGATTTGCATTTGTGAGAAAACACTTGGTCTTTCTAGTATACGTGTATACAATGGAATAGACTTCAGTTCTGTAACTCAATGCAAATACCACCACCCCGCAAAAAAACAAACAAACAACCAAACAAGAAAAAAAAACAAACCCCCACCTCTTTCTATTGGAGGCAGCCAATGTCTCCTTCCCTTTTATATCACAGAGTACTTGACTTCTAGATGAATCTGTAAAAAGTTCCTTCTTCCATGTTCTTTAAACATGAACACTACAGGGTCGCTAATAACCTTACTGTTTCTTTGCTTTTTTTCTTCTGTAAGAAGAGCCTTCTGACCAAATGCACAGGCTCTGTGCCTGTAAAACCCAGATGCAAGAAAAGTTAATTTTAGAATCAAATCCTGATGGAAACAGAAGCTTGACCCTTACACAGCATCCACATTTTCCTGGGCACAGAAACATCCCTGATTTTCTAGGCCTGATTTTTGTAGGAAGCATCATTATTGCCACATGAGGAAAAAGATCAGACAAAGGCAGCTATTTCTAAGTCATACTGCTTTAGCTATCATCTATGAGGCCCCATTTGTAAAAATTTTTAGATTTAAGACTGGTTTCTAAACACAGTGGCACCCAAGGATTCAGGGAGGTGCTGAGTTAACCTTGAAACCCACAGTTAATTTTTACACCAGTGCCTTCCAGTTAAAATTGCAGTCTAGAGATGATATGCTGAGAATATTTTATATTCTATCATCACATCCTTCGCATAAAAGATATCACCAGTTGTGTGTATTAAAGACATATCAGAATTGCAGTTTATTTAATCTTAATTGTTAATTAAATCACAATATGATTTTGTTTTTTAAGACACAATAACTTCTTTTGGGCAAAACTAAGTGCTGAAGTGGAACATGTTAGCTTGATTTTTTTTTCTTGCCATCTGCCTTAAGGGATTAGGTAATTAAATGTAAAAAACCCAAACCAAACCGAAACAAGATAAAAACAAATGTATAAAAATGAATGAATGAATGAATGAATGAAGAAAGTAACTTTCTGAATTAGTTATTTTATATTCTGAGATACAGTATTCTGATAGTAAAGCTAACACAATTTTCAAAGAATATGACAGTTTTGTTTCTGAAATACATGGTGAAAACAAAGATAATTTCTATTCTGTGGGCAATTCCATTTCAAAGTCACTGAAAATGGATGAAATCCCAATGCTGTTTAAATCAGTGACAAAACTTCTTCAGAGGAGCTGTGATTTAGTTAGGTGGGGTTTTTTTAATACACCTTGGATGAACAGAAGTACTTTCATACTTTGAAATTACCAGAGTGTATTAGTTCCTTTGGAATCACATTTTTACAGTCACATGCATTATATCTTAGGTGTGTGTTTTGGGTTTTTTTTTCAACTTGTTCTTTCAGGGCATTACAATGCGAGCTTTCTCAGCATTTTGTTTTCTGCTACACTACTGGTTGAAGCCAAGGAGTGTAAAACTTTTCATAATCTCTTTGTCTCTTATTGTTCGCTCTTCAACCCTCCTCACAAGACAAACCTTTTTGCAGGATCAACATAAAAAGAGCAGTTATGTTTCTTCATACAACTGGCTGCTAAAATATTTAGAACCATTGCAGCAGAATCTGTCCCATGCAGTTGAATAGACTTTCTCTTGTGCTTGACTTCAAGCACCAGGAAATGAGACTTGTGTTTGGAGAGGGAAAGAGGGAAACAAAATCCCACAGGCAGGGATTTCCCAAAGAAAGAGGAAAGAAGAGTCAGATATAGCTGAAGTAGTTTGACCTAGACAAAAAGTTTGGAGACCAAGGTTACAGGTAGAAGGTGGATTCCTGGAGTGCTGATTCCTGTTGCTTGAGTCTGACTATGTGCAGGGAATCACAGGACTATGTTGTACATTCTTTGCAAATATACAGGCCATGTTACAGAAATATCTGAGTCTGCCCTCTGTTTTCTATCCCATAGGAAGATCATCAGCAAAGCCCCACATACTGGCTGATTATTTTGTTTATAAGCAGTTATATTTTTATCAATTTAGTAGCAAAAAGGAATGCAAAAGCCCTGGCATTTTCAAAGACTGGAACACAAATTGTTTTGCTTTGTGATGATGCATTAATTCAAATCACTGCTGCTTTGATAATGATAAAAACATGGATAAACAAAAAGCACACCGTAGAAAACTTGGATTTATGTAAAGCCTTCTGTACAAATAATGATCTTGGAGCACTTTATTTGAGAGTCAGAGAAAAACAAACATCTCCTTGCTCAGCTCGGGGGAAAAAGGTATGATGCTGACATAGACTTATAATATGAAAATAATTTGCTGCACTTCATTATTTTCAAAGGGGAAGAGAACAAGCATGACCTGATGATGATTAGCAGCAAGCAATCACAGACAGGCTCGAAGGAATTGGTGGTTGCCTAAGCTCTTGTAAAAAACACTTTTTTGGCTGTGATTATTTACATCTATTGTACATTGGATACTCTTTTTTCTTCCTTGCTAGCACTCCAGATGAAATTTAATTACAAAGCAGCCAGATTTGTACCTAAAGTAGAACTCAATACTATGCAATGGCTTTAAAGAGATTAACATGCTCTGTGGGATAAAAGTTTAACTTTTTGAATTAGGGTTTCCATGAAATTACGCCTGGAAGTTATCAGTCTAATGAAAACACATAAACAAGACTGGATGTACAAGACATTGATTTATCTTAACTCTCTGTCAAGGCTGTGCTCCTTTCATCAAAGGCAGCATGTGCTGAGATGGAATCTAAAATAATCCATTTGTATGTTCTTTGGTCAACTTTTCCACAAATGTGACAATGATGAACTGCATCAAAATCAAAGACCCAGTTCTGCTAGCCACTGTGCATGAACACTTCAGATCTTAAGGGTAAGAGTGAACTGACCTAACAATTCCTTCCAGGTTGGTTTTAGTTCTCCCTATGTGGTTAAGAAGCAGGAAGAAAATGCAGCTGTCTCAACACCATTCAGAAGGAGCTGAATCCAACGACTTTGGAGCAATAATGGAAATGACTGACTCACATGAGCTCAACTGTGTAAATATGCAACTTAGAAACATTTTAAACAGTTTAGCATCATTCACAGGGAACAGTGAATATTGGGGAATATCAAATGTATTTTTCTACCAGTTATATGGAAAACATCAATGTTTGTTGGGTCGAGGCCTGATTTAAATTAATCATTATGGGCAAGTAAGAGGTGCATCAGTAATAGGTTCAAACCATTGTTTGCATCAGTACCCCCTAGAATGGCTGCTGTAGGCCGCACTGGGATTAGTCTTAGAAGGGAGAAGAGTAATAAATTCTTGGTCTATCTATAGCTTCTCTTTTTTCCTTCCTTGCCAGGCTGCCTAAATTTTGGAGGTGATTCTGGAGAAATTTCTAAAAAAGCATTTTAAGCTAGTATTGTGTCTCAATATAGGAAGCTAGACTGATATGTGGGGAAATATCTTTTACTGGATATCAGGACCAGGCAGATGCCTAGTCTTCTTCCCTAGAAATGTATTTTGTTGGCAAATTAGCTCTTTCTGGATTAGGGGTACTTTAGCTGCAAGCATAAGTGATATCTGAATAATAAACCACCACAGTCAGCAACACTCTTTTACAGAAGTGTTCTCAAAATCTTGTGCTATCAGCACTATTTAACCTTCCCAAGAGCCCATCTATGTTTAGCAGTTTATTTTTTTTAATACTCACTGGGGTTCATCCAGGAATAATCATAAGATGTTTTCAGGTCTGTTTTTCTTCCTCATTATGAAATATAATTTTTCCTAAAGGAACATTTTAATATAATTTATTTGTTTTTTTCATGTCCATGGTGAATGCTCTGCTTGTGTAGATACAGGATGCTTTAGAATAGACAGCCTGTAGGTTGTCTAGGCAAACCTAAGAATCTCCTGTTTTAAGATATCACTAGTTGTAGAAGGAGTTGTATCCTCCTTAGAAATTTTGATATGAAATTTTTAGGACCGTGGAATGGAGGGCATTGCTTTTAATAATGAACCACTGCAGCACATTTCTTGTACTTCCCCATTCCTCCCTCTTTAATTGTCCTTCAATAGGTGTTTAGATTCTCCATTTCCAAACTCTGAGTTACTTTTAGTCTCTTCATCTACTTAATTGCCACATTGGATATCAGAGCTTAGTTAACTCTCTCAGAGTTCAAGTCAAATTCTCTCCACTTGTTTCTGAGGGTATGTTTATGTGAACTCAAGTGAGTGAGTTAGCTTGTTTAATAAAAATACCTCCTGCAGCTGGAGATGGCTGCTGCTCAGCTGAGACACTCTAAAAGTGTGTATATATTCCTTTTCTGTTGTTATGACAGGCACAGTTCATTAGATGAGCCCAGTTACATAATTCATATGTAAATTCTGTGTTGGTAGGTGCTCTCTTGTCAACGTTCTCATTCTCATATCGGACAAGAATGGTGCAACCTGAATCTAGGTCTTCACATTAAGTAGTGTCTTTGGCTCACTATGCCACCTAGCCTTCAAACACAGTAAATATCTCCTTGAATACCAATCATTTATAACCTTTGGCTTTGCATCTACTAAGTGCTTCAATGCTTGGTGTTTGCATTAAGTTTTTTCTGATACAGTTGGAAAATTCACCTTCTTCCCTGACCTGGCAAGTATCTACAACATCTGTCAACTGTGGAGCAATAAATGACATAGATAGGAATGGCTGTCTTTCTAACTAAAGAAAGAGAAAAGGTTTGGCACTGGAATTGGGGTGTTAGGGTGCGGTTTTTTCTTTTTTTTTTTTCTTCTTTTCCTTTACACAAATATCTTGGTATTGGAAATGGCAATTGGCACTACATCAAGAACCTAAACACCATTTCTCCAAGATATATTTACTAAAGCATGATACTCACAACAAAATCTGTTCTAACAGTTTTACAGTACAGTAGAATCAAGTTGTGATCTCTCTCATACAATCAATATACTCTTTTGAACTGATTGTTGTTATTTAAAGAAATCAAATGTAAAAATCTGTACTACTTTCCCAAAATTTTTCTTCTCCATTAAACTTTTCAATGTCAAACAATGAAAAATATCCAAAAGGATACAGATTCTAAGAAGCATTGGTATTTTAGGTACTCTAAATTAATTCTAGATTAACACAATTTATATTGTATAACTCCTTTTAAAACTAGACCCATTGAAGCAGGAGGGTTTTTTATTTATTTAACTAATAAGAAGACAAATCTACATGAAAACTTCTAGCCCTGTAGAAATCTGTGGAGTCTGGAGATAAATGTAATCATCTGGAACTAGATTTTGGTGTCATTTGCAACAGTGTGCTAGACCTACTTAAATAAATGGAATTATTCTAGACTTGTAGTTCAGAAGAGTTACAGTTTGAAAGCATTTCAAAGTATAGACTTTTACAGTTAATACAGCTTTTTTTATGGCAAATGGATTTCTATGATCATTTTCCTTAGATACAGCCAATTTTACACTTAATAGAAGATAAGGAATATCAACATTAATAGTAATATTGAAACAATTTAACGTTAAAAAAACTGAAATGACCCAATTCACACTTACCATCTGAAGATATTTACAGTTATTTCCTCCTCAGCTATTGTAATGATTAGTTTAGGATACGTATGTGTTTTGATTACAATATTTATCTGTTTTTGATTAGGCTTTTAGAAGTGCACAATAATGGATGTTATAAGAGTTAACACAAATACGTCAAACACAATACTTTGTGCCTAACCTTCAATGAAGTCCGTGGGAAGGTAGACTTATATGAGGTCAGGTGGAAGATGTGAAATGAACTTATGCACAATAAAGCACTGATCGAGCTTCTGACAGACTGTTTGGGCCCACACACTACCTGAAAGAACAGGTAGCCTGGCAAGGATGTTGGGTTCAGATTCTAGAAATTAGACCACACAAATAGAGTTAAAAGGCTTCTAACCCAGAAAATAATGATAATGATAATGATAATGATGATGATGATAATAATAATAATTATTATTATTATTATTATGCATAGGCAAATGTAATAAAGAGACATGTCCTTCTAGATACAAAATATTTGTTTTCAGAAGAGGAATAACAGGACTCTGATGCATTTAGTAAAGGAGAGCAGATGTTCTTTTCCTCCTGCTTTTTGGGAGGGCAGGAAATTGCCCTCTTTCTTTTAGTATCTCAAAAGACTGATTAAGAAACTTTCTACCTAAGTGGTTTTGGCAGTCATTGTCTTGGCTGGCACAATGTAATAATTATGCTTCTATAAATCTTTATAGTTCACCTATTATGTCCTGAGTGAGGTTGCTATCCTCTCTTAATTCACATCTATCCAAACTTACTTTGAAGGGGAACATAAAAAAAGAATGTTAATTTTACTTTAAACAGAACTGGCAATAATATGACAAGAATTCATTAGTCTTTTTTCTGAAATCTATGAATGGCTTCTTAAACTCTCCCATTCCTTGATATACATTGCTTTAATCACTTACAAATAAACATGAATTATGTTGGTATAATAACTATTTTTAAGTTTTTTGTAACATTCCTAGTTACATATTTTCTGCTGCCTAATTATGTCCACAGTTCATTATGTGCCTATATTGTTATCCAACAGAAGAGGAGATTATAGCAACCTACGGCTTGTGCTAGAGGGATCGAACTAATTTCCACATACATTTGGAGAGAGTCTGATACGATCAAATCTCAACAGCCAATATCTTCCTGCTGCATGTCCAAGTAGAATTATTGTCTTCGGGATGATTTATTAAAAAGGCATACAGATGGGCCACTGAAGTTCTCAAATTTTCCCTAACAGTATCTCTATCTCTGTATGATTTTATTATTATCCCTCACTCAGGATTTCCTGGAATGGAATAAATTATTTGGGTCTCAATTAATTGCAGCAACTGAGACTTGACGCTATTAGCAAGCCTTTGGCAAATAGCTGGGCATTAGTATTTATTACAGACACAGATGCATGAGAGGTACAATCAATTTTGTCTTTGTTGGATTTCAACTTCAGTGAATTGTTCATTGATTTTGGAATTTGAGGGGATTCTAGGAAACTATTAAACAAATGGGCAATTTTGGGAACTGTTTTATAACACATATGACAGTCTAGACAATAGATGTCATGCCATTTACAAAAAAGGTCCTTTTCTGCCTCACTTGGTGCACACTATCTTCCACCTCATTACTTATTAGCCCATGGTAAACTGTGTTCTTTAGACAATTTCTCCCTTAGGTATAAATGAGAATAAAAAAAACACGGAAACATCTCATATACAGCTTTTGTTTGGTCATCATTATTTTTCTTCCCATTAATACTCTATTATTTTTCAATTTTGCTTCTAATACTGTGTGGTGACTTAACTGGTGCATTAGAATTCTGGAATTCAAATCAATTTTAAAATATCTTTTTCCTCCTGTGTTTTGGTGATTGAGTGGTTTTCCCCTATGTCTTTGAAATATATGAAATTATTTGTGAAATTTCATAATTTACAGAGTTAGTTTACCCAAGGTACATTCTCTGAGCTTTGCATGGGATGCATTTGTATAATTTTGGTAACAATGTGGAGATACACAGTTTTGCAGCAGTTTGAACTTCCAAAACCCAAAACTCCTAGAAACAAACCAAAAACTCCCCAAAATAAAACTCCCAAAATGCATTGAAACAATGCATTAAACGTTTAGGCATATAAATATCTTTCAGGCACTTTAAAAATGTGACTCTGTCACATTATTATTCATCAAACAGTTAGACTTGATTATATTCTATTCAACATTTGTTGCAGTGTATCATTTAGAAAAGCATTAATTTTCTCTTCTGTGGCTGTTAATGATTTCATGGCCATGAAAGAGTGTATGTATTACTGCACAAAATCTTTTTTGCAACAGGGTAGGAAAATAAGGAGAAATCTTTTAAAACAGGATTAATTTTTCCCTCCCAGGATGTAGAATTTCCACTCCTAAACTTTATGCTTTTACTGGCAGTAGAGTGTATCTGCCTATTTTAATCATCTAATATATCTCATCTGCAAAAATTATGTCTTCAAATGCAAATGCATGCATTTCTCTGAAGATAATGGTACTTTTCTTTTTGCCTATGCACTCATCTATATAAATTTTAACATATTTTCTTTCAACGGTGGTTTTCCAAATAGAAACTATCTAGAAATCAGCAAAACCAAACTATTTTTATATATTTTTTAAGTTTGTGACATATAAAATTTCTTCTTATGCCAACCATCATCCCATGTATCTTTTATTTTCTTATGAGATGGTGTTTTTGTTTAAAAATGAATATTCGATAGCTTTTTCTTAAAAACAGTCCTTGCTGTTTGAACTGATGCACTGAAACAGGAGTATAGGCTGTCATCTTTCTAAGTCTGTATTTGTTCAGATGCCATAATACGTTCCTATCAAACAGTTATTGTCTTCACTGCTTCTTTTCCCTTTAGTGCTAATTATAGCATTCTCGCATTTAGACCAGCCATATTTTTAGTGATTGTATGCTAGCTGAGCATCTACTTTTCATCTTATTTTCTTAGCCTACTCCTGCAGAGAGAAATCATTCTCAGATAGAAAACGTACCTTCCTTACCTACCAATCACTCTCCACAGAACTTTACTTTTCCCCAATATTTTGACAATTTTTTATTAACAGCTTTAAAAGTTACGTTTGAAAACATTTGCTAATTTAAATAGAATCAACACCCTTAGATTGAAATAAGCTGACATGTTCTTTTTGTCCCATGCTCAAGATGGCAAATAAATATTTTTATTCATGAGCTGTTTAAACACCACTCTGCAAGAGGAATCAATTTCTCCCATATGTGTCCAGCCTTAGATTACCAGCAAAACTACATTGTTGGTTACAGAGTAAGGATAACAAAAGCTATCGTGGTACATCCCTTTCTATTATACTACTACATAAAATTACCTGCAATTGTCTCTTGAGTCTGAATCCATTTTGCCAACTGATGTGATAAATCTTTACACTGTTTTCTTACCTACACTACATAAAACTGTTGTTGCAGACTCATGAACTGACACTGCTTGGTATAAATGAATTTTTTAAAAAATAGAAGTTTTAGAATTGTAATTGTCCTAGAAGACCTTTTGTGTTCCCCCTTAATTATCTTCTCTCCTTTCCTCTTGGTTGCTTGTCCTGGCTGTTGTCTTTGCCTTTGGCAAAGAATATGCCATTTTAATGTTTTCTGGTTGTGAGGTTTCTGAGATATGACCTGTTGCCAGTCAGGAGAGATCCTATGCTGGGGTCATTTATCTCTTTAGGGTCTTTTACCTCAAAGTATAATTTCAGCCTTTCAGGAATTTTTACCTATGAACAAAGCTCTGTGTCATAGTCTCTAGTTTTATCACAAGGTCAATACCCATATGGAACCACCAGCAATGGATTTTATTAGATTAGCTGAGCACTTCATTGACTGTTTTCTAATATGAGGGAGGAAAAATCTTGAAAAATAACTGGTCCTTGCACTTAAAATATAACATTTCATATCCTGATGGCTTTCATTAAATGATTCATGTTTTCACTGTGGTGGGGGCAGGTAATACTCCTTTAAACAAATGCTGGGTGATCATATATTAAAAAATAAGTTCTTTCCCCTTTGTTATACATTTCTTGACAGGATCTCAAATATTCATTTTCTGAGAATTCCTTTTTTTATTTTAAGTCAGAATCCCTTTAGATTTACATTGATTTTTGGCCTGCTGTTATCCACATAATGCTTTTTAATATAAAATAATATTTCTATTTTCACCTGATCTAATTTCTTAATGCAGGTGGTTTCCACTTTTGGATTTGGGATCTTATTTTTTTCATTTTTTCCCATGGAGCTGTGGCTCTTTTAGAGGTTTTTCAGATTTCTCTGTGGTTTATACACATTTGTTTTCCTTAGCCACCTTTCTGAGAAGCAGACCCTGGACCCATGTGGCCTCTACAGGAGAAGGGAGCATCACTGGTTTAGTGCACCTAAGAGTTTCTTTAAGCTGTTTCCAGCTTCAGTCAGTCTATCAGCAAGTGCTTCTACCTTTCCAGTTTTTTTCAGTTCCTAGAAGGAGATTTGCACCTCAGGTGCCATTGATTTTATTTGAGGTAAAGAATCTCTAACATCCGTCTTTGTGACAGAAACTTTCCTGTTCAATGCCAAGATCTTTGTTGGTGCTGTTGTTAGTTTGTGATATCAAGCTGACCTTAGAGACTGTTCCAGTTCCTTCCTTCACTACCTAGAAGGAATAAGTATATAGGGTTTTTTTTTGTTTTGTTTTGATTTTGGTTTCTTTTTAACTACATTCCTATACTTCATTTTGGGGATCTCCAGAGACTTTTTAGTCAGAAGTCTCAGGTCTCCTAAGAACTAAACTGTGGCTAGGGATACTCTTTTTCTCTGCTAAATCCAGGACCATGTTATTGCTCTCCTCCATTGCAGAGAATAAAGAGGAAGTGGACCAGTGAACCAAGGTTATCTCTCTGAGGCTTAGATCCTTTCACTGAATGGCGCAACATATTTTCACTCCAGATAAATAAAATGACAGTTGATTTTTAAAGTAAATTTGAGTTATTTTAAAAGGCCACTGCAATGCAAAATTACTATTCCCAAATACTCTTGCTTCTTCTAGAAGAAGAAGTACTCTACTTTTACATTCTCCAGGTAACGGCACAAACTAAGAAACCTGTTTCTGCTTCTTCTAGTTTTTCTATGGACTTTCTGAGGAAGGCTGTAAGATATTTCCTGTATCATGTCTTTAAATCTTTCAGAGTCTCTCCAGGAAAGTGTGTGTGCTCATTGGCATTCCCTGGGCTATCCTTGTTTGAGATATCTGTTTGAACATGCCAAGGAAAGCAAGAGACCATTAGCCCTGACAGGTCATGGGTCAGGCCCTGGTAGTAAGCCCTCTCCCCTGCTCCAAGGCTCACCAGCCGCAACTTCATCAGCCATCCTATTTTAATTCCTGGTCCTCAGCAAAGACTGTGAGTCACGCCAGTGCTAAGCCTGGGGGATGCACCAAAGGAGGGCTGTTCTTCTCAGACCTCCTGTTCATCAAGACAAGTTTCAGTGAGCTCAGGGAGGGAGAAAATGAGGACTAGTCCCTGGCCACACCTAATGTTGTTAGTTAAACAAGTGTGATCATCCCTGAATGAAAGGATAGAAATTGTTTTGCTCGAGGAAAGACAATATTGAATTCAGTTGTGAAATACTACACACCAAATTGACTACAACACTCACTACAGTTAAGTCTGAAGTTTAACTGTATAACAGCTGCATTACAGTCCAAAAGGGAATTTAGGAAGCCTTTTAAACAAGAAAGAACATAGTGGTTTTGATAGTGTTATGGTGTTCTCATACAAAGTAAATATATCAATAAATAGAACCTGAGATTCAAAATTTATTTTCTCTCTGATTGGTTGCCTGCAGGAAAATATATGGTATTCCTATGTTTGAACTGGTGCGAGTCCATGTACTTCTACTTGTGTTCAGTCAATTTACAATGGCTGAAAAATTGGTCGAGCATTTTATTGACTTTCCAACAAACAGGGGGAAAAATCAGCAAGGCAATTAAAACCAGATGCTGAAATAGTAAGTCAGACTGATTCAGGCACTCAGAATTCAGAACTTATAACTCTTGAATGACACAGCTAAGTCCAATAAAGCAAGAAATCAGCACTAGGACTACATAAGTAAACATGACACACTTGTGGAACTTAATATATTTTGGTGTTATAAAGAAGAATATTAAATACATCTACTGAAATTTTATTTTTTTCATTGTTAAGTAAAGAACAAAGAATAAAGAGAATAAAACATCTGTCAACGGATCTGGTTCAGACTGAACTGATGAATAGAAACTTATGCCTCCTCATTGTGGCACTTGTACCTTGGGTCCTATTAGTTCTTAGAGGATTGATCAGGTGATGAACTTAAGGCATAAGTCATGATCTTTGGCTTTACTGACAAATTTCAGTATTAAAAAAAAAAGTCTGACTGAGGACACAGGAAGTGTGAAAATGGCCAAAAGTCATTTTTACATTAAATAAGAAATAACATCTTGCTTTGACTTTGAATTTTTATTCACTTCTGTCCCTTCCCAGTGTGAATGTCTGCATCTATATTTATTTCCATAATGCTGTTTCAAACCTCTGTATTTTCTTAGAGCAACTATTACTGGAAGATCCAAGAAAGACTGAATTACCCAGTTTTCAGTGAGGAGCTCCCTCCCATTTCTCTCCAGTCCCTCCAGTTTTAGTTCCTTAATTCTTTCCTCTCCTTCACCTGATCATCCTCCATTACTAATTACTAGTGCCTGTCTCAGAGGAAAACTTTGCAACACACTGTGGAAACTCTCCTCCTAAAGACATTCAGGACCTCAGAGGATAGGAGTGACAGCACGTAGGAAATAGGCAGGGATGGCAACCTTCATCCCCAACTTGGAACAAACCGACCTGTGCATGGGACCAAAGCCACGTAATAACTCTTAGTATCCATAACCTTATGTGGTGTCTCTGCACCCCACACACAGGGAAGTGCCAGGATCCTCTCCTCCACGAGGACACTGGGCTAGGGACTTGGCAGTTAGAGGCCTCAAGGGAAGCTGTGGCAGGCAAGTTTGTAGCTTACAGTTGAAGTCCTGGTTTGTGGAAGTGGAAAGAGGTAGAAAGAAGCAGCAACATAGATGTTTGATTGTTCAGAAAGACAAAGATGTAGGGAGATAAGGAGATAAGGGTTTGGGAGATTAAGATGTGCAATTGAAAATTTTCTTCAGATGAGCCCTTGGCACAGACAGTGCATGACTTACTAGTACATATTCCTTTTTTTAAAAAAAAATAACAAACCAACAAACCAAACACCCCCCCAACCATTTACTGAAGATAATGCTTAGAACTTCACCCTTTACAGATGCCACCATCTTATTTTACCTCTGGAGATCTTGATGCATCATTTGTCCCTCAGTACCTATTTTCTCTTTCTATAGATATGGAAATTCTTCACTCTTGTCCAAGGTTTTTCACAGAAGACAGTATGAAGGAGTAGAAACATCTCTTGCTGCTGCTCTTTTTCTTGTTTCTATTCCTACATGCCCCAGAAGATATTTGGAGTAGAAAAACTGAGCTTACAAAAGGACTCTGAATGAATGCCTTTCCCTAAAAACCAAAGAAAAAGGAAGAAAAAATTTCTTTAACAGAGTTGAAAGGTTGTTAAAGGGCTAGAGTTTCTTTCATCATTAGAAGACTACTTCTAACAATGGCTACTTTGCCAAATTAATACTGTAACTACTAACCCAATCTTTCAAATTATTATCCATACAGATAAATACTGAGGAAATAAATAAGACTTTATTCCATCTCTGGGGAAGTCTGGAAGCAGGAGGTATTACAGAAAGTGTGATATGATAGGTACTTCAACCAGTTCTTTGTAGTCAGGACCATAATTTCATGTGGGACCCAGCCTTAATCCCTGACAGTTCACAAGACTGCTTACTCTTCCTGAAGTGGCTATCTGTATAGTTTTTATGTTGTATGACATACGCCAGGTGTTTGCTTTACCTTCCATGTAAAAGCTAGTTTCAACCCTATGTTCATTCTTGCCTCTCTACTTCCAATATTAAATCAACTATGGAAGTTTAAAAGTCACTTACCATAAGATAGGATCCAATATTTAGAAAAGTTATGGGTAAGTGTGACATGTATTTCACTGCTTGAACATCTGCATCCCTTGTATCTGAAGAGAACACTTTTGTTCAATAAGAAATGTTTATGCTGATTCTCAGAAAAGATGTGATTATAAAAGTGTAATACTATTTGGGTCCTTCAGGATTTACTCTGCCAATGATTTTCTCAGTATATTACAGAACTAGATACAGCTGTAATACAATGCAGATATGATCTGTGTTTAAATGAGAAAACCTGAACTGAGTAGCTTGCCATATTCTATACCACAAACCATCTTGCAAAACTAGAATCCCCTCTGAGCCAATCTTAGACAAGAACAAGACTTATAAATTTTGCACATCCTAACACCCTTCCCCCCTTGGGATTTGTCAAGAATCACTTTCTTCTCCTCCTGGGGTGGAACACAGCAGCTATTTGACTGTGCACACAATGGTTTCAGAGAAGAAATAAAGATTAATACATTGTTCAGAATGAAAGGAAAGCTTTCATAAGCCTAATGTAAACACCGTACGCTTGTGAAAGGCTTTATTGCATGTTTAATGGTGGCAAAACTCTTCCTTTTATGTAAGTGACTGCCCAGTAACAAGCAAGAAAAAGTCCCGTTAACAGAATGACAGATAGACATTGATTTTCCCATGGTTACTCTTGTTTTTACACAAACTTTATTCTATTGGATCAGTGGATATCTAGATGGTAAAACTGATGCACAAGGGAAGAATTAATCCAAAAAATATCTGAACATTTACTCAAGAGAAACAGATTGCCTAAAATACTGCTTGCCAAACTTTCTTTAGATCAGATCTTCTGCTAAAATAAAATAGCTCTCTAGGTTTTCCACAGGAAAGCAACAAATCAGTTTAACTTTGCTTAGTTTGTTAAAGTTGTTAAGATCACAAACTAAAGTGGTCAGGCTGCAGGCCCCCAGTAAATACCATTTAGACAAATTACATGTTCATCATGTTTGACATCACTTTCATAAATATAATTATTCTGGTACTTAGTAACTTAGTCATCAATTTGCATGTATATGCAATTACTAAAATGGGACAGTTAGACAAGCTAAGTAACCCATTCAGTTCAACAAGAAGTGCAAAGTTCTGCACTTGGGGATGAACAACCACATGCACAAATATATGCTGGGAGCCACGCAGCTGGAAAGCAGCTCGGCAGAAAAGGACCTGGTGATCCTGGTGGACACCAAGTTGAACACGAGCCAGCAATGTGCCCTTGCGGCAAAGAAAGTGAATTATATCCTGGGCTGCATTACACAAGGTACTGCCAGCAGGTAGAGAGATGTCATCTTTCCCCTCTACTCAGCACTGATGAGGCCATACCTGGAGTACTGGGTCCAGTTCTGGGCTCCCCAGTACAAGAGAGACATGGACATACTGGAGAGACTCCTGCAAAGGGCCATGAAGATGATGAAGGGACTGGAGTATCTCTCCTGTGAGGAAAGGCTGAGGGATCTGGGGTTGTTCAACCTGGAGAAGAGAAGGCTCAGGAGGATCTTATCAATGTATATAAATACCTGAGGGGAGGGTGCAATGGTACAATGAGGACAGAGCCAGGCTTTTTTCAGTGGTGCCCAGTGACAGGACCAGAGGCAATGGGCACAAACTGAAGCACAGGAGGTTCCCTCTGAGTGTCAGTTTTGTGGTTTAACCCCAGACAGCAACCAAGCACCACACAGCTGCTTGCTTACTCCTCTGCAGTGGGATGGAGAAGACGATCAGAAGACTAAAAGTGAGAAAATTTGTGGGTTGAGATAAAGACAGTTTAATAAATAAAGCAAAAGCTGTGCACACAAGCAAAGCAAAACAAGGAATTCATTCACTACTTCCCATCGGCAGGCAGGTGTTCAGCCATCTCCAGGAAAGCAGGGCTCCATCACGCGTAACAGTTACTTGGGAAGACAAAATGCCATCACTCCAAACATCCCCCCTTTCCTCCTTCTCCCCCCAGCTTTATATGCTGAGCATGACGTCATATGGTGTGGGATATCCCTTTGGTCAGTTGGGGTCAGCTGTCCCAGCTGTGTCGCCTCCCAGCTTCTTGTGCACCCCAGCCTGCTCGCTGGTGGGGTGGGGTGAGAGGCAGAAAAGGCCTTGACTCTATGTCAGCACTGCCCAGCAATAAAAATAACATGCCTGAATTGTCAAGACTGTTGTCAGCACAAATCCAAAACATGGCCCCATGCTAGATACTGTGAAGAAAATTAGCTCTACCCCAGCCAAACCCAGCACAGTCAGGAAACACATTTTTGCTGTGAGGATGACTGAGCACTCACACACGTTGCCCAGGGAGGTTGTGGAGTCTCCGTCCTTGGAGATACTCAAAACCCAACCAGAAATGGTCCTGGGCCACTGGCTGTAGGTGGCGCTGCTTGAGCAACTGGGTTGGACCAGATGACCTCCAGAGGCAGCTTCTTGCCTCAACCCTTCTGGGATTCTGGGATTCTGTAACTGCATGCATAAGGGTACATGAGGTACATGTGCACTCTCTGTATCTGTACAGAGGGTATTTGCATTTTTGTACAGCGTATATGTATAAACACACAGCTTTTTTCACAAAATACAATATAATGCACTGCAAAGGCATCTTAAGATACAACTGGGTGTAGTAACACTTACTGTGACAATACAGACTTCATTTAAGGTGGGTTTCATCTGACAGTTTTTCCCTGCTGTTTGAGGTTTGTTGTCTCATGAAAGCCTTATAAATTCATAACAGGACCCGTATATTCATCTGGTTTTATCTGCTAAGAATAATATCAAGGCGACTGGGAAATAATGTACTGGTCTGACAGAGACTGAGTACCTTGATATAGAGTTTGCATTCTCTGATGCAGCAAGATAAATCACAGAGGTTTATTTCCACTTTAATACTTTGTCATGATAGCACAAACTAGGTGACCATTGAAAATAAATAAATAACTAGATCAAACTGTTAATTATAAACTGCACTCCCCCCTGGCTGAATTTGATACACTGTTGGCCCCTTATCTTTCTCCATTGACTTTGTCATTATTGTTCAGTGCATATATTTTACATATTGGGGGGAGGAAGGAGGTACTCAAAAATGTTTTGTTTACTTGCAATCTATAGGATATTTTTAAACCCAACATAATTTAAAATCTTTCTGCTGTATCTTTTTTCAAGCAGGAATAACCTTTGCTACCTATGTTACTATGTGTGTTACTATCCTAATGTTACTAACTTCCTATGTGTTTGGCTAATAAGTATATTAAAATCATATTAATAATTTTAATTTTTTAGCATAAAATATTCTGCCATTGATTGTTCCTATTTCACTTTTTCCCCCTCTAACTTGTGACACAGGCATAGTGTCATTGAAGTTGTTTCATTTTGGCTAGAATGTGACCTCAGCATTTTAGTGCAAATGAATGTGGAGAGGAGGAAAAGAAAGAAGGTGAGCTTTAAAACATGGGGTTGAAGGTAAGAAAACAAGTTACAAACTGAGAATTGGAGAGACAAGTGGACAGACAAGTGCAAGTGAAACAGCATTCGCATTTGAAGCAGAGCGTAATCGCAGGCAGATCCAGAACTGCCAGAGTAGCCAGTGCACTGCAGGTACAGTCTCACTAGGAGACTGCACTGTGGCTTCCAGGTTTGACTACAGGAGTACCAGCAGAGCACATACAGATCGGTAATCACTTTCAGTGGCTCCATTGTTTATGACTCATCTGAGAAAGGATGAACAGCATCTGAAGTTAACCACAAAATGAACATCTTAAAGTCATAACAGGCTGGCTTGTGCCATTTGTCCTCTTTGTTATCATCTGTCATGTGTGTAGATTAATGTAAGGTTATTTCCTACTCTTGTTGAGGTCTTTTGTTATGCTAATAAAGTATGAGAATTTGAATGTCTAACATGTCCTTGGAGTACAGGAGCATTTGATGCTTTCCATTTTAGTACCTAGCTTTGCCTTCCCCAGAAATGAGTACGGCAGTAAACGTTGATGAGTGGAACAAGTAGCCAACCAAAATTAAGGATATTACAAAGGTCAAGGTAATTTACCACTACCATTCTCAGCGTGCTGTATTCTAGCCACTATACACCATCACAAAGTCTGCAGTAAAAACAAGGCAAGAGCACAGAAGCTTTTGGGTTGTTTTGGTTTTTGTTGGTTTGATGTTTGTTTTTTTTTTTAAAAAAGACAGTGGCAATAGTACAAACAGATGAAAAACAAGCCACTTTCTTTACAGTGTACAGATACTAATTGAATGGTCTTTGTGCTACAAAATAGCTTCCATTTACTTTGCATTTGAAATGACTTTCAGAAAGAGAACGTAACTGAACAAGGTCCATGGAAAACAAAAGCTATATGACCCAAGACTAATAAACCAAAACTGTTCTTCATAGTTCTTCCTTTTAATATTGTATGGGTTTTTCCTTCTTTTTTTATCTCATACACATCAAAATGGAAAACCGACTGTAATGGCATCATTCTAAAGAGAAATGGAAATATGACATTTGTCAATCCAGCCCAAAATGGTTGCAAAGAATTTATGCTTGTTCTCATAAAACACAGCTGTGATATTGCTATAATTTGAGCTGAACACAAACTGTAATTTTAATGACAAAATGCTTCTGTTGTGTAAAGATTGAACAAAAACATGATTATGTCTAGTGTTTTGATCTCATCAAACTGGAGAAAACTGCTAGTCAACCCCGGACATATGCTTCTATTATTAAATCTAATCTATTTGCATATCAGTTGCACTTCTGTTAGTTCACTGAGCATTGCAGAAAAATAGGCCCTGAATTATTTGGGACACATTCTGTTAGAAGAGGAAGTAGTTGATCAACACATAGGACTGGAGAGAGAGAAAGACCCTAAGTAAAAGCATTTCACTGCAAAATAAAAAGCCCAGTGTAGACAGGGTACACGTCACTGACGTTGCTCCTTTGAGATTTCTTGAACGGTAGTTCATGTCTATCATCTCCAGTCTGGCATGCTGTGATCTGATATTGCACAGAAAATAGGAAAATAAAGTCAGCCTATCCATCTTTTACGAGCCAGACCTTTTCCATACTAAAATATCTGTGCCAAACTGAATTTCTTAAAGAAAAATAGCTAGGTTTGAAAAGAGTCTTAAGAAAAATGATACCATTCTGAGCTGTGTTTACAAATAGTTTTTTTAAATTTTTCTTTTTAATACTTTTTTTTACTGAAAAAGAAACATAATTGCAGACTATATCCTTTTAATTTAGCAAAACATTAATGAAGATATTGTAAGTAGTTGGATTTTAGTGGGATTTGTAGTTATAAAATGACATATTTATTTTGCAATCCTTTTTGACTATTTTGAAATCATGCAGGTTCAGTTGCAACTTTTTTACTAAGCCAATCTTTTTAAGGGTTTATTTTATTGAGTCACATCAAAATTTGAGTGAAAGAATTAAAAATGTTGCAGCATTGTTAAAATATATTTTATTTTGTTGTTTTTTGTTTTGCTATAAATAAAATATAACTTGTGTTGTCTAGATAATGTTACTGTAAAGAAGTGTTATCAAAATAGGTAATAAATATGGGTGAGAAAATAAACATTAAAAAAGCCTAAATCCAATTCAACAACAGATTGCTCTACTGGTCAGACATAAAATATATTTTTGGCGACAGCATTTAGTTTTGTGCTTCATTTTTCCCATGTATTTTTTTCCTTCCTCTGGCTGAAATGTACCTTGCTTTGGGGACAACTTGACATCCTTTTGTTGGTTTATACCTCACAGATGCAAGATCAGTGCTTCTGAAGGCAGACCCATTGGACTGGTTAGTTACCAAAAACCAACATAAGTATCATTTTTATCATTGGTCATTCATTGATTTTAGGATCTCCAGTGTCTTTATATATAGACTTTTTTTTCATTAATTGAATATCATTTGCCTAAATTGAATGATATTTAGAAAAAAATAGGATAAATCATTAAAACCGCATGAAGTTTTAGGTTAATGGCATTTCTCCTTGTTCCTCTGGACTCAGCCAGGAGCCTGTTTCTCTAAAGCCTTAACACATCCGCATAGTGGAGGAATCCTTATCTTATAACATTAATAATCCTAATATTACCCAGCTGGATAGGCTTCTCTGCAACAAGATCTCTAAAGAAATTTGCAGAGGTGAAGGTTTTCAAGGACAACCTTAGAAATTTTTGGAGAAGTAGAACCATAGGAACACACTATCAATCCTTCTTTCTAAAGTCATGAAATGTCCATCTGCTGTACTATCTTCTGGAAGATAAACCAGATTCTGCTATGGGGGCAGAGGAGACAGCTGGAGCTAGTCTGGACTTTGTGCTTCACTAGCCCATCGCATTTGAATGGCCTTCGGCATTTTGTTCCTGGGCTGGTGGCCCCATGATATGTAACCAGCCAAGGGAAGACAAGGCAGCTCTGGTGCTTCCTGAAGGTCTTGTCCTGGAGATCCCCTAGTATCAAGCAGCACAGCTGGGGTTTAAGGTAATCAGAACTTTAGCTGAACTCAGATTTACCACATTCAAGTGAAAAATTCTTCATAGTGATAGTGGTCAAAATCTGGAGAGACTGTGCAGGGAGGCATTGGAATCTCCATCCTTGGAAATACTTAAAAAAGCTTGGACAAGGCCCTGAACAACCTCAAGCAATTTCAAAGCTGGCCCTGCACTGAGCAGGGGATCAGATTCAATGGTCTCCTAGGGTTCATCCAAACCTGCACAGTTCTAGGAGTCAGGTCTTGCAAACCCTTGAACTCCAGAGAAATCTTAGACAAGTACATGAGGGGAATTATGCAGAAGGGACCAGTCCTTATTCATCTGGCATTCCCTTGTACACCGAGATGACATAGCCTACACTTGATGAATGCTTCAGTATCTACTGACTTACAAGTTACTACAAAGCCATAAAAATATTATTCATTACTATTGTTAGCTCAGCTTTCATTACTGAGTAATTGTCTGTTAGTAATTCTTTGTTTAACCTGTTCTTTTTAGGGGCAACCAATAAAGAACTAACAAAATCTAGGAGATTCAAGAATTTAAGTTGTAACAGGATTTCAGTTAGCTTCAGAAAGGATCACACAGTGGGAATTCTTCTTTCTCAATGTCCTTTGATAAATACTGTGCTAGACTCTTGTATACAAATCTCCCTATTTGCACCTAGTATGGAATGAATGTTTTTTGCTTATGACAAGATCGGACTTTGCTGGAGTAATGAAGAGGTCATATTTCTTTTTCTGAAAGGGGACAGATCATGATGTAGGTTTTTAGTATTTTTTTTCTATTTACACCTTCATATTCTCAAATAAAACTAGAAGAAAATTAAAAAAATATATTTCTGGTGTTTTCCTATAGCTCAGGTGTTCAAATAGGGTAACTGTATATATCATTTTCTGCTTAAGATGCACAGAGGATCTGGGAGATAAGTATTCATAAATGGATTTTTCATTTCTTTTATTTGAAATCCTGATACGGTCTTCTTTTTTTGACAGGCTTGCTAATGGTTTTTTGGGTGCTAGAAAAAAAAAGAAAATTCTAATTTTTAATATCATCCATACTTATTGAAGGTTACCATAAGCTGCAGTTTTTCTGCCTGGAATGTGCTGTGCTTATCATAATAGCACTGTGATATTTAAGAAAGTTACCCTTGCCAACTTGTGGATGAGTCTTGCTAAAAATTATTTCTTTGTTTTGCTGACATGAAAGGAAAAGGGAGGAAATTGCAGGAGGCTGGGGAAGGAGTGGTGGACTCTGGTGAGGGAGGACATTTTAAGAGGATCTCCTTTGCTGCTGGAATATGTGTCCTGGAAGGAGGTAGGAAGCAATCTAATCTTGATGTATTGCTAAAGTATGTGGTTAAAATAGCCTAGAAAGAAGGACTGAACACTACAAGAGGAGCACGTTGCACAGAGAGGAAAGTCTCCCCTTCTTCTCTGAGGAGGGTGTGGGAGCTCAGGGAGAAGGAGACCATCCTAGTTAACTGCATCTTGCTGTCCATGAAGACACCAAATCACATATTTGTTGTATCATCTCTCCTCTACAAACCTAGACACTGAGAATAGGAGTAATTTCATGTAATCAGTTGTCTGAAAGTTCCTATTTTAACCAAAGCAAGTTATTACTTACTATCAATGATTGAGAGAGCCTAGAGGAATGAAAGAGAGGGACCTCCATCCTCTAGGGACCAATTCAGACCACATAACACAAACATCTCTCTTAAAATGGGATGAATAGCTCTCCAGAGATGCCCCTCTTTCTCTCTGCTGACTGTAAAGGAAGCAGTAGACACCTAGCATTGATGAGAGAGAAGGACTGGATGCCTAGACAGATTTAGGTAAAATGAATTCCCTTCTGAATTTCTCATATTATTGATACTGTCAAATAAAGTCAGGGTAATGAAATGGAATTCATCTATTACTTTAGTTTACAGGTAAAGAAGAAATGTTCTCTCCAATACTACTGTTAAAGGTGAGACTATGTGCTGTAGAATTTCATTTGTCTATAAAAAATATAAATAAAGTACAATGTTAATAATTGCGAAGGTGATAATAACATAATTTAAAGTACAACAGAATCTTGTGCACTGATCTGAGATTCATGAAAGCTAAAGTAAATTGGTTTACTTCTCTTTGTCTCAGTTTCCCTTTACTTAACAATAAGTTTTTAGCTATCTAGAAGCAGCAATGTTATCAAAAAGAGCAGTAGGGATAATCAAAGATTTGGAACAGCTTACATACTAGAAGAGATTAAAATGGCCAGTATTCTCCAACCTAAGGGACAAATATGAAGGAGAATAAAATAATGACAAACATGGAAAAGTAAGAAGTGAGCAATTACATATTGCTTCCTGTGATGAAATGACTTGGAGAAATAGAATGAGATCATTAGGGAAAAAGTTTGAAATAGAAAAAGGGAATATTGCTTAATTCCATCTTTTTTGAAACAGTAGACCTCTTTGCAACAGGATGTTGCAGGTGACAAGTTTATATGGACTCAGAAAGTATTTAGATCTATCAAAGTCTATCATATACAGTCTCTTCCACAAGTCCCTGAATGGCTCATTGTCAAAAGCTTTCATGATATTTCAGGCAACATATCACAGTATGGTTGTCCTATTCACATGTACTTTCCTAAGGCCCTCTACAGAGAAAAGTTGCTCACCTAATTAGACCTTTAACTGGTTTGATTCAGAATAATTGTTCAGATATCCATAGAGCATTCTAGATCCTCAAATGTAAAGATCCATAACATTTTGAGTATGTGATAATTACAGACTTAGACTACCAGCTTTATTCACTGAAGCTGAGAAAACGTTTTAAAGACAAGTTGCATTCCACTGATATCAGGCAATTGACTATGGTTCACCGTGAAATAATGTAATTGTTTTCTCTTTATTTCTGTTTATTTTCAAAATCACATACTCAGAAGAGTCTTCAGTTTCTTTGAAATCAGGCAACCTAGACGTATACCCTACAAGACAGTATCTTCACTTGTTGTTTTGTCATGAGTGTTTCTTCTTCCTGTTTTATTTTTAATAAAGAATGTCAGTTCAGCTCCCTGTCAACATGCTGTTAAAAACTTAATTTGACAACTACGTTACTAGCATGCTGGAAGCATTATAACTGTGAAATACTTAATGCCTGACTATGGCCCCATGACAAAAAGGACAACTCTTTTTCAGGTTTCCAATATATTATCAATGTGGAAGAAAAATCCTGGAAGACATTACTGCAATAGACTTGCAAAACTTTTGTCTTCATCTTTCACAGCTCTCACTGAAATCAAGCTTCCTTCAGCTTCAGATTATACCTCAGTAGTTCAATACTAAATATTTTTATATTGCGTGATGTGTGGGAACACCAGCAAAGTGACAGATTGCGATTATCATTCAAAAATTCCTTTGGGGCCATGACCAATTGATTTTATGCTATTTATTATATTTGGGGTACCCTTCCTACCACTGTAACCACAGAAAGTGGCAATTTTCAATTTGGCAGTTCAGAACGGATTGGTTATTTTTCTCCTATAAGTGAATGTGGTCATCCCTAAAACCTCCAACCAATTTCACAAGCTTCTATTCTAGGTGGATGTGGGCTTGAATTTTTTAATAAACTTGCTTTCATTTAAAAAACATACTGAACAAAACCGCAATTTCTTCCCTGTTGATGCTGATGGACTTGGGGGATTTCAACTCCCCTCTCAAATGTTTTCAGATGGAAAAAAATATTTCCCTTTGATCTCTTGTTTTACCTACTGGCAATTGCTGTATTATCATAGGTAACACTGCAAAACATATTAGTAAAAAAATGTAAATATCTTCTATGTCAATATCTGCAATTTTGTCTGAAATAATCACTCCAGATTCTCTCTACTGTGACTGGAGAGAAGTAGTCATGCCAGAGCTTGAATCACAGGCATCTAAATAAGTCAGAGGTATTGGCTCCAAAGTTTCTCTACTCCTCTCTCTTTTCTCCAAAGAGACTCTCACTTGGATCTGATTTTTCTTTTGTGGTCATTCAAAGTCAGGTGACATGAATCTCACTTTTAAAAATGCAACAGCTAAATCAAAATAACCAAACATTCAGATCTCAGCTGCTACGTGTACTTACAGGTGCTAGTTTATTCGGTATGAGCACTTTGGTATAAGTCCCCTGAACGCTAGTTATCAGATGCTTACTGTACAACAAATCCTTTATTTGCAAAACTGGAAATTCCTGTCATCCTTCTTCCTAGTCTGGAACTCTCCCAAATCCTGGATATCACTACCAATAACACAGTTGTTTTTGAAACAATCTCCTTGTGTAACTTACAGCAAGGATATTCTTCACTGACCAGAGATGGTTTTAATGACTGAAAAGTTCATCCCTTGTTTTGTTTTGTATAATACACAAAGAATCCTAGAATCTGCTCAGTCCTTCCAAAATGTTGAAGCATGGGGAGAAAACAGCAAGTCTCAAACATTTTGCTTGCCCTTACTGGTCACGTAATTACACCCAGGATCACACTGGCTGCTCCTGTAGGATGTATGCTAACCTCTAACACATTCCTGTGAACATTTGCCTTCCCTTTTTTTAACATGATGATAATCAGAACAAATTGATTTTGTTTCTCAGATTGTTAAAATCCTCCCAACACTTTCTTCAGCACCAGTGCTGAATAAATCATTGTAATGTTCCCCTGAAGTGAATTGAAAATTAATTTACACAGCTAAGATGATCCTCCTAATAACAGGGTACATGGAATAGGGAAATTGGAAATCATTACCCAGCAAACATTATCTGCATTATTTTTGTAGCTGCTTTAGATTGCATTGTAATAGAAAATTAGGAGACTGGCTGTGAAGAAGTTTAAGAGGGTCCCCTGAAGAGCTTCTGCTTTAAAATTGATTCTTTAAGAAAGCATTAAAAAGCTATTGGAATTGATTGCCTGCTAATATAAAGGAAAAACTCTTTGCCACCATTTGCGTTAAAAAAGAGCATCTTCATTCATGCATGTTATTAAAACTACTGGCCTGAAAGCCCCTGTAGAAAGATAAAGGATATGGATGGGATATTAAAACAGCAATCTTTACTTTATCTGGGATTTAAAGTTAATATGTTGCTTTTATTAATTCAGCAGGAACCATTAGTTAGGATGTCAAATAAGGGATTTACAATTAAAATACTATAGAACAGAGGTGTCTTTAGTAAACAGTGAACCAAGAATTCTTCATTAATCTTCCAAGCATGAGGTATACCCCTGCAAAGAATAAATCCTGCATTTACAGTTTTCTTTATCGCCTGGTTTGCTATGCAGCAGCAATAAAAGTCAGAGATGATAACACCCCTGATTAGCTCCAACAACTTGCACTGCTGTGGGGTAATGGTGAATCAGATCTTAGCCAGCAGTGAAACAGGATCCACCATGCTTTGTTTACAAAGACTCAGCTGAATGACCTTTGGAAGATGTCGCTGTATGTAACGTATTTTAATATTTAAAAATTACATGGAAATACAATTTCCTTTCCCGACTTTGAACTGCTGAAAGCTTTTCATGGTTTTCAGATTTCTAACACATTTGGAACAAATTTCCCTTGTCTCTTTTAATTTGGGATAACAGGAGACATTAAAGAGAACTGAACATTGAGGAGGAAAAATCTTAACAATGATCCTATTAGAAAAACAAGTGGTATGAGCTTTAATGCAGCAATTTACATGGGTGCATTCTTCAGTTTTCCTTTCCTTTTCAAAGAGAAAGAGAGATTGTGCAAGACAGAACACCATCTTGGGAACTTTGCTCAACACAGAAATCAAGGTGAAATCTCCTTAGGTAAAGTTGCAAAGAAATGCAAGTTGATGAAACATTTTTTCAATTGCAGATTTAGAGAGAAAGGGGATAGAAACAGAAGAGAGACAGTCCAGATTAGCAGCCAACATGGAGATTAAAAAGAAATAGCCCCACCAGGAAAGTGACAAGCCAGACACAGCAGAAGGGCACCTAGCTGATAATAGCAGCCAATGTTTATTTATTTTGGATTTTAAATATCAAACAGTAGGAAAATAGTTTCAGGAAATGAAAAAAAAGTTGGCAGAGAAGAGGGATGAGTTAGCTTAAATGGAAAGGAAAAATAATGAAAAATGAACAAGGATATTGCCTATGATCAGGACATGGTACAAGGACAGTAAATCTTTTTCCAATATTTTATACCTTTATGATGGGAAGGAAGATTATTTTGTAACTCAGCCTGTGAACCACCACTAATTCTTGGACTGAGTAGAGCTGAAGAGGAAAATGGAAAGGCTGCAAAGAAGGCTAGAAGTTTCTGTAAAGCAAGATAACATTCTTGGGAATCCCTGGTTCAACCTTTATGCATAACAGGTCTGGTGCTTGGAAAATAAGATGTAATGCAAACCTACAAGGATTTTATCATGTGGCTCAGAATTCAGTAGATAATTTAGTTTGTTAGACAAACAGCAGGAACTTCTCTCCCCAAGAATATTCTGGAATTTTGGTCTTTGGCTTTGCCAATCCGTCTAGAAAGTCCTCACATCTTCATGAAATAGTACATTCTAAAAACATTAAATTAATTCAATAAAGGGCGATTGTAGCAATGAACTCAATACAATGCATTTTACATGTCAAAATAGAATTGACTTCGCTGAAATAACAAATACAGATATTAAAACAGGCAAAAATCCATACATTCTATGAATCATTTTAATTTTTTTCACATGAAGTTTCCTGGCAGAAAGCACAACTATGCGAGTAAGCATTCCACCACTTCTAATAATTACACCATTTTTTTGTGTTTATATTTCCTGGAATGTAAGTTTTTAAGAAAAAATATTATTTAAAAACTCTTGTGAGGAAAAATAAGTATTTTTAAAAAGAACCGGTAAAAAAAAATATGTTAAAACTCAAGAGGATGCATTGGAAAGAGGAAAACCTTTTATTTAGAAGGAATAAATTAATACTTGAATGATGAAGCTATATTAGAAAGATCAACAAAAAGGTATACATGCAATTCTGAACATACTTACAATAAAATTTCTTAGAAGTTCACCCTTAATTATTTATTGTAAGTGTTGTGACCATCAAAGATTGAAGGATTTAACTGATTATATCTAGCATCAATAGCCTAACTTTCATTGATGAACAAACACAAGTTATCTACAGGCTTCACCATGTGGTGTGTGTGCCATTCAGAAGTATGGAGGAAGAGGAGAACAATAATGAAGAAAAAGCACCAAAAGTGTTCTGAGAGCAACCGAAGTAAAAGAAAAGCCAGTTACAAATTTCCTAGGCAGATATGATGAGATAGGATGAGAAGCTTAACATGTTGTGTTTCTCAAAAAATCCTTAACCTTTTACATTTTATGTTTTAAAGCCTGTTGTTAAAAAATTTATAATTTTGGTATTGTGTTGATTTATCTACTGAGTTAAAAAAATCCCTGCACAGGAAGACCTCTACATGCATAAGTTCTTACAAGGTAAGCTGGAACGTAGATTTATAGCATTTTTGCTACTCTCTAACAATAGTCTGAGTGCTTGCTCTCACTCTGCAGTAAAAGTGAGACAGCTTATCCCTCACTGAAGAAGAAAATCACCTATGTATACCATGGCATAAGAACAGGCAGTTATTACAGAGTAGCTGATACCATAAATTCAAACTATAACTTACGCCTCATTAACCTGTTCAAAGACTGGGAGTCCTGGGTGATAAGCACTGTACAAACACATGGGGATAAATATTCTTTGTAAGAGAAAACAAAGAAAACAAAGGGTGAGTTAAGAAATTATGATCTGAATCATAGAAATCAGATGACTTGCTCAAGGACATATGTAAAATGTGAAGTCACAGACCTAGGACTTGATTATTTATCTTTGAAATTCCAGTCATAAGACCATCCTTCCTCACCTCAGTAGTACAAATCCTCTTCTGCAAACCAACTGTGCATTTAAAATTTACTTCTGTTCTTACACTTCGGCATTGCTATAATTCACTGAAGTTACATCTAAACTAACACATCACTACTTAAATCTGAAAAAATAAATATTGGATAAGAACACATTCAGTATACTCACCAAAGGGTCACTGTAGCACACTTGTCAGATGTTGTCTTGTCCTGCTGTCCAAGGAGATCCAGGCAGCTTCTTGGCCAGGTCCCAGAAGGACAACTTACCTGAAGGACTGCCTGGGAATGGGAAATATTTGGGCTACTGATATTTGTTTAAAATGATAACTCTTACTTTCTCAGCTGCTAACTGTAACAGTTAGACAGGAAGGTGTGCTTTTTGCTGTGACCCTGAAACAGATACTGCACTGAGATAAAAGCTGGTCACTCAGTGCTACACCTGCAGACTCACCTTAGAGCTATAGCAAGTTATTCACAAGACCTCATGAGGCATGCCCTTCTCTCCTCCCTCACATTCTCCCAAAGCCAATGTTGCTTTGGCCTCTCTGAGCCATCCTCCTGAGCAACAGCAGGGAGTAAGGCTAGCTTGTGCTTGCACACTTCAGGAACCCTGTGCTGAAGAGGGTTCAGAACTTCCACCCCTAGGCCCTAACCCTTGCTCTCACTTTTATTGGCATGCATATTTCTCTGATGTGCAGTTGGTTAGCATTTTGGAGAGCCATGCCAAAATAAATAGGAAATTGCAGTAAGTTGTCAAAAATGCAAGCAAAACCATGCACACTGATCACTGATGCATTACATTTTGGGGTGTTCTTTGTTTTTGAGGGGGGAGAGGTGCTAAGCTGGGCCAATGCATACATATACAGCATGGGGTATTGCTCTATAACATGTTGGGAAAAACTACTCTAAAATCCAAACAGTTACCCTTAAAAACCCCTACCTTAACAAATTACTTTTATGACAGTGATCCATGACACATTTCTGTTATGTCATAGACTATGAAAGTGACTTTACAGATTTCTTCTCCTTTTCCTGTGTCTTATTATTCTTGTGTCTTCCTTGATTTAGAAGTGGATCTAGGTGTTCCAGAATTATAGTAAAAAGTCATCACTCTGTTTTTATGCTTTTCTGCTTAGTGGGTTTAAACAGTTTTATTGAAAACTTGCATGAAAACATAATTCCAGGCACATATTGGACATACAATAGCAACTTTGCCTTACAATTACAAAGCAAATCAACATCCCCTTGTAATTAAAATAATAACATAGCACTGCCTCTTGCTAGTTCTTAATGCCTATCTCTCTTTTGCTCATTTTTTTCTCTTCCGTTACCACAGTGAACAGCTGTGGTCATATATGAGATACACCTGGCAGCTTTAAAAGTCCAGATGCCAAGTTTATCTCCAGCATTGGCATTCATTTATGAATTTGGCTTTATTTGAAGTGTGGATTTTGCCTAGAAAAAATGTTCCAAGTGGCAATTGTCAGAGAGGGAAGATGCTTAGCAGGAATAATTAACCTCCCATTTGAAATTTATTTTGAGTGGTCACAGGTATCATAATTAAGAGGGCAAGTGAATTATGGGACTAAAGGAATCTTTGCCTATTTGGAATTCATTAATGAAGGCTTTAATAGTAAATGTTGAACATTTAGGTAAATCTTTAAACTGAGTTTTACATACACCTCCCTTGGTAAACGGTAAGGCCCCTGATCCCATTTCCACTGAAGGTTAATAGACAGGAGTAGGTTAAAAGGTAATAAGATTTGCTTTTCTGGAACACTCAATTCCATCTAAAAGTGCCAGAAGGTACCCTCATGACACCTTCACAAGACAGACTGTATCATTTTCCCCCCAATTTGCTGCAAAATAAATTGAGGATCAAAGAGGTTAAACTACATGCCCATGGATTCATACAAAGCCTGGGGCACAGCCAGGATTAGAATAAAAGCTTCCTCACTCCCACCCTATGTTTTGCCACAAGACCATTCAACACTTGGTAAACAACAGACTTATAACTCAGCCATGGAGAAAATACTGCAGTAAAGTGGTTTGGTTTTTTCCATCTTACAGAATGAGCAAGGAAGCTCTTGAGCCTAAGAAATGACAGTACTTTAATAGAATCATAGAATCATAGAATGATTTGGATTGGAAAGGACTTTAAGGATCATCTAGTTCCAACCTCTCTGCCATGGGCAGGGACACCTTCCACTAGACCAGGTTGCTCAAAGCCCCATCCAACGTGGCCTTGAACACTGCCAGGGATGGGGCGTCTACAACTTCTCTGGGCAATCTGTTCCAGTGCCTCACCACCCTCATAGTAAAAAATTTCTTCCTTATATCTATTCTAAATCTACCCTCTTCCAGTTAAATCCATTACCAGTTCTACAATCACTATATGCCCTTGTAAAAAGAACCTCTCCAGCTTTCTTCTAGGCCCCCTTCAGGTACTGACACCTCTCTCAATGATTTTTCAATGCTCTTGGGAATCTGGAGAGGTCCCAGTTGACTAGAAGCTGGCAACGTTGTCCCAGTCTTCAAGAAGGGCAACATTGATGACCCTGGTAACTACAAGCCTGTCAGCCTCACTTCCGTGCCTGGTAAAATTATGGAGAAGATTATTCTGGGAGTTACTGAAAAACACCTGAAAGACAATGCAGTCATTGGTCCTAGCCAGCACGGGTTCACGAGGGGGAAGTCCTGCCTAACAAATTTGATTTCCTTCTCTGACAAGGTTACCCACCTAGTTGACCAAGGGGAGCCAGTCGATGTGATCTTTTTGGATTTCAGTAAAGCTTTCAATACTGTCTCTCACAGTATCCTCCTGGACAAAATGTCCAGCATACAGCTGGATAAACACATAATGCTGTGGGTGAGCAATTGGCTGATGGGTCGGGCTCAAAGGGTTATAGTAAATGGGGTTACATAGGGCTGGCAGCCAGTCACTAGTGGGATTCTGCAGGGATCCATTTTGGGGCCGGTACTCTTTAATTTCTTTGTAAATGACTTGGATGCAGGACTTGAAGGATCACTAATTAAGTTTGCTGATGACACAAAATTGGGAGGAGCTGTTGACACTCTCGAGGGCAGAGAGGCCCTGCAGAAAGATCTAGACAAATTAGAGAGCTGGGCAATCACCAACTGTATGAAGTTTAACAAGAGCAAGTGCCGGATTTTACAACTGATTTTACATTGGATTTTACACCTGGGGCATGGATATTCATACGGACTGGGGAATGAGAGGTTGGAGAGCACCTCTGCAGAGAGGGACCTGGGGGTTCTGGTCAACGGCAAGTTGAACATTAGCCAACAGTGTGCGTTGGCAGCCAAGAGGGCCATCCATGTCCTGAGGTGCATCAAGCACTGTCTTGCAGCCGGTCGAGGGAGGTGATTGTCCTGCTCTGCTCTGCACTGGTGTGGTCTCACCTCGAGTACTGTGTGCAGTTTTGGGCACCACAATACATCAAGGTTATAAAGCTACTAGAGAGTATCCAGAGGAGGGCCACAAAGCTGGTGAAGGGTTTAGAGGAAAAACTGTATGAGGAGCAGCTAAAGTCACTTGGTTTGTTCAGCCTAGAGAAGAGGACACTAAGGGGTGACCTCATCGCAGTCTACAGCTTCCTCACAAGGGGAGGAGGAGGGGCAAGCATGGATCTCTTCTCTCTGGTGACCAATGATGGAACCCGAGGGAATGGCAGGAAGATGTGCCAGAGGAGGTTTAGGTTGGATATTAGGAAAAGGTTCTTCACCCAGAGGGTGGTGGAGCACTGGAACAGGCTCCCCAGGGAGGCAGTCACAGCGCCAAGCCTGACAACATTCAAGAAGCACTTGGACAACACCCTCAAACATATGGTGTGAATTTGGGGTTGGCCAGTACAGGGAAATGAGTTGGACTTAATGATCCTTATGGGTCCCTTCCAACTCAGGACATTCTGTGATTCTCTGGAAGGCTGCTATAAGGTCTCCCCAGAGCCTTCTCTTCTCCAGGCTGAATAACCACCACTCTCTCAGCCTTCCTTCATAAGAGAGTTGTTCCATCCTGCTGATCATCTTCGTAGCCTTCCTCTGGACTTGCTCCAACAGGTCCATGTCCTTCTCGTGTTGGGGGCCCCAGAGCTGAATGCAGCACTCCAGGTGGGGTCTCACGAGAGCACAATAGAGGGGCAGAATCATTTCCCTCAACCTGCTGGTCACAATTCTTTTGATGCAGCCCAGAATATGATTGGCTTTCTGGGCTGCAAGCACATGTTGCCAGGTCATGTTGAACTTCTCATCAACCAACATCCCAAAGTCCTTCTCCTCAGGGCTGCTCACAATCCGTTCTCCACCTAGCCTGTATTTGTGCTTGGGATTGCCCCAACCCATGCGCAGGACCTTGCACGTGGCCTTGTTGTACCTCATGAGGTTCACAGGCTCGCCTCTCAAGCCTGTCAAGGTCCCTCTGGATGGCATCCCTTCCCTCCAGCACATCAACCACACCACACAGCTTGGTGTCATCGGCAAACTTGCTGAGGGTGCACTCAATCCCACTGTCCATGTCACTGACAAAGATGTTAAACAATGCCAGTCCCAATACTGACCCCTGAGGAATGCCACTTGTCAGTGGACTCCACTTGGACATCAAGCCGTTGACTGCAACTCTTTGAGTGTGACCACCCAGCCAATTTCTTACCCATGGTCCATCTGCCAAATCCATGTCTCTCCGATTTAAAGACAAGGATGTCATGGGGGACAGTGTCAAATGCTTTGCAGAAGTCCAGGTGGACTTCCCTTATAAGGAAGAGATGCAAATCTTAAATGTTTCTGAAATACATCAGCCCTGGGACTATCGAGTACTGCTCATTTATAGATCATATAAAATTATATACACTGGATGATGAAATAATTGAAGAATTCCTAAACTCCAAGAGTAGAGTTCACATTGTTTAGGACGGCAATCAAAGTCTATGCCTGAATTATTGCAAAAGTGAAGCATTAAGTCTAAAAACATTAGTCTCTTTGCAGTATTTTTTCTCCTCTGGCCTACTAGTCTCTGCTATTTGCCTTAAAGAAGTCATAATATTTTTGTTAATTCACTCCCTTATTTAAATGGTGTAAGGACCCCTCTGTAAACTATCGTATTGCATTCCTCTCCTTGTCAAGGCAGAGAGGGGCCATGCATATCATCTTACTCAAATGGCATAAGGAAATTGTTTTGTGGGTTTTTTTCTAAAATGTGCCACCTAAACCAGTGTCAAGATCCAAGTCAACACAGTATGTACAGAGTATGTGTACATTTTATGTAGTAGTATGTTCCAGATTTTCCAAACTGAAATAAAATCAAACTTTCTCTGTAAAAAAAAAAAAAAAGCACTAGTCTTTCTTTTCTTTAGAAAGTCAACATTTTATGCAAAAATGTGATGTTGTCAAATGCATTTCACAAATTCAACTTATCTCCGCATCATTTGCTTGTACATTTTATCTGAATCAGAATGAAAGATAATCTGGAGCCTAATTCTGTACTACCCTGTAGCTTTTTTTAGGTGAATTCTGATCCCTGACATGGGAATGCTCCCAGGATGAGAGGGGTTCCCAGAATTGCCTGTGTTATCTCCCTCTGCAATCCTGGAGACTGTCAGGAGCATTTCCAGGGAAAAACAGACATAACTGATTATAGCATGCTGTATACAGGTAGGTAAAGATTAAGGTAGGTCTATTGTTTCCCATGCTGTATGAGAGAAACCAGTCTCAGGCAGTCCCAAAATCTGTGAGATACAAATGGAAACAAAAGGTTGATTTCTGTTTGGTACCTGCCTCTTACAAAGGCTTGTATAAAGTGAAATAAAGTGAACAGTTTGAAAAGGGTGAGTCTGGGACAAGACAATTTACAAACATTTAAAAAAATACTACTATTTGTAACTAAACAAATTACAGAGAAGCTCAAATCAGATTACTTTAAACACCCTGAAAGAACACCGACTAAGCTAAAATATTTGGCTAGCAGTAGGTAGTACTAGTTTTAAATATAAATAAGAGAATTTACTGATTTTTTGTTGCTTTGTGCTAAGAATTGCAATGAGATGCTAAACTTTCCAGCAAGCCTTTTATATGTGAAACTCTGTGGTATAAGAAAAAAAGCTTACATTAAAATCTGAAGCTGCTAATAACTATAAAACCAATTAAATAAAGTATTAACAACAATTTTAGCAATTTGAATCTACAAAAACATTTAAGAAAGTAAAGTAGATATTACATGTTTTCATTTGAAGTGCAATTTAAACAAGAACTTTGGTTGTTCTCCAGTGCATTCCTTTCCTAGTGGTTATTGAGTTACTCTAGCTGCATGCTATGAAGGTATGGCACTAACCCACAAACTGAGAATTGATCTGGACGCATACTTTCTGTTTCACTTATTTGTCATTTTAGGGCATGGAGTAACACTAAAATTATGAAGTATAATGGAGAGGAGATTTTCTTCAGGCAAATACTAACCTACTGATCAGAACTCAATAACATGCAAGCCTTTGGAATGGAACAAAAATCTTTAAAATAAATCTAAGGGGAGGGAGAAAGAATTAAAGGCATAAAACATCATAAACCATGGCAGAACTTTACCAAACAGATTATGCTAAATTAATCTGGTAATTTCCTTTGAAAATAAAAAGGATTTCTCTGAGATATTCTTTTAAGCATTTTATATGGTGCTTTGGGAGAACAAGTTGATTAACATGGAGAAGTTTAGGACTAGTACAGAAGTTAAATAAAAAGTAAAGGAAAGGAAGAAAATAGCTGAACATGCTGAAGAAAGCTTACCAGTAAAGAATCAGTACTGGAAGCTATCTAATACTTTCTTTAGTGATCTTGGTGCAAAAAGAAAGCTTGTTTTAATGGACTTTACTGATGCCATGACGTTGGGAAACATCCCCAATGCAAGAGAGGTTTGAAAGACCTGATGACCTTGGGGAATTGCATAATAGCAATGAGATAAAAATCCAATCATGCAAAGGGCAATGTCATACACATAGGGACTAATATTAAGAACTTATGTTATAAGCTTGAAATATTAGAAAAGGAGAGGATCTGTGTGTCCAGTGTTGCCTGTAGTGATATATGTAAAAAGACAAATGTAATTTATACTTGTATCCGGTGAAGTATTTCCAGAAGGAGCCATATCATTTGAGTGGCTTTATACAAGGTACTGCTGAACACTTTTGGAGAACTATGCAGTATCTAAGACCACTCAGCAAAGAACAGGTGAAGAAAAAGGCTCTTGGAGTGATCAGAGAACCATGAGTCCTAGAAGGAGAGTAAAACTGGGTTTGTTTTGGATTATCTAATAAAACAGAAGCTAAAAGGATATTGAATTACTATCTATAAATACATAGACAGGGAAAAAAATGAGGTGAGAGAGGATCTCTTTAAACGAAAAGACGGCATTGGCACAAGAACAAATGGATAGAAACTGGCCATAAATAATTCTGGTGTGGAAATCAGAAGAAGGTTTCTAGTCATTAGGAGAAAGATATTCTGTGTAATATCTGTCCAGTAGACTTCTTGCCTCCCCTACTCAATAAGTTTATAATGGGATTATGAAAAATAACTGTTCATAGAAACTGAGATTTAGACCCAAAAATCCACATTGCACTCATTTTTAAAAAGGCTACAAAGGAGGACCCTGGGAACTACTGACCTGTCAGCCTCATCTCTGGGGCTGGGAATATCATGGAACAGATCCTCCTGGAAGCCCTGCTAAGGTACATGGAGGACAGGGAGGTGATTTGAGACTGCCAGCATAGCTTCACCAAGAGCAAGTCCTGCTTGACCAATCTAGTGGCCTTCTATGATGGGATGACTACATTAGTGGACAAGGGACCAGCTACAGACGTTGTCTATCTGGACTTCTGTAAGACCTTTGACACAGTCCTCCACAACATCCTTCCCTATAAATTGGAGAGATATGGATTTGATGGGTGGACTGTTTGGTGGGTAAGGAATTGGTTGGATGGTTGCATCCAGAGGGTAGTGGTCAATAGCTCAATGTCCAGATGGAGATCGGTGATAAGGAATGTCCCTCAGGGGTCCATACTGGGACCAGTACTGTTCAATATCTTCATCAATGACATAGACAGTGGGATTGAGTGCACTCTCAGCAAGTTTGCCGATGACACCAAGCTGTGTGGTGTGGTTGACACGCCTGAGGGACAGGATGCCATCCAGAGGAAACTGGACAGTCCACACCTGGCCCATGTAAATCTTATGAGGTTCAACAAGGCCAAGTGCAAGACCCTGTAGATGGGTCAGAGCAACCCCCAGTATCAATATGGGAGGGGAAATGAAGGGATTGAGAGCAGCCATGCTGAGAAGGACTTGGGGGTACTGGTGGATGAAAAGCTGGACATGAGCCAACAATGTGCACTCACAGCCCAGAAGACCAACTGTATCCTGGGCTGCGTCAAAAGAAGCATGACCAGCAGGTTGAGGGAGGTGATTCTGCCCCTCTACTCTGCTCTGGTGAGACCTCACCTGGAGTATTGCGTCCAGCTCTGGAGCCCTCAGCACAAGAAGGATGTGGAACTGTTGGAGCGGGTCCAGAGGAGGGCCACAAAAATGATCAGAGGGATGGAATACCTCTCTTATGAAGAAAGGTTGAGAGACTTGTGGTTATTCAGCCTCAAGAAGAGAGGGCTCTGGGGAGACCTTACTGCGGTCTTTCTCTACTTAAAGGAGGCTTACAAGAAAGATGGGGACAAGCTTTTTAGTAGGGCCTGTTGGACAAGGGGTAATGGTTTTAAACTAAAGGAAGGTAGATTTAGACTACATACAAGGAATAAATTTTTTTACGAGGGTAGTGAAACACTGGAACAGGTTGCCCAGAGAGATGCCCCATCCCTGGAAACATTCAAGGTAAGGTTTGGACAGGGCTCTGAGCAACCTGATCTAGTTGAAGATGCGCCTGCTCATTGCAGGGGGGTTGGACTGGATGACCTTTAAAGGTCCCTTCCAACCCAAACTATTCTGTGATTCTATGATTCTACCCAGGAGCTTCCAGTCTAGGTTAAATGCCTATTCCTAACTTACTAAATAAAGAAAATATGCTGCACATGACATGTCATCCCACAAAACAAAAAAAAAAAAATGTTGAATCTCTGTCTTTGCTGGTTAATGGGTCAAACTGTGTGGCGGAGGAATTAAATAGAAATCAAATGTTTTATAAAAGATAAAGATGTCTAACTGAAAATTACTTTATTAAACTGCCTCTTAAAAAGAGAGTTTACATGAAAAGGAAAATCTTGTGGCCTAACCTGTAAAAAAGAAATCTAATGATGTAAAGTTCCTACATGCTCCCTTTAAAGTTTACTGGAGAGTTGTGCCAGCCTGGGAAAGGAAACTCTCTAAACCTCTAGACCATTTTTTATTTATTTGTACTCAGATTTATGTCAAAGCAAGACAGGAAGAAACACTAAACTTTTTACTGTAATGAAGCTTGGCGTTTGACTTCCATTATAAAGAACGTGAACTAAAAATGCCTGGAGGCACTATACCTTGTGCATCCGGCATTTATACAGCAGATTACCAGCACTCTCACTGACCTTGGTAGCTCTACAGGGGACACACTGTATTTTCATTTAGCTGAGCTGATTTAAAAAATCTTATGTCTTTGCTCATCCATATCAAGGTGAACCTCAACTTGCCTCCATCATTGTGCCAAAGGGATTCATCTGAACTTCGTCATGCTTTCAGCAAAGCACATTTGCAAAGGTGTGAAATCAGATGGCAAGTGTATTTAAAAGCTCTCTGTTCCAAAACCCTCAAGCTCTTATACATGCTTACACTGGGTTCAGTGCAAACAATTGTGGGAGTTGTTTGTTACATACACTCAAGAGCCTACCAGATCAGAGGATGTAAACATTAAGGGTCAAGATTTCCCTAGGCTCTTCTGCAATTGTGGGGACAATTGCTGGACACAAGAAGTTTTCCGTCTACTTGCATGTTCTGTGTAAAAGTCATCTCTATCACTTCAAAGATATAAAGTTTGAAAAGTAGGCCACTGCCATCCAACTTGCTGGATGGTAATGAAAGGCCAACAGACATGAAAGGTTCAGGGCACAGAAGTAGCACTCAAAAGCAAACAGAGACTGCCTTCACTTTCTTTTCTCATCATTCCACTGTACCTTTAGAAACTAAGTCTCAAAAAATTCCCGGCAGACTAGGCACCTCTGGGCCATCTGATCTCAGAAATATTTTAAAACCAGAGTCTGGCTTTTGCTGCATTGCACTGCTTTACTTGAAGTTATAACAGTGGTAGCTGTAGCAATATTCCTAGTCTCAGTTTCCCTTACTGTTAAGTTCTACTTATAAGAAGAATTCAAATAATAAAAATGCAAAGAGTGAAAATGAGTTCCTCTGGCAATATATTTTGTGTGTTTATTTCCATCACAGTTTTCATTATAACAGAAACTTAGTGGGTGCTTAGAATCCAAATCCCTTGGATTTTCTGAGAAATAAAACATCTAAGATCATTAATACTGTGCTAAATATGAATTAATTATTTCTGACCAACACATTTTATTGCATATAGACATATATAATGTGTATGTACACCATTATATGTATATTAACCTTCAAAAGCCTCTTAAAAGATCTGTTTCACTGCACAGTAAAATGAATATCTATCAAGATGTGTTATTTAGACATAATGGAGTCTGTAACACTTCTTTTGAATGTAGCATTTACCATTCTAAAAACAGATCTGGTAACTGCACATACTGAGTTTCTCAAGAGCTTTATTTCATGAACTTAGAGACTAGAAGAATCTTTTTACAAAATAGAAGAATCTTTTCTTTCGTTAAATAATGCAGTAGTCCGAAGAGCATGTTAAGTCAGATATAACTGTCTAAAATGTGTTCTAAGAATTACTAAAAAATTACGTATCTACACTTCAAAGTAGTAAGCTAATTGAAGAAGCTAACTGAAGAACATACACATTTTCTGAGAAGTGTTTACCAAACAATGATTCTTATTTTTTTCTATGTTTTTTCAAAATTTTTCATAGATTTTTTTTAAAAAAGTAGAAAAAACCAAGACCACCATGCAGTAACTTTGTTCTTGCAGTAGAAAAATACAAACAAACCCCTCCCCCAGTCCCAACAATCTTAACAAGAAAAAAAAAAATGAGAGAATGTTGGCTTTGCATTTACGTCATTTTCAGCAGTCAAAAACATTGATCAAAATATTCCCTAAAACTAATTAACCAATTGCAGTCAATAGCAGCCTCAGTATTTCACTCATTTAAGCAGGTTTTGTTCATTTGACATGTTTAATTTTGGCTGCCAGGCACAGAATGAGCTTTCTAGTCATTTAATTACCTGAAATTATGAGTATCTTCCTGATAGAGAACACCATGGTCACGCTTTGATAGTCAGGGCAGAACTCTTGGCTTTTGTTCCAGTCTTTATGTTGCTGATGCAGTGCAAACCTGACCCACTTGCTTCAGTTCCCAGTCCTCAGCCTTTCTCAAAAGCATTATTGAGGAAAGAAGTGTAGGGGCGAAATAGGGATGGGAAAAGGTAGAATGGCATGTGCAGTGCTTTATTGGATCCTTGGCCATGAACTGCATGTACAGCATTGTAAGATAGAGTGTCCTAAAAATAATCTTAAATTATGCAGCAGATTTTCTTGCATTGTAAAAGCATAGGGAAATGGCTGAGAGGCACCCTCTCCCTAGACATTTCTCCAGGTATTTTGAAAGAATGAATTCTCTACTGACACTAGTGTAAGCACCCAAAATACTGGAATTCCTGTATACTAAAAGCATGAAACAATGAATGTCTGCTTTTTAAAAGTCTTTACTATTTAATGGCAACCAGTGTAGGGTTATTTGAAGCAAATGTGTATTTCAGCTCTCCCTTTGGAGTAATATTTTCTGCTAATTTAACAGGTCAAAGAGTCTTCTATTTTTCTGCTAGAACCTGACCTGTCATGCTTATTGACATGAAAGAATTAGAGACGGGGGGGGGGGGAACTGTAGAATATAGCAATGGCAATTAGCATGTATATTAACATTTAAAGTGTCATGTGCCTACATAAGAAATGAGGCATAGTTTGCTGTATTGGTGTTATTTCTATACTGCAACAACTCCTTCAAGTCACACAGCCAGGCAGCATCTCATATAAAATGCAAGAGGGAACAAGGAGACGTTGTTTCCATCTATCTTGTTGTTTCAAATACGATCTTAGTTCTTGGATGTAAATTTATACAGTTTCATTTATCTCTCCAATATATGAAATTTCAAGAGATGCCAATTTATTTTTCATACATATTTTTAAGTGTATTCATTCTGAGTGCTGGTTTTCATGTTTTTGCAAGTTCAGAGTGCCTGTCTCACACAACTTGAGATATAATTAATCACACAGGAGTAGGATTATATATTTAACACTTGCCTGTATTTTGAACAAATCAAACTCTCCAGAGGCTGCTCCATTTTCAATGTAGTTATGTATACAAGGAACTTCCATCAGCAGACATGTTTGAGCAGTTATACATAGCTTTACAGCTCCTCATTGGCTTCAGAACAGAGAAAAACACCACAGGTTTAGTTACACTAATGAAATAGAGTAACTTGCTTTAAAGAAGTTTTAGAAGGGCAAAAAAAAGTGAATGAATGAGTGTTTGCTAAAATCTCTTCATGGTTAAGCTGATTTTTAATTCAGTATGACTGACACAAAATATACATTCAAAGCAGGAATATAAAAGAAAAACTAATGAATATTAGGGGACAAAAATCAGCAAGTGAAATTCTTGGAGATTATTTCCTTCTTCTGCAGAAAATCCAAGCATCAGGTACTGCTCAGAGGAAGTTCTGCAGCAAATCAGGATGAAAATACCCTTCAGTGCTCTGCCATAGCAGGCGCCCTGCATGTGATTCATATGAACAAATATAGATTTCTACACCTGAGTGAGGCTTCGTTTTTAGTCCCTTCAGAGAAATAGGCATTTCTATGCTGCAATTTCTCTCATTTTGAACAAAACATCTACAGTTGGTCAGAGGAATCATGCAATAAAACCACCTCTCTCTCTCCACTGTGCTGCTCTCTCCCAGAGTTAAAGGTGACCAGCTCAGATGTAGTGTCCTTGTACTTCCTAACTTTAGGTGACAAGAATCCCACCTTAACTACCACCTCAGCATTAGTGGCTAACTACATCTGCAGCTGCTTGCAATTCCCTTTTACCCCGATAGTTGCCCAGCTATATCTCCTTGGGCAGGTGTGCACAAAAAACACTCTCTGTGATGACCAGCCTAAGCTGGGTTCTAGTGCTGTCCCAGCCTGTATTGCCAGGTAAATCCTATAAGACTCAACGAGTCCATATGGGAGGTGTACTGACTGACTGGATAATGGTGCATTATTTCCAGTATAGTAGAATAAGAGCAATAACAAGTTAAGGTCCTAAGGATAAAACAGAGTGAGGAATTCGGTAAAAGGAATAAAACTACGTCTAAAACATAAAGCTAAAAAAACCACTTCAGCTAGGTCCACAGCAAATGACAGAAAATTATGTTGTAAGGTGAAAAACTATAAACAATTTTGATGATTGTTATAAACCACAGTCCTTCTCCTTTGTACTCTGAACAGAAGTCATCACAAGGCTGACCTGTACAATCCTTCTAAGGGTGTCCTGAGCTTCCACTCCTCACCATTTCTCTATAACCATTAACTAAATTTCTCATATTTTTCTTTGAACTCTGTGTTCAAGATAATATGCCTCAGCCTTTTTTTTTTTAAATTATTTTTCACATACTTCACTCAATCCTCTTCCTCTCTCATTCATCCCAGAAACTGATAAAAATGATAAGGTGGCCTTTTTCTTTGACTTAAATATAGAAACTTCCTGATACTGCTCACGCAGCCCTCTGTCTTCTCTCCTGTTTTCAGTTCCACCTGTGCTGTGGACGCTAATTGAGAGGGAAGAGCACAGCTGTTCATTAAAACACAATGTGTGCCGCAGCTTAGTCTCCTAAAGGAGTCATTCCTTCAATCTGTTTCAATATGTATTCCTCTTTGTGTATGTGTTTGTGTGTATTTATATAAAAATATATAAAAAAGAAGAGGAAAAAAATGAAAAATAAGAGCACAAGTTTAAGGATACTAAATTCTGCTATGGAAAGTATATTCATTTATAAATATCATCCAGTAATTTCTATCAAAATTACTCTGAAAGGTACTTTTCTACATAAGAATGGTAACTCAGAAGAGAAATATATATCAATACCTGCAAGTAGTTGATACATCTAGAAAAAACAGTTGAGGAGAATCAAAATCAAACACAAAAGCATGCTGGGTCAAAAGTATGTTCTGGAAAGTCTCTTGCATTGGCAGCGCCCAAAAGAAGAATAGAACATCAGAGGTGCCTCCAGCCCAATATTCTGTCTCCAGCAGTCACCCAAACCAGATGGCAGAGGGGGAGTAAGAACTAGTAACCATTGTTTCTCGCAACTAATCCCCTAGACTTCAACAGTTTTCAGCTCAGGCCATTTCCTGAACCAGATAGGGTTTGTCTGTTTAATAACCCCCCATGGATATCTCTTCCAAGAATTTATCCAGTCTCCCTTGAACCCATGCATCCACAACATAATTTGGTGAGGAGCTCCTCCGGCCTGCTACCTAAAAATTAGATAATTCTAAATGCACCAGTTGTGAGATAAAATCACGACAGAATAGTAAGACAAAACTAACTAAGAGTCCTCCATCTTTAATTCTTATAGCATATACCCAGAAAAAATACTGAGGATTTTCACAAACCTGTTGCACTTTCAAGTACAACCCATCTATTTATAAAATCTTTATTCTGCAGCAGAATTTAGGTTCTCAGAATTTCCTGCTACTCTCTCCAAATGGCTCCTTCACATTACTACCAATGGTCATTCTGTAAGGCTTTGATGCTTTTTGTATAGAAGCAATTAATTTGATATTAGAGTCAATGTCACTTGCCCATGAATTTACAAGGCTGTCACCACTGTGACACTTCTTGGTTTGTTTGCTTGGTTTTGCTAGAATACTACAGGTGGATTAATTTTTGCTGACTCACCCCAGTAAACTATTATCCTCATCCTGTCTCCAGACTTTTCAATGGAGAATATTCCTTTTTCTTTGAAGAGAATCTAAATTGTGTTTTAACGATTTGTAAGCTGCATGAGGGGCAACCTACCAAATCAAAGTTTTAGGCCTGAACTTTACCTTTTAATATCAGCTTTGTAATTTGCTGTGATCCTTTTTCATTTTGAATCCCTTTACTTGTAAAGACTTGTAAGAGAGTCTACAGCCTATAAATCATTCTTCAGAAATATCCACAGCAGTATCTGACAAAAAAGTAGTGAGCCTTGTGTTTGAATCTTAAAAGGAAACATTTTCAGGATACTATAGGACCTAGTAGAAGAAATGATGAATTACTTCAAATTATTTTTTTCAAGAAGAATAACTTAATAAAGATTTTTTGAGAAATGGTGAAAACATAATGCTCTGATTTCCTGAATAATTTGTAAATTATCAACAGCTTTTGCCTTAATAAATATTATTTTTCCCCACATGAAGTTTTTTTTTTTAAATGTCAGATGCCTGGGTTTCAAGGACTAATGATATAGATAGTGTAAGAAAAAACACAGACACAGTGTCTTTGCATCTTAATTATAGCAGCTCTCTTCTTTCCAGTACTGAACCAAGCTACACCCAGAGCATGGGGAGATAAATGTGGGAGCTGTAAGCTTGACGTCTAATATCTGCTACTGAAGATTTGGGATTTGATTTAGTGCCTCTATTGGAAGGTTTGAAAAAAACAGGTCTTCCATCTTCTTTTAATAAATTCATTTCAGACCTGTAATTTACCTTTTTGGCAGTTTTACGATTCAGAACAATGGGCCTTTTTTAGTTGTGTAATTTTTTGGCTGTTTCCGTTTTCTCTCACATTTATAAGCAGAAAAGTGGTGTTCAGTAATTTGCAGAGTAGGAAAACAGGAGACATTCATAGCTCCCTAGCTGGAAAACCTTCACCATGATTCCTGGTTGCAGAAGATGTTGGGGGACTATTTGACATTTTTTAATAGTGACAAACCAATACTTGCACATTACCAGGCCACATTATATTAACTCCATATACGCCTGTTGTATTGGAACTTCTGAAAAGTAACAAATCCTAAAGTAACATAATACAAATAGCTCCCAGCAGAAGGGAAAAGGGACTTTCTGCAAGGAGGAAAAGAATCCCACAATAGTATGACTTTGTTTTTTTTTCTCAGTAATCTAAAAATAATTACATCAGGGCAAGGAGGTGGGAGGGGCAGGATATGTTTAAAAGAACAGAGATAAGCTGTGGAAACTAGTGATCCTGACAGATCTGAGACCTGATAAAGTCAGGATGCTAGAAGTTGGCCAAATTTGTGCAAGGCCACCAACACACACAATAGGTTGTGTGATAACTCAGCCCACATGAAAGAATGTGGTGTCTGCTATAGGCAGACAAAGACAACAGGATTATATGTTCACCACCTCTTGGGGGACTTTCTGAACTCACACGTAGAAGCTACTGGTGCATTACTGTGACCTTCCACTTCTGAGTGGACTTCTCAGTTGGCCTCCTCATTGTTTCTCCCACCGGGTAATTATGAGTGACTGTGTTTGTGACCTGTGTGAGGAAACAAGTAAATGTACTATGTGAATGTCTTTCTGGCATTAATAACAACAGCTAGATTCTTTTAACAACAAAAATTTAATAAATAATCGTTGTTTTAATAAATCTTGGTTATGATCTGCCCCCCTGACTCAAGAACCTGTCAGGGAAAAAGCAGGTGACAAAAGCAGCCATCACCCTTCCGCACACATGGACTGCATCCTGTCTGGCAGTGGTTTGGAATAACATATATACTATAACTGCATTTTCTTAAAGAATTGTACAATCTAACTCAGAAAATTAACAAGAGTGACACAGCTGTTGTGTCAAACATAGAATTTCTCTATTGCATTGACCTTTCATAAATCTGGATGTCTTAGAACATGGTTCGACCAGTTTTTAAATAGGTTTTAATTGCTTTTAAAGAAACTATAAAGGAGGAAGAAAATATTCTGTATTCTATACAGATAAAGATAACATCATGTAATCTGTTTTCTGTCAACCAAAAGAAAACAAAGAACTGCTGAGATTGAGGCAGTGATTCAGTTGTGTCGTATCACCATAAAACTGAAGCAACGTCATAGTAAATCAGTCCTGTTATGTCTGCAACTCATAGTAGATATTCTGTGCTCCAAGTTCCTTTTGTTTACTAAGAAGCAGCTGCTGGGAATGTCCCTTGGTCAGAAACCAATCCCAGCTTCACAGTCCTTTCATGCCTTGCTTGCACATAGACCTAGACAGGATCCCAGGGTGTGACTGCTCCATGTACACAAACTGGTGTTGGCTTCAATCTGCCCTGCCATTAGTAGTGCAGATAGGATGATTACGGTGATAGGATGATAGGTGTTTATGGCGTTGTTTCTATAGGGAAAATACCTTCCATGCATCAGGACCAGTAACAAGAAAAAGGTTGTGGTATGTTCTTATTCAGGTTGCCCATGGGTGATGTAAAGAATGTGTTGTTAACTATAACATGGTTTTATTTTAATTTAGATCCTTTTCTACAGATTGTGGGAGGAATCCTGGAATGCTTAGCATTTATCTAAGAAATGAAATCACAGCATTATTCATATAATAAAATATTTGTCTTTACTTTCTCCAGATTTCCACAACAGTTTATTATGTTATTGTAAGGGAAGCAAAACTGCTTTTATATTTCTATTAAATTCTGATGATTAACGGTAAGAGTCAGCGTTATATTCTTGTTCTTTTGATTCTTGAAGTCAGCATCCTTTTCAGTAAATGAAAGTCCCATAGGGCATCTTTGCCCTTCCTTTTTAAGTATTTGTCTAAACCCAGTAAGAATGGAAGAAACACTTAGGCTTTCAAAGAAAAAAAAATAACAAACAAAACCAAAAAAACCACACAAAGCCACCTTACTCCAAACAATATAATTAGGACAATTAAGGATCTAGCCTCCATTCAGTACTTATACATAACTCTGATTAACGTTGGGAAATACAGACTCACAGACTGGAGAATAGGTCCCTTAGCTCATAAGAGAGCATTACTCTTGTATCTGAATGTGTCCTTTTAAAAAATGACCCTTAAGTTTATCCCACAGCAACTATTTTCCCTTTTACTGCATATTTGAAACTATTTTAGTTTGAAGTGCTGTCAGGAAACTAAAATCTTGTTATAAAATTCCCCACAGAATTTGAACCACATTTAAAAAAATCACTTGATATTAATTGCAAGATATGTGGAAATAAATTCTGGAATACCCATGTGAACCATCTCACAGATGGCAAGGGGACTATACAGATGTAACAGGGAAGAGAGTCCATCCAATTTATGCTCCTTGATGCAACACCATACAGGAGTACTTTGGAGAGAAGAAAAAGGAATGGAAGAGGAATTGGAAACTGTTTTTGTCCCCTTGTTTTTTTAAATGTCATTATGAGTAATGATCCATGGATTGTTTCCAGGTCTATATTCTGCAATAACAATAACAAAATGGCAAACTTCTATATGCAGATATGGGCTCCAGTGAAAAAACCTCCCAGACAATTACAGAATCTTACCTCTTCCAATTTTCCATGTTGCAGAAGGGAAAAAACCTATCTTAGCAAGCCATTTACTGAAACAATCTCAAAATCTATTTCATAAACTCATGTTCCTCATATCAGCTGACAAGGAAAATATTCGAGGTTTTGCCTTCTCAGCTCTTTTGATGGGCAAAATATTACATCTCCCTCACAGATGTGCCATCATGCGAGGCTGCTTTCAAAACAGTTTAAACAAGAAATGCTGGACTGGCAATTAAATTCAATAACTCTGTTTAGCTAACACATCCTGAACAACAATCTCTTCCTTTCGTCAGTAGAATACAGATGTGTTTCTAACTTGCTGCATACGCTTGAAGGCCATCAGGTCATTTCTACCTAGATATACCAGAGATGGTCCATTGATTTGATACCAGGTGCTGTAATTCATTTGTGTATATACAATTCAATATCTCTTGTATTCCTCTGTGTGAAGCTTGTTATCTTTTCACTGAAAAATAGATATGTTTAATCCTGGTAGAATGTGATTCTTCTGGAAAGTTTACTGAGAATGGAGAGTAATTAAATAATTAGTGTGTGGCCTAAAAAGGCTAATGCTCTTAGTTATCTTTACAGAAAAATCTACTGAGGTCAACTGAAGTCTTTCAGTTGGCTTCACAGGCTTTTATGGCTAAAAGGAATCATTAAATCTTCTAGTCTGAACTCCTTCATATTAAATTTCATGCAATTAGCTTTCCAATGTATTCACTAACTTGATTTTGGCTAAAGCATATCTGTTAAAAAGGCATCCAACCTTGATTTTAGGACCTTAGCAGTTGAAGGACTGGCCACATCGATACATATGTTGTTCCAGGGATTAAAATCTGTGAGAAAATAACACTATCAGCATTTGAATTTGTTTGATTTATGCTTCTAGAAATTGGCTGATGTCCTTCCTATCATTGATAAATTTTAGCCTTTTACCACCCACTATTTTCCTCAGAAAATTATTTATGGAAATCAAATAATTTCTCAGTTCCCCTTTTAACAAACAGAACAGATTTGTCTGTCTTCAAAAAGCTTGATCTAGTTGTAGTTAGTTAGAAGCTACCTTGAACTAATTTCTCTAGTGTAAAATCATCTGTCTGTATCAAACATAAAATACAATCTCATTCTTTTTCTTCCACAATTTTTAACATCGATTTGGAAACAAGAATGCAAGAGTGGTTTGCAGCTAGCAGTCTGATTTAAGCCACACTCAGATGTAGAATTACCTAAATGTATCCTATATATGAGTCACTGCTTCCCTATCCATAATTCTAAAATTTGTTTTGCCCTTTTTCTATAGCATCACACTGGACAGTTTCTTGTCTGCTATAAGCACTTCTTGGAGGCATTGCTTTCCAGAATCGCAGCCCCTCATTCTGTAATAACAGGTATATATTTCAGTTTTAGATGTATAACTTAGAACTATGCAAATATGATTCTAAGTTATGTTGCTGCTATGCATTTCAGACATTTTCTACTGATCTTCAGCTGTCCCTCCTTTTCATTTAATAATGAACTTCTGTACTAGATGCCAACATAGCACTAATACCTAATGCTAGGTCCTTTTAACTCTGCACAAAGTTAAATAGAAAATAAGGGCTAGTGACTGACACGGGTGAGTTTTAAGCTAGCAAGATTGTACATTTGACTGAAAAGAGTAGGAAGTGCAGCAATAGAAGATATATTACATCATGCTCAAATGCAACTCTGCCAGCAACAGCAGCTGGGAAGAGTATGGGGTTCTAATTACAGATTGCATCAATCTCTGTGAACAGAAGCAAATCTCGTTCCTAGGTTTCAAAGTTGCAGCTTGCTTGGAGAGGCATAATGAGTTAGGATTAAATGTTCACTTATATTAGGATGACATTATAGGATGTAAGCAGATGTTGCATGTAAGAGCTCTAATGATATATATTTCAGTGCACCAAAACTTCAAACTTCTAAATTAAGTCTTTATTAACCTAAGTGTATGGATCCCTGTCTTTATTTTGGGATGCAGAATCAGTGATTGGAAGAATGTTCTCTGTGCATGTTAAGTAAGATTATAAACCAGCCAGAAACTTCTTAAAAGAAATATTGGGAGAGGGTTTCCACACAAGAATGAGACAGTAAGTATTGAATATACACAGAAATAGTGAAATTACAATCCTAAAAGTCAAAGTTTACTAGATGATACTGAGAGGTAAGCATATTAATAAGCATATTATTTCTCCCATTACACCATTTAGCCCCAAATACCGAAATTAAGATAACACTGTTCTAGTCCCTTCAATTAGGAAATCCGTGTTACTAACAATGCAGTTGTAGTTCTGAGAGATTAATGAAATCATATTAAATAAATCTGACCTCAAAGCACACACATCATAGTCCAAAATTTTGGTTAAACCACGTCTCCGTTATGTTTGCTTTTTATTCTTATTACTCTGAATTTATCACTGCTGCTGGCTTAAAAAAAAAATATTTCCTACTTCATAAGGAAGTTTATTCAACAACAAAGAACTTATTGAAAAGCCCTTTAAGGGGTGTATAAAAATCAGTAATAGGGGTTAGATGGATTTCCCCTGCATCATCTGTACCATGAAACCAGATATACTGATGACTTTGTCCTCCCCTCTGTTGTTTAAAAGCTTACACCAAAACAAATAACTCTCCAGGTGTTTGGAAGTCTAAGCAAAGTCTTAATAAATGGTGGCAAGGGAATTATTTAGAAGCAGAAAACTAGATACTTAAGCCAGGCTTCTGCTTCAAACAGTTGGCAAACCTGAGGGATCCGTACATCAGAAGATCATTAGAGCCAATGCATCTGAGCTTCCACAGATCTCCAGGCATCACATCTTTTGTGAACATCCTCTCACAGTGGGACACACGGCTACACTACACCAGCCTTCCTCTGTTGTAAAGGACTCACTGATACATATGAAAATTAGGATTGTCTGGCACTGACTGGCCTTCAGAGTCAAACAGCTGTAACCAGACGCCGACAAACCATCCCTCTCTCGTGCCAAGAAAAGATCTAGTGCAAGACTATTGACAGCATCATTTGCTTGTAAAAACATTTTTTGGATTGTCAGTTCAGCTGATGCTAGAAGATGAACAAAATGCAAGGACTAGAAAGCCAAAATAATCCCTTTTCTCCTGTTTGATGGAAAGGAACAAAAGGGAATCCAAGAACATTTTAATTTGATATTCCTAATCATTCCTCACAGAGTAGATCTGTGAGCAGAAAGTAATATATTGCTTAACAAGTTTTCTTGTTTACTAAAAATAAAGACAATCATGAATCTACAAAATTTAAAAATGGAAAATAAAGCTTTTAGAATCTTTTTAATGGAACTCTTTAGATAAATTTTATGGGAAACTCCATGGTGTTGTTTGGAAGCAACTTTCAAAATAGAAGAAGTGCAGATAAATAATGAACACTGTAAATAACTACCACTTTCTTCAGCAATTACAGTGCTTCAGAACAGAGTTTTACTTCTGCATTCCTCTTCTAGTAAGAGAGAAGTCCATACATTCATCCCTATGAATGATCTACCTAGTACACCATTCATATCAATAAAGATTTTTTAAAGAGTAGGTGTGTCAGGGAGCAGCAGGAGCTGCTCTGAGAAGGAGGATGAGCAGGAGCTGAGGGTGACTCCAGGACAGACTGTGTCCTCATCGACAGGCACCACCCTGAACTACCCGAGCAGGCAAGCAGCGCAGGGTGGTTACAGCAGAGGATCCTATCATCAGTCCAGTGAAAATGAGGTGTACGTGAGATGACAAGTCAGGTCCAAAGTCAAGTCAATCCAGTAAATTCAGCCCATATCAGCTGGGGACAAGGCACAGATACATTTAAAGCACATCTTAGCAACAACTGCAGGCTGAGGTGAAATGGGGCACCCAGGCCCATGTATAGAGTGTGGATGAGGGTCCCAGGTGAGGCTGGTCAGAGCTGCTAAGGCCTATTGGTGCCCTCAGGGCCCTGACAGAGAGACCCTCCTTTTTTTTTCTTTTTTTTTTTTTAATGCTAAATACACTGCTTCAGGGATGTACTTACAATGTAATTACTTTTCTTATATTTTGACAGACATGTACAGCTGTGCTCTTCAAGTACTTAAAATTCTTATTAACATGGGTTTATTAATTTCAATAAGAGCAATATGCAATACCTATTCATAAATAAATATGAAATTGGGTCATATTAGTTCAGTGATAGTGGTTTATTTGTGCCTCAAAGCTTCCTATGCAAAATTAGCCAGAAAATATGAAGAAAAATTCCCTTAGTGGTCTCCTAGGATCTATGTCTGGAAGGAGGCAGGTTTGTCCAGCCACCCACTGCTGCAGCAATGACTTAACCACTGAACCACACAATCTCCAGGAACCACAAAAAGTCCAGTACTCTCTGAGGGCTCCTCTCTCCCTGCTTGCCAGTTGTATTCACACACTTGCTTCCAGCAGCATGGCTCCATCCCTACAGGCACTTCCCAGGCACGGTATGTTATTTTCATTGCTATGGCATGGAGAGCTTGAATTTAACACTGAGTTTACTTTTATTTAAACACTGCACAACTCAAGCAGCAAGAGCTTGACTTTGACTGCAGACCAGAGCCTCAGGCTTTGAAAATAGAAGCCAAACTATGTTCTCTATAGCTGCAACCCACTTCCTTGCTGAAAAATAGCAACTACTCCATGCAGAGCCTGTGCAGAAGTTGTGCAGCTTCACAAAGATAGATTTTTATTGAGCAGAGTACCTGCATAGAGAAAATCTTACTGTTACTGAGGTACTGAATAAACATGGTGACACAGAGTGAGGACAGTTACCTAAATTTAGAGCACAGATTCAAATCCTTTCACCTTACATTGCCAATTATGTCTATTTTAGGACCATAACTGCCACCAGAGAAAGACACTTCCGCAAATAAATTAGAACACTAGTGGCCTGGAGGTGCTATTTTTTTTTCTACTGTCCATACACAAAGTCTAAGTGACCTTCCTGATTTAAGTGGTCCATGCTAGGTGATTTCGTCTGAGCCTAGAATAATAACTGATAGAAATATCACTTCTGCAAATCCTTCTTCTTTTAAACCTGTGAGTGCTTGAGTTTAGAATAGGATCATCCATTTTTTTCTATTGGATGAGAGTACAAAGGTTATTCTTTCCCTCATGTAGGCTGCTCAGGAGTTTGTCTTCTGATCAACCAGGTTTCTGTATGCCTGGAAACAATATTGGGAGAAGATGTGGTTGTTGTGACAGGCATAGTTTTGTTAGCCTAGTCCTGCTGTGAATCCAAGAGTTTGGAGGGATCTGAATTGTCTTGTATTTACTCTTCTATTTTATGTTCTTTCTGCAAGGGAGTACCAAAATGCATAATATTGCCCTGAAATTAAATTTTATTTTTTAATTCTTCTCCTAGGTGTGTAGTTTCTCCAACAAACACTACTCTTCTTTGTTCCCTCTTTTAATTACATAGCCATTTTTGAGACTTTTTTTCCTATTTTGTTTCACAGCCATGTCTACCTTCCTTTGATGTCTTCTCGTCTATAGCCACCCTTCTGGACGAGCACTTTTTCCATTGTCACCTATCCATCTATTCTTATATTACCATCTTGTCTCAGCAACCAGAATATGTCCCTTTTTTCATGTTTGTTTTGGCATGCTTGCTTTTTAATTTTATGTCTAAATGTTATACATGTCACTGGATGTCTTTAAGGATTCAGTTGACACAGAGAAAGCAAAAGTTTCATTATACTGGATTTTCAATACTCATGGACTATTTATACCAGACCAGTGCCTTTTAAACCAGTTATTCCAATACCCCTCAAGTCAAGAAGGTTTGCTGTTCTCCTGAAGAACTGCTTTTATCATCTTGCCAATATTATAAATGCACCGCCTGGTTGCTCAGTCAACACCTCCACTAGAAATACTCTTCTTCTTATAACACAACCATTTCAAATCGCAATTGGACCAAAAGCTGGCCTACAAGTACCGGCCCATTTACATTTTTTTGTTCAAATCTGAAAAGGAAAAACAAGGATCTTTTAAAAGCTCTTACTAATCTGAATCCAAGTAAAAGACTGTCATGGTAATGGCTAGAAAATAGCAATTGCCTGCCCTGTCTTCCTTTCCCATTCCAAGGTAATATTACTGCACATAACAAGTACTGTTCTGATACTTCATCTTTAATTTAGGCTTCCCTAGAATTTGTCAGCTTAAGCCAGAGACTTAACACTATTTTTATGCAGCTTTTTTGTACTTAACGACAGACAATCCATTCTGCTGTGGAGCCGTAAACAAGCTCACTGCAAGATGCCAATTGGGAATCACAATGGGAAATAACTGATCTCCTGTGTGATATTAGCTAAAATGGTGTGTCCTACAGCCAACCTTGAGACTTGGTAAAACATTGTTTTGTGAGAGATTAACTCACACTTAATATAAACTGCAGCAAACCCCATACATTATCAGATAATACAGAGGGGTTTTTAAAACTATTTTAGTTTACTGAGAGGTGATTAAAGCTAGCAATCATATATATTTGTCTAGAGAAGTCTGAGTATTTATAGGTCACGTGTGCATGTGCACGTGTGTGTATGAAGTTAAAAGCAATTTTAAATCTGACCTCCTCTATTTTGTTGCCACTGATACTAGCATAGTACTGAGGTACTGTTGATTAATTTAGAGACACATAAGAAAATGTGAAGGACCAAGTTTACCTCTTTTCTCAGGTGGTTGTGAGCTGCTGTAGTTCACGCCAAAACAAAAGAACTGTAAATCTGAAATAACTGGCAAAGCAGGGGGGGGAGGGGGGGAAGGGGCATTGAGTTTCTGACTATTTTGATTTAGAAAAGTAGTCTAAAGCAGCAAAAAAGTGCTGCTGATGTTTGCAAGCAATCTCAGTGAAACATTTTCATTACACAGTAGTAAGACTGAAAGAAATAAAATTTAGGAAAAAACAACCTTCTATATCCATCAAATACTTGCCTTCTCTCCAAAAAGAAAACCCTGAGATCATAAAAAACCCTCAGATCTAAGTCTAACTGTGGTTCCTGTTTTGTTTGGTGGTGAAAAGGTACAAGAAAGATAACTTTAAACTTAGCAGCTAACAAACTAAGGGTGATGTATCATCCCTGAGTTATTTTTATCTTATTCAGGTCATGGAGAAGGTAAAACAAAATGTGACAAAGGGAAAATAATATAAAAGGAAACTGTGACTCAGGATGCCTGAAAAATACCTGTCTTCATTTAAACAGATTAGTTGGGGGCACATGATTCACTATCTAATGATTGTTCTTTTGTAAGCAGACAAGGAAAAGACTTGTTATTCTCAATTGTTTAATCTCAAAGTACTCCTGAATGTTACTGCACAAAGCATGGTTACATTCAGTGTGAAAAGATTATGTCAGGAAAATCAAGGAACTCCAATGGTGGGGAAATGAGAATTATCAGCATTAGCAGTCCAGGTCTCTCCCAATATCCCATTTCGTACAATCAGGAGGCTGTAACTGGAGATGTATCAGCTTACACCCATCAGCATTATCCCATTTTCTCGTGCCACCCACTGGCTGAGAATTTCTATCTTGTACTGTTCAAGTTGCTCTGCCACCTGTCAGTGTTATCTTGATAAGTACCTTGCCTTTCCTAGTTAAAATGCATAGTAGGTCATGCATATGAAAAGAATTCCTATTTCTTGTATATGATCAGAGCTCGCATTATGTCCTGGGGTTATCAAACAGCCCCTATGAATATGTCCAACTGTTCCCTAGCTCAGGTGATGCTTAAAGTTGCACAGTATGGGCTTCAGGTATTGCTGCTATTAAATGCTTTTCTTTGACTTGGAAATTTTTATCAGAGGAAGCTATTATCTGCCTCACCTCCTGGACAACACCACAAAGCTGAAGATTCTTTGCTGATATTTCTACAAAGTACTTGCTACATTTTAGTTAGTCATTCTTGTATATGTATAAGAGAAAGTTCCCAATTTCATTCTGCAAATGGAAAATTAACAATAGCAATTATCTCCATTTCTTGCTTAATTGCACTTACAGGCACTGATCCCTTTTTAAATAGCATATAAACAAAATCTGCTATTTGAGCACTGATAATACATATTTCCAAAACTCACTGTTACTGGAGGGGGAAATAAATGAGAGCAGAAAAAATATTTCTGTATGACAAATTCATGCACAATATCGTACCACAGTACAAACCAGGAACTTGACTCTTCTACTCCTCTTACTTTAGAGGTTACCTGCGCCGTAGGTTTCAGGGTAGGTGGGACAGCAGCATCTGTGTAAGGGCAGTACTACCTTGACATACCTGAAGAAGGGAACAGTCAGTGTCAACACAGACAAGGAGGTCAACATGTGGTGGAAAGCCTTTTTCTCTTTTGGGATGCTGGAGCTGTGGAGTAGCAGCACCTGCTCCTAGAAACGGCTTCACCAAGAAGGGCTTTGTGCTGGAGCTTCGTGGTAATTGTGCAGATCAGGACTCAGATGTGTTTCCAGGAGATCTTAAAATGCAGTAAATGTTGACAAATTGTGATAGGCTTATATTTCCTCTGTTTAGTGTCAGACATGATTTCCTGGGTTGTAAGGTGGGTAAGCATGTAAAAACAAAGATATTTCTAGCATAATGCAGTTTTTTCAGGCTGTACATGTAGTCTAATGGGAGGCAAGCATGACAGTTTGCCCCAAGGCCCATCCATCACTTGGAAAGATTAGAGAGTTCAAACTTTTTACAGTAGAATATATCATCATATAGATAAGAGACATACAGAGAGCACTTATTTGTGTATATAGTAGAGGGAGCCAAAACTTTTGGCCTGGATCTCTTTGATCCTTTATACATCATTGCCTTCACAGAAAAGCCTCAGCCAGGCACAAACGTCTCCTCAAACTAGTCTCTTAGAAGAAAGCTATGTGGCTAGGCCCTATTTAAAAAAAAAAAAAAAAAGGTATCAAAAAATCCCAAAAAACACACACACACAAAATCCCAAAAAACAAAACCTACCACACCTTTTTTTTCATGCGTTGCACATTTGTAAGGGCAGAGCAAGGAAACACTCCTTAATTTCCATCACCTTGCTTCATCAGGAGGTAAGAGTGAATTCATTAACCTCTCCTGCATCTCCTATGCTGAAAAATGTATGCTTCAGAAGAAACAGACTAAGGAGTTTATATTCTACGTCCCTAATTTCCTAGAATGTTAACAGTGAAGCCTAAAGCGATTTGGCTCATATTATAAACATGTTTAAAGCTAGTCCAGGGCCCTAAGTGCAGCCCAGAGGGGACTCTGAAATAGGAATTTCTTGGCCAAAAATGCAAAGACTTACATTGTTCAAGTCAAGCAGTGTAGCAAAATGAGGTCAAATAATGATAAGTACTGTGTTATTGACCTTCCTGTGGTTTCTCTGTATAAGTATTGGGTAGTATAGCATAGCTGATAATTAAAGTTTGTACATATTGTACAGCTTTCCAATATCAATATGGTTTTCTTTTTCTCTCAGATAAAGCTAGAATCAGCATGTTAAAGGTCATGTCCACACTACGTTTGAACATATCTGTAAATGTTTGCCCTTGTGCAGGTTACAAGCCTTGTAATAGTGGGGTTTAGGGCTATAGCGGGGCTAGGTGAGGTTTTTTGTCTGCGTTTTTCTCTTCATTGACTACAAGTAATATACTGCATAGAGGAGCTGGCTAAATTCAATCTGATATCCAGTCCAACTTTGGTTGATTGCTACTATCTGATTCAAGGAATTATCTAACTCAAGTGTTGATTCAGCACTGGGCTTTCCTGGTAAATATGCCAGAACTTGTAATTTTTTTGAACTCTTGGATGTCTATATGAAATACTTTGTACTTTTTTCTCCTCATTAGCACTCTAGTCGATTCCTCTTGAACTGCTAAATAAAATGACATTAAAAAGCAGAACAGCAAAACCCCATTTGTCGTCCTCAACAGCAAGAGGTGTTATTTCTTGCATGCAGTAATGCATAAAAGTTCTTATCAGGGAACAAAGCAACAGTCAAGTGCCAAGAGCTGAAGCATACAAAATAAAAGCCTCTTACATTTTAAGCAGAGTGCATAGAAGAAAAGGACAAAAAATAAGACAGTGGAAAAATCCCAGAAAGGAGAGAAGTCAAGGCAATAGGCACATCTGATACGATCAGCAGCAGTCGCAGTACACTCATTATCTAACCAAGTATGTTTCACTGGAATCCCAAATCATTAGATGAGCAAATATTTTGCTTTTAGAAAACCTCTGAATGATCTGATAACAGGCACATGGCATGGTATAATTGTCTCATGCTTTAATCCTGGCTTGTTTCACTGCATAACTCAGGACAAATCACTTTTCACCCCTCACCATCTTCTAAGTGTGAATAATTATAGCTATCCTGCTTCACAAAGGTGGTATTAGAAACAATTTAATTGATGTCTGTGTAGTGCTTTAAGAAACTTTGGTGAGTAGATCAGTGCTAAATTAGAGCAGGCAATTATATTCAGCCTGAGGGAGAGAAATCAATATCCATATGGCAAGGCAGGAGGAATACTTCCATGGGCCTGTTTTAAATCTCCCTTACTGCACTCCCACATCCCCATGTTTTGTGTACTTCCTTGGAATCAGTTCTGGACAGCACTGAAAAGATGAGAACACAGTCAGACCCAATGAGTCCATACCTGTGAGGAACAACAGCCAGAATGCTCTGCATGGGACTGGAAGAGAAAGCAAAGAGCAAAAGTAGTTACAGCTGAAGCTCTTCCAAACTTTGCACAGTATTTTGATTTCTCCGCTTTTACACAGGCTTGGATTTTTATCAAGTTTCAACTTTTAGGGAAATAATTTTATTACATTTCTAGAAAATGCTGACACAGTTTTTGCATTTTATGGCAGAGTCTTTTTCTTTTCCTTCCTTTGGAATAATGACTGAAACTTTTATTTAGTTACTGTCTCCATAAAATTATTTCTTAAATGAAGCAAGATATGACCTGAACCTTCAAAATCAATTTATTGATTTTATCTTAGGGATAAAAAAATGTTTCTGAAGATTATTTTTATGCTTAAATACATAAATTCAACTAATAAATATTTTCAAAATGTTGGATCTATCTCAAAGCAATACTGAAACATGAAAATGTTGAAATATGTGTCTAAAGTATTTTTCTCATGTGCAATGTGGAAAAAATCCTAAAAAATTTTATGGAAAAGCACACTTTTTGTGAAAAGAAAATACTATATATTTGTTTTCATTCACAGGACCCAGCTCTTAATTTTGCTGTAATCTCTGTACCACTCCAAAGGGTTTGGAGACCTGTCTTATGCAACAGGTGAGGACTATTCTGGTGATGGGGTGTTATAGCAAAGGCAGTGATCCATAGTTTCCATAGTTACTAGAACAATTCTTTTGGGCAAAGGGGAGAAGTTGACAGTTGGGATTATGTTAGGCTAGCCCTGAAGCTTCAGACCGCCTTCATTTCTCAGATCTAGTGCCAGAATTAAACAGCAACTCAGATTTGGGCCTGGAGAGTACAGCATATTAATACCGAGAGATGTCTTCCTGGAGAAAGTGTATACGCAGGTGTACATGTGTGTTGCACTTAATGTTCCTGGGAACCACTAGAGAGCCTTTCAAGTCAAGACTGGATTAGATTTGAACACTGGCTCTTTTTTTTCTGGTGTTTATTGCTAATGAAATACACGTTTTGCAAACTTGGTGCAAAAGCATGTTGAATTTCCACAAGTTAAAAAGGCCAGATACTTTCACAAAAATGTGCTTCCACCTGAAATCTTCCTCTTCGTTGTTACTGATGATGCTGTTGCTGGGTTTTGGGACTTGCAATTAAAAGTTAAGTGAAAGTTTTTGTTTATTTTGCAGTAGAATTCTTAAATATTTATGAAGGATCTTAAGTCTAGCTTGCCTTGAGGAAATATAGATGAATTAATAATTTATGTGGTTGTTTTGCAGAAAATTAAAGGTTGGGAACAAGTGTTTAAAAATTAAATCATCCACAATCTAAGATAGCAGATGCTATTTTGTTAAAATCTTGCAAACAAAGTACAATGAGGTGTAATCTTCTCCTTGGTCCAACTGAAATCTTAACGATTCATTACAATTGAGCAGATTCTAAAGCCTGAGGCTAGTTAATGTCAGAATAATGAAGAGGAACTTCAATTATGAGCCCAGATTTTTTATATTTGTTTTTGGTTTATTTTATTGCCTGCAGTAAGAAAGACTCTGGATCTCTATATTACATAGTGATTTGTAAGATGTTGCGCTCCCACAAAAATCACTGCATATTTCATTAGTAATCCTACAATGGAATCCCTTGCAATTAAAATGTGTGTGCATCTACCTGTGTAAATAATAATAATAATTTATATTTATAATATAAAATATAATATTTTTATTGTTATTGTTGTTGTTGTTGATATTATTATTATTTAGATAGAAATGGCATCCTGCAATTACACAGCTTAGTGACTTAATAGCTTAATGATTCTTACTTTTTTTTCCAGCATCATTTTTTTTCTTCTTCTTCTTCTTCTTCTTTCTTTTTTATCAATGACAGCTATCTCTAACTCTCACTTAGTCTAGACATCATCGTTAGTCAATTTCTGGTCAGCATTTTAAGTCAATAGACTAGGAAAAATGGCTTTCAGACAGGGTCTATAATGAGTTTCCTTCTTGGCTTTTGTATATTTAAATGCTTTCCATGATGAAATCTATATTGAGAAGTTGTAAACAAATCGTCTTGCTGGAAGTAAGGCCAGGCATGCAGTCTTTTGAAACTATCTTTTCACAATAAAACTCTCTTTATAACTACAGTATCTATGTTGTAAAAATGGTCTGATAGTTAGTCCTGCTCCTGGATCTGTATCCAGTGCAAGGCTTCTACTAAGATCAGTGTAAAACCATCACAAAAAGAAAAAAGAAATAGTACCAGAACTTGGACAAAGATCTGTTCTATGAATACAAATTCTAATAGATCTTAGAATTTGCAGATCTTTAAACCAGGATCTGAAGAAACCTTAGGAAACATTCATTTCCCCTCTCATTTTTTGTCTGTTTGACTGTGACTTCAACTGCATGTATAAAACTTGGTCATTTTGGCAATGTAAAGACATGAATATATCAGACTGTAACCACAACTGCAAATATAAAAGAGATTTTTTTTACCCTTCAAATAAAAGATCTGCAAAGCAGAGCAGATGAGAGAATTTTGTGCTTAGATTCCATCTAATAAGAACCCAAAGGATTTCACTGCTATTAAAAATATAAGTTAAACAGAGACATCTTTAATTTAAATAGAAAGTACAAGTAGGAAAAATATAATCATAAAGGGGTGCTCTTTCAAGATACTATGTGAGGATTTAGCACTGTGATTCCCAAAATGCAAATAAAGACAGAACAACTAAAAACTTGTACATTGCTTGATAATATAATTCAGCTCAGCAGTTTGGCATTTTCTGCTCTGAGGAAGCCAAGTATTGGCAATTCATCTACGCTGATGTTAAATTATGTTTGATATAGATATATAAGACTGTAATTGCACAGTAATAATAAATGAGAAACTTTCACAAAAACTACATACGTAACAGTTCATAGGCTCAGTCTGTTCCATTTTCCTTCTAAATGTCCATCTTCAACCAGCATTGTGAAAATCAATCTCTTTTTTTCTTGGGTTTTTTTCCTGTTCTAAGTATGAGTTGCTGTTTATGAGATTGACTATTCCTAGTGATTTCAGAAGAAGCTAGGTTTGCCTAGCACACATATCTTAATAAAATGGCAGCACTCTGAATAAACTGGAGTGTTTGAAAGTATAATCACTTTACTAAATATTAAATGTAAGGGACATAATGAGCAGATTGACTTCATAGCATTAGAAGCTTGCATCTCCTGACTTTCTCTAGATGTGCATTTCCATATATGTAATCTTTCCTTTTTTTAATGTTCTTTCTACTGAGCAAATTAATCTCACATCCCCCCTGCTGGGGTTGTTTCAATCATTTATTGTGTCAGTGTTATTCAACACAGTCAAAACATAAATCTAGTGCCTAGTTTTTAAGGGTCCATTATGAGATGCCAACTATTTTGTTCTCCCTTTCCAGACACAAAATGCAACTTATGAATGTGATCAAGTTCTAAAGGCTTCCCGTGTGATGCAGAGCATTGCTGTGACAAATAGTAGTACTGCAAAAACAAAAAACTAGAAATGTTCAGATTTTGAAACAGTTGGTTTGATTTGCTGTGAAATATGGTTGCAAAACACAGTTATAGGACACAAAAAACATCAGGGGTCTGAAATTTGTTCTTGTTTACTAGTGATTGAGAGGGGAGAGGAAAGAAAACCTTTTGAAATCTGTCATGGAACAGAGAAGACCATCTAGCAAGCCTCAAGATATCTGGCAACTTACTGATTAGAGAATATGCCTCACACCTTGAAGTTCAAGGGACAGATCTTTACTCAGATCTTTACTCAAAATAATCTGACATTAAAATCTCTGCCTTCCTCTTTCCTGATAGAATTTCTATGAACACTTTCTATGAAATATTTTAGTTGCAATGAAACATTATAATTTTTGACCAACATTGTGAACTACTGTGTTGTTAAGTACTGTAAAACTTCATGCAGTTGTGCCTCTAAAATAGAGTAGATTTAAAATTGTTTAAATGTCCGAAGCTCTGCTGACTTCAATAAAACAAAACCCCTTTTAATTCAATTGAAGTTCTGGCCCAAAGGATCTAAGAAAAACTGTCAAGTGTTAAATGAAAATAACTTATAGCAGTGCTTCTTAAAAACCTCCTTTTATCTAGAAATCAAAAGTAAGATACAGAAATATTTTGGGAAGTTGATAATGTATCTGACGCTTCTTCCAATTTCCAAACGATCTGGAATTCATGAACAGCTGGTTTGCATAATATCTACAAGCATTGCAGATTAGATGCAAGCTATCACTTTCAACAGGACCAGCCAATCTGAAAGGGTGTTCTCCTTTACATTTTAGCAGTCATGTCTCATTACACAGCTAATGTTCTGTTGCTCTGTCTAATGTAACATGACATGACTGGTAAAATTCGAGGAAGCAGACAATTTTTTATATTAGAAACCCACTCTTCCTCTCTCTGAACTGGTTGTCGATTCCATTTTGAATGCACCAAACTGTAATCTTGCCTAAATCACCTATATGGGAGAGCTAGCTAATGTAGCAGCTATCTAACTACCAGAGGAATGAAAAGCCAAGCTTGAACAGCTTGGTATGTCACTAAAAAAAAAAAAAAAAAAAGCATGACATATGATGTTTGTTTCTTTGAAATTGCTTTGAAAGCCTGTTATGGTTGAATATAAGCTTTTTCTTTTCTGTTTATGTATTCTACTACCCACACATACAAAATATAATCAGATTGTACTTTTTTAATTAAGAAAAACATCACATAGATAGATATTAAGGAAAATATATTGCAAAATTTGATTCTTCTTGGAAGCTGAGTACTAAGAGTTGAGAACAGATGGAAATAATCTAGTCCTGCACATGTGACATGTAAATAGTCCTTAGACAAACGCAATTCCTGTTAACTTTGGCAAGTGATCTGATTCAGTAAAGATTTTGAACGGTAATGAACAAATACTTCTTTGGCACATCTGTCTGGAGGCTGTGTCCTAACCTGAATGGCACCTACAGCAGAATCCTCAGGTGGATTGATCGGACTCTACTTGTTGTCTTCAGCAGGGCCAAGACTGATATAAGCTGTTATTTCAGTCTTAAGATTGGGGACCACTACACAGACTTAGGTCTATGAGATTTCCAGCTGTCTGAACAAGCCTCTGTCCTATGTGAGGCTAGCATCTAGAAAAAAAAAATCTTTTGTCTGAACCTACTGAAGCTTGATACAAGAAATGTTTTAAATGAGACACAATGAATCTCATTATGACCTTTCCTTAAGGAACATGGGAAAATAACCAGATTCACCTAGAACATTTCTAATGCCAACAACCATTACTTAACACTTCAGGACATTTTCATGATCTCAAAATTGACCGGGTCTGACTAAGTCATTGACAATAATAGGAGGAGGATTACAGAGTCAGTAATAAAAATTAGGCTGCTAAAAAGTACCAACAGTCTTACAAAAGCAGGTTCTCCCAAGCTTATGGCAATCATATGTTTGGCTAGATCTCAGAAATTCTAGTGCCTCTAGCCAGTGGCACCAACACACCTACTTGCACATTGCTGGAAAAAAAAGCTGTTAATAAGATTCTTTAGCAAAGACCTATTGCATAAAAAGGGCCCTCACAAAAACAAATTTCTGCTCTATTCTGATGTCAAGTGCTTCTTTCTTTCTCTATTTTTTTCTGTCAGTCAATCAGTGTCTTTGGAGACAAATTCCCTGTCTTGGCAGTAGTTGGGTTAAGTATTAATTCGGCAAAGGTATTTTATGTGATAGAACTAATTTGGGTTTTAATGCATCAAAGCTGCACAATCACGAAGGAGGGCCGTAACACCTGTTTCTTTTTCTAATGAGATTTTGGAAAACTTCTGAAATTTGTAAGGAGAAAAATAACAAAATTAATTCTTTTCACTCAATCACTTTAGATATATATTTAGTATTTTTGATAGCCATAATAGTCTATTCTTAATTTAATTGTACATAAACTATATACAGCATATTTACACATTGCATGAGGAAATCATTAGAAAAACTTCATTTTTTTATATAAAATTTGTTAGAAAAATAGATTTTGTTGTGTGGACCTCTTGTAAAGGAAGCCTATTTTTCAGTTTACAAAGAGGACATTTTCATGTTGTAATACTGAATACTCTAAATATATAGTATTGCAATAAGCAGAACCTTACAAACTTTCCTAAACTGTCAAGTTAAGTATACTGTGCTTCAGCAAAATTATTACTTGTTTATATTTTATTGAGGTAACAAAAATAGGAATTGGTTTAATCTGCAAAATAGATCTCCTACACATAAATATATTTATTTTCAGCTGAAAAGCCATTATGAAAGACTGACATTAAAGAAAACTCCTAGTTTTTACCCCAGTGTAAATAAAAAGGTTTTTATTGCAAACTTTTCACTCAGAAAGGATACACACTTGCACTATGTATGGTTTTCATACTTAAAGAATAAAAAGAAATGATGAGTCAAGAGTGTGACAGAACTTAATTTTTCTGAGTCATACTGCTAATGAAAAAAAAAGAAAAGAAAGGATAGAGAGCTAAACATTAAATATCTGATATAGCAATAGATAAATCTTTCTTTACATGACCACTAAGATATATTAAAATTTTTTTACATGTCTGAAAATTGCAGACTGGAACCCATCAAAAATATATTGGCACTCCAGTGTTTTTTTCTGGCTGACCTAATTTTTACCTTTCTCAGCTTTCTTTACATTTTTTTTTATTATTTAGGTCTCCCATTTTTAAAAATAATGTACAAAAATGAAATGCCTGAATGTCAGAATCCAGAAATTTGAATATTTCATTCTTTTTATTTCATACTCACCTCATATCATTAATATGCACTTGGAATACAGTATTCACTGTGCAACACACCTATCTTGCAGAGCAGCCACTAAGACTATAGCCAGGTCCTTGAGACATTCATTCTTGGACAACAAACTCCTTGCAAATGACCATAAGATGACTTTACATAAACAGAGGCAGTAAATATTGTGATGCTCTTAAAACAAAGTGTTTTTGATGAGTAGCTTTCAGGTGGTTTTGCTTACCAGCATGATGTTATAGGGAGCTTAAAAAAAAAAAAAAAAAGTGGAAGGACCATAAAAAGTCATTTAGCTTAACTGTTACCCAAAGCAGAATTAGCTATGCCTAAAACATTCCTGACAACTATTTCTCTACACTGCTGTCCAAATTCCCAGTGAAAAAGATTCCCTAACCTTCACAAGAAATCTGTGTCCCTATTTAACCACCAGAACTACACTTTTGCTCTCATGGGCTGTAAGCTTCACAAAGGGATTGTTCCTTGCAGAAAAGAAAAAGAAAAGGAAAATTTTCTTTTGAAAAGGTGTGTTTAGAAGAATGAAAAGCAATAGCCCAAGCTGCTATCTGCTGTGGACTTCATCAGAAGAAACTGTTTTCTTCTTCTGAAAGGCAGTTATTCACCGTTCTGAGGGGGGCAATTTTTACATTCTGCTTTCCTCCAGAAATATTATCCTGAAAATAGTCCATATTTTCAGTAGTCATCTCCCTTTCTAAGTCTTCTTTCTAAGCTTCCTAACTGTACATATATATGTGTATATATATGTGTGTGTCTATACATAGATATATATATATTCACATTCCAATCCCACACATATTTTAACTCTACAAAAGAACATATACTTGCTATCATGTCAGTGTGCCAGCTGAATAGGTATCCTTTTTTCTTTGTTGCCAGGACTATTACAATGAAATTGTCTCCACTTGTGATCTCATCTTATAAAGATTCCCGAAGATCTGACAACTCAAGGCACTATGATATACTCCTCTTACACTGTTAAAGTAGACATGGAAAACAGAGTTCTCTGTAGAGCATAAGTAAAGATTTATAGACGTGGTGAAAGAACACTTTCCCTGCTGCCTTCTTAAAATAATTATGACTTTCCATGAATCTCTTTCTAAATCAAGTGCAGAATGACAAAAGTGTAAGGAAACAAGCCACAAAAATACCATTTACAATAAGTTCTAGTGGACTATTTCAGCAGCATATCACATCCTTGGGTGAAAACTGTATATAATTACTTCAAGAGACACATCTGCCTTAGTATGAAAAATAAGTATTTATTGTGCCTGCCACTATGTTTGTTTCAAAAACTTGCTTTCTGCCTCAGTTGTTGTGTTACTATAATACTTTCTTATGACATAACTAAATATTGAGGGCGTGAACAGATACAAAGTGAAAGATGCATGAAAGGGCACTATATGTCACCATTTAAACATAATAGACTGAACAATTCTAACAGTCATGAAGAAACATTCTTATTTAGGAAAACAAAGTACCCCTGAAATGAAAGCAGCCTTTAATTTTAAAGAGACCAGTGCTGCTTTTTTTTCAGGTTGTGAGATACAACTCGATTTGTCTGATCAACCAGCAGCAGCTATGTGGGTTTATCAATTATTATGGGGTTAGGTAGCTGCTGTGTGTTCAAGGCTATTAGTGACTTTCCACATTGCCATTTCTGCCTAAGCCTAATATATCTCACTGTAGCAGTATACGCTGCTGAATTAATACCCTTCATTCTTTGTGTTAATTACACAGAATAAAATCATTCAAGATAAGTTGTTAACTTGTCAAGAAACGGTTGGGACAAAACCACCCTTCTGTTATATGGATCATAAATGCAGAATTTCTCTCTCAGGTGCTCTCTGATGGCCTCTCTCAGCTGAAGAGTGCCTTGATGGGCTCTAAAACCATCCTCACATCTGGCTGTTCAAGTGCTTCATCTCACTCACTCTGGTCCTCACCCTGGTGGCAAGGTTTCCCCTCAGCCTCACAAGCACTGGGTAACACACACAACCGCCTCATAACAACCAGGATATTTCACTTGGGGAAGGGCACCCAGTTCATAAAATGTTGCCAACAACCCTTTCAATGAGCAGACTTCATTCACAGTCATCCTTAACTGACTATTTCCCTTGTAGCTGATGTCTCCCTGGCTGCCGGGGTGATGTCTGCCATGTGGCTCCACACAGGTAGGTAGGCTGGGTTACCCCATTCTCCTTAGGTTTGTAACCCCAACTTTTTTGACCTTCAGACAGTTGCACAGCTTTGAATGCTGTCTGTGGTTTCATGGCATGAACCCAATACCTGCATTTTAGAGAGAGATTGCTAAATCCATTCGGAGAGGCTCCTACCATTACGTACTACTACATTCAGCTAACATACTCAGATCCAGTGAAAACCACAAAAGAAGGGAATAAGAACTAGTGATCTAAAGGATTTATATTATTAAATTGCATTAAACCAAAAGATATCAATTTGTGTGACGACTTCAAAGAAAATTATAATGCAAATACAAAAGGTTTATGAACTACAAAGGGTCAGCACTCAAAATAGAGGATCTCGTAGCAGACAGACATGACAAAGCACTTTAAATAAAAGACCCTGAATGGTGAAATATAAAAAGGTTGGTTTCTGCCAAGAAAAAGAAATAACTGCTAAAAGAAAATAGTGACTGTAGACACATTAGGTTGTCTTATTTTGTTTAGCCAAATCTTCCACACTCTGATAAACCTCTGTGCCAGTGGATCTTGGTGGATGTGCTGGTTTTGGCTGGGGTAGATTTAATTTTCTTCACAGTATCTAGCATGGGGCCATGTTTTGGATTTGTGCTGAAAACCGTCTTGACAATTCAGGCATGTTTTTTTTATTGCTGAGCAGTGCTGACATAGAGTCAAGGCCTTTTCTGCCTCTCACCCCACCCCACCAGCAAGCAGGCTGGGGGTGCACAAGACGCTGGGAGAGGACACAGCCGGGACAGCTGACCCCAACTGACCAAAGGGAAATCCCACATCATATGACATCATGCTCAGCATATAAAGCTGGGGGGAGAAGAAAGAAGGGGTGGAAGTTCAGAGTGATGGCATTTTGTCTTCCCAAGTAACTGTTACGCATGATGGAGCCTTGCTTTCCTGGAGGTGGCTGAACACCTGCCTGCCGATGGGAGGTAGTGAATGAATTCCTTGTTTTGCTTTGCTTGTGTGCGTGGCTTTTGCTCTATTTATTAAACTGTCTTTATCTCAACCCACAAATTTTCTCACTTTTAGTCTTCTGATTCTCTCCCTCATCCCACCAGTGGGAAGTGAGTGAGCGGCTGTGTGATGCTTAGTTGCTTTCTGGGGTTAAACCATGACAGTGGACAGTAAAGCTTTCTAACAGCTTGATTATTTGAGATGAAGTCATTTTATTCTTTAAAATAAAATATTTCTGATGTTTGTGTACTTGGAAGACAGGGATCCAGGTAGTTCTTCAAACTGTGTATAATCTTGTACATGCAAGGAGTAGAAAAAAAAAATTTTAAATAGCACTTGGTTTGCAAGTGCTGAGATGCAGAAGTTTAATTTAAATGAATTAGCTTGTGAAGTAGTAGTGGCCTACCAAGATTAAAATCATTGAGATTCTTTAATCTAGAGAAGACAATGCAGAGGGAAGGAGCATGATGGAAAAGAAAAATGCCCCAGTAATAGACTTCAGATACAAATAAGACTGTTAGCAATACCTGTGAACACATCCCGTTTAGATTAGGACAGCAGTGAAAGTTGTGCTTATACTTTTGTGATGTTACCACTGCAATACAGCTTCTCCTCCCTTGGCAGGGAAGCTAAACATAAGAAATAGCTAGAAAATATGAAAGAATAAAACCTCCTGAATGTGAGGCACAAATTCTCCAGTAAAAATAATATGTTAGTAATGCTCCCTACACCCTAGCAAAACTTCTCTCTATAAACAACAGACCTAGGTTTGTCTTATACTCAGTGGATCTCAGTGAGCTCACTAATCCACAAGTAGGTATGTTTTTTGAAGTCCCAGTACTCTTTACAAAAACCTTTGCTTAAACGAAGAAGAAAACCAATCAGCCAACCAACAGATTTTGTTTCCTCATTCTTTGATATATAAAGAAAAGTAAATTAAAAAATGGAAACATATGGAAATGCTATCATGCAGAAGTATACAAACTGCAGATGAGTACATTTATTTTATTTTGTATTTAGTTTTTTTCAAGACTGCATTTATTTCAAAATTCACAGAGATCTAGCTTTGTTGCATTATGCATGGTAATTTTCACTTCCTCTTGGATTTAACCACTGTAAAAATTGTATCATGCTCAACAAAATCAAATAAGAAAATGTTTTAATTAACAATACTAACCATTAACTATTGAAATCTTGCCTATATTTTAACTGTTTCTATTAAGCTTGCTAATAAAAGATAGATATCAAATACCTGTAACTGCTTATAGCATGAAAAAAAATTATGCTTCTTTTTTTTGCTAGAATATATTAATACAACGCTGTTTATAGAGATGCTTTTACTGAAAGAGCAATGTTAATTACTGTCACTTTTCTTCTAGGCAATCTGCGTGGTAAATTATGAAGTTTCATAGTGAGCTTCCAGACAAGGAATTAAAATGAAGAAGTTGAATTCATGTCCAATTTACTTTCATCAAATTCAGTGAAGATTTGCATTAGTTATCTTTTACTATGTATATATTAATATGTGTGCATATTTTATATTTATATATAGAGAATTATGAATAATTGATATCTATTATAAACAGTATATATCACGATATAATATTATAGTACACAGAACATATTATTGTTATATATTAGGTGTGGATATTTCAGGGTACCAATCTCTATTTTGTAATGACAGCAACAAGTTCAATCCTACAGAATAGAAGAAAAGCTCAAGACAAAGTCTTTATATGATTTTTCCACTGCTGCTTTTAAGAAGAAAAAATATTCTTTTTTCAATGAGTTCAAACACCACAGAGGCTCACTTTTGAAGTCTAGGCCTCTGGTATACCTTTAACACTTTACTCAACAATACGCAGTACCTTTTCTCTTGTGCTCCATATTACACTCGCAACACATGACGTATAGCTTTTCTGTAATTAAATGTGTTACTCTTGACACTCATACAGAAAACACTCACATTTTAATGGGGAGCGCTGTGTGGATGAAAAAAAAAGACCTATTTGTCATCCTTCATTATGTCAATTCACCATAATAAATTAACAGAGAAGAAATATTCTCCATATTTCCACTGTGCATTCTATAGCTCTTCCCCTTCAGCATGTTAAGAGACCAATCTCTTTAGGGAAATAGTGCAGGAGTACTTAAAAGCACTTTGCAATCTGGTGTCTGAATTACATTCTTGTAAATTCTGTTTGGCATTGGATTAATATCTAATTTTGCTCTGACAAGAATAAGCAAAACTTATGCCTGCTAAAATGCTTATTTAGGCTGAATATGAGAATATTTCTTTCTCTGTGGGAAATATACATATAAAGCTACAAAATAGAGCCTGAGCTATGGAAAAAAAAACTCTTCAAGACTTGGTAACGCTAGCAGCTGTGTACAAAAAGAAATTATACAACATACATGAATGTTTTAATAATCCATTTCAAAATTATGCAATATATATGATCAGTCAGAAAAGAAATACAGATATATGAATTATGTTGACAGAAAACATAATGGAAATGCGTAGGAAACAACATATACCCTACATTATACAGAAATTGTGTTCTGAGATACATAATTAATTGGAAAAAGATCTTACGGGAACACTGTATAATCACTGCCCACCATAGTAATCCTGCCTACAGGACTTCAGAGAATATTTATGAAATTATTGCATATTGTAGATGATTCTTTGTTAGGTCATGACCTACTTCTATGTCTTTTTTACTCTTTGTATCAATCACAGCTGCTTTAGAGCTCTTCAAAACAAAATAAAAGTTAGTTAGTCTTGCTGTTAAATGCCTAAGGAAATTAATCTTTTCCCTGACTCCTCTCTCTCCTGTTATGACAAGAGACCTAGTTTGATTTGGTTACTTTTTCAAAAAGTGACTTACTTATTACTACTAGTTAATCTTGATTCCACTGAAATCAGTGAGAGAATCACCCTTAGATTTTAGTGAAAGACCATGGGCCCACCTAACTCATTGAAAATTTCAGCTCAAAAGGCAAGTTTTTCAGAAAGTTACAGTGGTCAACAGATACAGAACTATAAAGGATTACCTTGATGTCAAAGAAGCTCCACACAGCGTAGCGTATAGTATTTAACTGTTCTAGCATCAAAAACATAAGCTTTGTTGTGCTTGAATATCTAAGCAGCCACAAACAGGTTTGCTGTTTTGTGTTTTGTTTTGGTTTGGTTTTTTTAGTACAGCTGAAAAAGCATTTTTATTTCAATAAAAGCAATGTAAAAACTGTCCCTTCTCTCTTTGAGAACTATTATGAGATTTACATTTCTTTGACAATGTAACTTTTTTCCCAGACAACACAGTACATTCTTCTATCTAGTCATCAGATAGGTATATTTGATATAGTAACACTTGGGATGCTATTATTAAATCCAGAAAAAAAGATTAAAATTAATAGACAAATCATAAAATTGTCAAAGATGTATTTTTAGGGACAGCAGCACACAGATGATTCAGACAGTAGTATCAAGGTGGTTCATAGTCGAGTTCCTCAGAACATGATCTTGGAACTCATCTGGTTTATTGTTTTCTATCTGGCAGTTTTAGATCTGTAATGATAAAGTTTGCCAATGCCATGAATGTGGAAGGTAGGACAGAGGAGATCAGAACTGAATACCAAAAGATCTGGATGAACAGAAATAGGACTAGATTGAAATTCAAGGTCATGCACGTGGAGCTAATAATAAAAAGTTCTCTGGTATGCTGGAGGCTTATCAGTTGGAAATGTTTTGTAGGAATGGGATGTGATAGTCAATCTCTGAATGAATGAACTGCCAGTATGATGCAGCATAAAAATGGTAAATGGAAAGTGAAAATGTATTGCAGAAGGTGAATCCATGAGAGACAGGCAAGCACTGCTACCATTACACTAGGTCCTGGTAAAACCTTGGCTGCAATACAGTATTGAGTTTTCTGGTCAGGAAAGGTAACCTTGAAGGAGAACGGGTGCAGAGAAGGTTATGGAAGAAAACAGAAGAGGCCCAATTTTCACATGAGCTTGAAACTGTTTTCCTGGTAGGAAAATACGCAGAAAAATGAAGCAGAGAGGGAGCTGATTGATCAGTGGATAAATAAAAGAAAGAGCTCATTAAACGATAATACTAAAACAAAAAACATTCTAGATTGACATAAACACACTGAGGTGGAAATGAAAAAGGCTTCTAGCTATTGCACCAAGCAAGTTTTACAGTGATTTTCCAGTTAGATTACATAGGAAGAAATCTTTTAAAAGTGATGTTGGTAGACCTAATCCCACTATGAATGGAATTATTTGTCTTATGCCCGAGCCAGGAGGGAAATGGGATACATGACACATGTCCCTTCCATTCTCACCAGCAAAACTCCAGGGGCATCAGTGTTTCTAAATTATTCTAAAAGTGTAATACATGGTTCTGTAATACCTAAATGTATAGAGACTGAACCCATGTATTTAGTGATGTGTTTCTCTTAAGGGAAAATTGAACAACACCAAAGATCAGGTTACCAAAGTTGGACTTGAAAGATTAATGTTAATTTGTACACCAGCTTCTAAATATGGCATCTAGAAGGACTATGTACACTTTATAGGATGTCACCTGCAATGCAGGTGCCACTTATCCCTCTCTAGTTCTGCCAGCTACATGTATCATGAAATGCAAATTTACTAAGCATATGATGATGAGTGCTTGGATTTGTTACAAAAAAAAAATCTGTTAAATATGGAATTAAATGTAAACAGTCATGCTCACAGGGAGCTCTTGAAATACATTATTCAACACATACTTGTATATATTTACTGTTTTTTTCCATAAACCTAGAGTCTGAGTTAAAGAAATTCAGCTGTTTCTGTTGTCCAGAGCTTGTTGTAGATCAACAGTTCAAGGAGGAAAACACATCCTTAAGGAAAGGGTGCCAAGATGTGCATGATGGATTCTTTGAATTCTGTAGAGAAAAGCAGAGTGCCCAGATCTGCAGCATCTCTCTGCTGTGACTGAGATCTGGGGATTCAAATAAGCACGTGGCTCAGTCAAAGTTCAGAGTGGCAGTCTGCAGTGTGGCTCCAACAGAACTGGTAAACTTAGAAAACTGCTGGTGGTTACAGAAATGATGAAAAAAACAGGGCCCATAGCTTTATTCCTGTTGTGGTTTAGCCCCAGTCAGCAACTAAGCACCACACAGCCGCTCGCTCACTCCCCCACCCTTGTGGGATGGGGGAGAGAATCGGAAGGGCCAAAGTAAGAAAACTCGTAGGTTGAGATAAGAACAGTTTAATAATTAAAATAAAACAGCAATAATAATAATATAATGAAAAGGAAAATAATGAGCGAGAGAGAGATGAAACACTGGAAGAAGAGGAAAAAAAGGAAAAAACAAAACTAAACAACAAGTGCTGCAACCTCTCACCACCTGCCGACCGACGCTGCCGGTCCCCGAGCTGCGATCGCTGCCTCCCCCGGCCAACTCCCCCCAGTTAATATACTGGGCATGACATCACATGATATGGAATACCCTTTGGCCAATTCGAATGAGCTCTCCTGGTTGTATCCCCTCCCCTCCCGGCTCCTTGTGCACCCAGCAGAGCATGGGAAGCTGTAAAGTCCTTGACTAGTGTAAACACTACCCAGCAACAACTAAAACACCAGTGTGTTATCAACATTATTTGCATACCAAGTCTAAAACACAGCACTATACTAGCTACAGTGAAGAAAATTAACTATCCCAGCTAAAACCGTGACAATTCCCCACAGATCTGACCTTAGCTAGGCTGGTTTTGGATTACAGATGAATCAGGTGATTGTCTGTCTTGGTCTAGCAAAGCAATTCCTGACCAACAAGATCCTAGCCAACAAGAGACCAATTCAGAGGAAATACTTACCTGGTGATTCTTACAAAACTTCCCACAGGCAAAAGTGTCCACCTGTGGGTTTTAGCAGAGAAAAAGGAGCCCCCTATTGTATATCAATCAGTCCGTGTTAAACTAAAGGCTTCTGGTTTTCAGGTTCAGTGGAAAATGACTATGAAAATAACTGTAACATTTTATGTCCTATTGAAATTATTTGAAGACATAATTTAGCAAAAGAAATTTCTTGTTGTGGACAGTAAAGGAAGAAATGATCATATTTTACTTTTTCTTCAATGCTTGTTCCAAATCAGAATACAGGAAAGGTTATCCTGGCATCGCTGTTGTTAGAAAACTTGGAGAAGGAAAGTCTTCCAGTTCCCAGTAATTCCAAGCAATTTTGCTCTCCTCTAGCTCTGTTTGGATCCTTTCTCCCCCTATTTTTATATGTTTTAGTATATTTTTATATATATTTTATATATATATATATTTTAGTTTAGCAATATTTTAAGTGCTCAAAATAATGAGATGACAGTACCAAAAGTGAAGCGGGCTGTTGACTTCAAAGCTGAAAATTTTTCAGGCACTTCTAGACAGTATACAAACTTTTCCAGTTTGGCTCCAAAATAAATGTTCAGCAAACTGGAATTTAGACTTTCACTATGCTTGAAGAACTAATACTCAGTTACGACCTAAGTCTAAAGCATAGGTGGGTACCGGTTTAGCTCGTACATGGATTGTGAAGATATTTTTTGTTTCTGCAGGACCTCTCCTCGTAAGCGCACAGGATGAGTTACTTCTGCAGATAAAGTGGGACATGTCTTATAACAATGCTGTCATCTGTTTTCTTTCTGCCTTTTTTTTACTTATTTATTTTTAGAACTTATGCAGTGAAAGAAGTTTCAGTATGCATTTCAATGAATGTTTCATTCTTAAACCATTTGAATGGTGACATGAAGAGTGGGATACTATCGCCTTGCATTGCTGGAAAGTTCCAGTTGTAAGCTGGAAAAGCCACCAAAACCAAATTCTTCACATATTTCTCAGAAATTGTGAGTATTTTATTCTTGGATGCCCTACTTAAAAGCCTGGGTCTCACTTGTAGAAGTGTTCACCTCTCAGCTGGAGTGAGCACACAACAGCATTTCAAAAAGTAAAATACTAATTCCTAGATAATTTACATCTGCACTCAGAATTGGTGGGTAATCTTGCTTTAATTTGTTGTATTTCAGCTCTCATCTCTACAATGGGAACGATGAAAGCATTGTGAAAGTAAATTAATATTAATTTGTGAGGTGTGCAGGTGCCTTATTGACTGGTATCAGAGAAAATCCTCTGAAGATACAATTAATATTTTTTCCCAGAAGAGTTTGAAAAATTTGGTAGAAAGTGACTGATCTGCCCAAAGGCTAGCGAAAATAGAACAAAACATTACACATCTGCTTAGTCATTGAGCAGGACTCATCTTCTGCAGTGATAGATGTCCTACGCTAATGGAAGAAAAAACAGTACATGGTTTTATAATCTTAAACTGTGTTATAATGTATATCCACAAGTAGGGAAGGAGAAGATGAAAAGAGTTAGTAAAGGTGACTTCAGCTCTAATGTTGCCTAATAAATGACAGCAACACCTTATTGTAATAAGAATTAGAGGGTCCCCTTCTTCCCTTTCCTTTTCTTTCCTTTCTCTCTTTCTCCTCTTTTCTATTTTCCATGCCTTTTCTATTCTCCAAAGAAGAATGAACATAAATATTACAAAAAATTACCTGATACCAACAAGATTCATCATTGAGGTCAGGAAGTTAGACCTACAGGATATGTTTCTGCCAGTAGAGCTAATGTCAGGATTGACAATGGTAACAGATGGTCACCCCTTGTGCAGAGCAGCACCAGAGGGGAGTGAGGAGCACACTTTGCCAACAGGTTTCACAGATATTTATTGATAACAGCGAAATGCTGAGGTTTGGGATGGCTGGTTCATTTCCAAGATCTGCATGGCAGTATGCTGTGGTATTACAGACTTTTCTGTTTCTTTTTCTGCCTTCATGTCTTATTCCAGTTCTCTCGCTCTCTCCCCCACTTCTGGGACTTCATTCTCATCTTCACATCTTCACTGGCTTGTTTCCACCTGCCTTTTTTCACTTAGCCAGCTATGGTCTTCAGTATTTAGATTTCTTCTTTTTCCTTACCAGCATATCCAAAATTATAAACTTCTCACATAGTTTTCCCATCTGACTGCCACACAGACAGATTCGATGTCTCTTCCCATGCTCCTTTCCTGCACCTAGCACGTAGTCATCTGAGTCATCTCTTCCTTACCATTTCCTCCCAGGTCTCAGATCTTCCTCCCTTACTTTTTAGCATTGAAATCCCTGTCACTTCATCTTTGCCAGTTACGCGGTCCCAGGATATCCAGGGAAGACTTCTTGCACTCCTGTGCTCAGCTGAACAAGCCCCCTTCTCAGTGCAGCTTTGGCTTTAACAAAATGAGGAGCATTGAATATGAGTATCACCCTCTGCTTAAGAACAGCAGCATTGGAAGAGACAAAACCAGGCAACATTTGAATACACCTGGCTGCAGAACAGCTAAACATAAGTATTTAGCTGCATAACTCTAACAAACTGCTATTTAGCATGTGTGAACTGAAATTCCAAATGTTCATGAACTGGAAAAATGTAAATGAATTTTTAGGAAGATACCAAGGAGTCCTCAACTAAACTAATACTTATCACTGTGCCAACTTACAAGTCTCTTCTCCATTACCTGCAGGTTCTAGAGTTCTTAAAAAGTACATCTTACAAGGAATGCATTAGCAAGAAATAAAATAATGTCCCTCAATCTTGTTCTCAGGTATAGCTGAGCCATTTTTGTTGGGTATGCTAAAAACATGCAGCCTGAGGCAGAGCTCCAGCATACAGAATTTCAGGTTGAATCACTAAAGTTTAGCAAACTTATAAGAAGCTAAAAGCAGTGTAAGGTAATGGCAGTGTCAGGAAGAAACATGGAAGGGGCAGTTAAATACTTGAGAGTTATTCCTCTTATATGCAAACTTCAGCTATTTTGTCAATGCTTTCTGAATGGAAAACAAAAGTCAGTAGGCCTCGTATGTTAGTTTGGAACTGATCAGAACAGTAAAAACATCATAAACCTGTGAAAAATATGACTAGTATGGGTGCCCAATGACCAAATAACTCTGCGCATATCCCTTGATCTTCTATTAAAATTAATGTTAGGTCTCTGTATATAATTTATTTTTTCCTCCTAAAGGGAGTCAATGCATGGACGTTTGAAGGCAGAATGTGATTCTAAGCCTAGCATTTTTGGCTTTTTTTTTTTTCCCAACAAGAAAGCCTCTCTTTAACATGCTAGTCACATTTCACTATGATTTTAAATAAGCTGCCTCTCAACCTATTATGGTTTAGTATGTTTTGCTGTATATTTAGAAAGAGTTGTCAAAACTCTCAGGTGCTGCAGATAAGCCTGCAAAGCAGAGCTTCAACAAAATAAAGGAGATAGTATAAATTCTGAAATATATCAAGGTTAGATTACCTTTGTTACTTTGTATATCTAAGATTTGAATTGATTTTTCTAGTATGAAAACAATGGGGGAAGGGACTTCTGAGGTAATGCTTTGCAGAAGCCAGAAAAGTCAATAATATGCAGACAGCTCAAAAATATAGTATTTACTGATTCAGTGAAGCATGTTTTTAGTGGGTTATGACAGCAAGTTCCAACCTAACAGAATTGTACAGTTTAGATTTCTTAAAAGTTATATCTATTCTTGTAATACATGAGTTCACATAATCCTAGAAGATCCTTAAACGCCTTAACTTTTTATGAAGTTCTTGAAGGGCACATTTTTTTTTTTCCAAAAAATAAGGCAACCTGCCATAAATTAACCAAAAGTTGGGGTATGAGACACTTCACATGGAACAGAAAGCAAGTTTGAAAAATTGGGATATAATTACATAAAACATACCTTTATGACAGACCAGATGTTTAACAAATAAAGCAACCCTCTATTCTAATTGCCCGAACTATTACCGAAACTTGAATTTTAAACTGAAAATGCAGGCACAATACATTCCTATTACTCTTAGCTACAACATTTTTTAACAACCGAGACTATGTATCTACATGTGACAAAACAGAGTGGCTTTTAATGGCCAGATATTGGCTCACAAACTGAATATCATATTTTGTCAAAACACCACCATTTCAAGCTACTATCTTGGTTTCTTACTGTTATATAAGGAAGAGTAGCCCTCACATACCAATCAATGTCATTTTCTCCATCATTTTTACTTTCTTAGAAAACCTTCTTGAGTATCAGAAAGCTCATTTGGTTTAAAGGGTTCGATGAGATTACAAGCCAATGCAGCCATAGAGCAAGTGTAATAAAGGCTGGGTGTTTAAACCTTACCATTCTTACCTTTGCTTTGCTTTTTTGCAGTGAATGACAGGTTTTGATTATTATTTTAGTATCAAAGCCTGTTTGTAGTAAGTGATACATACTTCTTCAAGTTACAGTACTGAAAATTAATACAGTAAAGCTATTGGATAATATACCTTGTAACAGAAAAAGAAATAAAAGAAAAAAGAACTTTATTAAAGAACAGAAGGTTCAACTTTTTATTTCCTTAAAATAATGGTTACCAAATATCAACTATTTTTGTACCACATGAAAGGCGGGAAGCTTGGGTAGCCAGGAATATAGCAGTTTTCCATCTGCTAATACCAATGTGATTATCCTACACAATATATGCAAAGAGGGACCAGTGTGTGATGCCCTGTACCTCTCCCATATTACAGGAGGCAACTCTCAAGCAAGGAGAAAACACTTTGGACTTAGTGAAGAAAACACAGTGAAAAAGCAACCAGCTAAAATATACCTACTTTCAATATTTAACAGGCTCTCTACACTAGCAATAAACACTCATTCATTTTTGAGCTATTCATGACTACTGTTGCCACAACAGGTTGAAATGTAGCCTAAATTTAACACTGTACAGTGTAGATTTACATCTCTTTCCCATCCCAAACATCTGCTCTTGAAGCCAGGCAGCCTCACGTACTCAAAATGTTCTGGTAATGTATCAGTCACTTCTTGATTTTGTTACTGATATTAATGAAAAAGGGATCAAGACTTCATTTACTCAGACTAAAACCACACAATAGCCAGCAAAGAGTCTGGGCCTTTCTCTCTTCGGGCTAAGACAGCATAGTGCCAGCTGACTATGTCTGAGGAGTCGGTCAGGGTGACAAAAAACACCCCTAAAACCTTCCTCCTCGGGGAGAACAAAGAAAGATCGTCTAGGAAGTAGGCGAGTCCTGTGAACTTAGATTTTTTAGCATTTCCCAGAGTTTCATGTTTGGTTTTTTGGGGTGGACTTCTCCTAAGCCACAGAGGATTTAGAAGCAATGTGTGCAGGTTTTGAGAGGATGTAGGTGTTATCCTACATTCCTCATCCCCTGATGGGCAATGGGACGTGTTTTACAGCACAGCCTGACCATGAGAAAGGAGATGAAGGTCTTTTATGCTGCCTTCTCTGCATGAGATGTCATGTTTTTTTCCAGGCCCAGTTTTCCCTGTAACATACCAGCTGCTTGTATTCACTGTTGTCACCCAGCTAGCCCTACTCCCCATCCCCATCCCCTTTCCCATTCCTTTCCCCCAGATCCTTACGGCATCAGTCATCTTTTTTGCACATATTATCTTCCACTCCTGGGCCAGACAGCTTGATTTAGCAGTGACAGATTCAACTTCTCTGAATGCAGACTTTCCAAAACAAGTATTTTGGCACATGGCAGTTAGAACCACAGCCTAATGCCAAAACATCCTATGCTGAAACAACCCAGAAGATGTTGTACTTCCATTTTTCCACAGATGTATTTCGATTAACTAAGTTGCTTGGGGAAAGAATAAGGTGCAAGGTATAACTTTCATATTCTTTCTGTATCAGTGATTCTGTGACTTCTCCTCCAAGTGGTAGCATTTTGTTATAGCACTCAGCAGGGGGCCAAGACCTGTGTTTTTAGCTTTTCTTCTTTTCTATACTCATTTTCTATACTAAGTTTTTAAATTATTTTGAAGTATGTTATTTATATAATGGGGGTATATATATCTATAGCATGTACATGTGCACAGACATTTATGTATGAATATATAACTTCAGACAGGATGCATTTGGAGTGAAGGACATACACATAGATGTGTATATACATCTATAACTTATATGGAAGGAAAAAAGGGCCCTATATATCCTATTTTCATACTCTAATTTTGATTATGTTGGGTTTTGCTTGGTTTCTCTCTGTAAAAGAACTGGAACTAAAACTTTAAATGGCAGACGGTATAAATAATAAATAATTAAATGGTGAACGTAAAATGATCCAAAACCCTTGTTATAAAGTAAGAATTTTTCTTATGCTGCTGTCCACCTTTGTGCGTATTACCTTAAGCATAGCTCAACGTTTTTACTCATGAAATAAACACGAAGTAGCAAAAATCCCACAGTATATTTCTTTCTCGTTACTTTTATTGTTGAAGAGACCCCTTTTAATTGCACCGTAGGAGAGGGGAGTTTACTATGAAAAGAAAATGGCTTGTCTTTAAAGTATAAGGATTTGATCGTGTGCTATTGTTGCCTGCCAACAATGAGCTAAAGAGGTTAATGGATCATAGGTCTGGCAAACAGCCACGCTACCTCCGGCTCCATACATTTAACTGAGTAATCTGGGTTGGGTGCTTTTTTTGTTTTTGGGTTTGGTTTTTTTTTTTTTTTTCATCGAGGCATGAATAGTTGGTAAATAAAAGTTAGATTCTACCCAACCTTTTTTCCCCGCAAACGGCCCCACTGATGGCTGATGTCGATTTGCACAGCTGGAGGAGCGTGGGCGAGCGGCCGCGCTGCCCTCCGCCGGGCTGCCGCCGGGAGGGGACAGCGCACGGAAAGTATGGAGCTCCCTCCCTCCCATCTTGCGTGTCTCTTGGGTGCCCGGGCGGAGGAGACGGGCGGCAGCGTTATCAATGCACATCGCAAAGCGGGCAACTTTCAACGCTGTTGCGGCTATTTTTGATTTCTCTCTTTTTTGGCGTGCGTGTTGCTCCCCCCTCCCCTTCCCGTGTGATTGTTATAATTATGCCCTCCCGCCCTTCTCCGCCTGCTCCCGCCTCCCCTCCCCCAGGAAACCCGGCAGTAACGATGCACCGTCCTCGGTCCTCTTCAGCGGCTCATTCCGCTCGGGCACACGGTGAGCCGAGCGGGGGAGCACCGTCTGCAGGCAAGCGATGGGGCACCGCGCCGCTGCCCGGCTGAGCCGGGCCCTCCGCGCTGCTTCCTCGTTCCGCCGCCGTCGCTCCCGCTCCCGGGGACAGCCGGCTCCCCCCGCTCCGCCCCTCGCTTCGCCCCCCTCCAGCCGCGTCCCGGCGGGGGCAGCCCCCCAACGCCGCCCCGGTGTTGGGGGAGCCCGGCCCGGTGCCCGCCGAGGGCCCTCGGCCGCCGGGAGAGCCGGCAGCACCTGCCTGCGCCGCCCGCCTCAGCGGGCCGGGAGGGAGGGAAGGAGGGAGGGAGGGAGGGATGGAGGAGGGAGGAGGGAGGGAGGCTCCTGCGTGTGCGGGGAGAGGCTCCGGCTCTCAGCTGGGCGCTACCGGCAGCGGCAGCTGCCGCCGTGCTGCACCGCGGGCGGTGGCGGCTCCCGGCGCGGCGGGGGCGCGCCGCTGCCGCCGGACCGCAGCCTCCGGCCGGGGGGCTCAAACCTCGGCCGGGAAGTCGAGACAGAGTTTTGCCGTTTTTTTTTTTTTCCCTCTGTTCTGTCCTGATTGGGCTTTTTTATTATCGTTATTTTTAATCCTTCCCCCCCCCCCCCCCCCCGCTCCCTTCCCCCGCCCTGCTCCCACAGCCCGCGGTGCGTGTTGCCACCGGGGAGGATGCTTGCCTCCCCCAACCCCTTCCCCGGCAGCTCCCAGCGCGGCGGCGGGGCGCGGGGGGCCGCGGGGGGCCGGGGGCGCCCTGGGCCGCACCTGGCCGCGCCGCCCCGCGCCCCCTGAACTCCCCCGGCCGCCGCTTCCCGCCGCCCCTCGCTGCCTGAATCTCCGCTCGCTCGGGTCCAGCGACACACGCAGGCACGCACGGAGGCACTCACTCACTGACTCGCAGCGCTCCGCCGAGCTGCCCAGGCTGCCGAGCAGCGCAGCGCAGCGCCGCGCAGCCCGCCAGCAGCCCCCACTCCCCTCCCTCCCTCCTTCCCTCCCTCCCTCCTTCTCTCCTCCTCCTCCCTCGCTCCCGCCCGCCCGCCCGCCCGCCCGCCGCTCTGAAGGATGCCCGGTAAGTAGCGGCGAGGACCGGCACCTCTGCCGGTGCGTGATCTGACGGGTTAGGGACCGCTTTATAATGCTGCCGCCCGCCGGGGGGGGGCGCGGCGCGGGGCGGGGGGGCGAGGGGAGGGGAGGGGAGATGACAGCGATCCGAGGCAGGAGGCGGCGGGGCTCGCCGGGTGCTCCTCAGAAGGACTTTTAGCTGCGCGGCCGGGGCTTGGATGTGGGCGCCGAGGGACGGGGTCCGTGCGCCGCAGCGGGCACCGGCCGGGGCGGGGGCGCTTCGCCTGCGCTGCGGGCTGCTGCCTGCAGCACCGCGGTGAGTACGGGGCTCCGCGCCGCGCCGGGGTCCCCCGGGGACGGGGTAGGTGTGGAAGGTGCCCTGCCGCGCTGGGGGCTCCCTCCTCGGCGGCTCCGCTCCGCGCCTCGCTGGGGCCGGGGCGCGAAGGGCACCGTGCCCCCGGCGCGCCCCGGGGACTGTGCCCTGCCTCTTCCCCCCCTACCCCCCCGCTCGGTTTTGGCGACGTCCCCGGGGGCTGCCAGCGCGGTCCGGTGTTTCGGGAGCTGCGGTGCCGCCGTCCGGGGGAGAGAGGGACCTCCTCCGGGCGCCTCACCTGCGGAGGGGAGCAGCCAGGTGCTGCGCGCCGGGGCGCGGGGGGAGCGCGGTGCCCCGGCCGGTGCCCCGGCACCGCGGCGGGAGGGTGCCCGCGGCTCCCCTGCCCGCAGCCCGTCCCGGCTGCTCCCTCCCGTGCGCTACAGCGGGCTCCGGTGGCAAAACGCTCGTCCCTTAGGGGAGGCGTAATGTTTGCAGAATGTTTGCTGTCGGATTAGTAGCGTGGCTCTGCTTAGCTCGGGTTTGCGCACGGCTAACTCCTCTCAGGCTGGGGTTCGGCTCCGGCTACCAAATGCCAGGGACACCGGGCAAGGGGCTTTTTGTTCTCCTGGACTGCCTGGTGCCATTTGTGGGAAACATACCTAAAAGCTGACTATTGCTGGAGATTTTTAAGTGGATTTCGCTAAACCATTTAAATATTTTTTCTCACTTTACAATGTCTACTTTGACAATGACATCTTTCCTCGCTGTGTTCTGCATCCTGGGTATGGTAACTCTCCCAGTGAAGTCAATGGCAAAACTCCCAATTGACTTCAGAGGAAGGAGGTTGTGGCCAATACCGAATACTTTTTGAATGAAAGTGACTGGACAGAAGGCTGGGAGATGGCAAAGTGAGAGAGATGTATAAAAGAAACTTCGTTTTTTAAAGATAGCTTTTTAACCAAAGAGATTTAGCTTCACTGTGTCAGAAATGTCTTCTAGATTTTCATTCCCACTTTCAGTGGAGAAATATCAGAATGATTTCTTGACATGTCTGATATCAAGATGGACTGAAGCCCATTGTTTTACCCACAGACATGATAAAGTATTACTGGATTAGTACCTTATACTTTTCCGGTGCTGTATGTCTTTTTTTCTTACTAAAAAGTTGGAAGCAGAGGCAGAGGGAGACAACTGAGACAATTGGATGGGCTCCCATTGACTTCAGTGGCTGTGGATCAGGCCCACAAAGGTTCAGTAGAGAAGTAACAAGAGAAATGTAGTACGGTTTGTAAGGAAAGGTGTTGCATAAGCATTTAACTCATGAACAGCCTCCCTCTAGGGAGGAGAAAAATCTAAATGTACATTAATTCTGTGTCCCATTTTTAAGAAGTCTTTCACAACACAGATACAAATAATAAAGAATGCTTCTGATTAATAATTAAAACGCCCATATTGATATGGACTACAAGGAAGATTTTATGCAAAAAAAAATCCATTAGCAAATGGAAGTCTAGTTCACAGATCATCCTCTGTTCAGTGCAGTGTTTAGATCAGGAGCAGTCGGATATATAATGACACACCAAATAAAACCATTGATATTCAAATGGCAAAAGCTAGTCTTATTCCTGTAACTTGACTAACTACTTTCAATTGCTGGGAATGCCTTAAAAAGGAGAGTGTGAAGACATGCTTTTAAATTTTTTTCAAATCTGAGTGTTGAAAGAACCCCCAAAGCGCTGCATGTGGTCAACAACTTGTCAAGTATCAGAATTATGCCCATAATCCATGAAGAATGCGACTATTACATTGATAAGAAAAATAACCTTTCTCAGTTATGGTCCAATAATAATGTTTCCCTTCTAAGCACAAGTGTGTGTTAATAGGCAAGTATAAAAAAAGTTTGAGGTGCTGCATCTCTTGTTCATCTTTATCTGTAGGCATCTGGTAGAATTGCCATTGACTTGAACTGAATGTGCCACTGATATTTAACTGTGAACAGATTAAGATGTTCATGTTACAGTGGGAAAAAAGCCTGTAAAATGGATAAATGCTTCACTGGTTATCTATTCTCTCCTTACAATTACATAGGGAAGACAGAAACCTCCTTTCAAAAATGTCATATTACAAGTTCCTTCCTGATTTCCTCGTGAATTCAAATGTTTCTTTTATCATGTGCCATACATGGAGCTGAAGGATACATATTTTATGGGACATTGCATGAAGAAAAATTTTCTTTGAGCTGCTTTGTTGCTTCCTATATTCTTCACTCTATCTGCTGTTTACTAACATGTTGTAATGCCACAGCATATTTTTTGTTGATAATGCTTCCATTTCAAGTCAAATGTGAAGAATATGGTGTTTATTTCAACATTAAGAGTTTAGAATGTGTTTTTTTTTTGGGGGGCACGTGTTTTTAAAGGTCAAAAGCAATGCTTAATCCTCTTTTCTTGCTTGGATGAAGAGAGTCAGCGGTTCTAAAAATGAGGATATATATTTGCATAGATCCTCAGTTTTGTACTGAGAGCCATCGGTTTAAAATTCTGTATTCTTTTCATTTTGGTGTTCCAATACTTATTCTTCATATGTGCATATGGAAATGCAGCCAGATGTTCTTGTGGACAGCATTTCCCAAATAGAAAGTTAGGTTTCTTAGGCTTACCTGTAACTGAAGAGTATATAGGATTTGAGTATTTAAAACAGGGTTGAAAGAAGCCAGATAATGAAGTGTCGGGAAACTCCAGGAGGTGATTCTGAATATCAATTGTTCACTTTTAGCATCTTTATAAATTTCATCCTGTTTTGAGGAAGAAGTGCTCTCTGTCTTTATTCAGATATACCTTTTTCTAGGCTATTGCAAATTTGCTCTCCCTTGCCTGGCTCTGAAACCTGTTTATGCCACTGTATTGCTATGGTTGTTAGGTGAATGACAGCAAGTGTTTACCAGTCTTATAGTATTTGAATCTGGGAAGCAATATTAGTGGGGTTGTTGAAAGTCACCTGAATTTTGTAATAATTACACCTTTAAAAACATTTTCAAAATCAATTTGATTGTTTGTTAATCCTAGAACACATTTGTCAGATAATTTATTTAGGACTGTATTCTTCTATCCAGCAATTTAAGAACAAAAGCCTCCACTGTAGCTCAAATCAATCAAAATATTGGTTTTAGGTTGTACATTGTACATATGGAACCTGGCATGTAAAGCAGATGGTATGTAAAATTATGCATAGCATGTCTGGAGAGCCATACAATATCTAAATGCAGTGCAACAGAACAAGAAAAGAGTGTCACATGCAACTTAAAATATCAATTACTGCCCTATGTCTAGTCTCAACTGCTCTTTGTTTTTACGCGCACGTGTGTGTGTGTGTGTGTGTGTGTGTGTGTGTGTGTTCAATTGCCTCTTACTTCAGTCAGGACATTTCCTTGGTAATACGATCTTCCATAGAAAAGCATGCAGATTGATATTATATGCTACTGGCTAAATGAAATAAAGATGGATAGACAAGAAAAACTAGTTTAGGTTCAGAATACAAATGCATACAAATTAAAAAAAAATTTCAAGAACAGAACTTTTAATCTTTTAAGAAAAATGGCCAGACACCATTTGCTACTAAGATTGTGTTTTTCTGTATTATTTATGCACTTGGTTTGCCCAACCCAGCAACAGCACTTAATAGTACTTCCGTCTTGTTGCACAAATACTGTGTTATCTCCATACTCTCTCAAATATTACAAGTCTGTAAGCACAAAATTTCTTCCTGAACAAACAAGCATTACTGTGTATTGTTAACACAATCAGATGAAATGGTAATTGCAGAAAAATTCACATCAGCAAAACCCTTAAATAAATATTAGTCTTTAAGCATGTGCTGACCTCAAAGGGACCTAATCATGTTTTGTTGAACAAAGATGCTTTCGTGATCAATGACCATGAAAAGTAATAATCTTCCCAAGTTTATTCAAGTGTCGAAATCCGTGGTTATCAAATATTGTCAGCATCAGACAACTTTAATTTTTAACTTCCAGGGGAAAAGCTTTAAATAGTTCTACCTTTTTTTTATTAAAAAAAAAAATGTTTTGTATACTTTAGAAGTACTGCAAACTATTAACTGTTTTAAAAAGAGTTGCAAGGCTGTACTCTTAATATTTCTAATCCAAATGAACTTCTGTAGATAAGGTGTGAAGGATGAAGTTTATAGTGAAGGACTACCACAAAGTGAACTCTAGATATAATATCAGGAACTAATACTGAACAAGGTAGACTTTAATAGCTAATTTTGTAAGATGCAGCCATTTTTCAAGGAGGCGAATTGAAGGAATGCCCCCATGTTTAAACTGTTGAATATCCCCAAACATTTTTAAGGTTTTTTAAGGTACCTGAGTTGATATAGAATGTTTCACGCTACAAAAAAAATGGTAATTCCTGTACTTTTTGTGCACTAGCACCTTTAGTCCTTATGCACCTTATTGCTTTCAACAGTGTTCTTGGGAAAGTACAGCTCTCTGTCTGGGGGATTAAAATAACACATATGTCCTGATATGTTACAGAACAGTGTCTATCAATCCATCTCTCTTTTGGAGATGAAAGAACTTTTATCCATTCAAATCACTGTAATAAAATCTTGTATTATAATGGCTTGAACAATCTTGACTGCACACAGTTGCTAGAGTCTCCAAAGGACTGTCATAAATAAAACTATTAGACTGCATTATAGCAGACATATTCGTAGTCTAGCAAGGGATGACAGAATTTTACATTACAGCACAAATCACTAAAAAATGTCTGCAAATACCAAAAATGATCGGTAGAAGGACTTCATGAATCAATTTATAATCTCTCCCTCTATATATATGCTACTTTTCTTTAAAAGTATGTAAAGGAAATATTAATATTAATGGTCAGCCCTATGTAGAATTAAGTGGAACATAAGCCAGCAAATAAGGGATTTGTCCTCTACAACAGGTACTTAAGCTTGCTCAGCAACATGTAAACTTTCTGCACCAGCTGACGGACTTTCAACCTACATCAAAACCTTTCTTTGCAACCTGGCATTGCTGCTATGATGACAGCATTAGAAAACTGGCGTCTCATGGGAGACAAGTCAGTTTACATCAATGGAAATGGATTTACACTGCATCCTGGATTCTGTGCAGACAGGTTTGTTTTTGGTTTTTTTCTCTTACCAGATACAGTTATAAAAGGTATGACTTTTGCCAGATATACAGACACAACTGAGTTTGGCAAAAGCTTAAATGAACCTAGAAACAAAGTTGGAAATGGTGGAGATGTGGCAAAATGAAGTAAAAATATGTAAGGATGTGTTTTGTTGGTTTTTTTTAAGAGAGAAAAAATTTACTCTTTTATGAAAGATCCTTAAGGCAGAAGTAAAACATAAAAATAAATGCAACACAGTTTAAAAATAAAATTACAAAAGTTGAGTTACCTAACGTTTTCTGGCCACAGGAGAAGTAACTAAAGCTGACATACCGATAGGATGGGAGCTTCAAAAGAAGCCAAAAGCCAGAAAAGAACCTTTTCCCATGTTGGAAATCCAGATGGCCCTAGCAGATTTTGTGTGTATTTGTGTACACATTTATCTGTGTGTATACATGTGCATACATATATAATTTTTTTCTTTTAATATCAAAATCTGTATAATGCCCTACTTTGTTACTGTCTGGTTTCCTCACCCCAGCAGGGATTTGCTGGTTGTTCTTCCTTTCTGACCATGAAGTTACAGAGGAAGATATGACAGCACAATAAATAGCTGAGAGTGGTTAAACAGCTTCCTGAAGGTAAAACAGCAGGGTCCAATGGTTTTCCCGAAGAATGTTTTAAACCCAAGGCTATAAATAACAGCCAGTACCGCCAAAAAAAAAAAAAAAAAAAAAAAAAAAAAGAAGTAACTGAATCCTGAAAAAGGAGAAAACAAAATGAATCTTCACTTCAGTGTCTGGAGCTAATGTTACATTATGTCCTGAAAAACATGAATCTGAAAGATATTTAAGATATTTTGCCAGCTACAGGCTAGTGTCATCTACAATCACAGTCAAGATCTTGTTAAGACTTGAAAAAGCAACTACAGTCTTACATAGAAGAACCAGGAAAGATTATCTGCGAATGTAATGTGGACCTTTAGGAAAACAGAAGATGACAGGAGAGCAGAAGAGTATTTAATACAGCACTGTATTTAATAGATAAATAGATATACCATTTTTTAGTATCAACTTTTGATGCTGAAAAGACAGTTGACTGGATTGAGTGGAGCTAACTTTGGCATGATGTCAGAAGTAAGATTTGGGGAAAATCATTTTAGATAATTTGCTGTTGCATATCCTCACCTTTGTAACTTCTGTATAAGTATAAATAACGTCAGAGATGGCAGCAAATCCTTCCTATTTATAATTCCACGTTCCTGCCTCTTGTAAAAGGATTACTCTCCAATGTAAAGTAAAACAGATCTGCAGTGGGAAAGAGGTCTGTCAATGTAGAGTCTATTAGTAAAGTCAAACAACATGCCATTATTTGTATTCTGGTGGAAAACTACATTCCTGAATGGTGATGCACAATCTGGCTAGAATAATCTATTATAATCTTTTTGGTAAATAATTCTGAAAAAGAAAATATGACTGATAAGCTTTTTACCAACCACAGAGTTTTCACTCAGAGGTACAAGAGATTTGAGGAGAATTAGTAAAAAATCATTTGAGGATTAGAAGTTCTCAGTTTGCATATATCAAACAATTCTGGTTACAACTGACATTGCTAGCCCCTCTTTCAGTATCCTATATTCAACGGCTTCTGACCTAAGAATGAAATTCACTTCCTTCAGGTACAGCCAAACAACCCAGGCTTCAAAAAATTGAATTGTGCAGCTGTAGAAAATGGAAACCCAGACCTTCATTCAGATCTACCTAAAACCATGTTTCATTTCTGTGGTTGCTTTCCCAGCAGTTCATGACTGCTGCCTGGCTGCTAGTGAGGTAGATCCAGGTGACCATGAATCAACAGCTCGTTCCTCCCTTATATATTGGACCTACAGTGTTGTAACTGCCTTTGCTTCTCTCCTGGAGGCTAGCAAAGAGAGTATTCATGGTGCAGATGCTTCAGAGACATTTTCGTATACCTCCACCTTACACAACTTAATAGCAAGAAACAACAAAGGATGAATTTCATGACAGAAGCTTTGCTTACCAGCATTATCCCTGAACAGGAATTATTTTCTTTAACAAAAATGGATTGAAAAAGATTTATCTGTCATTCAGATTTGTCAACTTTCTTCTGTAACAAAGCAAACTAGAAATTTTTACTTTGTTTCAGAAGCAAATAGCATATAAGTTTCTTAAAGATATATCATTTTTCTTTTCTGCTTTTCTTGTTGGGGAAGCAGGGAAGAATTCAGTGAGAAAAAGAGGGGAAAAAAGAAAAAGGGATAAAAATATTTTTAACCTTTCAAACAAATTTCTCTTTTACACAAAGTAAATATATCTGATTAATGTCTCTTTATTATTCATCACCTTGAAAATATTCTGCATTAAATTAAAAAAATCCATTTTTAATGTCACTTCAGAATAGACCAAAATTTTTATTACAAAAATCTTGGTTTTGAAGGTATTTCAGTCAGCTCTCATGAAAAACTTGAAACTGGTTGAAATTTCTTTGGAATTTATGTTTTTCAGACATATAAGTTCCTTGAAACCAAAGTTGTCTGTAGAAAAGGTGTATTTTCATACATTTTCTGTGTGTTGTGATCATATATCAATTAAAAGATGTTTTTCTTCTTTTTAATCTGTAAGCTGATTTTTTGTAAAAATAAAAAAAAAAAATCAAACCACAAAAAGTCCCCAAAATATTGACAAATCAAAATGTTTTTCTTTCTAAAATCTTAAGATTTTAACTTCCTTTTGCAACTTCCAAAAAGAATTTCAAAAGCTCCAAATATTTTTCCCAATGGGGAGAATACTTCTTGCTCAGTTCTAGAGCACATGCCATTGGGTAGATCATGGTTTAGTCTAGTGGATAAAATGGAAGTGTTGGAAAGGTAACCAGGCAGTTTCTTGGGAAGACTCTTACTAGTGGAGGGCTGCTTATTAGTTTATTCCTGAATACAGTTCATGCACTGAGGCAGACTTAAGGTGATAACAGAAAGAAAGAGGGAAGGAAGTGTCTCACTGTGAGACACTTTCATAGCAAGTGGGAAACCAGGCATGTCTTTTTAACAACTTTAAGAGGAAAATGTCCTCTGACCAAACTGGTTTTAGGCTCAGGATGTAGGTTTGAAAGACATTTAGTGGCCAGCTGGAAAGAAATCTAATTTACTTAGTCTACTGTTTCAGGAATTTAAGTTGAATAAGTGTTGTTTATGTGACTTGACATGTATCAGTAAGTAGTGCTTATGGACGAGACAGCTTGCCTCTGGACTCGGATGTATATCAGCACCAATGCACTGGATCAATATGGAAAGCACAGCATGGAGATACAGTGTAAATCCCCAGCACGGTGGTAGACAGAAGCTGGCCACTCATTTCTGTTTATCCCTCAGGGACACCAGAGAACAGATTTGTCAGGGTTTGTCTCTTTTATTCCAGTAATAATGAGATATTAATTGGGAGTGTTTACTGTTGGGAGACTAATTGGGAATGTTTGTTGGTTTTTAGATTTTTTTTTTCCTATTACAGCTGCATTTCTGCTCCTTGCTTATATTTTTAATGAGTAAACTGAATGATGCACGGCCTCCCTCTAGCCTGTAGGCCAGATAAGCATGGCCACTTCCATATGGTTAAGCTCCCTTAGCGTCCTGAGCACAGGCTGCAGCTAGCCTGCCTCCTGGGAACAGTCCCCAGGCTGGGCTAGTGCCCTAGCTGTGCCCAGGAAATCCTTGGGAGATAGCTGGTCAAGTAGCCAAGATCAAAAGAGTGTCATGGACTGCCCTGAGATTTTATGTTTTAGAAAAAAATAGTTCTGGGGCATAGATTCATGCCCTAGCACTATTTAATTCACTTGCATAGATGTAGTTTTAGTATTATTTAGGTCAGTATGACTCCAAATACATACACATTGTTTATTCTCTTTTCTTGTTAGGAATGAACTCCACTGATTTAAGTGGTGTTACTACAGCACAGCGTGGTGGTTTTTCAAATAGTGTAAAAGGGGCTTAATATTAGTTTGCAAGCAGTCATTAACTGTGGTATATGCAATAATGTTCTGAATGTAATGGAAGACATAAATGTGGTAAAATGTTTTAGGAAACTGTAGATACTTTTCTGCATACTTTTCATTATTTATAGTTACATTTCTCATTGAATGCTGGGGTCAGTTTATTCAGAAATCACTGTTATAGGAAAGCTGTTTTCTGTTTATAGTGCATTTTTTGTCAGAAGTTTCTAAAGAATTGAAAAATCTGGTTTAGAAAAGTGAGGGTATCAGCACTTCTTCTCAAAGATTCATCACTAACTTTTGCCAGAGAATGCAAATGGAGACAGAAGTCCTTATTTGGTAGAATATTCAGTATTCTGTGTGTCAGAAAAAAAATCATGACAAACCTTTTAGGGTGTGGTCTCAGAAATTAAACTCCTTTAAGCTTTAAAATACAGACATTCTCAGCTAACTGAAAATTATGCTTACACAGGATAGTTGGATAAAATTTTAATAAGTAATTGTTTGACAGTGGACTGATTGCATAACAAAAATAATATTTCAGTTAGTTGTGGAGGAAAAATACATTTGTTTATAGTGGTTCTTATCACAGGTTTTTATTTCTTGGTATTTAACATCACTGTTGCATCTTTCGCAATATTTACAAGTCGTATTCCTACTCTTTCGTCATCTTTTACTGGTGAGCTTTTGCAAGGTTTTATGATTCTTTCATCGATGCAGGATAACACAACTTGAAAAATAGTGAAAATTAATCTGGGTGTGGGTAAATAAAAATGTTGCCTAGGAGAGATTCTACTTCTCACTGTAATCCTTCAGTACCAGTTTTGTGGTTCATGGGTTGCATACACAAATTACAGTGCTCTTGGGGGGAAAGTCACCTAGCAGAGAGATAATACTTTCCCACCAATGGTAAAGTAATTGCCACCAAATGCTGTGACCCCAGGTGTGTGATAGGACTGAATCTCAGGGGGGAAGGTCATGAGGTCCCAGTGCCTTCTCTGGGCAATGCTTTCAGTTAGGGTTCCGGCAAGCTCCATTGACTTAATACCTTTGGTGGTTTCAAAGTGGGAGAAAGAAAAAACCTAAATCTTTTAGCCATTTCTTCCTCTAACTGATGCTTTTAGGATCTCTCTCAGGGGAATTTCAAGGAGACTGATTTAACTATTGCATAAGTACATACATAACAAACCTGATGGACCCAACCTACAAAAAACTGGATGTGAATCTGATAATTAAATAATAGTCAAATATCAGTTTCATTATTCAGTAGGAGCTATTTGGCTTGATACACAAAGAAGTAAAGATTTTTGTAGAAAATTGAAACTTAATGAAGTGTACCAGGACTTTGAGCTCAGCTTTGGTTTGGAAGCTGGGATGACATAGAAGACATTTACTTTGCCTTCCTATTGAAATCACTGAGTTCCCTAAAATTCTTCACACTTGGGAAATTATGCGTAATATGCAACTCCATACATTTATTTAAAAACAGTAGGATAGTAACAGATATTGAAAGACCCCTGGTAAAAATCTGAGAAAGGTACTATATGATTATTTATGATATACCTGTAGATATTGATTTTTAATTTATTCTTACATATATATTGTACACACTCTCACCAAAATATAAATGCATTTTATCACTAGGTATGGGATGTAATGATTAAGGAGAATTGAGTGTGTTCCAAAAAGTTTAACTTCTTTATCAGTGATACTGAAAAAGGAAGAGTTAAATAAGTAACTCTAAAGCTGGCCTGGGTCTTCTTTGGTGTGTGGTTCTCTACTGACTACAACTGTAATTCATGTTCTAAAGAGCATCCTGCTCGTTGCATCCCACTGTAGCACCTCTGGTGCCTCTGCCTTTATCTCTCCTCTCCCTTCAGTTTGGTCTGCAGGGATGCTAGCTCTCAGCTTATGAATACAAGTCATGCAATCCAGAAAAAGAAGAGGTACTCTTACCGAACAGTTGCTAATGGATAGCGAACTAGTAGCCAGTCTCAAATCTGGGGCAGACACAGAATCTACCACAAGTTTGAGATTTCTTTAGGTGTCTTTCTTTCAAAGATGAGGCTTTTTCATCCAGCCTATTGGAAAAAGCCCCAAAATTATGACCTAGCTCTGCAAATCCCTTTGCAGACTGCCTTGGTATCAAAACATCGTCATTTGTGTCAATAAGTGTAAGTGCCTATTAAATATTTTAGCCTATGTTATAAAGGCACTTTGAACAGATGTTAGGTATTGACATCCAGGGAGAAAGATCATGTCACATTTGGTGACAATGTGGTACCGGTGCCAATAGCTTCCTATAAACTATGAAAAAGCAGCTGTTGCTCTGGCCAAAATTGTACCTTCTTCTTGAATGCTTTCAGCGGGCAGCAGGCCTGACTCTGCCTCCCCCCCCCCGAACTAACCCTGAAGCTGCTGTTATGGTAATGGAGACCTCTCTATTAGCCCGGTCCTGCAACCATTTGGCACACGCTATAGCAAAATTGTTCTAGCCCGACTGTGTCAGCTGCTGCCTCAAAAGTGATACTGTCCGCTTATAACTCAGAGTATAACTCTGTCATACATACGCTTAGTGCAGTATGGTTCTTAAAAGGCATTTTAATCTGCTGGCATTTTAGTTTGTAGGCCTCTGGGGTCAGGTTGAAAAATTACACTAATGCTGAACTTACTCTGATATTCTGGGCAGCCTTCTGAATTTTAAATAACTATCCTCAGAAGGCCATGCTTTTCAAAAATTATCTTTAAGACTGCACACAGAATTTTAAGTTCAGTTCAGTTAATAGCACACTGATATGCAGGCTGAAATTTATAAAAATGCAGGGTAAGAATCTCTGAATTTATAGATACCAGCAGTTATTTTAGTTTTCATTATATGAGTATCTGGCTCACAGATTGCTAACTATATGAGCTCTGTGTTTCTGTAATTGTTAATATGTGCATCTGAATTAACTATTCTGCATTGTTGGTTTTGTATTTGACTGCCTACTCAAATATGTGGGATTATTTTGAAACTTATATAGAAAATGATCCTTTTATAATCTGGGATTAGGTAAAGTGAAAGATACAGGTCTATTTTTCCAAACAATAGCACTCCTTAATCCATTCCCTTACATGTATATAAAGAAAAAACAAGATTACCACCTCTTTGTCTTGAGAAGGATTTATGTAAGAATTTCATATGTAGTTTATCCAGTATTTGTTTTTTCTCCCAGTGTTCTGCTTGTATTGTTACTGATTCTCATCATGTAGCCATCCTCATGTCCCCCCAGCCTGTGTTTTATAGTTTCTTCTTCTGCTGTAGCCTCTTCTATTGTGGAATTGAATCCGATGATCCTTGCTTGTCCAGCCCAACCCATTGGGCTCCTCTTCTGGTCCTCTACCACCTCCTCCAGTCTGACCCTACCCTCGCCCTTAGACTGTTTCTAAACCACAGATTGCAGTGGGCATCTAGCCATGGAATGGGACCAGCTTTTGGGCACAAAATAAACCCCACTGCTTCTAGGCAGGGACTGCAACCCGTTAGCCATCTGTTCTGCTGGATCGTTAGGGATAAAGTCTATTCAGAGGCAGTTTTTATCAAGGCCTTGAGCAAGTGTACCTTTCTGGTTTATCTGAACCCTCTCTTGATAACAGCCTTAGAGGCATGCTAGATCTAGCTTTCTCTTGTATTGAAATGAAATTTTGAAAAGCTGAAAACAGTTCCCAGCTCACAGCAGTTCTTACTCAGCTTGGCTGGAGCTGTTCTCCTCTGGGAGGAGGTCTTTTTGGGCCAGAGGGAAAGGAAGGATGAGCTCAATATATTCCTTGTTCTACCAGCTGCCACCAAACGTATTCATCTTCCCTCCGAGGAACTGTGAGTCCAGATCCATTCGCCCTGTGCACCCTGATGAGACAGAATGACATCTTCCATGATAGGTGATGAGGCTGTGGTTCCAACCTCTTTTTTTTTATCACATCTAATGAAGAATGCCAAAACAGATGTGTTTCAGTGTTGTGCTTTTAGGAGCAGAATGAATTTAAAAGCCTAGGATGGCTGCTACAGTGAAATCTTGCAGCATGCCATGTACCTGTACTGTGAGAAAAAGATATTCTTTGATTTCCCAGACAAGTCACAGTCTTTTCTGAGTGCTCCAGCAAGCTCTAGGAAGAAGTTTTAACAACTGCTTATCTACCCTGCCTTGGAAAAAGGTTATTAACTTCATCATGTGTCCAGCCCTTTGCTAGTTAGCAAAGAGTTTATAGAATGCTTCTTTGGTTCCTTCTAAGATCGCATCTTATTTTTAGATTGACAGAAAACTGTGCCTGGTAGTGACATCTGCAAGCTATTCTTTCTGGGGCTGAATGGTTGCTTTTGTGCTAGATGTGTGATGCATAATACACCAGTTCTGCTTTTTGAGTAGAAGGAGGGCAGGGTTTGCCTCAGAGGGTTTATTTTATCCTTGTCTTGGTCTAAAATCATTGGCTCTTTAGGAACTGGGTGATTTTTTTGGTTGTTACTTGAGGTAGATAATGGTTGTGACTCACCACAGGAGAGTTTTGGTACAAATATCCTCCATATAGTGCAAGCAAGAAAGTAACGATAATGCTTTGTATTATTTGCAAAACAAAACAGAAGGAAAAATAAGATTATACAACTCCACAAATAATCCATTACTTCAGTATGCAAATTGTTCTGTTAATATCTATAAGCATGCAGTTGTATAGAAGTTGTAAAGGTATATCAAGAAATCCCTATGTCTTTTGATGTTTAGACACATCCTTCGAGAGTTCTGGTTGGGGTCCTTGTGAGGACAGAGTCCTCCTGTCAAACTATTCTGCTTGATTAGTTGTCCATTTTCTCATTTGGGGATATCTTCACTGAAAAAAAAAAAAAAAAAGGATCAAAATGGCATTTCATTGCCTTTTTCTTCCTTTTGGGAAATACACATAGAGTTGGCCCTTTTTTGTGAGCTGCAGTTGTCATTGTTATCCAACAAATATGAAATGAAATACTGTATTACTTGCTTTCATCATGCTAAGTGATCCATCTCAATTCTTCAGTTGTATGAAGAATGACCTATGCTTTCTTATTCTTTCCTCTCTCCCTGAGTTTGGCACAGAATTTCAATGTCACAGGAAGAAAATAACAACATTACATCTATGCAAAAATAATCTCCTTCATCATATATCATTCTCAGTAGCATCACACTTTCACCTTTTTCAAAATTAGATGACGGATTAATAAATTGGTGTTTGTTCCAATCATAATGGAAACTGTGACCACTTAACGTGCTCATGCCCTCCCTGTAATTGAAATCTGCAAATATTAATGAGATCATACAACTGTTCTGTCAATAAATATTATCAACTGAGTTCATTTATGTGGAGGTCTTGGGATTTCTGCAGAATGATTTTGCATCGTCACCCTAAAGATTTCATTATAAATCTAACAGAATCTGACTACCTTTTTTAATTAACTCAAGTCTTCTCAAACTTTATATAACATGTCATTGGGTATAAAATATACAGCTCTTGCACATGTAAGCAGACAGGAAGAATGCATGCTGACATGACTGTTGCTTATGAAGAGTTACAATTATTTGGAGCCTTGCAGTTGCTTCCTAGCTGAAAATAAGTGAATGACAGATAATCTAGATCTATTACATGTGCAACTTGTTCCTGAATTAATATATGTCTCTCCTGGGCAAAAAACCATCCAGCACTGTCTCTGGGAGACACAGCCCAAAGTTCCTACTTAGTTCCTATGTGGCAGCCTTGCAATAAAAAGTGACCCTGGCCTTAACTCCTTAGTTACTCATGCAAAGCTGCTGGAAAAGATGACTCCCTTTACACAGAGCCTGGCACAGCCAAAGCTGAACATTTGTATGCACACAGAGAACAGGAACACTGTATGTAATAGCATCACTGTATGACACCTGCCATACAAATATCACCACCGGAGTGGTTCTTAACTACCTTAGTTATGTTTAATAACCGTGAGGAGTCTACACTCAGTTTTGAAGGGGTTATATGTTTCTGAAAATGTCCCTGAACTGAAATTTCCAGGATAGGCCTATTGCTGTAGGTACCTGTAAAGTTCAAGGAAAACGGTTTCTCTTTTTACTTTTAAGGAAAACTCCACAATCACGTTAATCATTAAAATGCAAAAGGCTTGAATATTTTTAATGCCTGTGAAAACTGAAACTTCCAGGGCTGGAAAACTGAAAAAATTAAATCCAAAACCATTGTCCAAATAAATCTTTCTTAAAAGGTATTTGGTCAGTCCAGTGACATTTGACTGATCTCCAGCTGTTCAAAAAGTATATAGTACAAGATTTTTTTCTAAACTTAGAAATAAATGTAGTTCTATATACATTTTTGTAATTATTTGAAATATACTGAGCATTCAGAGGAGTGAGAGAGATCTCTTGTTCTCTGTATTTGGCATGAAGGGTGTCCTGATGTGCATTTTGAGCTTTTCATTGAAGAAGAATGCTGTCCTGTGGATTGCTTACAGAAAATGGAGAGTCTATATCTGAGACAGGCAGTCAAATGACATTGTGTAATACACAGTCAGCATATTTCAAACTGAGAAATCTTTTTTCTCTTGTTATCTTCTTCTCATGTTTTCCTTTAAAACAACATCACCAGATAACCTTGCATAAATCCTACTTGAAGTTCATCCAGTGAGAGAAAATTAAAGCTGTCATTGTGCAAAAATGTAAACTTCAGTAAAAATAACTTTTATTGCAAGTATTACCTCCCAATTTTCTGTGCCCTGTATTTTGAAAAAGGTCAGACTAAATCATCATATTGTTTCCTCCTGACCTTAGAATCTGTGTCAGTACATTTTTTTTTTTTATTGGAACCTGGCATCGGCATTTTTCTGATGCTTCTCTGAAGGTGCTATCTTTTATTTTTAAATAAAAGCAAAAAATCTGGGGGGAAAAAGTGTAAGTCTCTAGCTGTGACTGTGACAAAGAAAACTTTAAAAAAAAAAAGAAAAAAGGGTTAAGATTTTGTCTTTTTTGCAGAGAGAGTGATTGGCACTTGGATTTTACTACTTGACATAGTCTAATTTTAGGTGTGAATAGTCATACTGCAAAGCTCTCTGTATCTGCACTGGGCCTGAATTTGCCTTTGTGATGTGCAAGAATTCTGGCTCCATTTCTAACTGCCTGAACCCTGCTACAAAACTAAGCCATCCCATATTTTTTCCAGTTAATTGACAAAGAACAACTGTGCTATAGGAGACCTTCTGAAGAAATATGACATAAAGATGGTTTAAATAAGGAAAGATTCCAAAACCAATCAGTATCCCATCAGTCAAATAATTTTCCTGATGATAGAAATTAATAAAATCATGGCATGACTTTCAGTACATCTCGCAATTGCTTTCATACCCAGGATATTTCCCTAGTATACTTGCTGAGTTTTCTAAAACTAGATCTATGGCTAAATAGCATATGAGCTAAGGAATTATTCCTAAAAAATTAATCTTCTTCACTGCATTAATTTCAGAGAAATAAGTAGGGAATTAATTAATAAAACATATTGCAGGACCTCTTCTATTTTTTTCTTGTTTTTTTTTTTTTTTATAAGCTTTATATTTTAGATTAATTATTCTACATATTACCAAATGTTATTGCAACATTCAGTGCAGTATCAGAACAGGGGAAAAGGTGAGGCTCTGTCCAAACTGCACCTGCACAAGATGCTCTTCACCGTGAACTTATAAAAATAGCTGCTCTTCCTTTTTCATTGATCACGTATTCAGAAAATTATCACATTTGTATTTTTCATAGGAGTATGTCCATGGACTCCGCCGGTGTGAACATGAGATTAAATGCTTAGTTGCATATTTCAGTCTTTTCCTTTCTTTACATATATAAACCAATTCATGTACAGGCATATATTATATTTCAACATGGATTGAGTTTTGGAAAGATGTTCAACTACTGCTACTTCAATATTTAATACTAGTTTTAAAAATTATATCTTTAAGTATTTCCAGTGTATAAATTGGAATAAAATTTTTTAGACTTTTCTATCATTAAAACTCATTACTTTGTACATTCCCATAGAATGTACATTTGAGCAACTTAGATTTTCATCTGGCTGAGTTATTGAATTTATTTTCCTTCCTTTTATCTATCTGTGCATTCTCGTTTTTCAAAATGTGCTATTCCCAGTAATTTATTAGGAGACATAAGATACCTAATGGGACTGAAAGTGTGCAAATACTCAGTAAAAAAGGACACACTCCACTAGTAGGAGGAAGATGTCTGTACTAGAAATAGTCAAGCTCCTGTCATTTTTTAATATGATTGAAACAACAGGCTTCTCTCTGATAAGACAGACACTATTTCATAAGACTCTCTCATCTTTTAGCTCACACACCTACCAGTGGAATATGTGACCAATGACTGGAACAAATTAATTTTATTGGACATTATGCCAAAATTAGTTCAAATTATAATGATTTCCATAATAAGGAACCTGCTTTTCAGGATATTCTTTCTCAACATGAACTTTAAAAAATATTTTAAAGAAAAACATGGGGCAAAAAAAATAAACTTGATCTTATCCAGCCTAAGGACTCTTCAGATATTTCCTGCATCTAACATAAAAGAACTAACTGTTTACCTTTACTATTAAAGTTGGATATTCCGCAGTATTTGCTTGTTACAAGGGGAGTAGAAAAGAGAGTGCTGTATATCCCATTCCCAGCATGGTAAGAGGAGCACGGTCCCACAATCAGAGCATTTCTGTTGTTAAACGTGGAACCTTTGCCTTGCTTTTGGAGGACTTTAAGATCTAAAGATTTAATCTATCATGTAAAAAGTTAATTACAGCTTCTGCAGCATCAGTAACAGTAATTCAATGTACAGTTAAAGGTGAGGTCTTGGGCAAGATGTATAGGCTTCTTTATAAGTTTTTGGAAGAACCTGATCTCGTATTAAAGTTTTAAGTTTGATTACATTGAAAAGTGAAGTATGTGTGGGGGTATAACTACAATAATGTTCATATTCATAATTCAGAAGTGTGTCCCCAGGTACCTTCATGCTGAGTCCTGTTGTCACAGTTGTGAATAGTGTATGAGACAGAGCATGTACTGAGTGGTAAGCCATGCCCATTCTAAGGACAACGGCAAAAAAGTGTATCCATATGTAGACAGCCATTTCCCAACAACACCCCATACACATAATTTCTTACTCATTCCTTTCTTCACAAACCCGCTAGTTTATACGTCTTTGCACAAAGTCTAAACCCTCAGGTGCCCAGGGCCCACTCCAATTCCCTCTGCGTAGCTCTGCAGAGCAGCAGGATGACCACTGCAGCTGCAGCTTGAGGAGGAGCGTGTCTTGCATCAGCACAGAAATGATTATGACCTGGGGAGGAAGACCTGTGGTGGACACCCTTCTCTGTGGCATAAATATGAACAGGTGTGATCAAGGAAAACGGTGGAAATTCTCTGAGGATGTCAGGAGTAGCTGGCAAAAGGGCAGGGTGTCAACTCAAAGGAACAGGCAGTGAGTGGTTCAAAATTGGCTTGTGTGGCTAGCTGGACCTGTAGGTACTAACTGACTAAGCGTAATTTTCCAAGCACAGTTTGAGGCTGGGTTAAAAGAGACGCATAGGAACAGAAATCAGATTTGCAATCTGCTAGTGATAGCTGCGTAATTTTCACTACTTTCTCAAGAGAACCTGTGGCATAACAGGGAAGGAGTTTTAATATACAACCAAGCAGTAAACCCAGTTTGAGACTGTAATATCCCCCATACCATTAATTACAACTGCCTTTGATGACAGGCCTCTCTTGCCCATTGAACTGAGTGTCTGTGATCTGAGATAGGTCCCACCTCGGGTGAAAACATGGGACGACAGCAGGCTCTCTGTGGTGGCGGCTCTCCCAAATGCAAACTGGGGTGCATGAGCTGCACTCCCAGCATGACTGCAGTGTAGACATCCCTTTGAGATTCTCAGGTAGGACAAATTTTCAACAGCTGCCTTAGTAGCTAATTAGCCCTATCTATGCTTTGATATGTGGTTCAGTCACTACATGATGAAAAGTCTTATTTACATATTTTCCACCTGTAGTCTGTTTTTCTATCAGCCTAGGGTTTCTGAAAGTGTAATATAATGCCAAGCTTTCCCAGAGTGACAGTGTGTTTGAACCAGTACTATTTAAAGACTCTGATTTTATACTATTAAGACCCAAGCCAGATGCCTCCCAATTTTTTATTTTTTAACGGTATTAAGTTTTCACCTTGCTTTTCCTTGAGTCTTCTTTCCCAGGAGGAATTCAGAGTAGTCCAGTGCAATAGAAGAAGAAATAAAAGCATATCAGCCTGATGGAAGCGACTTTTTCTTTCTATTTACATTGAATATAAAGAGGAGATATTCTGTATTTCTTTGTGCTTTGTTTAAAAACAAAAAAAAAGAAAAGGGAAATAAAAGGACTAGGAAAGTTAATATGTTTCTCATTCTCTTGATGTCATTTATACTAGGCTGTAACTCTGAGGTCTTAACCTCAGAAAATGACCGTGACAACCAGGGGTCCAGCTGAGTCCTTCCTTGCTTTGCAAAACTTTGGGCTTTAATTTCCTTTGCATATTTATAACTCTTCTACAATTGTACACAAGTAACTGATATTCCTGTTAAATCCTGCCAGTAAATAGGTTTGCATAGTAAGTTGGTACTTGCATTTGTGAGGAAAAAATAAGAAGACAGGAAATGATCCAAAATCAAACTATCCCCACAATGGGGGTGTTTCTTATAGTCAGCTACACACTGTGGCATTCCCACATCACAGTGGGTTGTCATTTACCACAGAAGCCTAACCTGCCATGCATTAAAAAAACAAACAAACAAACAAAAAACCAAAAAACCACCATAAAATATACTTTCTTTCCTTTGCTGGTCTTCCTCACCCTATATAATAATTGCTGGACTTGCTTGCTTCCAGTACTGAGTCTGCAAACGGGGCTGATGGTTATGTCACTAGGAAGGAATGAAATCCCTGCTTGTCCCTACAGATGAATTCTGGATCTCTTCAGCATTTTGCACATTCCTGCACAGTTCGTAGTGTCATATGCCACTGACCCTATGACCGACTGCCGCCTGCAAAGTGACTGTCACCATTATGTTGTTGACATATTAAATCTTTCTGGCATGGAAAGTGTATACTAGCTGCATTTAAACTAGGGGACCTGATAATTTTTCCAGCTCAGAAGTTCGAGGTGAAAGATCTTCTTCTGGCCACATATTGAGGGCAGACATGAATGCAGAGCAGGACATGTCACCTAGCCCTACACCACAGAATAACTTGTCTCTCCAACCACCTGCAGCACATTTTCAGCTGGCTAGACACCATAAACTCCCCTGCTATGGGTCTGCAGCAGGCCAAAATAGTCTATTTCCATATAGTTATTAACATCATCTTTCTGGATTGGAATGGCCTTGTTTGCTTGCCTGTGCTAGGAAATCCTGAAAATATCTCTTTTCTTCAGCTGTGGAGTTCTTGCCAGTTATTCCATGCCTGCAAGATGACGGTGTGATGGGACATGGGTGGTTTTGCACCACAAGAACCTGGAAGTGGGTTTGTCCCGCACACATCCAGGCACTCCTGGTTCTACTTCTGTATGGACTGCAGTGTGGGTGCACCCAGGGGACGGGGGAGTCTCCTGCCTCAGTGTCAGGGGATGTGCACCAGGAGACAAAAACAAAGGAGCTAATTAGCCGGAGAATCCCTGGGATGTTCCAAGTTTATGTTTGAGTTTGTCACACATGAATGACTAATTTCTTATAAACTAGTTTTTTACTTTTATAACATCTATAGTAGAGCATAGTTACCCAAGAAAACCATTAGCTGAGTTTAAATATCTAAACATATTTTTGAACAATTTCATTTTTCGACAGATCCTCCTAGACACAGGCGGAATGGGTTTTTTAAACATTAAGTATTAATTTTGTAATTCATATATAACTTTCCATAATCACATAAATGTACATTCTAATTAACAGTGTAGAAATCAAATTATTCTGTTAATCTGTGACATACCATTAAATCTGATATTTTAACCATGATGAACTATAATTAGATGAAATATAATTAGATCAAAATACTGTCCTGAACATTTGGTATAAAAGGAAAAATATATGGCTGCTTACATATGCACAATTATGATAAATTTATTACAAAAGAACACAAGCTAGTGTATTCCAGGATGGTTAAGCAGTCTTGTCCAGAACATGGCAGGAGTAATTTAAAAGGAATTCTCTTATCAGTTTTATCCACATTATACATAATGAAACTGTCGAATTGAATCATTAGTATACTAATTTTGGCTCTCTTAATAATCCTTTTTGTATTGTGTAATCTTACACAATCTTACAATGATGGGGAATGTATATAATTGTTGGTTGCACTAACAGCTTGTCTGTATGAAAGGAGAACAGATTTCAAAAATAGCCACTGCTTTCAGTTGTGCAGTTACAGAAACCTTATTTAGTCATCCAAAACCAGAAGAAGCCAATATCAGGGATCATGACATCAAACCAGTAACTTGCCTTTTAACCAAGCTGTAAGCAAGTAAGCAGCCATATAACAAATGGCAAACACTTAAAAATACTAGGAAGCTTTTGAAATCAAGACCTCAAATGTTAGGAAATGTTACAACCAGGGCACTTTGCTTTCAGCCCTCTTACATGAAGGCATTATGATTCAGACTTCAATTACATCAGTGCATAGTACTTTTTCCAAAGAAATCTTGACTCATTTGGTATGATGATTAGAATGGGCTCTCTAATGAGGAAAATTTCAATATTTTTTTCTTTTTATTGTTTCCTGAGTGAACCTATGCCTTATTCACTTCATACTGTCAAGGCCTTATTTACAAGACAGAAATCCTGATTTTTTCATTGGCTTTTTCCAGTGTTCATTGTTGTAATTTGCAAAAGTCACTAATTATTATTAGTTTTCATCAATCCTGATGAGTAAACAGGTTATCATTAGTCTGTTTTCACAGTTCAGAACTGAAGCTCAAATGAATGTTAGGATATGAACTCATTTTTGCTGTTCAGCTTGAAATTCTGCAATATAGGTTTGAAGACCTCAAAGGGAAAAAGAAAGAAGGAGGTGGAGAAGACTGCTGGATTATTTCATATAAAAAAAATAAATCTCCTGAAGGAACATATTAGCTGTTCAAATGTTCAGTTCCAGAATATGACTCATTCAAGCAAATTTCTCCTGTTTATAACCAAACCCAAAGAACTGATTTTTCTTTCCTAAAAAAAACCCGAACCAAACAAAAAAACCCAAAACCCAAACAAAACCAAAGAAATTTGACAACTCTACTTAATGACATAGGGAATTCTGGTATTCTGTGTGTGTTGGGAGAGTGCAGTGGTACCTCTCTAATTCATGAAGTAGTAACCAACTCAGAAAATGTATGAGAGTAGGTAGGGTTGTGGTTGCGTACTATGTTATACTACTAAAATCGTAATCTAATTATTTAAAATATAAATTGACTCATTTATTTAATTATATGCTTTACTAGAGTACATAAAAGTCTTAACCAAGAAAAGATCTAGAGGTTGATGTAAGATCTATATTGAAGATCTATTATCATTTTAAAATGTTTGGAATTTAAGTGCTAGCCTCTTTTTTTTCTGCATATTTGAAAGATGTATTTCATCAATATGCTGGATGTGTACAATACATGTTTTCAATAATTATTTTTAATTCCCTTGTTTCCACATATATTGTGTAAGAAATAGCTACTGTATAGGCCTTTTCCACTTTTTGAAGTTTGAAAGGAACTTTGTGTTTTACTAATTACATTACCAATTTCCAGTTATTCAATTTTGATGCAAAAAGAGAATGAAAAAATTTCAAGATCTTCCAAGCAATTGTTTCTAGTGGTGCATCTTTGGGTTTTTTTTGTTTGTTTGTGGTTTTTTCCTCTTATAAGGAACTAATGAAACAGTGCCCTAGTATGACACTTTGGTTTATATTCACATGGACATTATTCTGCAATGTCCTCAACCTCTCATGTCATAGGAAAAATATGGTATGGTAATTCTTACAAGAGCAAGGATGTTAAACTCTGGTGGCCTGGCTATGTTCCAGGTTGATTAGTCAATATTCTACATAGTTTCTATAAAATTTCAAATTAAAAGATTGTTCTTTATTTAGATTTGTAGCAAATAAATACAGTATGGCATGTACATTGCCCTCCAGAGAAGACTGCATTTCTTACTGCAGTTTAATTTTATGAAGTTTTTCAACTTTGAGGAAAAATAATTGTAGAAATGTTAGTATGTATGTTAGTTAGTATCTCAAGAAACTAAGGTTGGCTATTCAGAGCAATGCTTACCTGTTGCAGGATATCAGATCTTTCATGGTAAATTCAATTCCATGTAAAAGACCAAGATTTAAGTGAGACATGGGTAGTATATATGATACAGTAACATGGCAATGTTATCATATAAAGATTAATCAAGACGGATTTGAAGACTCCTGTGACCTTACTGACCCCTGTGAGGACAGGAGCAATCAGAGTCCTTGAGCACAGATGTGCACGGGGTTGTTAAGTGGTGCTCTGGACTTGGAGGGCGACGGGGTGTTGCACACTCTTTCCTTTCTATTGAATGGCACAGCTGGCCTGCGCAGATCAGAGCATCTGCTGCTCCCTCTGAAACACTGCTGCTGCAGTCCCCTTACCACAGGCCCTGCATTCTGCTTGATTCCCACACCTGCCACTTGGATAACATAACTGAGAATTACCCCAGTGCAATACAGAAACTACATGATGCAATCTGTAACAGTAAATTTACAGTTTTAAAATCCAACAAGATTATTGTATAAATAGAGCTGGAACTAAAACCACTGAAGATGTGTTTCATCTCATGTCTTAGGAGACAACAAAGGATAAGTACGCCCTCAGTGAAACAGTTCTCTCTCCCACTCTCTTTTATCTTACAAAATATAAATACTCAGTAATCCAACTGTAAGAGATGCTCAAGATCAGTATCTTCATATTCAAAGTTTTTGGGTCTTTTCCTGTGGTAAGAGTAGGAAGAAGGAATTTGTGGAAGGACCCAAGGGTCTTTAGCTGAAGAAGTGATGGATTCATGTGGGTTTGGTTCTCATGACGTGATTTTGAGAGAAGGTGCTTCTGATATGTCTCAGGACTGTAAGATGCCAGTCAGGCCAACCTGTGGGCATGCTGCATAATTCTGAAAGGTCTATGGCTAGGAGGTTTCAGACAATCTCTGTAGGAGATCTGTTTTCTCCACCCTGCCATCCTGCCATGCTTTATTCAGCCAAGGTTGCTGTAGCCTTCCTGGTCATACTGGAGCCAGAAGGATCAGTTATCACTGAGAGATATGAAAAATGATCCTGGTGACTCAGGCTGCCAGCCCATTGGCACCTGAATTTTCAGAGCTACCAATACACTCATTTTATCTGAGTCAGTCTCCAAATGGCAAGGGCTAGTGTTAAATCGGCATTGCAAAATTCTGGGGAATCTTGGTGCCTCACCTGTTTTAGCATAGACAAACAGATGGCTTGGCCCTTGTCTGTTGCCTCCCCTTCACAGAACACTGTGAGGAGACAGTGATTTGAGGACAGAATCTTGCTGGGAGAAAGGGTTTGAAGACAGAGCCTTGTTATAAGAAAAAAGGGTAAGGTAAGAAAGGTAGGAGGCCATTATGTGGCAGGGCAGCACAGCTCACCACAAGCTAATTGCTTCTCTCTTTGGAGAGTGAAAGCGAGCAGGAAATAAAATCACTCAGAGAGATAAAATAGCACTTGTCTGGGTTGTTAGTGGGGTTTTGGCCATGAGGTAAGCAGGTATAAACCCCTGATGGGTGAAGGAAAAATAGAGGGTCTCATGCCACATCATGCTGCAGCCTAGTCCAGTCCTAGCCTACAGCAAGGCAGAATTATTGGCAGGCTGGAGGGTTAGTGAGGCAAGGAGAGACCCCCTGCCCCTACACATGGTATCCCCAAACTCTGATGACACTTGTCCGAAAGTTTTAATACTGTCATGATTCCTAATGATGTTGTGCCTTTTTTTAATATCAGGGTTTTGAGACACTCAGATATGTTACAAATCATTATTACTCATTGATCATAGCTGCTGACTGAAAGTCCCCAAGGCAATGCTCAGACTCAGAAAAGCTGAAGAAAGTATTGACTATGGTATGTTGTCCTTTGGAAAGATTCATTCAGTGTAAGTGTCATGGATCTTTATCTTGCTCTAGCCTCACACTATCAGGATAGCAAGAGAGGGAGAAATATATTCCTCCAATGTAGACATGAAGACCTTGTGTCATCAAGCCCTGATATCGTTACAGCTTCTTGAAAACTCCAGCTTCTTGGCAGGAGTAATTACTGTGAAGGGTCTGATCTGGACCGGTGGAGGCTATGCTGCAGAAGGTGGTGTACAGGGAAGCTTGGTTATGCAGCAGTGTGGTGGCTGCAGGGGGGCCTCTCATTTGGGTCACAGAGCCGGTATGACTGACATGAGAAATAATCTACCAGAGCATGACTCTGCCACTGGAATCTGACTCTGCCGGAGCCCCTGGTGGGTCCAAAGCCAGCTGCACAATTTAGGGTCGCCTGTCACAAGGTATAATGTTCAAAAGGACTGGTTCCAGCACTCTGACACACCTCACTCCTCTCCCATCTGCTTAGGAGAGAATATAATTATCTGGGTCATATGTTACCATCATGTATAGGAAATGAGCTGTGATGGTTAGATTTTTCTGTTATATACCCAGTGTCTGACCCTATTTAGGGTTTTGAGTATTTTTCCTTTCATTTTTAACTTTTTACTCTTGATATAGATGTTGTCGTAGGTGAATGACAGTCCTATGGGTCAGGCTATCTTTTTCAGGCTGGAAGAGAAAAGGACAGACAGTCAATATTTTTGTGTGGCATAACTGTGAGTTCATAACACTGTGACACCAATTCATTTCAAACAGCCTTTTTAAAGTTTACAGTAACAGAAATGTTTGTAAATAAACACTGAAGAAGAGTATCACTCTCTAGAACTTTTATGGGCTAACGTCGCTCTTGCGCCATCTCTTATAAGTGTCCCAGCTTCTAAAGTCCCTGCAGGTATGTGACTGTTCATTAAGAAAAAATGGATGTGTTCATTGACAATGAGGCAAATGATCTTAAACTGGAAAAACTCTTAAGTCGCTACATGAAACTACTTTGTTATCACAAAGAAAGCACTATAGGCTAATGTCTTATGAAGATATAAAAAAACAAAACTGTCTACAGGTTTGAGAGTTTCATAAAAGTAATTCACATTCTTTTTTGAATGATGCCAACTCTGTAAGAATTTTGCAAGTTGCTTTAATGATAACTGTGATCATTGTATTACATTATGTATTCAGTAACAGTAGCAGAATATTGTGTATTAGCCTGAATAACTGAAAGCTGGAAGAGATATTTATGCAGTCTACAAATGCATTATGAAAGTACTTAATCTGAAGCAAACACAACTGTATACACTTTTATTATGTACTCTTTTGGACTTAGCTATGACAGAGTATCTTACCGAGCATTCTAAGATATTAGAGAAAATTGAATATATTGCCTCAGTTCATCCTAATTTTAAGTAGATATGTCTTAGGTTTTTTTAAGAAAACTTTTCCCAGTGAATACGAAAGAAACTGTTGTGAGGTGGTACACCATGCTACCACTTCTTTTAGGCAAATAGCTTCTTTCTGAATGGCAATTTATTTTTTCCCTCTGAGTTTGCTTAATGATGTTATTCACAGAGTGATAATTTGTCGCAGTGTGAGGCTGCCTGCTCTAGAGGAGCTCAGCAGGGGCTGGGAGCTGCTGCCTCTCTCAGGTCACTCCGCTGTGAGGCAGCAGCTTGTATGCCTATAGGAACTCACTAACATCCACCTCCCTCCCCAAAGAAATATCATCCCTCAATTCTCTCTTTTTTTTTTTTTAAGTATTGGGTAGTATCTTAAAAATCCCCCCAAAATAGGAAATAAACTTTTACACATGAATGTCTCCACCCAAATATGGATTTTATGAATAGAGAGAGTGCTTTCTGTTCCTTCTGAATGCTTGAAGTAGTTTTTTGACACTTTAATCTAAATCTGCCAACAGATAACCAAAATATTAAGGAAGAGGACACTGTTGTGACCAAGGTGCCAGCCTAAAACTCAAAAGTGATTACTTTCATTATTGAACTAAGGAATTCTGTAGTTTGTCCACAAAATAAAATAAATAAATAAATAAATTAAAAACTTTCAATATCGTTTGACATATCTTTCAATGTCTGCCTCGCATATCTAGAGGCAGTGACCACATGTATGTGACTACTATTTGATACTGACACAAATATTACTTGAAGTGTTGTATCCAAACACGTCTTTGGCACATCTATATTTTCACTTAATTTCTCAAATTTCTCTGATTGTTAACTCTTGGAGCTTTGTTTTAGTGGCCATTATTAAAAATAGATGGGAGCTATCAACTTGTTTTCACTGTGTTTTATCAGCCACAGGTATCAGAAGATTATTAAAGGATCAAATCAATGTTTCCTCCACCATTATAGAATAAATTGTGCTTTGCTCAGTGGTTCCTTTTATAAAGTGATCATTGTAATATGTTCATTGAATATTTCCTAATGACTTTGGAGACACCACAAACATAATACTTTATTAGGAGGAGCTGCAATAAGGAATGAAATGCAAAATTAAAGAGCCTCATTGGAAAAACAAAAACATCTCTCAAACTCTTCTGCCTTGCACAACTGTTTGGAATTTAACATCTCTGTGTAATCCTCCTTCTTCTTTCCTGCCTTCTTTAATTAGTAACGCTGTGTACCTACTGAACTCTTCAGCAACAAAATAATGTTGAAGTGCACAGAAGTACACAACTGCCTTAGCAACAGGTTATAAAATTTTTCTTTCTTAAATTATACTTTGGGGTCATTGTGCCTCTGGATTTCCTAAAGGTCGGAAAGATGCTAATTTAGGTGGAAATGGCCTAGACATTCATAGAGAGAGAGGTGGGGGGACTGCATTGTGGACAGTGTTTTGAAAGCAAGGAGTCGGGAGGTATCCTAGACCTATGGCTTCTCTCGCAGTAGTGTTGCTCTGTTAAGATGAAAGGGAGATGTATGGGTTCAGTGACTTTGAAAATGAGGTTATATAAACTCTGCAGGGAACCTTGATTTCTTTCATGCCCTCATCCCCAGTGCCATGCAGAAGCCACGTGTGTCAAAGAGATTATAGTTTCCTGTCTCCTAATGCTTTCTGTCTTCTGTCCTTTCTTATCTTGAAATCTGGAGTTCACCCATTGTCTTGGACTGGATTCTTCACACACACCTCACAGTGTTGATTACACAGCTAAATTTACACAGAAACATACTTCTTTTTGGAGAGAGGAGGAACAGGGGGGCAGTGAACTGTAGCTTGTGCTGTTCAGCACTGAAGTTGTCAATAGTTTTATCCAATGCAGTGCAATTTTTTGCAGAGTTACAGAAAGCCATGTTTTTTCCTCCTCTTTCTCTGTGAAAAAAGTGGCAAATTAACATTTTTTCTATCACTGAGTTGTTGGGAAGGGTGATTTTCTTTTCTTTTATCAGTTTATTTGAGGACATTTCTGCAAAAATTGATAATTTAAGACTAATTTTTATCTTGGTCCTTAAAACTGATTGTTAATTTCTCTTCATCACAATAATTACCCAAAAGAATGGAAATTTCACAATGAATCTTCAAGCTTCTTATAGGTCACGGACATATGTATGTATGGATGTATTTGTTACTTCTGGAAAATGAAATTCCTGTGGAAAATATTTCAATGTCTGTGTATACAATTAAATTTAACAGTGATACTTCAATAAAGAAGCCTTAATAATTAAAGAAAACTTTTGAAGAATTAAAATATAGGCTTATCTTAATTCTGGTAGAACTGTAGACCAATTTGGGTAATATGGAGTGAGTTGAGTCTATCTCTTTTTTCTTCTCTAGCAGAACTATTTACTTAAGTTCCAGTCAATTACATCTATGTAATTCCATTGCAGGCTTAATCTAAAGACAGTGGGGTGGTCCAGCATTATCTTGGGGTTTAATTTTGCCTTCAGAATCTTTATTACTGGTGATGATGTGTGAAAAAGAAAGAGCACAGCTTGGCTTTCAGAAGCCAGGGTTTGTTTGGCTGATGCTTAAGAACGAAAACAAACAAAACCTTTGTAAACTGGTCACAGATGATGTGTAAGTCCCTAGAAAACAACAAAATTTAAATTATTCCATTTTAGCATCTAACCCTTGTTTAACTTATAGGTGCTGCAGAGTTTGTGTTGTGAAGTGATTATAAAATACTTATTTACATGCCTTAACCTAAAAAGTTTATAGTTGCAAAGAGCTAGATCATACTAAACAAAGAAACATGTGCCAAGTATTACACTGTTCCTCACTGAATTCAGTGGTAAGGCCTCGTCTGAGAATTAGGTCCACAATGAATAATTTGTGACAGGTGTTTTTCTAACAAAATATGAATTCATTTTACTAAGAAAACAAGCAATGCTTAAACTAAAGCTGAAGTTCTACTCTACTGAGGTTAGACCAGCATATTTTTTGTCCACTTAAATAATCCCCTTAGCTACTGAGAGGACACTGCTGTTGATGTTGATGATAGGTATGATTATATTAGACCCTTAAAGATCCTCTTAAAAAAATAGAAACAAACAAAACATTGGTCAGCTGACCTGAGAAGAAAATGCCCAACTGCTTGCATTGTCACCAGTCTTCTGAAGAAACATGTTGTTTAACTGCATGGTGTTCATTAAAATTTGTAAAGATAAATATGCTAAATTTAAATTAACCTCTTGATATCCCTCTAAAGACTAAACAGTAGATGTGTCCAATGGAAACTCTGAGCCAAAGCAGAAAAGTGTGTGCCCTCCTCAAACTGTATTGGTTTGTAAAGCACTTCCACTATTGACTACTTCATGTTCTGTCCCTAACCTGTATGAGTCCTGTGTACTGACTGACCTCTCGTTTCTATTTCAGGGACTCTTGTAGTCCACTCATCACTTTTTGTTTGTTTGTTTTGTTTCCCTATAGGTATTGATTGCACTTTGCTTCTCATTGCTTCCCATCCCAGCTCTCCACTTTTCGTTGTTTGATGTAATTACCTATACACTCTGTCACCCTTTTCTTCCCAGACCATCTTTCCCTATACTAATATTCCCAGTTTCCTTTTAGCCAGTGTGTCTCTGTTCTCTTGCTTTCCTGACATCAAGATTCATCATATCCCTTCTTATGTACCTAGAGCTTTGGGCAGCAACGGTCAGCCATGCTGGGTCCTGTTTTTCTTCGGTTCCATGGAAGGTGCAATTTCTACCTCTAAATGGTCTCCTCTCTCCTATGGCTCTGGCAGCTTCTTTCCCCTCTCTCCTCTTCTTTGTAATCTTGTTTTCCTTTCTGAAGGATACAACATTTAGAGCATCAGCCTATAAAAATCTATTGGGAAGATGGTTAGAGCCAAAGTGGGAGCACTGTTTTGTTGCAAGGTATTAATTTATATTACCAGCCCTATTATTTGAGCTGCAGATAGTTGGAAAGGTGCTTGTAGCTGCGTAGGTAAATAGATGGCAAAAGCTTAATGTGTGGTATATTTTTTTCCTTTTCATGTTTTCCATGTTTTTTTCCTCTGAAAAGTCAATACATTACTGCCCATTGAATATTTTCTGGAATTTGGAACACTGATAACATGCAGTATGCAAAAGTGTTATGGACAAAGAAATGTGTCAGGCTTAACTAGAGGCCTTATAAGCATGGTTGGTCTGTAAGCAAAGGTAAATCTTCCTGTCTGCCTTCCTCCATTTGTGAGCAAGCAAGTAAATAAATAGGATGTTGTTCTCCTTAGTTCTTATAGGTAATTATGGTTATCCACTGAGGCTTAGTTCTCACGGATTTATGAAGCTTGCACAGATTACCTTCTCACTTTCCCTAAGCAAGTGTCTCTATTTATTGTTGTCTTTTATCTTGTGATGGTTATATATATATAGTAGGATTGGAATTCATTTCACCTAACTTTCAACATCTACAGTATTTCTACTAGATGGCCTTTATAGTTGAAGAAAAAAAAGAGACATTTTTAGGGTGTGATTCATTTGACCTGTTTCAAGTGTCTACTTTAGGAATGGATGAAACATGCCATACAAGTACCCCCACTAACTACAAAGAAAACCTAGAGGGACTAGACCAAATGTGAACCTCTTATTGTTGTGTTTACTTGTACTCAAATTAGGAATCTCAGTTTAGGGGTTGGAATTACTTAATGACATCCACTTCTGTACAGAGTTGTTATACAAGTAATTTTTATCATGTAAACCTTAACTTGAGAATATGTTTTTTCTCTTTGGTTTAGCTGGAAGGGACCTTTAAAGACCATCTAGTCCAACTCCTCTGCTATGGTCAGAGACACCTTCTACCATAACAGGTTGCTCAAATCCCCATTCAATCTGACCTTGAACACTTCCAGGGATGGGGCATCCACAACTTCTCTGGGCAACCTGTTCCAGTGTCTCACCACCCTCATTGTAAAGACATTTCTTCCTTACGACCAATCTAAATCTACTGTCCTGGTTTCAGAAGGGATAGAGTTAATTTTCTTCCTAGTAGCTGGTATAGTGCTGTGTTTTGGATTTAACATGGGAATAATGTTGGGAACACACTGAAGTTTTAGTAGTTGCCAAGCAGTGCTTACACTAGTCAAGGACTTTTTCATCCTCCCAAGCTCTGCCAGGTGCACAAGAAGCTGGGAGGGGGCACAATCAGGACAGCTGACCCCAACTGGCCAAAGGGATATCCCACACCATATGACATCATGCTCAGTATATAAACTGGGGGGAGTTGGCTGGGGGGCGTTGATCGCTACTTGGGGACTGGCAGCATCAGTTGGCAGGTGGTGAGCAGTTGCATCACTCATTTTTCCTTGGTTTTTTTCCTCTCTCTCTTTTTTGTTGTTTTATTTTCACTACTATTACTACTAGTACTACTACTACCACCACCACTATTACTATTACTATTATTATTACTATTACTAATTATATTATCAGATTGTTCTTATCTCAACCCACAACTTTTCTCACTTTTAATCCTCCAATTCTCTCTCCCACCCTACTGGGGGGAGTGAGTGAGAGGCTGTGTGGTGCTTAGTTGCCAGCTGGGGTTAAACCATGACATCTACCTGCTTTCAATTTAAAAACATTGTGTCTTGTTCTGTCACTACAGGCCTTGGTTAAAAGTCTTTCTCTGTCTTTCTTATAAGCCCTCTTTTAATATCGAAAGGCCGCACTAAGGTCTCGTGGGAGCCTTCTCTTCTCTAGGCTGAACAACCCCAACTCTCTCAGCCTTTCCTCATAGGAAAGGTGTTCCAGCCCTTGGATCATTTTTGTGGCCCTCCTCTGGACCCGCTCCAACAGTTCCATGTCCTTCCTGTGCTGGGGACCCCAGAGCTGGGTGCATTACTCCAGGTGGGGTCTCACCAGAGCAGAGTAGAGGGGCAGAATCACCTCCCTCGACCTGCTGGCCACGTTTCTTTTGATGCAGCTGGGGATATGATTGTTTTTTTGTACAATGTTGAACATTGTTATTTGTGTCTTTTCCCACAAATGAACCCTTCAGAGATAGCACATTGTTATAGAGGGGGTGGGAAAAAGATAGAAAAAGAGCAACAGAATAAAGCAGAAGAAGGTTGTAGGAGTTGCTTAAAATGCAAAATATAATTTATAATGATATCTTGCAAACAAAATCTAATACAACAAAGCTGTAATAATTTCCAATGAGTCTTACTAAAACAAGCAGACCTTAAGGTCTCTGACAATTTCTTTACTTAGACCATGTTTGCCCCTAAAACAATTTGTTGACATAGCTGGGCTGGGGAGACTGACGTAAGTACGATAGCAACTCCCTGGATGTAGAAATGCTTCTAAAACAGAAAAACAACAACAACAACAACAACAACAACAACAACAACAACAACAAAACATTTTGCAAGTACAGTTTATTCTATTCCTGGAATGAAATTCCTTTGCTGTTGCTCTGTCTCCGTGGTTAGGATTTACCAATGTAACCATAGTGTAAAGCTTTTTCAACAAACCCTTGTAAATCTAGAGAAGGCCTTCTGCCCTTCAGAAGAATCAGCCCTTATATTCTTGCTTTTTGATAACCTTATGAATCACCTCCAATGAACAACCTTTTTCTTAAGTGACCACATAAAAATATCCCCATGCGGTCTTTGGAAAAAGTTCATTTGACCTTTTGTTGAGGACCTTTTCTGCTATACCGACAATTTATACTGGTCTCTTGAGTGGTGCTTATCAGGTATGTATATTCATTCAATAAAGATGTGCTGTCTAGCTGAATGTGTGCCAAAATGTTATGACTTCCCCTCTTCATTTCTGCAAACAGTATGAAACTACTTAATAATTTCTGGTATATTGTGTTTTGTCACTATGTATGACCTGAATGTATCCAGACATATGTTATACAGAGCCTTTATCTCTTCCTTTTCAGTGGGTGGGAGAAAGTCAATTACTTATCAGGAAACTGCCATGTTTAATTCTTGAGGGTATTCAGTTCCAGAATATAGTAGGATTTGCATATTCAAGACATTCATTTTATGCTATCCAGGCAATACCTGGTTCTGTAACCTTCTGTAAAGTTCACAGAAGTTCTTTGTAGCATTGAGGGAGGAAGGTGCATGCTGCTCTGTGCACTGGAGAAGAGGTGGGTCAGCATCCCTCACAACAGCACATTTCTCACACCATTCTGAGTACCTCAGCTTTTGCTAGAGTCAGAGCACAGTGGGGTTGTTGAGCATTATGGTCTTGTCAGCTTAGGGAAAGAAAACCTGTGTAAGCAAAGACGGGGTTTTAAATGATGTAAGTCTAGAGGTTTAAATCCAATTTGTAAATTCCCTCATTTTAGTAGCTTTAAGTTGGTGTTTTTTTGGTAGGATTTTTTTTCAATTTAAACAGAAAATACAAAACAGGAAAACCCCAAAACAACTGTTCTTACTTCACCATGTGAGCATTCATATGAGGGGTTATACCCATATGTTGTAAGTAAGAACACCTGTCTTCAGACAAGCCCTTAGAAAGGAATATTTTATAGCTCACCAAGCCTCCCCTGCTCTTTCAAGTGTGGCAAAGCTGTGCTGCTGTGCTCAGGGGGATCCTGATTTGTACCCTGTGTTACCGTAATGCTGTATTGGAGATGTGGTTATACCGGGATATCCTGTGTATGAAGTTTTCTCAGTGACTGCCTTTACTCTGTCAGTCCAACAAATATCTCTGCTGGTAAAACAACCTCCCTACTTTTAAGTGGTTTACAGGCTGTCAATAACAAAGCAGAAAGCCTGCTCCCAGCTGCTTGGACTCTCTTCCACCAGATTATACTGTCTCCTTAATTACTCCAGCATGACCATTTGACTGGTCTCTACTTTAAATCTGTAAAAATGATCCAAGCTAAAGTCAGGTCAAGGGGTATGGTTCTGTGGGACAGAAATATGACACTATTTCAGCTGACCTGAGATTTCCCTAGGATTCATGCATTTCAGTATGAAGTTACTAAGCTTTTGGTGGACCACAGCATGAGGTGGAGTGCAAACTCAGTGTGATGAGAGTGTAGCCTAGTAAAAAACAAATGAGATCTCATTCAGTTGTTTCTAATAGACTTTTTTATGAGATGTGTACAGAAAATCTCTTCTGCCAAGCCCTTAATGGTGTTTGCTTTTATTACTAAATATTGCAAAATTCCTTTGAGGGATCTCTAATATATAACCAACATAACATAACATGCGTTATCCTGGAGATTCCTCATAACTTGCTGCCCATGTTCTCTTACCTATGTTTTCTCTCTGAGTTAACACTTTCATAAGCAGCAGCACATCAGGAGAAACAAATTTATTACACTCTAACCGTGTTAGGTTACTGCTAACTGTCAAGTGCTGTGTCATTTAGGTGAAACAGTATAATCCACACTATTACTGTTACAAACCAGGGTCCAAAGAGAGAGGAACAAGTTCCTGCACATATTAAAGGTTTCTTTAGGCGATGAAAATGACAGGAGCTAGAGATGTGCCATGCCACTTATGCTGATTCAACTGGAAGTTTTAATTACCTCTAATTTTGTTATACTATAGAACAGCAGTGGAAAGAAGTATCTGCTGTGTTGCTGTTGGCTAGAAGAGCTGAGGAACTGACCAAAGCAAGATAAGTTATTGCAAACAAGGTTCTGTCTGGCACTTGGGGCTCTTTAATTATCCAGGAGACCAAACTCTAATGAGAACAAATCACTAGAGGAGAGAGCTTTCTGATTTTTCTTGCTTCTTGCTGAGCAAGAATATGGTGAATAAAAGACAGTATGAGGTAAAAGTTCAGATAGGAGCTTGGGATTTTTCCATAACAATAGGAACACTTTTCTGGTTTTCTTTCTTTTTCTGTTATCCCTGTGGTGCTGGAACCTTTATGCCAGAGGGAAATGAGACAGCAGACAGGTTCTTCCTGGTGCAGGGGTGAAAACTTTACAGTGCTCACTTCTCCATGTTTGTCACTGCCTTGCCGAGCGGTGTCCGTGTGAGAAGTCCCTAGCCAGATTTCAGGGCAGAGTGAAACAGACTATTTAAACAGTTTAAACTGCTAGTCTGAACTAAGCTGATTTTGTCAGCAGTGGATTAGGAAGCAGTTGTATGAACTGTGCTACTGGCTCTGCCAGTTCTGCGGGAGCAGAACCTTTGGCCAAAGTCAAAAAAGTAGCAGAAAGAAATGGGTTGTCCGGGTAGCTCTGCAGAGCCCAGCAAGTAACTTCTCCTTCAAGTATGCTTCATGGCTGAGTTGTGGACCAGTTCTGTCTTATTTGGTTAGCACTTAGTAAACATGACAGACCCAAAATGTGCCAGTCCCACATACAGCCAGTCATTTTTGGGAGTATTAAGCAAAGGCTAATTTCAGCCACCAGAAAGCTGGTCTACAGTCAGTGGGAAGAGGGAGAGCAATCTTCCAGCAGCTCTTCCAAGCTAGACTTCTAATCTGAGTCACCACCTCAAGCAATCACTTCACTAGGAATCCCAGTGAATCAGATACTCATTCGTACTGCTCTTTTTTGAGAGAGAAGATTATATAAGTAGTGGGGCTGAAACATTGTAGCAGCACAGATCAGACACTGATTAAGCTGGATTTAGAACTATATTGGTGCTGAGTTTTTTCCGGCTACCGTAACTGCTCTTCTTCTATTTGATGGCAATCAAATGTCCACACTGACGTTAAGGTGTCCACTATGAGATTACTTACAATTGACTCACTTCTTTTCTGAAAAGAAACAAATGTATCACTGAATGATTGCCCCTTCCGCCTGTTGCAAACACAGAAATAAAATAGTTGGTGAGATCAGTATCTCTCTATTCCCCTCCTTTTATCCCTTTTCATGCAACAATTAAGTTGTTGAAAAAAGGCATGTTTGCTCCCCGTTCTGGATATACTTCATATTTGGACAGCAATTCATGTTACCCGAAATAAGAGCAAAAGATCTTGTAAAAGACTATAATGACATTTTTTCAGCCAGTGCCCCAGTACAAATAATTGTATGAAACACAGAGTAAGGACACCAGAGTGAGCCCAAGAGTGAGTCAGAAAACCTACAGGCACTTTAGCTGCACATCCACTCTGTGCATCCTAGCCATATGGGTTAGGTAACACAGTGCTGTTCAGCTCGTTTCTTCTCCAATACATACCTGCAACTCAGCTCTACAAAAGATCTCTGTGCCTGAGGCAGCATGACTTCAAATTCCCTCTTTGCATAACTTTCATCTTTAAAATAGGATTTCAGTGCCGATGGCCAAGGATCTTCCCTCTTGGAGGATCAGAAACTGTTGCACTCTTCTGCAAGTTCAAGGACTTCAGCCTTAGCTCACTCCATTGGAAGGGCAAGAGAAAAAGTCACCATTCCCTCAATGTGCTTAACCAAAAAATAAATCCTCTATGGAAAAAGCTAAAAGAATTATCTGAGTTGTCCTTCTGGGCTTGGTGTACTTGAGCAAGTTTTCTTCATGCTTTGAGAATGATTTGACCCAAAGTCAATATGGCTTCCTTTTCCATTTCGGAATTTGTCAGATAAGAAAGGCGACCTTACTGTTGGGTAAGGACCAGACTAGTTCCACAGGTGAATTATTTAATTAGCTCATTACAGCAAGTAATGCGTCTGTAATATGGTTGCTTTGATAGATCAAAACTCCATAAAGGGCTAATTTTTTTTCTTAAATATTTGCTTTATAAATACATTAGTACCAGTGTTCAGACATGGAAGCTTGCTCCAAGTTTCTGTGCCTGAAATTCAAATGCAAACAATATTTAGTTATTCTAATATTAATTTAACATTTAATTAGCTGGAGTTTTACATAAAGAATGAATACGAAGAAGTATTTACGTGAAACAAGCCACCCTTCTTTACCATGTATCAGTAATTATCAGCCAAGGTTTTCCATTTTGGACTGTATGTAATGTGCTAGTTATTCACTGCTTGAGATTTGCACTTAGTTTTGACTGAGGCCATGAATAAAATTAACTTAATTGATTTTGATTGTAGTGAGTATTTATCTGTATGACAAGACTATCAGAGACCTAGGCATAATTTACAACACTTCCCAGGGTAGCACTTGTAAAACAGCAAAGATGTTGATAGACCCATTTTATGTCTTTTGCGAGGCTTTCGTGAAGAAACTTGCAGTGTTGTGCCTACATTATGTTATCCTCACCTCTAGTTAATGGGTTTCCTACCACTGGAACAAGAGATCTAAGAACTCCTTAAAATTCTCCAAATTCAATAAAAAGTCTGACTTTAAATAGAATATTAAACTGGAAAGCTTGAAAGTCAAGGAAACAAACTCCTTCCTTGTTTTGTCTTTTGAAAAAAAGAGTAACAATTTTAAATAAACTTGAGTAACTATTGTACAGACTCCAGAATTTGTCTGTCTTATCTAAGTTTTTTTTTAATTATGAATATTATTGTGGATTCTTATAGATTCTTCATGCTTATGGTCATTATTGACCACTGTATTTTAATACTTCAGTGAAATGTCAGTAGAGCTGTCAGGAAATTAAGTCTATTTTGGCAGACTCTCTATTCTCACATTTTTATTTTGAATTTGAGCCTTAACAAAATTTTAAACTATTTCTCAGATTAAAGGAATTTTGAAAACTCAAGAGTGCACAAACTTGAAAATACTTCAGCTTGAAAACAGACTAGAGTAACTTACCTTTTAGCAGTGTGAGTCAGCACTTTATGTATTGATTCCAAACAACATGGGCATTGGAGACACATGATGACCCAGTTTTAAAACGCATATTGTTGATTAGAATGGTCATTTCATTTTGGTGGCAGAATGAACAATACTGGACCATGTCCAGGCCCTTAAAACAGTTAATGGCTGCCCTCCTCCAACAGATGGCCACTGTGTTTGTTTTATGGGATAGTTTGGATCTGTGCAGCTTACTACATGACCGGCTTATTGCAACTAGTCGTGCTACAGTTGGAAGACCCAATTCCACAAGCAGATGATATGATGGTGTAATTTATACAAATAATTATCTGCATGTAGTCAAACCACTGTAATGAAAGGATTAATTTCTAGTGGCTTGAAGAAAGGGTTGGAGTCAAAGAGGGTAGGTTATTACCAGTTGCTCATTCACTGATGGCCTAATTTATTTTGTATTATAATAAATTTGGTAATTGTTGATAGAAAAAGTCATACATACATGCCTGCTTCCGTTTATCTTAATAGTAGTGCAACATTAGATTGCAGCATGAATGAAAAGCTGGCGTGTTTCAATGCCTTGGCAGCTTGCGGTGACCTTCAGGAGAAATGAAATGCTCTGTTGGCTAGGGAAACAATTGAGCTGAAACCAGTCAGGCGCAGTAAACTCAGAGATAGTCTTTCCAAATTAAAAGCTGTTAGTAGCAGCTCAAAACAAGGCAAAAAGTGAGAATATGACATCTTGCTGCAAGGTGATTTTATGTGCAGATTGAAACAGGAGAAAAAAAAAAAAGGCAAAGTTCAGATCTAAAGGAATTCCCATTAACTTGAAGAATTTGGAGATTAGATTGAACATTAGCATCCAAAGGTAGCTGATGTATGAACACACTGTAGAAGCCATAACCTGTTGAAAAGCACTGAGATAAATTTAGGCTACTGACCTTTTAGCACATTAGGGCATGAAATAAATCACTGGCTGCAAGCAGTAAATTTTCTACAACCAAAATGCTTTCCAAGTACTTCTGGTTATAGTATTTTGCAGTCAAGAGCACTACATATCTGGAATAACCTTTTAATATTTCAATTATGGCTGAGTATTAGGGACCCAATCCTGCATTGTTGCATACCCAAAATTCCTATTAATGTCAATGCGTATTTTAGAGGATAAGAAAGAAAAGGTCAGTCTTTAAATCAGCCAGCAATGTCCTCAGAAATTAATGTTTATTTACAAACTGATGAAGAGCCAGATTAATCTCTAATAAATTTCCACAGATTTCAGCTGTGATGCCTAAAAATATATTATTCGATGCTAAAATACAGTTCCCCAGGATCCCTTTCTTTATCACACGGATGTTACTTTACAGGTGGGTACCTGGGGAGGCCAGTCCATAGTGAGGGAACTAACTAGCTACTGCTGCAAATTCCAGTCCATACTTCAAACATAACTTAACAATGTTTCTGAAATAGATTTTGTAGCACTGTTTGTTGTGCCCTGGTGACACAAAAGTTATATTTTCACCTGTTCTAGCAACACGGCTGTAACAAGAAGTCACTTCAAATGCAGGCAATACTTTACTCTTCTTTCTGTCAATTCCAGAGCCTTTGTATGGATGATATACAAGTGTTTACACAGTTTTAAAGGAAACAAGAGTATTCATGACTTGTATTTGGGGAAAAGAATTATATCTTTTTCTGTCCTTGTGCATTTTCCTGGCTTTAAGGCTACTTAGACATGTTTCTCTTTGCAGAAGAAATAATAATATAATCCATACAGCACATATTCATTTGCAAATGTCAAAGTGCATTCCTCAAGGTGGCAAGAGCATCATTCTTTCCCCTGATAATTGGGGTACGTAGCCAAGCATGGGCTTTTTCAGAGGTCCTCAGGAACCACCGTTCTCTTGAAAGCTCGGAGGAGTTACTGGGGTTCAGCATCTTTCAAGATCAGACTTTGGAAGAGATAGGGAGAAGTGCTGTCTCACTGCAGCATGAGGTAATGTTAGTTTTATTCTGCTAGGCCTCATTACAGTCTTTTTGTGAGGGGAATTGGAAAACTGTATGGAAGGAAACATAACTTTGCTTTGTCAGATGAAACTCAAAACTCCCTCACTTTACTAGGTCAGCCACACTTCCTGACCACAGTAACCCTGCCATGGCACTCTCCTTGGCTGGTCCCCCTTCTCTTCCAATTGACTGTTAGAGATTTTAACAGGTGGATTATCAACTTTTAATAAAAGCAATTCATTTATGGAGTGCTATCCTGGGCGGGGTCCTGTATGTCAAAGATCACAAAAAATAACAGCAATTAGCTAATTATCAAATCACTTATATCGGTCCTTTTTTCCCCTTTAGAATCCAAGGGATCTAGCTAGTCATGCCTGACCTGCACTGTTACATGCTTAGTACATTTTCCCTTCCCTGAAATAAGTACTTAAGGCATATGCTTTTATATGGCTCAGGGGAATACTTCTCTCCAGACAGCTGTCTTGTGAGATTTTCAGGGAATAGCATGTAGGAAGTGATTTTTCTGCACAAATGTCTTAGCAAACTCAGAAGGCTGAAATTTGCAGATTTCCTTCAATTCTGAGGTTGTACTAGCATCTAAAGAGACAAGGAGAGGTCAGGTTGCTCCTTAAAAATAAAAGCATACATACATGCACACATACATAAAGCTCTGGGAGTTGAATTCGGTTTCCTATTTTTCTGCTCCTCAGTTTAACATTAAGCATAATATGAATGATCACATATGCCTTGAGATCTGTCCTTAATTCCTGATAGTCTTGCTTGCAGTTGAGGTGCCATCTTCTGCTAGGCCTAGTGCCATCCAGGGACATCTCTTTAACTTTACACTAAGATGATGTGCAATGGGAAGATCTTTATTCCACAACATCAATTCAGAAAAAGAAGAAAGAAAAAATGAAAGAAAGAAAAAAAAAAACAAACCAAACAAAAAAAAACCCCTTTGTGTCTTTATTTTTTAATTGAATACCAGCCTGTTTATGAGCAACTTTTAAAATCACTTCTCAAATTCACAAAATCTGTTCATGAAGCTCCTTTATTTGGTTTTTCTTCAGAGTTTGACTTACATTATATCCACAGAAAATTTGAATACAAAAACATCATGCACCTACACTCTCAGAATATTGCTGGAGTTCAGAGCTCAGTACAGCTTACTTGGATCCCTGCAGAATGCCCTGTTTGGCAAAGATATTCAGATATTATGTCCCATTTATACAGTGTTCTCAGAGTTTGTTGAAGTACAGAGTGGGAGGATTTGGGAGGATGCTGTGATAATAGTTGACCTTGCATGCAGTGATCAAGGACGTAAATAAGTTACAAGAATTGTAAAGGACACAAAAAAGGCAACACAAAAGAGGAGAGGGAAAGTTAAAACAAAAAGGGGCACTGGAAAGGCAAAAACTGAAGATCTTTCACATTGAATATGATCACCAAACATGTATATGCCTTTTATTTGAAGCTAATTTTTACAGGGATCAAAGAAGAGTTTTTTTCATTCTAGCCTCCCCTTCTGTTACTGCTTTTTTGTCTCCAGTACTCTTCTCATTCTTTATTTTGTTTCTTTATTTTTAATCTTTCTACTCCTCAGCTTTTGAGGATATTTTTGAAGCTGGGTATAACATGATACTTTCATGTTTGCCTGTCCTAAGCATGCAGGATTTGCAATAGAAAAGAGAGGCAATGCTCTCCATGTTATTTAGTTTCTCTTGAGTATGTTGATAAGTATTGTCCTTAGGAACACAGGGTACAGACAATAAAAGAAGGCCACAAACTGTGACATAGGTCAATATAAACTGAAAGCCCTCTAAATGTCCAAAAGAACTTTTGTCCCAAACACATGTCAAGCATTCATATTTTTTTCTCACACTGAGAATGACAAAACTATTGACAGCAGCTGGAAAAAACACCACCTGAATAATAACTCTGATATCTTCTGTATGCCCGGTTTAAAGTATCCCTGAAAGTCCAATTTTTGTGAAGTCCTGAGCATAGGCCTTTTAGAATCAATTTCTTGATGTGTGCCAGTTTGGGCAAAGAAAAATTTAGGTACATAAATTTCTAGGGTTTGAAAATCTGCATGTAGATATTTCTGCAATATGGTGTAATCTTGAATAGTTTTCTAAAGAAGATCACTACTAACACGAATGCTGACTCTTTGTTCTTGCACATATACAGTAAGTGAATTGCATGAAGTGTACAGTCCATGCTCCAAGGGGACATTAAATACATATAATATGCCTTTAAAATATTTGCTTTATTCATTTGTTTATTGATGCAAATGCATTATTTTTATAATGGTGTTTATTAATTTAAAGTGCTTCCATGTACGTGTTGCAAGTGTCCTTTTGGAATCCCAGCAAAAGCTGCTGCATGCCCCATTATTTAAACCTGCTCTACTTCTGCTTTGGGCTCCTTGTTGTCCTCAGTGAATTCATTCCCCATCTATCATCTGTTGTACTCATCATTTTCTGGAGGAGAGCTGTCCCTTTGCTCTTACTGATCTGGAAATGAGGAATCAGTAGTGTGCAGTCAAGAAATTCAATTAAAATCAAGGCCCTTTGCCTTGCTGGGTTGACTGTACACTGCTGTTTGCTCTTGGAAGTAAAGTATGGCTGGGCCCATTTAGCACTGAGAAAGGAAACAGGAGATTTCTGTTTTAGCACAAGCCAAGGAATTATGGTGAAACAGTTGGTAGCAGTCAGTCTGCAAAAACTGAAGAAGAAAGGCATCATTTAGTCCCTTTGTCATTATTAAATAAATAGTGGAATTCCAAGCAAAACCCAACCACCTTCAGCCAAGACCAATCCTTCACTTCAGAAGCAGAGAAGAAGAACAAGAAGATATTGTCGTCTTCTCTCCTGTCAGCCAGAACCTTTCCCCAAATCTTTTTGAGTCCTTCCCAGAGCCACCCCTGCCTATTGTTCATACTCTCATTGAACCTGCTTTTCCATGCTGATATTCTTTCTAGTCACTCTTTGCAGGTCAAATGTGGCCTTTGAAGCTCTAGCTCATGATAGCAGAGAGCTAATTTATTTATTTTTCATTTCCAGTTGTTTAAGCTATGTCTCTGTTTTAGATGCCGTAGTTAAAAACCTAAATTTTCCTGAATCCAAAATGAGCAGTGGGCAGCATCTGAAAGGGTTCTAAATATGAAAAGAAAATTGAATTCATCATTTAGCAGCACTAATTAAAATTTTTGTTTGTTCAGTGCCTTCATTGTTTATTTTAATATCAGTATTTTATTAGGCATTGAGAAAAAAACTGCAGTTCTTGGTAAAATGCAAATTCACTTTTGTTGCTTTAAATAAAAATGCAAATTCTTTCTTCTCACTTATCTCTTCAAAAAGAAAACACAGCAATAAAAATGGAAAAAATTCTTTCTACCACCTGCATTTCCTTCTCTAGCCTTGGCCACACAGGAAAGTTACATAGGTATAAACCAAAAAGATGAATTAAAATGTCCTCCTAAGTAGGTGAAAATCTGTCTGTGGTTACTGTTTGCATTTTAACAGTGTATTTTATGGGTCAGCTGGGACCAGATTTATGAATGAAATCACCCCTGCATTGATATAAAGCAATGGACATATGAACACAGACACAGAGGTCAAGGCATAAACCAAATCACTCCACAGTAACTTCATGAAAAAAAAAAAAAAAATTTCATATTAACCCTCATTTAGGGCAGTGTGGATGCCTACCTCTTCAGGAAGCTGCTTCATGACTCTAAAGAGTTTGAAGCTCTTCAGGGTGAGGATGTCATCCCTCATCAAAAATTAATGTATTCATATGCTTGAAGATTAAAGGATATGTCCACAGTGCAGCTACAGAGGCTATTTCAGTGCAACATGGAGACACAGATCTAACATTAAATTGTATAGACTACTGCTGAATCGTATTGGTAGTGGGAACATAAAACTTGGAATACAGTAATTTACCCTATGTGTGTGAAGTATTTAGACATACTCTTTTTTAATGTCCATGCAGGTGTCTATCACAGTATAGCTATCAGCTTTGACATATTAGCAAGTGACCGGGTGACAATATGTTACCAGGCATCAGCAACTCCATGATAACTGTGCATTGTGCATGCTCCATTTCCTCATGATAAATGTGAGGTATTTGGTATGGGTTACCCTTCGTAAGGAGGGTAAGCTTCTTGACAAGTACAGAAGATGCTGCAGAGTAAGATTATGCATAAGAACATTGGAGCACCTGATTACTGGGACGACACTTCTGTGTTAAATCTTTATGCCAGATTGAAATCCAATTTAAGTTAAATCAGTGCAATTCTGCCCTGAAGGCAGGACATTAAGAGTAGTGCATTAGTACACACTAAAAGCTATATTGGTACAATCTATGATTTTAACAGTCACCCAGTGTAAGCGGGCTTATATTCGTTCAATCCCATATGGAAAGGAAATAAGGCACACCGGTCTAAGGCCAAATTTGGATTACAGGTTTTACTGGCATAGCTATATTAGCCAAAAGTGTGACAGTGCACACTTTGGTTGACACAACTATAGGAGTAAAAGCACCTAAAATCATGTAAAGAATCAGTTAAGACAAGAATATTAAGCTTTTGCCAGCAGTAGTCTACATTCTACATTTCTGGTCACTCTAGATGTAACACCCTTAAGCAAAACAGTAACGAAGGCAGAAGTGCTAGTTCAAAAGCCAGAAAAAAATATTTTGATGGCATATGTTATTCTGTTCAAGGAGCTGGCTTAAGCTATACCTGCAAAGAAAGCTGTTTTATCAGAGTGATCTATTTCTGTACTACAGAGGAGTGGCTGGTGTAATTCTAAGAGTGTAGCTCTTATCACCAAACCTGTTAAGTGCAGCCAGGCTTTCAAGATAACTTATTTATTATAGGAAGAGGAAAGGTGTGCTGGAGTAAAGTATACTGGCTGGAGTACAGTTTCGCTGTTTTAAGTTGCCTTCTCAAGAAGAGGATTTTGCTTGTCATATTCCAGCACAAAGTACTCCTATAGTGGCCCTGACCTTAGAAAACCTTTTACTGTGTAAGTGGTCTTATCAGGGCTTATACCAATATATCGTTCTCCCTAAAAAAGTTAAATAACTGCAGTGGCTATGTAAAATTGTATAAAAAAACTGTGTAGACCAATATTTAGACTCTAAATATTTTTCCTTGGAAAATGTGGCTGAATTTCTTTGTAGATTACCACTTGAGTGTTCTGCTCTGATCCTGATAGTTAACTTCCTCTGTCATAGAGGCTATTTGTAACTCCTTCTTTACTGGAATAAATAAAAAACTTATTTTGATGAGACCTGAGCTTCTAATCTCCTCTTCCGTGTCTACCTTTGCCTGAGGTAATATCCATGTGCTGCATCTTGAGAATTCCAAATTTGTGTTCAAATTCTCTGCAAAAAAAGTTTCACATAAATATATTGACATATGACATAGGTATGGCACAGAGAAAAATGAAAGTGATTGGATTTTTAATTTTTTTTAGAGTAATCTGCAGGCTTAATTTAATTTCAATGGTTGGAGAAAATGCTCAAAGCAAACCTGTCTCTTCAAGCACATGTTTAATTTGGGATTTTAGCAAGAATTTGCACTTCTGTGTATTTCTTCCTCATTTCTATCCAAGGTTTATCAGCTATTGCTTTCATCAGCATGTCTTCTCAGGATTCCTGGCCTTCACTGTTTTTTCATGCACTGAAGGGTGCCAGACTAAGCTAATAATGTTATTACTCCAAGTAACTTTTCCTCAGTTTTTCTGGAAGATGAGGTTCTTTATCTCAGTTCTCACATTTATCAAGTTCAAAAGAGAGACATCCTCTGTCTTCACAATGGAATACAGTCAGAACCAATGTGTAAACCAAGAGCTTTAATTGTGGCCATTCTATCTACTTTTAGCTAGTGACTTTAAGGCTCAGTTGTTAAAATAAGAAAAGTAGAACAAGCAGAAAATATTACTTGTTGAATCATTCCAAAGTTAGCAATAATATGAACAGCTTAAATACTTAGCCAGAAATTAACTAAAACATCATTCAAAGATTCATACTTGATAACTGAATCAAGTCATTACAGGCTTTGCAAGCTGATTAAAACACTCACTTGAGAAAGAAATGTACACAGATCCATGCAAAAATAAGGGAAGTTTTTAACATTGCACAGCATACAAAGGAACTTTTCCCTGGTGAAAAGCTGGACCACATATATTTGGGGTTAATTGTCATCTCTTCTTTAGGTTTTAGAGATAGGCTGCAACTGGGATAGCATGTAGCTGTTACTGACCAGTAGTTTGGGACAGCATAAAGAATATTTTTCTGTGGTCAGCCTTGTTCATGTACCTATCCCTACACTGTTCATGAGACCAAGAAGGAATGTTTTCCCACCACAGGTCAGTAGAGTTCATTAGACTTCTCTACACTGTGTGGTATGAGTCCTGTAGCATGATTAACTGGGCATGCCATACTTGTTCTACTCTGTTACTGCTAAGGCTTTCAGGAACTGTGACAGCCTAGTTTATTGCCTTGCCCACAACAGGTTAATCATCTGCAGATCAAAAAAAAAAAAAAAAATCAGTCCAGTCAAGATATTAGGTTCTAAACTGGCAAATGGATGACATCTAATGAGCTGTGATATTTAGGAGGTCAGACTCGATGATCAAATGTTCTTTCTGGCATTAAATTGCCTGAAATCAATGACACATGAGGAAGCAGTGATGGTAAAGTGAGTTAGACATACTTTCCATAAAACAATGCAAAAGTCTCATATGCTGTCCAGAATCCCTCAGTTCAGGGAGAGAAAATATAAGCTACTTAAAACTTATGTGAGAATTAAACTGTGTCATTTTTAATTCAAGTTCCATAGAATTAAACTGCAGCATACTTTATATGAGCACAGTTAAGGCAAAACATAACCCTTAATCTCTTAGGAATGTTTTTAACAGTCCAGAGAGCTTAATGGTATCAGTTCCTCTCAGCTATTTTTGCTCAACTAAATGCTTAACCTGTTTTTGGCCATACGAGTCAATTTTATACTAATGGCAATGTGGAGACATAAATGCCCTTTAATTATAGGGCACTGTGATATTAGTATTGTAGAAAGCCAAGTTGCCACTAATAGAAAGAATTTTGGCAGGCTACATTAGCTGGGAAAAAAACTAATTTTATGTGAACATGCTGACTGTAAGATCAGCCTTTGGAGTCCTTTTAAGCCAATGTCTCCCAGTTGTGACTGAAAGTGAATGTGTGAAAATGTAGTAATAATACAACCTGTTCAAAACCAGGACAGCTTTCTGTGAATTACAAAACTGAAGATATTGCATAGAGATCAGGGTCAGATAACTAAAATTTTAGCAAATCCTATATACATGTTACAGTCATTTTTATGGTATGTTTAATTGAAAGGAAACTCTTTTTTGCTTTATAGAGAGATCAAACTATTCTGAGCTGCAAAATGTTTGAATAAATTAGCCGACATTAAATTGTTTCTGAAGCTGCAGGCAGTTTTTAATCTACCTTCCTACTCTACTCTAAAGTTCATATGATTCAGTGAATTCAAGGAAGGCACAGGGAAACAAACCAAATTGTTAAAAGGCTAAAGAAGACAGTGCTTCCTCATGGGTGCTACTACTCAGCTCTATGAAGGACAGAAATTAACTTGTGGATGAGTTCAAGGGTGTCCTCATGCTTTGAGCCTTAGTGCTTGCTTCTTCCCATACCGCAAACCTGTCATTACACTAGCAGCATTACTTCTGTCATGCAGTATACACTTGGCAGGGGAGCCTCACTTAAAATACTCAAAAGCCACAGGATAGCCTACCATGAGTAAATCGGCTTGATTTGGTGGCTACTTAATTTCTCATGTATGCTGGTCAAAGACTTCTGTAGGTCTTCTACAGTAATAGTCAATCACTTAATTTTCAGGTAAGATTTTGATGGTACGACTTTGCACAGTGGCCATTGCACACAATGAATCCCCATTCCTGTTATCATATCCTAAAATAACTTCAAAATTAAGTTCTAAGTTGCTAGGTGGTTTCACTCTCTGCTGGAAAATACTTAATTTTAGAGTGAAGATGATTAACAATGCAGTCCATGAGAACCACTGAATATTGGAAATGTGTTTCTTTGAATGGAGGATAGGGATTTAATCAGGACACAGTAGCAATTTCTTTTGAGATACTCTTTTGACATGTAATTTGTCCTATCATTAAAGTCTGAAGAGGAGACTAGAAATATATACATCTCAGTTATTGCACTTGTACATAAACACAAGCTCAGACATCTACACATACAGTTATATTGTACCGAAACACATACACACACCAAACACTCCTACACAGAGGAGTGGTATTACAGGAAATGTTAGAATTACAGTGTTTCTGACATCTTAATTCAGTTCCCCAGGGTGTGTATCAGGACACAGGGATCATACTGTCACAGCCTGTTTTCCCTGCACTCTTCCAGTGCACAGAAGAACATCATATGCAGCTGCATAGTGTAGCTCTCTGTCTTCATGGTTTAGTAGGACTTTACCCAGTATTAACTGTGTACTAGCTATGCTTATTTGAATATAGTGGTGTGTTTTTTCCCTAGTCAGATGTTCATTACCATTTTGCCTGACTGATTCACAAACATTAATGCTTCTTCACAACGTCCTGTGAGAAGTGATTATTAGCTCCATTTTACAGGTTGATAAGTGATATATATGGAGATTAAAATTAAAAATGTTCACTGATTTTGGAAGTCCAGTTTGAGATATTGAAGAACTAGATTTTTTGCAATGTTATACAGCAGTTTAAGCAATCAAAACTCAGCATTTTCTGCACCTGCAATTGTCAGAATTTCTGCAAATCTGGTACCAGGAAAATAAGGAACAAATGAGCAGAGATTATTCTGATTTAAACAACTCTTAACAGCATCACATAAAACTTCTGTGACTTGATCATATCTGCAGAGTGGCTTTACCACAAAAATAAGTTCTGTTCCAGTTCTGAAAACATTTTCCTTATCACTAAGCATCTTCCATCTCCCATAGGAGGTGAAGCAGAAGCTCCTGAAGCTCTCAAGTCTTCTCTGCATGTTCCAGAGTCATTCGTACAGCAGGTCTGTCACTAAACCAGACAAGGCTCCTATTAAAAAAGAAAACAGAAATAAAATTTAAAGATAATATGTTGCATCCTTCAAAAATTTTTCTTATCGCATCAAACAGATACTTGAGAGTACTTCAGCAGAGCTGAGACACTCCAGATTCCCTTCCAAAGGTTTCTTACTTCAGAAAATAGTTCTATACATCAGATAGTGAGAGTACTATAGTGCTATATAACTGGTAGTGGAAGTGAGTTGTTATGATCAGTATGGATCAGCATTACAGGAGAAACAAGCACAGATTGCCAGGTGATTTCACAGATATTTTGACAATTGGTTCAGGCTCTTCCCCCAGACTTCTCAATGTTATTCCCTAGACCATGTCAGTTGCTTGCTCCTCATCCAACTTGTTAGTCTCTGTTATCTTGATTTATACTCATGTTCTATCCTATTGTGAAATGTCTTTCTCAGGCCATGTGCAGTAACAGTTTCTGTGACCACTTGCCTTTTAGCCCCCTCTTCACCCATCTAGTCTCTGTTTTTCTTATCTCATTTTGCCTTTTCTCTCTTTTTCGTCAACATCTGCAGCTTTCATCCCATTTCAACTTCTTTATCCTGTTCCATCTCTTGACTTCTTAGACTCCTGGCCCCATATCTGCTTCATCATTGTCTTTCCAGGTATTCCTGCTGAATATACCTCCAAAAACCATTGGTATCCAGTCAATCCTAGTCATTTTATGGAGCCAAATCTGAAATCTCTTCATCCTGTCCCCATCTGCTAGCCTTCTGACTGAACTGTCCTGCTGACAGTCTCCTGGTCCATGCCCATATCGCTCATTTAGACTCCCTCCTCACCTCCAAACCTTCTTCTACACCTGGTCCTCCCATCAGCACATGCGCATGTATGCAATGTACCCAGCTCTTGCCCACTTGCCACTGTGGCTTTCCCCTACCATACTGGATGGGATGCCAGCTCCTTGTGCTTACTTCACAGGCTCAGATCAGTGCTTGGGGTGGGTCACACAGCAGCCCAGAGCTGGTACATGCCTACTGAGAACAGGATCTTCAAGAAAAAATTCAGGTCCGAAAATCTAACCTACTAAGTATAAAACTATTGGTTATTTTTCCCATGAAAATGTTTGGATGTAAGAAAAGGTAAAACACATATCTTTGGCACAAAGGTCATATCTGTACAAGATTTGAGGGTCTTGCTCCCAAAACACTAGGGACTCTGAAATCTATTATCGGTTGTCCTCACAGATGTTGTTTGGGGTTTTTTTATTTGTTTGTTTGGGGTTTTCCTTAGCATCGTTGATTCCCAAGTTTCTTTCTTTGAAATGTCTGGAATTTACCAAAATGTTGCAATCTGAGCCAAATACTTAGGATGAATGCTCTAAGCCCCTATTACTGAAATTTGGGAAGGTTACAAACAGCTGAAATTAAGATTTTATGATGGAAAGTATTAGACAACCATACATTTTCTGTGATTGAAGCAAAGTTCGGACTATCACCTGATTAATAGCTGTAGAGTTAAGGAGTATGCAGAAGACATAAAAAGAATCAATCATCTCTCCATGGACTCTTTTGAATGGCTTAGTAGCTTTGGCACAAATTTATAATATGTTTTTCAAAATGTTGTACACATAATACTGGGGCAATGATCCTGCCCCACTTATAATATTGTTCATTCTTTTTCTTTGTTGCTTTGTTTGTTTCTTTCTTTCTTTTTTCTTTGCTTGTATGTCTGTTTCTTTTTTCTTTCTTTTTTTTGTTAATTCATTCATTCATTTTTATGTTTGTTTTTTTTTTTTTTCCCCTATTGATATCTAATGCCTCAAGAGTGGTATTCAGGCTTTTTGGCTTTATGAATCTGTTTCCTTTTGGCTTTCATTCCTTCAGTCTCTAACTTAGTACAAACTGTTTCAGTAAACAAGGATATGATACTGCAAATGGAAGTCTGTATTTCTGGGCAAGATTTAAGCAGTGTAAAAATGGGGCACAAGAACCTTACACAGTTCTAAAATCTGGAGAGTGTTTATTTTTTCATCATCTAATTTATCAATAATATCCAACTTCTTTTTGTGCTTCTGTTCTTAATATATAAAAGGATATGAAATTGCATCCATTATTTAGATGCAAGAAGTCCAAACTTTATAGCTGACTGATTTGGCATTCATATATGACTCTTAAATATCTAGCACTCTTGAAACTGTGTCTTAAGAGTTCAAAGAAGCCTCAAGTGACCAGATCTGTTTCACTTGCAAAATAATCATAGAATCATAGAATATCTCAAGCTGGAAGGGACCAGTAAGGATCATTGAGTCCAACTCCCTGCCTCTCGGAGGACTACGTAAATCAAACCTTATGACTAAGAGCACCGTTCAGACACTGCTTGAACTCTGACAGGCTTGGTGCCATGACCACTTCCCTGGGGAGCCTTTTCCAGTGACCAACCAGCTTCTCAGTGAAGAACCTTTTCTTAATGTCCAGTCTGAGCTTCTCCTGATGCAGCTTCATTCCATTTCCTCATGTCCTAATAAGTCCTGTTTAAAAAAAAAAGAAAAAGAATCAAGCTGGAAAAGGATTAGCTTTTTGAACAAGGCATTCTTCTGTGCTTCATAAACTCCCATATGAGAGCTGTGAAATGTAGAGTGTATGTCTAAATTAGCTCAAACCTCTTCAGGTGAAACATTTAAATGGTTAACTCTGTCCTACTCTACTGTGGTTATTTTGAGTATTTCAGCTATGTATATCTGGGAGTCTCCAAAGTAGCTTGATTTTTCAAGAACTGCCTATCTCCACTTGGAGCCTGAAATTCAGCTCCAAGCCACCTGAAAGAAATACCCAGTATCACATTTAACAATTGCAGTGCTGTCAGCTCTGTAAAGCTGGCTTCTTGACAGTGTATATGAAATTGCCTGCTTAATTACAATCTGTTTTTACAACTTAATATTACTGATGTTGACATAAGCCAAGTACACATAAATGTGGATATTCAGGTTCAAAATGTTTTAGATACTTTTTGCTTTAAGATTAAGTAAGTATTCCTTTATAGAAAAATGTAGCACATTTTTGCTATTTCAGACAAAGCTATATAAATAAACATTTTTTTTTATTTTGAAAATATATTGGGAATACAGAAATAACCAAATATTGACAATATTTCAGAACACTCCACCAACTGATAGAAAACAAGGCTATAGCACCCCAACTCCCAAGCTCAGATAAGCTATGCACATCCTGACAGTCTCATGTCTAATCTGTTCTTAGAAACCTTTACCAAAGAAGACTTCACAACCTCCCTAAGGAGTCTAATCTGCCACCTGTCTACACTGTTCACAAGTCTAAACCAATGCCTGAACTAAGCCTGTAGTTTCTTCGTGCTCCTATTCTGTCAGGAGCAGATCATGTGTAAGATGTGTCCCTCCTCCTCACAAGTGGCCGTGCATTCCTGCTTCCCTCTGAGCCCTGATAGTTATTTATGCCTATTCAGCAGTTTGTTCCCCTGAATATAAATCAGACTGGTGAAATGGCATGTTTTTATTTAAAAGCAAGACTTTTTTTCTTTGAGCACTTCATTTCACGGGTGCAGGTTAGACCACTGCCCTGTGAAGAGCTGAATCAGCATAACTCAGAGGAGAGAAAAATCTCCAAGGGGGAACTGGAATGAGTGGCTAGAAGTAGAGGAGGTGAATATTGTTTGGTCTATTATAAATGGCATGGTTAATGTTAAACAACTGTCTGCAGTTCCCTCATTACAAGATCAGCACCTTACTTGCTTCTCTGTCCCCAGTGGATTCCTCACCAGAAGTTACATTTCAAATAGAAAGTAGTCAGGAGGTCATAATACGACAGATGAAAGATGGCAGAAAGATGATGGAGCTGAACCAATCTAACTGCAAAGATATCATAAAAGATGTGGTTCCCAAACTATCTGCCTGCTCTCCTGTTCCTTTTTCTTACCCCATCCTCAGCTGCTCCCTGCCCCCTTTTCCACTTCTCTTGCTCCCTCCCTTGTATGAGCTTTGTTACACCTCTGGCCTCACAGTACTTTAATTCAGCCCACTAACCTGGCAGAAATTTACTTGCTCTTTTTGCTGGACTAATGAGCTGCAGTGGTTCAGCAAACTGTCATATGAGCAGTAGCAGGTGAGTCCGTGCTGTAGGAGGGACAGGAATGGGAAGTTGCACTGTCACTGCATGCAGCTGTCCCATCAGAGGGGTCTTGAACTCCCTTATGTCATAAGCATCAAGATGTTATTCAGTCTTTGCACTAAATAAAGCATGTACCAATGATGCTGTCTTATCTGTAGGGCCTTCCATGAGCAAAACCTGAAGACTTTTGAGGCTATGACTGCTGGGGTTGCAGTATAGTTCAGTCAGTCTTCATTCTCATTTGTGTGACTAGACCCATTGACTTCAGTTAAACTCAGCACAGTTAGTAAGTACTCACACTGGAAAAAAAGGACTAAAGAAAGGGTCATTATTTTAATCAATAGAATGAACCTAATTTTCCTTAGATCTAACAGAAACAAACCAACTGCAAAACAAGTAAAAAGAAAATTAAAAAAAAAAAAAGGAAATGTAAGGCATACACAGCAGCATCTGAAGCAAAATATTGGGCAAAACCTGCCTTATTTCTTTCCCTGAAGGCAGCACAAGGCTTGAGTTTGGGCCCAAGTATCTCCCTGGGATAAGGGTCAGCATGCCCTGACTCTCCACTTAGGGTCCTGGTAGGTGGGTGGCCTCCCTCATCCTATTCAGCTGTGAGGGGAACAACGCAAGTCATTGGGAAAGGACAAGCACCAAGAAGAAATCCTCACCCAGAGTGTAATTACGGTATCCTACTGTAAGGATGTCTTAACAGGGTAGACCTAGAGTCTGACGCTGGTGCTTTTATACAGTTTGTTATACTAGAAATAGGAATAATATTACGAAGACCAACATCTGAAATCCTCCTTTCCCCTCAATTCCAGGTTTTTTTGTAAACATTGGCTTGCTTTTCTCCACTTTTCATATAGTTTGAATTCCTACATTCCTAAACATCTGAAAGCCTAATCTTTGTCCTGGTGTTTAGACTATTTAATTCTAGTCAAAACAAAACAAATGTATATACCAGAAGATGCATATAACTTTATCTGAGTTACAATCTTGCATGAATGATTAATAAAGTGCTCTTTTTTCCTTATTATTTGGCTTTATGTTTCTGGGACTCTCAAAAGCTAAAGGTTATGATCATTATTTATATGGCTGATATTTCACATTTGTGCTCAAGTCTGGTTTGCTTGGGAAAAGTGGATTATACATATGGAAAGCAATAGCTAGCCATAGTCAGTGATTTACTACTTCTTTCCTTTGAAGTTTTTGTTAAAATTAGATTGATATTATGGTTAGCTCATCCTACAGAGTTACTGCCTTCTCTAAGACTGATTATACATACAATGAGATTAAAAAAACATCTAGCCTGTTGAAATCTTGAGGCTGTTGACTTTTTTGCTGAATTGACAAAAAGGAATCTATACTTACATTGTATTTTTCTATGGCAATGTTACATTGTGTAAAAAGAAAAAAAATCAGTTTCAAATCCAGATATATATTCTTATAAGATTATTGTTAGTAGGCTTTATACTGAAAAAAAAAAATTGTTTCAGTAGTGAAGAACTGATCATTTAGCATCCCCCTGTCAGTTTATAGCTTTTGTAATCAAAGTCCTGTTCTGCCTAGGATTCTTATATTGTTCTGACTAAATTCAGAGGTTGAATTTTACCATTAAAATAACTTGTTCATAAAGCAATGAATTGTTCCATTGATTTAATTACTTTTAAATGTCCTAAAATATTAATCAATGGAAGATAATTCCTACTAAAAATGCTTTAATTTATGTTTTTATTTATAATGACTACCCACAATTTTCCAAGATTTGTCCTTCACTACAAGTGTACATCACTGTCACTTCTTCAAGCTACCTTTCATGGTATATTTGAAGAGAAATGGCACTTTCACAGTTTCACAGTAGTAACAAGAATTTCTTCTTCCTAGTTGCTCTTGTAGGGCTGTTGAAAAAAGTACAGAAGCAAAGGGTAGTCATTGTGATTGCTTGCTAATAAAAGTAGTGCTTGCTAATAAATAGTGCTTGCTAATCAAAGTAGATTCCTACTTGTGCAACCAAAGAACACTTGCCCATTCATTCAAATCTAGCATGTTATACCATAAAATACCTATCATGTGACAATATGAACTTCTTTAAATATTGAACTGATATACAACATCTGTATTTTCTTAGTTAAGCAGGTTTTCTGTGGGTTGACTGTGTACCAGTATATAAAAGGTTGGTTAAAACATTTTTTCTTTATTCTGTTGTCTTATCTGATTAGGTTCTTAATGCAAGTCCAGCTTTATGCAAATTTCAAGGTGAAAAATGTAGTTTGCAGAGGGCATTTAGAATTATACTCTGTTCCTTTAATGATGTTTTCATAATTGTATCTGGAAGAAATCTTTGAATGCTCTCTTCTAAGTCTAATCAACTGCTAATTATTTTGAGCCTACAAAAAGAACAGTAACAAAGTATTTGTCATTTTAAGCCCCCAGCATGATATACAGCAGTTATTGTTTTTGGTACAGTGAACATTTTTAAAAGCTGATTCATGCAGTGTTTAACGCATCATTCTAGACTGCTTTTTAATGTCAATTAGATTGAATCTGAAAATGTAATAGCAATAGCTAACTACAGGAGAAGATTTATATATCTTACGTCAACATGTTGACATGTACACATGTATGAAAGACAGAAGAGAACGATGGTTAAAAGGAAGCATGATTTGAAATTACCTACATTTGTTACTATTTTAGTAACAAATAAGAGTAAACTGGAAAGCTGCACCACCACAGAGAGGCTTCAGTAATTTATGCATTCATGAAGACTGTCAAGAAGTGTGCTATTTATCTTTTTTAACAGAAGTTGATCCTTGCTACTTTGAAGTGAAAGCCAAGATCAGTTCTGAATAGAAAAAATAATTAAATCAGAGGAGTAGATAAATTTTTGAACATTGAAAAAGGATTGAAAGCTGGAGGAAATATCTGTAGATTTCATTTGTAGTCCACTTTAACTTAACACTCCTTGTATTCAGTGTATCACAGGGACAAGTTGCTACTTAAAAAAGAGTTCGTTTTGTTATACTCTGATGAGATCTGCAACAAGACTCCACTATGCTGGATAAGGGAAGAAGGCCTTTCTGAGATTAGAGTTCCCTCTTTAAGAAGTTCTTGCTCTTTTTCCTCTGGATTTAAATCCAGGACACAGCCTTTTGCTAGTGACAATCACTGCGCTGCACATAGTTGTTCCGGTAGGCAGAGCACAGGCTACTACTGCTCTTTTTACAAGCAGGAGGGTAGGGATAAACTTCTGACAGAAAGTACCCTGTAACTTGTCAGAAACCCTCTCTACTAGCCGAATTTTCAAAATTGTCTTAAGGTAAAGACCCATATATAGAAGGTTACAATTTTTAAGGGCAGAGAATTTAATTTGAATCAAATGCATGTTTGATCTACTCATTCAAACTGCATGATGTCCTTGGTATTTATAAACAGTTTCCAGTATATCTGAAATTATAGGGATATCTAGAGAATTAAGAAAGTGTAGTGTTTTTTGCAGGTAGAAGGAAGAAAGTGTATTCTGCTAATTAGTAATACCTACTCTAAAGACTCGCACAGTTACTTAACATTTAAATCTCCATTCTAGGTTCTTCTCTCAAAATTTTAGATGACAGAACAAGTCTCACAGGTATACGGTATCTAACATCACAAATTTACTGTTGAACAAGTTCTGAATTCAGTATCTGAGTATCTGACCTTAAAACTAAGCTAAGATTTTAGAATTTGATCTATGCTTTATAAAAAATTACATCTTTGGGGTGGCGATTATTACTGCCATCTTGCTAGGAGATGGATAAATGACATTTAAATCACCAAAACTTTACAACTTTTTCTGGGAATTCTCATCATAGTTTATGATGACTATATTGCACCTGTCAGTTTTAGAATGTGCATATATTTTAGCATTTCAAACAATCAATACTAAGCCTAGTAACACTGATTATTTTTTTATTGATTATCAGATGCCTAAAGAGTTGACTTTGGATCCTCTGATAAAATAAATTGTTGTGATTATCTCAGAGTTCAGAAGACTGTGAGAATCTCAAACAAATACAAATCCAATCAAATTTAAAGGTCATAAAAGCCTGATGATGTAAAAGTGGCTGAAATATTTGTCTAGTGTGTAAAAATATGAGAGCATTCTGACTATGGAATATATTAAAATCAAACTGTAGATTGTGTTTTTCTCTAAGTAATTGTATTTTTATTATCTTATCTCAGAAATTAAATGTTGCAGCAGGGCAGAAAACTAAAAAGTTTTCTGAGAAAAGCTAACTAATGGAAGCAACCTGTAAGGGAAAGTGATGAGCTCCCACATAAGGAGATACAAAAATCTAGAACGGTTGAAAAGATGTGAAAGCCGATATATAATCTAACTATATGTAGTGGATGATGTTCAACCTCCAAGTAGTCACCTGCGGACTGGATGTCTCCTGGAGAAAGGTGTGGCTGCACAGAGGATGCTACTAAGAGCACTTCATTTCACCTTATCTGAGATGAAGTTCCATGAACAGTGGGGCAGGGGTGAAAAGGAAGAAAGGTCCATCTTTACAAAGCTTGTGAAAAGGGTTTTACAGGTAAATGACTGAGATGCCTGAGGAACAAAATCCCAACAGTAATGATAAACAGCAGAAATCTGCACAGAAGTACAAAAAGTAGGAAAGAAAAATTTAATGAGAATAAGGTCATAAGAGGAACATGAAAGATGATAATAGATCAGTCTACTGAAAACCTAAGATACACAAAAATATACTAACACAGAAAATACAGGAATAAAGAACAAGAGTGGAAGTCTCACTACAAGATCAAAGTCTGATTTAATTGGTATAAGAGAGACATACCAATTACCCCTCTTAATTCATATGACATAAATATTACAATAAAAGGTTACAGTTTGCCCAAGGACAGACAGTGGAATAAGGGAAATGTTCTGTGTCTGGTACATCACAAATGCTTCCTTTTGACTTCAGACTTGGATCACTAGAAGACAACAGACCCAATACAGATCGGGTCAATGAGACTTTTTGCCAGTATTTTTTTTTAGTATGTGGCAGAATTACCCAGTGACAATTGGGGATTTTGACTGTGGATAGAGAGTACTGCAGGGATATGATGTCCAGCAGTTTCTAAGAATGTGGCTGTGAAAAGATTTGGGTACAAAACTTCAAGAAAGGATTTAGAGGGAGAAATTTTTCTGGACCGATTCCAGCCAACAGAAAGATATTCACTGACACTATGAAGGCTGAAGACAACTTGCATGAGAATGACAACAAATTGACAGAGTTCACAGCTTTTCAGAAGAGATCCCAGGGAGCAGAATAGCAAAACAAAAATAAGCAGGCAAATTCAGCAAACACTGAGATTCGAGAAATGAGCTTAAGGGGAAAGGAATTAAGCAGAACAGTCCGTTCCTTTAACAAGAAATTTAAAAAGTAGAGGTTCAAATTTTTCCATTCTTAGGAAATATAGAAAGAGACCAATATGGCTAAATCACAAGCTGTTTAATAACTCTCAGACAAGCAGAAAAACTAAGGAAAGGGAAAAGCAGATTGGATTACCATGAACAAAATGTAGGAACAAAGCAAAAGACCACAGAGATACAGTACACAGAGCTACAGTTAGGACAGACACCAAAGCTTCTCTCTCTCTCTCTCTCTCTCTCTCTCAGAAAAAAAGAGCTATTTAGTACATTTGTAATCAGATTTACAAGCAATAGCTGAAATGAAAAAGGAGAGTAAACTACTAGTAGATGATTCTAGGAAGGCCAAAAAGTTTAACATTGCCACAAAAATATTGACTGATATAATGCCAGGCTGATAGCAGAAAGGTAAGCAGAAATCAGCACAGATTTCTGAAGAAGACACTGTTTTTAATTTTATTCCTACAGAACAGCAGGCCCTATGGAGAGAGGGAAATGCTTTAGTGAAGTTTATGACATGATCTCATGTGATGTCTTAAAGAATGAGATTTTTTTCTTATAAAGCCATAAAAATTTACATGAAATATACGAGCACATCTGGATATATTTATTTGTCTTTGTTTGGAAGATGTAAATATTTTGCAAATGTAATATTTTTTAAAAAAAACGCTTCCTTCTGAATTCATAAATGAGATTCAAACAAAACAGTCTAGGTAGATAAAATTAGTTTGTTTATCATCTGCACAATTTTAGAGGATATCCAATTTAAATTGAGGACATAGAAGAAATGTTCTTTTGCTTTATCACACATACATGGATGTGTGTGAATATGCAGCTGAAGTGGATTGTATTCTTCCAAAACACCTGAGGTAGATCACTACTGGAAATCTCTATTGTATTTAATCAAGCCAATCCCATCAATCAAGCTGGACACATTTTGAATTGGATGTATTGGAATGAAATTTTCTAGTCTGTGTGTACTTGCTGAGCAGTGCTGTATGGGACAGAGAAATCCCAAATACTGAGATCTTTTTTCTTTGGGAGAACTGCAACATCTCTTCTCGTCTCTGGTAGCAGAAATACCTGCTACCATTTGGGACTTGTCTAAAAAGAATATAGCTCCAAACTCAGGTGGCCTATAATATGTTTCACAGGCAAATCACTCAATCTCCTTTTTTTGTGAATCAGATTCACATCCCATTCTCCAGAGGTGAGATGCAAGTAATTGAAATCAAGGCTTTACAGACTTCAAGTCCGCATTGGAACATGTAATTGATTTGTTGTTGATACAGTCAAAGTCCAGCCATGCCAAGATCTGACAAACTGCAGCCACTCCTTTTTTTCAGTCCGCTTTCTAAAGTCACTACTCTAATATCTTGATATCTTTGATGACATAAAGTACAAGGCAGAAAAATAAGTTAAGCCAAAGTATTGGTCACAGCCGTAAATTTCTTTCATCATCTAAAAGGTAACTCCGGTTGGGAAGATTCATTGGAGGTACATTTCTCTTGTCTAATTTTCCCTTAACTTTAGGATCATAGTTCTTAGGAAAAACAAGCAAGCAAACAAAAATTGAATGCGTTTTTTTATGTATTTGTCAGTTGGATACTCATTAGCAAACTGTATTCACTCTGCCACTACTCGCTCATCAAACTCAAAACAAACGTTAAAATGAATCACGTTAAATGAAAATGTTTAAACTCATGGTGGCATATGAAAGGCAGACTGTTCTGTGCTGTGCTTATATGAGAAGGAAAAACAAGAAAAAAGGGGGCAGAAAAGTAAGATAATCCCATGAGAAAATATCTGACTTTCCTGTTCATCCAGTTCACTTCTTACAACTTATTTAATTTGGTATATACAAATAAGACTTAAATTATATTACCTATAGCCTAAAGCAATAAGCATTTATTTTAATTTGTAAAAGGGTAAACCATATTTTGCTGTCTGCTTAGTTCTGTGTTATCTAATTTTTTGGCAAATATTGACTAAAGAAAGAATTCTGCCTACTTCCATTCTTCTTTAATGTTCTTCTCTTCTGACAGGAACACAGATAAAAGAATATTAATCTTTTTATCTTCTCCTCAAAATCCAGTGCATGGTCAAAACCTAGTCTAGGGCTCAGAGCATACATTTCAGTTTTCTAGCTGTATCTGGAAAAATTACCCATTGATTTGTCTGGCAATTTACTTTCTACAGGATAGCTATGATTAAACAAAGAAAGTCTCTTTTGCAACTGTCAGTATTCTGGATTTATATTCTACTCACAGAAATGATTTGGCATATTTTAGTTCTTTTTGGAGAAAAAGCAATAAAATAGTTATAATCAAGGAGTCACTAATTCTGAAGCAAATTGCATTTTTCTTCCAGTGAAAGAGAGTAGAGCCAATGGTGCGTTGCAGAGATTGTTGTAGGTTCTTGGTTTCTACTAAGACCATGAACAGCAGTTGGTGATCTCTGTGATTAGTGCTTTATATTCAGAACACAGATATGATGGTTGTCATAATATTTAAACTACATTTTTGTAATAGGAAAACTGTTGAAAAGTACAGCATGATCCTAACACACCAGGAATGATAAAGCTGCAATTCACTTGAATCATCCAGAAGGGAAATACAGTATAGAAAATAAGAGGGAAGATTAAAAAACATTCTAAGAAAGACAAGAGAAGAGCAGAAACCTCATGTTCTAAAGCAATTTAATAAGTAGTATAATTCTGTCAAATGTTTAATTCAGGCACTCCAAATTTGAGTGAAAATGTTGCTATGAATTTTGTAAATGGCTAGAAGTAGACCTTTATCCAACAGAAGTGGATAACAATACTTGCAACATCCAGCACATGGATAAACCTTTAGAAGCAATTGAATGGTTCATGGAAATCCTACCAGCCACTACACTGCTTCCGTAACCTGACTGTCTCCAATTACTGTATTCCTCCCATTCTTAAACCAGCAATATTCCTACTGTTACAGAACTTTCCTTATCCTGTTGCACATAAAGTTGAAATAACAGTAAGAGAAAGGAGTTTTCTTCTTAGCAAGGTCATCACTACCAGATGGAAATAAATTTTCAATCAATTTTTCTTCCTTGAAAATATTGGCATTATGCCTAAGATTCCTGATATTACTTTGATCATAATTTTTTTTCATAATCATTGAAGAAATGGTAATCCAAACTGGTTTTCAATCTTCTGTTTTTGGTAAAGTTGTGTAATTTTTATTACAACATCTTTTGAAAACTAGCCACGTGTCCTCCCCAAACCACAGGAAAACTTTTACCCTGTTGGTCTTTAAACAAAACACAGATGGATTATCCAACTACATTTAGGAGGAAAAGCAATGTTCAAAGTTCTCCACATTAAATAATTAGCAGTTTCCAACTATATCTGAGTGTGACACTTGAAATAAATTCTGTAAAATTCTACACTCCGAGGGCTTTATTTTCTAGTGTGTGTGTTTTCTGGGTACATTGAATTTTAGATGTTGTGAGATCTGTTGGATGTGCAAAAATTTCACAACCTAGAACAGCATCAAAGCAGAGAACACTACCTAAGGCAGAAACCATAAATTAAGGGGTCAAATAATACTGGTGTTGGCCTATGTGTCAGTCTCTAAGAGGAGAAAGTAGTTCTTTATTTCATTTAAAATCACACTTAAAGCAGCTTGGAAAAGACTAAAAAGAGAAGTTTTGTACTTTTGAATGTTATTGAAGATAGATAGCATATTATTAGAATATATGCTTACTACTAAAAAATTCCAAAACTATAAAATAGCATTAGACAAAAAAAACCCAACAAAACCCTGCACGCTGCACTAGAGAATCTAGATATCCACACATTTTACTGAAGGCATAAAAATCCCCGATTTTATAAAGTCTAGAATACCATAGATAGTGTGTTCAGTCTAGTATCCTTCTCATCAGCTCCTGTTTTCATACCTTTCCCTTCTGTTGTTTTAGATAACACCATGCATGTAGTGTTTATAAACAACAACACTAATTACTAATTTGAAGTTAAAGAACAGACCTCCCCAGTATGTTTAGTCTTTGGCCAAAGCTCAGAACATCTCAAAAATGATCTTATAAACCCATGCCTTTCCCTAGAGATTATGGAATATTATACATCTGTGCAAACCTTTAACAAGGTTTCAGAGTCAGGAGACTATAGAGACTGAATCAAATTTCTGTGTACTCTCCCTGGGGTCAGTGAAAAATCAACAGCTCCTTGTTTCCACCAATAATAGCCCGTCTGCTGCTGCTGCAAAAAAAAAGACAAGTTTGAATTCTTGTGATTCAGCTCAGGCAAGACAGTGGGGTGGGTGACTGCCTTTACAGATTTTAGACCAGGTGTGTTGTTGTCAACTAAGCAGAATGGATAGTGCTGATGCTTAATTACCGTGTTTTTGCATAAATCATGGATCACATAGTAAAAAGAGGAGGAAAGATTTGCAAGGTAAGTCATTCTGTTTAAGATGATCTATATAACACCATTGTCTTGAGATTAGAAAGTTTTTAAAATAGACTAGATTTGTGCTTCCTTATGAAAGCTATTGTTTAGCTACTGCAGCATCTGATTTTTGTACAATTTTCTGCAATGTGGTTGTATTTCTAGCAGGTATTAAGTCACTAGTCCAGGTAAAGACTAATACAGTAAAAATTTCCACTGGTGATGATAATGAGATTCATTGATATCTTCTGTTTATTTTTTGGGATGTGGAAGAGTGGGAGCTTTCAGAAACCCAGTTATAGTCCTCTGATTCTCAAGGGCCATCTCCAGTTTTAATAATATATAACAATGTAAAAAGTAGCCTTTTGGAGTCAAAGTGCTTTCCTTTCCATGCTTTTCCCTGTCCTTTGAACATCTGCCTGCGGGGAGTTGTCAGAAGGGGTGCTTGTTCCCTGAGACTCTCCTGTAACAGTGACCTTTCTGCATGGAGACCCCAAAGTGAATGTAGTAACACCAAAATACTCCAACAAACCAAATAATATTACAGATAACCTTCTACTCATATTTATCGTAACTCAAGTGGCTGGGACACTTTAAAAAGACAATGCATAGCATGCGTTTCTTAAATACACTATTTCATATTACAAATGCCTCAGTGCAATTTTTTTTAAAAAAGTAACATCTTTTAAAAGGCCAGTCCAAAGCCTGTTGAAGTGAATGGCTTCAAAGATTCAAAGTAAGAAGTTCAATGGGCTTCAGATCAGGTTATGAATTTCACCCTGCTTTCCACTGTCAACTAACATTTGGTCTACCTGCCAGCCTTTTGTGATAAAACTAGAGGTGTTTCTGATATCACTAGATCACTCTTAATGTCATTTACAAACTAATAATGCTTATAGGCTTATAACAAAACACTTTTTTTTAATGTAATTAAGTATTTGAAAAAATTAGAAGTCAAGCAGACCGGTCATCTCAACATCATACCGATTGGCTTGCTAAACAGTTTTCTAGGTCTGCCATAAATTATGTTTTTGATCATATTTATATGGTTTAAAAAAACAACTACATAATTTTATGGGTGAAAAAAATCTAATAGTGTAAATTGGAATAGTACGTCCAAGATGTGAGCAGCCCTAAATACACACCCCACTAAGATATAACTCAGTTTAAACTGACTCACACCTTACAGAGAAAAAGGCAGTTTGTCTGGATCTAAATAATTACGGCCTTAGAAGTTCAAATGCATCTCTTAAATTAACAGCCGGTATAGTTTCTGAATTGTTATATCTATGTGTTCACAACAGGATTTGCCCCATACTATTCAGGAAACAGCATTCATAAACTTCCAAATGATCTCACAAATACATGATTTCACACAGGCTGTATTTTGGCAGCTTTGTCTCAATGTGACAGAGGCACAGATAATAGAAGCAGTGCTCCCATCTGAAAGAAATGTTATTATCTCACCATATAAAGGTGGAAGAACTCACTGTCACTTAGCCGCTATGTGAACACATAAGAGCAATAAAAAATCTGAAAAGCTGCATACATTTTGAATCTGCATAACCATATGTGTCTTGTACAGATGTGGTATAATCTGTATTTCCAACTTGTTTCTTTCACTTTATTAATATCAACTTTCACCCAAGTTCCAGTGTCTGTATGAGTATTCTGCACATATAACAGACAACACATTCCTTTTTTCCTATCCTTTTGAGAAACCTCATGCCCCATATGATGGATAGAAAAGCAATTTATTGCAGAATTAATAATCTGTGGTTATGTTAAAGTTTAACCTTCCACATCCTTTAAAACATAGCTATATCTCAAAGGCATTTGCATACCCATCTTTTTCTTCTACATTCACAACAAAAGCCAAAAACTCAGCTAAGCAAACTCAGTAACAGACATTATTCCACCTTTCCCTTGAAGCAACAGCCCACTTACAAGTGGGTAGCTGACTAGAGAGTAATCTGGAACCTGGAAGTCAGGCATTTTCTCAGCCACATGTACAGAGCCTGCAAGAGGCAGTCCAAAATTCTGTCCCTGATGCTTAGAAAATTGGACCTGGATTATACTTGAGCATGGTCAGCAATGTGCTACTTGACTCGGCTGTGTGCTCTTGAAGCAATAAAGGCTAACTACAGACCAGACTGCATTGTCAAGTTATTTGCAGCTGTTCAAGTAAAGTGACTATTTCCCTAACATTGACACTTGTGAGACTTTATCTGGAGAAATGTGTCCAGTTTGGGGTCCCCAGTACATGAAAGGTGTTGACATGGTAGAGGAAGTCCAGAGGATGGCCACCAAAATGATAGAGGAGAACATGAGGTGCATGGAAAGGCTGATAGCAGGAAAGGTGGAGCCAGGCTTCTCTGAAAGGTGCAAAACAAAAGGACATGATTTACAATGATTGTTATTCCAGTTAGATATTGGGGAAAACATTTTTTGATCTTTTCAAAGTAAGGGTGGTCAAACACTGCACAGGTTGTCCAGGGAGGCTGTGGAATGATTCTTCTTTGGAGATATTCAAAACTTGGCTGCATATTACCCTCAGTAACATGATCTAAATTCAAAGAAATATCTAACTTTAAAGGTGGCCCTGCTTTGAGCAGGGAGTTGAACCAGATGACCTCCATAGGTCCCTTCAAATATAAGTTATTCTATGATTGTGATATAAAACTGCATGCTTCCTAGCTTTATAATCTTTTTCTACCAGCATCCTCAAACCTTTCCTCTCTGTAGATTTATGAAAGACTTGTCTCCTACCACAGTAACTCTTACCTCTCACAAGATTGCCAAATTAGTTTCTTTACTACCTACTCATTGATTAAAATATATACAAAACTGAAATTCTCAGTCATCTTCTCTTGTCAATGAAAATGTCTACAAGCTATATTCAATTTGTTTCCAGATAAGCTCTTTGATTCCAGACAAGTCAGCTATCCAGGCTGCCTTTTTGACCTAATTATATGCTCTAAAAGCCAGAGTGCATCTTTCTAAAGCACACTTGATGTGATATGGATTTATTATCCACTCCACATACAGAACAGCGGAAAATCAACATGTACACAACTTATTCAACTTCTAATAGCTGATAATAAAAAAAAAAAAACCAAAAAAACAAAGTAGTTAAAGTACTGACTGTACATTCATATTTATGGTCCAAAAGGTAGTCTGTGCAGTGTGGGACAGTAATAGAAGGGAATTGAAAGTTGTTTGTGAATTTTTAAGGCAAATCATCTACTAGAATAAATTATTTAAACATTCTCAAAGCCAATAGGGTTATGAAAATTTATAGCAGCTACAAACCTGTCCCTTCCAAGTCTTGTTTTTCTGCATTTTAGTTAGATTTTGAATCAAAACACTTTAATAATCTTTGGAGCTCAACCAAAGCTCACTGAGGTCAATGAAAATGTTCCCAGCAAAAGGAAGGGGCTTTTGTCAGAACTATTATGTTTAAGTTACTTGCATTGCAGTTGTTACTTCAGTTCTGTCAAAATGACTTTATTTATCTGGGAAAAAAAAATTCAGGAGCTCTCGGATATGCAGAGAAATTATTTTAACAGATATTAATGAAAGAAACTAATGTTAAGAATGATTTAAATGCCTTTGTATCCTAAAGAATGAGACGTCATTAGTCAAGGTTTGATGCTTTCTGGAAACCATTTTTATAGAAGATACCTCTTTTTCCTCTTTTGGTCACATTATGCCAATGGATCTCCCTCTTTTTTTCTTTTTTCTTTTTTTCCCCCTCCACTTTAAGGTTTACACACACACACACACACATAAAAATCCTTAAAGTCCAGTTTCTTCAATGAAGTTCTTATGGACTTATCTTTTGACAGCAGCATTATCAGAAAAGTGATGTATTGGTAGCTGAGAAGCAGTTCAAGTGTCTCACTGGAAACAGTGTCTCAGAGCGGGTGGAAATAAAGTTCTGTTAGAGAAGCCATCATGTTTCAGATATGGATAATGGGAGAAACACACCATTAAAAATCTGTATGTCCCTTGTCCTGCTACAGCAAATAGACCTAAAAGCCTATCTCATTACTTTTTTTTTTATCAAAAAGTCAAACTTGAACAGCTTCCCAGGTAACCATAAGGGAAGGAAGGATGGGATTGGAGAAGAAGGAGCATTTCATTTTATGGGGTTTTACAAGACCAATTATCCTTTTGATCATAACATTTTAAAATGTTAAGTAATAAAACTGCCACATGAAATCTGGATATGATGCTACATGGAAGCTTCTCAGGCAAGTTCTTGTTTTTCACTGTAACATCAACATTTGACACTAATTTCACACTGAATAGCTGAGTCATGAAAGAGTTGGAATTTGTGCTCAGTTGGCGCTCTGCTGATGTGTAGCTGTTAAGAGAATGATAGGCACATAAAACAGCATGAAGGAAACCTGACATTTATTTTAAAAATATTTTTTCTATCTAGTTCTGTACCATTATTCATATTATTAGGAACTTCTACATAAATGAAGGTTTTTTTTAAACTTCAAAAGAAAGCTTTTGAATTCCCTTCCCTGTTAGAAGAAATCTCACATGGAAGCAGCAATTGTGTCCTCTACAATGGCTTTAGATATTGGAATGATTTCAAAGTTTTTTTCTAAAAAAAAATCTCCTAAGCATAATGAAAAAAGAACATAGAAGCTTTTTAATTTCAATGGGACTATTCTCAAGGACTAATGACTGCAGCATTGGGGTGACAGTTTATTAGCCCCTGATGTAGGACTGTGAAAGAAGTCTCTTTGCTGCTAGGCTTCTTCCTGCTAGTAAAATTTCACTGCAAAAGATAATAGGTATCTTTTTACTATTACTATTTTTGGCCATTTGTGTTGTCCATGTTTATGTAGTAATGCATTACAGTCTTGAATAATGATACACTCTGTAATGAACAGCTTATATAAGAGATCAAATGTTCTTTTCCTATATGTTATTTGACTCCTGGCTGTAATATTGATATGTATTCAGATTATCAAATTAATTAAATTAATTAACAAAAGTATTAATTCAGGATGTCCGGGACAAAGAAGGAAGTAACAGCTTTTGCTTTTTATGAAAATTTATTTCATTAAAACTTTTAAGGTAGCACACAGGTCCTTCAGGTATGATTTCAGCCAGATTTTATTCATGGAGAATCTTGTAGAGATAATTGATTCAGGCTGTTAGCATTCAGTACTGCCTGTGGAAGAGGTTCAGTTTAACTGACTTGGTCTTTTTGCTAGGAGAGTTCAGATATCCTGAGTTTGTAAGGGTTGAACTGTATTTTTAATGGTTTCCTTTTTCAGCAGATTAGGACAGATTAAGACAGATCCCCTTTGAAGGGCTTTAAACTCAGTTTTCTCTGCCAGAAGGACAACAAAGATGAGAAGATGATGCTGAGTGGCTGGTGGTACAATGGATAATATTTTAGGTTTGAAAGTGAACAAATAAGACAAAACCCTTTGTTTTCCAGTTGTGGCAAAGTATGCCTGGTGCAGGAGCTCAGCAACTAACAGAGTTACAGGTCTGATTTGTACACATTGATCCAGAGAAAGACTTGAATCTGCCTGTTGAAACTAAAGCCAGCTGTCTGCAGCACCCCTGGGACTAATACGCCAGATGGAGGTTGCCAGAACAGTATAACCATGTCCCTTCCCTGCCAATATGTTCCTTTACACCAGTGGGACTCGGGGAAAACACTTGAGCTAACTATGTCACAGGGGAACTCCTTGGCTGGGGCTTTCCTCTCCCTTTGTACAGAAGATGTAATGAAAAAAAAAGAAAGGAAAACAAAAAAGCCAGTGACTATATCTTTGCATCTTCCTGACCATATTTAAGTTATCATCATCATTGTAACTATGGTGTAATAGTATTGCAAATAGTATTGCAAAGCTGTGAATAAGTTTTTCCTTTGTTCTTATTCTGACAATATTTTCCTTAGCTTTTTTCAGCTCTTCAGTATGTTTTCTCTATATTGCTTGTTTTGCTAATAAATAAGATTGCAGTATGGTCTCATTACAGGCCTGTGATTTGATTGTTGTTTAAATCCTTTATGTGTGATTTTTCTCAGGACCTAGTTTTCTGATTTCCAGAATGGTTGCACTTGAATTGCACTTGGTTTCCAGTTCATCAGGCAGTGGATTGTGTAAGTCCACTACTAAATATGACCTTTCCCTACTCCTTTTCACTTGTGTGTACCACATTCATTCCTGTTTAAAAGTAATGGAGCTGTAGTGCAGGCTGAAGAGCTAGGGACATCCAGATCTCTTTATCCTTAACCCATGATGGGGTAGGACTATACTGGTGGTCATTTGTTCTGATTTAATGGAGTCAGCTGTTAACACAGCCAGGCCTAAATGAGTGTTTAAAAATGCTTCGCACAAACTCTGTTCTACTGTGTCCTTCTGGGACCTTGGCTTTCCACATTTCTAGAAGGATTTTTCTAAGTTTGCAGCTATTTAGAAAGTACAGATGTTGTTTCTTCTTGTCCCTGTTACAGGTGCATGGGAAGTGGTAATCTAACAGTGAGTTATTATGCTAAAAAATTCTGCTGTCTGCTTCTCAGGTGCACATCACAAAAAGACTAATCTTGTATGGATTTTCCTGTTTGTTATCAGAGGCAAAATGGGGTTCTGATATTAGTGTATATAAAAGTGTTTTTCCTCTTCTTTTCTTTCCTGCATTATGTACAGTGAGAGGGAAGGATAGCTGCAATTCTTTACAGCTGTCAGGAAAGACATGTTATGTTACCATGATTGTAAGTCAATAATTTAAACTCAATAAATTTGCTTTTGAATAGGGAAGTTGTCTGGCTTGCAAGTTAACTGTACCATGGGTGAGGTGATGCTCTGGATTGTAATGCTTCCAAAGTGAGTTGCAATTTCCACATCACTTAGGATATCTGAGGTCCGCTGACAATACTGTGTTGTTAAATTTTCTTTTCTCACTTACTTTTTAATTATATATTTAATTACATATGCTCTGTGTTATCCATGTTTTTGCATTCTCTGAGGCTCTCCATTATCCCATAAGATCAGGAGGTGACTTTAACAAGTCTGTGCATGTGTACTGAAGCAGTAAGAGGCTTCTAATAGGTATGTTCTTGCAGGAGGTTAGAACAGCAAACAGCAATAAATTTCCAGTAAGTCTGTCCAACATGCAAACTTTTGTCTAGTGAAACTGCCATCATCCCATGTTACTGTGAGGAGGGTTAGAAACCACAAAGAGCAGAGGCCTCTATGAGGAGAACATGTTCTCAGTGCTCCATTCATGACGAAAACAAATCCAGGAGCTACTGGCTTAGAGCGGTACATGGGCAAAGCTGCAAAGCTTCTTGGGGATCCACAGTTGCCAGCTGATCTCCAAGTAGCAAGGAATGGCCATGGATGGCATATTTGTATATTTACCTGTTCCTATGTATTTTTACATTGGTATGAAAAACTCTGCTGAAGGTCAACAGTCTCAAAATAAACCCAGATATCATTTCAAGGCAAGAGGCTGCATAACAAACTCACTTCCTGCTGCATGCTCCTTTTAACTGATTAGTCATTACTGCAAGCAGTATTCAGTTGCACAGCTAGTGTCTCTCACCCTATCACAATGAACTTTCCTTTCTTCTTGTAAAAAAAATAAGCAATCTCAATGTCAGATACTAACGTATATTGTGTTGACTTCAGATTTTGCACACTGTTGGGTTTTTTTCCTCCCTGCCCTCCTCCTCCCTGAGGGGTAAGCTACTGGTGAACTCCCTGGATTGTCTGGCTCTCTGCAAACTATTTCCTATTGCTTCACTTTTCATTTTGACAAATATGCAACTTCCATCTGTTTCTTGAATACAATCCTTCTGAGATCTATGTATGTATAAGCTTTTTGTGCTGAAGAGGCAAGTTTCTTAGGACTGTGTCATTTTATGTAAATGCATTTTGACATTAGTTTTCTGCATCCACATGCTTGTCCTACCTGTATATTGTGTTTTAGGTGCCACTCAAAGTAATCACCAAACTTCTATAGTGTTTGTAATGCAATAGGTCAGCAATGTTAAGTACAAGTGAAGGCAGAGCTGATCAACAGTAAAATCTCAGGTTTCTGTTTTTAGCCAGGGTGTATGTGCTTGTGCTCTACAGCAGATGTTTCTGCCTTTGAGGCAATTTCAGTGCTGAGCTATTTTAAAGACAGATTATTCTACATGAACAAGTAAATTCATAATTAATTCTACTTTCAACTTTTCAAGACTATTTTTTTGCCACTGAGGGAAAATGTGTTACTGCCTAAAATGTAAGCTCTGAGAGTTTACATAATTCTTGTTTCATTAGATGGTGTTTCAATGGCAAAGGATAATGTGTTCTGACCAGAGGTGACTTTGATTCATACCTAACACTGATAGGTATGACGTGAGTCAGAGAACTAAAGGCTGACATTACATAACTGAAGAGATGCATGCCAATCAGACCCCATTAGAGCACATTGCCTAAAAATTCTGTCTCTGAGACGGGTAATGTTGACAGCACTTTTTTCTCCCCTGTCTGCCCATATAAACTGTGTTTATTAATTAAGCCTGGGACAAGATTCACTTAGTTTGGAGACCCTGACTATGAAACCTCTCCTCAGAACCATCTGACAACTTTGCTGCAGTTTCAGGGTACTCTCTTTAGGGTAAGAGAGGCCACTCTGCTGAGCAGAAATAAGCAATGCTGGCAGCTCTCTGCATGCACTTGTACCTTTTCTGAAGGAATATTTTCATGGTTTCTTCTAATATGGTAAATATAGTTACTGTGGTAACTTGCAATAACACTTCCCTGTTCTGGTCTCCTGCAAGGAAGTTGGGGGAAAATGTGGAATTGCAAAAGGTATTAACAGTGGTTTAGCATGTGCCCTCACCACAAAATGGGAGAGGTGCTGGTCCAAATGAAACTCTCTAGATTTTAGGCAGTCTTATTTTGCCATCCAGATAGCACAGGCTTAAACACCAGCAGATTTGGATGAAATGTTCTAGATAGAAAAGCCACGTGTGAAAGTGTAGATTGAGCTGCCTTTTCAGCAAAAGCTACTGAGATGCATCAACCCCAGGTGAGCTGAGATGTCTCTATGGCTCTGTGCAGGGTTGTATCCCAGGGGCGGTACAGCTGCACCTGAGTGGCACAGGGAGACGTAGGGCCAGCTGCCCTCAGCATCCTGCTATACTGACTCAATGACATCTCTGTTCCAGAGATGTAGGTCTTCCTTAGTTCAGGTACCCGAGTCAAGTGGCACAACACTACACAAGTGTACCTTTGACATGAGACACACTGTTCACATCCATACAACTTGACTTTGCCTTTTTCTTTACCTCTTCAGTGGTTGAGGTTTTGTGTATACTTTTTTTGTGCAGTTATTAAAATGATGTGATTATGTTTGTTTTCCTTTCAAGGGCTGTTGGTGTCCAGATTATACTACTTTGGAATAATTATTATATTGTAAAAGTTATCAGAAAATACTTAAGCTGAAGAATGTGTTCTTGTGTATACAAATACATCTCTGAATGGGGCAAGATAAGTTTTGCCTCTTGGAATAACTTCTTTCACTGCATCAGCGGAAGCTACTGGTGGTGTACAATGTTAACAATCAGCCCTTGGGGAAAAATCACTAATGCTGATGGCAGGAACACTTGCTCTGCATGGCCTTATGGATTTAAATTTCTTTTTTCTTGCTCCAGTGTGTATATTTACAGTGTGTATATTCTTAAGAATTTGTGTTCAAATGCAACTTCAGACAATACAGCAACATTTTCTGATCATGCCTCTCTTGTTAAAGTGTAAAAGTTTCTGTGGTTAAAATCATATTTTATCTTTTTATAGTCTTCCAAAACTTCTATATGCTACAAAGGGGGAGTGAATTTTTTGACTTCATAATTCTAATCCTCTTTTCTGTAGGTCATAGGTTCTTTTTCAAAGAGATATATCATTATCTTCCCTAAATACTAAGACAATGTTGGTCCTAATGGTCAAATAAAAATTATATCAACTAATTTAAGACCCAGTGTTGGAGTTTTGGTGCCGCTGTTTTTCTCCTGAGTGCCATCCTTCCTGTAGAATAGAAATTATTAGCAAGTGAGGGGAAGATGGGGAATGGTGGAATAAAGAAGCAGGAGTGTTTTTGTAAAACAAAAACTGTGTGACACTTGGCTAAAGCAGGAAGTGACAATCAACCATACTTTATTAAATGTAAATGGAAGAGAACAAACTTGTAAATGTTGTGTTCACATAACTCCAAATCAGTGAATTACTCAGTAACAAAGACTTTGTTTTTTGTTGCAGAAACCAGTGTCTCAGACACAGGCTAATTCCTGGAGGCAGCCATTCATCCAAATGGAACTTGTAGATCAAAATGAATGGGTTTTAGTCCTTAACAGGAAAGAAAGAAAGACAAAAACTCTGTGGAAATAGCAGATTCCTTCTCTTCCCCTCTCCCCTTAAGAAAAAGCTTTTGCTTTGAATTGCCTTTATTAATTTTGTATTGAATTAAGTATACTGTCAAACTTCTTGTGCAGATTGCTCAAAACAGTATTTGGCCAAGCTGACAGCTATTACAAAAGCCTTTCCTTGAGCCCAAATCTTCTTTTCATTGCTGCTGAAGTGCCTCAGAGAATATGAAACAAAACTGAATAGGTTGCATTTTATAACTATTAATGAGCCTTCTTTCTAGGTATATAAACTGTCAAAAACGGTAAAACATTACAAAAAATCTCTTGCTTATTTAATATTTCCTAACACTGCCAGATCCCATCAGTTTTTGACACTCATTCATGTTATGTCAGTTTTAACATTGTTGAACACGGTGCAGGATTTCCCTTGGCTTTAATTACTTTTACTATTTATGTGAAGTAACTTTTATTTAATGTAAATGAAAGCTACTTTTTTCTTATATACTTTGTACCTTTTTTTTTTATTTTTGGACACATGCTATATCGTAACATTGTTTCATTTTATTTCTTGACTTATTCAGTAATTACTTTTGAAAAATTGGAATAAATTAATATGTAGCTGAGTTGTATTTTAGATAAGTAGAATCTAAATTAGCTTGTGCAAAAGACAGAGCAAGTCCCAATTCCAGAAAGTCCTTGAGAATGTCCTTAGTTTTCAATCCTTAAGTCCTACTTGAGTCCTGTTCACTCTAGTTTGCTTCCCTGGTTTACACCAGATTTCAGCTCAAGTTTATCAAAGGATATAAGTGTGTGCTTAAGCTTCGCTGTTCAAAAATCACAATGTAAAAATAAGTCAAAAGAAGCCAACAATATTTGCACTTGGTTTTACTTGCCTTCTATTTTTATATATTCTGTTAATATTTTCAAATTTTAGCTATAGAGGCTAACAATATGTTTAAAAATTATAACTCAACAGTTAAGTAAAAATAACTCCTAGAAGCTAGTTCTTTAAGAAAAGTACATCAGGAGACTCACAAAATGTTATGGGCACTCTCAACATCAAGTTGTCTCGAACAAACTACTTAACGCTGAATTATGGATTACATCTAATAGCAAAATGAGTAAGCAAATTTTTTAACAGACTACTTCTGCCAGGCTAGCTTTTTCCCCAGGCTTCACTTAGGCTGAATATGAATCAACTCTGGTCCAGAAACTACATGACTATGTCTGTGTGTTGTTAATTTGCTCTGTTATGTCTCACTTACTGTCTTCCTGGTTTGGGAGGCTGGTGGGTTACCCCCTCTCTAAAATGCCATAACTGAAGATTTTTGTGTTTTGCATACTTAATCCGAAACTTTCTGTGTTTCAAATTTCTTTCTTCTTATTTTAAAGATGTTCTGTTTCTCATTAAAATCTGTACCCTATGCTGCAGTTGGTACTTTCGCAGCAGTGACTGCTTTGAATTGGCTTCATTTTCATTAGACAATGGGTAACAAATCACTATGCTGAGGATTCTCACTAACAGTTAATGTTTTATAAATACACAGCCATTATGTGTTGCAGTATGCTACTTTAAAAATAGCTCTTTTCATGTCATTCTTATGGTACAAAAGGGAGAATAAAAGGTAATTATGTGATGCTTCACAAATCTGTATTTAAAGTGATTAAAAATTGGGATGATATTTTCCATTGTGAATCTTCTTAGTAATGACAATCGATAATGAAAATACACAAAGAAATGGAATTAACTATTCTACATTCTTTTGCATATCCTGCTTTTTCAATTGTCTAAATAATAGCTTAGTTTTTCAATAACATTTTTTTGTATTTATTTCTCTTTTATGTTGTGGTTAATTACTTTTATAGTGATCAAAGAAGCCTAGGAATCTTGATTTACATGTGCTGAACAAGAGAGTTTACTTCTCACAGTTCCGATTCTTCTGTGATTATGGTCTATTAATGTTACCAAAGACTTAAAAGTGCTTGTGATGCTGAGGCCTACTTTCAAACAGAACGGAAGCTGTGGGAAATATTGGAAAGACCAAGCATGAACAATTAAGTTATTCTACCAGCATAGGCTATAATCCTGTTGCTACTGTGTATTGGCTACAGACTTCAGGACTGTGCACATAAGCTAAGTATTTAAAAGTCAGATGTCAGAAAAGGGCTTCTACCAGCTCCCTCCATCTCAGCACTGCCTGAGGGTGAGATTTGTTTCACCTAACTCCAACTGTCAGAAAATTAGGTGTCTAAAAAATATCAGTCGCCTATTGTGGCACAAAGGAGATGGATTCACATGTACAGAGATTTATCAGCGAGGTCCATAGCTGGTGGCATACACTGACAGTCAAAGTAGCTTGTGGGGAAAGACAAAAACAGAAGAGAGAGAAAAAAGGGAAAGTGAAAACTATCCCTGGTGGCCATCAGGGGAAAGAAGAGACAAGGTCCACAGCTGAGCACCCCCAGGCCCTGCTCCCATCAGCAGCAGATGATTTACCAACACACACACGCAAACTTCTGTAGTAACTATATGGTTGTCTTCAAGACCTGCTCAAACTGTCAGTTGTTTATGGGCATGATGCTGTTAGTGTTGATGGAAGCACACTTTGGGGGCAGGTGCTGCAACCGGTTAAGCTGTGTGCATGCATTTTATTTGGTCCACGGACTAACAAAAGTGTAGGGAAAGGATAGAAGAAGGGTGACTCTCACACCAGTGGCAGTCATTTCTTTTAAGAATGTGCCATAACAACAGCTTTGAGGCTTGCAGATGCAAGGATGTGAGAATAACAATGGGAAAACACTGCCATGGTGACTTTGATGAGAGATTTGAGCTGTGAGTGAAAGACAGTCTTCAGAGTTGCAAGTAGAAGGCCCTTGGTGTTAGAAAACACAAAGACACTGTGCAACACTACCTTGGGAAGGGATGGACCACACCAGGGAGATGCCTGTCTCCACTGGCTGCAGAGTGATTCCCATTGAAGTTTGTTGCTTAGCTTTTAGTTGATGCAAGTTGAATCCTACTCCATATACACACATCTGACAGCATGGTATTTTTAATGTGAAGTTATAAATCTGCCTTCAGGAATCATCATAGGCCATGCTCCTGGTAATAATATGTTTTTCTTGGTATACTTACAGCTATCTTTAGCTTAGCAGCTTTTAGTAGAATACTTTTATTTATATCAAAATGACATATTGTGTAAGGAATTGACACTCTTCTAAAATGATCTGAGAAAATGGCCTTGTCCACACTCAGCAGTTGCAGTACTGCAACTGTGCCAGGAAGCTGAAAAAGACCAGTATGTAATAACTGAAAATTATGCCTAAATATTTCAGCAGCTCATGTTGTTATGTCATCAGTTATATCTTGCTTATCCAGGCTTATTCCCATAGGGTTTAATGAACTGCTTAGAGTGGTAGTACTTCAGTCCCATTAGCAGCTGGAGAGGTAAAACAATTTCAGTAGAAGGAATCCCGTCCATCACAGAAATAGTTACACAGGCACAATACGTCATGTAGAGCAGGGTTAAGAAACCATTGCAGGATGATTTACTGACTACAGCACTGGGTTTTTTATTCTCTTCCCTGCCTTTTACCACCTGCTGTATCCAGTTTTTAAGTTGGATTCTTCCTTTGACAGAGCATCACTCATGCAGATCACTGTCCTGTTAAGGTTATTCTGATATATTCTCTTTGTGTGACTCCCCCTCTGAAGATCAGGCCCTTCACCCAAGTCTACAAGGTTGAAGAACTGCCTGCTGTTCTAGCTATGATCTCTAGTTCAGGAGTGAAAGGACTAACAGGAATAAAACTAGTCCCCAGGCTCTTTAACATACAGTACCTCAAGTATAGTGAACTGGCTTATCTGATCCCAGTCCTTGTACTGCTCATCTCTGCTTCATTGAAGTGGCTACTCTCATCTTTTGGTGGGTATTGCATTAATCTGTATTTCATACTACCCCATAACAAAGCTACAAACACATGGATGCCAACACACAGTTGCATCCAGGAATGAAGCTCTGATGGTCAGATTGACATAATCAGTAATCCACATATCAGTCATTTTTATGTGATGTGGTGGCAGCTTCTGTTCCCAAGGAGTATAGATATTCACTATTTCTATCAACAGTAAGACATGTGCTTGATGACCAGCAGTGAGCTTGGCTGGTTTGTGTGAAATGTGTAGATAGCATCTTCAGCAGTCACGTAGTAGCACTTTTTAAAACATTTTTGTCAAGTAGTTATCAGTTTTGCAGGTATAAGCATTCAACAGAATGTTTTTTGACAGCTTAACTAAGTTGGAAAGCATCAAGCACCAGCACTTAGATAATGACACTAGCAGGAATGTTTTTACTGCATTAGATGCCAATTAAATTACTGATTTCATAATTATAAATCAGCATGTTACAGTGGATAATTAATGTTGTCACACTCAAGCTGAAACACTTTATATAAGCATAAGCCTTTCCTCTGTTGATTTGCTAATTCAGGAACCAGAAAATATTGCATATCATCTTTTAATATTTGAATACATATCTTTTAGGATTCCTGCTCCTGCCTGCAGCCATAGCAGCACACTGTGTTATATAATGGCTCAATTTAATGTGTGGACAGTGTTCAGAAGGGGTGTAATGATCTCCAGGGAGAGAATTGTTACTATAAAATTAACACTAAATTTGGGGACAAAAAAAACCAAAACACTTAAAAATAATCGCCAGATTTATCATTTTACCAAGAAGAAAACCTGTTAGAAGGAAAGGTGGTTGGCAACTCACAGTAGCAAGGACTTGGTGCAGAAGGTTTTGTTTGTTAATGTGGAGTTGCTCTAAATTATAAAAGAGGTGGTGGAGAGGTAGTCCTAGAATAAGGTCTTCAGTCCTATAATAACGAAGCATAATGTCCCCAATCTTCTGGGCTAATTGAACTTAGTTGTGGTCAAGTTGATTGATTTTCCGTTGATAAGTCACACTAATAAATGTATAGAGAACCTGACCATAAAACACAGGGCAAACTAAAGATTAAAACACTATTGTCCATCTGTCAGCAGAAAATAGGGTCTGATAATATATATATTTATTTATTTTTCTCAGAAATAAAAAAGCTAATGATAGTTGACCATGTATCAGCACAGTAATTCTACTCGTAACCACAGATATGTTCGTCTGATTTGGGCTAGGGAGTGGGAGGCCAAATCTCAAGGCCATTCCCTCTTCAGGGAGTTTAAAATCACAGCTCCCCCCACCAGAATAACACTGTCAGACTAATGGACTTTCTCTGCGAAAGCATCTTCCATCTCTCTCTTGTAATTGGGCCACACTGAAACCAGAAATGTAAAAGTGGTGGGTCTAGAAGAAGATCAAGAGACTCATTTCTGGTTTAAAATTGAAGACACTCTTGCTATTAGCCAGATACGGGGTTCCAGCCTCTGCTTTCAGAACTCTTTATGCCTCTGCTGTTCAATATTGTTGTATTAAAAATATACCACAGTTGCTGTTGGCATGGTCATAAAAAAGAATGAACCTTACATGGGCCTATCCAAAGTTGCACATTCTGGTTCGTAAGGAGATCAGGCATGCATGGGAGCAAAACAGAATCAGAAGTTGCTTTAGGTCACTGTTTATCTTCACCATCTATGGCTTCTAATGCAGCCACCCTGCAGCATGCCTATCAATGTTGCTTTACTTTCCCATATCTTTCATTTTTTAGTTTTCTTTCTTTACCAAATCACAAAATTCTGGTCATAAAGTAGAACCGGTTTCCTGACTGCTCAATAGGATCTTGAACCCTCCAAACATTAGGTGTGAAATTGTGGAACCAAGAGACTGCCCAGTGTACAAGGCATCTACCAACCCAATCATTCATATTTACACTAAAGAAAATCAAAGTAAATACTTTACGATGTCATAGATCTAAAAACATATGATTTTATCATTTTATGGCTTTATGATAAAAGTGTGTGAAGTGTATGAATTTAAAGAGGTAAAAAGTGAAAATAAAACTAATCTATTTTAATGTAATTTTTCAGTACTAAAATAGGGAAAATATTATATTCTTGCAAAATATCTGTATTGTCTTTATCAAATATAGTGGAAAGGTAATTGTGATGTTTTTATGAGTAAACAAGAATGATACAATGACTGATTATTCTCAGTTTTCTACATACATGGACATTCTCTCTTTTTGATATTAATATTCCTTCGAAACATTTTGTTGAAAGAATTAGTCCAGGGCGGGGGGAGGGGGTTATGCTATTAATAATTTTGTAGTCCACAACTTTTAAAATTAAAAACTAAACCTGTTTTTTATTATTGAGACAAAAGCAACACTCTCTTTATAAATATGTATATATACTCGAAGTTAATCAGTTCACTGTTCTGGAATTAGCTGACTTGTTTGCCTTGGTGTGTTGCCAATTAGCAGGAACCCAGGGATACTGTCAGCTGACAGCTGGAAAGAGATCCCAAGCTCTGCAGCATACGGTTTGCTATGTTGTACAAAACCCTGAGCTGATGGTATTAATGCTTTAATATTACTTACTAGAATTTTCATCAGCAATCTGTCTGCTACCTTTTAATGAGGAAAACATACTGCTAGAACCCTGCTGTTTTCCTAAAAATCATACTTATTTTAGTGTTTGAAAAAACAACTTTTTTGATTGGTATTCCTAAAAGGAGTTGGTGAGGAGAAAAACAAAACGAGAAAAACAAAACAAGAAAAATCACAACAGATAAACAGAATGGGGGCGGAGGGAAAGTGAAGGAAGGTATTTTACTGTCCAGGAAGCTGTATAATTCAGAATGATTTCTGAACAGAACACATTCAGAAGATTATTAAAGGGGGTTGTTCATGGAAATCTAGTTTTAAAAGAAAAATACATACTTTAAGAATTAATGTTTATTATTATCATTGATGGGATTGTACTTTTGAAGCACAAAAGTGGATTCAAATATTTTTTTCAATAAACAGTTGTGAATGGTTGGCTTTTTTCTAACATAGAATATACATGCACCAATACAGTCTACTGGCATAATATGTAAAATATAAAAACACAGCTTGCTTCTTTTAAGATTTAGAATAAATCATAGTTGTTTTCCTAGTCTATTTATGCTTGAAAGGCTGGATAAATAAAACAAAATCACCTAACAGGACCAGAAAGTTAAGCTCCACAGGAGTGAGCAACACTGAAAGTGTATTATTTATTTTCCATCCTTAACTTTATTCTTCTCTAGAGAAGAATATATTCTAGAGAATATATCCTCTATATATCCTTATATGTATTTATATAGAGAGAATGCAATACTCCTTATATTTCGTATATGATCCATAAGAGCAACTCTGATGTTGCACACTCCTGAAGTCCCTGTCACGTCTGGGAAGGAGCAGCCAGTCAGAACCTACGGCACGGGACGTGGCTGGAGTCATAAATATAAGAGCTGCATGAGAATTACACATAAACAATTCAAGATTAGTATTGATCTATTTTTGCATTATTTACAGTTGGCCTTGAGTCCATGTGCACAGTTTTAATGGAACTTAGCTGCATTAGGAGTCAAGCTAAATATCACATTAGAAGCCACCCCCAGGGAGAAAAGCTTTCTGAGTAGAGTAATAATGGAAAACATGTATCTGTGGAGTGCTAAAGATGACTGTATAACCTCCTGTGTTGGCTGCTACATAGATTAACGCATGACTGTGCAAAGTAATAGATATTTGTTGATAAGGTAGAAGTAATATGTGGAGTTAATGGACTAAAATTAAAATTGCCACGTTTCTTCCTTTGTCTGGAGAAGTTTCATCACTGAATTAAAACATTAGGAGAATAATAATAGAAATGAAGAAAACTTTTTTTTCTAGAGATATTTGAAAATAAAAGTGTGATGGGAGTGAATGACCTTGCATGTTTCACAAGCTTAAATAGGCTCCCGCTGGCAGCACGCTGTTGAAGGGCAGATAACAATCCTGCTGTTATCATCAGGGATTGCAATCACTGTCACAGAGCTTGTGCTGTCTGCGGGAGCAGCAGAAAAGAATAGTGCAGATTTGAAATCAGTGTTATCTGTCAAGAAAGAGATTTCTCTGTGAGTTGGAGTATTTTGAAACGTACACATCCCTCATTTGAGTTTTGGCAGTTTGAGCAGATCCAGAAGCAGAACTGCTGTATCAGCACTTTTCCTGAAAAAGCTACACAAAGACAGTTACGTAGCATGAGGGAAGATGTATCTGTCCTAAGCAAGGAGCAAAATGAGCAGATGCATGAGTGCAACCAGTGTTCTGCAGAGAAAGTAGGGTTGTGTGTGTAGCAGCAGTTTAAGATGGCAACATTGGTGTCAGCCAATACTCTTGATGAGACAACTGGAGATGTGGTGCTGGTACCTCATTGTATCACTTTTTTCCAGGCATGTTCTGCTTTTCTGTATGCAAGCTGCAAGGATAGCACTCAGCAGAACAGCCTGACTCTTTATGATACAATTTTCTCCCTTACCTGGGATAATTTTCTTTCTGAAGTTATGTTGGCTTAAGGGAGCGATAACAGTTGCAGTAAAACTAAGAGCAGCTCCAGCTCCCTGGGGAATCTAATACCCGGAGTTACAGACACAGGAAAAAGGCAAGTTCATTACTGGATAAGAGAACAGGACTTGTTAGCATGGGATTCAATATTTTAGTAATGGATTGTTACTGAATGCATATTTATGATACAAAACAGTGAAATTGTTAGCTCTGCATTTAGAGTACCATAACTGAAAAGCACGTTGAAGACAGTAAGCTGAACAGATCTGTCATTTTACTCAGTAGCATGATGCAGTTGGTATGAGTGTTCATATAATGGCCTCCCTTACTTAAAACGGACAGCCCCGTCTTTCTAGCCCTATTTGTTTGTCCTACCTTTCCAAATCCTTGTAGCCTGAGACCTTGCTCCCTCTGGATCATAGACCCTGATGCATTTATACTTCCAGAGATTAGGTGGTGAGGAGAAAGTTGAGTGTTTCAGGATATATTTTTTTTCATTTTCATTTTTAATGCAAAGTTGATGATTATGAGTGAATGTGGATTTCAGGTATGTTTGAGACTGAAAGCTATATTTAACTTTGGGCATTCATACTGATACTTTGGAAAAAGACTCAGGTCATGTTAAGAACAAATAAATTTAGGCATTCTCATGTAGGTGTCCAGATGAACTAGATGCCTAAGCTCTCATTATTTTCAATAGGTCATTAATCAAATGGTTAACACAGTCATCCTAGACAGCTACCAGTAGGTCTTTACAGCAGTCAAAAGCATCAGCACTGGTGTAAAAATATCTCCTCACCTGGTCCCAAAACCCAGGTGGACTAGCCCTTGTTTTTTAGGGCTACAGGGGTTTTTTCCCAGAGCCAATAGAAATGACTAATAAAACTCAGCCTTCTTAAACAGAAGTTATGAGGTGTCAATTTGTGAGACGAGCTATACTATTGAGGTAAGCTGCTGCAGGCAAAAAAAATTCCATTAAAGGTAAGGGCTAAAGAAAAATAACAGCTTATTCTAAATAAGCTTGTCTAGTACAAAAATGCATTTTTGTCCATATTAAAAATTAACTAACTGCTCATAAGTTTTAATCACATTTTGTGAGGTTTGAATGTTCTGTGATCTGCAAATCTTCAGCACTTAGCCTTGAAAGAAGTTGGATGTCATGTCACCCAGTATTTGGATAACAAGAGCACTGGGACAAAAGTTTTCCTGGTGCCTACATGCCTGGAAAAGGTAGAGAAAAGAAAGGAGAGACGTGATAGCAAAGATGATTGAAAGATTTCCTATTACTTATAGGTAAGAGTCTCCTCTTCTGTTTGGCTTAATTCTGATCCCAAGTGCCTTAGGCCAAGCTGAAAGACAGTGAAGGAGAAAGCAGCTACAGAGCTTGTATATGACAGTGATATCCTTGACTTGAGACAATGCATTCACTTTCAGCAATTTGGAGGACCTGAGGCAGAGCAGCACATTTGTGTCTAAATGAATAGGTTCTGCTGAGAAAGCATGGCCATGGCTACACAGCTCCTTAAGCCAGCTCAAATGCTTCCACATCATGTTGTCCAACACATACAACTCCAAAATTGTCTTTAGGCAGGAAGTGGAGCAAAAGAGATGTATATCTGTAACCTCTGCTTAGGCAAGTCCTTTAACTTTATGCAGGCTTTCCTTCCTAGAAGCCACATCAGCATTTTACTGGTTGCTCCATCCTGGAGAAATATGGCAACAGAATCAGCTAAAAGTCCTTAGAAAGTCAGAGAAAGATCATGAGAGACTAATACTGGTCCCACCACTATCAACACTTTGTTTGTAAGTCAGGAGAGTTGAGACTGCTTTCTGCTGACCACACTGTTATACAAGGCAGTAAAGTCTATCAGATTGAAAGGAGTAGCCCCCACACACCTCCCAGGGCACATGCTCACCATCAGCATTCCCCGAACGTGATGTGGAACCTCAGCTGAGGTTCAGCCTTCCCTCATCAAGATGAGGAGCCACATTGCCAAGAAATCACAAGGGTCTAGCTGAACGTGGTAGAAAAATATAAGTGTTTCACAGATATAGAAAACTAAAGTCATACAATCATAGATTAGTTTGGGTTGGAAGGGACCTTTAGAAGCCATCTAGTCCAGCCATTACCCCTTGTCCTACCACAACAGGCCCTACTAAAAGGCCTGTCCCCATCTTTCTTGTAAGCCTCCTTTAAGTAGAAAAAGGCCACAGTAAGGTCTCCCTGGAGCCTTCTCTTCTCCAGGCTGAACAATCCCAACTCTCTCAGCCTTTCTTCAGAAGAGAGGTGTACCATCCCTCTGATCATTTCTGTGGCCCTCCTCTGGACCCGCTCCAATAGGTCCATGTCTTTCCTGTGCTGAGGGCTCCAGAGCTGGATGCATTACTCCAGGTGGGGTCTCACCAGAGCAGAGTAGAGGGGCAGAATCACCTCCCTCGACCTGCTGGCCACACTTCTTTTGGTGCAGCCTAGGATTCAGTTGGCCTTCTGGGCTGTGAGAGCACATTGTTGGCTCATGTCCAGCTTTTCATCCACCAGTACCCCCAAGTCCTTCTCAGCATGGCTGCTCTCAATCTCTTCATCCCTCTGCCCATATTGATACTGGGGGTTGCCTCAACCCAGGTGCAGGACCCTGCACTTGGTCTTGTTTGAACCTTATGAGGTTCACAGAGGCCCACTTCTCGAGCTTGTCCAGGTCCCTCTGGAAGGCATCCTGTCCCTCAGGCATGTCAACTGCACCTCTCAGCTTGGTGTCATCTGCAGACTTGCTGAGGGTGCACTTGATCCCACTGTCTATGTCATTGATGAAGATAGACTGGGACCAGTACTGGTCCCAATACAGACCCCTGAGGGACAACCCTTATCACCGATCTCCATCTGGACACTGAGCCATTGACCACTACCCTCTGGATGCAACCATCCAACCAATTCCTCATCCACCAAACAGTCCACCCATCAAATCCATATCTCTCCAATTTAGAGAGAAGGATGTTGTGTGTCAAAGGCCTTACAGAAGTCCAGATAGACAACATCTGTAGCTGGTCCCTTGTCCACTGATGTAGTCACTCCATCACAGAAGGCCACTAGATTGGTCAGGCAGGACTTGCCCTTGGTGAAGCCATGCTGGCAGTCTCAAATCACCTCCCTGTCCTCCATGTACCTTAGCAGGGCTTTTGGAGGATCTGTTCCATGATCTTCCCAGGCACAGTGGTGAGGTTGACAGGTTGGTAGTTCCCAGGGTCTTCCTTTGTAGTCTTTTTAAAAATGGTCACAATGTTTCCCCTCTTCCAGTCAGTGGGGACTTCACCTAACTGACGTGACTTTCCAAATATCATGGAGAGTGGCTTGGCAACTACATCATCCAGTTCCCTCAGGACTCTGGGATGCATCTCGTCAGGTCCCATAGACTTATGTATGTTCAGGTTCCTCAGGCAGTCATGAACCTGATCTTTTCTTACAGTAGGAGGGACTTTGCTCCCTCAGTCCCTGTCTTGCAGTCCATCCACTCAAGAGATTTGGGAAGAGAGATTGCCAGTGAAGACCGAGGCACAAAAGTTGTTGAGTAGCTCAGACTGCTCGTTCTCTGTTGTTACCAGTTTGCCAGTCACATTCATCAAGGCGGGTATGCTTTCTTTGGCTTTCCTTTTCTGGCTGACGTACCTGTAGAAGCTAAGTTCATCTCCATCTGCACCTTGGCCTTCCTGACCCCATCCCTACACGACTGTGCAGTATCCCTATACTCTTCCCAGGATACCTGTCCCTGCTTCCACTGCCTGTGCATTTCCTTCTTGTCCTTTAGTTTGACCACCAGGTCTCTTGCTTTCCTTTCCTGATTTCTTACACCTGGGGATTGAAAGCTCTTGCGCTTAATGGAAAGCATCCTTAAAAATCCGCCAGCTCTGTTCTGCTCCTGTGTTCCTGAAGGCAGTTTCCCAGGGGGTCCTATTGACTAACTCCTTGAACATCTGGAATTTTGCTTTCCTAAAATTCAGGGTCCTGACTTTACTCTTCACTGGACCCATATCCCTTAGGACTGGGAATTCCACCAGTTCATGATCACTGCAGCCCAGGCTGCCTCCAATCTTGATATCACCAATTAGCTCGCTTGCATTGGCAACAAATACGTGGAATATTGCATCCCCTCTGGTAGGGTTGTCTATTATGTGGCTTAAGAAGTAATCCTCAATGTACTCCAGGAGTCTCCTGGATTGCCTATAGCTTGCTGTGCTACTTTTCCAGCAGATGTCGGGGTGGTTGCAGTCCCCCAGCAGGAGGAAAGCCTGAGAATGCAATGCCTCCTGTAGCTGGAGTAAGAAGGTGTCTTCAATAGGCTCCCCTTGACCAAAGCCTAGTTCCTAACTAGTTCTTCTTTAGATAGGAGGATCAAGAAGAATACTCATAGAAGCTGATGCAACAGAGAGTTAATTTCAGTTCAGAATTATGTTAGATTTAACTATGATTTGTGGCAGAAATTATTGTAAAATTAATTTTAACACCCCAGCCTATGCAGATATGTTCTGATTTGTTTTTCTGACCTCAATGCATTTTTCGAGCCTCTTTTTTGTTTGGTCACACATTGTTGACTTCACTTCTCCTTCTTCCTCACTGCTCACTTCCTTGTAGGTTCATTGTAGTTTATTGCTTATATGACTGAGGTTTGCGCACATGTCTGTGCCCAGTGCAAGAGCTTCTTGGTATGGATCTTGACCAAAGACTGTGTTCATATGGTTAATACTTTGACTATAAACATTTTTTTCACCACCAGTGGGCAGTGCTAAAGATCTAGTCTTTCTTTTTCTGTGTTTAATCTTTGGTGTTTTGTGTAAGAATATTGTTACACATATTCTGAAAATGTATATTACCGACTTCAGTGTTATAGGGAGAACTCACAATTACTAGTCAACAGTTAAAGAGCAATTTTTGCACTGATACTAATTTACAGTTTAGCACATGTAAAAAAAAAAAAAAAATCTTACAGTGAGTGATATTTTTCTCTAGGAATAGGTCAGAGATGGAAAACACCCAAAAAGTCTACTTCTAGCCTTTCACAGCTGGCTTTTCATACTGTATTTATTTTTTTTTTGTAAATATGCAATAACACTTGCCAAGTATTGCATAAGAAGGCATGAGGGACCTTAAAGATGTGTCATTCTCTTCAAAATCAACTTTCTCTGAGATAATTTTTTAAATTTGTCTTTAATGTTCTAAGCTTAAAGTTTGATGAAGCAGTTCATTTCAGGGAGGTGCCATATTTAGAAAATGGACCCCCTTGTTTTAGATGATTAACTGTCATCACAGATTTTGAGTTTTTACACTTATATTCCAAGCTCCATGGAAATTCTTTGAAGAATTCATCTTAATATGTTTTCAGATAACATTGGAAATCTATAATGTTACCTTCTGTCTTTAAAAGCCATCAGGTTATGGATTCCTTTCTATGAATTTTTGATAAAGTGGTCCAGAACAAGGGAAAGAAGTAGCCATCTGCCAACTAATCTCATGAAGTCTGCATTCACTCTTTAAAAGCTTGCTTTGTAGAGCTAAATCAGATCATGCAAAAACTCCCAGCAGATCCAAAAATAAGAAATACATTTTGGGCTATATAATATTTACTGCTGTAGAGCTTCTGCACTGTTTATGAGAAAACAGATCCTACTTTATTAAAAGAAGAAGAATTCAATAATGGAAAATTTTTCATTACTTAGTTTCATCATTTAGTTCTGTTCCATATGCAAGTGTCATATTAGACAAGCCAAACTTGCAAATCCGCATGTTTCTAGCACCGGGTCTTGGAACTGAGGTTTCCCTTGGGAAAATGGGGAAGAAATCCTTGGGGTCCTGCACACAATTACAGATGCACCTGCTGCATCAGTCAGGCTCCCCTGGCCCATCAACTGAATGTGCGTGCTGCCACACAGCCCTGTTTCATGCCACCGAGCCTCTTTGGAGCCTCATCTCCTTTTTGGAAATATGAATTTGTATAAAACAGTTCCCTGTTTGTCACAGCTTGAGTGGTGGACAAAACAGAAAATTGCATATGGGTACACAGCATAGAATTTATCTGACTTATTTGTACAAGTCGAATTTCACTTCACCATGGTAAGCTTGACATGCTATATTTCTGGACCCTACCTGTTCCACACAAAAGTGTCAGTTTTCTTTCTGATGAGAAAAGCTGAAATAACTAGAATACTGTTTTCTTAGTATTTATCTGCCTTCTGATGATATGAAAGCATGTTCAGAGAATATAAAAAAAAGGTAGATAAAATGCAAGTGATATTATAGAACTATCAACAAAAGAAGGTAGAAACAATTCAGTGAATGCTAATCTTTAAATCTGATCAATCCAGCAACAGTATTGAAAGAAATGCTGGGGTTTTTTCAGTCTTAATATTTTCTCAAAGATTCATAGCAACCTTAAAGGAAAAGAGAACAGTTATTGTTCTTTTGAGGGCACATAAAATAGGATACTAAAATGGAAAAATGAGGTTTTTGTGTTGTGTAATATCATTCCGATAGGGGAAGAACAGTTAAAAGAAGTAAAATAGTTTGTGTTTAATGGGATTTTTTTGAAATCTATGATTCACTACAGAGCATCTCACAAAGTCTTGTATTACTTGTTACAGGTGCTTTTTTATGATGATTCATAGATTTGACAATTCAGCGTACTGATATCAAGACCACTTTGTGCAAACACTCTATGCTCCTTTGTTCCACTGACAATATGCAAAACCTTTCTTATACCACTTGGGATGTTCCACTTTTTGATCTTTGAAATTTCTAGCTTCAATCATCTGTTTAATTGGTACATTTAATAAAACAACAATGCTTTAGGATTGTTTTCTGCTATTCCAGGCACCACTAGCATAAGGAATGACAGCATTTTTGTAGGTTTAAGTTTAAAACAGTGTTTTTACTAGCTGTTGTGGAAAACTACAATTACATTTCTTTTGTGTTTACATTCTGGATATGTTACAAAATTACTATAATTATGTAGAAAAGAAAGTGATGATTATATGGTTGGCTTTTTACATTTCAAAATGTAAAAATATTATAATAATATTACATGTTTGAGTTATTCTCATAGAAGAGAGAAAGGTATGAGTTTCCTTCTGGACCTAAATCAGACTCTTTGTGGTATATTTCAGGTCAACCTCCATAGGTTGTAACCACTGCAGCAAGCTGTGCAGAGTCTACATGATGAGCACAATGGCTGATTTAGGCACCTAAAAGGAATAAAAGAAAAATAGCTTTGGAGTATTACATCCTTGTATAAAAGGTATTAAATTAGCATACAACTAGAACTTTTGAAACATTGAAATGCAGCTGAATTTGTTTATCTGGCCTGGCAAGAAACACCTCATTCAAATCTCACCCCCAGTTAGATTTTGATCACTGACAAATTCAAACAAGAATCTTCTTTGTATTATTGATCAGGAAAGAAAAACACGTGAGCAAATTGGGTATGTATATATTTTTAACTGTTGCCTGGACAGGCAAATTAGTTTTTCTTGCATTAATTGCTTTCATAGATTGCTTTCTTGGATAATAAAAGTTTTACACCTGTGACACCGGTGAAAGCATTTCTTAAATGAAAAATACTCTTTGACCTGACCATGGTGTGGGTTCCAGTTCTATCAAGGTATAAGAGTATGGCCAAGGAGAGAAATGTAGTGAAACACTGTCTTTAAATAGAGTCACAGCTGTGACTCCCAGCTATGGTAGATTCCCAGCTTCTAAACCAAACAAAGTACTTACAAGTACAAACTTCTTACAAGTGGCAGGCAAATACAGTGGGTGCCTGGGGCTTTGCTCTCTTCAGTGGGGAGAATAAGTGTCCTACTTAAAATTGCTGCAACCTAAGGAGCCTCACTGTGCGTAACTTTTGAGTCCTAGGTAGGGGGATAGTGTCAAATAAGTCATCCAACAAGTGCTTTGTTTGGGAAATAGAACCTAAAAGGAAATTTCAGAAATTTTGTATCTTTAAAAGGTTTTTTTTAAAAATGGGACTCTTGTTTGAAACCTTTTTTCTTCTCTCTTATCAGCTTAGTTTTCCCTGTAAGTACAGAGTTCAAAACTTAACTGGGGAAAAAATACAGAAAAGCTTCTTTCCTAATGTCAAGATAATCTTTTAAACATAAAACCCAGAGGATAACAATATGAATGCTACCTCAAAAAACTGGGTCACTTGCCATTCTTCTTAAGAAAAGTTCTATTCCATTCTTATAGTATATCAGAAAAAACATAGTACTCTGATAAGAGTAAAAAATCACTGCCAAAACAGCAGGATAGATTACAAATTATTTCTATTATTCCAATATGCCTTGCTTCTTTGAAGTTTTCTTCTGGAAAACTTTTTTGTGGAATGAACCAAATAAACTCTTTTTTACTATTCTTTCTTCTTAAATGTTAATTATGGGAGCAAATAACTTTATTTTTACTTGGAGTCATAGAACTATCTAGCTTGTTTCCTCGTTACTGCTCTGGCTTTTCTAGACAACTGAAAATTTCCAGAACACCTTCTGTGTTGTTCTGTCTTCATCTCTATGACAGTGATTACCTCAATCTATAGTAAGGAGAGGCACAGTGGGGAATTGCTTATGCCCTCCTTGCACTTATGATCTGCTTGGCTCAAGGTGTAGATGTAGAGTGTACTTAGATGTTAATTCAGCACTTCTGCTCCCCTGGAGAAAAGCTAAATAAAGTTTGAAAGTGGGGGGGAAAAAGCATTTCTTTGGTAAATGAATGCAGCATTTTTTAGGTCAGACCCTCATTAGTGGAAATCAATGTATCATCATTGACTTCCATGGAGCTATGGCAAATTACATCAGCTCAGAGTCTATATGCAGTGATGATATTTGCATTTGTTGAGCCTTTGAACAAGAGCTGTAAAGCTTTCATATGGAACAGTTTTGTTGCTCTGGGAGTTCTTAAGACTTTCTGTTTGGAGTGTTTGGAATTTGCTGTTTTTCAGATTTTCAATAGTGCTATAGAGTATCGTATTACTTGTTCTGCTGGGATTTCCTAATTAGCAATGCTGAGCAGGAATTGTTTTGAAAGTAGTGTGAACTGCTGCACCTCTGTCCATTTTGTACATTTTAAAATTAACCTGTTTGATCAAAATTTATCTATAAAATTAATTAAATGACCACATCTGTTACACCTGAGTTCTTGAACCTGAAATTTTGTCTATGCAAGTAGTCATTTAAGAGGTATAATTCAGTTGCATAAATATATTTGTAAATAAGATTATCCTTTTGCCTTTTCAGCAAAGCTAGCTTGAAAAGTTTAAAATTTTGATCTCCAAAAATACAGGAAAATATTTCTCCTAAATTATTTTCCTTTTTTTGACTATCTCTAACTTTAAGCTTATTTGATAACAAACCACCATTGTCTATTTGAATCACCATAAGGCTTATAACTGGTGGGCAAGGTGAGCTTCAGAAAAGCATGAGTGGAGGTTATATGCATGCTGTGACAGCAGCAAGCCCAAGGGCACAGATTCCTGTTCTGGGGAAATAAGGTTTAGGTCCTTTGAACTGTCTGTCCCACAGATCTCTAGAGAAGAGTATGAAACAAGACATAAGCACTTTCTGGACAGGTATCTTCTCAGCCACTGATTTAAGAATGATTCTTTCTGTGTACTCCTTAAAGTACTCCTTCTAAAAGGAATAAACTTGGTAGACTAAACCTTTTTCCCAGACATCCATCAGTTCCTACCTGCATTGAGACTGTACCTGCTCCGGGCAGGGTTACAGGTTATGGCTGCAAATATGTCTATGACTAGTCAGTGTTTAATTCAGCTCCACCCGTTGTCTTTATCTTGATGCTTCAAGAAAACCAAAGGTAGAAGTGGAAGATTTGCTGAATGTCATTAGTGTCATTTTAGCCTGAGTGAAAGGGAGCATAAGAACCAGAGCTGACATTAGCATTTTGGTAGGCCCACACAACTATTTCCATTTTCTGGCATCCAGCTGCCTCTGGCATCTATTGCAGTCTCTGCTGTTGTATACAGAGCCTCAGGATCTGAGGAATGACCGTTGATGATCTTTTTGGGTCACACGTTGGGCCAGACCAACCTAATCTGCCAGTAATGCATAGCTGGTGTGTAATGCAAAACTAACAAGGGGGAATTCTAAGAAAACAAGAGAGCTCTCTCTCCATAAACACCTGCTTTAAAAAGATGGTGTTTTGCTGATGGGTATTTTGTTTTGTGTTTTTTTCAGTGTTGCCAGTGCTCTTGATTTGATTGTAAGCTCAATGATATTTTGTGGTCTTTTGTAAAGCCCAGGGTCAAGTGAGCACATAAGAACCTCAGTTTTCATTGAAGAATGAATTAAAACAGACCTCATGTTGTAGGAGAAATAAAATCCAGAAAGCATGCCCTGATTGCACAGGGAAGGCTTGGTCACCAGAAAAAGATAGAAAATAATGCTTCTTTTATCACAAGGGGGAAAAAAAAATCCTCTTATTTTAATTCAAAAGAGGTTTTTCAGCTGCAGATGTTTTTGTGCTACAGCAGTAGTGAGAACTCCTAAGAAAATGTATATTCTGCATGTCTTTAAGGGTCATGGGTGGAGTCACATACTTGTGGAGCTAAATCAGTGTTCTTCACGTCCAGCTTGGTAAACTGGGGCTAGCAGAGTCTGCTTAACTTCTTGCACCCCATTTGAAAGCTCTCTGTGCAAAGTGTTTATATTAACGTAAGTGGAAGTCTTTTACTAGGAAAGGCCCAGTAGGGTTGACTTTAAGGCTTCTTGGCTCCAGCACGTAACTCATAGTTTCACAGGTTAATTAGGAGATGTGGTGGCTGCAAACTAGAGCTGAAAGAACAAATCTATTGGCCAAGATTTGTGGCTAAACAAACCTTCTATGCATCCACAGAAGCTCCACCACTCTTCCACACAGCCTGCTGAAACTATATCACAAGTGGCCTTATTTCAATACATTTACAGTTTCCACTCATTTCAAGTTCTTGTGTTGTTCTTACCATCCCAGTGCCTGAGCACGTGTCGCTTTAAGAGTGTGAGTCTAGCCACGTTTTACGAGCTACTACGGCCAAAATACTGGTGACACTCAAAAGAACTATCACGACTGGACCAATGCACACCACAATTTATTGGAGCAACAGGTACACAGATTCTTTGGATTGCCAGTGATAGTGATTGTCTGCAAAAGTATATACAAATATATAATATAGCAAATAGTAGTAGCAGCTCTGATTATAAATAATCTAAAGTGACTCTATATAGAGATTTCTAAATATTTCCCGGGGAAACACTTGGTATAACCGAGTGTTCAAATCTTACCCAAAGGCGTCCCAATGGGGGGGAAGAGAGGATCAGCCCGTCAACTGGTCCCAGTAGTCAGAGTGGTACAATGGTATCTTCCCTAACATCCTCTCTCCCTTAAAGTATATTTATACTATTTTTTACCTTTCAGGTGGAGCTTGAGTGGCTCTAGTCATACATACCTTTGTTATGATTGGTGTAAAACTTTCTTGCTTTACTTTTAAAGGTATATACTAGAAAAATTCAACACTCAAGCTCAGTGAGGGGTGGTCGCACCTTGGAGGCAGGTAACTTTTGGGATGGAGGTGTGTTTTGGTATTATAATGAGGTTATAATGAGCAAAGTTCATCCACAGGACATGATTTTGCAATTGTATGGTGTTGGCCAGGACATGGTTCCATGGTTCCATCTAGTTCCCGGACTTTCAGTGATTTATGGAGGAATGGGGCCATGGAGCCTTCACTCCACTCCCTCCTCAAATTGTCTCTCTTAGAACTAGTACACCGAGCTCCCTCAGTGTTACCACATCTAAGATTGCAGGGGGTGTTGCTTAAGGAACGATCACTGAACCGATATTCAGCATATCAATCATATTCCACCCTGGAAGTTAACTTTTATGAAATGTGGATATAACTTTAGCCTCAATAATTTCAACCTCAATAATCTTACCCCCCAGTAATCACTCCACATCACCCTAGTATTATACACTTATGTTCCAAAACTGACATGTATGAGAAGCAATATGGTTACTTACTAATGCTAATTGGCTTCTAAGAAAACAAAAAGGTTTTCAGATAGTACTGATCGTGATAAGTTTAACAGAAATAGAGAGGAAAATATTCACCAAAGTAAAAAGAAAGTCTTTTCAAGCATTCTTCTTCCTTTCTCAGTGAAGCAGCTTCTGTCACTTACCTGCCTGTCCTTGACAATCTTCATTTATCATAAGCTGCTTTTTCAGTTGTTTTCCTCAGCCTTCCTATCAGTTTCAGCTGATGAAACACCACAAGCAAAAGACAGCAATTGTTGGTGTCTGGTCTAGAGGACGCGTTGCTTTTTACCGGAGCTGGTAAACACATGTGCATAGAAATAACACAGGAAGTGAGAACAGCTTAAGCTGGCCCTGTTTTCGTTTCAGTTGCTTTCTCGATTTTTAATGAAAGCCATCCCCATTTTTTTAAGAAAAATTCTTGTTTCCAGATCAGTCACTAAAGAGAACTGTCTAGTTCTTAAGCACCATTGGATAAAGAAGATCATATGTACATGTAAAACTGAACATCAGAGTTAACTGTATTTTGCTGGATAGATACTGTTCTCATTCTTCCAGGTAACCACAAAGAACAGCAGATCACCTTAGAGCAGATTGTAATTCTTTTTTTCTTTTTTTTTTTTTCCCCATGAGAAAGGATGGTATATTGAAGCTGTCTGAGCAATGGTTTTCTTTTCTTTGGTAGCCTTAAGTAAAGTAAATATGTCCATGGGGAGGAACTATCTTATCCCAATTGGCCTGATACTGATCTCTTTTACGCCAAAGTAAATCAAGAATAATTTTACCAATGTCAGTACAGCCACATCAGTAAAATTCTAGTGGGAATATGGAATATGGCACAGTATCTCTGTAAAGAATAATGAAAAATTGCAGTGGGAATTGTTGTGCCTGTGTATCTCTGCAGGAAATCAGTAGAATTTGGTATTTTAGATAGTTGAATAAAAGAAACCTTTAATTTTAATTAATCAGGGCTGAGTTAATTAATCTGACACGTGGCAGGAGAACACTGTGAAACTTCAACCATGTCATCTGAGACTGGACTGAATACCTCTGGTCTGGAAAGGAAAAAAGCTTTTCAAATCTGCTGTTAATATGATAATGGTTGGCAGCATTTGGGCAGGATGGGAACTGACATAAAAGCAAATTGGAAATAAAGACTGCTGCTCTGTCTCAAACACGGCTATTATGTGGTGCAGAGCAATTCTTTCTGTGTGTGTTTATGAAGGAAACCAGGAAACGGCAAGATAATTTTGTTAGCACAGGCAACTTTTTTGCATTCTTCATGGCTGACAGCGTCTTTGCTTAAAGTGCAGAACTGATTTCTGAAAAGGTGGCCATTTAGACTGTTTAAACAACTGACTGGGTAGTGATAGGCTGCTTTTATGAGGTGTACAGATAGATGCATGGTGCATCCAAACCCGCAGCACCGCCTCATTCACCTGGCAGCTGTCCCTTGGCATGCCCGTGGAAAACTCCTGTCTCTCCACCAGCTGCGGGCATTGTGTGTGGCTGCTGCAAGAGCCAGGAGAGAGGAGGGGTGGGTAGGCAAGGTGCTGAGATCAAAGGATGCTGCCTTTGAGGGAGGGAGGTTAAACCAGATCCCAGGAGGTTGAGTACAGGATTACATTGTTTTTACTGCCTGCCTGGAAACATACTAAAACCCTGAACATCCCATTACAACGAGAAAATATGAAACTGCTGAAAACACAGATGAAACAAATAAACCATCCAGTCAGAGAAATTAGAACTGCCAAATATTAATTCATCTAATTTAAATGCTTAACAGTTTAGGAAGAGAAGGTGGTCACGGAGAGCCATTTAACTCCTTTTATGATTGGCCTGTGCTTCATCCCCAAATTTGAAGAAATGTTTACTTTAATGGGCAAAAGTACTCAAAAGATAAGCCATAGCAATACTTGCACTGAGAATGTATTTACCGCTCTCTAAAGTCCACGCATCTTTGTAAGTCAGCTCAGGTCTGTGAAGTTAAGTTTGCGTGAGGCTGCACTTCCTCTGGAAAGCTGACGGGGCTGAGTCTCCTTGGGTCATGTGTATATGATCTGGTTTGGGATTTGGAGTACTGCTGTGTGGATTTCACTCAGAAAGATAAGAAACTCTTTCCTCTGTAGTGATAACAAGCATTTTGTTGGAAGCAGGTCTGCAAGCAGTGTTTGATCTGTCAGAGGACCCAGGACTTCTGCTCAGCAGAGTCACCTGGAGGGTAAGGGGCCTCAGGGTGCCTCTTGTCCAACCTCCTGCTGAAAAAAGGCCAGTCACATGGCAGGTAGCTCAACCTCATCCTGCTGAGTTTTGACTATCTCCAAGGATGGAGATTCCACAGCCTCTCTGGGCAAGCTGTTCCAGCTGACTCACGCTGTAAATTTATTTTCTTTTTATTCGTCCAGAATTTCCTGTGTCACATATTGTGACCAGTTTTTCTTGCTCTCCTACTGTGCACCTCTGAGGAGAGTCCACCTTCTCCACGCCCTCCTCTTAGGTTACTGTAGACTTCTGCAAGGTATCCCATTAGCCTTCCCTTCTTAAGGCTGAACAAACCCAGTTCTCTCATCCTCTCCTTGTATGTCATATGCTTCAGTAATTGGAATTCTGGTGCTTTTTCTTGCCTCTTTTTAAAAAAATCCAAATAACTAGACTATTTGGAAGCTGCAGTTAAGAATATAGTACAGAGGACCAAATATACAGCTACCCTCACACTGCCTAACATTAAAATAAAGAAGAGCTTGCCTGTGACCTTGAGCTCATGGATTAGGAAAGACAGAGTACTCATGACATAGGAGAGAAGAAACGCTTATAGTGTTTTTTGAGCTGTTCTCTCCTACATACAGATTGTATCAGGCACTACATGGTAAGATGTAGAAAGTAGCTCTGAAGAAACGGAGCAGCTGATATTCATATGTATTCAGGTGTTGAAGGGGAAAACTTCCATAACATTTGCCAGAATATATTCTGGTTTTACCCTGTTCTTTTTGCCCCAAAATAATTAGTGTTATGAATACATGTATTTAAACACATGTGAACATAGAAATACATATATTATGAGAAATGTCTTCATAACAAATGTCTCCTTTTTAAATATAGGTACCTAAACTGTATTCATGAAATCTTTGGACAGGGTTGTCAGTTTGTAGTGTGCTGATGAGCATGTGTGAGTCCCACTGGCCCTCCTCGTATTCTCACTGTCATGCAAAGCTGCCAAGGATCAGTATGTGTTGCAGCCTTCCCTTCCCAGAGAGCATGGTGTACCTCTACTGCCAGGGCTGTGACATGAATGGTGTTATAGCTCCATCCACTCCTTGTACCCTTTTGCACTGTCTCTCATGTTAGTGTGACAGAAATACATCTCTCTGCACACAGGCATGGATGCTGGGCCGCTGGCTGTTTTTTTTTCAGACTCTCATAGAAAACAGATTTCCTGCTAAGAAAATTCACATTGGCCTTGTGTCTGCAGGAGGGTCTCCCCCCAAGAGGAAGTTCACTATTTATTTCCTCCAAGAACTACTGATTTCTTCATAAAACTGAGCTTCAGCTGTTGTAACTGGCTGTACAGTTGTGCTAATGTACTTAATTTACATTAGTAGAGCAGCTACTCTTGTCCCAGGTAGCAATTTGTATTGAATAACTGTTGCAGAGCTGGTGCACAAGAACCCACATAAATTGTGTATGATATGTATGTATTGCATATATGGTGTATATATGAAATATGGTGGATCAAAGGCATATACATGCTCTTTTGTGGTACTTTGAACAGTACTCAGGTATAAATTAGGTTTTGTTTGTTGTACATACCACTGCTGAAGGGTACTTTGAGAAAGCTTGTCCATTATTATTTTATTCTTGTTTTTCGTATGAAACATTTACTACAATAGAACCTTGTTATTTCTGACTACTGCCTCAAGAGATTTACTGCACATTTCACACCTTTTTTTTTTTTAAGGTAATTTCTGTTTGAGAATTTTTTTGACTTCTTGTAACTTTCTTAGTGTAGACACACTGCACTAGGTTGACACCATAGTAACATGTTACTCAGTATGGAATGCTGATGCCACTTTTTGCCTGGCAGTTAAACAGGAGAAACAGGAGGTTTGTGCTTATCTTGAAATGTGGATACACTAGCACAGTGTGTTTACCAACCTCTATTACACATTGATGCAAATAGTCCAAGGTGTGTTTTATCACACTCAAATTTGAGTTCAAAAGGAAAAATGTATCTTTTTAAAAATGCAGGTTGCTAGTATTCAGCTTTTTGGAGGCAATTTATCGAGCAGCTTGAAATTCATACTATCATGCAACCAAAATTTAACTTGGAACTTAAAAGCTGGCGATGAACAGAGTGGTGTGGTTGTCATGATGACATGCCATGGCTTCACACATCTCTAAAACATTTTGAATAACAGCTGAATAGGTAATATGTGGCATGTCAAAATTTGCGAGAATGGAGGGTTGTTTCCCTGAGGGTAATTGCTGTTAATACATATGTGGCAGGTGGAAGAAGCAATCTATAGAAATTCCTCCCAGATTTCATCAAGAGTTCCTGGACTATGTGTGGTCAGCTCTGCAGGTCTGTGCTGGAGAGCTTCCCAATGTTACTGCCCTAAGGCAATGTCAGAAAGGTTTACCCCAGAGATACAAATACTGGAAACCCTGGTTTCTTAAAAGTTGGGGCAGTCTGATTGTCAGGGTTGGACAGGTGCCATAGACTTAGAAATGTTGGGTTATTCTGAAAATTATTTTCACTGAGCAGAGGGAAGACAGGAGGTGAAAATCTGTGTGAGAACCCCAGATATTTCAAGTACTTCATGGTTTGTTTTTTTTTCTCCTCTGTCCCTAGTCACATAATTATGGCTCTCTGTGTGTGTTTTCATGGCATATTCATTGTTTTTGTAGGGACTAGCTCTGACTGTGCCTTGAACCTGCCAGAGCAGCCCTGACACTTGCTGCCAGGATAGCCTCTTCACTACCATGGGAGCAGCTATAGCTGCTCTCTGTGCAGTTTTCACAGCAGCATCTACAAGGAAATGTAGCCAGTTGGCTGCTTCTCATTCACCTTATCTTTTACATAGGTTTCAGTTAAAATACTGAGATGTGAAATGCTTTAGAAAGATGCACATTAACCATTGTATTATTCAATTATAAAATCTGAATGTGGGCTCAAAATAGCACTAAAACCAACCAATGAAGTATTATTCATTTGGTCTTAGTCTGAATGATTTTTGGTGTTTAGACTTACCTCAGGTCGTTACTACTGCAAGAGGTCACAGTGATAAGTAAAAGAGAAAAAACATCTACCCTTTAAGATTTAGTGCCTTCTGTCTCACTCTGTTGAAGCAGCACGTATGATTCAGCTGTCATGGTTTAATCTAGTTCATATTTTACATTGCAATGGACTAGGTGTATGCACATGAATAGTTTTTGTGTATTTTTTGAGGGAGAGTAACTTTCATGCATGAAGAAAGAGGAGGTCACTTCTTAAAATGTACAAGTGTTTAGTTGCTTGCTATTTTCTGAACTAAAAAAAATTTTTTTTTAATTTTTCTTTTTAAATTCTGCCTTTGCAGAATAAGGAAACTCTTGTCTTTTCATCAGTTTTTATAAGATTTCTTGCAGAGTGCTCTCTTGTACTTGAAACACACAAAAAAAATTGCATCTAGCAGATTCAGAGAAGGAAACCAGTAAACCAACTCAAGTTCATTATTAAAAACAAACAAACAAACATAACCTTCAGCAGATCTTACTTTTTCGTGTGCTTTGACTTACGATTTTTAATGATTGGGGTCCACAATACTGGACACTGGTGCAGCCACACAGATACGTAGCATCTAGCTGCCCTTGGTAGGAATGGGAACCAGCTCAGCCTGGAACAGTGCAAAACTTTTTGCAGTGCAGGTGACTCCTCTTGAATAGTTTCTAGTGAGAGACAATATCCTCTGCTTTGAATTCAATGAGCTTTTGAAAAGCTTTTAAGTCATCAAGTGGCTGAGTAAGGGGTTTGCTCCCTTAATGGAGAGGAATGATACATCTACATCAATTGGTTATTCTCTTACTTAGTCCTTCTCTCCCCCTGTCTCTCCACTAAGTGAATGGAGGAAAGGCAGGAGATGCGTCATAAGGGCACGTGGGAGTATGTGAGAACCACAGCTTCCCAGGTCATGCAAAAACAACTGTGTAGGACAGAAGGTGTCAAGCCTGGCAAAGTGTAGTCCCTACCACCTATGGGGAGTGAAGGCCATGTGAACTATGTCCAGGGTGATGTCCAGAACATGTGGGGAACCAAATGGCTCATTTCAAAAGGGAGCCCAGGAGCAAAGTAACATGAAGCAAGTAAGAACAGTCAGAGGACCAGGACCTAGTGTAAATTCATAGACCAAGACAGTAGCTAAGGCTTTGGATGCAGGAACTGCTTGGATTCCTAAAAATTTTGCTTCCTCTCTATTGTTAAAGGTCCTGGATGTGTCCAAGTGTATCTAGCTTATAACAAAATCAGCTAGAAGGGTTTTTGTGCAAAAAGAGTGCCACAACTTATTGGTTAATAGTGTTGACACTAATTCTAGCACCCTTACATGAAAGGCAATCAGTCTGTTGAAAGACATCCTATTCTGGGAAAGAACTAATAGTGGTTGGATCTACCATGCCCTTTTTCCCCCTTGTGAGGCATGGAGACCCCTATGGATCCTGGGCATGGAGTCTGAAAGGACACATTGGCCAAAGAATCTAGTCTTAGGTAGAGCAGGTAAATGCCCATGGAAAGTGGACAGTCACTAAACAAAAATCTGTAGTGTTCTCATTAGCACAAAAAGAAAGAGTTCAATTAGAAATCAAATAAGAAAAAAAAAATTGTTACTCCACTTAATTTGATTTTTCACTTCATATGTATACATTTAAGCAGTTTACAATAAATAAATTGATGACATTTGTGATCATTATATATAATTACATTTATTGATATTTGCATATATTCTATGTTTAATTGTGGCTTTTATTGGTAGATCTTTCATTCCTGAAACTTATTGTTTATAATCAATATGAGATTTCATCAAATAACAGAATCTATTACTAAGTTTGAAAACAATCTATTCTTGGCAGAATATGCATGTTCATTTAAACTGAACAGTATCCATTTCATAAATAAGTCTACATACTGTCAACACATTATTGACTAGTCTCCTTAAGCCTGATGGGAAACCAGTCCATTCTGCAATTACAGAATGCCTGTAAAATGACAGGACTTTCAGCAACTTTATTCTTAGGGAGCTTGAGTACTAGCCTGGAAAATTTTAAGTTATTTAGTTCATGTAATACACTTACAGGAAAGAGCAGAGATGTATATATGCAGCTTTCCTCCAAAAGTGTTTTCAAGTCTACCTCCTTTTCTCTAAAACCTCAAAGGCAGTGAAGATTGTCAAAGCAAGGCCCTTAGAATATATTTTAGTTTCCTTGTGATCAATTTAGCTGAAAATTCTGTAACTTGGGGCATGACGTATTTGTGATAAGTCAAGAGCCCTTGAGATCTCCTTCCTAAGGGGTTTATTACATTTGCTTCCCTCACTGTCTATGTTGTACATACAAGTGATGGCAAACACTGTTTGGATCTAATGCTACAGTCTATGTCTCTAAGTATCACTGACATTGAAGGAATCAGACCCTTCTGATTTCCAAAGTTCCATTCATACATTTGAGAGAGAAGTTCATTTGTCTCCTTCATGTGACTGTTAATCTCATTTCCATGTATATTTAACCTGCTGGGAAGTTTGGTAGGGGTTTGTTTGTTTGTTTGTTTGTTTGTTTGTTTGTTTGTTTTCTGGAGCCAACCTTATTAGTTTCCAAAGATACTGTTCATGATACTAGCATGATTTCACAGAGCAGTAGTTGAGATGTTTTATTAGTTATTTTAGTTGAACATTTACTCTATGAAACTGAGCTATCAAAAGAGGGCTTTTGGGACATTATCAGTTCAGCTAATGTATGAGCTCAAATTATTCTATCATTATAATATGCTGCTTGGTGTCTTTTGTTGTTGATTTGCCTACATTTTTTAAATTGCTCAATCAGAAGCCATTTGTCTGATAAATTATTAACAAATAAATGTTTCTGATGGAAAAACAAATAATTCAGCATTGTAAATCATGTATCATACAGGCAACAACAGTCAGAAGTAAACTGCTCTTGAGCCAAGTACTTTATGTAATGTAGATGGAAATTATGTAGTGAAATAAACACTTCATTGCAAAGAAAGGATGGCTATTATTTTCCTAGACTTACACCGGATTCTGCAGTTCCTGCATTGTACATTTCTATGTTCTTTTATTGGTGCATCAAACATACAACAACAAAATATAGTTTCAAGTGTGCAAAGGCATCTGCAGTTGTTACTGCTTTGTCCATACTTTGACCATACTGTAAGGTGCTCAAACTGGCCATTCTTTGTAATGTTTCTGTAGAAACCTTTTGATTTAATTCTGCTTCTCCACTCAGAAGTATTTTTTCCTAACTAATGGAATAATTACAGAGTTAATATTTTTTGGCAGGTCACATTGGCATTGATGATTTTGAGGGCTTAACTGTATTCCAAATTCCTTAGGGCTGGATTTACTTTGAAAGAAAGTAGATGTGTTCATGCCTAAAGCTAGAAATTGTAGTACAGGGTTTGCAATTAAATATCATATTCACATTTGCCTCTGTGACCCATTTCTTCAACATGGAGACATAGAGAGATTATAGAAAAATAGAAAACAGAAAAAAGACAAGAACAATCAAACAATTCTCTCTAAATACTATCAACATTTTCTCCAGATGGGTCTGGCACTGTTCTCAGTATAAAAGTAGTTTTTCCAGTGATTTACAAAATGGCTGTAAAATACATTTCTGGTCAATGTCAAGGGTAAAAGGCAGCGGAGTAGCACTAACACGTGCAGTATATCACCTCTTGCCAGTAAAGATCTAACGTTCTTTTTTCCTGTAGCACACTTAAAATACATGTAATTAGCAATTTTCTGTTATTGGGAATGGGTTTTTTTGGGGCTTACTATCGTGAAACACATTTGCTGTAATTTTACTTCCCCTTCCCCTTCCTTCCTAACCTGCACTCTAGATTCCAGGCTGGTAATATTTACAAGATACTGAGTGTATTCAAAAACTTGAGCTGGCAAGCGCTACCTCTGGGGCCCTACTGCACAAGAGTTCTTTCCAGTCTTAAAGAGGGAAGCTGAAAGTTTCTTTTATTGTTTTCTTTTTCAAATATGCAACAAGCGTCTTCTCTTTTTGTACAGGCTCAGCGAGTTGTACACCATTTCAGCAGAGATGTCTGATCTTTCCATCTGCTTACCTGGAGTTGCTTTATTCCTTCACTGGTCTTTTCAGTAACCACTAAAGACTTCTTGAGACCAAACACTGGAACAGATGAGTTAAATTATTCCTGAATGTTCTTCATCAAAAATAGATGTGCTGGACTTTCTGGATGTGCATAAGGACACAAAGGTTAGTATATTCCTTATAATCCTGAAGTTTAAGGACTGTTTTATTTAACCATTACCAGTGCAGACTATGTTTCCATTTGTTGCTTAAACATAGCCACAGGTGGATAAAATGGTGATTGACATCACATATACAGTTGAGATCATGCTTTTAACTTCCATGGAATAAATGTACTTAGTAAGCTGGTGCAACTTAAAGTCTTCTAAATTACATGCTGGTCGACAAGAGCAAGCTCTACCCATGCTCTGAGCTTGATTGCCATTAGCCATTTTTGTGGTATTTCTTCTAAGCTTGGGTTTAGTGCACTGCAATCACACTCATCTGATTTATGACTGGTAAAAAGGGGATGAGAAGAGTATTCTACTTACCTCTGTTCACAAGACAGTTCTTGTTTACAGTCAGTGAGGATGAGAAGGTAAATGTTTGTCCACCTGTGGGCTTAGTTGTTCTAAATGGCTTCAGAGAAATGCCAAAGACATACATAACACGTTGGAAAAAATTAATTTCTTCCTAGTAGCAGCTATTCACTTCCTGGAAGCTGTGAGATTTTAATAAAATGCTTTTCTATCCCTTGATTTCTGTTATAATATAATATAATCTATGGATATTAGTCTGTCACTTCTCTGCCACCTCAGGAAATCACCCTTGATTGGGACATCATTTTTCTGTGGTATGATTGAAAATGTGGAAGAAACCATTCTGCAAACAGATACATGCTCAGAAAGGTGGTGGAATTGGGCATATGTGCACAGCAAGTCATGTCTCAGACACATAACTGACAAGGAAAGTAGCAAGATCATAAAGATACATCAGGATTTTCAGCACTAATCATAACATTATAGAAAAAAAGTTATGTTTGTGATGATGTGGATAATGTTACGTGCAGTAGAGAAGAAAAGTGAACAGTCATGTAACCTTGATTTTTTTCTACGATTGCCATCTGTTTTTCATCTTCTGCAGAATATTCTTCAGGATTATTGCTCTATCTGGGTTTGGGGAGGAGAGGGCAAAATTCTTTTCAGCTTTACTCTGTCAACCTCATCTTATCTGATTTGGCAATTTTTTAAAAATAATTAGTTTTACAAATACTATTTGTTCTTATTAAACATCACTACAGCCTATTAAAATGGTTTCAGGAAACCTATTGGCTAAAATACATGAAGCTCAAACCTGATGCAATTAGAACTACATGAATTGAGTTCTGCTTTCTCATTTTTATGGAGGGATTCTAGTGATATAATCTAAATAATAGCTTTCTAATCAATCTCTTTCTGTCTGCTACCCTAGCTAGCATTTCTGTTTGCATTCTAAATGCCTACTCCCTGTCTAAAGTAAATAGAAGACAAGAATATCATCCCTCATCAAAAGGAATTGTTTCCCCATTGGCACCAAATGTCTACTCCAGATAGGAGAAGAGGAGAAAAAAAAAAGTAACAATACAGTTTTGTATCATCTAAGTTCTATTGAAGTTACTGAGAATTTTTGTAATAGAGTTCAGTAGGAACAAGAACATGGATATAAAAATACAGACTCCATTTGAAAGCAGAAGATTATAGGAGTTGCAAGATTCTGCAAAGATTTCTGTAGGGAGGAGACCTATGGTAGTTCTGTGTGGTGCCCTCACTGTAATACCTAAATATTATCCAAGAAAGTAAAACTCATATAGGGCATATATTGTAGCTTTAATGTGTAGACTGTTTTTTATAATATTACATGTTTTATACATGTGTGTATACAAAATACAGAACTAAGGGGTGAATATCTCACACAGTTGCAGAACTCACATGTCAAAAGTGTTGTGAACTCCACCTCCTTGCACTGCATATATGTTTGTATTTTGACTTAGGGGATTTGTGTAATATGTATTTATGTGGACTGTTAAATATATATAATGTACAGGATTATGGGTTCTGCAAACTCAGTACAACTGTTGATGGAGCCTTGCTATACTAGGATAGGTGATGCTGCAAGAGCCTGCATATCTTTCATTTTGCTTACACTATTGCTACTAAAGCACACATTAATGCCAATATATAAATTTAGATGGGAAATTATGCAAAAAAATGCTTTATTCTTCAATTTTGGGGATTATATTGTTTATGCTATGACAAATGTTACAAACATTATTTGATAGATTGGAGAACAAACTTTCTTTGATAGATAATGGATATGTTAATTTAAACTGCAAATCAAAAAGAATGAGCTAAATTATTTGACTGTCTGCAAATGCGGTGGAGTTTCACCCGTCCAAATTTTCCATGATTAATTATATTGCTGGCTAACTTTTATCTTTTGCAAAAACACAAGTGCAGGTGGAGTTATCTACAAGGCCTCCATAAGCTTAAGTAGTAAAAGTAAGAAATGACCCTGATGTAAATGAATGGTTATACTGAAAAGAGTACCTACCTTGTAAGTCAAAAGAAACTTTGCACATTTAATGACAAAGCACACAAAAAAAAAGAAAAGATATGATGGCGTGTGAAGTGGGAATGTTTGGCATAACCCGAGATTTAAAACTGATCCGGGAGATTTTCTGCTAAGCCTACAGCATACAGACTTAGTCCTAGAGGTTACAGCAGCCTCCTGGAGTTTGGGAGGAGGATCCCCTGACATGGGAAAGACTGAAGCCTGCCCTTCCATGTCTTGGGATGTTGACCTAATGTGCGGAAAAAATAGATTTCTTCTGTCAGATGTATTTTGAGAGGAAGAAAAACAGAAGAGGTCTATCCACCACTTCAGAAGTAGGTCAGAGCTGTGAATCCTAATCCAAAGCAACAGGACTGCAACTCAGCATAAAGTCCCTTAAGTTCCAGAAAAAAGGGTTGTGTTTAAGATATGTCTCTGCTCTTGTCATCACCTTTGCCTGACTTGCTGGCTCTCCTGAGAACCATCTTTCACACAAGAGTAACCACATCTTCCTCTCAACCGTTATGCCTCATCAGCAAACCTAAACTATATACATCTATAGCAGCAATATAGGGCTTGGACATTAGCTTGATCTCTGACTTTTGCTCATCCATCCCATCTGTGCGCATGTTCCCTATATGGTTTTGCCCCACAGTCCCACACAATCCCAGGGTAGCAAGGAGCAGCTAAATAGTTCAGGGTAGTTCAGGGAGCAGCATGGGGAAAGGACAGTTTCCAGGAAGCAGCTAAGAATACGGCCACCTTGGTGGTCTCTCAGTGGAGAGACTGGGTCACCCACATTCTGGGCAAGAGAATTAGCCCTGGTTTCTTTAACTTACAAACATGCATACAGCCGAGTGTTGCAAAGCTGTGGCCTCTGACTCTGGCTGTGGAGAACTGATGTCTGTACAAGTTGTTCCATCATTCTACTTTATCTTTAACCTTTTCACTGGCCTCTACTTAAAGGACACAGAATTTGAGGAGGCTAAGCTGAGCCACCCCCCCTTCCATTTTGGATTCTCAGGTAGGATGCAATGCAAAGGATCCTTGCAGTGTTTGCTGCTTTTACATAGTAGCACACGATTGTTCAGACAACTATTATGACCTCTAATACTTATCCCCAGGCCTTTTTTCTTTCTCTTTTTGGTACCATTTCTAGCTTTAATGAGATAAAGAGTTTGCATGAACAAAGTTATGTTTTCCACAACTGTTTTACTGTTGTGGGGGAAGTTTATTCCCTGTGTCTGCTTGCTAGTTCGTGGTCTTTTGCTCATGTTTGTATAGTCTTTTCTGTATACTTTGCATATGTATTTTAGCTTACTAGTGTGTTGAGCATCACACTTATTAGCTGATTCTGATGAAATACCTATATTACAGTTTCCTTTTGTACAAAATAAGCTTATAAACATGGAATTTGTTTCAGTAATAAAGTGATGAGGGAGATAGGATGATAAGTTTTATCAATCAAATAATTAACATCAAAGTATAAAACAATGAATTCTAGACACTTTGTCCCTACTATCAAAAATTTAAATATCAAATAGTTTTACAAGAGGAAGTGAAGGATAAATGACTTTCCAGTAATTTTACTCACAGAAGATTTAAAAAATATTTGATTTAAGAAAATGTGGCCATTTTTACTCACTTTAAAAAAAAAAAAGCATTTTAAACAGCAGGATGTAGTTTCAGACTATTTGCAGTCAAGAGGCCTCTGCTGAGCAAAATATTCATTCAATTTAGGAATGCAGATTATAATAATTTTCCTATCTCCCTCACAGCAGGATTTCTGCCATCGTTTTGCAAACTCACAGGTTGCAATATTGAATGACTAGCTAACTTCAGTTCCAGGTAACACACGCTTCAAGCATATTCTCATTAGCTCAACTTAGTTATGATGCAAAGCTGCTTAGTTTCACCAAGTGAAATGGGATACACTTAAATTGCCTCATCTAATATAATACTCCTTAATACATGCAAAGTGGTTTACGATGGCAAAGCTTGTAGAGCATGAAAATCGGCAGGGAAAGTAAGGTTTTCTGACCAAAACTGTCAAAAAGAAGTCCTGTTTTGTATCATTTCTTTTTAAAGAGGTTAAGAATGAGGAAGGAGAGACTGGAGTAAGAAATAATCAGTGTAGAAAAATGTAAATTTAGTACATTAACCTTTTTAATACATCAGCTCTAGCAAACAAGAAAATTATCAAGTAAAGCTGTTCTTTCAGTAATGTATTCTGCATCATAAAATTAAATGTAAAATACACAGTGGCCAAAATATACTGCAGTAAGAAACAATACTCTTTATTATATCTGTTTTATCCAGAGAGTTTTATATTGTGCACCATGTTTCCATTTGCTGGTATCATTAATCCAGCTTTCTGTGGCTGTATTAATTTGCAAGGACTTTTTAATTTCAGATGTTGATAAGGAATTATTTATCTTTCTTCTCCCCTTAAATGCTAAGTGAATATATGCCAATCTTGTGTACTTTGCAGACACAAAACCTGGTTTCAGTAAGACCCAAAAACAACACTGGTAAAATCGTTTTTCTTTTCCAATATGTTGCACCTTCAGTCTGACCATAGGCCTATAAATCCTCTCCCTACATCCCTTTCCAATACTTCTAGAAGACTGTTCAGAGAGGGACTAAGCAGCTACAGGCTTTGCAGATGACACCCAAGTGTATAACTCATTTTCCACAGATGCAACCAGAGCCATCATAAAGATGTTGCACTGCCTAGAGGAAAGTGGCTCTTGGAGAAGAGCATCTGGCTGAGATTGAACTTGGGTGAGATCCAGACAATACTGGTTGAAAGACAGAAATGATCCAGACAGCCAGTTGAGCAATATTCCTAGGCACATGCTTTTAAGCACTAGTTTGCAATGAGACTGTTCACATCCTTGGAAAAAGGTGGGGATAAGCATGTCACTCAGCTGTGTCCCCAGAGAATGAACTAAGAACTCTTCCCACTCCAGCTAAAAGAGTTTGCAACATAGCGGTTTTTTCAGTCTTTCTTGGGTTTTCACTGAGCTTAGAAAAAGAGGCAGCAAAAATAATAATGTCTAGAAAACTCTTCCATGCCTCCAAGACAAAGGCCTAGGCACAGAGATCTCTGTATACTTTGTAAAATGTTGATCTAATTCATTGTATCCAGGGCTGTTTCGCTCTTCACAATGAGAGAACATTGAACTTGAACCACAGCATCTCTGAGGCTCCCAGTCTATTTGCATTTTGGATAGAAAGCACTAATCTTGTTCTCAAAGGTACTGTCATTTTGGATCTCTTAATATCCATGATTACTTTTTCATTTTCCACAAATGGACAGCTTCTACAAGAAACAGTTTAAAACCTTCTGAGCAAAGAGGGCTCATGAGAGAGGCGTAAAGCATCTCTTCTGGTTATGCAGTGAGCTCTTAGGGTCTGTGCATACTGCAGAGTCCTTTCAACAAAGAATTTGACTTTCAGAAGTTCTGTACATCTGTGAAAATCAAGCCTTCTACTCTTGGTAGGAAAAAGGTGAAAGACAGGTGATTTAAACTCGAGGAGGTCATACAAACATCCTTCATCTGTGAAGTGCCAGGACATAACAGTAGTAGCCTATATAAATGAATAACTGGAGAGTAGAAGTGAAATCATATGTGAAAGCTGCAAGCAAATAATGCCCCATGAAACCACACAGTTGGAGAAGCCACACACAGTACTCTTGGGGAAGTTGGAGTCTAATTTCAGGATGGAACAGGTCTTCAAGTCTGGTCCCAAACATTAATGAAAAGTTATAAGCATCTTTATGGAGGAGAAATAATTGTAAAGCCATTGGTATTCATTGTCAAAATCTTGAACCTTCCCCCTGGAAGCATTATCTTTGCTTTACTCAGTTCCCTCAACAGGGAGCAGAAAAAAGGCATCCTGGGGTCTCACTGATGAGGATTTTGTTGGTGTAAGCAGTCACTTGCAGTGTGAATGTTTATTCCCCTGAGGTCACAACATGACCCAAGTAAGACATGCTCCTCTAAATATTTCTGATGTGTTTCCTCCAGTTCACATTTGGGAGTAAGCAAGAGAAAAACCATAATACAGGTCATCAGGTGTTTGCTTTTCTTACTGGTGATTGCATGGTTTTGATTTTTGGTAGAGACTTGTCAGAGAAATTTCTGTCAAGCAAATATGTTTTCAGACAGTATTTGGGTCACCCTGTTTATTTTCCATATATATTTTCCATATATGAACTGAAGCACTAAACTTAATTGGTTAAACTTTAGGCCTCATAAGGAAAATACATTCCTAGAACATTTTCCTCCTGGTAATTCCTTACTTGTAGTCTCTTCACTGACTCACCAGATGTGCTGCTTATCACAGCTTCATTCACTTTATGAAAACTATTTAAAATGTTCTCCATTAAAAGCTGTGTAGAAAACTCAGTGCATGTTTGTGAGGCACTTGTAGGAACATGTAGTTATTGGGAGGAATAAAATAAAAAATGCAAAACTACTATTCAGTTGGTATGTGTACAGCCATGCTGTACTTATTGCTATCATGAATAAAGCATTTGTTTTCCTAAATTGTGTGTATATTCCTAGAGGGGTACTTAAAAGACAGAGCTTGTTAGAGAAGGCATAGAAACAATGCAGAATTTCTTCCGTTTCAGTACTCGAATTGTAAGGTGTAATCATAAATCTTCACTGCAGTCCGACCAGCTAAAAGGGCACAGGGGACTCCTCCAGAAATCTGGGAACTTTTTTTCCTTGACTGTTTGTGTAACCCAGCTCCTCTGTGGAACGAATGGCCAACCGATCCACTTCGGGGTCTACTTGTGTCATCCCCCCCAAAAATGCCCTGTCACTGGGGGGAGTCCCAGTGGAGCCGAGGGCAGTAAGCACCCCAAAACACTTTCCTGGTCATCCTCTGCCTTCTGGAGTCTTTGCAGACCAGAAGCTGGGGTGTGAATGTTTTGCTTTCAAGGGGTTGTAATGAGAGCTGATGTGCTTTGATCGCTAGGAGAGTCACAGGAAATACTGTTTTCAAAACACTGGGTTCCTTCAGGAATTTATAGTTGTTGGTTTGGTTGGTGGATTTTTTTACACTTTTAAGTGGTTTTTTAGAGCCTAAATCTGCCTTCCTTCCCTAAAATAGAATTACAAACTCAGATGCAATATGTGTATACTATAGCATACCAAACGCTTTTTGTGTCCTTCCTCATTGTTCTGATACAGGGTAGCATTTTCCCTCCTCTATTAATATGCTGGTATCTTGATCGAGATCAAGAAAGCTACTGTCTTAATGGGCCTGACAAAGTGATCCCTGCTTTAACAGCTATTGTATAGTGTTACAAATACCTTTTAATATTTCAGAGGTAGCAATAGTATTTTCTTTCTATAAAGCACTTCCTTTTACAGCTGTATGTATTGTGTGATTCCATCACATGGTAGTATACACATATTGCTACATGACTATCTGTTGCAGCTTGTTTGAAAGTGTCAGCTGCACCATCATATACTCATAAGGCTTACCATAAATCTTGGATATTTGGGTTTTTAACTTGTGGATGTACCCTTCTAAAACTATGTAAATGTGTAAAGTGGAGAGAACTTTCTGATGTGGTTTTGCTGTCCAATGTCATGTAACACTTAGTTATTCCTAAGTCATGTCCTTAAGAACAAAAGTCAATGTCCTTATATATGTTTCTGGATTATTGGCATGGTCCTAAAAGCATGTAAATAGCTGAAATATAATGCAAGCAGAATTTGGATACAGAAAACTACCAGTGTAATTACAAAAAAAAAACAAAAAAAACCAAAAAAAAACCTTTAGTGCCCATTTAGTATTTGATGATTCACAAGTATCTTAGCCTGCAAGAAGTATTGTCATTTAAACTCCTGTGATCACACAATCCAGAAGCATTGCTGTATTGGCTGTGCTGTGTATTCAGCTAACTCTCGTATTCCACAGGCAGTTCAGATCTCACAAGCCAGGTACCTCCAAAAACTTGTGTTCTGCATTAACCAGACACTGAAAGTTTCTCAGCAATCCTGTGCTTCTCACCTGAGAACATGGCCAAGTTTTTCCTAGTTTGAGTACTTAGGTTTTACTTAGGAAAAAAAAGGGAGCAGAGACTGGAGTCTAAAATTTACATCTCTCTTACTTTCAGACATAACCAACATGAAGTCTGCTTCCCAACACCAAGTCAGCAGAGATTGTGAAGCTGTAGGATAACATATGGAAAGTGTATTCACTAAAATACTTCACTGTTTCAGTTCTCACTGATTTGTGCTCATGCAGTTGTATTCTTATGTTATCATGGACAGAAATTATGTTCAAAGGTAAATGGAAGAAAAACATGAAAAATAAGTGGGCCATGCGCTTTATCCACCTCTAGTTACTGTCCCATATCACAGATGCTTATTTAACATTTCAGATCGCTGAACAGCTTAAATCTGTGGATGTTTAAAAAAAGAGTTGGTTCAGTTTTCAATTTCATGTTCTAAAAATAGCATGGATCTGAAGTCTATTTTCTTAATACCTTCTCTTAAAACAAACAAACAAACAAACAAACAAACAAACAAACAAACTAGGAAAGATGTGTTTGCCCCACCTAAATAGCTATTTCTTTCATTAAATATATCAGAGATTTTAAATCATTTTCAGAAGATATTATAGCTTCATCTGATCCTCTTATTCACAGTAACTCTTGGAACCTGGCAACTCCGTCAGGTGCGAAAAATAATCTCATTTTTAAAAGCACTCTAAATATACTAGAATTTGGTTTTTCAGTAAATAGATGACATGAAATACTTTTTTTTTAATCAATATTCATTCCAACATAGTTGCATTATTTAGAAATGACAGTGAACTAACATAGAGGAATGTAGCATTTCTGTGCTTATAGAAACTGTGGTGGAGACTTGAAGACATGCATTTGGATTCTTTGACCCTGTTTCTGAATATCATGACTCCTTTATTTAGAATATGACTATATCTCAAATATAAGCTAAAAATAAAATAAGGAAACATTTTCCTTTTTTTTTTTCCTGACAAACTGCGTAGATTTCACAGGCCCAAACTTGAATTGTACAATCTGTTCCTTGGCCTCATTGGAGGGACTGAGGAGTTTTCCTGCCTAGAAGCATAAGCACGTAGCAGAAGTCTCTAAATTGAGAACTTGCTCATTTTAAGCTGATTCTGTAATCAGCAGCCCAGATCTGAATCACATTCTAGAAATGTTAATCTCTTGGCATTGAGTATAAGGAGAGTTTAAGGTGACTTCAGCTCCCAGCTTAGGCATTTAACTGAGAAAGTCATCACGATGGAGAGTGAATCCAGACCCTAATGTTGCCACAATCCTGCTCTGGTTTCTATATGAAATCCTGGTGTAGCTGAAGCTGACGGGAGTTGTGCCATTGGCCCCAGGCACCTAGAAGCTCTCCTTAGACCTTGATTCAAAACTTGCCAGAATGTTTAACCTTGGAAAATAAGGACATATGGAAATATTGACACAGCCTTGAAAGCTGTAACTCAAATGTGTCTGCAGTAAAATGTATCAAGCTTGTAGCTTTGACACAGGAATGGGATGATGCATAACTCAATGAATACAAGAGGTCTTTTCTTTTGAAACTCCAGACAACAGTGCTCTCTCAGCAAAGCTTAACAATATATAAATATCTCTTTGTCACTGTCATGAATGCTTGTTTACAAACTCCTCAAGCCCACAGAGTGCAAATAAAAATTGACAGGTAACATTACAAGTGAAGGTGCATGCATATATGCTGCAGTGTTTTTTATTTGTGCAATGTTGTGTTGGGCTGTGCCAAACACATTGAAGAAATGGGACCATTGCAATTATTTTAACAAGATATTTGGCTGCACGCATGATGTGATTTACTTCTGGGTCTTGCGAATGCATTCAGCTTTATTTGTTAACCTAGCAGAACATTATTTATTAATGAGTTCTTCATGGTTTATTAAGCCTAATGTCAAAACACCTCTGTGGGACTCTAGGCATGTTCTCTCTTTGTGTTAAAGCCTTCTAAAGAAAATGAAAAATTATGCAGCAAAGCTGCAGATAAAACCCAGTAGATATCAGTTCAATTACTCTTGATCCTGGCAGATGATGTTTCTGAATATTTGTGAAAGCACAGCATCTGATTTTGTACTGGCTTAAATTAAAGCATTCTGCAATCTCAAATGTATGTAATTAGGGTGCCTTAGAAACCTAACAAGGCTACTGTGGTCTCCAAAGCTGAGTGGAGCGCTCAGATGGCAAAAACTGACAAGTTCACCATGGAAGTAGGATTCATGCTTTTTTCTATGAACTGATGTTTCTTATCAGAGGGGAAGGCTTCTTCATGGGAACATTAAAATTTTTCAAAGTAGTAACAGGGTGAATTATCTGTGATTTTCTGTAATTTGAGAGGACTATTATGACCCAGGAAACTAATATTGTAGTTCAACAAACTTTTTCACCTTTGATGTGACGGAACACCTTGTTTTCTAGCACTGACGTGAGATTCAAATCCAGCAGTTCTGCAGATCTTAACCTGTAAGACTATCCTGGAACATATTTCATGATTCTTCTAAAAGTGTTGGTATTTAATGTTGATTCAGCAACACCAGCTTTTACACTGCAGAAACATAGACAGAATGGACTAAGCATGTGATTTTATGTAGTTGAAATAATGGTAATTCCCAGAAAGTCAACACATTCATCACTTCTAACATGAAATAAATGTAAGATTTACATGTGTAAGAAGCCTTCAGATAAAGTTCTTAGTTTGCTGCCATCTTACATTTCAAAAGCAGCCTTTTAAACATGTGCTTTCCAAAAAGATTTTGGTTAGCAGACTTAACAATGGCCAACCAGAATCACCTGAGTTGTCATAATAAGCAGAAATAATATAAAAAATATCTATAAGAATGAAAAAAAATTAGAAGTCAGTCCCTTTTATGAATGCACAAAAAAGACATTTAACATCTGAAGTGACAGACACAACAGTTTAGCTCTTGAAATCTAAAAGTTTTGGGCAGTTGAGATGCCATCTTGTTTTTACTGAAGATGGAGTTTCATTATAGGTTTTAGCAGAGAGTAGAAATAAGGCGTAGAGCCTTACTTTTATTCACAACTCATCACATTAGCCTACGTTTATGTATCAGCTAAATAAAGTAGCAAAATCTGACCAAAGATACAGGCCAAAAAGACTGGCTCACTTTCCAACTCCAGCAACAGAAATCTATGAAGAAAAATTCCTGGAGGGAGCTGCAGATAGATGATTTGGACACTGCATAATCACTACTGCTTTATTTCCTATTTTCTGTTTGTAATGACTACCAGTTATGAATATTTAATGTAAGCTTGTTTTGAGCTTTTCTTTTTGCTTTCATCTTGCTACTTTCATCGTCTTTCACAACATCTGAGAGATCAATGTAAGGCAATGGGATGGTAGGGGAATATACCATATCATTACCATATCACAGCAAACATAAATAATTAGAGGCGCAGATCCTCAGCCAGTGCCTGTAAGCAGAGCTCCCCCAGTTTTGGTAGAAGCTAGCCAGTTACAGGCTGTCACACTGAGACCTCTTGGCATAGACATTTCGGCAACATAAACCAAAGACTGCCAGGCCCCCCTGCTGGAGTGCTTTGTCCTGTTTTCTGCCAAGTAGTCACTGGAGCCTGGTTTGCCTCTTTCCAAGTGGGTGCCTAATCATCAGAGAAAGAGTCCTGCTTGTCTGGTGTGTGGTTTTTGTCTGGCACTAGCTATAAAGCTGTGAAATAAGCCAGGGATGGTAGAGGAGGGCTCTGCTCTTTCTCCTCTGGTTATCTTTTGTGATAAATAATTGATCTTGCTACAGAAGTTAGTCTGTAAATCCCAGTGGGAGGGAATCACCCCATGCTAGCCCAGGAAAAAGTCTAATATGACACAAAGGCAGGATCAAAATTTAAGCCACATCCTTCCTATTGGTGATTCCTATTGTTTAGCTCAGTTAATGGCAGAGGATTTCTCCTACAGGGTCTGGGTTTTTTTCCCCATGTTATTCAGCTACCACAGTTATTACAGGTTTTCCTCTTCCCAACCTTCCTTCTGCATTGTCTATATGTTGTATGCAGAACACAGAGTGTAGACAATGAAGGGGTGTAAAGCATGAAGTGGTGTAAAGTGCTGTGCCTAGTTGCCTGCTCTGGATCCAGCTCAAGAAGCCTTGGACTCTACAAAGGCCAAAGAAAATGGGTAACTCGGCTTCCTGAGAGTCGTAAGGCAAATCAGACTGGTTACCAGTCCCACTGCAGGCAGGCACATTGCAGGTATTGTTGTTTTAATGGCCACTATTTACTAGTTTTACACTGCTGTTGGTGTACACTCAGAGACTTATGTTAATAAGAAAGTAAAACTAGAAGAAGCTGTCACACTGAACCCTTTATATATTTGTTTAATTTTTTTCTTTTAGTGTGAAAAAGATGTCAATAAAATTGCATTTGTTTCAGAACCAGCTAAACATAATTCATCACTAAGACTTAACTAGAGTCCAGAAACTCAATAGTAACTTGTCTTAGACCAAAGGGAATCTGTTGAGAGCTTGTTAGGTCCCTCTAGACTACAAGGGAGGCAAGCAAGTCTGCCTTGTACAGTTTTCCCAAGAGGACACAATTAAAAATCATCCTGTTCAGGAACTCCTTTATATGCTTTTGTTCTTAATAAAGCCCTTTGAGACCAGCAACAGTGTGTAATATTCCTCCTGCTTTTGGTCTGTGTATGGTCTTTATGCTTCTCCTCGACAGTCTGCCATGCTTTCTCCTCAATTGTTTGGTGTCTAATGAGCAAACTCATGATTAAATGGAAGGTCACTTTCTTCTTTACACAGCTTCAGTACAAACGCAGCATGAAGATATGCTGTTTCTTTTATGTGATTTCCAGAAATACAGTTTCAGATTATTAATGTGATTTTATTATATGCATATTCCTGTGAATACATCGTTTCTCAAAAATACAAGTTTTCCTATTTACAACTTATGCTGGTTTAGATGGTGGTATAAAACTTTCACTGAGGACAGCTGAGCCATGGTAAGCTTTGCTGGCTTCAGCCATTAGCTGATTTTGGTACAGACTGTCACTGAAATGATGCCTGGCGCACTGTCACATCTCCCTGTGCTGTGCGTGTGAGAGAGCTCGCAGGGAATGGTGAGGCACATTCCCACCTGCGGTGGTATCCAGAGGAACCTGCTTGGAAGGAACCATCACCTGAGACAGGGCTCTAGTAAAATTGGTGTTCAGCCCATCCATGTGAGCTTGTGGAGCTGAGGGCACAAAAAGCCCTGCATCTTACATCAGTGCAGTTACTGGGATGTTTGTTCTGGAAATCAGAAAGAAACCAAATCAGCTCAAAAAGGCTGGGTGCTGTGCAGTGTTGTCATATGACAATTTCACTTAATCACATAATTTTTACCCTTTGTTGTAAAGCTGTGCAGCCCATCATCCTATATCACACATTAAAGTATGACCTATTACATATGCAGTAATGGGAAGGGAGAAACTGCCCCATCATGTAAAATTAATGCCCTAATTATTGGAATTTTGCTTTGTTTTGCTTATGTTTAGGGGGGAAAGCATATTTGGAAAGCTGTTCTCTATCCTCAGTTACTGCTGCTCCAGGCTATTTATGCTCTTGTAGCTGTTCCAATAAACCCACAGAAGAGAATTGCCTTTTCTGTTGACGGCACATTTGCTGGTATTTTTGCAGCAGTGCAGTAATGTCTTTATTGTGTAATGTTGTATTTTAATCGTCAACTAAAATTCCTATTGAATTGACAAAATGGACTTAGGAATTTCTGAAGGCTATTTGGCTAAAAGTACTCATGAGACTGTTCTGATAATGACTGCCATGGCACTATTCAAAATTACTCAAAAGCCTCACCTTATTACAATAGGAAAAGTAGTGAGGCAAGAGAAAACATATTTTTATAAAGGAAGCCTGTTGTTGAATTAAGTCTCATCTCTCTGTCGTGCCCATGTCTTCTCTCGTTTTCCTTTGTCCTCCAGTACCATCATCAAGTCTCTTCTGCCTTTTGTCCATTTTCTCAACTCCATTCTATGTTGTCTCTCTTTTTCCCCCTGTTTTCCTCTCTTTCTCATGTTATCTATTAATAACAAATGGTGCAGTGCCTTTGTGATGAGAATGGGAAGGTGATGAATAGTCCTGTAGCAAGATTTCAGGGGCTTCACACAGAGTTTGTGTAATTTTATTCTTTTCATAACAAATGTGTTTACAGCCTGCAGGTTAAAATGAATGAAAACAACAAAGAATATATAAGATAAACTCTGTGTGAGTAAGTACACCGCTAACAGGGAACGGGGCTTACAAACACATGAGTCATTCCAACTCATCCATTGCTCACTTCTGCCATCCCCGCAATGTTATCTTCAGTCCCGTGATACTTAATGGGTTTCTTAATGCCCGAGCTGCTGGAATTGCTTATTGCATGAAGACCTTTGCTTCAATTCAGCATGTTTCTCAGTTGTCCCTGTTTCATTAGAGGATTTTTTTTTTTCTCCAGGTGTCGTCAGTAGATATTCTTTTGGCACTTCTATGATGATTTCCTCAGGGCCTCCCCCATACAAAGAGGTAACAAGCTTATGTAGTGTAGTGCACTGCCAGATGTGTTGTGGGATCATGTTCATAATATTTAGCAACTCTTGCAATTGCTCCACAGAGGAAGCATGTTCCAGCTTTCGCACTCAGACTCTTCAAACAAGGCAAATGACAAAACTCGGGAAAAGCCATAAATAGGAAGCTTGCAATCCAAGACACAAACAAATCCATAGGGCTACCGTGTGAGAGAATAATAATAATTTTAGCCTTTTGAAAAGACAAGGGCAGACTGAACTGCAAACAACATTTCAGTCTTCCTCATTCTATTGCCTCTGGCCTTTTGCTTCTCCAGTATAGTGTGCAAATAAAAGTGAATTGACACTTTCAGAAGTACTTCTGTAATCCTACAGATGTGTTATTAATGTGGATTTTTCAAGTTTCAAGGCACAAAAGGACTGTGATGGAATTATATGAAAACATAAATAGAATGGACATTTGTTTACAGGGCATTCTTCCTTCTATTATTTACTACAGATTGTGAAGAACCATTTGAACAGAGATGAATGTTGGGGGAGCACACAAACAGGTTTTTACAGGAAATAAAATCTGGGACATGATGGGCAGGGGAGAGTAAAAAGGGTAGATTTTAAAAATGGCAGAAGCAGTGAAGCTCATGAGAGAATTGTTGCAGAGTGAGGCAAGGGCTTGGTGACAGCAAGTGTAGGGGACAGAAGCAGAGGACAATCAGCAAGAACTAAACCCGCCATTTTTTAGTCCAGCATTTTTTTATAGTTAAATCATTCATTCCACTTAGTGTGGTGCTTACTTCTTCTAGTGGGACCTTCACAAAGTAGTGCATAGTCTGGTTTCCATAACACACTTAGAGCAAGGATAAAAGACTTAGGCCACTTGGGGAACCAGTTCAGGTGCTCCTCGGCTGCAGTGACCCAGAGATGCTACTGTGTGCTCCAGTGCACTGCTCAGCACTCCCACGCAGAGGGGAGAACGCTACAGCACACTTCTCACCTAGAAGCCCAAGCTTTCTGGCATGAAAAGCAAGGGTGCATGGAGAAATGACAGGGTTTTGTTCTGAAACATAGCCAAGGTAATCACCCAGGGACTAGGGTAGCCTAATGCAACACTAATTTACATCATTTAATGATTACATACTATTTTTTTCAGACCTCTACTTCATTCACTGTGCAGGAGGGACTATGCATTAAGAACAAACTAGCAATACATGGAAAAATATGTGCTAATCTCTGTAGGAAGCCTGTCTCATATGTGGTAAAAATGGAAGTTATACAACAGCTAAGGCAGAAAAATGCAGGAAGAAAAAATTAAAGCACCTGAGGCTTCAAAAGTTGGTACAGCAATTTTAGCAGTTACTAACCACCAGCTGTTCATTACTATCCTTTAGCTGAAGGTGTCTGCCCCCACAACTGAGTTGCATTCACTGCTGGCAGTTTAAAGCGAGTCCACCGACTTTGTGCTGAAGCAGACTTGAACTCTTGATGAGGGCATTAAAACAGCGTAGCTGTAGATGTTGTAACAGCAGGGGAGGGCAACTTCTTAAATTGCTTTAACTCTATCCCAAAGAAGATGTACCTTGAAAGAAGACTGTACCCTGAGTTTCTCCAAGCCTCTGTCACAGGATTCCTGGTGATGGTGGGCAGGTGACTAAAATTTAAGTTTTCACAGCTGTCCACTAAGTGCATTTTACTCCCCATTCACTCCATTTGCCTAAACAAAAGGAAATACTTGGGGTCTGATTGACAGAAATGATGAACAACTCCCAGCTGCAGCTGAAGTTCATGGGTACCCTCCTCCAAGGATGCCAACAGAATAGGGTCAGGTTGCAGCCTTCTCAGACTGACTTTCAAGTTAGCTGATACTTTTGACAATTCATCTTGAACCCCTATAGCTCAGTTCCCTGTCTTATGGGAACAGTGGCAATATTCTCATCTCACATAGGCATTGTTAAGACATATATTTATTGGTATTTGTAAAGAAATTCATCATGGAAAGTCTTAGTTTAAGGAAACTGTCATTCCTATTAGAGGTATAAAGTGAAATTCAGCCCATCTGTCATGTACCGCTGTCCGATTTCAGCTTTTTCTCTCATACTTGTAAAATTCTTGAATGTGACAAAAAAATGACTTTGTTTTTTTTAAAACTTGCTCTTCAGAGCATGTGGCAAATGATGCTTGGATATCCTTTTCACACTTACAATGTGTGGATGTATAGAGAGACTTGTCTGTCTTTTTTTTTCTTTTTCTTGTTCGGGTGTAGAATGCCTCCTTTCTCAATATTACAGAGTGCCGTTCTGTGTGTGCTCTGTTTTCTGCATTGTTTAGCATTATTCTGTCAACTCTAAGCAGTGTTGATTAGGAAATTGATATGGTTACTAACAAGCTATATTTCATGTGTTGATTTCAGTCAACAAGACACCTTTACTCTATACTAGTTAAGCTGATAATGTAGTAAAAGGTACAGTTGATTTATTTTCTGGAAATTTGTCCTACATCATCACTAGATATAACAATTGTTTACATTCCTATGATGTGATCATCATACAGTGAACAAAGCAAGACCCATTGGCTCGGTTATCTTCCTGGTTGCTGCTTAATAGTGACTCTGCATTTGTGATGAAGAAACAGCGGTTTGAAATATACCCTACTGATAGCGGCAGAAGAAAGCTGGAAAATCTCCAGAATGCTCTCATTTTAAAAACATTGCTGAATTTCTTTGTGAATATATGAATATACATATCTTGCTTATTTGAGCAACAAGATTTTTTTTTTTCTCACTTGACTGTACTTTCTTCATGTAGTACATATTCGTTCAGAAAGAGATTAGAGCTTACCCTATGTAACAAGGAGGGTGAGAGGTGGATATTTTAGTGTTACGCATATTAAAATTATGAATTTATAATGTTTTTATACATTACATTTTGTAAATGAGGGGAAAGTTGGAGAAAAACATACACTTGATACTAAGCATGACCAAATTGTCACTGTAACGGAATTGTTCCAGAACTGAAGTTTTTTAAACCAAGATACTGATTAGAAAACAGAGTAACAAGTCAGTAAAATCAAAAGGCCTGATTTCTACAACAATTGCAGCCCCTCTTGTTTAATGGAAACAGAAAAACAAATTAGGAAACATGCTTTTGTATGGGGTCACATGTGGAGGAATGTCTATACTCTATTTTAGGTGATATTCTGTATTTTTTCTTCATATGGTAGGGGCAAACCACAGAGATACCTCAAGCTTTGGGAAGGAAATGTCAGCCTCTCCAATCCTGCTGCCACCCTCCACCAAGCAGCTGAGGAGGCAGGTCCCCCTCTGAGCAGGGTACGACCTAGCCTTACCCCTGCCAGTGGCTTCATTTCAACCTTTGTCATTGCTCAGGAAGGACAATCATAAACAAAATTATATAGGTCTTAAAAGGAAAAAAGTCTGAAGGTGATAGAGACTTCGTCAGGTTGTTGGATGGATGGATGCATGGATAGAGAAAAGCTTCCACTTTTTCCTCCACTGCTGAGCTGTCAGCCAGCCAAAAGAAATTAGAAAGTGAAAGTTATGGCCCATGTGAAACCAAGAGAAGGAAGTACATTAGAAATGGCCCCTGACTGCAAACCCAGGTGAACTGGATGCAAATTTGACAACGTTATTGCTCAGTGGGGAGGATTTCTCAGGGATAAAAGGCAATAAGCACAGAAATATCTTTGGGCAAGTGTTAGTCTCTAGTGTGACCTGAGCAAACTCAATTTTATTGTGAGCCATGTTAACAAGGAGCTGAGCCTATAAGCCTTGTAATAGCAACAAAAAAGCAATTTATGCAAAATGGGGGCAATCCTCATCTCATAGTATCTAGAGAATACACAGTTTTGTAGGTGATTAATTTAAAAAAAAAGAGGAGAGAAAAAAAGGCTTGCATAAGTTATTTAAAAGCCTTTTAGTAGGCTGCTACTGGGGAAATATTAAGAAAGATAGAAAGGGTATGGCACTTGAAGCAGCAAGGCATTGTGGGAACACAGTATGGAATAAAGCAGAATTCATTTATGTAATAATTACAGAGACACTGTAGTCATACAGTAGTTAAAAGTTATGCCATGATTCCCCAAAATAAACTTGTCTTCATAAAAGTTTGTTTCCTTATCCTTTATTTTTTTCTGCTTAGTGTTTTTATTGAAAGTAGAATAAATCTAAACATATACAGAAATTAAGAACTATTTCTAAAACACTATTCCAGGTTCAGAGTTTGTTTTGCTTTGGTTTTGTTGTCTTTTTTTTTGCTTCATAACATCTTCAAAATGATTTAACCTAGGCATTGCAAGCATAGCCACTCTGAAAACAATTGCATACTACCTCTATGTATATTAATCAGAGAGTTGAAAGACATATAGGTTTACATTTTCAAAAGCAGTCAGTAATTCACACTGTGAGTGCTCTATTTGATATGCATAGGAAGAAAACACTGAGTATTAAATCAGCATTTAACATCAGGTTTCTTTAAGTGTGTAAGCTTAGCTACCTGACATCATTAATCAATTTTGGTGTATTAGGCTGTAAATATTTACATTTGGTTTTAAAGTAATAAACAGTCACATTTTCTGTTACCATACAAAAAATTATCATTGAGACTTCCAAAAGTGCTAAAGGATAATAGACACCCTAGGCTAAATCAGCCCAGTCATTACAGCTAGAAACAATAAAGAACTTGGAATGAATTTCAGAAAGTAGACGTGGGGGCTTCCACACCAATGTTTTTTTAAAAAAAAGGACATCCACATTCATGTTGCTCCTTCTGAGGTGCTGAAAGTCTTTCAGCAGCTGTTTATTTCAGTTTTTAAAGTTCTTGATCCATTTTTTATGTTTCTGTATGGGCAGCAAAGGCCTTTGGCCTTAGGGAATTTAAATATTTCCTCTACACCAGAGAGTGTATTAACTACCAGCCTCTCAATTTATTTTGCTGTAGCCACAACACAGTCAGCAGAAGCTTTGTACATCTTAGACCAACTGTTTAAAGCACTAAAACTAGAAAAGCCAACCTTCAGGTCTGAAATAAAGCAGGACTTTTCAAAGTTATTAATGAGTTCAGATCTAATTGATACACATCAGTTATCAGTGCGTATCTCATTAACTCTGAGTCATTTTTCTTAGCTTTGGTTTGTCAGTCCCAGGGTCATGGAGGTACCTGCCCATCTCATGAGCAGGGTCCCTAACCCTGGGCTGGGGCTGAGATTTTGCACCTACCCTTGTATTTGGTGTTTCCTACCATTTTGCTCAAGCAACTCCTGCTTCATATGCTAGCACCCCCAGACGCACAACTCTGTCTCTGTGTTTCATTACACATATTAGATTGCACATGGGATTTCTGATTCTATTATGGACCCAGCATTGAAATTCCTAACCAAAGCAAGTCCTTACCTGTGACAGTGCTCCCACAGTTGAGGAAATCCTCAAAGCACCAACCTCAGCTGGTAAAGCAAGAATTTAACCTTATCTTAGAAGGACTTGCAGCCCAACTCTGCCAGCTCCTGAAGGTACCGAAGCTTCTACTTTTGTAAACCTGACGTACACCTAAAGGTTTTCCAGATGGATGGTTAAACCCACCTTCAGACTGCTCTTGGGCTACAGGGAGGTCATTAACATGCATATTTAGAGCAAGGGCACAACCTAGCAGAGAGCCAGCAAGAACCCCAGCCATGCTGCAGAGACGTGTCAGTCGGTACAGTGGCAACCAAGTGGCATGTCCTTCAGCCAGGAGAGGTTCCCATTGCCTAAAAACCATACAGACTACCTCAGGGAAGGTCATGGCGTGTGGTATTAAGGGGAGAGGAAAAGGGTGTGAAAAAGGCCTGCAGCTATTGAGGCAAAAGTCTACTGCCCTCAGCTCCACTGTGGCATGTAGAAGCAGCTTTAGCCCCTGTAGAAGTAGCAACTGAAGGATTATCTGCTGTATTTCAGCACTGAGAGAACAACCACCGTATTTTAACTAATCCTTCAGATTTATGCCTGATTAGCAAGACACTGTTGATGGTATGATTAAATACTTCCAGAATATATATGTAATCAACTTTTCAATCCAATTTTATAGTTTGCAGAGAAAGTGGAAATTAGATAATGTTAGGAGTGTTCCTTCAAAACATGGCTATCAGTGAATTAAAGAGTAGCAGATTTTTAAAAGCCTGCTCTTGGTTTAAAGGCATTTTTGCAGTCTAAAATATTTATTCTAGACTACAGTTTTAAAACAAGAACGAATTATTTCTGCAACTAAGTAGTTTATACTTTCCTCTAATTTATTTCATCTCTGTCATTATATTGTCCTTGAAAGTATTTTCTGTCACTGTCAAACACTATAGCCTCAGGACAGAAATGAAAGTGAGATAATATATCTCCATGAACTTTTCTGGTGAAATATTTTTAAAAGTTTTCAAATGCAGACATTTGGATTTAAGCAGAAGATGAAAGAACAATGAAACTAGGAGATTAAAGGAATAAAAGCAATTATTTTAAATGTTATCATTCTAATGTTCCAACATTAATCCTTGAACACCATTATAATTGCACCAAATGATTTATAAAAGTAACAGAAAAATTATTTTATGTTACTTCTCCTATTCCTCTGTGAAGAATAATGTCTTCTCTGTCAGTCTCTTTTCTCTTAATTATGATTCTCAGAAAGTGTCACTGTGACATTTTTCTAAATATGGTCTTAATAAGAGGCTTAGCTTTAATGATTTAGTGCCTTGAAAACTTTCATAAGATTATCAAACCAATTCTTAAAAACATATAATATATTCATTTTCAGAAACCAATGTAAGTTCAAGGTGTGCTATTTTACCATTTCAGAGATAATCTAAGTAGAAAAAGCAAATCCACAAAGTAAGACTTGTGTTGTTGGAACAGTGTGGGAGGAAGAGTGAGGGGAGAGATTAGACGATTTATGCTTTTGCCCTATTTCTTCAGTGCATTGTTATAGAATTTATTGATTGTTTATTTCTCAAGTGCTAGTGTTTTAAGAGATTACTTTCTGAACAATTTTTTTCTCTACTTAACCACTGTTACATTTTCTAAACTGCAATGTCTGTCATTTAAGATTTAATTTTCCACAGACTGACATGTTTAGAGGTAGAGTGACTGGCTGGCTCAGGGAAGCCATGTCTTACATTTCAAGAAACATGATTCAGACCTCCTTGCATTGCTCTGAGTGCTGCAATGTTTTCTTTACACAGAGTTACCCTGGCATGTTTGTTCGCCTTTTTATTTTCTCCTTGCTTGGCACTAGCAACTTCATCAGCCCCTTGCAAAAAAGCAAATAAGCATGGTTCCTCCTTCAAAGATTCCATAAAACAGACACAAAGAAGAGATGGTTCAATGACAGACATTTTACTGCTTTAACTCACTTCCAGTGGTTGGCTGAACTGAGGCCCTTCTGCTATTTTGATGCCATTTCGGATGAGCCAGAAATTAGTATATGGCAAATGGTTTATATAAGATTAGCATATTTGTGTAGGAGCTGAGAGCACAAGCCCTCATCCCCATCCCCAGGACACAGCAGTCAGTTTGTGCAGACAGGTTAGGGGAGCCAATTTATTTTGTTGATCTTACCACAATACATTTTCCTCATCCGAAAGGACCTTTGCTATGCAGTGCTTCTCTTAAATTACCACTTCAGCCTCGACGATTTCCCTGCCAGTGATTACTGTCACTACTGAACAAGAATATCAGGCAGATTTCAATCTTTTCCTGAAGAATGGTGGTTGGGTGTATGTCAAACAGCAGCAAGCAGTTCAGCTTACCTGCTATTATACAGGTCTGCTTACTTTTCAGCCTACCAACACAGGGAGGGATATTGGATGAGTGTGTGTGTATATATGTGTGCATGTGTGTATACTCATACCCTTAAATACAAGAAAATTCTAGTGGTGCTCAAAATTGTTCAGATGTTGCTGGTTTACTTGCCTCACACAAACACATGGACAGGCAAACATCCACATCTATCTTTATATAAATACATGCATCTGTATACTCATGCATAGACATGTATTTTTGTACATATTCACAAAAAGTTTAACTGCAAGTACATACGTTTAAAATTGTAATTAACTGCCATATTATTAAAGTGATTGAAAAGACATAAAATGTAGTCTTGAAAGAAACTACTGCCTGCAAATACAATTATCCATTATGTCAGCATGTCTTTTTCAACATTTTCTTACAGTTACAAGATTTTATAAATCATTGGCACCAAGCTTGCATGTTCTATATACCAAAAACTGTTTACCCACGCAGATAGATGTATGTGTATGATACTGAATCATACCGAAATAAAATATTTTTCATGATTAAAGTGTAAACACTAACCAGTATTTTTCAAACACTTTTCCCACTAACACAAGAAATAGTTATACCAGCATTATTAAAAGACATGTTTTAAAGAGAAAGAAATTCAGGCAAAGAAATCTTTTGAACGTGCCTATTAATTTTGGATAGCTCAGGAGCTGAGCGTCCGGCTGGGGAGATGCTGCGTTTTAGGAACACCTATCTATAACTGATTGACCTTAGCAGGTACGGGGGGTGCTTAGAGTCACTGCGAGAAACTCTGAAGAGGCCACAAAACAAGAATGTGCCTGTAAGAGGTTTAGAAAGTGCCAGCAGATGGCATGCATGAGTCCACAGCGGTGTTGTTATCACGTGTGGGGAGAGACTTTAGAAACAACAAAACTTTCTTGAGTACCCCAGATGACTTACTGTGCACAACTTTTGAACGTTACTGTGAAAATTGAGATTTCTGAAGACATTATGCTAGGTAAGGAAAAAGCAAAAGAACCCCAAATTGATGAATACATTTAGGAAAGGATTTGCCTGAGTCATTAAAAAAATATATCTCTGCAGTACTGAGAAAGCTCAGTTCCTATTACAGATACAGATTAAAGAAGCTATTTGTATGCACTTCTTCTTGATCTTCACACTTGTCTTCGTTCTTGGAGTTTTATAAAAACACATTAAAAACATCAGCATTACAAAAAAGGATTTAAAAGCAACTTGTCTTCTGGAAAATGTTTGTTTCATCGATGTTTGAGCTTGCACAGAAGTAGTAATAGAAACTGCATCTCTGATCACTGGAAAATGGATTCTTGTCAAAGGCACTAACTGTCCTAATAGTGTGATGCTATGTCTTGCTCTGTCTCACTGCCAGGCTCAGCTATAGAAACAGCATAATTATATGAGTAGCAACAATTCCCTTATCTAGTATGAACACTTGCTACTGTTAACCATATTTCAATGTGCTGAAGATGAAGCAGAGAATTAAAAGTTAAGCTGAGTTTGTTTGGTCTTTTAATCCAAAGGAGGTTGTTTTTCTGTTGGGTCTTTGGTGATGGGTTTTTTTTTGTTTTTGTTTTTGTTTTTTTTTAATTTTACACCTTTCAAAATCTGCTATCCAGCCCCAGAGCAGGTGATGTTAGCAGAGCCAGGAGCTGCTGCTGCCCAGGGCACATTGCCTGTCATCATCTGGGCACCCTTTGTAAGAGTGTGTCTGGACCTGCTAAATTTCTGTTCTGCCTGGCTTCTTGTGCCACTGCCATTACCATGACCTTGAGACTGTGGCATTTGAGAACTAATTTTTTCAAATAACCTCAGCAGAAAATTCTCCGTTTCTGTCTCTCATTGCCCCGTAAGTATATTTCCCAATTGTAGACATTACTTGTAAACCAGTCCCGATATCCTCATGCTATTCTTAAAGACAGTCAACTAACAGTCCAAAATTCCTGATCCAAAGCTTATTAATGACAATAAAAGTTCTTCTGAAGAAAACTCTAAATGTCATCTGAGGCAACCTGAATAAGCATATTCTAATCCATGAAACCCATGAAACTATTGTGATTTGAATATCCATATACTGAAGTAGTTGTAATGATACTAAGGATTAGTGAACTTTTGACATTAGAATATCTAGTTGTTTGAGTATGACTAGCAGTTATTTCCAAAGCATTTCACAGAATCACTGAAATCAAAAAGACCTCTGTAGAAGGCAAAAAAGAAATACATTTGGGTTAGAGTAGGGGGAACTGGAGAAAATCCAGCTAAGAATGATGAGTCAAAATTCATTGTATATTGAACAACCTAATTACAGTGATTATGTTTTTTGTCATTGCAGAGTTGATGAATACTTTCTGGAACAAATGGAAATTTCCATCCCACAGTCATTGTAGTTGTCTAATATTGCTGTATATTAGTATCTCAGAGCACTGTGATAGTGTCAAATATAAACAGATTACTGTAGACAATCACCAGCCAAAAACAACAAAGAGGCCAGATTATATCTAGGCCTTCTGATGATCAAAGCTTTTATACGCTTATATGCTGTTTCATAAATAATGAATGTGAAATTGTTGTGGCAGTAACATCAAGGGTTACATATTTTTGCAGTAATTATTTCAAAATTAAATATAAGTAAACATATTTAAAACTACTGTATTTATTAAATATAAAGCCCAAAGAGCCAAACACAAAGAAATAGCTAGGAGGAGATTTATCATCTGCAGGTCACTTGTATCCTATTTGTAATGATTCCTTTCCTGCACTAAAGACAAAAGCTAAAACAATTTCATTAAAGTGTCATCTAGTAAAAGATAACCCTTTCTTTGGAATTATTTCTAATTTGTTGCAGAGCTTCAGAAGGAAATATGCCAGCCCCGGGATTTATTCTCCCCTTTTTTGTTTCATACATGCTGATTTACGTATTTTGCTAGTCTTGCTTAAATAACATACCATCTTCTGTGAACTAAAGAGACTTAATTAGCAGCAATAATATCAACTGTTCAAACTGAAATACGTAAAATACTTTATTATTCCACATCACAAAATAGGAATCCTTATCTCTATAAACCATATAAGTAAACAACATCTAAGTTTGAACATTCAACTTGCTCATATTATCTTTACCTGGACTTCCAAAGAAAACTAGAAGAAAATTAAGATAAATTTTCAATGCCCTGCCAAAGAAATTCAGGTGAAGGTTCAATAAAGTTAATCATCCTTTCCACAATAATGAGGAATTAATACTCAAATCATCGACATTTGATACACTTTATATTCAGCAATGTCATTTAAATCTTAAAACTGCAAGAATTATGGGAGCTTTCAAGCTAATATTGATCTAATGCCTTCAGCTCAATGACAATGTCAATTACTTTAGCTTTTTTCTTTACATAATATGGGAAGTACCCATGCTGTTAGAAACAGTACATGACAGAAAGGTCCTGCTTCCAAAATTGAAAAAAATTAATTTCCTGAATTCTTTTCACTGCAGCTGATTCAGATTTTAACTCAAAATATTTATAGGATTTCCTTAGGGAAAATTAAGACACAGCTTACATGTGTAAACTTTAGACTATTTAAGGAAATTTGTTTAAGCTTTAATTAAAAATCCATTATCATTTATTTTCGATTTTTATGGTTGGAACTATTGTTCCCTTCCCAGTTGTTTCCCTTTTAGGATACTATAACTTACCTATCACTGGCCAGTGCAATGTCTGCATTATTCCATTCAAATTCAACATCTGAAAATGCTTATGCTTGCTATTTCTTCTTTCACTCCTTGCAGAGAAATGAAAGAAACCCAGGATTGCTCTCAGTGTTTGCACTAAATAATTTTATCTCTTCATTTAATACCTCCTTGATATTTTCTGTCAGCCCTCTGCTAAACAAAATTATCTCCAGGTGTAGATCACATACATACCAGTTTATCACAGGAAGGTTTTAGGGAATAACAGTAGGGCAGTGGTCTAATAAACTCCCACAGTGCACTTTAGCTGCCTATATCTAAGGCTACACTATACAGATTCTTTACAAAATACGGGTCGATGCAGCATATGTGAAAGATGTAGCAGGTCTCTGCCAGAGCACCCCACTATTGCGTTGGAGGCATTTGTCTCCTGCTTTCTCAGCACCTTCCTGAGTGCTCCACAAGGCAGGTCAGGTACCTTCCACTCCTCAGACAGTGCCCAACCCATTATGGTTATTACCGGAAACAAGTCTGTATATTAGCAGTCCATTTACATGTTGGCAGACCAGCTACAGAAAACAGGTTTTCATTTCTAGGTGTTCATTCCAACAGAGCAAAAAGGTGTTGATTGACCCCCCAACTGTTTCCTCAGGGCCAAGAAAATTCTGAGAGTGATGTCTAAAACAAGTCCTCGAGACTACAAGTGTTTTAAATTGATTGCACATTTATTAATAACATACTCATAAGTGTAATGTCAAAGCTGAACCAAAGGACAGTCCAACAGATGATTTTTCCTCAAACCCACATAGAATCTCAGTCTCTCCTTCTCAACAAGAATCAGGACAGAAACAAAAATGTTGCTTGGTTGGATGTGATGAATTTTTCAGTCTGAAGATCTGAAGAGTTTTCCGGTGTGAGGAGTGGCTGGTGCTGTGTGGATACGCCTCTGTAGCTCTGTGCTGCTCTGGCAGCTCTGTGGGGATTTCTCATGGTGGCCGACAGAGTACCCAAATTATTGCTCCCAGTGGCCCTTTACACCAATTACTGATCTCTTGTGCTGAGTTACTGTGTACCCTGGGAGGGTCTCTAGAGCTGATATGTCTGCATTTTTGTTAAAACTTCTTCCTTCAGGCCTGCCATATAGCACCTTCCAATTTAAAATGTATTTTTTGATGAGAACCACTGAAGCACAACACCCGGCCTGTCTTCACATCCTGGAAAATGATGATTGAAACAAGAGACCACACATCACAGTCTCTGAGGCAACCTATGAACATTTAAAGATGTTATGCATAGAAATGTGGGCCCTTCTTGGAGGGAGAGGACTGTGCTGTTGTTCCACTATGTGTGACGGTTTGGACATGCTGGGCCTGACTGACAGCAGGGATGAAAGAAGGTGGCTGGTCCTTGTTGCCTGTCCATTGGCAATAGAGGGGATATATGGAACTGGCTTCATATTTCTGCTGTCATTGGCTTTCTTTTACACAGGTGTGCATATTTCTTTTAAAACCTCACAACTGTTGGCTCCCTGTGGTGCATTACCCATCAGTCCACAGGAGAACAGCTCTAACCAAAATGGAAATATTAATGCATTGAGAAATGTCACAAACAAGAGACCTTTCTCTAGAGGACTCTTCTATAATTTGTTCCAAAAAAACACACCAGTGCAACAAGAACAGAAGATGCTTCACACAATACAGCTAAGCAGAGCATACATGTGATGACACCTTTAAAGGGACAACTTAGCTATTTCAATACTTAAGTCCTTAAAATCTCAGATAATAAGTACTGCTCTAAGTATACAGCTGGTTGTGTTCATCCTAGGACCCACAGCAATATCTTCTACTGCCACTTGCTAGTCACCCAGACATGTTGTCTCTCATCTTCCCCCTCTCTCTCCCTGTCTGGGTTAGAAGAAAACAAGCATCACTGCAGCTGGTCATTGCTTCCAGTCTTCTAATGATCATTTAGTTCCTTTGAAAGAACAGCTGTTGCGTATATTCCAGTATCATGGGTATGACTGTTTGAGATTGATAATCATGTCCTCCTATAGGGGTCAAACTTGGAAAAAAACCCACAAATAAATATCTTGAAAGCTGAATGAATTTAAGGTGTGGCATGCAACATTACAAAAAGATCTCCTGGGAGAGCCCCCTGTGAAAAAAATTGTCCTGAGAGATGCGATACAACAGAAAACATTGGAGGAGAAATCTAACAGCTGTTTTACAAGAGATTAGGAGTTGAGACTTCATTAAGGACTCTTACCTATAGAGGGGTCCTGCCTATATTAAATAATGTGTTTGTTACCTTGAAGAAAACAGTGTGTCCTTTTAACCACTGTAGGTGGAGGAGTGTCTCACCTGCTTAGACATAAACTTTTCCCCAGCTGATGATTGGAATGATAACTCATGGGTTTTCTGATGATCAGGAAGAACCTACCCTGAAGTCAGGTAGTGGAGTATAATTAATAAACTATATGATCCTGTCATCCATTGGTATGTTGGGTACAAGCCCACACAGCAATGATCAGGTTTCTTTAATTTAATTAAGGAAGGATTACATGGGTTTGTTTTCTTTCTAGTTTGCTACAGATGTCATTGTTTTATAGCAAACATTTCACTAATATTCATGTATTTGCTCATTTGATTGTAAATAACGGGACCTATTGTCCTGTAGGTCATAATGGGAAGTGCCTCCTGAGAGCAGCCTCTTAGGTACTGAGTGGTAGCTACTCTGTGCACCAAGGATTCAGCAGCAAATTCATCATTTGCCTTAAAAATTACAATAAGAGGGTTTCATGCTTCTCAGACCCTGGGTTCTGGAGAATAAGTGTGACAGTCTAATAAAATCCAAAGGATTTTGTTCATCTGTAATATAAAACCCAAATAAACTGATGCTACCTTTTGTTACGTAGAAGTTCATGCTTGACAAAGTGATCAAGCCAGGGGATGCTGTGATCAACAAGGACAACTTACACACTCATTTTGATTTTTTTCATTCAGACCAGGCCAAACTAGTGAAGAAATTATTAAAGTAATTATTTCTAATTCTAGTTACCATGGTACTGTATCTTTTACCTCTAAAATTAGGTCACATTCAAGTATTTGTTCCTTACAAATAACTGACACCCCATCATTGGGGCAAATAAAGCATTTCCCTTGGCAGACCAGCAATCTTTGTTTCTAACAGCACATGTAAGTATCTCCTTAGTTAAAAACAGCTTAGTGCTTTTATCTGCTTGTTTGACACACACAGAGTGTCTACTTCTAAGCTAACTCATACTTTAGAAGGTTGTAGTATACTGTCATCTCTACTAGAGAAAACCTGTGTCCAGTATTGGCAACTGCCACAAAATTTCTGGTTTGCCTTTGACACGTTTGGTTTTCTACTAGTGCAAAACTATTCCTGGTGATTTTGTTGATACCACCTGTCGTGGTTTAGCCCCAGTCAGCTACTAAGCACCACACAACTGCTTGCTCACTCCCCCCACCCCAGTGGGATGGGGGAGAGAATTGGAAGAGCAAAAGTAAGAAAACTCATGAGTTAAGAACAGTTTAATAAAATAAAATAGTAATAGTAATAATGATGATGATGATAATATTAATAATAATATAATGAAAAGGAAAATAACAAGAGAGAGGCGAAACCCAGGGGAAAAAAAAAAAACAAGTGCTGCAACTGCTCACCACCCGCCAAACGATGCTGCCAGTCCCGGAGCTGCGATCACTGCTTTCGCCAGCCAACTCCCCCCAGTTAATATACTGAGCATGATGTCATATGATATGGAATATCCCTTTGGCCAGTTTGGATCAGCTGTCCTGGCTGTGCCCCCTCCCCTCCCAGCTTCTTGTGCACCTGGCAGAGCATGGAAAGCTGAAAAGGTCCTTGACTAGTGTAAGCACTACTTGGCAACTACTAAAACATCCCTGTATTATCAACACTGTTTTTAGCACAAATCCAAAACATAGCCCCATACTAGTTACTATGAAGAAAATTAACCCTATCCTAGCCAAAACCATGACACCACCACAAATATTTTTCTTTCTGATTGACTCCAAAGGCTTCTCAGTGTCTTTCCTCCATTTTATATACTGACATAAGTACTCCTTGCAACAGTTTTTCAAGACTTGATGTTGCTGAGAAGCAGTAATATGTAAATGACCCTCTCCCTTTCATGCACTGAGTCTCATGCCTATACTTAAATAAATTCATGTGGAATTCCTACCTCCTAATTTTTATCACAGTATGTTAATGCATTTACATTTGTTTGACTTCTTCCTCTGGAGCATGGTACATGGATTAGCAACACATTCTTACACAATTATCCAGTCACTTGATTGCAAGCATTGGCTTTGTTCACTTTCTTTGGAAATACTTCTTGGGCTGAATCTACATTAAGTAATAACAAAGGTGACTATATCCTCTTTTGTCAAGTATTAAATGTAATTATCAATACTTTGTATTCTTTTTCATCTGATGGGTCACTCAGTTACCTTATCCAAGATACCAAAAAACTGGGCAGCAGCTAACTACGGGCCAAATTTTGTAAGCTATACTTCACAGTAAGCTTCTGTATCATACAGAGATGAAATAAAATCTAACTATAGAACAGCAAGACAGTTTTAGGTCTGTATTCTCTGCTTCATTATTCTGTAAGGCCTTCTGTAAATGAATGCAGCTAATGCTTTTTAAGTTGCAAATTTTTTTACTTGAGTGGATAATATAAGAGGGTTTTAAAGTGCAGCAAGTACTACTGAATCTATAGAGTCTGTGATAGTATGTTCTATAATACATTATCCAGAAAATTGCCCTAATATATGGAATATATATTTGCGTTCTTTTATTGTGCTCTTCTGCTTACTATTTCTTCATGGAAATGGAATACAGAAATCCATCTCTGACATTACCTGTTTAATGAATTTGTCACCTAGATGTGTTTAGAAATTGATTTATAGTCCTGTGATGTTTTTTTATCCTATTGTCCTTAAGTAAAGCCTCATACATGGGTAACCAGGGTATCTCACTTCAGCCTCTCCGCAGAAGGTGCGGATGAGTCTTTTGGAGAGCAACAATAAGTGCAATTTTGCTAACCAGAAGATGTGTGTCATGCACACCATTTGCCATGGAAGGATGTGGCTGCTCAGTCAAAGCTTCATACAGTTCACCTCCTCGTGTAGCAAACTGTTCCCATCACCATTATATCAGTCCTGAAAAATCTTGGCTAGGCAGTGTCTCCTTTCATTGCTTTTATTTCCAAAATTCTGCCCAATTCTCATTAGCATTTCTCATATCCTACCCAACACCTTGTGTGCTCCTTGCCACAGACAAACCCTTCTTTCATATCTTTCCTTTTCCTTTCCGTATGTTGCAGTGTTCCAGGCTGAGGTTTTTGTTAGTCCTTTGGTCAAACAATGCTGAGAATTTACTGCTTTATTGATAGTCTTTTCTTTACATATATATTATGCCTGAGCTTGCCACTTCATGGATATCAGCAACACATTCATCAACCCTGCAGGGAGTTTTGGTTCCTCCAAATTGCTCTGTTGCCCGATATCATTCTTTTCATACCATTAAGGGTATTGACTTCCTTTTATGCCTGAAAACTGGTCTATTCCTTCTAGCTATATCAGCTGGTTTGAAAAAAAAAATTGTACTCCCCCTAAAAACCTCCTCTGGTCCTTAACCAGCAGTGCTAATTATGCCAGAGAATGTTTGGAAGAATCTTTTAAATGTAAAAGCTTTGGGAGGACATATGTACCAAACCTGTTTAAATAGGTCCTACACCTTTACAGTATTACAAGTTGCATATCTTTCCCTGCCTCTGAGACTAGCATTTTTCTTTCTATTTTTAGGGATATTTTTGGAGAGGGAAGGGCCCTCAAAATGACCATAATATTTTTAACTTCTTCCTGTAGACAAGGTAATGAGTGCTAGAAGAGCTGAATTCCAGCAGAAGTGGTAATTTTTATCAGTGGTGCAATTTCATCTCTCCTACAGACATGGGATTTTGTCTTTCTGGCACTTTCTCACTCTCTCTCTTAATCTCCTTTCTTCTAACCAGGAATTCCATTATTTTTCAGTGGAATATATTCAGTATTGCAGAAAGAAAAAGATATATATTACATTATATTACAACCTCAGCCCCTTTCACTAGCAGAGAATGTCATTTTCATAACATTTTAACACTTTCAACGTACAAGTATGCTAAGTGTATTTTGTTTGGGGGGGGTTCTTATATATTTATTTATTTTGTAGATGAAAGAAAAGAGAAGAGAAGGAAGTGCTGCTTCATGCAATATGGTCTGTGAAGCTGAACTGTTGTCATAGCTGGTATCTCATTTTAACTTTGCAGGTCTTGATGAAAAAGGATCTGAGTTCAGGCAGTTATTGAGCGTATGCTCCAGTGACTGCCAGATTGATGCTTCTGTCATACAAGAATGTGACAATAGTTGCTATGGGTTTCCTGATTCACTTAATTAGATTTTTCCCTGTATAATTAGCACATCTTTAGTCTGAACTTCAAACTATGTCACCAATTTATTTTGAAATTAGAGAAAGTGTTGGAGAGGATTTTATTCCTTCCATTTCTTGTAAATGTCTGTGCTAAGACCCACTAGGAATATCACAGAGCAAAATTGTTAAGAGGTCAGTATGTGATGTGGAAACAGGCTGTTTGACCTAGTTTTGGCTGTGGCTCAGACATCTGAGCTCACTGAAGAGTGGCTGTGAGGAGAATCTCTCTTTGTTTCATTTCTCAGGATCGAGGTGAAGCTAGTGGGAAAGAGTGGGGTAGCTTTGCAATTACATGAAACAGCTATTCAGTTCTAGAGGTCATCACAGACACAAAAGTATTATCATAGCACAAGAAGGACTGGCTGACCATATGGGGAGGGAAGGACGAAAGCAGCACTGCAGAGCAAAGAAAGGTACATACACAGTATGAAACTTTGTAAGTGGTTTTATTCATATGGGCAACCACAGGAATTCAAAAGCCTTTGCTTTGTTCAGTAAAGTTTCTATCCTTTCATGGGCTCTTGCAGAACTATTGTAAAACTATCAAAAGTTTAATTTAGAAAAGCCCTGTTTTCATACTGCACAATATACTACACAGTTATGACAGGGATGCTGTTGGGAATATTTGGCTGAGACGGTGTAGTTAACCTGGAGTTCACTCTATAAAACCCCAGACCTTTATTTTGATTTATTTTTAACATAAAATTTGTTGCTGCTTTAAGGCTAAACAGTATAACATATGCAAAGAGAAATTTGTCATTTTGAGAGGCTTCTGAAAAACATGTCAGCACTTTGCATTAGCTGAAGCTTTGCTCTGTGCACTGCAGCAGCTCCTTAAAGATTTCCAATAGGCTGCTGTGTGCCAATACTTCACTACAGAATTGTTTAAAGGCACATTAGCATGAGGATACATTTCAGTGGAGTGGGAAGGGGCCAGGAGGGGTTGCAATAGGATTGTGACATCCCTGCTCGTGACCTGAACCAACATGCATCAAAGGTCGAAGTATCCTCAGTGCTCCCTTTGGCACCACAGTCTGGTGGGCTCGCTGGTGTCCCTGCAGCAGGTGCTGTCCACACTGTGCCACTCATTCAGCCTCCTCACACCTTCCTGCTTTCCCTTCCTTTGAAGACACACACTGTACTGAGTGTGAATTTCCTTTGCCTTTTTGGTGATGGAAGCTTAAGTGAGCAGCCTTTAGGATGGTGCTCCATAACACATCATCAGTCCCTACACAGACTTTCCAATGGAAAGTGACAGGGAGCTCTGCTTAAATGTGGATGCCACAAAAGAGGCCAGGTCACAGAATTTGTCTATACTTTGTTCTTTTTTTTTTCTTTTTTTTTTTAATGTGAACTAACATTTGTTACCATTGAAACACAGCCTCCATACTGGAGAAAAAGGGTCATCAATAAAGAACTTTCTGCCATTTCAAAACATCAGGGTTCAGGTTGTTCATAACCCTTTCTTGTCTCTCATAGAAAAAGTACTAAAACCACTTTTGTAGCACAGGTTTATGCCACTGCTGGCTACTTTTATAAACACCACTGACTAAACATTCATTAATCCAGAACTATGATTTCGAAGCAGAAACACTGGAACTAACAATGCTTGTGTAAATGCAGATGGCCTTGATATTCATTTGGAGAAGAAATGCCAAGAGGTTTTGTGAAAAGCAAAAGGTAAAATAAGTTAACACACTTAGTATGTCTTTTCCTTAGGAAGTTGTTTTGTATGTGTTCCTTGAAGCACATTGATATCTTCAATTCTGATGCTATTAATTTAGTATCATTGCACATACTGCTACGTAATGGGGAGCAACTTGTGTTAGTCCTTCTTCCTGTGAACTACAACTCCCAATTATGTTCTTCAGCTATTTAGTTCCCAAGGATATCTTCAAAGTTTGATAACAATTTATATTGTCAGCCTATTAAGTTGATTTTACAGGATCCAACACAACCAGCACCTGCTTACATGAGGCCTGAAGACTACTTTGGGTCTCTGTGAAGGCCATTTGATATCTGCCTTCTTTTATGGTTGACCTTGAAGGAGAGTTCAGTTTGGTAATTTATGGCAAACACCATCCAGGAAGACCCATTTGCAAGATTCACTGTCACTTAGTGCTAAACGATCGCTCCTGACTCTGAAGACAATCTGAGTCCCTGACAGGGCAATCCCATAAAAAATATTGCCTGGCCGCCCAGGTGTCTTTTCCAATTATCTGGAGTAGAAATTAATACTTTTAAAAGCTGCTAGTTTTTGAAAGGTTATTACAATTTATTCCAGTAGTTTCTTTTACACATTATGATGAATTGGTTTATTACGCTGTTATTTTCCATGTCAGCTTTTTAGAAGATTGAATCATAATGTTGAAACATTAGAGTGAATGGCAAACATATTATTTTACAGCTGAGTAATATATTTCCTCTAAAAAATTGTGCTCTGTTTTTAATAACAGGTAATTTTATGATTATATTGCTTAATGCTGTTGTCCCACATTATTTATTTCTATGTAGTAAGGACTGGAGAACCTTCTTTTAAGATGTCAGTGATAGCTTGGAGAGCACACAAAATATATGAAAGTAAAATAATCCAAATTGTGAACTGTGCTTGGAAGCACAGCAATTCATGACTTCTCAATATCAGTTTAATATATGGAGCAGCTCCAGGGAGAATAAATGATTAGCCTCACTTTAGTGGGCTCCTTCTAAATTTAGAAGTAAGTTTTTTTAATGTCATGTTTTCTTTGATTTTTTTCTTTCTGTGATAATCTCAGGGTGCTATTTTTGTTCCCCAAATTCTCTCCAACTGATCTATAAAAGGACAGTAATTAGCATTTTAATGGGAATAGTTGAATCTCACTGTTTCCCTACAGTGAGCATATTCCTATTTATGTAGAGCTCAGCAATACTCAAAGACATAAGAAATTCATCATTTCATTTTCTTTTTTTTTTTCTGGAAGCTGGGAGAGGAGGAGCCAGGATGGGGGAGGAGAAGGAGCAAAGCTAAAACTCCCATCCTTTTCGACACTATCTGCATGTAGAATAGTTTCTTTTTCCAGCACAAATTACAAATTTTTGGCTCTCTATCATCAGTTCTGCAGGTGGCTGAATACTTTGAACTCCCGTTGACTTCTTTCACAGCACAATAAAGTTTCCATCCTGAGGTGCACAGCAATGCCCCATGTATTTTTTAATTGGAACAATTATCTCAGAATGGTTTAGTACAAAATACTATTTCAAAAAGACAATTTCCTGTAGGTAAATGGTGTCAATTTCAGAAGTTGTAGGTTACTGCTAATGAGTGCCTGACACTATTTTTCAAGCAAGCGCATGTATAGATAAAGATTTGGAACTCAGCCCAAATGTTTAGAGAGTAAGACACTTACAGCTCAAATAGTCAGATAATGGCATCAAAAATAATCTTCCCTCAAAACCAGAACTTCTTCCCCTTCACCTTCATAGACTCCTCTTCTGTCAGCTCTGTGAAGGGCAAGATGCTATAAAATCTGGGCATCTCACAGATATTACTGATTTTCATCCTCCATTTCATTAGGCTGATTTGCATGGCAGTATGGAGGGTAAGGCTCTGATGAATTTGTCTTCTCTGTGATGAAGAGAAAAAATTTCTGTTTATAATATGTAATGTTTGAATTCTTGCTTCATGCCTTAGCTACAGGTCCTATATAATGCAATAGATCACAAAAAGCAGTATGGTTTTATGGGTAAGAAATGGATTATATTGCAGGAGAAGAGGGCACGGTTCCTGGCTTAGCTGGGACAAGCTGGTGGTGCTGTGTGTGAGACCATGGAGCTGATCTGCCACTGGGCCCCACAAGAAGGTGTGTGCCCCAACCCCAGCCTTATCCAGACCCCTGTGCAGGAGACCCCGGGGTGTGCCACCTCCTTCATCCTCCACATGGTTCAGATATGGCTTTTGTGAATATTCACATGATGTTGCTGAACAGTGCTGAACTGTGTGTACATCACGAGGTTCCTGGTTTTACCAGACCACAAATCAGTAAATCTGTGGCTATGTTGACCAATCTATTCATTCTTGAAAGTAAATGCTTCCTGACTCTATTCAGTATATTCCCTAGAAATGCTGGTGGAGATGAGTTAGGAAAGATGGTTTTCCCCAGTTCTATAAATATTTCTCCCACTTTATCATATTAATATCAATGAAAAAGGTCACATACCTGAAATTCAAATCCATGGAGGAGCGATTTCCAGATATTTCTGGGTAAAATGCTGAGATTATAAATAACAATATATACATTGCAGCCTCTTGTTTTTCTGCATATCAAGATTTATTTCCCCTCAAGATAAATATTGACCTTGGCTCTAAATTGGTCAGAATTAATCTTTCTGGTCAATAAATCTTGGTATTCCCTTCCACAGAAATCAATATCTGTTTAATATATCAGATTATTGAATGAAATTAATAAATTTAGCTCTGCATGAAGATTTTCCTAAACAGTGAACAGTCCAAATTTAGGAGGTTTCAAAAAGGCTTACTATAAACTATATGGACTATTTCAGTTTAATGTTAAGAAATGCTGAACTGTGCATTAAATAAATTACTGTACTGCTCGGAGAGTTACAGTAAGGTCTATTAAGTACTTATTTAAAGCCTTGGCAACAGTGAACAACAATAAATAATTCAAGTAGCACCTCTAATCTTGTTTTCTTTCTCCTTAATTGGTTTTACAGCATTGTTTTGACATTTACCCTTGAATTTAAAAAAAAATACTCACAAAGAAGAAAATGCATGCTGTGCATTAATCCAGCTGCCAATTGAGTACTTACATATTGATGCATCAGAACAACAGAGGAGCTCCACTCTGTCTTCAGAGCTGGCAAAGCCCGTTATTGCTGTGAAGCAGTATGGGTTTCTGGGCTTGCAGGAAAACTGAGTTGAAGAAGTGTTTGTTTATACAGATGCACACATTCAAACACAAAGTTATTTTAAAAATATAGAGATATTGCATCATCATCTCAGTGAGACTCCAGAGCAAATACATAAGAGGCTGTGTTTGATCTATTGCCCAGGAAGGCATCTAGATGCCAAGAATTTGCCAAGGACAGATGGATCCAGAAGAGCTCAACAGCTGGAAAACTCAAGAAAAGGAGAAAAAACACTTTTGTTATCCAGGATTCCCCAGCCTGTTGGGAACACTGGAATGATTCTAGCCTTTGGGTTTTGAATTCAAAGGGACTGTGTCAGGACATGTTTGAACTCAGCTTTTAGAACTGGAGAAATTGTTGTTGGTTTTGTTTTTAATTAAGTTTACAGAAAACAAGACATAGTTTGATTTCTGCAAGAGTTTTTCAAAATTTTGTGTCTAAAATATTTTGTGTTAATTGGACTTTTTATTCAAAATTATAATGTTTATAGATGGGATTTCTTTTAAATTCTTTTTTTTTTTTTTCCTGAAAAGAAGAGAGAATAGGAAAAGAAAAGCTACATGTTTTCCTTTCTTGGTGTTTTAATTTTGCTGTATAATTTTTTTAAGGATATGTTAGGTGTAAGTTTGCATGTGTGTGTGTAGGTAAATAAACACATACATACAGATATGAGAAACTGGACTATACTGGCCCGTTTTGAACAATGCATGAATACACACAAAGCGTACATTTAGTGAAACCCAAATTAGTAAAAATATGACACATACTGCTTTTAGATATCATATTGGCACCTCTTGGAACTTCAGATGGAAGTATTAACACTTTTGTCATGTACGTATCACCTTCATGCATATTCATATTGAGAATTCTATGCATAGTAAGTAATTTTTTTCTCTAACAGACACTGTATGGTTTTGTATGTGTATCCACTGTTTAAAAATTGTATTTTCCAACACATCCTTCTCTTTCTTTAATTCTAAAAAAAAAAAAATTTAAAGCAATATTCTTACTGTGTACCCAAATAAAAAAGTTAAAGCACCCATTAATCAATGTAAAATTAAAGAATATATTTTTATTACCCAGAGAAATGTGGAAATACTCTTCTCACTTACTTTTATGTTCTCATGCTCCCAGCATTCCTTTTAACAGGATGTAATTTTTTTTTTTTAAAAAAAAAAGCTATTTCCTTTGTACCTAGGCCATCAAGGTGTTTCCAGTGTTCAGAAGCCCTGCAATACCTCCCTAGAGAGATATCCTACTGAGTAGTGGAAGACTGCAGGAAAGTTAATATATTCCCCTCTGAGAGTAATGCATTTTCTCTCTCTTTATTGTGATATTTTGTTAAGGTGATACATATTCACACCTCCCCAGTAAGTCCAGACACTAAAGGTAGAACCTACTGCTCTTATTTCCCATTCAATTTCCTACATTTGTCTATCAGTAAACATCCTTGTGAAGTTTAATGTTCTTACCATATTAATTTGTTCACCTATATTAGTTTTATTTAATATTTGACTCACCATGAAACATGAAACGAATCTAATTAGTTCCATCTTTATTTCCAGCCAGGTTATTAACAATTAATTATTAGGATAAAGTAGCTTTTATATACCATATTTAGCCATCCACAAGCAAAGACTGCATTGCTAGCTCTGCTGATAGCCTGCCAACCTGAACTGGGTTAAGTCACTTCATTCCTCTTACTCCATTCCCTCATCAAGAAAAAGAAACATTTTACATTAAGTCCTTAGAGCTTGTTCTGAGCTCTGGGGAACAAAACCCCTATGCATTATTAATATTTGTGTTGTAATAGTGTAACAGTCCCCCAGTAGAATAACTGGATGGGATTCATCTCACTTGACACTGGCTGAAGAAGAACCAGAAGTCAAGCCTGAGTTAATAGGTTACCCATTAAGATCTGCTCTCTAGAGAGAAAGGCAACCTTCCACAAGTGACAGGTGCTATCTATCTCAAAATGGCTGAGATGAACTGCCTTTGGGATGTACCTGTTACCCTCTATTGAGAAAGCTCCCATAGCTTGCTTAAATTTGAAACCTAGGGAATTAATCAAGTATCTAAATATGTGTCCCTAATACATTTTGAGGTGCCCCAGAGAATCACGGCTCTGAAAGGTGGGAGTCCTCCGTCATTCCTGTGTCATACCTTTTAGGACCATGCATGTATCTTGAACTATCACAGGACATCTTAATTGGTATTAAATCCCTACACCTGGGTACCTGAATTACTTTTCACATTTTTAGGGCACTGCAGTTAAAGGAATTCTTCCTTCTCCCCACGTAGCATACAGTGAGTCTTATGCATAGGCACAATGTTAACAGCGCTTGTATGTCTTAGGAACGTGCTTTCACATGTAAAAGCAATATTTTCTTGAAATTAAAAATACTGTTCTTTCATATAAATAAATACTTCTTGTCAGTCAATTTTATGTTTATCCACCCTAATATGCCACTGGTATTTAACTTGCCTTAGGTAACAAACTTAGTCATGGTAGTAGGACTAAAGCAATAATTCTATGGTTTACACTCTTAAAATAATTATTTTGGTCTGGTTATATTTTCTTTCTTTTTTAAGAACATGTTCTGTCTGCAAACACAAGACTTGTTTTCTAAAAGAGTTCTTCTTTCTCTAAAAGAAAAGAAAATCAAATAATATTGATCTAATTGTACACTTACTAATGAATGTTTCAGGAAAGCAAATAATTTGGGAAAAGGAGGTGACATGTTTGTAGTTTGGCCGTATCTATTATCATCTTAATCTCATAAAACTATAGATTGACCTTCAATTGACCATGCATTTTATAAGCTTAGATGAACAGTTATGCAACCAGATCAGCTACCACTCAAGAGAGCAAAAGCAGTCAGCTGACCAGTCACTTAAATTCAAGAACAGATAAATCACAAACCTATAGATTTTGCATACTGTTTTAATATAAATCCCTACAGTGGTTTTGCTTTGCAGCTACATTACAGGCACTCTGTGGTTTGGGCAACTTTGTCATTTCCTTTGAATTTACATTGACCAATCTAACAGGTTTAGCTTTCATATCCTTAGCAAAACATCATATTGGGAGGCTCATTCTCTCAGATGGCCTAATTCAACTCCCATTAAAGTCAATGAAATTACCTTGTTGGCTTAAGTGAAAGCTGAGTTATATACTACACACAGAACAGCTGTGCAGGATCAGCTCAAAAATGCATTTACTCCAGTACCCCATTTCTGACAAAAATAAATAAAGTGTACTTATGGAAGAAGTCTAAGAAATAGGGCAAATACAGAATGATACTTTAACTTGTACCCTTGCTACTCCCAGTAATTTGCATTTTAGAGACTTTGTGAGCTGTATGTTGTAATCACTTCATTGTGTTTAATAGCTTTTGATGGATTTTTTCATTGAAAGTCTTCAATCTGCCTTTGAATCCACTTATACTCTTGACATTCACAGAGTTCCACAACTGAATTATGCCTTATTTGAAAAAGTACTTCCTTTTGTTTATTTTAAACCTCCTAATGATAATCTCATTTGGTTCTTCCTAGTTCTTACATCCTGAAAAATAATGGATAATCAGTCTCTTGTTCAATATCTCCATGCAATTCATAATTTTATAGACTTAAATCATAGTTTCCTTCTATGAATGTTCCTTTTTCAACCTGAAGACTTTCAGTTTACGTAATTACCCATCAAAGGCAGGTCACTGCCCAACCTTATCATTCTTCAAAGAAGAATTTGTAATTCTACTTTGTCCCTTTTGAAGTGACACAACCAGAACTATCTGCAGAATTAAAGATGAGACACACCAGGAATGCACACAGTGACATGATGATGTTTCCTCTCTTATTATCCCTTCCTTTTCTACCATTTCTTTGTTATTTTGACTGCCCTGAGCACTAAGCTGACGTTGTGTACAGAGCTATTTGCATCCATTTCTCCTGATTGTCAAGAGCTGATTTTCATGACCATGCTTTAGTGTACATGTATATTTAAGGTTGTTCCTACCACTATATATTAGTTTGCCTTTTTCAGCATTGAATTTTGTCTGCCACCTCATTTACCTGTCTTTTGGTAACATGAAATTCCTTCTGTAACTTCTCAATCAGAGGCTTTTTTTGGACTAATATGAAATTTTTGTCATACCAACAGTTTCATGATTCAGCCTCACTCTTCAGCTCACTATTCAACTTAGTTTCCAAGTCAGTTTTGTGTGTGTGTAATGACAAAGCACAACAGAGACTCTTTAGAGAGATGGTTATTACTCATTAGTGATTAAATCTGTTCGTTAGAAAGAACCAGAATTTTGATGTAGTCCTTGAGCTGAAGTTTTACAGTGTCCTAGCTTCCTACCTGTCTGTGGAAATGCATCCTCTGAGATGGGTCTCTGTATGAATCCCAACTCCTCAAAGTTTCCTTTCTCTGATACATCCTCACCCATTCCCTCACCCCAGGCAGGCAAATATGCCTTCACATTTTTTAATTTGGGATTAAACCAGTGTTTACTTATTTCAGTGGCAATTGTGAGCATTCAGGGGTGATGCCCTCCAGCCAGTCCAATCACCCTTACTCCAAGGCTTCCAAGTGGCCACAGTCCCATCCTCCAGCAAAGCTGTACTCTGTTCTCTGCACTGAGCATGCAGATTTTAGTGCCTCTGAAAGCCCTATTAGTACTGGCAACAGAGCATGTCTGAGCAAGGCATTTGACACATTCTAGTCTGGTGGTATATTTTGGGGTTTGTGCAAAACTCTTCCTGGTAACTTTTTTGAACAGAAGCCTCTCCTATGCCATGTGGGTAAGCCTGTAAGTGCTCATATGAGCTAGTATACAAGGGTATTAATTTCAGATCAAAACTCGGATTATACAAGAATATTTTCTTTGCATAGTTACAGCCTAAAAGGTACATGCATAGCCAAGGCACAACAATTTTTCTGCATCTGCAGAACTGTCCAGATGGTTCCTGATACAGGTTACATGGAAGCCTATGCAGTAATATAGGTGTGCAAAGGAAAATAGCATATGTCAGTATAGGGAGTAGGAATCAGGGGGTAAGGTGAGGCCAAATCTTGCTATGCATGAAGGATTTCTCTGTATTTCAGGAGGAACTGTGGAGCTGAATCTCTTGAGTTAAGGAGCTGTGGAATAAGCACTGGCAAACTCAGTTCTGGGGCTTTCCAAAATTTTAAAGCTTTAGATGTGAATATGAAATCATCAAGGGATTTAAATAGAAAAAGATATATGAAAAGTAACAGCAAGAGAGCTAGCATGTCATATACATTACTTGGTGAAAAAGCACAGATATATTAGGTGCATCCCTGCAGGGAGCTGTGACAACAACAAAACACTTGAAGTTAAAATACTATCTAACATGCTTTAATCAAAAGCCATGTGGACCTTTTGGATGCTCTCTTCCATCATTGCTGTGATTAACATCATCTGTTCTTTCTGGCAAGCAAATAAATAGTAACTAAAACATGCTCAGATGCTCTTGTCTGAAATGTGACAAGTATGCCTTGCCAGCAGATGAGAAACATCTCTTTCCCAGGGATGGACCAAAGTCAGAAAGTTGTGAGGCTTTTTTTAGTTTATGTATGCATTTGAAATTTGGGAGTGGTATACTTCTTGAGTGAAAAAAAATCATATATATTAGTACGCTTCTTGAGTGAGAACTGATACCAAACTTGTCAGGTTATGTGAATTACTTGATGAGATGAATGAAATAATCTGCTTTTTTTATCCTTTTTTTCTGAAGAAAATGTGATTTACTTAAATATGCTGTCCATAATTGGCAGACAATTATGCCTTCCTATTAATTTTTGAACTCATTGACCAAACTTGACAGAAGGTAGCAGTCTCAGTGATAGCTATAAAGAGAAAATTAATACTTGAATTCAGTTTTTGTTACAGTTATTATTTGGATATATAGAGTGCCTAATTTCATTATTAGAATATTTTCTTTTATTATGTGGAAGGTTTGAGTGCGTGGAAGGAAAGTGTTAGAAGTTGCAGTTATAATGAAAATACCAAGGTTTAATTGAATTTTGTTATCTGTTTCATTATCTGCTTTAGAATGATATTTAAAGTGCTTTATTTCAAAAAAAAAGCAAACAATAAAATTTACAATATTTTTCAAAACAAATCTCCCTGTACGTGGAGGTGAACATGGAAAGCACAATGCAGGCTGCATGTTCTGTAGTGTCTCAGTGAAATTTTTACATCTGAAGAAGAGCTAAATGTTCCAGGTGTGTTGTAGCATTTCCTTTGGGCTGATTTATCCTTCTCTCCAACAAATTACAAGATCGTACTGTGTATTCCACCTTGTAGGTGCAAGCAGCGACAGCCACAATTAAAGAGAAGAAAAATGTTTCAAATTGGTAAGACTGTAATGGAGCCTGCATTTAACAACAGCCTTTATTAAAGGCTTTCACATATTTTCCATGTTAGTAATATTGAAATGTTATCAGCTGAATACTCTATTTCCTGCTAGATCAGGATGTATTTTGAATTTCCTTTCATGTAAAGTATGAAACACAACTAACATACTACATGTCAGTGAAAAGAGCCATCATTTTCTTGATAGTACGCAGTATGAGGTATGTGAGTTTGTGTTTAAAAAATGAAAACTTTCTTTCAAGAGGCTGGATATTGGTGTATTTAAAAATGTATAGATTACAATATCCCCCCAAAGAACACTCATTCACATGTTGCTTGTTATTTCAAGAAAAGAGGTCACAGTTCTTATAATTCAGTTTCTTTCACAACCTAGATCTCAGACATCAACTTTTCATGGAAGAAAAGTTACCTAAAGATTGTAGATTATCTAATACTGGTAGTTTTCTTGCAGGCAATGAATTACATAGACCTCCGATTTAATCTACCTTGGCAATTCCTACGCCCCTGTGTTTCTTCTAATCTCTTTGATGTAGATTCACATTGATAGAAATCCTGAAATTGTTGTCACTACGTGCTTTACACAAGAAAAGCCAATTTATAATTGTAGGATGACTGACTAACATAAAAACAATGAAAGGTGAAGGAAAGAGAGTTTCTTATGATAGGTATGTATGACTGCTGCCCACGACAATGGAGCACATTAACAGCATAGTTAACATTAAGCTACTCAATAACTCTGCTTTCACAGGTGTTTTTACAGATGCTTTCACAGCAATCCCTTCAGATACCCTTCCAGATAACCTTCCTTCTTTTAAAATGCTTTTCCTTGAAAGCAAATATTCAGATAATTTTCTTTCTTAGAAAGCCCACACTGAGGGAAATGACTTTGCTCAATGCCATGAGGGATTAAAAAAAGGAGTTTGCTTCATGCTAAGAAAAAGGACTTTGTGCTGAGGGATGAAGTCAGGAGAATGCTCCAATGCAAGTAAAATATGATGGAGATAAACAAGAGGAATTCACTCTGTGATGAGGGAAGGGACTTAGCTTCCCCCACCTGTACAAGTGCAAACACCTTTTTAATTTGTAGGTCACACAGAAAATACAGTAGTAAGGGAAAAAAAAAAAATTAAGAGAAAATATTCCTCTAAAAACTGCTACTGACAGTTGGCAAGATTACATTGTGGAGTAAAATTGGATAAAAGGTTTCAGGTGAAAATTTTGAGCTTAATATTTGGGGTAGTTGCAAATAATTCAAAAACCAACTTAAGTCTTTTCCAGTCAGAAAAAAAAAAAAAAAAAAGAAATATTTCTCTTCAACACTTTTTAAACAGAATATTTCAGTCTTCAATGTGATTGTTCCCTATTTTTCAAACCTTAATACCAGAATGTCAGTTCATGGTTTGGAGGTTAGGGGTGGTCTGCATATTAGGAGTTCTCCCCAAGATGTCTGAAGTCATGCTGAAACCAAATGAATGGTTTGCACATCTCTAATGATTTTTACTTTCAAAAGGAGGTAATCATTCCCACTTCAACAGACTTGATAAACTGAATAGATTTAGAGCAGAGATGTGCTTTACTAGCAAAAGAAACAATTCTTTAATGTTCTTTCAAATGTAATCAGGAAGAGGTGACAATGAGACAACATTGCCTTATTGCCTACCCATTTGCGGCTGCAAGTCATCTTGCACAAGTTTGATAAAAGACTGCATGAAATAGCTTCTAGACATACACTATACACTGAAAATGGCAACATGATTAATTTTCATTTTATAGGCATCCTAGCACTCAATTCAGATCCTATCCTTTGCCTCTGTGCATACTTATTTCTTTCATATTCACTCTTTCACTTACTCTCCTTGTTGGTTTCTATACTTCTGCTCCTTTGCTCTCTCCATCATAACTTCCCTGTGCTCTTTCTAATTTTTTTTTTTCTTAAGAGGCACAGCTCAATACTGGCTCTCTTCTTGTTCTCTGAAACAGCTGAATTATTTGGCTATGAAATTTTCATGCCCAAAACTGAGGCTGAAAAGGACACCAGATACAGAAAACTCAGGCCTGCTTCTTCAAAATCTGAGAAAGTTTGAAGCCACAAAAAGCATGCTCTAGTGTTAAGAAATATCAGTGTCATGGTTTTAGCTGGGGTAGTTGATTTTCTTCACTGTAGCTAGTATAGTGCTGTGTTTTAAACTTGGTATGTAAATAATGTTGATAACACCCTGGTGTTTTAGTTGTTGCTAAGTAGTGCTTACACTAGTCAAGGACTTTTCCAGCTTCCCATGCTCTGCCAGGTGCACAAGAAGCCGGAAGGGGAGGGGATACAACCAGGAGAGCTGATCCGAATTGGCCAAAGGCATATTCCATATCATGTGACGTCATGCCCAGTATATTAACTGGGGGGAGTTGGCCGGGGGAGGCAGCGATCGCAGCTCGAGGACCGGCAGCGTCGGTCGGCGGGTGGTGAGCGGTTGCAGCACTTGTTGTTTAGTTTTGGGGTTTTTTTGTTGGTTTTTTTTTTCTTTCCCTCTTCTTCCAGTGTTTCATCTCTCTCTCGCTCATTATTTTCCTTTTCATTATATTAGTATTATTGCTGCTTTATTCTAATTATTAAACTGTTCTTATCTCAACCCACGAGTTTTCTTACTTTGGCCCTTCCGATTCTCCCCCCCATCCCACAAGGGTGGGGGAGTGAGCGAGCGGCTGTGTGGTGCTTAGTTGCTGACCGGGGCTAAACCACAACAGTCCGGAAATTTTTACTAAGGTCAGCAATATCTACCTCACTTTTAAGTCCTTCCTTTCTAGTGGAGCAGGTGATGTGCCTAAAGAGGAGAGAGAGAAGAAAAGGGTCATGTTCAGGTGATAAAAATGTGCATCTGTTGGACGAAAGACCAAATAACAACCCATTCATTTCATTGCTTAACTAATGCCAGGATTTCACTCAAAATCATTTCAGGCTTGTGATGCTGAATTATTTTTATTCATACTGAGTTCAAAGGGAGCTAATGACTCTCAGCCCCTTCCACAAATAAGCATTAAAAAATAAGCTGGCCAGGCAGAGATAGGACCTATAGGAAAAATCCCTCTAGACAAGGTATACAGCTCCCTGGAGAAGAGAGGTTTGCCTTAGGGTTGGCACCCTGGAAAACAGCTGTCTTGGAAAGCTGGAAACTCCTTTGTAAACACAAGTGTTGGCATCAGGCCAGCTGTGGGTCTTGGGGTAGCTTTACCCTCTCCAGCAGTTGCCCTAGCTGCTGAGGGCTGCCTTCAAGTCCTCTGGATCCTGCTGCACACCTCTCCGGCTCCCACTCCCCAAAACTGAAGAAAGGACAAAACCAATCCAGCCTCTTCAACCCACTACCTTTGTGGGTCTCTTGCTATGAAAACCCACATCACCAGGTGGGAGGAGAGGCGTGCTTCTGGCAGAGAAAAGACCAGGACTCTTGCCTGAGGCTGGGCAGTGTGTTTCCTCAGAAGACATCCCTGGCCTGTGCTAGAGCATCACAACCCCATCCCCTTCTGCAGTGCTCAGCGCAGCCACCTGCAACAGACTGCCTGGGTGGCACCTGGGGTGACCATGATGCTCTGCAGGAGTACGTGCCATGGGACAGGACAGAAACACCAGACTTCGCTCTCAGGTGTCATGATTGAGTGCATGTCAACAGGTCTGATGGATGCAGGTGTGTCATTTTTGAGTGTGCACATGAGAAGGCCTTAGATAACACATGCTCTCTCTGCAATGTAATTTGCTGGACTAATTTCTCTGATAAATTCAGACTATTTTTTTTCCTTATATCTAGCAGGAATTATAAGCTATTTTTTTTTGTTCTGGAAAACACTAAATCACTTTCTTTTGGTGAAGAAAAAAAGCGAAAGAAAATATTTTAGGTTTGCATGTTCTCCAGTAGCTGAAATTTTGAAAAATGTTTAGCAGCTTAAATCCCCAAATGGTCTGTCTTATCACTCAGCTGTAAAAGGCAATTTGAAACAGAAAGTTTCATACATTATTTAAAGCCTTGCAGATTTGTTATTTCCTGAAGGCCATTCTAATTTCATGATGCTGTTCTGTTTGCTAGAATTTTCTCAGCATGGCTGTCTTGAAGATTTAGGTTAAAAATAACAAATATATCATGCAAATAGTAAAAACATCAGAAATTGGTAGAGGAAATTCAGAGGACTCTTAAATGTTAAAAGCAATGTGGAGGACTGAAGCAGTAAAGCAGAGATAGATTTTAATTTCCACAGACTTTAAAAGTAGTTTTCACTGGTTTGGATTACTGGTATTATTCTTAAAGGAGTGCCTTGTCAATCAAGTGTTATTTTTTTAAAAAATTCCTTAGATAGACTGGTAAGACCATGGCCCTTTAGATATTCACAGAACATCTTTTTGCATGAAATCTTATAAGCAACATTCCAGTTATATTCCAGGTTTCCATGAGTGTAACTGCTTTTCCCTTAACAAAGCATCTTGGACCCCCCAGACAGATGCTGCAGAGGTGGCAGAGTTCCCCTTCACCCTGAAGCATCACAGCCCTCCGCACACTGGGCAGGGCAGGAGGGCTCTCACACTTCCCTGCTGCCCTGAGCACTGCAGACGGGCCCCGACCACGCTGAGTGGCACATTGCATGAAACAATGCAGATAACCACAGTTATAGGTTGTTCTTCCCAGTGTCATTTCTCATCTAAGGTTCTGGTCCTATATGCAAGGAATAGCATGTGGGGCTTTTTTTCATGGAAAGGCTCATGCTGCAGTCTTTATAGGATCTAGGCTTGCTTTGTATGAAAGCAAAGAATACTATTCCCCCTTTATAAGCAGGACATCATTTATGCCAAGTAACAATGACATAATTAGCAGAGCCAGGAAAGAAAGCTAGAAATCATGCTGTCTAATGTACTTTAACCTTCAGGTTAAACAAAACAAAAACCCACAAACTTTACCTTGATGCAAGGCAAGTGAAAGGCAATACCCCTCAAGCCACTGCTGGCTACAGTTGTCAACTTCTTGGAAAACAAGAGGTGTGGTCAGTGCCACCATGGTCCTGTTGCCACCAGAAAAGCATAGCCAGTCAAGAACTCCCTGAAGATATTGGGAGTAGTTAGTGATGCAAAAGGGACCTTCCCAGCATGAGTTCCTGCACCTGCTCACTATGCCAGGGTCCTTCCTTCCTTCCAAGGCTTCTTTTTGGTCTATATATAGAAGAAATGCAGATGTCTGTTGTCAGGGGGTGGAAGGCACTGCAGAATAGTTGCTTTCCAAAGCTACAGAAGTTAAGGCGCCTGCAATAATGCACTTGACTCATCCTATACTTGGCAATGAGTCAGCATCATAGAGCAAAGGAGGGATTGCATGCAGTAAGGTCACATGCAACCAGTAACAGTCAGCCTTACAGTACTAAGAAGCAAGCCCAGCTTATTTTACTCACTTTACTAAAATCATTATAGGAAAAGGTAACCCAGAACTAAAGGAATTCTAACCACTCTTCCATTACCAAATTAATGTCATGCAACAGAAGAGGTTGTAAGCTGAGGCATATTCCTCAACATTGTGCCTGAATCTTGCTCTCACTGCCATGGCTTGCCTGAATGAAACAAGCAGTGCTGCTCTGTGGATGCCCTCCAGACCTCCACCACACACCTCCATGTTGTTGGTGATACCAGACTGTGATGAGCATACCAGAGACAGTATGCTCACTGGTGAACTGCCTGTGCATTCATGCAGGAGAGAAGGGGATCTGCCACCACTCATTCCTGACATACTACTCTCAGCCTTGCCTTGGTGAGGACATTATGGTGAGCACGGATAGGAGAAGCCTTATGGACTCTCCTTTCAGCTGGGGATATAAAATTACTTTCAAAGAAACATTAGTGTAAGTTTGCTTCCTTTTTCCTTCATGTCCATACAAATCTGAACTTTTATTTGACTCATAGCTACACATTGGAAAAGTTTTTAAAAGGGCTATCACTATTGGAATATGTTCATATCTTAACCCCCAAGCTGACGTAGGAGCACACAGCAGAATCCCAGCTCTCCATTCAGCTTAATTTTATGCAAGACAACATGAGTTCAACGGAATTGCTTCACCAGTCTACAGGCAGAATCAGGCCCTCAATATTATATTTAGAGTTTGCTGAATATTTTTCACCTGAAAAAAATTTCAATAAAAACCAGGAGCGTTATTGATGAAAATGTTTGTGCTTATAAACTACATTATGAACTTCCTCTTGAAATGATTATTTGTTTGGTTTTGCTGGTATCTGTCCAGCTGGCTAGAGAAAAATAAGTATCTTCCAGATCTTCTTTCTTTTTTTTTTTTTTGTCAGTCTTCTGATGGAAAATGTTGAGGGGGAAAATGACAACAATGCAAAACAAAGCAGCATTTTTCAAAATACTGTTTGTTTAGAAAAAATGCCCATTTTCACTCCTTGAAATTTTAACAGCCTTAATTCTTATGTATGCATGAAAGGAAGAGAAGAATTGTTCCACCAACTTGTCCCCTTAAGCAGAAAATCTTGCCCATATGTCTTGCTTGCTCATAGCTCTTAGCCATTTTTCATGATATTTTGCCCATTTACATCCTTTCTCCACCCCCTCTGTAGCCCCATGCCATTTGCAGAACATTTGCAGGTGCTGTTTTTCACTGGCGTTCCCCCGGCTGCTCCTACACCAGGGTGACTGCTTAATGCAGCATGCTGGCAGGGCTCCACGTGGAGCCCTCGCCAAGATTTCTCCCCTCTCCCCCTTGGTATATGAATGAGTGCAAAATAAACTCAGCAGATATTTGCATTCAGGCTTACATGGACCAAGCATGGAGTTTTGATGGACTGACCAAACTTATCACAAGTTTTCACTTTTCTTTCAGTCATGGGTAGAAAGGTTGTCACATTTTCAGTTTATATAAGAAAAGAGCTGCATACAGTTAATGAAAGTCATAGGAGCAGTTCAACTGTGCTGTTAGGTTCAGAGCATGAAAGATCATATATCACTGTAACCTGCCTAACCTTCCCTGTACTAAATGACAAACTGCTGGAAATAGCCTTTGGGTCAGGTCTCACATTCACTAAAATACTTGTCCTTCAGCTGAGGGCTCTGTTGAACTCATATAACATTCAGCATCTTAAATCACACAGACTTGCATAAATGCTAAATACTAATTAAGACTGAAAAAATTAGTGAAAGATAAAGTCCATGAAACAGGTCAAATCAAGGCTTAATTATAATTAGAATTTATCTTTTTAGGTGACCTTAGGAAGATATAAGACTGCAATTTTCTAAGAGTTTATTAGGTTGCTACTGTACTTCATGCTGCAAGTCATATCACCCTCAGAACCCATTTGGACTACAGCTTGTGCTCATCCAGAAACGGATTTCCAGCTGAACGCTTTAGGAAGCAGGATGTGGTAACATGGCTGAGCTCACAGGGGCTTGGCTGGTGCTGAGAAGCTTTTCAAATTTTCCTTACATAATTTGATTAATGGATCTCAATGAGCAGTCCTTGTAAGGTTTTATTTCATATACAGGGCATCATTTTCTGGGAAAATGTTGTTATTTGAAACATTTCAAGGACCAATATAAAAATCCATTTTGAAATAAAGCAGGAGCTATAGTTGGTGGCTTGTGCAGTTAGGTGCACAATGAAGTTAGTAATTATTACTTAAGCACTGCTCCATGCATGCTAAATGCTTTCTGAGCAGTGTTTCTTCCCTGAGGAACAAACACGCTAAGAGGAGACAGCTAAATAGTCAGCAGACACTGAAAAAGGGAAGTTGAGGGACAATTTATATATCAAATCAGTCAATTCCCTGCCAGGAGCATGGTAGAAGTGTTGGGGTTTTTTATGTGGCAGAAGGCAGGAAAGTAGCAGATATGCTCAGGGAGGTTGGGCAGTGAATATAGAGCTTTTAGGTGATGGAGAAACTGACAAATTGGCTGCTTTGATGTTAATTGAATTGCACCGGGGTTTTCAGAACTGAGTAACACAACTTTGTGTAGGGCACATGGTATAAATAATGAAAAAGAGAAAGAGACATGGTACTGAGTCGTATGTTTTGAGATAAGACACAAGTTGCTGTCAGGGAGATGCAGGACCTATTCTAAGCACAACTGCAGAGAGGAGTCTCAGACGAGAGAGGTGATGAAGGAGGGGAGAAGGAGATACAGTGCAGGAAGTCAGGAGGAGTTGCACACACATGGCAAGCACTTTTCTTCTGCATTTCAAAATGTGATGTCAGCACAGTGAACATATTTGAAAATGACAATATAAACAAGTTTGTTCCAGCCCTCTCCCCTTTCCTAGATATCGAACACAAAGGGTGGCATGGCACTACCTCAATTTACTGTCTGTTGTATTCCCTTCTGTACCTGGGCTGCTGCAAGTGTGTTATTACTGCTGGCCTCTGAGTCTAATTCAGCAGCTCCTGATACAGAGGTGTAATCCCTTCTGTCGGCTGAGCTATGGTGTGTGCTGTGCTGTCATAGTCTGCAGTGGCGGGGTAGTCCCTGGGAAACTATTACCAGCCAGTGGAATTTAGAGAAGGTCCAAAGCTGCTTTGAATTACACCACAGCTATGATTAATGCCGGAACAGAGTGCAAACTGAGCTTCTATAAACTGCAGAGCAACATTGTACAAGGCAAGGAAGGAAAGAGTCCAGGGTAATTTTCCCTCTCTATTGTTTAAAAAGTCACTATATATCTGCAGGTTTTTAAATGACAGTTAAATTCAGACAGAATTGTGATTCTTAGGTGTTTGATATGTCTTCTGATTAGTCTTTGTTGGAATTATCTGTACTGCAGAATAATTATCTGTACACAATTCCTTGTATTAACATTATAACATAATCACATCTATATAGCTTTCTGTCTGACTTTTTTAGTTGGTTCTGTAATAGCCTCAGTGTAAAAACAGTAACCTGAAGTGATTAGTCATTCATTATTTTCCCTGTCCCTGAGTCAAAAGAAGAGAGATGAGCTAATCAAATCCATACCACTACCCAGCCTTTTCCAGAAGTAGATAGAAGTAACAGAAGTTGCTTTTACAGGGCAGGAAATCACTTCAATTCTTTCCCCAGATGATTGCACAAAATTCAATGTGGAGCTCCTACAAGATCTTCCTCGAAACCCCTGTGGGTTTATTTACATCAGAGGGAGACTTAATGTAATTGTGTATAAGTCAAAGCCTTATTTAACAAAAAGGAGAAACATATTCTTTTTCTGTCCAACACTATCTTATTGACATGAAATTTTTCACTAGATTAATAATTATTAAAAGGTAAGGTATGGTACTAATCAAACAATACAAATGAAAATAACATATGTAGTATCTGTTACATGCAGTTAACTACCCTGCCATATATTCCGGAGTGAGATAAACTGGTACTGCCTTACAAAATAAAAAGCATTATGGCTAAACAGCTAGTTCTGTAGCCTGAGACAGAAAAAAGAGGCTATATGTAAAGTCTATTGTTTCATAGTCTTCATTTAATATACAATTTTATACATATGTATAATATGTAGTTATATGCAATGTGCAAAAAAGTATGAGTATAGTATACAGGCTTATGAAAATATTTCACCTTACATATGATTTATGCACACTGTGACAATAATGGGTTTTGTTAAGCATTATTTAAAGGTATAGGTGACCACTAGTAGAGGTTAATATTATTACAGGTATAAATGTCACTATTTAATTTACTAGTGCATATATATCCAATGCACTCAGTACAATGGATCTTTCTGTGTCAATCACTGTACATAGCTAGAGAAAGTCCCTAACTTGAACAGTTTGAATCGAATTAGATGAGATGGAGAAAGGAAATATTTTGGATATGGTGCTGAGGCACAGATATACTTAATCTCCCAATCAGTTGATGGTCATTAGGTGAAGGGAAAACTGGACTTGCATGTCCTGAGTCCTAACGAAGTAGCTTAAATTCAATGACCATCCCTCCCTGTAAATGTCCATCCTATTCTGTTATTCTCCTTTTTATCTTATTTTACACAGTGTTGTACTTCTTTTTCCAGCCAGAGTATATAATGGTCAAAGATAATATTGGTGCCAGAGGATAAAACTTCCATTAACAAGCTGATGATGTCAGATGCTGTTACCAATTTATTTGCTTAAAGCTGCAGATCTGTCAGCAGAAAACTAAAAGGGAACTTGCATTACCCTGAGTCATCCCCAAAAGATTTAACAATTAAGCCAAGGGCATCAAGCTGGACTGAAGTCACACAAAGGCTAAAGAGCTGTTGCTCAGCATCTTCATGGCCCCAGTGCTCTGCAGGTTTGTCTTTTGTGGGATCCCTCGCAATGGTCCGCTCTATCTCCCCTGTCTTGTTGGTCTCTGGAATGTGCACAGGAGAGGTACCCTCAGGTACCACTACCAAAGAAGAGTTTTCAAGGTGTTCTCCTTTGCCCAGAAGAGCACCATCACAAACCTTTCACAGTTGTGCCCTACTGAATAGCTGCCTTCTGATGTTGGATTTACTTGGACTCAGCATGGTCAACCAGAATATCTAATTAGGCCCAAAAATCATGATAGTGTTAAAAATTATTGAAAAAAATTGGCTCTCTATCAGCCTTGAGCTTAGCTTTTGGACAACACTTCAATAATGTTTGCAAGCTATTCTCCATGGCCATTAAAGCTGGTTAATTGGCTGCTGATACATTGACTGGGTTTCTTTTGTTCTATTTCTCCTCTTTAATCACATGGATCTAGGAAATGAGGCTTTATAAAAAAAGTAAATCACTGAATATTATCAGATGCACCATAAAAAATGAAGGTGGGTTATATAGAGAAAAAACAGCCCTTACTGAGAGGAACAGAAATTTTATGCTTGTAAGGGCAGCAGGTGTGATTCAAATGGAGCTGTTCCTTCAAGGATATCTTTTTTCTGCAGAATGTATGAGAGAAAGACCTTATTTCCCAGCTATGTTTTACCCAAATACTATTAATCTGTTCCATCCAAATGGTCACAATGCTAACAGATAGGAACAAGATTTCCACTTCCGTTTATTAAAACACCTTTTTTTCTCCCTTGTATGCACATCTTTTGTCATTTCAACTAGTAACATTTTTTAAAGCTACAACCTACAGCATGCAAATTTTTCACTGTGATTTAGATGTCCAATTAGTGTAAGAACATGTCACGTCAGGAACTACAGGGGAAAATAATTACCGGGGGGGCGGGGGGATGTGTGTGTGTGACAGAGCAGAAGAAAAAAGGTGGGCAGTAAGTGTGAACCTGAAAACTGAAAGGAGAAAACAGAATACCTGTCTTGTCATTGCGTTAGCAGAAGCCAAAACTCTGCTACATTATTTTCTGGTAAGATATATACTTTTAAAGATGTACCATTTTAAATGACATGAGAGATTAAGAGGAAAATAGCACAGGTTGAAATCTTTGAGCCGGTGTTCAGCAGAGCTATTCATGTAAAACTAAATATAAGAGTCCTTTTCTTATGTTCCTAAGTACTGCTATCTGCTAAAAAATGTTATTAAATATCCAGATTAAATGATACCATTGCAACAGATCTTGTTATGAAATAGGAATGAGGTGTTTCCAGAATTTAACAGAAGCAAATATAACTTTCCAAGCAAATATTTTTAAATACATACAAATCTTTCTTTACATATGTGTACGTATATATGTACATATATGAAGTCCTTTGTGATCTCCCTACTATTCACAGAGCAAAAACTCTGGGAATTTGACCCATTACAAATCCCTATCCTCACTCTCCCACCACACACTAGTTCATCAAAACATTTTTCCCAATAAACATCTGTCTTCTGAAAATTAAAAGCTGTGGACTACATTCTGCCCTCGCACACATGAGCCTGTCTATTCCAGTTGCCTTTAAGGTGGGCTGCAAGGCAGGCATAGCAGGGGACTCACTGAAATCCTGACCGTAGTAGGACAAGTGAGCATTTACTCTCACAGAGAGGGACAGAGCCTTAAAGCACACACCAAGAAAGGACAGTAGAAACTGGATAACTGATTTATCTACAGCAAATTTTCAAATTCTAGCCCCAGTTGCAATTTCAGGAGCTGGGGGAAGCAGAAATGGCAGACACTGTTGTAGAAAAGCAGCACGGTAAGTTTGTTTGGAGGTGTTGTTTTCCTTGCAAGAAGTAAAAGAAAGCAGCACCCTTGTGCAGTGAGGGAAAAGCAAGGTAGGAAGCTACAGAGCCCCGGGTGCTGCCAGTGGAGCTCCTTCTCCTGGCTCAGAGTGCACACACTCTGCTCTTGATAAAGACTGTTGAGAGAAATGGGGGCTGCTGCTGTACAGTGCTGGCAGCGCCATGGCCCTGCAGCTGGCATGCTTCTGGATGCCCGCCCAAACAGCCTCCGCTCAGCAGCCTCTGCAGCATTTTATCCTGATGGCCCCACACATCTTGGTCCCTCCTGTACATATCTGGTAGTTTGGTAACTTCAGGATAATGAGAGCAGTTGACAAGGGTTAATACTGATATGAAGGGAATGATGCCTCATTTTTATCCTTCTCCAGACAAGGACGACATCTTCTGTGTTTTCTACAATAAGGCTACATTCACAGAAATCTCTGAATAGCTAATCATAATATCAACAACAAAAAAAATCTTTGTCTGAAATGGTCAGTGGCTGCATGAACAGTGAAAATTGCAGGTACAACAGTAGTTATACAAGCACCAGGATATACAAAATAAAACAGCTTGTTTACATGCACCTTCCTTTTAAAAATGATCCATCTCTGGATCAAGACAGTGGCAAGAAATGAAGAACAACAGGTAATTCTCACACTACTGTACCTTCCTCAGAAACAGCTGGGTAAATCTTCTGTCTGGAGCTATTCAAAACTGGATTGGACAGTTCATCAAAAAGTGATTGTTAGGAGAAAGCCTGCATGGGAAAAACACAAACTAACACATCACTTTAATCTTTCCCTCCTAGAGAATGGCTCAGTAATTGAACTAAAATTATCCCTGACTTTCACAAATGTATTTCCTACAGGAACATATTTGATGATCCTCAACAAGTTTGTTTCTAGGCCTGGTAAACACAGGAGAATTTTTATTTTGTGGAGAAGTAATACTGCAAAACCATAGCCTTGTTTTTTCAAAAGGATCTGTTTTATGTATATTTATGCTTAGCTGATGGATATAAATACATGATGCCCATACACAAAGCAACCATCTGTGTAAAAGTTAGTGTCAGGCAACACAATATGAATCTTTTACTAAATCAATGCCAAAAAAACTGATAAAACAAGCATTGTACTACTTGGTAATTTTGGTGTAACTTCTTCAGGCAAGAATTGAGTGGAGAGGTGGATGGAGAGTCCATTTCTTTTTCCCTCCCCCACCTGCCCCAGTCCCTAGATAATCTGATCTCAGTAAAGGTCCAAGAGCTCAGTGAAGGACTTGGACTGGTAGCTGGATGTTTTAGCTCACTGGGAGGTCTTTAGCAAAATACAGTTGTGGGATTGCTTATCCCCAGCATATGAGCCTTCCTATCTCAGTATAGTCCTTTTCCTCCCTACCCCTCTCACAGGACCTGCACACTCCCAATACTCCCGCTCCAATACCAGCTTTGTTGGGGAAAGAAAGCTACTGGCTGGGAATAACTGATTTGCAGCATCCCAGCCTTGCAAGGAAACCTTGCAAGGGATGAAGCCAGAGCCGCTGTGAGAGCAGGCAGCACCCCAGAGTGCTGGGCTGTACAGAGCAGAACAGTCTCAGGCACACAAGTACCACTGGCTGCACCTACACCAGTAGGAAAATGCCAGGATACAGGCTCAAACACTATCCTGCAGTTGTTCACTAATGGCTAGACGTGCATTTAGGGTCATGCCAGCTAGCACTCCCTAAGCAAATGCTCCAGCACCATTCAGGAAGCTGTAAGCAAAATAGATGAGGTCACCCTTATTTAAAGAGTATTCAGCTGTCTGGGTGCAAACTGCTTCTAAGGCCAGAGAGCAGGCTATGGTCTGCTTTATTTACTGGTCCAAATGTAGTGATGGATACCAGAACAGTGATGACACTTCGTGACTTTAACATCTTTTGGTACCATTCAGCTTTTTAGTGCTACTATGTGGTGGAATATCTGTCTTCAACATGAAGGAATTGTGCATCCAGCCACATGTGTGGTTGTGTGTGTGACTGCTATGAATATGCTGGGAGAAATGCTCATGTTAGGACAAGGCTTATGCATGCACACCTTACAGTGGAAAATCCATCTCTGTAATCATGTATCTCTAGAGGGCTATTTAATATGTTTTTTAGCAGTATAAACATGCAATATTGTGCTCACTAATTCTTAAGACTGCTGTGGCAGGAAAAGTATTCTCCTAATCTCTTACTCCTGAGAAGCATAAGGGAAATAAAGCCATTGTTATTAGCGCCTGGACTCTGAAGGATGCCATTACAATTTTGTCACTACTCTACAGAGACCTGTTCATCAGCATCAGATTTTTAATTGTTCCAAACCAATCCAGAATTCAGTTAATGATGTGTTTTAAAAACTCCCTTTCTGCATAAAAGCAGGTTAAAATATTGCCTTAATATGTCCCCTTTATAAATATTTTCATTGCTGGGTAGCCATGTCAGTTAACCCTATTTTGCTTTGTAAGTTTTACTTGAGATAAAAGGTTATAGATATCTCAGCAGACACAGGTTATGCAACATTCAAGTACATTTCCATCTACTAATCTGTTCATGTCCCTACCTGTAAGACCCATATAACCCTGCTTGCTGTCATGTGTCTGGGTTAGGATTATAAAAATAAATAGGCAGGCACTTGCTTGGCTTTTCAAACACAGATCTCTCCTGCCTGTCTTTTCCATGCACAAGGCAAAAACATCTCAGTGGAGGGCCACGCTGCTCACAGGTGGAAGAGGGTGATGCTGCTGACTAGCAGGCCTGCTGCTAGGCTTCTACTAGCAAGCACCCCTGAGCAGCAAAGGACGGCAGCCTTTCTCCTGCTCCAGGATGCTACGTGTCAAACGCAGCTTGCCAGTAGCTGAGGTTGACCCTGACACATGGAGCCACAAAGCAGGGAAGGGGCTGTAGCACAGTGACATGCCAGCCTGGCTGGAGAAGAACAAGCCGCAGACGTCAATAATGGCAACCAGACACTCAGGCCAATACAACTGTCAAATATCCAAAATTGCCTAAGCCTTAAACCCACGTTTAAGTCAAAGGCCCCTATGAAAGCCTTCAATGAAATCATTCAAATGCCTAGCAGTCTAGCCTAGCCAGTGCCTGTGGCTTCACACAAAATACTCCTATTTCTAACACCAATATAACAAAATGTAGTCAGCTGCAAACGTTTGAAAGGTGAGATCTGCTTAATAATAGTAAAGAAAGGAAAAAGAGGATGCTCCCCAAATACTTTTCTTCTAGCTGTGTCTTGATTGCTTTTGGACTTTATAGTCTCAGGGTTGGAGTTGTTGCAATTCTGAACTTCAGACAAAGCCAAACAAAAGAAGTCATGCACAGGGTTTTGTCCTGGATTCTCTGACATTCCCACTGGGACCAGAAGTGTTCAGCTCTGTGGAGGTTTCAGTTCAATCCACATTCACTTTTGTGCTGGGATCAGACTCTTTGAGACAGGGTGATTTTTTTTTCAGTTGCATTTTACCATTAATGAATGCAAAACCTGATCTGATTAATAACCAGTGTGTTGCAAGCCCAAACTGACTCAGGCATAAATGATTAGCCAATGGAGCTTGCTGTCAAAAGAAATGATTGAGGACATGAACTGAATAGGATTAAATACATTTGACATCAGAATTTTAAAGCATGTAAGCAGAAAAGTACCATGTACAGAGCATAAACCAATCACTGACTGAGAGGGTTAGGAACTAACTTCCCCATTAAGCAGGTTCTTCTACAAATGTACACTTTGATTATATTTCACTATGTTGTTTCTTATTCATTTTGTACCATTCAGTTCCAGGGAGAGGGAGAAGAAGTATAACGGAAAAAGCCAGCACACTTTGGACTCCATTGGAAACTGCTAAGGATAACTTGCTCAGATTCCCTCAGCACAGGGAGAAATAATAGTCCTGAAAATAGGGGTCTGACCCCGCATGCCTTGAGGCAGCAGAGCCAGCGCTGTGTTAGACACACCCTGTGAAGGGGCAAGGGCATCAGAGAGCAGGAGGAGCCAGAAGCAGGTTTTATTGGGCAGTTTGGACACTGTTTGGGATGCTGGCAGCTGCTTGGGCTGAACTTTCCAACCTGCCCATAGCTCAGCCCTACCCTGACCACAGAAAGGGAACCACTATCTAGGCAAGCTGTCAGTCTGACTTAGTCTGGTAATAGGCCTAACAGCAATATCTGGGATTTTTAACAATGTAATCCATTTTGATAATCCTGATTCCTGTGTACCTGTACAGATTTGTCACCTAACAGTTATTAAACTTTTGTGCATGTAAACAGGTGTAAAAACCCCAAATGAGTAAGAAAACCTATTGATGTAATTTTTTGTGTTACATCAGCCTTTAATCTTTCATTTCAGGAAACATGACGGGAAAGAACAGGACAACCTATAGTGGAGTATTGTATTGGAAATTGGCCTAAGTACGGCATTGGGTCTGGTCATTTGCGAGCATTGTGCCAAATACATCATGTCAAATGTCTTACACCAAACAGCAACTCATTCCAAGAGTTGTGCCACACACAGAAATCATCTGCCTCTGTGCACAATCATAAGGCATCAAAAAAATGTAATACTTGAATCCTGGAAGTAAATCTGGAATTGCAACCCCAGGAGAGAATTTTCTTTTGCAGATTGTGTGCCAGGCTTTTTCTGAATTATTATCACAGATGGTGAAAAATTCCCATGGCCTTATCCTCATGTTCTTTTTCATTCCAAATGGAGTCCCTTGTGAAATACCAGCATGACTGCATATGTTTGAACTCTTACTGTCCACTTAAACGTATGTTGCACTTCAGTGGTGCAGAGAGAGTGTTAGGCTCTGTTTCAGGAGGTTTAGAACAATTTATTTTCACCCCAAGGCCACTGAAACCTTGCCCAGTATTATCTCTGCTAGACTATACCACTAAACTAGAACAGTCAGAGTTGAAACAGAGTCCGTCATGCTGTGCTTAATCCAGTAGAGCCACAAGATTCAAAAAGTCAATTCCAGACTCTCCCTGCCCTGTACAACCAGCTCCACGTGCCCATCACTTCCCTCAGCTCTCCCCAGTGATCCTTCAGCTGCAGAGTTAGTGAGATCTGCTTGCTGATCCAGTGGAAAATGATGTGTGGCTGGCTCCGTGATCTCTTGGTCATTGGTCTGATGGATAACCTCAGACAAGATGCTTCAGCTCCCTCTCCCTCCCACTTATGCCTCAATAAAATGGGCAAATGGTAGTGGTGAGGTCCCTGTAATTAGTTTTTATCCTGGTGAAAGATCTTCAATGACAGTCTATTTCTCAGTAATTAGGGTAAACCTATTTAACTGACAGGAAAGCCAAACCTAAAGTTACTCAGGTGATCTTATATCTTAGACCTCAGATTTTCTTATGTTTGCATCAACAGCAATATAATGCCCATTTGTTACTTTGTATAATAGGTATTTGGAACAAATTTTGAAAGTACATAGTATCAGAGATCTATAAAAGAAATCACAGGAGCTGCAAGTATTCCTACAGTGGGTGTGAAATTTTATATCTGCTATAAATTTGGGATGAAAATACTGCTCACATTTTGCAGCTAAGTAGCAGGTAAATTTCAGAAGGGGTGTGGGGGGAGCTGGGCAGAGCGGGTGCAACCTTTTTGGTGTGTCTGCTGTTTGTCACCTGATAGGGGCAGAGCTGAGGGCCCAGCTGTCCTGCCCTCATCCCTCACCCTCCCACTGCTGCTGCTGTGCTGGGGCACAGCGCTGGCCACTATGGTTGTGCACTGCCTGCATTTGTAAACCCTGGGTGATAGCCCATCACACTGTACAAAGGTAATTTAACTCGACTCCTGTTGGTGGAGCAGTATAAAACAGCTGGAGTGTGCTTATGGACTTGGCATTTAATGAGCTTTTTGGTGAGTAGTGGTACAAGCCTTATATATCTGGTACTGGTACACAGTGTACAATCTGTATTGAAATGGGTCCGTTCTGCAGAAAATATGATTTTATGCTTCCTAATTAAGCAAATAATTTGAGTTTTGCCTACTATTTTGCAAATGTCAGGGGACAAAGTTGAGAACAAGTGCATGCTGTATTTGCATCAGGAACTGAGAGCTAAAGGATTGTGCAAAATTGCTAGTATGCAGAGTTGATTTCCAGATTAATGTTTGGATGCATTTGAATGAATAGTTATTCTTATTTTTTCTTCACTGATTTGATATAACCTGGTTTGAACCCCCCCAAACAGAATAAGAATACAGATTTAAAGAAAGTCTTGGGTGACTGCTCTCTCTAAGTGTCCTTGAAAGTCCTTCTTTATTCTTATTACAACTCTGTTCTTCTCCACTGGGAAACACATGTTGTCCTGTAACTCTAAACTCGTAAGAGACAAATGTCAAGAAAACTTGGATGGTTAGATAAAAATTGATTTGCATGATCTGAGACTGACAGCTGTTCCATACAGTTTGGACCAGTCTATGGAAATTTTGAAAAATTAATAACTAGCAAAATACAACCTGTCTCAAGTAAAATATGCTCAGTGTGTTCCATCCAAATGATACTAATTTTATGCACTGAAAACAGAGTCTTGAGTAAGCCTTGGTTCATTCACAGAAAAGAAACCAACCTTTTTGCTTAATAAAGTGATAGGAAACTTGTTTAGTATGAGCATGTACTCATTTACCATACATTATTTTATTATTACATGTATCTATGTATGTAGATAATTAGAAGCCTAATCCAGAACAGCCCAACTCAACATTGTGCTGGGTGTTACATCAGTTCTGCACCACTGAGGAATCCAGTTTGTTTAAGGACAATCCCCAGGAAAGCAATGAAGGGACTCAATAAGCTGCTTTACACAAGTGGGAAGACTCTGGTCATGCATGTCTGAAATGTGCTGTAGAAAAAAGATGTGATTGCCCATTTTATGGCCTGTTGGACTTCACACAGAATCTGCTTCTACCAAAGAACATTTCTAAGATATTGCATGCAATAAATGAAACCTCTAGGCTCTTGTTTTCAATGTTGCATGCACTTCTTTAGTGTGAAAACTTCTGTGGAGGCTTCATGAGCTAAAAATTCTCTGAGGTGAGGTGCTGAGACTCTAGGAAACAAAACTGGTAATGTTGTACCTCTGGGCATCTGTATTCCCACTGTTCTATATTAAAAAATCAATGTATGACAAAGATGTGGTTTTAGAAGACCCACTGTATGCAAGTGGTTATTAAAATTGTATTAATGGTATCACAGGCAAATTGGCATTTGTTAAGCATACGGGTAGTATTATTAGGATGACATATGCCTGGCATTTGAGTAACACTCATCAGTGTATCTGAAACAGAAGGTGCCTTCTTCATGGGTCAGTTCTCTGCTGAAATATGTAGAGAATTGAATTGAAACTAAATATTATTGAATCCAGTGCAATTTGGAGAAACTACCTACATCTCCCTGTAAACCTGAAATTGAAGGAAAAACTGCAGTTAACTGGGCAGGCTTATTCAACAAAAACAACTCAGGTGATGCAGATGCCTTCATCATGCAAATAAAAACATGTAATAGCAGCCAGCACACCTGCAGTGTGACAAAGCGCCTGGTGTGTTTCTGGCAGCAGCTCCACAGGCTCTGTACCGTGTGTTTTGAAACTAAATCTTTCTTCCTCTTATTGACTTCTTGCCCTCTGGTACATTGAGTAGGCTGCTTGAGATGCTTTCACTAAGTACAAAGTCAATTGACTGTAAGTGGTGATGAAGAAAACGTCGTGTGATTAATATTACAGTTCAAGCTCTTCTGATCAGTCACAGAAAGAGCAGTCAAATAAACTCAACTTCATTTCAAAGAATCACACACTGTTAATAGTGGAGAGTCTGCCTAGAGCCCAAAGGGAAAAACAAGCCGCTTGAGGAAAATCTCTCTTCTTTTACATAGAACAAACTAGTTGAGCAGTGTTAAAAGCTGCCTATTGATTTGTGCCTAGACTGAAAGCCATGCAGTGATGTAAATGAAAATGTGTCAAGAGTCAATATTGATTTTTTTTTTCTTTTTCTTCTTCTCTTTTTTTAAAGCAAGGCCACCCCCCTTGGGAAATACTGTTAGCTATACTGCTAGGCTTGTCAGTGAGTGAAGTAAGACCCTTTTCCACAAGACTACATACGTCTAGACATCAAATTTCCTTCTTTTACTGAGGTAATATGGACAGCATGCTGAGAACAGCTCTGTTGACAAAATTTCTTTTTTGAGAAAATTGTTAGGTGAAGAAAAAGAACTGGCAAAGAGAAGAAATCAAATGTTAGAGAAGATAAATTTGCTGGGCTGAGCTTGCAGTCTAACACTTGCAGAGTACACCAAATTTTTAAAAAATCTTTGCTTGCAATAAATTTGTGTAACAATATAAATTATACTCAGCAAAAGCCAAGGACAAAGAAAGGGTAGAAAGGGAGTCTTGCTCTCCCTAGAGAGATGTGCACTCAGCTTGAGTAGACCTGACAAAAGTTTCCCTTCAGAAAGATGGAGGTCCCACAAGAGGGCCTACAAGACCCTCCCTTTTGAGTGAAGGCTACCAGAAGAGAAACGGGTGATCCCTGAAAGGTAATCCAAATATATCATTTGCTGAGTTCGCATCATCCTCAGTTAGGGATATACAAAGCAGTTTAGGAAAATACAGCTAGCAGTTGCCTGTTTTTTTCCCCTGAAAATGCAAACTGCAATAACCACTGTTCCCAAAATCAATGTTATAGCTTTTTCTATTAGATGGCAAACTGCAACCAGGCTCTTTTAACCAAAATTTCTACCTTGCTACCTCTTAGCAAGTAATATTCTTACAGTTCTTTGACAAAGACTCCTTCTCCATAACTAAAATAAGCTCTTATCAATCTCTGCCATAAAATTTGGCAACTAATCATCTACGCCTCACTTAGAGGTGACAACAGGAGGTGGCAGACAGCCTATTGCAGCTCTAATCTTCTAAGAATGAACCAAGGCCTACAAGGGAGGGTTGTACTTAGTGTTGAGGCAGCCTTGTGAGAGATGCTTTTTACTTTATTGACACGTCTGAAGGCTTTGGATACTTCTACAGCTCCTAGCTTTGCCTCCTGGACAGAAGAAGCACTGCTCCATCTATGATGGTGGCCTCCTTCTCTCCATTCATCCATCTCTACCAGCCTCCAGCCTCTCTCCATGACAGAAAAACATTTCTCCTGCCTCTATATCTGCCCCCAAGAAATCCTCACCTCAACTGCAGTTTTTCCAGAGTGACAAAAGAACTATTTCAAACTGAAAATAAATAAATGCAGAAATGAAATTCTAAGTTGTGTAGGGACCAAGTACCACAGCAGTAAACTGGCAATCTTTCAGCTACTGGCAGAAAAAGGTGCCCCAAACTAGGAAAATGCTGTGGCAAATTAAAAGTGCAACCCCAAACATATTAAGTGTGTGGAAGTACTTCTACTGATTTCATGCTGATGAGGTTCAGATTCCAGTTGATTAAAATAAAAGTTCATTTTTAAGACTCCAGCAAATTGAATTTGGCCTTCTATTAAAGGCTGCAACTGAGTTATGGATGCCTGGTTATTTGGGCTGCTGAACTGAAAGTAGTCAAATGAGAGATGTACACATGGGTCCCATCTCAGACAGGTTTTTGACCCTTTTATTTTCTTTTTCTTTTTTTTTTTTTTTAACTTTTTATTTCCAGAATGAGAACTATAAATGTAGTAACTTTTTTTTTTTTTTAAAGAGAAGAAACACGAGGATAATAACATCTTCTGTATAAACTAGATGTAATTTTTCACAAATCAGGAAGGGAAGGCAATACTGAGGTTGTTCATGCATTCTGCCTGGTTTGTCAGGCAGGTTGCATTATAACCATTTAGATTTATTTTTATTAAAATTCAGGCAGAAGGAGACAGAAGAAGATATAAAATTATTCCACTGCTATGTTCTGTACATAATGTGCAGAGATATTCACTCAGTGAAATTCTACAACAAAAGAAATTAACAATAAATATGAAAAGCAAGACTTATGAATTGGATGCATTTTATAAATATATTTTTAAAATGTATGAATGGGAATGATCTGACATTAACTACTTTCCAAATATTTTACTCATCTCATAATAACGTTTTTTGCAAAAATAATTTTATTTTATCAACACCACAATTTCCAGTGCTGTCTCACACTTTTCTGGGAAAAAATAACTGAAAATAATATGAGTGATTTCAGCCAACTTTGGAAACACCTATTTCTTCTGTACGTCTTAAGAAATAAACAGGAGAAGGGCTGTAGGTTAGACCCACTTAGATACTCAGGCATGTAGAAGACAGGTACTGACATGTAGAGGATTTAAATAATATCTCCTGGAGTCCTCAATCCCTGGTGCAGTGCTCCATCCCAGAAATGCACAGGAAGCCACCTGAACTAACCAGGAATGAAATGAAGGGGGAAGAAACATCTGCCTCTGACCAGACAAACATCCATTCATTTGTTCATTCACCCACTAGAGATTTGTGATTAATTATTTGTTCTGGAGCAGGGACTTGAATCTTGATAACCCAGCTGAGTGACCTAGCTGCTGGCAATATTTAATCCTGTAACTCTTAACACCGGCCTTAGACATGTTCTGAAGGCACCTCTGTGATCTGGCATGCCTAGAAAAATGGGTGGGGAATTGCCTTGGTTGGGAATTCAGCTTTAGGGGCTCAGGATCTTTGGTTTGTGCTAGGACTCTGTTGTGGTTTACCCCCAGTTGGCACCTAAGCACCACAGAGCTGCTTGCTCACCCTCCCCCACCCCAGTGGGATGGGGGAGAGAATTGGAAGGGCAAAAATAAGAAAATTGGTGGCTTGAGATAAGAATAGTTTAATAATTGAAATACTATAATAATAATAATGATGATGATAATAATACTAACAGTAGTAGTAATAGTAATAGTAACATTGAAAAGAAAACAAAAAAAAAAAATAGAAGAACAAAACCCAGGAAAAAACAAATGATGCAACTGCTCACCACCCACTGACTGATGCCCATCCCATCCCCAAGCAGCGATCACTGCCCCCTGGCCAGTTCCCCACAGTTTATATACTGAGCATGACATCATGTGGTTTGGAATATCCCTTTGGTCAGTTGGGGTCAGCTGTCCTGGCTGTGCCCCCTCCCAGCTTCTTGTGCACCCCCAGCCTCCTCAGTTGGTAGAGCATGAGAAGCTGAGAAGTCCTTGACTAGTGTAAGCACTACTTGGCAACAACTAAAACATCAGTGTGTTCTCAACATTATTCTCATCCTAAATCCAAAACACAGCACTATAGCAACTACTAGGAAGAAAATTAACTCTGTCCCAGCTGAAACCAGGACAGACTCTTACCTGGGGTGCCACCACTTTTCTTTAAGACTGCCTGACACAGTTCTAGCATCTCCTCCACCCCATGGGAAGAGATGCCAATCTAACAGCAGTACAGCATAAAAGCAACACAGTCGTAGCTGAGTCCTGAGCTTTCTGAGACACCGTTTGACATTTCGGGGTAGCCAGTGAGGCAGTGATCTGACCAGATGATGACTGAGTGAACACTCAGTACCGGAAGCTGCTCCAATGCAGACACAAGCTGCAGCAAATGAGGGAAGAACTCCTTTCCTGGAAGTCCTTCTGCTGCACCTAACCAGTCACCTGGAATGTGAGGGCTCACACGTTTCACCAGCTTGGGTAGAAGGAAGGACTTAGTTACATGTTTCATCCAGAGCAGTCACTGGTTTAAATAACAAGTAGTCTTTGAAGCAAAGAGCAGAAAACAGGTCTCTTTCCCAGCTGAGTGCCCTAATTGCTGCCCTATGGTCATGTTCTGTCCTGCGCTCTGGCCCAAGGAATCCTTAATTATTTAATGTAAAATAAAACAGCTTTCTTAGGAGCAGCACAGAGCGCTCTGTCCATCTGTCTGTCTCTAGGTATTTGCGTATGCATGTGCATAAATAAAGACACCAGTCCATAGATGGAGAGGTTGCAGTTCTTTTGGGAGGTGAGATATGTGAGTTTGAATCCTCTTAGGCTGGAGGGCAAGGGAGGATTAATTTTATTTTGTTCATAGTCTTATACTAGAAGAGGATTTTAATGCAGGGCTTGAAGGAGTATAGTAGAGTGACCTTGGGAATGTTGTATGCCTGGTAGTATTTGGTTGAATACTAAATTGTTGAAGGGGAGAGAGGATGATAAGTGGGGGAAAAGAGGCAAATCAATTTATCTCAAAACTGTATTGGTTAAATTAATCATTTAAATGATTCAATCTCGGTGCTTTATAAGATGCACACTTTTATGTGTAAGTCACTTGTCTTTTTTACAGATGAAATGCTTTGAAGTCAGTATAATGATATGTCCCATTTCTCAGCACAGGACACAGAGGGTAGACATGATAATAGCTTATCTGTTTTAATTTTAAAAGGAATCTGTTTGAAATATCTTCAAGATGCAAAAAAAGAAATAATAATATGGATGAAATAGCAGCTGTCTGAGAAAACTGTCCAAGAGCTCCCCTTTCTCTGAGAAATCTTTATGAAAAACAACATAAACAATTGTGTTGTTTAATGTTTTCTTTGCTTGTTCAGGTGTTACATTCAGAAGTGAATTCAGAGTGTAAAAGAAGAGACTGTGCCTGAGTTTCAGAAAATGACATGACTTGTGATTCATATTTTGGAGAAAAAAGAAGGGGGAAAAAGCATTATTCATTTTTCTCTCACCCAACTCTTTAAACCTCTTTTAACACTTGCCTTGTTTCAAGCACATATTTCTGTCCTTTTGAATCCAATGCAGTCTTTAGTCACTTACCCCTGGAAGAGGAAAGGGTCTGTCTGAGTCCCATTCGCTTTGGGGGTGTGACAGAGTGGCAAGAGGGAAGGCAGAGGTTTGTGTTTTCTTTAGAAGAAAAGGAGACAGACATGGGGAAGGAAGTATTATGTGAATAGGAAAAAAGATTATGCATTCAGAAACCTTTCAGAAATCCATCCCTCCTCGCTTTTCCCTCTACCCACCCCATTAAATTATTCTGGCTTTGAACCCATCTGTCTCTCTTCCCCTTTGTATACATACACACAAGTATGTGACCCATGCCCAGAGAGGTAACAATTCCCATTTGCTTTCCTGTTTAACTCGGATCAGGAGGAGGAACTGTTTGAAAAGCAATGGTCATGAAATGGATTTTTAATGCGAGCTCAGTACATTTTGTGAATGTTCGTGCCAAAAGAATTTAACCTTCCTGGTTACTTAAAGACAAAAGCAAATACAAACAGACTGGGAACACAGTTAAAATGTGTTTCCTAATTTATTGTAGTGGTTAGGAGCATATTCTAACTCAATTTGCCATGCTCTCCATGATTACTGTAGGCTTGTCAATGAGAAAAACTCTTCCCAATGAAATATCTGGATTCTTGCCCTTAAATAAAAGTATTGTTTATGCCTTCTAATCAAGGATATTGTTTACAGGGCAGATAACTGTTAAGTCTTCTTTCCATTATTGACTACATGATTTATTTCCTTTTGCAATCACATTTAGATGTGCTAAAACCTCTCCTGACTGTTTATGATGTTCTCAGTGCCTTGCTCCAGTATGGGAATACAGCACATTTATATCAAAACAGCTAAGTATGGAGCAGTGTCCAAGCTACCGGTCTTCTGTGTCAAATAACTGTGGCAGTCTTTTTACTGTTTGTTTTCCGTTCTGTAGCAGAGCATGTAAAGTCGCTCAGGGAATAATGTATTATTGGACATGGCTATAAAGACTTCATCAGCCTAATGGAACAATTAACTCAACCATTCTGCTGCTCTTGATCTGCAGAATTTTACCTTAAGATTAGAGTGATAAGGTGAAGATTAACACCTCTGGGTCAGTGGGGCTGATGAGACATGATTTATTAATCCTCAAAGAAAACCCTAATTGGACACTGGAGCACTCTTTCCTTCATTGTTAAACACTGCCAATTCCCCAGATAATTAGGGTAGATGGTGAGTATGATAGAGCCTTATTGTAATTAGATGCACCAAAACTAAAGTAATGATTTTTTCCCCTGGGAACACCATGTGTTCTTTTCTCCAAATAAATCAGTGCCGATGTCTGTGAACAACTGAAAAACATCCCCTAAAAATGGACATTGACTTCCCAAACATAACTTATAGGTGAGCTGGAGAAGAGGATTCATAAGAATCCTTTGATTTAGAGGAACTGTCTTAAATCCTGGCCTTCAGAGTACAGAGAATTTACTCTGCAAACGGGTTAATGAGCGGGTTGATTTATTCTTATTTTTTTACCTATCATTACTCATTCTTTCATCATGTTCTTTCCATTAAGAGGTGCTGATTTATAGGAAGAAGCACTCCTCTAAGGAGTTTGGTAGGTTTTGAAACCAAATCTCAGAAATACTTTCTTTTTCAAACAAATGCCTCTTTAGAGGCAGTATAATAAATGGGTTCATTATAATGCAGCATGCAGCTAAAGATGGGAGAAAAGTCCGTAGGCATATAATTCTAGCTACCATACCCCAGGTTCAAGAAATTGAGCTGTGTGACTTGAGGATTCATTAAGACACTTGGTGTAGCACAAGCCAATGAAATAAGTTAACATTCTCATTAGGGGGTTGGAGCAATCATTTGGAAAAAGCCTCCTTTGCTACATTCGTTTACTGTGTCACAGGAAGCATGTCCTCAGTCAACTGCGATAATCATTGTCAGCATTTTACATAGTTACAAAGCAAACTAATAGGCCAGATTGTCAAATTATGTCAATCATGTCTAAACATCAACAAGCAAATTGCTGTATGCAGATGGGAAATCTGTAAAAAAGCCTAAATATTCAGTACAGTGTGAACAGTGCACATTGCAAGATTGTGATTTAAGACTAATATCTGGGGGAATGTGACTTTCCACTGTGTGACTCTGAAGGCAGATTGCTGTCTCTATTAAATTGTCTGGTGAGACTTTTGACATTTAGGGCACTCACTGAGGAGAACTTGTATCATTAAGCATTACATCTTGCTTCTCCTACCCCTTCACTTTACCCACCACATTATCACACTGGTATATTAGTTATCTACTTGTTGCCTCTGCTGGAGTCCTCAGGATTTATTGCAACTTCACACACAGACAGACTTCCCAAGGCTGTATCTGGAAGAGAGAAGAGAATCAAGAAGTGGTGTCAAAATTTTTTCTGCTAAAGACAGAGGAAAATTATATATATTCCTATCCACCCCTGTTGGGGATTGGAGTCAACTTTTAGCCCAGAGATCCTGATGTCTGCTTTCTGAGTGACAAATCCTTTTGGCACTTGTCATCTTTGCACCAGACACCACCCCAGGGGGGAAGGGACCTGTTTGTGCTGGTAGTTGCTGAGTGGTTGTGTGATTTAACTCCTGCCCAGGCTGATACATAAGAGACAAAAGAATAAAGAGTATAAAAAATGCTATAAAGCTTTCAGAATGCTTAAATAGACTGAAGTGAAGATTGCACAAGGAAATAAGATAAAAAAGTAAGACGTTAATCTGCAGAAAGAACAAAAGATCTCTTAAATTAATCAATAGGTCTTTTACAGTGGGAAACATAATTTAGTTAAAGAAAACATAGACAGTGCAAGAAGAATATGATGAGTTTTCTACCTCTCCTAAAAGCAAGGATTGAGACAGCAGGTATTGACTGATAGGTATGTTTTTCAGAGAGGAAAAGCATGCTCTGGAGGGTGGGTCTCAGATCTGCGCTGAAGTTACAGAACCCCCTGCACCATACTGTCCCACAGGAACACGGCCTCAGACTCACAGCAGAGAGATGTCACCTCATCGGGAACGCTGGAACATAATACACACCAAAGCCAGTTTCTGTCTTTCCTCATATTTATAAGGAAATAGCAAGGAATATATATATATAAATTCCCCAGCAACTTTAACTGTCCTTTGGGAACGTGATAAAATAACGGGAGAAAAAATAATGTATACTGTAAACAGGGGCAGCTGTCTGGGGCACCAGGTAAAGGGAAGACCTCTCTGTCATTGTAGGTACCAGTGTAAGTCACTCCTTCCATTAGGTAAGTCCCAAAGGGTTTGATGTTGGTTCTGCCCAAGAAGTAAACTGGATTGTTCATTCTCAATGAAATGTAGATTTGCTTTTTACTGTGAAGATATAGTGTGTCTTTATCCAAAGTTTTTATATGCTGATACTGAAACCCCATCATTTTGATGGTCATTCCTTACTGATGAATGACTTGTTTAATGCTGCATTGTTTTTCCAAGGATTCACTCCAGGAGCTACAGATTTTCCTGCATCACTGTTGCTTGACTTATTGTATTGATTTCCACTGATCCATGATCATTATAATTTGTGATTCCTCCATTCATGCTGCATAACGTGGAGTGCTTGCTCCATATTGTGGTTTTTCTTTACTAACCTCTCTTTGAAATACAGTCATGTGTTACCCAGAGCCCAGGAATTTGGAGACTTAGACTTTTGCAATAGCTCTCCCCTGTAGCATCGAAAGACTTAACTCCAATATTATTAGTTATACTATTACAACTTCCCAAGAGTTTAAGTGTCAGAGTCTGAAATGAGGTGCACTGCAGACTGTCCCTCCTTCTAATTCTGAATGTTCATGGCCAAATGCAGGCATCTGCTGTTCAACAACAGTTTTCTGAAACTTGGGCAAGAGGAGAGCCAGAAGCACTAAATTAAACTATTAGTGTAACACACAAAAGGGGTGGGGGTGAACAAACAACTGTATCGTGCCCCATCTGACTGGAGTATTAATGTTATTAATTTAAAGCTGAACCAGCCGTCTGGGCTCTTCAGCATCCATATATGTTATGTTGGATTCCGATCCTCAGAAAGCAGGAACCAGGGAAAACTTAATCTGCCGTTCTGAAGAAAGGTAATGATACTTCCTTTTCTCAGTGTGAAGCAGCCTTTGCAGAGCAGGAATTTAGGAGGCTCATGGGGTCTGTATGTGCTAGCAGGCACAGAGGTTCATTTTTACTTCATCTGGCCCTTTGGGAAAGAATAAACACATAGAGCATCTTTCTTTCCACACAGCTTCATAACAAACTTCCAGAGGAGCATGTGCTTGGCAAATCTTACTGTACAATTCTAATTAAAATAGATCTTCCTTTAAAAAAATTGATTCTATTAAAAAAAAAACCCTCCACAGTTCTACTTCAATCTCAGTCTCACTAGAAAGACAAGTATCAGCAAGCTGTTGGTTCTTGTGAAAAAAACATACACAACCTGTTTGATTGATTTTAAAATGCAATCAATTAGAAATCACACTTGACTTTTTTTGATCGGAACTTAATTTGCTTTGGAATTGGTTTGTGTTCTTGACTACTACTAGTTAGCAATAATAATAATATTGTTCTTCTACAGCAATTTCAAACAGAACTGCCTTCCTATAAGGCAGATGGTTGGTACAGCTCAAAGCACTCTCAGTTGCAGCAGAGGTCTCAGCTCCATTGCTTCTGTTAGCTGGCAAGGGAAGGCTTTGGTGGAAAAAATGGTAACCCTGAACAGAGGAAGAAGTTGTCAGTGGAACGAGTTTATCTTTTCCAAGCTGCAACCTGAGAGACAGCTACAGGCAGGAAGGGCTGCGGCATCCTTGCAGCATTGCAGCCATCAAGGCTTGGATGCTGGGGCACTGCAGGAAAATGTATAGGAATGCAGTAAGGTAGGAGCTAGAGCCTGCTCTAGAATTCCAGGTATTAAACTGATGTTAAAAAATGTGATCCACATTTTTATCTAAAGCATTAGGCCAGACCTTCCTTGGCCAAAAGCAAACTCAACTGCATTATCTTCTGTTTGTTCAAGGGATAAGCCTAGCAACTGTACTTGTTGTGTAACATTTATATCTTTACAGATGCTGCAATAACAAGGGAAGCTCCATGTGCAGGGGCTGGCCCCGTCAATAACCTTGGAAGGAGCAGGATGCACAGTGCTGTGCAGAGCAGTCTCTCGCTGTCAGGAGACAATTGGGTGGATGGCTTAATTTTCTTTTTTTTTACCTTTACACCACAGACTAAATACTAGTCTGCAGAAATGTTTTCCATTAATATTCAGCTGACAGACTTAATTTCAAAGCAAGTATTTGTTATTTTCATGGATGGAAAGAAGCTGTTAGTATTCTAAAAGATAAAAGAGATTTTTTTTTTCTTCCTTTTTTTGCCCCATGCATCAAAGGGTACAAATACGTTCATAGTTCTACAGCTGGTTTTAGGACAAGGAGTATGAATGTACGTGGAGTGTTGGTTTCTTTTTTAATCAGCCCTGTTCTTCACACAGCAGTGTGAATAAAGCCTGAAGCTGGGCACTGTGAAAACTGATGTGGATTGGCACCTCTGGGGGAAAGTTAAGCAGAATGATGCTTAGTGACAGTTATTATGTAGTACTAGCCTAAGAATCCACACAGAGACCCACCACCTGTATATATAAATAGCACAGGGAGCCCCTAAGGATCTCAAGGTGGCCAGGCACAGAGAAATACCCTCTCACTGGGTCTTACCAGGCTGGATTTGGCAGCAGGGGGGACCAGCTACATGGCTTGTCCCTCATGGCCTGGGAATGTGGGCAGATCAGGCAGGAGCCCAACAGCTTCTCCCTGGGAGAGGCTTCCTACCAACAGACAACTGGTGAGAAGCAGAGAGCAATGGCAAGCCGTCGCCTCACAGTGGGGAAACATTGTTCACCTAGAACACTTGCATAGAAACTTTGCTCCTGGAATCCCAGCAGGACCACAGGAATGGTTCCTCTGACATGGGGTAGTTTGAGAAACCTATTGCTGAGGCTAATGTAGCATCTTTTCTGCAGGTAGCTTTAGCTGGCAAGGGCACTGAACCACCACCTTTCAGAGACAAAAAAAATATACCTACAAATACAAAGAGGAAGGGCAGAAGCATATGCTACAGAGAAAATCAAGTTTCTCTGCATATATAAAACTTCAACCCCATGGTACACTTGTACCTACTATATACCTGTGTTTTACAAAACAGAAGTTAGCAACTTCCTTAGCTCACCTAATACAACATGAAGAACATCTCTACAACCACATAGTCTGTTAAGCAACTATTAAGTAGACAGCATTAGGACCATTTACTTGGGGGTAAGAAGTGCCCTATCTCATACCCCGCTCTCCAGAAGTCTGATTCTGTTGATAACAACAACATGGCCACTGACATCATCCCACCTGCTTGGATTCTTATTTGTGATCAGTCACACAGAACTACTAAATACATTAAATTTAATCGAACAACACAATTAAAGCTCTTGGAAGAGTAAAAGTGTCTGCCATTCTCAAGAATGAGAATTGCTCAAGGAAGTAATGCAGGACATTAGTATATTAATGCCCACAAACCCCCAAATTTTTCTAAAGAAAAATAAGGATGGTAGGTAGAAACAAGAATGTTCGTAGAGTCATGAAAGAAGCATCTTCAGAGACCAAAGGATTAAAGTGAACCTGCAGATAGGACAGAATGCTACTTGAAAGAAATCAGTGAATTAATCCACCTCTGGTACTAGAAGAATAATCTTAAGCAATACTGTAATATTGTTTCCTTATTCTAGGCTGTGATCTTGAATTTGCAGAAAACAGGGCCTGTTGCAGAGATGCCAGGAGGCAAATTGTTCACCTGAGTGGCTATCAGCACAGGGGAAGGATTGTGGCACTGACATCCATCGTCTCTCCTGACAAGGGCCTCAGGTGGGGACGTGCCACTGCTCTGCAGCACAGGCAGCTCTGTCACAATCTCTTACAGCCAGCTGTTCAGTACAGTTACCACCTCACAGATGTGGGTTTTTAAGCAGATATCACCGGGTCTTCTTTGCATAGGGGGAACCTAAGCTGGACAGAAATGGTCACAAGCCCTCTCCCACCAGAGCTTTTCCTCCTTCCTCCTCTTTTGCAGGAGGACTTCAGCCAAGCAGCCCTGGGAAAGGGCAGGAACCCAGCACTGCACAGGCACTTTCCAGCAGAGGGGAAATTATTCTGGACCAGTGTAATTGAGTCTGCTCTTGTACTAAACAGTGAGGATAAAGTTTTCTGCTGGGCTAAGCTATGATCTGGCTCCAGTCCATTAGCACATTGTTTTAGGTGTAAAGCTACCTATATTTATTTTTAAATGGAAATACACCTGGTAGCCTTCTATCCCATGTGCCACAGGATGAACCAGTGGGGAAGACGACTGGCCTGGCTGAACAGGGAGCTTTGGCTGGGAGTCAGGAAAAAAAGGAGAGTTTACCAGTTTTGGAAGAAGGGGCAGGCAACTCAAGAAGAGTACAGGGAATTTGTTAGGACTTTCAGAGAGAAAATTAGACAGGCAAAAGCCCAGCTAGAACTCAACCTGGCCACTGTTGTAAGGGATAACAAAAAATGTTTTCACAAATACATTAACAACAAAAAGAGAGCCATGAGGAATCTCCATCCTCTATCAGATGCGGAGGGGAATATTGCCACCGAGGATGAGGAGAAGGCTGAGGTACTAAATGCCTTCTTTGCCTCAGTCTTTAACTGTCAGACCAGTTATCCCCGGGGTATTCAGCCCCCTGAGCTGGAAGGCAGGGATGGGGAGCAGAACAAACCCCCCATAATCCAGGAGGAAGCAGTTTACAACCTGCTGAGCCACATGGACGCTCACAAGTCATAAACCTTGTTATGATGTTTAACAACGCCAAGTGCCAGGTCCTGCACGTCGATCAAAACAACCCCATGCAACGCTACAGGCTTGGGGAAGAGTGGCTGGAAAGCTGCCCAGTGGAAAAGGACCTGGGGGTGCTGGTTGACAGCTGGCTGAACATGAGCCAGCAGTGTGCCCAGGTGGCCAAGAAGGCCAACAGCATCCTGGCTTGTATCAGGAATAGGGTGGCCAGCAGGAGTAGGGAAGGGATCGTGCCCCTGTACTCAGCACTGGTGAGGCCGCACCTCAAATACTGTGTTCAGTTTTGGGCCCCTCACTACAAGAAGGGCATTGAGGTGCTGGAGCATGTCCAGAGAAGGGCAACGAAGCTGTTGAAGGGTCTGGAGAGCAGGTTTTATGAGGAGCAGCTGAGGGAACTGGGATTGTTTAGTCTGGAGAAGAGGAGGCTGAGGGGAGACCTTATCGCTCTCTACAACTACCTGAAAGGAGGTTGTAGTGAGGTGGGTTTTGGTCTCTTCTCCCAAGTAACAAGAGATAGAACAAGAGGAAATGGCCTCAAGTTGCACCAGGGGAGGTTTAGATTGGATATTAGGAAAAATTTCTTCACTGAAAGAGTGGTCAGGCATTGGAAAAGGCTGCCCAGAGAGGTGGTGGAGTCACTGTCCCTGGAGGTGTTCAAAAAACATGTTGACATGGCACTTTGGGACATGGTTTAGGAGGCATGGTGGTGTTGGGTTGATGGTTGGACTTGATGATCTTAGAGGTCTTTTCCAACCTTAATGATTCTATGATTCTATGATTCTACCTGGTAATTGCATCAGCAGAGCAGGGTGAGAGATGGCAGGAAGAGATGTAAGCATGTACATGGAGTAAAACAGGAGGAAGTCAATTATAATAATCAATTGCTTAAGAATATATTGTACATTCTGGTGTGGAAAAAGACTAGTGTCTCCTTTAGACTCTGTAAGGTGAAGTAATTGAGAAGCTGTTCCATTCAGATGCTATTGCAACTGGGAAGCTATGAGATGAACTGCCTCAAAAATTAACTTCAAGGAGACAGGCTTAAAGTATATAAAAGAGGATCCTTCTCTGAACTTAACCAGCATAGCACATAATTCACTAAGCTTTAATGGTGAATTTATGATGTGGAAAAATTTATTTCCTATCTCATCTTCCCACTTAAAAAAAAAAAAAAAAAGAGGGAGAAAGGAAAATAGAAATATTTCTTACATAAACTTTAGTCACATCTTCTGGTGAAATGCCAGGATGAAAAGAGTAATTGGGGTTCAAGGTCAAAATGAAATTCTGTTCACATCTCTGTCCTTCACACATCATTCTGCGAAATGAGAGAGCTGAATAGAGGAAGAATTAACCAATTTCTTTTAAGTTTAGTAACTGCAAATGCAAAATGAATATCATTCTGCAGACATGGTGCCAGAGGACAACACAAGCTAACGAAATAATGGTAGTCCTGATAAATAATTTATGCGCCATATCAAAAGCTGAAGGAGATAAAGAAAAGGAGAACCCATTTGAAAATTTGGAAATTGCTCAAAGCTCTTCCTCCAGTGGCTCTCAAGAGGATGAGCACGGACCACTAATAAACTCTGTGACTGTGTATAAATCACAAGCTTTCCCTCATTTTTTGATTTTCAGTGTTTATAGTTTATAGTTAAAAAAGGAACAAAGAGTGGAAAAATCCTGGTAAGAGTTGAGAGGAGAACATAAGCCAGCTGATTTCTCCACTTAGTCTGTTCAAAAGGGCATCTGTTTTCATCCCAAACTGCACATATATCTGCCATGAAACTTAGCACATTGAAAACAGAAAAAAAACCTTCTGCTCGCATCTTCATGCCTACTTTGTATTTTTACGATAGCTATGACAGTGTGAGATTATGACACAACAAAAGCCATTTCAGGACGATTTTTATTAACAGTATTCTGTTGTGGCTCTTGGTTAATGTTCAGACTGGCTTTGTTATGGATTCAGTCAGTGGCAGTAAAGCAAACTCAGAGCAAACCAGTGGATCCTATCTGGAGGCAGTGGGGTGTTTCTGAATGTATTACATAGCAAGAAAGTTCTCCCTCACACAGCCACATTGGAAAGACATTACCAAATTAAACAAATCTAAAAATCACATTCAGATAAGATTTTCCTTGAAATGGTCACAGTAAAAAGCCTGTGAAGTCATATTCTGAAAAGACATGGTGAGCAAGTGGGTTATTTTTAACTCTTTGCACATCAGTAATTTGTTGCTTGATTTCAGGCACAGTGCAATTCTGTTGCGCAACCAGACTTTTGTAATCCAGTGTGGATCTGAGCAGCTTGATGATTTGCCCTTTAAGGATGTAACATGAAATATTTTAAGCTGTTAAGTTTTTTTTTCCTCTAAGATGCCTTGGAGTTTTAATTTTTATTTTTGCAGTCTATCCAGAAACAAGGGACAGTGTCCCATGGCTTTCTGAGGGAAACCCTCTGCTTCCTACTTTGAGTACACAAGCAGAGCACAGCACACTTCTCAGCTGCATGACAAGTTTCAAGCTGCTGAAAGGCTGCGATGGCACCCACAGCCTCTGCTGCCACGTGTCAGAGTGAGCAGGTCTGACTTGAGCAATCACAGCAGAAGCCAATGGAACACCAGAGAAGTAATCTCCAAACAGTTTCCCACCATCAACAAAGACACAAAGAAATCACACCTCACTCTCAGGGCACCTTTGCAGATCTGTTGTCCTGGGTGGGTAGATGGGAAAGAAGGTGACTACTATCAGCAAGCTACAGAAGCAGTTACAGGGCAGCTGCCCTTTGGTGATCTCCTGTGCTCGTGCACAGACTGTCATGAGGCTGACTAAAGAGATCCATTCCCTCAGTTCCTCCCTGGCTGTCCTGCCTGCCTCTGAGAGCCTGTTGAGTGTTATTCAAATATTGTTTACTTCATTAATTTCCTCCTACCATCAATTGATGAATAAATTATTCATAAGTAAATTTATAAATTATTCTACCAGTTCTATTGATGATTGAATAATATTGACCAAATAAATTATTCACTCTTCTTTTCCCCCACCAAATGACAAATAAATTATTTGTGAGTATTCTTTTTTTCATGATTAGATCAACTCTTCCCTCTATTGAGACATTTATAAGACATCACTCACTCTGATAGCTACACAATTTGCAAGCAGGACCCTTTAGGACATATATTTTCATAGACAAACAGAACTAGTTTAACTTTATTGTATACTTATATGGCCGTTGCTTTAAATATGAGGCCCTTTAGAACATGAGGAGGTGGTTTTGTATATTTCAAAGCCAATTAAATAAAACACTGAGATATTCTGGGGTTAATTCTCACCCAACCAATATATTTTTAATTGTGCAGATTATTTTACGGTTTTCTACATTTGTACAAAATAGTCAGTGTTGAGGCTGCAGCCAGCCCATGATCCCAAAAGGTATTAGGATGTAGGTTCTGTAAATGAACATCAGGATAAAAGCCAAACCAGACAGATACCTTGACTAATGGCCACTACAAAAGTGAACTGCATAGGCCAGAGGTTATTTCAAGTTCCTGGATATATTATCTGAGCTTTATATCTAGCTAGATCCATTGCTTCCCTCTCTTCTTTCACTGATTCACCACTAATTATGTGGCAGAAAAGTGATAGCCTTTTCTAGTGGCATCATTTCTAGCATATTTTACCATGCAGGCAAAATGTGTCTATATCCAGAAATATGGACAGTCCATGTGGTGACTGTCATTTTGATGGGTCAGGAAAAAAAAAAAAACAAAAACAAACAAACAAAAAAAAATAAAAGTAATAAATAAATGCATCTCTAGGAAAGTAATACTAAGTCATAAGGACCCACAGAGAAAGGATTAGATTCTCTCTATTCCATTGAGCTCGTTAGATTAAGTCCACCAAGTCAATCAAGCTGCATTAGTGTGAAATCAGTATAAGGACTGTGAACAGTACACTGAAAAGTATTCTTTAAAAAGTTGCTCTAAAAGAGACAGAGAGAGAAGGCATCTCATGCCAGCAGAAGAGCAGCCCTTCTGTAATTTTTCAGGTGTGACTGCCAGTGAGGATCAGAAGCACATACCTCTCTGCTGGCATATTTCTTGCCTCAGAGACCCACCAGTAAAGCATGTGTAAAGAGGTTTCATTTGACTTTTTATGGTTTTATTTTTTTAATTTAAAACCATGACGCAGGCTTATTTGCCAAGCTGGGTACATATGAGAGAGTGAATACAGCCCCAAGACAGCAGTTACTTCTACAGCTCATGCTGCCCAATGGGAGGAAGATGAATGGGCTGTGCAAGGGAAGCAAGACTGCTTAGCGAGCGGAGAGCTCATTTACGGGGAACTCTCCGGCACCATGCAGCTCTCTAACACCTGGCTGCTGCAGACATGAGCTCTCTTTCCTTGTTTTCCCTTTCTTTTCCACCCAGACGGGGGCTGTGAGCTGTCACTTGGGCTGGTATAACAGCATAATCTTTAAAACGCATGCACAGCAGAAAATCGCAGCTCTCTCATTTTCAAAGAAAACTGTTAATACCTCTCCCTTTCTCATGGAGGAATTATAACAAGTCCCTGGTTAAACTGGTGTTGATATTTCCACTTAGATTTCCACATAAAAATAGACAGCGCTTCTTAGGGAAGTGTTGTGGTCAGCACTTACAGGGGAAGCAACTAGAGTCTGCATTCTGAAAAATAACTCAGTGGTCTTTGGGGTCAAGTTTTTAAACTCCCTTTCTCCCTGTTCCCCCAGTAGAAATCCCATGGAACACCCAGACACAGAAATATACAGAAAAGTATGATAGAGAAAATGGGAAGACAATAAAAGGATGTCTAGACAGATGTGGTGTAGTCAGAGACAGGCTGGAAGAATGTTCTTTGCAGCACTGTTCAGAATGGATGTGAGTAGAGCACAGTTATATTGGTCAAGGCCAGAGAAAAGACCGCTGCAGTAGTTAAGATAAAATGGTGAAGGGAACCCATGGGAAAATTTTAGATAAATAGGTATGTAACAGACGGTATCCTTGGGACATTTATGGAGAAACAAGCTATGAAATTTAGCCTGCATAGGAGGTTTTGGAGAGTAGTCTGAGCTGAATATGTGTCAGATTAAGGGTCTGAGTAAAAGACAGAGATGCTACTGATCCGGAACGAATGTAGGTGCTCCATATTAGGCAGTGTGATGTCTATTCATCAGTAATGGGGCAGTCCAGAATATGAGTGTGGACAAGAGAAAAGAGATGAACAAGTGATCTACATAAAGATATGCAGGTGAGCAAAAGAGAATGGCCTGTTCCACAGGACACTCAGGGGAAGCTAAGGCTGCACCTGATCATTGGCATCAATAGTAGGAAAAAGGACTTTTATCACTGTTGCTTATTCCAGTTTAGCAGCCAGAGCAAGACACAGCTGTGCAACAGTAGGTATTACTGCAGCACATATAGCAGGGGGATTGGCAGCAGTGTAGCTAGGCTGGGTTACCTGGCCTGAGGAGCAAGGACTAAGATTAGGCTGCAAAAAGATGTTTAGACTCATCCAAGTTATATTTATAACATGCCCATACATGCACAGAGGGGGATGGTTAGAGGGGGTGTTATCTCATACATTGGAATTTTTTCTCATGGGAGAAAACGCTGTGAGCAAGCTGGTTTTTACTGTAAATGTTCTACTCAGCTGTTTTTTACTGTAAATGCAGTGTAACAGCAAAATATATTTGCAGCTTGGTTAAGTTTTTGCTGTCAGTTTTTGCCACCAATGCTTTTGACTCCTAGTAATGTTTTGCATTTAAGCCAGTTTTGCTTCTTTTCTAAAGGAAAGTCACAGAAAACAGAGCTGTAAGGAACTGCAGGAAGTCATCTAGATTTTGCTACCATAATAGCTAAGAGGAGAATTAACTTAAATTGTCTGCCAGTTTTAATTAACTGAAGAACCTTCAAACAGTCTTTCATACGTCTTATTTCAGGTATGAAATTATTTGGGAAAGGGCAACTTTTTTCCAGGAAAAAAAAAAAAGGAGCAATAGTCTGCAAGCATGACTCAGAGTAGTGGAAAAGAACTTTATAGAATTACAACTATGTGAAAAGATGTAACTTTATTTCACAATGAATCATGTTAAGCAATACTTCCCTGCTTTCATATCCTACTCAATGCAGTGAAACTGTTAACAACAAAGATAGTACTCTAAATGAAGGACAGAAGAGGAAAGCTCTGGATATCTCCCTGCTTACCTTTGTCTCTGAGGGCTCATAATCTTCTTGTTTAAGTCTTTTCCAGAGCTGACAAACAAACTACTTACTCCTAATATGACAGTGCTATTGGCCTCCCCTTACGATTTCTTTTGCAGTCATTCCTCCCTCTTCCATTTCACTGTATTTTCCTCCTCAGCCTCCTTTTTCCTTTTTGATTGCTATTTTTGGTTGCAGCTGTTGTAATCCCAGCTGGAAGGAACGCGGCTGGTGTTCTCCTTTGAAAACTGTGAAATTAGTATCTATTATAAACTTTCTACAGTCAGAATTGCAGGTCCACGTTTTCTATCTTAGTGTCATCAGCTCCACCATTCCTGAGAAACAGAGCAGACAAGCAAGGTGATCATGTCAGAAGAAAATGAGGGAAGTAGCTGGGGAAACACCATTAATTCGAAGAAAAGGGCCAACGCTACCAGATGAATCTCATACTCTGTGGAGAGCAGTGCAGGGTAATATACTCAGGATGCTGGCAAAGAGACAGGCATCTGTATTTTGGACTAATGAAGTCCTATTAAGATCTATGTGCTTGGAAGAGTTCCTGGAGCACTGTAGCTAAGTGTGGATCATGGCAACCTAGTCATCACTCAGCAGAACGTGGCCGCCTGCCTCGCCGGCTCAGATGCAATAAGGCAGTTTTCCTAAGCAGGTGTGTTTGAGACCTCAGGGGCATCAAAGCGTCTGAGATTCCTAACTACTCTGACAATCTGGCAGCAGATCTGTTTGGCACAGGGCACCACAAAGGCAGCAGCGAGCTTTGGAGTTGTTTCTCTCTTCCTAACACCATCTTGCTCGATGTCTTTCAGCAAGATGCAAAAAAAAAAAAAGGGGTCAGGCTGAGAAAGGAATGTGATAAAGAGCTGGTTATGGCCTTCTGTACTGTTGTAACTTGACACAGTAGCTACCTAGAGATAGATGGATAGATGAGTCTTGAGGGTGTCTGGAATTAAACGTCCTGTGGGCAGTGGACTAAATAAATAGCCATTACCATCCTCTATAGGCTTGAGAGAAACCAGATATCTGGGTGTGCCACCCAAGCCAACCCTGATGGGTTTGGGATTATGAATCACAAATGCTTTTTCAGCACTGATGGTGTGCTAACTTCTGCAAAAGGAACATGCTTTTCTTATCTAGTATCCACATATAGATGCTGATTTTGTGGATGGTCTCCCAGAGTAAAGCAGCCTTTCTGGAGAAAGCTACTTACTACTTCTTTACACAAAGAACTGGCTTCAAGGCCAGTTTAAAGGCAGTCCTAAGTGTCAGAAATTCTACAATAGCAGACAAAAGAGGGTATTTTTAAGTTATTGTCACAGTTGTGGCATAAGATTATAGGAAATCTTTATGTTGGAGTTTATCTGCATCATTTACTGTTTTCTGTCAGCTTTGCTGACATTTTCTTCTCTACTCTTTCAGACAATATGAGTCATGAGGAGAAGAGGACATGTTTAGTACACAGGGACATTTACCTGAACCTGGGAACTTGTTCCGTGTTGTGAACTTATTTCCTTCTTTTCTTTCTTCACATACTAAACCGAGCAAGAGTGAATTAATCTTATTTCATCTCATCTTATTCTGATGCTAAAGAGGAAAAAATGAAACAATGTAATTACACATCAGAATTATATTTCTTTTTGATATTGAAAATATGAACCATTATGGAAAATTAAAAAAAGAAAATCCAAATTCCATTTCTGCAGGCTCAGCACTTTGTCATTCCCTCAGAAAATTGTATTTTCAAAGCTTTCAGTTCCCATCATCCATTTCATTTTACTGTGCCAAAAAGGGGAAGAATTTTGTCTGTTCTTAGGCTATTCAATGCTATTAGGAATGAAAAATCCTCTCTCTAATGAAAAATCATGTTCTGCTTTATCATGATTATTCTAGCTTTTTAAAACAGTCCACATGGTGCAGTAGTACTGTTGCAATTAAACCACTGAAGCAAAGGGTACTGGGGAAAAAGTACAGTGGGAGTGTATCTTTTCCTTGCCACCAGCCTAGAGCTTCATCAGTGGTGAGATAGCACAAGGGGAAGGGGAGGACCTGGAGGAGGCTAAAGAAGGAGCAGCAGTATGACCAGTTATTCCAGCCAGACGGTAAAGAAGATGATGAACTGATGAGCTGATGCACACATTCTGAGGGGCAAATTTCCCCCTTTCCCAAACACCTACCCCTGATAAAGTCTAAGTGCTTGATTTGTATGAATTTTACTCACAGTGACAAATGCAAGAAGCTGTATTTAACATTCAAGAGAAATGGAAACATGCCAAGTGATCAGTTCCCTGACTTGTTTTCTCAGTCACTGTATTTAAATCCCACATAAACTCAAATTTCTTTTCACAGTGTGTGAAGACAAATATTTGTTGGTCAACAGATGACCCCTGCTGGTGTGCAAAATCAAAAAATTCTATGCCAAATGATTAATAAATTCAACCAAAAGTACATCTCCTATTTATTATTTTTTTCCAGCTTCCTTTGTGCATATTTGCCTGTGGTTTGTACTTCACTTTGATTAATCGCATCACTCCATCAAGACTGTATCTCTTCAGTCTGTTTACCAAAGGATTATAAGTTCCCTTCCTTTCTTATACTTCTCCCCATAATCAAACACATGCTATTCATTTATCAATAACATCTTCTCATCTCTGCTCCATGTGTCCAAAAATTTCCCTCTGATCATTTTCAAACAAGTTCCTGGTGATCTTCTTGTCTCATTATCAGTTTATTTGGAATAGGTGATCATAGCAAGAGCTTCTGTTTTCAATGCTTCTGCACAATTTGTGGTATTGTCAAATTCAGACTTTTATTGGTAGTACTGTCATTATTGATATGCTTTTTTCTATTTTCTCCTACTCATTTGACTTTGACCTAACTTGAACCTAAAACTGACTTTTACAAGAGTTCACAGAAAATTCATGTTATTTGGCCAGCACATGCAATATCTTCCTTTATCCATGATCACTTCAACTTGTCAGGAACAGGCCAGCTGTTTTTCCAATTGGTATTATCATCACAGTTCTACATAGCTGTACTGTCTTGGCACTTCACTAAGTAACCCCGGTCCTCTCACCAGCAGGGGTGGGAACATAGGGAATGGGGTTGGGTGAGGCATTCACATCAATATGCGGATAAGGCTACTTTCTAGTGCTAAATGAAGCTTCTTTATTTAAATTTACCATGTCAATCTAACAAGTTAGATCAGCTGTGCATCTGAAATCACAAAGCACATTAAATTTTTTTCTCTACATGAAGTTGCACACACTTTCATTTCTAGAAATTATGCATTCCACATTGTGAATTGTTTGTTGTTCTTTGTGCACCATGACTCTCTTGGTTATCCAGGAAGGGACTTTCCTTGTATGCATATTTAACTAGATTGTTAAAGATAGATATTTCTGATGTAAGCCCACTGGAGATGTGCAACAGTATACTGTCATCTTTTTTGGTAGGAGGTTCCACATTCAGCATCCAGCTACTGGGATAGTTCTGCCTGCGGCTTTCCCAAGCCTCCTTGTCTTGGTCAGTAGCTTGTGTGCCAGTTCAGCTGTTGTCCCTAACAGAGAACAAAATTTTTTAAAAAACACCCTAATTTGCCTCAAATAACTGCTAAAATCTTGTCACTTTGGATTACTTTTTTATCTTGCCTTCCAGCTTCTTGTTAAGTTTAAAAGTATGCGTTCCTTATAGAAAACTTCGTGCAGCTTATAATGTGTACCGGAATTTTCATTTCTTCTTTTTCATTTCTTCTTTCCATTTTATTTAAGTGTTGCCATGTTAGTCTCCAGCAACATTTCTGCCTTAGGGACCTTCACCTTAATCGCATTCTAGTTGTATTAACTCCGTGGCTTAAACAGTTTTTCTTCAGTCTTCTCCTCTGTCACGTAGAGCTATCTCAGTACATCCATTGCAAGATGTAGTCATTTCTGAAGCTGAGATATTATTTCTCTACATTTTTTTCATGAAAAAACCTAGCATCTGAGGAAAGTATTATAGGGGCCACAACCTCTCTGGAATACAACTCCTTCTGTGGACTTTAAATTAGATGCTGAAAGTGATAACAAAAATGAAACAAGTAAATAATGTTACATTTGCATTTCTAGTGGGTGTTTACTACTTGTCATTCTGTGGAAAAGTTTTCTGTACTCACATACATGCAAACAGAGCAAAGGGAACTGTTTTGGGTTTGGTTTTTGTTTATTTGGTTGGTTTGGTTTGGTTTTGGTATTTTGCATTGAATCTTATTGCAAACATGAATACTGAGCGCATGAGACCTTGTGGAACGTATTTCAGGAAACAGTTTGTCATTAATTTGATTTAATTATGTCCTGATGACCTCCACAGCCTTAGTGAGGCCTGCAGGTAGGATTTAACTGGGGTCCAAGAGCCTGTATAAGGGAGAACATGTGGACAGCACTTTAGTTTCATATACAGTTTTCCGAGAGATTAAGTTCAGAACCAATTATTGTAATGCTAAAGTGATACTTTTATTTAGAGAGACCAGCACTGAAGGATTTAAAACTGGAAACCTATGAAAATTTGCTATCATCACCATCATCATCATGTCCTTCTCCTTCTTCTTTTTTAATTAAATAATTTAAAAAGTAATTAGCAGTAGCATATCAACATAGACATATAGTATCTATGTATTTTTCTTAATAATTAAGTTTTAGCTATGGGTTTTCTGTTTTGTTCAATGTCTAGAATTCCTCATTTATATGCCATTTTTATGTTTATTTTTCAATGTTAAGAAAAAGTATACTAAAAAAAGGCAAAAGTTTATCACGTAGTTAAGGCACTAGATAGGAATTCCGGCATTTCACACTGAATTCCACTGGTGCTACGTTTTTTTTCTGTGACCTTGAGCAAATCACTTAAATCTCTCTGTACCTCCGCTCCTCATTTATTTTTAAAGGACGATAATACTTCTTCTGTCTCTCTGTTTACATTGCAAACTCCTTTCACTCTGTTTTATATGTTTCTTGTTGCAATAAGGATCTTATCTAACATTTCTTATTATAGAGTTGCTTTATCTATGTAAAAAGCAATATATTCTGTATGATATGTTATCCTGCATGATAGGTTATCTTATCTATGACCTGGCTGTATAAGGAGTTCCTATTACTATTAGCACACCAGGAGTATGTTAGAGACTCAGTCAGACTCAGAGCTCCAATGTTGCATGGCTCTTTTATCAAGAGATGATGGGCTGGTCATACAAAGACTTTCTCTATAGCGGTAAAATAAATGTGTTTGGGAATGATTATTCTACCACCCTTGAAGACAACCTGTATGAAGTGACCTGTATCCATACCATTAAACTCAGCCAGCACTAAGGCAGACAGGCTGCATGCATGTGGTCTATTGGGAATGGTCCCTGGCTTATAGTAGCACCCAAACTGTATCCTGGAGTCTCGTGAGAGCTTTTTGGACCAAAAATTTAACAGTATGGACAGGACAAAGAAACATTTGTAGTCTCTGTTTAACAGCGACCAGTCACACCTTGCACTCTCACTACCCATTCTGCTTCTGTATATAGCTATATGCTTATAATAACCTATCCCAGTCTTGCTTGATTCAAGTCCTAAGGCTGGAAAAGAAGACAGTGAGCTGCAAAAGGAGCTTTACTAGTAGTAAAACATAAGAAACTTGACATCAAAAATTGTTCAAAATAAGTCCAGTCAAAATTAATGAAAAAAAAGCAGTTTCTGTTGAAACTACTCCATAATACATTAAATATTCCCTGGTTGAGGGAGAGAGAATATGGGTGAGTAGTTCAGGTGATTTCAGTTTATATTTATGTTTTTTGTATCAAGAGGATCAATTTGGTGATTAAAGCATTCATTTGGTAAGTAGACGACATGGCTTTACATCCCCTGAGCCAGTGAGAGGATTTGAACTTATGTCTCCTGTATATTTATAAGAAAGCCTGGGATTGGTACAGAGTGAAGAACTGCATAATCTTTGGCTGTGCTCTAAAAGGAGGGACTGATCTTTCTCCCCAGTTCTTGTAAAAAGGTATTCAGGCATCCAGCTCTGGGTTTCCCAAATAGGTCTGCAGGCCTGAACGCAAACCTCATGCCTAAGAAAGAGTCCGGCTAAAGACCAACAGTTTTACTCAGCACTTCCCTTTACCTTACCCAGGGACCTCCTGGTTATTCTGGCTCAATCTTCTTGGGACAAGGTCACATCTTTTGACTCATGCCTGCCTCATATCTAAAGTATTTGAATAAGCCCCCCATTTGTGGGCTTTAGTTGGTTTCTGGTGCACATCAGAAAAGGACATTTAAGTCTATGCTTTGGTGTTGTTGAAATCTGGGGATATAGGCATGCTCAGTTCAAGAATACCACTTTGTATTCCACCAGGTCTTGAGGTGACAGCCAAGGCTGGTGTCAGGCAGACGAGGTGCTTAAGAGGTTCTCCACAGAACAGCCCAAGCTGACAGCCAGCACAGGGAAAGGTGATAGGATGCAACTGGTGTTGAAAAATCATCTTTGTGCCCACCCCAGCTATGTGCTTCTCAGGTCTGTCATCAGGGGCTTACTGCACAGATCAGGAAATACACTGGTTTAGATTTCTCTCCAGCTTACACTCTAATAATAAAAGAAACACAGTAAATGTGACCCCATACAATGTGTACACAGGACCTGCAAGCCTAACTCCTGGTTACTGATGCCTCACTTGACAGAACAGCATTTAAATCTCTGTTGAAATCTAGCCCAGACTGAGTCTGAAGGGCTTAAAGTCTAAACATATTTACCTAACAAGAGATCTTATTACAGTACAAGCCTCTACACTGTCAAGACCCACAGTGTGGCTACCAGACAGCCCTAGTAATAGTGGATGTAGCTGAACTGTCACTTCCAGAATTATCACCCTATCCCAGATACATTGCCTGGTGTTATCATGTGGGACAGAAAAACAGCAGCAAACAAAAATTTTTAACTACTTGTTTTGCAGTTAGAAAAGATTTTGCAAGTCTGGCTTAATCATTTGCAATAACTGATATAAACATTACCCTGAATATTGCTTTCTGATGCATATTTTATGTATTCTTTTCTCTGCAGACTGAAGAAGTCCTGAAGATTGATGGAGGGCCATGCTATTCAAACAGCAGGCGTTGCTGAGACAGAAGCTCTTTGTGCTAGGCAGCCTGGCTATTGGAAGTCTCCTATATCTAGTCGCCAGAGTTGGGAGCTTGGATAGGTAAGTCATTAAGTAGCTGCTCTCTTAACTGTAAATGGGCCCAGATTGTCTGAGTTTTTTTGCTTAAAGGCTCTGGGTTTTTTGGTTTGGGGTTTGTTTTTTGGTTTTTTTTTTTTTTTTTTAGTGTCTACTCCTGTATAGAAAGACAGAAAGACTATCTATTCTAGTACTGGTTTTCATCGTTCTTTCCTCCCCTTTGTAGAACAGAGTAGGAAAATAGTCACAGGTCATCCCTGTCAAAGTATTTCTGTCTGTCCATTTGTATTCTGAGCACATTGGCACTTGTTTTCAGAAAAGAAATAAAACAGCATCCAGTAAAAATGTCATTACAGTAGCTCATTTTTGTCTGTGTGTATCTGTGTGTTGACCTCTAGTTTCAGCAAACAGTAATGATGTATTTATATATCGTCTTTTCTAAATTTATGAGCAAGCAATTAATGTGCTACAGTGGTAGTTAAAATTAAGTATGAGCCTGCAGAGTAGCTCGTCAAGTTTTGAATACTATTTCACTTGAATGATTGCTTCAGGGTTTGAGAATTTTAACTGTGTTAATTAGCCAGTATTTTCCAGAGCTGAATGTGCTAAATAAGTGGGTTTTCTCTGCAAGTGATTTCCTGGAGAGCAGTAGAAAAATCCAGCAGAGGAGATCAAAGAGTGTTTGGCACTTTTGACCAAACTGAGTTTTGACTGGTTATTGACAGTGCAACAGTAGTGCTACCTGCACTGACACTGCTGTTTCTGTCACCTTCAAAATGGCCTGGGATTGCTCTGGTAGGTGCTACACAAAGACAGGGGAAAAAAAAAAAAAATGCTGTTTCAAAAGAATGAATGAAACAAGACTTCAGGATTTCCAGAAGCTGGTAGACAGCTTGCCAGTGCTAGTGATCTATTAGTGTTCTTCTTTTAAATGATGTAAAATGTTAGCTGAGTTCAAAATTGTGACACAATGCTGTGTGAATATGCCGTGCATGGAAAGTGAATTGAAAACAGAGCTACCTAGTGTCCATTGCCAGGTAATGTTGAGCTCCGAGGTCACTGGGTGCCTTCTTCAGCTGCTTAAATCCACTCCAGAAGAAAAGGGAGACCATGCACTCAGCTAGGACCAAGTGCACTGCAAGTTAAGCTCCAGAATTTATATATTCTTTCCCCTGGTGGTCAAAGCATCTCTGATGCTTCAGGGGTGAAAACTTCACCAAGACTAATGTGATTCTGTAAATGGAGGCAGAATGCCTTACTGGTCCCTGCAAAAGTATATTTTATGCTCAAAGGCATGAAATCTAATTAACCTTATGCTATTATCTATGCTTGCACATCTTCAGAATTTACTGATAGCTATAAAATTATCTTGCCATGGTATTTGACTTGCTGACCTCCTGTGGCTCTGAATTCCACCATTTTCATATGTAATGTTGCCAATGGCAGTAAAATTCAGTTTCATTCTCTTGCATTACCCAGTGTGAAAAATACCACACTGCTAAAAAGCAGCCCTTTATTTGGACTGGTTATGAAAGAGAGGGAGAAGGAAGCACTAGAAAGGACGAGACACAAACAAATTAACTGGAAACGTTCTGCCTCAGCACTAGGGCACAGTCCAGAATCGTTGAATCTCTGAGTAAAAGGACACTGAGTGGTTTCAATGGACTTTGGAATAATTAATTGTTCAGGAAGAAATCCAGGTTCATTTATGCTTAATTTATGTAGATCCGGTTTCAACAAGGGAGCTGGGGATGGCCCACATTTAATAGCCTGAGATTAGGTTCTTCAACAGGAATGTTTTGAGTTTTCTTAGGCCCAAAGGGAAATTACCCCTAGCTTATCTGATTCATTGAGTCATAAAGTCCGATAAGCTGAGCACTTCCCTCTGGGGGAGGCTGCCATCCTTCAGATCCTGAGTGCATGGAGCTGCTTCACATGTGGAAGCTCAAATGGATTCTGTGCCTGGCAATTTTGAGAAGACCCAGGCCAGTCTTGCAGTTGCCTGACTCTCTCATTGGTAGTATGGGGAGCATCCACACCTAATTTTGACGCTCTAAACCACTCCTGCCAGAACCAGGTTCATAATGTTTTGCCACTGTGACACCTCTATTGGAAGCAAATTAGCAAGTATTCTGGATCAGGAGAGACAGCACTGCTGCGTGTCATTAAGATTTCCCAGCTGTACTTTAGTTGTTTTGAAATTTGCCAAAAATTCAGTTCCCTGAGATGAATTGATCTATGGTGGGTTTTCTCAAGAAGAATATTTGTGGAGTTTTACTGTAGCTGTTTGAGAAATTGCCTGGTTTGGGAGAGCAAATTCAGTGATATAATAAAAGTCATATACTCTTTCTTTGCAAAGGACTCTGTCATTTTATTGGAAAAAATGACTCAGAGAATCAAAAATATTAACATGTTGCGATATAACTGTAAATAGTTACATCTGGGGACCCAACTACCAAATCTGACAGCCTGCTTAATACCATCATTGCCAAGATCTTTTAAAGGATATTTTTTATTGTTTAGAGACAGGAGAGAGGGGAAAGAGTAAAAAACCTGAAATGTAAAGTGTTGAGGAAGGACTTTTAACAACATCCAATCTTATCCCTTAGGCTGCAGGATATCTTGAGTATTTATTTACTTTTAAAGGAAACTACCCTGTTTGGCAAGCTGTTGTGTTACACTGAAGGCAGTGCTGACTGCCTTTTTGAGCAAAAAAGATAAAATTAGTTGAGATGGGTCTGGAACTGCTGTTGTGGAATCTTTTTTGCTTGAAAACAAATAACAAATACACAGAAGGAGAGGGAAGAGAAGACCTGAGATAGCAACTGCAGCTTCTGTTTCTTATGCTTTTAACTGCCACCTCACTGCTGCAGAAAGACCGTCTTAGCAGCTGCACCACAATCTGACCAAATTGTACCACTGTCAAGTTAAGACATTGCTTTCTGCTTGATTTTTGGGTTGGTTTTTTTTATTGACAGGTTTACATCAGCATTGCAATGATTCAGTCTTCGCAACCAAGTTAGGCTTTTATTCAGTGGATGGCAGAGAGCAAAGGAAGAGAGTGGAAACTTGAGAAAAGAAATAACAACAGGAACTCACTTCTCATCATACCTGCTAATTAGTCTGCAGGACTTAGCTAGAGCTCATGTGAACCCAGCAATGTCATCTGGGTTGTTTCTTCGGCTCTGTCTGTACAGGCTATACCTCTCAGCCTCTGAATAATCAAGGAAACAGCTAGAGGGTCAGCCAGGGGGATCAAACTTACTTTGTCCCAGCCATCCATTGTCCTAGCATCAGTGTCAAATTAGAGACCCCCAACAAGCAGTGATGGATGGAAAAGCCATAAAGAAATAAATAATTCTGTCCTGAAAGCAGGGTTTGAATAATATACAGTAAATGAGTGAGGGGCCACATGCTGAGAAACCAGAATAAATACTGAATACCTAAACAGCTATTAATGAGCATTGCCCATCTGGTATACTGGCTGAGGCAGAGGTCCTGTGAAAAATAATAGCATGTGGCCGTGTAATTTTAAAAACGTACCATAATATACATGCACAGTGAACTCTTATTAAAATTGCCTAGGCAACCTTTGTTCTTACATATCCTTAATTTTGGAGAGCATGGCTCTCCAAATAATTATTAATGATATTTTTCTGTAGGATTTTGGAAGTTCTCTCTACATACTAATTTCATCTTCAGTGCAATATTGGGTTGTATAATGACCAAAGCGTTGATTTGGGAGTGGAGGTGAGGGCTTATTCAAGGTTCTGTATTCTGGTTTGTAGTAGCAAAATTTTAACATTTTTCTTACTAAATAATTTCTTGCATTCAGTGACATCAAATACAGGAAGGAAGCATTAGAAAACTGGAAAACAGGTGGAATAATTACAGGCAAATGTAAAAGAATAGCATAAAAACACAGGGGCAAAAGAAGAAAGAGTAAGGCACAAAACGAGGTTCAGTGGGAGGATACATAAGTGATGACAAGAAAATCATTGATGTAATCATGCAATAAATGCATTTTTTAAATCTTTTCTTGCCGTTCTTTCTGTGCCTTGCTAATCATGCCCAATTCAGAACCTTGGTTTTCCTGATTCTGTCCTGGGGAAAACACTGGGCATCTTCTAAAGAGGAGGGAAAATATTGAAAGGTGATGTCTAGAGAGCTGCTTTTTATCCCTTTTGCTCCTCTTCACTAAAGAGGCTAACTTTGGATCAAAAGCTAATAAAGTCAAAACAATGGGAAGCTCAGGAAAGAATTCAGGCTAGAATAGGAAAAGTTTTGGAAAGAGACGACTTAAATGAACTGGATTTTCAGATCAAAATGACCAAATAAAATTAATCTCAGAATGCTTTAAAAATTGCCCAATCAATTGCAAAGTAATCAGCAATGGGTGAGGTGAAGCAAGGTTCAAGAAGTCCCGAAAACAGTAATCATAGTGCCTATGCTTGAAAAGAGCAGAAGGGTGGAGTTAGCAGTTATTCAGCCAAATCACAGAAAAATACCAGAATAAATAATCGAACTATTTGCAAACAATTTAATCATTGGCAGAATAAAATAAAAATTGAAAAATGGGCACATCACATTACATTGCAAATGGTTTCCATGAGCATGACAGAAATCTTGCCTTAAGAGATATCCTTTTTTTACAAATACTTCTTATTTTGATTGCAGACTGCAGCCCCTCTGCCCCATAGATGGTCGATTTGGACCCCGCAGCCAGGACGAAATCCCGTTGCGAGCTCTGCAGTTCAAGCGAGGGCTGCTCCACGAGTTCCGAAAGGGCAACGCCACCAAGGAACAAATACGACTGCATAATCTGGTTCAGCAGCTTCCCAAGGCCATTATCATTGGCGTGCGGAAAGGAGGCACCCGAGCACTTCTGGAGATGCTGAACCTTCACCCGGCAGTGGTCAAAGCTTCTCAAGAGATTCATTTCTTTGACAATGACGAGAACTATGCCAAGGGGATTGAGTGGTACCGGAAAAAAATGCCTTTTTCTTACCCTCATCAAATAACAATTGAGAAAAGCCCCGCATATTTTATCACTGAGGAAGTACCTGAACGGATTTACAAAATGAACTCATCTATCAAATTATTGATCATTGTCAGGGAACCTACCACAAGAGCTATTTCTGATTACACTCAGGTGCTGGAAGGTAAGGAAAGGAAGAACAAAACCTACTACAAATTTGAGAAGCTGGCTATTGATCCTAATACCTGCGAAGTGAACACTAAGTATAAGGCAGTGAGAACCAGCATCTACACAAAACATCTGGAGAGATGGTTAAAATACTTCCCAATTGAGCAGTTTCATATCGTAGATGGAGACCGACTCATCACAGAACCACTGCCAGAACTTCAGCTGGTTGAGAAGTTCCTAAATCTTCCTCCAAGGATAAGTCAGTACAATTTATACTTCAATGCCACCAGAGGGTTTTACTGCTTGCGATTTAACATTGTCTTTAACAAGTGCCTGGCAGGTAGCAAGGGACGCATCCATCCAGAGGTGGATACCTCTGTCATTACCAAATTGCGCAAGTTCTTTCATCCTTTTAATCAAAAATTTTACCAGATCATTGGGAGGACATTTAACTGGCCCTAAACTAAACTTCATATAACACTTTGTTGCACCTGAGACATGCAATAAATGTCTCTGCTAAAATATGCACTTTTCATAGACACGGCTATCAAAGTAACTTTTTTTCATGCATACGTGTACATATGCAGTGTGTGACCAAATATATGGTGGGATCAATTTTTTCTACAGAGTAGTATCTAACATGAATTTACTGTCAGCATAGTTGCATCTTTTAAGATATAATATTAAAGGGAAAAGAGGTATTTAGGGAAATAAAGTCAGACACTGTTAAAAGGGTCAGTGTTCCTCTCGCTTAGTGAAGTGTTTATGTGACATACTTATTGATCTAAGCAGAACGTTAGTTTATGCCATAAAAATTTATGTCAAAAGTCTGTGAAGCTGTGAGAAAGCATAATCTTCAGGCTATATTTGGTATGTATATTGCTACAGGAATACTGACACTTTAAACACAGTGCTGAATTTTTACAATGAGAGTGGATAGTAATATTTTCTTATTATTTGAAATGAATATCTTATCTCATACAAACAACATTGTTTCAGAGTTCCTGTGGTGAGTTTGCACTATTGTTTTATTGTATGGACCGTAGTGTCACTTGTAGCATGTCAATCATGTGTCAAAAAGAGGTCAAATAATTTTTTCTTCTATGCTTGTGTGTTGACAAAGCTAAACATTGTGTACATAGTGTACAATGTTTGTAAATACTGGTTTCACACTAAGTAATTCTATTTTGTAAACTGAATATGGCTATTTAATTTATTGTGAAAATTAAATTTATTGTGGTATTTAAAAATGGAATGGATTAAAATTACCTATATGTGCAATGGCTTTTCACCTTTGCTTGATATATATCAATGTGGTCCTTTGGCCCAGACAAATCATGTGCAAGTGTGTGATAGAGAGCTGTATGTGTAAACTTGGTTTCTAGAGAGTTGAGAAAACCGATACATGCTGTGGAGCTGAGTTTATTAAAAAACTCATCCATCTGGGAAGGTGGTGTAATACACACCTCAAAGAACATTATTGCTGTTCTGTTGCAGCACTTTGCTATAATTAATTCAGTTGCAGTAGCCCGTGAGGCTAAAGAATGACTGTAAAAGATTACTGTAACCAGGTATATCAGAAAAGCAGAGCAGCCATTAAAACCAAAACAATAGATAGACAAACAAGATTAGAAGAGTTACAGAGATTTCATCGCCGAAAGCTGGTGATGTTTCAGAAGTCAAGGAAAACAGTTGTGGTACCTCTGCTTTTATCTGATAACATATGCACCTGCTCCAAACAACCAACCACAGTGCTGTTATTACTGGTATAAACATATAGCTCATGTTTCCATTCAGTAAATGACAAGAAATTATCTCAGGAAATTAGTATTTTCATGCTTTATACATTGTATGGCTCTTAAAGATTCATAAGCAAAAGAATAAAAGCAATTGAAAAATGTCTTAAAAAAAAAGAAAAGAAAGAAAGGGAAAAAAAACCCAACCACTTTAAAACCAACATCTAAAGATTGATGGGGACACAGATTTTGGAAGGTATCCAGAACATCTGAATATTCTGAGCTACAGTAGCAGAGTAGCTGGCAGTTCAGAGTATAATAAGATCAAGTTTTCCCTGTGGGCTGTTTATCTTGCTCAGTGATTTGGAAGCATCGTTTTTCTAAATAAGTGATTTTTAAATCTCTTGTGAGAGATTGCTACTTGCCTTGCTGTATCTTTAATCATATGTGCTAGCACTGAGCAATGTGCCCTTTCTTCATATTGCTTCAGAGCCTTGCCAACACAACACAGTAGAGCATATGTGAAATTTTCCGCAGTACCTACAATACTACTCATTGTTTTCCTGTATGAGAGCTATTTATCCTGCCTACATCCAGGCATAAAGACTGAGACATTTAACTCACCTAATAGTGTTCAGGGAGGAGATTTTATCCAATTTAACATCTGCACGATCTTCAGGTGAGCAGCCAGATTCCAGATGGCTTTGGGTGATACTCACTGGCTTGATATAGTCCTGGCTACTAACTACGACTGAAAGTCAAGACATATTTTCAATGAAAGGGACAAATTAGGCCAAAGTTACCTCTAAGCATAAAATATGCATTTGAAATTAATATCTCTCTGCATTGATCAGAAAAATCACAGAGACTGTGATTTAACAGGCACTACTACTCACATTCCTGTTAAAGTCAGCTGGCTTAACTCCAGCTCATCGTTTGCAATTTTGGCGACACATGGATAAATTTAGGTGATATCTTAGACAAATCTGGTTCAAAAAAGCTCAGAGGAATAATCAGGAATAGCAGGGGAGGAAAAAGGGTTCAGAGGTGTTGCAACGTATTAAGAAGTCTAAAAGAGCAGGAGACTGATTCACTTTCACTGAGCCTTCAGTGCAATGTCCTAGGTTAATGGGGATTTTGCTGCAGTGTTCATAACCAGTTTGAGAAGTTCTGACCTTATGGTATTTACCTCTTCAGGAGCAATTTGTGAATAATTCATTTCAGCCTCTTTGCTTTGCTTCCCAAATCCTGAGTGAATCATTTCTATTCAAATTGATCATGAGTGTTCAGACTGGGAAGAGCGCTCATAACTTGAGTTTATGATTGCAGAGTGATGCACAGCTATATGAAGTTGCAGCTGCTAACTTATGGCATTCAAGTTCTCTAAAGACATTGCATCTTTCATATTTTCTGTACCGTAAAATTGCAGGCTTCACAGCTCTGATAAATGTTTGGATTAAAAGTGCTAATATTTCTGTGCATTTTTATCAGATTGTCCCAGCTGCTATTTAAACTACATAGAACGACAATTTGCAGCATAAAAGAATATCAGAGATGAATTTGAAATTGTATTCTCAGAAATCTATATAGGTAGATAAAGGACTGATATTTGGAGATCAGTGATTCATTTAACATTAGCCCACTGTACTGCCTTTTCTTAAGGAAAGCAGAATAAGCATGATGAAAAAGTATTTGTCCTATTTGAATGGATTTTTTTTTTTTGCCATGATGTCTAAGAATACAAGAAAGGAAAGTTTTGAGCAACATATTTCATTATAGTAGTCCAAAATTTTTAAGAGGCAATGGGCACAAATGGAAACACAGGAGGCACCATCTGAACATCAGGAAAAACTTTTTTACTGTGAGGCTGACTAAGCACTGGCACAGGCTTCCCAGAGTGGTTGTGGAGTCTCCACCATTGGAGATATTAAAAAGCTGTCTGGACACAGTCCTGGGCAAGTGGCTCTGGGTGGCCCTGCTTGAGCAGGGGGTTTGACCCTCTCTCCAACCTCAGCTGTTCTGTGATCCTGTGAAGGTCTCCCTCTACCTTTAAAGTTCTTCTTAAGTATTGCCCATCAGTTCAGTGTTACACAGACTTCAGAGAAGGTCCAAGTCCAGTGTCACAAGCCAGTCCAATCACTGTTCAAACCCAAGCTGTGGAAGCTCTACTGTGCACGTTTACTCCCTGGCTAGCTGACCTAACTCATATTGGGAGACTGTGCAACTTATTGGAACCCTCTAATTGGAGAAGATAAGGAAGTAACTTAGAGAAATCTTTCTTTTTTTCCATCCTGGATGACCTCAGCAGTGATGCTGAGTGACACAGGATATAGTAATACAAGGTCCATAGCAGGTAAACTTCCAGAAAAAAGAATTTAGTGAAGCTCTTTTCAAGAAGCTCACAGTGAGCAAAGTCTCTTGCACAGCATTCTCTACAGCAAGACACTGAGGTATACCCATAAACTTGGGCCACAGAGCCATTAAAATCTGTTTCATAGACGCATACTATTTAAATTCTCTGCAGTTCCAAATTATATTAACAGCTACTTGTACTGGACAGGTACCTTAGGGACATGTCCAGAAGAACATGTGGGCTACTGAGTGAATGCAAAAGATTCATGTCTGAATACACATGGTAAAGATTTAACTTATATTGCTTCTCTGCTTTTATTTGACTTATATGTAAGCCCAAAGTGTAGATCATAATTTGAAGAAAACAAAAGCAAAAGTTCAATCAACCCACAAACACATGACAATAAAAATTTTTGGAGAAACTTCCATTCCCTATCCTCCATATAGGGTCCTTGATACTAGTAAGGCTTGTTGAAATTGTGATTTAGCAAGTTAGATCTATTTTACCCTGAACAATCAAATGTTAGCAATAGTGAGAGAATAAAGCTCTTGTAAAATTACTAGAAGTTGGTTTGTGTGAAGTGTTCAAATGACTCTTTCATAACAGATGAGACCTTACTACTTAAATGCTCATGTACCTGTCCAAGGTGGGAAGCACAGAAATTTCACGAGTTTTAGGCTTTTCTGAATTCCACAATTCTGTTTCCAGGCATTTGCACTTTAATGGAATAAATTTATTATGAAGCTGGGGTACCTAAATCCTATGCTGAACTCATTGCATCCAGTTATTTTGCAGACATGATTTCACACATGCAACTGATTTATCTCCCATGAGGTAGGGTTGAGTGCTCTAGCAAACACCTTGTTTGCTTTCAGTTTAACTGATATATCTCACTAAAGTTTCAGCAGTGCTAGAGACTGTTCCAGCAATAGCATATCACTGAAATGAATTATCTGCATCCTTGGAGAAGGCCAAAGATAGAGTTATCACTGGAAGGGATTTTTAATACCCACTTGAAAAAGTTCAAGGCCCAGTTTCTCCTAAGGCACCTAATGTTGGAGCAAAGATCATGCAGAAGTATCGTTTGTTAATGACAGTCTAACAAATCACAGCTGCTGGTTTTGGTACAATGACTGAGAAGCCTGCAGTAGCCAGGAAGTTCATGAATGACCCTTCTTGATGAAGAAGAGGTCAGGAGCTGAATGTATCTCTGCTTTCATTTAAAACGGGATAAAATGCTATTTCTCTTCTGTGTAAAAAAAGAAACCAGGTTTGTAGAAGGAGCCTACAATCCCATGGCAGTTTAAGTCAACCCAGCTGATGCTTCCCAAGGTGCCAACCTCCCTGTGCACACTCCCTTTGCACTGACTCTCATGCTCCTTCCTCACGGACCTGCTTCAGTTCACTACACAAGCAGCAGACCAACCTGACCTAAAAAGGTGAGTAACATCACGAAAACTGTACTGGGTCACAGCAAAGGTCATTTCAAACCAGGACCTGTCACTAGAAGTGGCCAATAGATAATGCCTCAGGAAGGATATAAAGACAAGGAAATTATGAAGACATCTCCAGGCTCCAATGGATTGCAGTCATTGGATGTCTCCAGTGGGACAGCACAATCTTCAGATGTAGCAGCACTGAGTGCCTTCCTCTTCTGTGTACTTACCCAGAAATCCCTTGAACCCACTGACAAGGTGTTCCCAAGCTGCACTCTAAACGCTCTTCTGTTACCAATTTGCAAGAATAGATGTATAAAATGAATGAGACAAGTTTGGGTAGTACCTTTAAAATCTGATAATGAATATACTGATATGGTAATAAAAATTTTATTTTCCTTCCCAACTCAGTTTGAAAATGCTATGGCTTGTTTTATTAGCTTCTTAAAAAAATATTTGCCACACTGCTTTAAACTTATTGGAGATCCCTGAGCAGATTTGGTCATCAGATTTGTAAAAGACTGCAGAAACAGAATAAATTATAGTAAATTTTAATTTTTAAAGAGCTTGTTTGCTGAGAAAAGGACTTCAGATAAATGCTTTAAAGAGATTTTTAATAGTAATCTCAAACATTTTTGTTATTGTACCTGTCAACTCCAAGGACACCAACTGGCTACTAGGCTATAGTGCTGTTAATCTTCTACTGCAGTGTCACTGTTTAGAGTCTATCATGTAAGATTTATTTCACAGAGGAGAAAAAAAATATTTAAAAACCTTAGCAACATAGATCTAGTCAGTCTCAGAATGCCTTGTAAAGACTAAATTTTGTTACTGAAGGCTCTTGCATGTTACTGAAATAGTGATGTGCCCAGGCTAACCATCATCACTACCTATAAATTGATTTTTTATTTGTTTATGAGTTTATTTGAGGAGACACTTTATATGTGATATTCCATAGCACTCTTCTACCAGCTGATCAGCTCTGGCTAATCTGTTCTTTAAAGCCTGATCTGCCTTCTGACAACTTTGAGACAGATATAATAAACCCATCTTCAGAACTATCAGCTATCACTAACTGCATTTACATTTCTAGAGAAAGGATTTTCAGTTCTTTCTGCAATAGTGCACTGATGAAAAAGTCAAGCCCTTAGAGAACATCCATGTGTTATCAATCTGGGTACCAGCCTTTTTCCCAGGGCTTGAATTGACAAGTGCAAGGAAAGCACAGAAAAGACTAGAATGCCATCGTCCATCTGCTGCACCATGTTTAGCATATGGTAAATAAGATTACCTGCTGTTCTGAGATCCCTGTTAAAACTGGCAGTAGCATGACTTTAGGAGTTGATGTTGACCAAGCTACCCGACTCTTTTTAGTTTATATCTAGCTTACTTTCAGTTCAGCTTTGACTCCATTCAACTTCATATCAGTTACAAAGTTCTCTCACATGGTGCACAGTGATCCACAACGCTCCCTGAAATGTGTGTCTTGTGAGACAGAAAAAGAAACATCAGCAGAGGCTGTCACAGTCTTTGCCACTGTGACTGCAGAGAAAGATTGTGGCACAACTAATTTAATTCTGCTGATGTCGTTGTGATTCCTCGCTGATTCCCTCTAACTTTCAAAATAATCTCCCCTCAGCAGCAGTGGTCACTACTTTAGAAGGTTAATGCTTCCATGAAAATGTCCTGATTATTGATCAGGATTCAGGCAAAATATGAAACATCTATATTTTGAACAGATCACAGTTATTTGATATAATACATATACTGTACACATAATACACAGCGAATCATAGGACATGACAAGGAAACGATGCCACTTCAAACCATCTAATGTTATGCCTCAGGCTGATTAAATAAACAAAAAGAAACATGACAGACTCATGCACGTCTTACTCCTGGCCTTAATTGCAAACAACTGTTTTGTAATGTATGAGGCCTTTGCCATCCAGTTCCTTGGCTGATTTTCTACTGATGAAAGACTTTCCACTTCGTTGAACTGTGAAGGCATCATTTCTATTCCAAACCCATGGAGACAGAAGAACTAATTTACAATTCCCCACTATATGAAAAAGTGATAGGCATTTCTTAAGAGGTGGGACTAGCAGCAGCACTATTACTAACCTCATCTTCAGAAAATTGCTCCAGCTGTTACAAGCTCCTCAGTGTAGCTCCACTAGTAATACAGCTTTACAGGAACGGAAAAAAAGCCTTTTTACTTTGGATGGCTGTGGTGCATCACAGTGCCTTCCAAAGCAGCAGCTCAGACCTATAGGGTTGGTGAAGTGAAACCATCATTTGCCTTAAAAAAGGAAAAGCGCCACATTTGTTGTGCACTGCAAGGGCCAGCCTGCATCAAGGCAATAAAGGAAATGTCTCTTTTTTTTTTTTTTTTTAGGTGAATGACAAGGCCAGTCTTCTAAGAGGTAGCCACATGTAATTATCGTTGCCATCAGTAGTAATTAGCAAGGCATAACCTGCACAGTGGACAGTTGCTGTTACACCTTCAGGCTCATTTAAATCAATTTGCTTTGAAGGCCCACAGGATTAACTGGAGGAGGAACTTGCACTCAGTGCTGATTAGGGAAAAAGTCTGACTATGCTTCCATCCTGGAGTCCAAAATTGCCACCTGCATGCATGTGGTCTGCCCTGGTACAGTGGCCTGCCATTCTATCCACTGATAACAAATGGGGAACAGATACAGCTACTTATACAGGTTCATTTATATTTAAGATCCAGTAAAATTTCCTTTTGCAAAGCCACACAGGCTTTATTTTAAAATGTTGAAAATTGACATTAAGTATTTCACAGCTGTCATGTTAGCTTCCACTTTTGACACTTAGATATTAAAAGAAATCCAGAATATAGCTACTTAGACGTCTTATCAAGCCTTGGAGCTACCTAAACACTCCAGATTTCTATTTTTACTCAATTTTAATGGATTAGAATAGCAATGACAGAAAATGCTAAATTACTTGATAAATAAAAGTAGTAGCAATGCATTTTTATATTGCATAAAAGAGTAGAAATGATCACAGGAGTAGGCTACAATTGTAAGGACCTTCTTTTCCTGGTTGTTCCTAAGTGTTAGCCTATAAGACTTTTCTTGCCAGCTTCCTTGTTCAATCCAAAAAGTGCACTGAGTACATCCAAAGGCTGCTTCTACTTGCACCATGGCTAGGATATTCTTTTAATATATGAGACAAGCATTCAAATTCCCCCAAACTGAAGAAACTCTGTAATGTAAGATAGCCATTTTTGGGGGTAAGTACAAAACAGAACTGCTGGTGAAGGAAGGTTGTGTGCTATGGATGTTTCCTAGGCTTGCTCAGCACCAGCTGATCTTGTACAACCTCCTCAGGAAGCCTAATGGATGGATGCCACCGAGCCTTTGACAGGCAAGAGGCTATACTGATATTTCTGGTGTGGACTGTATTGGTTGCTGAATTATTAGAAGGCACTGTCTTTACTCATGGTAAGGGTAACCTAGCACCTACTTCTGGGTTACAAATTTTGCAAGGTGGTTACAAAGTTTAGACATTACAAAAATGATCCCCAGTTACCCCAAATGTCTTGGAGTGACACCCTTGAACTAGAAAATCTCATGTGTGAAACCAGGCTCTAGTTCTGCAAGTAAGCAGCCAACTTAAAAACCTCTAAGCTTATGAACACCATAGCAGCCTGCACAGTAAGAATTATCACAGTTTCCAGAAGAGATGAGACCAGGTACTCTGCAATACTTAATCTCTGAATAGTGAACTAGAGTACTGACACTGTAGGTTTTCACATGGTATGGGGAAACCTAAGTACTCTGACTAGTTTGGTCGAACGGTCAAATGGTAGAACTGCTCTATTAGCGACCAAGTAATCTTCAAACCCAGTAACGCATTATGAAAACAGCATTAGAGCTCGTTTGAGTAACACTGGTGATCTCATTTCATTTCCTTTATGGCTCCTTATTAGTTACAATTCAGCAGATATGATGTCCTTTCAACTTGTATGGCTTTTTGTGTAATCAAGCTGAAGGTGTAGTAGCACTTTATATGCAATTAATTCCAGTTTTTCTGGAAAACTGCAGCTGCAGGTTTTTGGAAGTGCATTCTGAGAATCTAGAAGGAGATAATTTTCTCCCACAGAAATAGAAGTCAAATCAAAGACAGAAGTACAGCCCACAGGAATGAAATACCACTGCCTTTAATTTAAGAGACCCTGACTGCCACACCTATAGTAAAATCAGTGGGAGATAGTTCTGTTAAATCAAAATTTATGATCCTGTAGAGACAAGAGGGAAGTTTCAGGTGTGAAAAAGAGGTGAGCATCACAGCTGCTAGAGGCATTGTTCAGAATAATGTATCCTCAAACACAGGTCAGGGCTGTGTAGTAAATATGCTTTGTCTCTACTGATTTTTGGTCCTAGCATATTCAGCCAGTGTACCCCAGCATAGTTTCTGCTTGCACATAGATTGGGAAAACTCCATTGGTGTTACACTGCCACGCCCTGAGTATAGGCAAGTAATCAATGGAAAGCTCTCTGGGAGACTGACATAGCGCCCCTGGGAGCCTGACATAGCGCCCCTGGGAGCATGTGTTCACCTGTTCTCCTGCTCCTCCTCTGCCTTACCTATCCCATCACCTGTTCCCACACTGAGTCCTGCATCATTAGGCTCCCCATAGTCTCTACCAAAAGGAAACACAAATCCAGAATAATGACTAATCCATTGTCTCCCATGCAGGTTGTTGTGGATGGTGCTGACTTGTACCAAAGGGATGAAAGCAGGGAAGCTCCTAAGCCATGGACAGCTCATGACCAGCCTCAGTGCAGCTCCCAGGGTTGGGCTACACTCCCCAGCTGGCAGAGAGGTTTGGCTTTGCTGTGGGAACCCAAATCTGCAGTGGTGCAAGGGCAGGGGCAAAGCAGATTTGTTTGCTGATGCAGGTGTGCGCCCTGGCCCATCACTCAGTAGAGGTGTGCTTCCTGGGGGGGCTGCTCTCATCTTATCCTTAGGGATAAAAGGCAGGTCTCTCCCTTGCTACATAACCTTTCTATATATGTACATGCACAGCAAGCCTTATTCTGTCTTTCATACACACCTGCTCTTTCCTGGTCTCCAGAGCTTATCTCCATCATATCTGAGCTCTTTCAACCTGGGAGCCAGACACCTGGCATGGGTCTTCTCTCAGTCTCTCCCTAAGGCTGTTTAAGAAAATCTCTTGTTTTAGTAAGACTTTGTTTGACTTTGGTTTTTTGTTTGTTCACATACATTGTCATGGTTTTGCATTAGGGAAAGGACTCTGACTTTTGTGTGCTGGGTTGATGTCCTTTTGTAAAGCAGTAGACAGGTATTTGCTCAGATTTCTCATTAGAGAAATCTTGCCCTTTTGCTGGGTTCCTTGCTTGAAGACTCACCAAATTTCCAGGGGGGGGCAGAAAGGGCAGCTCTGTATGTCAAGCCAAAGGTACTGTGAGCATGACTGACACAGGTTATTACTCTCCTAATCATAATATAGGAGAAATTAACCACTTAAAAAGGAGCTAAGTCCAGTTGTCAGCTCAATGTTTCAAATGAAGGGAGATGTCTGCATACGGTTTGAGATACTCTAAAGCAGGCATCGCCAAGCTTTGACTCCTGACCCACATGAATTTGACTCAGGGACGGTTCACACATACTTTTCAGGCAAGGATTATATTATTTCTCCAAGACAGGGAATGCTGTTAGGCTGCAGGGTGCAAGGGAATCTGCAAAAGTTGTGGATGAGAAATTTTATATGCTGAGCTAGCCAACTTGAATTGTCCAAATGAATCATTGCTATAACCCTGCAGCTTGCATCTTGGAAGGATAAACAGCTTCTGAATCTCAGAATAAAAGCCACACAAAAAAACTTGGAGAAAATAAAAGTGATAGACAAAAGGCACCAGTTTCTTTAGAAAGAAAGAATACATAGAAGCAAGCACAGATGTAATCTGACAAGAAATAGAAATAAAAAAATCTGTGGCTGTAAGTATGAAAAAAAATTGTATTTAACATAGAAGAAGAGAATAAAACAAATCAGTTGCTTTATGTGAGGGCATAATATAAGAGATGGAAATAAGCAAAACCATTTAATGCCAGTCAAAGTATTTAAGAGGAAACAAAAAGGTTTTTAGAAGTATATTGGAGAAAGGAAATAATAGAGAAAATAAGTTGATAAATAGACCAGGACATGTATTCCCTGATGAATGGAAAAAATACCAAAGATAGATTTGACATTTAACATTAAAAATAAGAACTAAAATAAACTGAAGGCGCATGTTGTAGCTTGCATTTTCTGATAGTTTTCTCTCCAAGTATATACCTTTGCCATGTAAATCATGTACCCCTACATAATCCTGAGTATCTGTGCCAGGTTTCTGCTCTCTGATGAGACTGGCTGAATTCTGCACCCTTGTGTTCTTGTGAACAAGGGCAGAGGCCCACCAGCACAACTATTCTGCCTTCCCAGTTAAGAATACAGGTGTCTATGAAAGTCCTAAGTCACCAAGTCCTGTTCCTTCTTACTGTAAATAAGAATGACTTACATGAAGTGGTCATGTTCAGTTTAATACCAGCTTTTTTCTACTTTTCCTCTACAAGCCAAACCTTCAGGAGATCCACTTGCTTAGCTGAGTGCCCCAGTTCATCTGTGAGAGCCGGGCTTCCTCCTCTGCTCCCAGCAACCTCCCAAACCTTTCTGCCCTCAGCCCACCTCCAGCAGAGGGACCAAAACCGTCTTCCACCAGCTGGATACCACCAGACTGAATTTCCTCAGCTTGTGGAATCTGAAGCCTTGATCTCCACCTGCAGCTCTCACCATCAGGGTCTCATAGAAAAGGAAAGTGTGGCAGTGCTGAACAGGGGTCTCTTGAACAGCACCTGCCTCTTGCTTCTCTACTTTTAAAGTACGTGCCAAATTGGGTTCATAATTAGGTCATTTTAAGTTGTTAAAAAGGCAGGTAGTCCTAATTCTGAAGAACTAATGCAGCTGTAATTCTAATAAGAATAATAACAACAACAACAACAATAGTAATAATAAAAAGAGTGTGAGAGCTGGATTATCCAACAGAGCCGGTGGAGAGAACTCTCTGCTTATCGCTCAGAAGCAGAGATGTTAGTTTTCTATTCAAAGGCCAGAGCCATAATTAAGATGAAAATCCATAAGCAATAGGACAAGCTATGGAGCAAGAAAGCATAACCCACAAACTAAAAAATAAAAACTATTAAGACTTCAAACAGTGATCTTATCCTCAAACTCCATTGCAGAAATGCACCGTAATGCTCTAGGACAGAGAGAAACTTGTTTGACCCATTACCTGCCACCGAGCTTCAGATCAGTCTTTGTTACCCAAACTTGAATGGTTTGAAAGTTAGAATTTCTGTTAGCAACCTAAAAGCTAAGAATAGTAGCTGTGATGGGGTACTGCTGTGCATCTGTTTCAAGCCATCAAATCTACCTAGAGAAAAAAGATGGATTTCTCCTTAAAAATCTGTCTGAAAATTATAAGAAGGCAAAGTAGCACCACAGCTGATGGTTTTGTCCAAGGGCATTTCTGCTGGAAAGCTCATCAAATTGAAATAACTTCAGTGGTGCATCTTTTTAATATGGTCTCTTAAATACACTGTTACCTGATAATTAATTGTATTTTTAACACAGAAAGTTCAATGGCTCCATGCTATTTAATGTTTTACCAACATCGATGAGCATAAAAGTTTTCCCCCAGCAATTTGCAGATAACATAAAAATTGGTGAGAGAATAAATAATCAGAAAGTCAGTTACTGTTACCCAATGATTGCATTTTATCATCATTTTGACCAAAAAATACATTATTGGTTTATTGAACCTGACAAAAAAAGATCAACATCAGTTTCTATGCAGAATTGTTCCATCAGTGTCAAGACCATTTACATTATGTCGCTTTCACTATCACCATCCTTCCTTCCAATTTTGTTATCCGATAGTGCACAGGTCCCTTTTGTTATCAGAGTGCAAGGTAGTTTTCATAGCTATCTGGGGGTTACTATATTTCTGTTCTTTGCAAATATGTCTGCAAATATCTTTAGCATATGAGATATCTCTGTTGTGCACAGCAGTTACGCTGACAAGGCTAGGATTTCCAAACATCAGGCAGCTCAAGTGGCTTAGGCACAACAGCTCCACTTGACATGCTGGATATCCAGAAACCCCAACCCAGTCATAGCTGGGTCAAAATTGCTTGTGCTGGGTTGAAACATCTAGGCCAAAAAAAAGTACACATGCTCTAAGAGAATAACAAGTTCATCTTTTTCATGAAGAAGCCTCAGAATTTATCCCACAATGCACATGAAAGAGGTTTGTTTGACAGCCCGTTGACTGAAAGCTGCTGTGAATAGCACCCAATAAGCAAGAGCAGTGTGGACTTGTCTATAGTTACCAATAAGTGCAGGACAAAGCAGGACAAGAGGAGAGAGATTGATCTAGTCTTCATGTCGCTTTCAGTCCTTTGCTTTTCAGCTGATTCATGTGACAGGGTCTTCTTTTCACAGAGAGTAAGACTTTAGATTCTCAGATATTTTATTTCAGTAAAATGACCCAGGAATAAGGGCATAAGCTGTCATAGCCAAGGTTGCTAAAGGTAATAGTAGTTACTAACGGGTGAAAATTTTAGTGGTAGTTTTTTTAAAAAAAGGTCACTGAATAAAAGTTCAACAGAGACCCCTGAAGACTGAAAATGGACCTGTTTAGTGTCATAGTTAAGACAAAATCCTATAGGTGTTCCAGAGATTATAGAACAGTCAGTCTAACTTCTTTTTTAGTAAAGCATTAGGTACCATTTTTTAGACATCAGATGGGGACATTTTAAAAAAAGGAAAATGACTTGATTTAAGGATAAGCAGCCTTTCTGAAGAGAAGCATAATCATGTTTCACTTAGAAAGGTGATAAGAGGCAGTTGACTCCCATTAATTTTGAGTAGATTAAAAGGATACAGATAGCATAATTAAAAATTCACAGACTGCATAAAAAAGTTTAACAGTGGTTGTGAAGGGCTAAAAGTTGTAAGAAAAATTGGAGAATTTTGTCTGGTATTAATGTAGCATAAGCTTTTGGCAACAGTGATACTTCTATGAATATCCGTATGGGTTTGCCTATTTAAAGCTAGAAAACAAACTGTTCCAGAAGATTAATATTAGTGCCAGTTTCTAAATTGCAAATGAAGATATAGGAAGACTATTTTTACAGGTGGCTTTCCCACTTTCAAGAATATATTTTACAACTTAGAGCAAACATCAACAAAAATCTCAAAAGAAGCAGCAAGTCAGCAGCTGAAGAAGCAGCTGAAAAGCAAGATATTTATGAAAGTATACACAAATATGGATTTATGCTTCTAACCTTAGTCATTCAAGCTAGAATTTATTGGCTTTTAAGAAGCATATATGATCTGATAAAAAGGAAGGCTTATCTTACTATTAAGGCTCTGCCTGAAAATGCAGGCACTATGGGTTGAATTTCTGGCTCTGCCTCACTCTCCCCATTTGACCTTTGGCAGGTCACTTGTGTCTCAGTTTCTTCTCAACAAAGTGGAAATCATGTTTCTATGCTGTGTAGAGGTTATACCAGGTAAATTCATTAACATCTGAGCCTGACAATGCACAGCAATAAGGAGCAAATAAATTAGACATATATCAGAAAAGTTGGTGGCTACAAAAATCTGTGTTAGTGTGACAGAAAAACAATTTCACAGATAAGCTTTAGGAATGTTTTTTCCCTTGACATTTTGAGTTGCTGGACTTCTACCAAACTGCAAAATGTCTTCAGGCTTCAGTAGCTTAGCTTCAGCCTGATAAGGTAGCAGATGCCACACGAGAGAAGGCACCTGTTCTGCACCCTTGCCGCATTAGGTAATTATGTATAAAACAACTTAGATATGCAATCTCTAAAAGTCAAACCATTACCTCTATCAGCATCTTGATCTACTCACAGAGGCTGTGGGACTGTGTTGAATGAACTTACAGCAAAGCACACCTCCTCAATAAAATTTGTGTGTGTCTACAAGTACGTGCATTTCTGTGTGAATCTATAGATTCATAGATTTTTTTTCCTCAGGAAACTGGTGGATAAAGCAGTAACAGAAAGCTCATGTTTGTGTGAATGGATTGGAACCAGATGGTGAAATATTATAAACTGAAAAGTTCCTAAGGTCAAACAGACATATGGTTGAAAGGTCAAAGTGTCACATTAGGTCAGAAAGTGTCACCACAAAAAGAAGTACACAGGAGTATTTCTGTTACTTTGGAAAAGGGATAGGAAAGAGATAATGATCCACCACTGATGCCTTCTGCTTTCTGTTCTTACAGGTCCCAAATTACAACTGGCTGTAGTCAATAGCATTGATTTAGCTAGTGGGTGTGACTAGGACAACTCATATCTCTGAATGGAGATGATAACAGTTTTATTTTTTTAGCTGAGGATTTACACTCCTGCTAACTTTGTAGTAATCCCAACTTTACTACTCATCAGCTTGTTTTATCAATGGCAACTTTTCAGTCACTTGCCTATCAAACACATCTCGCTTCCTCAAGGTAGCATGCCATAAACTACACGAGTGTCATGATCTCCTCTGCAGGTGATTCTACTTTAAGAATTTAGGAACATATTCTTGTAGTCTCAGCCACAGTGGTCAATGTTTTAGAAGAATCATATTTAAAGAGTATCAGGGTCAAGAGAGACTCCATCGATGCTTAAGGGCCTCTTTCCCAACAGGCTTCTTTTCCATGTATAATTGCAAATGCAATAAAGTTTCTTTCTATGGTAATTCTACCACCACATCAGTAGTTGGGGAAAATAAAGAATGAGAATATAAAGTTTTCATATCTGCAACTAAGAACTTGAAAATTCTGTCAAATACCAAAGGCTTTATGGCCTCTCCCAAGCAAAGATGACTTGGTCATTATTGTGCCATTTAAAGCAGATAACTTGAACCAAACCAACAAACAAGGTGATATATGACAAAACATGCATAAGGGAAATCTGGAGAACAGAATACAATTATTCATCAAAAGAACATGCAGAATGCAAAGTATTGCTCTGATACAGCAATAACATTTTAGCAGTTGCAGTTGTGGGATCTACCCTTACACTTTCTTTCCTAATAAAAGGAAAGAAGGAAAATATCTGGAAAATATTCTATGAACCAAACTGTGGGACATATAACAGTAAAGGTACAAATGTCTGGATAAAATGATACCAAAGTCAAATGTTGACAAAAAATCAACAGTACAACTGGTCAAAATGTTTTTATTCTAAAAAAAAAAAAAAAAAGTTTTTGTAACAAACGGGTTTGCATTAAAAAACCACAGTACAACAAAACAAAACAAAACAAAAAAAAATAAAAACCAAACCAGAAGTGTTTTAGCTTGACCTATAACATAAGTAATCTTGCAAACTGGGTCTGGGAAAAAATAACTAACATACACTATCAAGGAAGTTACATGTATATTCTGAAAAATAAGTGATATTTTATTGAATGAATCCTGTCTGAAAACACAGGCATCATCCACCTGAACCACAACAACACATCCAGAAGTATCAGGAAAATCAAGCTAAATGGTTCCACTCTATTATATGTACCATGATGTAAACAGCTGTTTCTGCTCATCTTTGAACAGCATGCTAATAGCTGAATCTGAATATTGGCAGCAGTCATAACACATGGAAAAACAGCTCAAATATTTTCAGAAGTCTTTTGCTATATGACCAGTGCTTATTTTCATGAGGAAAGTACTAATCAGAGAAAGAATACAGGTTCACACTGAAAGTAAAAGCAAAGAAATATTTACATTTTTCATATTTGCACATTTATATCTAATTTGTACAGTATGCCTAATGAACCATACATCTGCAGAGAAAAGGAATAATTCAGCTCTGCCTGCTGCCTTTTGTTTCTGTTTGATTTATGTTTGTTTGTAAGTGATGCTAGATTCCCAATTGCTAGGTTTATTGTTTATTGATTTATACTATTATTGGGCTCTACATACATACAGAAATTCATGGCCCAGAGATTTTTATTAACTGTGCAGTGAGAACTGTACACAGGGACCTTTTTCATCAAAGTCAGTGAAATACCAAGGAGGTAGGGCCAGATCCTAGGTACACCTAGCACTCTGGGACTGACAGTGCTCAAAGGTCTCATAGGTGGGGTTATCAAGAACAATGGAAATGAAGTAGAAATCTTGTCCATGTTGCATACGTACCATAGGATAAAAGCTCACAGATTTCTGAATGCTGTAGCCTGCCCTACTAGTGTGAGCATTTAGTCAGCATTAAGATACTATTCTATCTTCCAGCCTTCTCCACAGACAGTCAGGACCAGACTAGGTCTGGCTTTGTGTTGCAAGAACTGTAATGCCATCATCACAGATTCATTTAATGTTTTCACTTATAGAGAGTTGTCAGGAAGCTCTTCCATTCTATTATAGTTGTGAAAAGAATAGTCCTAGGCCTGCAAAATGTATCCCCAGCATAACTGCTCTCAAGGGCACGGTTGTCAAGATCTGTCATTAAAACTTGATACTTTCAATGGAGCTCATGTTACATTTCCCATAACCTGCCCAAAAGATAGTTAGGATTTTGAGGTTGGAGAAGACTAACTTGCCATTTACTACAGCCTAGTAGTCAAATGAAAAGTCTCAGAGAGGTTCATGGTCATCACAAAAAGGTTTAGGCTACTGATAATAAAGTCTTCAAGAGTTGGATCATGCACCTACTTAAGATGAGAGTTATAGAGCAAGTTAGACAAGCAATTTATAATTTCTGAGTTGTTCATCAAGGAAATAACTGATGCCAGGAAATATTGACACATGTGGGAGAGCACCAGGTTCAGCAAAACACATCCTTTACAGGCAACATTCTATCCTTGTGTGACGTAAAGGGTAGAAATCAGAAAAAGTCATATAAGAAAAGATGAAAAACAACAAATACAGACTAAGTACTATTTAAATACAGTTTAAGAAAATAATAAACCATTACACATTTATACTTAATTATATTTAGATTCTATAATTCTAAGGAATAAGACTGGGGAACTGGAATGCTTCATTTAAACAAGGGTATTGATACAATAATAGGTGTATCAAGAATTCGTTAGAAAGAAAACAACTTGTTGAGCAGTACAGCTACATCTCTCTCAGTAACTACTCAGGGTCAGGTCTTAGTCTAGAGCACTGCCTTTCCATGGTCCATATTGCTAGCACTCCTCATGGCAAGGCAGTGATCTGTGGCAACAAGCACTCTCCAGACATCTTATTTATTAGTATACATGTACTATATAGAAAAGCTAGAATATGCTTAAGTTGTATGTCACATATACAACTAAGGACATTCTCAGCCTTTTTTCTCAGGTCTAAGCCAAATGGATTATCCCTTTGCTTTTGCTTACTGTACCTTTGCCACTTTACATTTCCTAACGATGCAGTAGAGAGGTCTCAGCTGTCTCCCACACTCCAGACACGAGAGTCTGTTGGCCATGCCCAAAGGGAGCACCAGAAGCCTCTTTATAATTAAGGGTTGTTCAACATATAACAGATGGCAGAGGTAATGGAAGGAGCTGCTTTGGAGACAGAAAAGCAAGAATCCCTGGGTGGAACCATCCTGTGCTGAAAGACTGGGATAAGCAGCAATAAGGCTACCTTCATTCCATACCAGGCATGTTCACAGACCTGTGTGAGCCACTTTGTCCCAGCTCATGAGCCTCAGCACTTTACTGAGACACAAATAAAGCCTAGAACTATGCTGCTATTTATTACTCAATGCAAAGCATCAAGCCCAGACAGCTACAAATCAGTCTGGGGCTATAAAGTCTCCGCAAAGCTGTCTTCAAGGTTTTCAGTTAACATTGTGCTGTCCCTCTTCTTGTCACGCTGGCAATATCCATCACACTTGGAGTGTATGCTGTGCCTTAGCTGCATGGGTACAAGTGACAGCATTGTTTATCAGCAAGACTCACTTTCTGAAAGGAAACAGCTGCATTCAAAGCACTTGCAAGTCCTTGGCAGTGACCATTGTCACCACTGCCGCAAGCAGCTGATGATGAGCTGTTCTCCTTCAGGCGGTAGCTTCTGTTCCCACTGAGCTTTGGTTGGCAGGAGGGAGCAAGCTGCAGTGTTGCCCAGGGGGGAAGTCCTTGCTGTAGTAGGGGGCAGCTTGCTCCATGATGAACTTCATTAATCCAGTAGGAGTTGGAAACTGCTGCCCCAGGTATATATGCTGCCTGTAAAAGGCTGCAGTTGAGCAGGTGGAAAGCTTTTGTTTTATGCATAGGCAAATAAACATTTTGCTTTTCTTTTGCTCCTCATTTTGGGCACACTTGCCTGAGAGGCAAGATTCATGATGGTAGGTAGTCCTGTAAGTCTGGCCTGTTTCAGCCCGGCAACCTTCCTCTGCCCTTCATGATAAAGCCTTCCTCATCATGGTGAACAATGACTGTGTGACTATATGCTCCACAATGGAAGAATGGTGTCAAAGCACATCTTTAGACTACTGACGGTCTTATCACTGCAAAACTCCCTCATGTTTGTATATGGAAAGCAAGTGAAAACAGATAAAAAAGGAATACAGCATATTCAGGTTGTCATAAGGTAAGTTAGTCTTGTTGCTTTTATTCACATAGGAATAGGTATATCTTAAAAAAATAAAGATAACTTTATTTCAAGCTTTACTGAAGCTCATTGATGCCTAAAGCCTGTCCAAAACACTATTACAGTAACAATGTGACTAACAAAGGCCGTAAAATTATTTAAACACTTCCTGTTTCTGTTGTATTGCAGAGGATGTAGAGGCAAGTCAATGGTATGATGGTTCATGGCTTTCTTATCCAAATAATAGGATTGTTTTTTGTTATTTTGAAAGACAGGATAACAAGCACAGGAATCCCTGAGGTTTCAATTTTTAGCAAATTAGCCTGTTTCTAAACATAAAAGACAAAATTAATGCCCAGGCACATCTGTGAGGGTAATCTATTTCTATTTCAAAGGTAGTAAGGATTTTTTTAATAATCTTGGATGTCAATAATTTTGTAGCAGTTAACTCTTAGAGTGCAATTATAACTCCATGTTAAAATGAATCTTAAAGTAGAAAAACAAAAAGAAATTTGGGGTGAATCTCTCTCAGTAAAAGACAAAGGTGTTCCAAGAAGAAAAATTACAGCTGGAAGATTCTACCTTACTATGAGAACCTCTGAACCTGCAGCTTAAAATGCAGTACTACTTCAAACAGACTGGGATTAATACTCCATACAGAATTTGTAGTATTTTTGTACCTTTTTCTCAAAGGCTGAGATGAATAACATTCCTTAAAATTTAAAAGATTTAACTGATTTGTCTTTGTGTGTCATAAAATAATATATTTTTTTTTTTAAATTTAACTTAGTGGAAACTTTTATTCCCTGGAGAGTAGCTGGGAACTCACCAGAAAGTAATATATTCACTCTGGGCTGGGAGAGGCTGAGAAATTCTGTGCACACAAGGAGCATGAGCTGAGAGCACAGGAGCTCGTTGGACCGTTGTGCTCCCCTGAAGATGGCACAGAAATCCTGGTTACTAAACTTTACTGTGTACTAATTGAGGGGGACAGCTGGAAAAGCAGTGTATCAGCTAGAAAATTAAGATTGTTCCATACAAGTGAGAGATTCGTTCCATCAATTGGCTTATTAGCATCTCTAGAAAATGTTTCTTTACTTTGTAGGCTTTTTCTTCAGTGGATTTCACTCTGAGTCGTTTTCATTAACTGGAGCTCCCCCTCAAGGAATACAATGGGAAACTAGTTTTGCAATAAAAGAGACAGATTTCTTATTTTGACTAAAACAATCCCAATATCCTAACCTACAAAATCTGAGATTTTCTTCAGCATATTCCCTCGCTTACAGCTGATATATTATTTGCTAAGCAATTTCATGTAGAAGTGAAGCTCTTCTTAAAGAAACCTAGGCCAGAAAAGATTAGAACATTGATCCAAGTCACTCTGGGGACTTAAGTATGATTTTACTCAAGCTACAATTCTTGTACCATAAAATGGCTGATACCGATGCTCTGTTGTAGTACTGAGCCTGTATTTTAAGCAAAACTTAAATGAGACCTGCTAGAAGGGTCACTGCATGGAGCTCTTAGCAGAGCACCTCTCTAACAGCCCCACTGCCCACTGTCTGCCAAGGCAGTACATGCAGAAGAGATGATGGGCCAGAAAATATCCAGTGGCAAAAAGGGAGGACACAGGAGGACAAGTGGCTCTCACTCTGTCAGACAGGTCTAGGCCATGGTGTCCAGAAATATTCTCTATATTTCTGTGGAAGGAATTCTTCCCAAGACATGAAATCCCTCATAAATCTTACAGCCTTAAGTTTTGCATTTCTTCAGTCTTGACTTCTCTGATATAGACATTTTGCAGCATGGATAAAGAAATCCAAATCCTGTTAAAACAACAGTATATATCAAACAAAACACAGCACATAATTATTTTGGAGTGAGGGAGAGGAATGAGTTATATATGACAAATGTTAGTCACCTGGCTGAATTCATTACTGCAGCATCATTATATAGTGTAATGATACCCAAACAGGGAGGGCTGAGGGAGAGAAGAATGAATACCCAGTACTAAACAGCTACTAGTGTCTTTTCTACTAAGCAGCTGAGCATGAGTGAGAGGATCATCAGCATCGTCAGGAATGGGACTTTACTTTGTTCCTTTCTCAGTGCCTCCAGTATCCCCAATGTCCCTTCACCTTGACTCATCATAGGACCAGTCACACACCTATAAAACTATCCTAGACGGGAAAAGATATCCATGAGTCTTAGGATTTGACGAAGATACCCTCTGCAATAGTTCTGGTGGCATTAGAGCTTTCTCTGCCTGTCCACATTCAGTCACACTGTGGTGGTAAAATTATTAATATTTAAGATTTTGAGAGGTATGGCTAAGAAATTTATCCTAACTAAAAGAACATTTCTGTTGATTAAAAGCTAACAGTCTGTGACTGTTTCCACCCCCCTGCTCTGAGCTAAGATAGTACTGAGTGTGCCGCTCCACCCACAGCTGTCCCTCCATACTGTCACATTATTTACTGTTTGATTTCTTCTTCAAATTGTGGCAGTTAGCAAGATACTTAAGGAGTCCATTCCTCCAAGGGATGGATACCTGGTTTTGTTAACATTGAAATGATTGTTTTTCCTCACCTCTTTCTTTTTTTTTCCTGAAACAGCATATAGGTTAGGTTTTGCAATCACCTGGCAGAGAACAGGGGAGTGGAGGGGGAGATGCTGGCTGGATGTTCGCTCACTATGATCATAGTTAATAAAGCTTATGTCTGATCTGTGCATTATTATGCACTTGGAGTCCCCAGGTCTATGACACTACCTTAGGAAATATCATTTTTCAGGTTCTCCAGGGTCCTGGTGCCACTCTTAGCATTCAATGGTACAGCTCAGAATGGCAGGATTAGCTGCTTGTCCTGGTTTTGGCTGGGATAAAGTTAATTTTCCTCCTAGTAGCTGGTATAGTGCTGTGTTTTGGATTCAGTAGGAGAATAATGTTGATAACACACTGATGTTTTAGTTGTTGCTAAGTAGTGCTTACACTAGTCAAGGACTTCTCAGCTTCCCATGCTCTGCCAGGTGCACAAGACACTGGGAGGGGACACAGCTGGGACAGCTGACCCCAACTGACCAAAGGCATATCCCACACCATATGATGTCATGCTCAGTATATAAACTGTGGGGAGTTGGCCGGGGGGCAGTGATCGCTGCTCACGGACAGGCTGGGCATTGCTTGGCAGGTGGTGAGCAATTGCACTGTGCATCACTTTCTTTGTACATTATTTTTGTTATTACTACTACTGCTACTATTACTTTATTTTATTTATTAAATAAAATATCTCAGCCCACGAGTTTTCTCTTTTACTCTTCCGATTCTCTCCCCCATCCCACTGAGGGGGGGGTGAGCGAGCAGCTGTGTGGAGCTTAGTTGCTGGTTGGGGTTAAACCATGACACTGCTCCAGAATCTGGTTTTAATTTCACTTCTTCCAGGAAGTGGATGAAGTCACAAATATTAACCTGACACGGTATTTATCATTTGGTATTCTTTTTAATGTTGTACAGTAGATAGAGAACAAAACGCCACACGTTATTGGCCCCAGTAATGTCAATGCCATTCATCCAGGAAACCCCTTTAAAGCTACAGTTCCATGTTATTTTTCTTGCACGATAATTAGATTTTGCATTTTGCAGTCCCTCACAGTTTTGCTGCAGCCTACAGCAGGTGCTGCACATACAGCCATGCTGTGAGAGAGGTAACCATCTACTCCTGCCCTGGTTGCTCAATACTGAACCTTTCCTGTAGGGTATTGCCCCTTTTCCTCCTAAGCAGCCAGAGTGAATGTTCAATCATTCAGAAGCCAGGTTGCAAGAGATCTAATAGTTAATCTTTGTAAATTATGCTTATTTATTCAACTGAAACTGCAGGGAGGACACAGCCAGTGTAACCAGAGGGTTTCCTGGGACCTGTGGTACCTACATACCTGTAAGTATGATACAGCTGTAGAGTCTGCTGAGACAGAAAAGTTGCTTTTGCTCAGTTTAAAAAACACGAGTAGCTACTGTTTGAAAATGAAATAAGCTGCAGTTAAATGGACAGAAGGGATTTAATTGACTTAATTATGTAAAATTTAGTTAATTATTGTTCAGCTGGTACAAACAAAGCTACTGTTCTATCTTACTACAACAAACTCTGTAGAATTTAAAGTAAATACTTACATTTCCCATCTCTCCCAAGAATTACCTTAATGCTTAATATGACTGTCCACCAAAGTCAAGGCCTCAGTCTACTTTCCAGCTGTAATGTTACCTCTTTTCTATAATCACTCAGCACAAAAACCTCTTCCCTGGTTCTTCAGCAGCTCTTTTTCCTTGCATGGAAACTATGGACCCTCAGGCTCTCGGCTAAATTTAAAGTGGCAAATATACCACTTTGAGGGGACAGCAGAAGCTATACCTGTCCACAGGTGATAGCACTTTCCTGCCCACCCACACTGTTCTGAGAAAAAATCAGTGTTGGCCATCTTTTCTCAATGCTATGGCCTCTGGGATATGGCCTGAGAAGTCCAAATCCTTCAACCTGTACAAGGAGAGCTGAAGGGAACATTCAGCAGCCAGGCATGTCTCTACTCACAGCCACATGAAGCCGTACTTCGTACTCTGAAAGCAGTGCAATTGCAGAAGGATTTTTTTTGAATGTAAATGAATTCCCTCAAGTAAAAGGATCCAGATCTGGCCTCAAAACAGTAAAAATAGCCTATACACAGCAGCACTACATATACATATTTTCTAGAGAATGTTTGCTCTGATTGTTCTTGCTGTCTTCCTGTTACCTAACTAAAACCTTTCCTTCCTCACCTACAGCTTTATTCCCACAGATAGGCAACATACAGACTTTGCAAACAGTTCAGTTACACTATCATTATATTTATACCCCATCTCCTCATTACTGCTAGGCTCTGATTTGTCACAATGTGCAACTAAGTGAATGCAAGTTTGTAACATCCAGGCTGCATGACAAATTTCTATTCATGCAAGAAGGAATAATTCTGTGCCCTGTGTCAGCTGGCTTTGTGGTTTGCAAAGGCTGTAGTATCACAGGCTGACTAGAGAAGAATGGAAGAATGCAGAAAATGTGGTTGGTTTTGCTACTGCTACCCCCACCAAAGCGAGCACTTTTCATTTGTCTCTGTAAATGAGAGGGAGCCTTCCTGAGCCCCAGGTACATTAAGAAAGAATGTGTGCATAGGGGGTCCCTACTGTGCGGTTACCCTAATGTTTTCAGGATTCTTCAGATGGCTTCCGCTGAATTAGATGCATAAAGGAAGAACTAATCCTGCTGAATCAGGAAATGAGACGATGGGGATATTCTGTACGATTCCTATTACCTTTATATTACAGTCTGCAAAGGCTACAGCTCTGAATATATGTTACTTGTCTAATTCCCACTGAACTCAACGGGAGTTTGGGGTACAAGTTCAAACAAACTGCATGGGGAATGTGGAGGACCCCGGTGACTGGAAAAAGAACATTTTCTGTATTATTCAAGTATTTAGAGACCATATCTGTGCTTTGAGTCTCATCTATAAAATTGGATTATCCAGGCTTCAGAATAAAACTGAGAAACAATTTACAACCTTGTTCTCTAATATGCCTTAAGCTTCTGGTGGTGTACCATTAAAATTAAGAAACAAGAGGAAAAAAGTTCCATTATAGAGAAACAAAGTTAATTTTAACTGCAGACCATATGCTCCAATATCACCTATCCTTCCACATTGTTAACTAAACTATTGGCATCAGCTTGATTTGTTGAATAAATAGATTAATTAATCTAAGAGAGACATGGTACGCATCCCCATTATCTTCCATTCTGTGCACAAAAAAGAACAATCATGATGTGCTCTTATATTAAATTTTGTCCGTAAAATATGCTTGCTTGATATTGTAGGCATTTGCATTTTATATACTTCAGTTGCCATCTGCTAATGGTAATTTAATCATTCAATAAATAACACTAAAGAGAGCAACATTAATGAAGATTGGAGAATTTTTTAATATAATGTATAATTTTTGGTTTATTTCTGAGAACTGCAACTGCAGCCAGCAATAAAAAGGATAATCCATTAAAACTAGAGCACAATAATGAAAGCTGTTGTTATGATTCTGGCATAGCGGACGACCAAAGGGGATTGTAAATTCCCAGAGTGATGACTTTCCCTACCCTTTACTAAGGAATAATGTGTGAATCATTATGCTATAGACAGATGGGACTACTCCAGAGAGGCTGTGATTGCATGCTAGCCTAGCAGAAGTTCCAGGAGGCATTCATAGCTTGGATAACTGCAATGTCTCTCGCAGAGCAGGAGGAACCTGGGTATGACCAAACTCTTTTAAAGAGTGCAGGCTTTAGATCCCAGCTCAGGAAAGAATGCTTCTTAGGGAGGGCACTTCAGGCCTGCTGAATAGTTAAGTCAGCTTGACTAATATACAAGTTTAAATATAAGCATTCGCTTACAAGCATTTCTTAATAAATAAATGCTGAAATATGCTTATAGCTATTTCTTTGCTACCGAAGATTTTAATGCAATTTTTAGCTCAACCCATCAAAGCATGAAAAATCTTCTGCAAAGTTTAAAATGTACATTTAATTTGATCCTGTTTTCTGAGGTAGAGCCCAGATTTCTTCTTAACTGGGACTGCAAACTATTCTTTTAGTAAGATGGAAACAGGCTTAATCCCAAACTACAGAGCTCCCACGACCCCCAGTAAATTCCAGTCCACGAGAGCCTGTATCTCCATGCTCACATCTTCTGCACTGAATATCATTTGTAATTCTATATTTGATGAGTTCATATTGTAGCTCTTTATTGCATAGCCCCCCCCCCCCCCCCCCCCCCCCCCCCATTTCTGCATTCATACAGCATAGGTGTAGCTTTCTGGCAGCTCCATATCTGAGTACACTGATAACCAGCGGAGGCCCATAGTGAAATACTTTGGATACTTTGGTGTGATGTCAGATGAGTTCATGATTCAAAATCATCCTCAGAGTCTCAGACAATACTATTTCCAAGGCACTAGCAGAGGGCGGTAAGCTGTAGTTATTCAATATAAGGAGAGGCTGGTTTAAAAAAAAAAAAAAAAAAAAAAAAAAGCAGCTCGATTATCATGAGACCAAAGACAGCACAAGCGAATCCATCAGCTCTCCTTTTTCTGTGACAAATTTCATTGAGTACTCAGTATAGTCAGACTTGACAGGCTTTTTAAGACACTTGGGTCTAGTTTTCATAGGAGTTTTTTTTGAAAACCAGAAAAGATTTAGGAAACAGAGGGATCAAAGGACTTGAGACAGGTCATATGAGTGGAATGACTACAGAGAAGGATCCAGGAAATCAGAAACACAGCAGCAGTAGTGTTGCAGCCAAGAAATAAGTTAAATAAGAAGAATTAATGATAAAAAGATATGTCCGGTGGATCAGACCAACTGTTCATTTGCCAAGTATTTTCCCCTTGGCTGTGTCAATAGGACGTGCTACTTAAGGAGACATCATGAGCATAGTGTTATCCACTACTCCCTTTGTCCACCCCCAGCATCCGTAATCATCAGGGATGTTAGAGGGCACATCCCTGTCTGTTTCCTTACTATCTGCTTATGGACATGTTATCAAAGGATTTGTCTAATCACCTTTTGAATTTGCTGATATGGTCTGCATCCCTCACCCCCCTTCAGCAACAAATTCCAGAAGTATGAAGAATAATAGATAATTGCAGGGATTGGTCAGGATCTCTGGAGGTCACCTAGTCCAGCATCCTGCTCATTGTAGGGTTAACTTCAATGTTAGATCAGGTTGCTCAGGCTCTTGTCCATCTGAGCTTTGGAAATCTCCAAGGATGGAGATTCTGCAGCCTCTCTGGGCAACACGTTCCATTCCTGGATTTAACCACGCTCGCTGTGAAAAATATTTTCCTAATTGGAATTTCTTGTTTCTCTTTCCTCACTCCAGTTTGTCAACTTCCCTCTTATATTTTTTCTATTCACTCTGTAAAAACTATTTATTTTATTTGTTTTAAAACAATTTCATCCTAATTTCAGAGATTGACCCCTAGTTATAGTATTGTCATGTGGTGAGAGCTGCCATCAGTCTTTTTTTACATTATGAGTGAAATTTCCACAAAAGTGAGAGGATTTTGCTCCCTTATGAATATTAAATGCAGTGAAGTGGTCTTTGCTTCCGTTGAGGTAGAAATGTGACTGTATCTTAGCCTTTGGATAATCTGTAATTGAAGATGAACTATGACAGTAAAATTAAATATGTAACCAGTGATTTATTCTTGAATGAATGTGACTGATTACTGCTAAATAATTTATTCAAAATCAAGTTTGCAGATTGAGCAATGTCTGCAGGTACAGGAATATGTAACATTAGCAAACACTTTGTATGAATGTCCTTCTTTTGTACAACTCCTGAACAACCTCTGATTGTATCAAGTACAGAATACTGAAAAAAGATTTTGGGTCTGGCCAGTATGTGGTTCAGTACTTGATGGTCAGCTTTCTTGGATGACCACGACAGTTAGTCTAGATTAACATCCTGTCTATGCCAGTTCCACCTGCTTTATTTTGCTTGAAATGTTTTCATATTGTCATGGTTTTAGCTGGGATAGTTGATTTTCTTCACTGTAGCTAGCATAGTGCTGTGTTTTAGACTTGGTATGTAAATAATGTTGATAACACCCTGGTGTTTTAGTTGTTGCTGGGTAGTGTTTACACTAGTCAAGGACTTTACAGCTTCCCATGCTCTGCCAGGTGCACAAGAAGCCGGGAGGGGAGGGGATACAACCAGGAGAGCTGATTCGAATTGGCCAGAGGGTATTCCATATCATGTGACGTCATGCCCAGTATATTAACTGGGGGGAATTGGCTGGGGGAGGCAGCGATCGCGGCTCGGGGACCGGCAGCGTCGGTCGGCGGGTGGTGAGCGGTTGCAGCACTTGTTGTTCAGTTTTGGTTTTGTTTTTTTTTCTCTCCCTCTCCTTTTAGTGTTTCATCTCTCTCTCGCTCATTATTTTCCTTTTCATTATATTAGTATTATTGCTGTTTTATTCTAATTATTAAACTGTTCTTGTCTCAACCCACGAGTTTTCTTACTTTGGCCCTTCCGATTCTCTCCCCCATCCCAGAAGGGTGGGGGAGTGAGCGAGCGGCTGTGTGGTGCTTAGTTGCTGACCGGGGCTAAACCACGACACATATGAGTAAGCTTCCTTGGGGGAAGAAATTTCCTGTTACCTTTTCTCGCTCACCCTGTAACTTTTTGTCTTTTAGTCAAAGACCTGCTAAGTAATTGCTTGTCAATGAAATGACTTTTTCCCATTGATTGATGCTATCTTACTATAAATCCAGAAAATGATCCCTCATCCACTCTGGAATCTTCAGAGGTAAATAATTTCCCACATCAAATACTGCACGAAATAATCCATGGTTTATGAGCTTCCAGCACCTCTGGACTGAGGCACCATTTCTTCATTATAATTTTAAAACAAAACACAATAAAATATTTTATCATTGTCCTGAGTAAATGATGACTTCTCAGGAAAGTTTTTCTGAGACACAGCAGAGAAAAGATGAAATACAGACAATAAATATAGACAATTGTAGGTAGTTTACAGTGCAACAATAATGCAAAATGCTGTTGAAGAGAAACTTGCCATTTTTACCAGTGCTAAAGACCAAAGAAAGAAAAAAAAAATGGAATGATGTGCTGCAAGAAGCGTGCATAGATTTTGGCTCACATGTCAGACCAGAGGTGGACAAGGATGGAAAGAGAGTAATGGCAGTAATGGCCAAGAAATTCTGCCTGGGTGCATGTAGCACGAGCAGGTGACTGAAGGCCTGGGGCTGCTCAGGATTACTGTGTCTGTGGTGGTTGAAGGGGGATTGTTAAGGGAGCAGCAGCTGCAGCAATTGCAGCTCTCCAGTGGCCATTAGTCTCTTGAGCACCAGCACAACTCCTCACTGCAGTCTGTGCTGGCAGCAAAGTCCAGGTCCATCCCAGACTTGGCTGGGCAGACGTGTGATGGCTGTGGTGACACACTGACTTCTCAAGGCTCATTGCTGTGGTGTTCCTGCTTTCACCACCATGATCCCTCCTGTAGGTGCAGTGCCTGGCTTATCAGCTTCAGGCAATGCTCAGCACCTGACACTTAAAGCCTCCTGCTCTAGTGTTGGCTACTGGACAGTTCAGAGGGTCCTGCTAGACCTGCGGACCTCCAGTCGAGTGCTGTTGCCCCTTCCTGTTGCACAGCTCAGCTCCCAATCTGGGATGAACACACCCATCTCCATCCAGTGTGCTTTGTCTCCTGTGCTAGCATCCAGGTGAATCCACAGGGCTGCACTCAGGATATGCTGCATTTAACTTCTTCTGAATTCAGGCCAGAGGCGTTTTGGGGACAAAAAGAGCTCCACCAGACAATGCCTCCATTTTATAATTTGTCGGACTACTTCCTCGTCCTTTAGCTCCCACAGAACTGCTTTGGCAGTGAATGGCCTCTGCAGTTTTCACTGCTTCTAAACAAAAGGGATGTAAATTTTTTCGCAGTAGCCTGAAGGGAAGATGGCTGTTGCCCTCAACAGACTAATTTGCCTGAACCCAGCTGAAGGGTGAAGCCAGCTATTCAGACATAGGTGAAAAGGAACAGAGCCACCCCCGCTATTTCTTACAATCCATTTTAGTGAATTTAGTTCCCATTGGAGGCGTGAAAGCAGGTGACAGCAGCTATAGCCTGCTTTGTTCTGATTATTTCTGGCTTGCTCTAAAAGTAATTTACTATAGAATAACCCATGTTAGAAGCTGTGGCTCTGCGATTTTACACAAAGCAAGTATAACTTGAGCATCCTTCCTACATTGTCCTGACAAAGAAGAGTCCTCTCCCATGTTGAGATAGTGGTTTGCTCCCCCTGCTTCTCCAGCACCTGGTCTGTCTGCTAAAAGAGCCAATGAGGTTGCCACTGGTAACAGTGTTTTATTTTGGATACAGAATGGTATTTTTTTCTAGGCCTAAATGTCTGGCAAGCTTGTCAATTGTGCCTGTTCCAGCAAGAAGTTGCAGAGATGTAGTTCTAACATTTTACATCCAAACAGTCATTAATTTAAAAAACCAAAACAAAACAAAATAAAAACCACCACAAAAAAAACCAACCAACCAACCAACCAAACAAACAAACAAACAAAACAACCCAAAAAACAAACCTGAAAAATCAGTTTTATGCTTAGCACTAGAATTGTGCTTGGTTCTTCCAAATCCATTAGACTGCAATATTGATAGACTGAGAAAATGCAATTTGGAGCTACACAGGCAGCTTCAAGGTAGGGTAAGTGTTGGATAGTTTGTCACTTTACCATTATTTTACTAAAATCAAAGGGGCTGTGCCAGTTAAGGATGAGTCAAGGATCTGCCTCAATGCTCTATTAGAATGCCAAGCCATAAACCAAGTAGGAAAGTATTGGTGCCGCTTGAGCTAATCAAATAGCCATGTGAAGGCTGAAGTCACCCAAAATAATCCAACAGGCTCCCTTAGCCCTGTGTAGCTGAACTCGGCCATCGCAAGCAGAATCCCAATGGTGCTGGAAGGCTAATCTATGCATAAACTGTCCAAACCACTTACCAGGAAGAGAGAAGGAGATATTATATTATACCTACTTCAGGAGTTCATTTGGATGGTGAACAATCCTTGGAGAGTCAAAAGCGAACAACAAGCAAAAGAAAATGCATAACCTGAACAACCTAAGGGACTAGGTATTTTAAATTCTGAGGATAAGGTGCATACTGCTGGGTGATCACTTCACTCTTTGAATTAAACTCTGAGACGTTTAACAGGCAGATGCATTCCTTACATTCCCAAAGGAGACACTGAACATTTATTCCTTATGCCCTCTTCATTTCAAACTGTTCCAACAACTGCAGCAGGCCTCTGCCACAGAGCCAGCTGAACCAAAAGATCATAAAAACCAATTTTTCTAGACATCCATTCAGAGACCCAGGAGTTCTCCTGGTGGCGAAAATAGCGGTGTGTGGCATTTGGACTCTGCCAAGCTCGTGCCCCATGAAAGACGACAGGCAACAAACTCTGAGCTTGTGAACAATGAGGAGACAAAGGCAAGAAAACAGCACCCACCGCCCTCCTCAAAAACCAGGGAGGAAGTGTTGCCTTTACCATTTCTTGCTGTCTGCACTTTGTGCTATATGAGTTTTTTGTTACTTAGTAACATAAATGCAGGGTTAGCCTATACGGGGGAAAATGTTAGGCTAGGATTGCTGCCTCAGCCAGTGTGAATCAAATACTTATTTCATCTTCTGAGAACAGAAGAAAGTGTGTAGTGATAGGGAACCTTTTAGGGGCCAAACACAGAAAGAAAAAGCTGCACTGTTTACTAGTGCTGCAAAAGATATAAAAGTAATTCATCAGCTCAGACTGAGCATTTTATGTACATCTTGCATGGAAAGAAAAGGATTCGAATATGATCAAATTAGGTTTATTACAAAGTAATAACATGTTTCTGCTATGGAATTGGCCAGTTATGGGTATTCAGTAATTTATCCTGTTGGTTCAAGGTTTGCCTTTGACAAAACTCTGTTTTCATGACAGCCAATAACATTTCACCTGGGATTAATACAAGCCATTTTATTTCTATTTTCCTGGCTTTACAAATGTCCATCTATGTATTCTAGCATATTCATGCATTAAGGAACAGAAAAGTCCTAAGAGGCCTGGGATTTTCTTTGTTAGTTTAATAAGGAGGTGGTGCCTGAAGAAATTCACAGCAAAGTCACAGGTAAGGAGAAATGACACATCTCATGGGAAGCATGCAGTGAAACTGAAACGCTACCCCAGCTTCCTTCATAGAAAGTCTGTTAAAATGTAATTTTAGTTTTCTAATTATCCCAAATACTACTGGACAGAACGGCCTTTGAACATCATCATCTTTGAAGGGTACTAATTTGGCCTCCCTCCCAGGTAGACTGACGTGGGACTGTCTGTACATACCGGTTGTCCCAGGGAATAGCTGGGTGATGGGAGAACATTGCACCTAATTCACAGCTGCACGACATCAGCTCATGAAGGTGTTGCACTGGCAGAGAACAGTGATCATGTAGGTTGCAGAAAAAGTGGTAATCTCAGGACTACATCCAAACCCTCAGTGATATCCCGAAGAAAATGGAATTTTTGGAATTTTCTGCTAAGCCATAACAATGAACTATGTGAGCTTGGCAAAACAGAATTTGACGGCCAGAAACAGGAACTGAGAGATAGGGAAGCACTTGTTTTATGACTCTGTCCTTGAGGAGAGCTGAGAGACTGATCAAAGGAAACATCCCGCCTCAGAAGATGCTGAGAACAGGGTGATAAAGTTTATAGTCAAGGAGAAAAACTAATTGGGATGTTGATAAGAACTAAAACAAGGTGCTCATTTTAATACTAAAAATCAGGCCCATAGGCCCGGAACCCATCCTTCTAATAAGCCTCTTACTCTCTGAGCATGCATGGTAAATGAAAAGTGAGCTGTACCCTTAAGTCGAAGCGAGAAAAAAATTAACCAATTATTAGCTGATGCTTGTGAATATTAGCTATGACTGACACATTTAACTGTATAAATGCCTTGTAGTTTCTTGGTTCGGGGTGCTAGCTTTGTGGGTTACCACTTAGTACCACTCTTGAAGCAAAAATTAATTAAATAAAATACCTCTGCTCTCTAGTTTGGCGTCTTGCACACCGGGCGAACAAACTTGCTTTTTGGGATAACGTTAGGATTAAGGATCGTGCTTGAATCCTTTTCTTTTCATGAAAGATGTACCTAAAGTTCCTAGTCTGAGCTGATGAATTACTTTTATATCTTTTAAAGCACTAATAAATATATTTACTAGTAAAGGTGTTGGTATCAGGGGATGTCAAAATGCCTCAGCTCACTTTCTTCCCTCCCTATAATTCTCATGGGAAAGAAGCCCGACTACACCAACCTCCAGTACCTGGGATCATGCCCCTGGCTGCCGCAAGAAGTGACGTGCCAGAGGTCTGTGCCATGCACCCACTGCTTAGGCAAAATGCAATCACAGTGATCCCTCAGCTTCTGGTGTCCCTTCCTTCACTAAAAGCTTGAGCTATCTATATTTCTCACTGAAGTAACTCCAAAAAAGCTCATAATTTGTGAAAAAAATGTGTATGGGAATAAAGAATCTAATCTTGGTGTTACGTCAAGAAATTGCTGCAGACTTAGTTTGATGTAAATGGGAGCAGAAATTGGGTTACAATTATTTGTCAACATTTTTGAGGGTACAATTTTCCCCAGAACTCCTTTACCAGTATCACTTGGTGTGTTATTTATTCATCACACATTATACTGCAGTTTCCTGACCAGACTGTGACATTTTCCAACATCCTTTCAGCATTATTGTCAAAATTGTCTAAACTAAAAGCTAAAACTTTAAAATAATCAATTTTGCCAGTTTGTTTTAGTCCTATCTTTGCCTCTGGAATCTTTCCAAAATCTATAAGATACTGAAATCAGTCCAAATTGCCATCTCTGAATTCCAAAAGAAGGGGAGAAGAAAAGAAAAGATGCTTTTGGAAGAAAGCTTAGCAAGTCAATTAAAAAGAAGTACAGTCTAAAGAAGTGGTTGCATGATCTAGGGAAAAAATCATTAGCATAGTCTTATGGAAGACATTGACTTTAAAGTCAGAATTGACACTAAGGACAACAAAGAGAATAAAAAATAGTGAAGTAATGTTTCTTCCTCCTAATGAAAAGGAAAGAAGAGAGCTTTAGCATTTTCTGTTTTGAATGGCTTTCAAACCGCCCCACCCCCCCAAAAAAAATATACACCATTTTATGCCCCACTGGCATGAAAATTTTTGCTTAATTGTGTTGTCAAGTCAATTAAACAATGTCCCTTGTAATGCATGAGGCAGCAACATAATAAACTTTCGGTGCAACTCTTCTGAAACAAAACCTGCAAAAGATAGACTTTATACATGAGGAACCTTTATTTAGGCTTGGTTTCATCCAAATTAAGCACTAATACTACTAAACACTGTGCATGAACACAGGCAGCCCAAAATACAATCAATTCTTCTCCTGTGTCTCTGCTAGTAAGTTAAACAAGCCCAGGTCAGCTCTGTGGCATTGAAGTCAACTGAAACAGTACAACCCACATTCGTAACATAAAATTACCTTACCCTTCAAAACCAGATGGCTTCATCCAAACTGCCTATTGGAAATGGTCCATAACCATACTAACTTCTGACCCATGCCCAAGGCCTATGTTTGGAAGACTGATGACCAGTCTGGGTCAAAACCAGCAACCACTGGCAGTTGTACAGCACAGACACTTGAGCTGCAGTGTCTGGGAACACACCCTGGAACTCTGGTTTGCTGCTATAGATTCAGGCTTTGCAGACATTGATCCTACAGCAAACACAAAAGGCTTGCCATGCAGTCTTGGTGTGTTTACGACACAGGTCAGAAGCTCAGAAAAGCTTCTGAAAACCTGAACCTTGAGTAAGACTTCCTTCACCATGAGTCAGGGAAATAAGGTAGCTGGGACTGGGATTAATATCAGGTTACCTGGTGAACACGGGCTGTCTGCAGGAAACCAGCTTGATGGCAAGTCACCTACAGCCAGCTAGTAAGAAACACCAAGGAGAGAGCTTTGCCTGAAATATGAGCTTATGCTCAGAAGGATCTCCAAGAAAGTGCCTCTGTCTGGTTGGAATCCACAGTCACAGCCTTCTCTTGAAAGCTGGTGCTGACTGTAGCTTCTCCTGAACCCTTCCTCTAAGGCATGTCTAGAGCTGCCTTTCTCCATCTGTATGATCACTTAGCAGGTAGAACGCTTACAGGGGAGTAAATTTTTGATGGCAATGGAAATGTAAACAGCTCTTGTCCCTGATTGTTTGCCCTACAATGCTCCCTGCCAGAGTTAAGCTTTGTGATTTCTTCTTTCATGTAGAAGTGGTGAAATTAAAAGCAGATTCTGCCGCAGCCAGTCATGGTTGGTGGTGAGCTGTGCCACAGGGTATTAATCTCCTTGCTGGGAAGCTATAATTCACTGCATGTGGACAGGCAGAGAAGGCTCTAACACCACCAAAATTCACTGGAGAGGGTGCCTGGCTCAAATCCTGAGACAAAAAACTTTTCCTATGCAAGACAGTTATACAGGTGTGTGACCAGTCCTGAAATTAGTAAAGGTGAGGGAGCACTTGGGATACTGGAGACTCTAACAAGCGCAGGCAGTAAAGTCACATTTCTGATGATCTTGACGGTCTTGTCACCCATGGTGACCTACTTAGCAGTTAGCACACTAACAGCTGCTTGTCACTAGGTCTCACGACCTCTCCTCCTCTCCCCTCCTCTTCCCTCCTCCTCTGTCCCCTGATCTCCTCCATCACTTCTCCTCGCGCTACCTGACCATGCTTCTCTCCCCATTCTCAAGCACATGGCGTGACCCCATCTTTTGTGTCAATTCTCCTGCACACAGGATTCTCCTATGAGCAAATTCAATTCGCAAATTCAATTCACAAATCCAACAACTGCTGCTTTTACAAGCTTACTTTTCTGTTAGCAATTTGAAACAGCTTGTGGAGGAGTCCAGCAGCAGCTCAAGACAATCAGCATGTCCTGAGGCTGCGAGGAGGAGGTGGCAGCTGCAGCCTTTGGTAGGGGTGATCTGTCTTTGGAACTGCACCTGTAGGAAGCAGAGGCTTCCTTCCTCTTCCTCAGACACTCTTCTGCGTCTTCCCAGCCACCAGAAGCTACCTAAATTACAGACACAGTAAGGGTCTGGAGAGAAAAGCAAAATTGTTCAAGTCCTTTGTTGTAGCTCTGCAGAAAGAAACGCAGGATTTCCTGAACCTGAAAGAGTGAGTATAAAGAGGAGCCCTAGGCTGGGCCTATTCTTGGCTCTGTAGTCCAATCTCCCTTTTTTAGATTTAACTGCTTGTTTTCTTGGTGCACATACCTTGCTTTAAAGGGATTAAACAGGGAGGTATTGCTCGATGTGTAAATATGAAATAAGTGTTCCCTTCCCCAGGCTCTCCTTTATCATGTGTCTATCCTCCTGACTCCTAACAGAGCTTCTTGGGGACTTTTATAACAGATTCCCTGATATTTCATACTTAAGTAACTGTCTGTAAGCACTGTGCTGCTTTTATTCCATTGGCTGCAGCACAGAATTTATTCCATTGGGATTTACTGTAGTATCAATGCTACAAAAGGAAAAAAAAAGAGAACTTGTGCAGTCATTGAAAATTATTCCCTTGATAAATCAACATTAGCAACAGAACTTAAACATTATTTTAAATTATGATTCACAGCTCTTAGGCCCTAATTCTGTATGTTCTAAGCATGTCATGATAAGAAGAACAATGTTACTAATAGATATACAGAAATATTTCAAAGCCAGGAAAACTAATTCAACATGCTAAACAAATATATATAAAAATGGTTGAACTACTTCTACAAAATAAATAACAAAGCACACATAACATTTCTTCTTATGAATGACCTATAACTATTCTGTAATTGCAAGCGATATTATGAAGAAATGCTGCTTCCTACTTAGTCACTTACTGCTTGTTTCTTTTGCTATTCTTTTTGTGAAACCGGCCATATAAACCGTGTAATGCATTTTGTCCCTTATGTTTCTCACCTAGAACAGCTGTTTCCTCAGATTTCTAGGTCTCTCAGTCACAGTGTTATCAGCACATACATTTGTAGCCATTTACCCAAAATGTATTAAAATAAGTCTCTTCTGCATCACATGCGTAAATATTAATAGCTAACATATGCACAGTTTGGATTTGGCAAGTAAGCTGTAAGATATATTGGCATATTTTAAATGCTATTTCGTTGTTTTCCAGATCATAAAGGCTTCAGAGGCAAAGGGAAATATCTGTGTTTGTTGCTGTTTCCCTCAGACTGAAATCTCCATCTAACATGGTCGGAGAGATGCACGCAAACACGGGAAGAGGATGTAACAGATGTAGTGGCATCTGCTTGCACTTTCAGAACCTTAACTAAAAATGTTCTGAGGAACGATTCCCTCATCCTTCTCAGTGAGAACCAACTTAGCTACACATTGATAATGTTTTAAATGTCAACACCCTTCTATCACTGCTTATCAGAGACAGAAAAGGAATGACTGCAATATACCATCAAATTTCCCCAATGCGCAGTCAGAAAAGAACCTTAAAATACTTACCAATGATATTCCGCCTTTGCAAGCTGAAGTTGAGCCAAGGACACATGAAGCTCAGACAGCAGGACTGGGCTCAGGAACCGCAACATTAATTTAGAGGGTGGGGGGCATATTCACAAGACCATGCATGCATCATTCACATGCCTGGTCATCTGATCATCCGACACTATTGTGTCTGGGGAGATATTTTTTATGAACAGTTTTTTCATGTTATAAATAATAAATGCTATCAATTATTAACATAGCTATTTCTCACATAAGGACAAATTCTCTCAAGCACAGCTGTGAGGGCAAATATTTAGCAATTATTGTTATGGGTAGAAGAAAAAATACTAAAGGTTTTTTTTGGTTTTTTTAAATTATTTTTTAAATTTGGGAGTATTTTCTACTTCCCCTCATTTTTTTCTTCCTTCTTTCTCTCTCTCAGAACTAGGGATCCAATAAATTTGCAACCTCAGGATTTGTATGAAGCACAAATTAAAGTCCTTTGTTTCTATTCTACATGTCTGTTAACAGCAAAAGTACTGCCAAAAGTGTACCTCAAAGACTCTCTTGCCATAGCTTCTTTCAGATCTTTTCCTTCCTACTCCAAGGACGCTATCTAAATCAAGAAACTATGTTAGACAGGAGAGTTGTGGTGGTTAACCTAATGACGAATACAGTTCTGTAGAAGTCCCCTTATGATGACTTCAAGACTAAATACCTAACTTTTGGAAAATTATTTGGGAACATCATAGAGTGGTTCTTTATAATCTTTTATTATCTTTATTATCTTTTATTACCTTTGTTATCTTTTATTACCTTTATTATCTGTTTATTATCTGCAGGGCAAACCTGATGGTCACCTAGTCCTCACAGTGCTTCCAGAAACCCCTAGATATGTTCTGAAAGTGTAGTCTCCTTCTCCAGAAAGAGCTCATATTCACCATTATAAATCTCATAAGGCACTGTAACGTGGTCACTGCATCATCACACCCAGCTCCACCGCGAGCATAAGACATTGTCCTTAACAAACCCCACAGCTCACTTGGTATTGCGCCACATGTGCAGAAAGTCTTCAGCCTGCTACTCTGCTACTACCAAAATGCTCTAACAACAGCCTCTTTCTAGAGGACATTTTTATAAGGCCCTTGCATTGCCAAGGTACACCTGAGTTGGTCCATTCCTGAGTTTGTTGATGTGTAGTTGTTCCAGTCAGGTATACACAAACAGGGAAGGACAAAAAGTCTGTAATGAGACTAAGTACAAAAATAACAGCTCAGAGTAAGGGGGTTTTCCTACTTCAGATGAAGTGTTTCAGGAAATCCACAGCAGAGGGCAATTTGTGCAGCCTCTGAGCGAGCATGGGAGCAGGGAAAAAGAAGAAAAAATGTCAGTCATAAACTCTGGGCTGGGTAGCAGAGAAAATCACTTAGCAGTGGATGGGACACTAAACTTGTGCAGCAGGGACCTTCTCTAGCCATGGCCTTGACCACAGAAACCTTGACCACAGATGACAACAGGGAATAAGCAGTGAGATCCCTTTCCCCAGAGTCCAATCCTCCAAGCTCTTCTCCATGAGAGTCAGCAGGCAACATTGTGTCTCCTGCCACTGGCTGTCCTCCAACATCTCCTCCCACCCACTTATCAGACAGGCTTCTTCACTTAGCAGTGAGTCAAGACCATTTGGAGATTAACTCTTGCTGGTCATCACACAGTACATACTTTCAGAAACATCAAAGACGGTGAACCAAGCCTTTACAGCAAGGACTTCATTATATTCTTATTATGTCAGAGCAGCTCCACTGAGATTATGAATGGTACCTGACAGGTGACATGGTCCTTGAAATGAGCTTAAGCAGTTTGGGTGTGAGTATGCTGCTCCCTCCTTTAAAGTTTTTGAAGTCTTTTGTTCCTTTCTCATCTTTACCACCATCATGTGCTACCATATATATCATATTGGTGTGCTTGCTACAAGATACTGATGCACTGAGATTGGAGTAGGTGCTGAGGAGCTGCATGAGGGGGCACCACTGAATAGAGGGGTTCACAGTGCATGCATGGTAAAATAAAGGCTGAGGAAAGTCTTTCCAGGGACATTGATATAGCTCCTTCCTCAGCATACCCTGTACATTAAGTTACCTACTCATAAATGAAGTGTTTTGTATTGTGCCTTGGGGCTAGAGCATGGACACAAGCAAGGTTTTATGGCCTGTAGCACTCTCATTTGGACACACCCAGGAGCAATCTAGCAAAGCAGTCCACATATGTCAGCATTTTATCCACTCATGATGCTATGGTATTAAGTAAAAGGAAACATAATTTGTAGAGACCATATCACAACCGCCACTTTTTACTCATCAGAGCAGTAAGGTAGAGATTTGAAAAAATAAATGAATTAATTCACATGGCTCCTTGGGCAAATTCTAACACAAAATATAATTTTCTAAATCGCCCTAAATAGAAAGAAGAAGGTTAGGGGAGTGGATAATCTTCATGAAACCTATTGGCCTTTCATCCTATCTTCTGACTCTGAGAAACTATAACAGTCTCTACTAGTGATTTCCTTCTCTCTGCTTTTTCAGCTGCAGACATGGGAACCTCTATTGAATTTGGTTAGGAACATCCAATTGGTGAATGCGTTTTCTCTTTTCCGGAAGATGACTCAACTAGTTGTCTGTACTGTTTCAAGAGTCGGCAGAGACAGAAGCACAGCGAGTTCCTCCTGTACTCCAGAATGCACACTGAACACTGAAACAGACTTTGCCACAGCTAAAAACAGCACAATAATTAAAAAACCCAACACTTCCCACCGATAAAATTTTAGTTATATATACCCACTTGATGTGAAATATAGCCCCCTGAGAAAGTCACTTCAAAGCTTAGAGTAACAGCTTAAAATGAGACTGGAATTGTCTCCAGATGCAAAGGAAGTCAGTATTTTTCTCCTAAAAAAGCCCCAACTTGTTTTGTTTTTCTTCTCTTGAAGAATACCAATTTTTGATATAAGTCTTTATCAGTCTTCGGAAACTCTTTGAAAATCAGACAATGTAGAGAATCTGCCAGTTGTCCAAAATGCAGCAACCGCAACTCCTAACTGGTAAATTCACTATCTCCTCTTTTTAAGTTGTGAATTTGAAAATACTTGTTTCCTTAGCTTTTTGCTAAACAAATCTGTAGGTACTTCTTTCTTATCCCTGGAATAGAAGGTAGGCATATGCAGCTTCATATGTTTATCCTACGGTTCAATAATATGGTTCACAACATTGTGAAAACTACATATTGATATCTCAGGATGTTTAATCATCACCATCTGAAAATCTGAATCAGGGAACACTCCATGGACAGTATTAAATCCTGCTTTAATTCTGGACTCCATAAAAAGCAAAGTAGTGGAGAATTAGGTCATCACGTTATGTATGACAGAGTAACCTCAAGTTTCCGTATTGTCCATGACAGAGTATTAAATACCTGAGTTGAAAAAAAGATATGAGCTTTAGTTCTGTTATATGCTTTTCATGTTAGAACTAGAGCCTTCAGTTTCTGCTATATTTTGCTTTTAAAACCTAGGTCTCTTGGGAGACTGAAGATATATTTAGAACTGTTAAAACTTTCGACATAAATACAGTAGCGGAAATAAGTACCCAGTGCTCTTGAAATAGGTTTGGATATTTAAGTAAACTGCAGTGAAAGTAGGGAGTCTGGGAATTACTTGGAATGTAACTTGTCCAGATCCTCAGCTGGTATAATTAGCTTAGGTGCTAAACCAGCTGTTTGCATAGATATTTAAGCTTAAGTAAATCACATTTGAAGAAAAGGAGAAAAAAAATGCTTAAGATAGCTAAAGCTTAGAATTTAAGAATTCATTCTCAGGCCCTGAAACAGCTTTCTCCTTCTGCATGTCTCATCAGATCAATGCATTTTTTGACTTGCCTCACCTCTTCAGGCAGGAATTATCACGGAAAACCTAAAATAGAGAAGTTACTGGCTACCAGGAGACTCTGGAATTTGTGATGCTGGGAAGAGTGAAAGACCCCACTTGGTGATAGAGATATCAAAGAATCAGGCTAGATTTAGAGCTGGGGTATATGTAAGATGCAACTAGTCACAGCCTCTTTCTTGGCTATGACCTTGCTAAAGCAGACTGCTTCCTTGTCATTCCTTCTGGTCATATTAGAGGGCAACCTTGCTATTATGCTGTCTTATGCCATTACATTTCATTTTACTCTTTTTCTTAGCTTTCAGCCTAATGGACACTACATATTACTGTAATACCATATGAGTAGTCAGCAGATCTGACTCACATTATTGCTCTTCCCTTTGGAAAACAGTGGTCTCCACACCCCTGCCTGTCTGATCTTTGCCCAGAATGGCATTCTGATGGATATGCCAAGCGACTCACTGACCTGCACAGAAACCAAGGAAGAGACTGAGGAGATGAGAATAGTGCATGAAAGAGACACTTTTCTTAGTCCAGTTGGCCTGCTGTTGGGGTGCACAGCCAGATCTGGAAACAAGTGCTGTAGGGGCCAGTAAGACAGATGTGGCCATGCCAGCCCATACAGAGCCTTCTAAGAAGTCTGTTATTTAACCCCCATATTGAATACATCATGGGCTAAAGCTGATTAAAAAGCAAATAAAATGGCATGGACAATTTAACAAGGAATAAAAATGTAACAGAGAGCTTCCTTCTTTTTTTTTCCTTCTGTAAGAACCTAAAAACTCTGTTTTAGTTTGCTCCTTGATCACTTCAGTGCCAAGAAACATGCTTCAGCCTGCCCTTCAAATGCTTTGATCTCCCAGCCACAACCTGCATGAATGTGATACTCCTGAAGAAATCTGTTTATCAAGTGGGGTGAGGTGAGGAAACAGGAATCCTGGCAGAGAAGTGAGTGTACAGCCAGCACATCAACATCAGTGGCTCCAGGCAAAATGATGGCAGAAAGAGGTAGAAAAGAACATGCTTCCTTTTCTAAAGGCAGTGTTGCTAGTAAAGTGACAATATATGCACAGTATATACAATGCAGTATTTTCATCTTGGTACAATATGATACGTTATTACAGACAGCTACCGATAAATCACGTCCTAAAATGTGAAATTAATATGGTTTCTAGAATGTAATATTAAGCTGGATCAGTGCGGTAGAGTGGGTATTTTGGTATTTGGGAGAGAGAATGATTTTTTTTTTTCAGTGGGCTTCCTGAACTGCTTAAAAACTTCTAAATGACAACCTTTTTTGACTAGATTTATGAGAAGTTACATGACAATCTTTCTCTGGGACACATTTTGTAAAAATGTTTTTTCTCACTGTTGTGGTTTAGCCCCAATTAGCAACTAAGCACCACACAGCCGCTCGCTCACTCCCCCACCCCTGTGGGATGGTGGAGAGAATCGGAAGGGCCAAAGTAAGAAAACCCGTGGGTTGAGATAAGAACAGTTTAATAATTAAAATAAAACAGCAATAATAATAATAATAATATAATGAAAATGAAAATAATGAGTGAGAGAGATGAAACCTTGGAAGAAGGGAAAGAGAAAAAAAAAACCAAAACCACAACCAAACAACAAGTGCTGCAACCGCTCACCACCCGCCCGACCGATGCTGCTGGTTCCCGAGCCGTGATCGCTGCTTCCCCCCGGCCAAATCCCCCCAGTTAATATACTGGGCATGACATCACATGATATGGAATATCCCTTTGGCCAATTCGGATCAGCTCTCTTGGATGTGCCCCCTCCCCTCCCAGCTTCTTCTGCACCTGGCAGAGCATGGGAAGCTGGAAAGTCCTTGACTAGTGTAAACACTACCCAGCAACAACTAAAACATTAGTGTGTTATCAACATTATTTTCACACTAAGTCTAAAACACAGCACTATACTAGCTACAGTGAAGAAAATTAACTATTCCACCTAAAACCATGACACTCACCTTTGCTTCTGTGCTTTGACACTCAGGTTTGCTGTGCTACACAGGTACATTGCACCTGTGATATATCCATGCTAAGAACAGATAAGGAGAGAAGGAACATTCATAACTTTGCAATAACGAAACTGCTGATCCACAGCCTGCTGGTAATTCCTGTACAGTGGAAATAAAGCCAAAGAGAATTGCCAAGGATCTCATCTGCATGCTGACAACTGCGTGTCTCCTCAGATGCATCCATCCTTAGGTCACTTTTTTTGTTTTTTAACCTTGCACTGGTATGGCTAACTGAGTAGTGGGCAGTCTTTTCCTCTGAGCAGTGAACTGTCTACAGACTCCAGAATTCCATTTATTTTCTCTTTTTATTCATTGGCAATTTATTCATCATCAAGACTGAATCAGATAGGAAATTCAAACTGATAGACACCTGCTATATAAGTTTGCCCCTGTTTACCTTAAATTGTTTTCTAATTGATACAAATGACTATGTGGAATCTGCTTTATATCAGATTAGTCTCCAAAGATTAAAATCAGTTTAAATTGAAGTTAATCTGCTGCTGTCGAATTGAAATAGTGTTCATAGAGTGCCTCACTACAGTTTAAATTGGTTTGAAATTTGATTTAAGTTAAATTAGTGCATTTTCCTTACACAGATACAGCTTTACTTTAATAACACTTCACATGGTACATCTGATATGCAAAAACTAGCACTGGCAGGGTGTTTGCATAGATGGCCAGTGGATCAGTGGCTCACTGGTTTTTGTTTGCTTGAGATGTCAAGGGTTAATCAAGGAATCAGGACAGAGAGTGAATCATGCAGGGACCAGAATGTCTTTTATCAGCTGTGACCTGTTCAGCCCCTGAGACAGAGAAGAAATAAGGAAGTGATTTATAGGTTATAGCAGTTCAGGACTCAGTCTTCAGGAGTTGCTGGAAAACAGCGGTACTCTGCATACCACTCTCCCATGGCCTGATATGCTCCTCATCTGGAGACTTTCTACCAGCAGACTGTTTCCCACTATAAGAAGTCCTTCCAGAGGAGGACTGCTGGGAGATGTGGTGGTCAGAGGCTGTCTTGGGCTTAGCGACCATGATATGACAGAGTTCTCAATTCTTGGCAAAATGAGGAGGAGGTCAGCAAAACCACTACCATGGACTTCCGGAAGGCAGACTTGGGCCTGTTCAGGGCACTGGTTGGGAGACTCCCTTGGGAGGCAGTCCTGAAGGGCAAATGGGTCCAGGAAGGCTGGGCTTTCTTCAAGAAGGAAGTCTTAAAGGCACAGGAGCAGGCTGTACCCACATGCCATAAGACAAACTGGCAGGGAAGACAACCGGCCTGGCTGAACAGGGAACTTTGGCTGGGAGTCAGGAAAAAAAGGAGAGTTTACCAGTTTTGGAAGAAGGGGCAGGCAACTCAAGAAGGGTACAGGGATCTCATTAGGTCTTGCAGAGAGAAAATTAGACAGGCAAAAGCCCAGCTAGAACTCAACCTGGCCACTGTTGTAAGGGATAACAAAAAATGTTTTACAAATACATTAACAACAAAAACAGAGCCAAGGAGAATCTCCATCCTCTATTGGACGCGGAGGGGAACATTGCCACCGAGGATGAGGAGAAGGCTGAGGTACTTAATGCCTTCTTTGCCTCAGTCTTTAACCATCAGTCCAGTTATCCCCGGGGTATTCAGCCCCCTGAGCTGGAAGGCAGGGACAGATCGCAGAACAAACCCCCCATAATCCAGGAGGAAGCAGTTTACAACCTGCTGAGCCACCTGGACACTCACAAGTCTATGGGGCTGGATGGGATCCACCCAAGAGTACTGAGGGAGCTGGCGGAGGAGCTTGCCAAGACACTCTCCATCATTTATCAGCAGTCCTGGTTATCAGGGGAGGTCCGAGACGACCGGAGGCTTGCCAATGTGATGCCCATCTACAAGAAGGGCCTGAAGGAGGATCTGGGGAACTACAGGCCTGTCAGCCTGACCTCGGTACCGGGGAAGGTTATGGAGTGATACATCCTGAGTGCGCACACCAGGCAAGTGCAGGACAACCAGATGGTTAAGGCCCAGCCAGCACGGCTTCATGAAAGGCAGGTCCTGCCTGACCAACCTGACCTCCTTCTATGACCAGGTGACCCGCCCAGTGGATGAGGGAAAGGCTGTGGATGTTGTCTACCTGGGCTTTAGTAAAGCTGTTGACACTGTCTCCCACAGCATCCTTCTAGAGAAGCTGGCAGCTCATGGCTTAGGCAGGTGTACTCTTCACTGGGTAAAAGACTGGCCGAATGGCCGAGCCCAGAGAGTTGTGGTGAATGGAGTTAAATCCAGTTGGTGGCCGGTCACGAGCAGTGTTCCCCAGGGCTCAGTGTTGGGGCTGGTCTTGTTTAATACCTTTATCAATGATCTGAATGAGGGGATTGAGTGTGCCCTTGATAAGGTTGCAGATGACACCAAATTGGGCAGGAGTGTTGATCTGTTGGAGGGTAGGAAGGCTTTACAGAGGGATCTGGACAGGCTGGATCGATGGGCCGAGGTCAATTGTATGAGGTTCAACAAGGCCTAGTGCTGGGTCCTGCTCTTGGGTCACAACAACCCCATGCAACGCTACAGGCTTGGAAAAGAGTGGCTGGAAAGCTGCCCAGTGGAAAAGGACCTGGGGGTGCTGGTTGACAGCTGGCTGAACATGAGCCAGCAGTGTGCCCAGGTGGCCAAGAAGGCCAACAGCATCCTGGCTTGTATCAGGAATAGGGTGGCCAGCAGGAGTAGGGAAGGGATCTTGCCCCTGTACTCAGCACTGGTGAGGCTGCATCTTGAATACTGTGTTCAGTTTTGGGCCCCTCACTACAAGAAGGACACTGAGGTGCTAGAATGTGTCCAGAGAAGGGCAACGAAGCTGTTGAAGGGTCTGGAGAGCAGGTTTTATGAGGAGCAGCTGAGGGAACTGGGATTGTTTAGCCTGGAGAAGAGGGGGCTGAGGGAAGACCTTATCGCTCTCTACAACTACCTGAAAGGAGGTTGTAGCGAGGTGGGTGTTGGTCTCTTCTCCCAAGTAACAAGAGATAGGACAAGAGGAAATGGCCTCAAGTTGCACCAGGGTAGGTTTAGATTGGATATTAGGAAAAATTTCTTTACTGAAAGAGTGGTCAGGCATTGGAAAAGGCTGCCCAGAGAGGTGGTGGAGTCACTGTCCCTGGAGGTGTTCAAAAAACATGTTGACATGGCACTTTGGGACATGGTTTAGGATGCATGGTGGTGTTGGGTTGATGGGTGGACTTGATGATCTTAGAGGTCTTTTCCAACCTTAATGATTCTATGATTCTATTCTATGATTCTATAAGGGTACAAGCTTCCCACTACTTACTGAAAACAAAAACTTAACCTGTGTTTGCCCATACCAATTTCTGTAAATTAGACTGCTGCTAAGAAAATTTAACACTAGCAATCTGTAAGCATATAGAGCTATGAAAACATCATTTATAGGTTGAAAAGACCTGCCTGCAACTTTATGCAAGTCTACCTTCCACCCATCTTCAGTATTTAGCTCGGAAGTAGATAGGATAAAGCAAAGTAAAGCAGACATCAGTAAGTCTCAAGTACTGTCCTTGATATGGAGGTCTGTGGCCCTGGGAAATATATTTTGATGGATAGTTACTTTATTATCTATATTTTTTAATGTCTATCTGTCAGATTTTCTTTTAAAAAGGTGTCTATCTTTCTTCAGGCATTACCAGCTACAGAGAATATAATTCAGTCATCTCACCAAAAGCTAGCATAATTTAAACTGATCTTGCTTTGCAAACAAAGAACCTTGGAAGATTGCATATATCGGGCACTCTAGCAGTCACCAAGAAACAGTATTTTAACTGCAAAAAGCAAGTAATAACCATCTAATTTCTTACAGAGGAGAACGTATACTATTTTGTCTAGGCCTGTCAAAGTTTTCATTACAAATAGAAAAGGTGAATGACAGTACTCTCACTATACCATACCTAGTATTGCCTATTTCTTCTGATCCACTTTCCTACTCCTACCAACTTTATAAAAAGTTTTTAAAAGAAAATATTTGAATATTGATGATTATGTGCTTTAAAAACATTACATAGCTATTTTTTTAAAGACAAGCATTAGAGCTATTGCATTATGTCATGCCACTTTGCATAAACACTGTGTGTTTACGTGCTGTGCACTGAAGACAGACTTTTCCTAGCTACCAGACTGCCAGACACACAACTGAACCAGTTTCAGGACGTTACGGAAGAGATTCAATGGGTGGGTATAGCTGTCCCAGGCAGAATATACTACTGATGTATTATGTTTTACACACATCACATACAGATGAAGACACCACACAGAGAAATGATAGGCATGTAAGAGAATATATTGGCCTACCACTTAAACTAAAATCACTGCCGTGTTTTACTACTGACATGAGCATCCAGGAGCAGGGCTAGTTCCCTTAGCTCCCAGACCGACAGTAACAACTATTCCATAGCATTAATACAAAACCACTATGAGTCTTAGCGTTTTCAAGCAACAATTAAGAAAGAATATTCAACAGCCTACCCTAAAAATTCAAAAGCAATTAGCAGATAGCAATATTGCCAGTGCTTATTGCACAAATAACCAAGGGAGAAAACCTGAATCTCACAGTTTTCTATTTAGTTCTCTTTATCTATTTGTTCTTTAACGACTTTAATATACTGCATAAAGTGATTTAACTAGCAAGGAGTCTGCATGATGAAACCTGTATTTCCTTCTCAGGAAAGCAGCCCCAAAGCCCTTTACTCTTATGCTTTCTAGAACTCTTGTAAAGTCTATGAATGTCTTGAGAAGACTACTTTTTCCATGTTAACTCTCTTCTGTGCTGTCAAGAGATCGTTAGTATTACCAGACAATGGGGCAAGTCAATAATATTGTCTGTGACTTTCTCCTTACATTTAAGTATATGTGATTACAAGTTTGTGGCTGTGAATGCTGCTAATAGGTAGCACCTGAAAATACTTACTTTTCACAGATAAAAAAGCATGGGGGAAAGAGAATGAGTGTGACTATGGCTAGGGTCAAAGAAGGATATGGCTGGGGCAGGACTGGGTTAGGACTGGGTTGTACTATACTTAATGGTATAAGGGATAACTATTCTACAAAGAGGCAATGAAAAGATTTTGTATGTACCTCTAGGTTAAACTAGTTTGTTATTTCTGGTCTGGAGTAAGGTAGTTTAAAAGTCTCTCTGGCCTTTGATAATGAGAAGGCTCAATAATTGTTAGGTGAACAATTTCCTTTGATCTTTAAAGGTTTTTTGGTTGTGGTTTTTTTGTTGTTGATTAGTTACTGAGTTCTGCTAAAATGAACTGATGTGGCTGTATGTACAAGTGTGTATGGGGTTGCACAGTTTGGGTAAGTAATGAGCTAGGGGATGGAAAGTTTTCTGGCTGTATTGTTCTGCTTCTAGATTATGCAAGGGGAGAGAAGGAAAGTGATCTAGTCATGATTTCTGTGGTATATGAATAATGCCACTTTTTTATGGCAGCTGCTAGGAGGGGAAAAAATAGGTGCTATAGATCCTTCATTTAAGCCCTCTATTTTAAAACAGTCTGCTTGGCTTTTACCTTGGGGGGGGGGGGGGGGTACTCTGGATTTAGAAGGCTGTCTTGATCACTTCTTGATGAGAAAAATAAAGGTTTAAACTTTTATCTATAGAGATTTCTCATTCACTGTTTGCATAAGTGTTCACTGAGTTTTCATAGATGTGCTTTAGGAGAGATGTAAGAAACAGTGATATTTTCTATTGCAATGCTGGCTGCAAATGCTGAAGCTGAAAGTTATTCTTCTGTTTAAAAGCTCTTTATTGCTCCTTTTTTTCTTGTCACTTACTAAATAAACATTATCAAAAGTACAACTTAAATACTATGTGAAAGAACAAGCTAATGCTAGTATAATGATGCAGAGAAAGCAGGAAATAAAGCTAAAAGTGATCCAGTAACAGCAACAAGCAATTACAGGAAGGTATAAAAATATCTCCATTATGTTGTATAATCATGTTTGTATGTAGCTAAATATTAAAATGGAATAGTCACCTTTCCAACTAATGCTTTATTATATTCTTCTGTGTCAGAACCGGCCTGGGACTCAAACAGCTGATGTTCATGTCTGCTTGCCATGGAGAGTGACTGCTCCAGAGTTTCTTCATATCATTAGCTTTTGTGTAGCATGGCTGCCATGCTGTTCCCTTAACAAGCAGGTTTGGATGTATCTCAGAACTTGCATTTCTAGAAGTGAGACTGAGTTAGGAAATCAACCTTGTATAAATACCTTTAAAACTTAAATATCAAGTTTTACTGACCTGTTAAATCTAAGTGTCCTTACTGTAATATTGGATTATTGCAAATTCAGTGGACAAATTCTTATCTCCCTGGCTAGATAACTTTGCATTCTTGTTTGTGCTTGCTTGATTCAGGTATGAGTTACTCTTCCAGGAGTTTCTCTAAATGAGGACTACACTGAAATAAATTCAGTTGTTAGAAGAACATGTATAGTCATTTTTACCCTGAAAGAAAAGCAGCTTGTCTTGATTTAGCTAATGTCACTTCATTTTCATTTAAACCAAAATAAGCTATTTCTAGATGAGGTTGAGTACCCATCTGAAACTGATACTATAACTTATTAATGTAACTATGAACTCTTTTCTTTAGACCAAGTCCCTAAGAAGAACTTTGACAATATGTCACTGCTTGTATTGAATTCCCTTCAAGGAGCAATTAAAAGTATTCCTCATATTGAGCCAGCTGACTTGCGCTATTTTATTGTCTGGATACAAATGGTTATCAGGCAACTACAAAACACTGAGTAACTTCACAAACGCATTGAACTTCAATGGTCAAAGAAGTGTGTAATACTTTATTTTGTATTAGGTAACCAATGTATGGAGCTTCTGGAGTCCAATCTAATTCTGTTCAAGCAGTAACAGCGTTAAGCAGGCTGAGACTAAAAGGAAGTTAGTGGTAAGTGGATAATATCATGCCTATTATAGCTTATAATGTCATTCAGGTATTTTGCTGCAGTCGCAGCAAGAAGCACATTGTCAGCAGTATGATAAGCTGTAGAAATCAATTTTATATGTTATTTTTGAGAGAAATTTCCAAATGGAATATGGCAAGTGCTTCTTTAATGTGCTATACCACCTGGCTACGTGACAAAATAGTATCCTTTTGTTACAACATGAAGAGGGGAAAAAAAAATCCAGAACCCATTTTTATTTCAGTGTGGCCTATGTTTATCCTCAGGGTGTTGTGTGTACACGTGGTTAGCATAAGTGTATTTTACAGTTGGTTCTAACAACATAAAGACAATTTTTACCAGCTACAAGGACCCAGCTTCCTGTTTAGGTATCTCTAGGAGTGAAAATAACTTAATTCTGGGAACAAAGATCTAACCTGTGTTTGGGCATGTACTGGTTTTGATGAGTGACATTGGTAACAATTAGGCATTTATATAATCTAATATAAAGGTACATGTGGCAAGACAGGGTTTCTAGGTACTTCTTTGGTCAAGACTTCTACAATGACTCTAAGTCCCTAAATATTGGATTTCTGTGTCAGCTGAAGAAACAATCTTTTGTGTAACTGATATATATCCCCAGACTCCCACATATCAGACCTCAAGTTCTAACAAGTGCGAGCCCCTATATAAATGCAAACACAAGAAAGCCGTAGCTACTGGGTAAGTACAAATGTGGTCATGACAACTTTCTGTATTTCTTCCTCCTGTGTTTGTAGATGAGCTGAGGCAGGCAGAGAAAACTGCTTGTAGATCTTAAACTGAAACTTGATTCAGATGTCAGGCCCTTTATACAAAACCCTAACTACTTTCACTTTGCGTAGCATGCCTTAATTTTGGAAAAAGTAATTGCTATGCATACGGTGAAGAATGCTTTGAACTTCTTCTAAAATAGGGATCCTGAGGGGCGACAGTGTCAGCAGGGCCCGCGTACCGGCCGCCTGCACCGGCCTCAAGCCGGGCTGCAGCCGCCTCTCGCCCTGGGATGGGCGGGCAGGGGGCTGCTGAGCTCCCCTCAAACAGGGGTAAAATGGCAGCTCTCCCGTCAATCTTCAGGACTTTCTAAGTTAACAACATAAAAAAAAAAAAAAAAAAGTCGTACAGACCTGCAGCACTGAAAAACAAAAAAGGAAAACCCCAACAGAAACCGGTTTGTTGTGGGGGAAAAGGAGCAGACTGCGTGACTCCTCGCTTGGAGGGGCGCACGACGCGACGCCCCCGGTACGTCGAGCACCTGCACCCGCCCCGTACTGCTGTCCCGGGGAGACGGGCCAGGGCGCGGAACCGGCCCCACGGCGGCGGGAAGCGCTCCCCGCTCCCGGGCAGGGCGGTCCCGGCGGGAGGCTCACGGGAGTCGCCCAGACTTACTCCCGCGCTGCGCAGGGGCAGGGCCCGCTGCTTCCCGGGCAGGGAGGTCGGTCGGTGAAGCGGGGGTTTCCTGCCCCCCCCCCGCCGCCGCGCCTCAGCCCCTGCCCCCTCCCGGCCACCATGCGGCGCCGGGCCCGCACCGGGCTGGAGGGGGCGGGGCCCCCCGCGCATGCGCCAGAGCGCTCCGCTGAGGGGCGGGGACAGAGCCCGACGCCCGCCGGAGGACCGTACCACTGCGCGGCGTGGGGGTGGGCGAGGAAAGAGCTTGCTCTAAGAATTCGTTTATGAGGGCCCCGCCGCCGGCTCCTTCCCTGACAGCATGTGTGACTGAGCGACAAAGGCAGGGACAAGGAGGCGAGAGCCCGCGCTCGCCCTTACACCTCCTCTCCTCCTCCCCCTCTCTCCCGTCGCCCCCGGCGGCGGCGGATTGGGCGCGTCCTGCCTGCTTCCCCCCTCCCGCAGCCGATGGTCGGGCCCGCTCGCGCTGCCCGTGTCCCGGCGTCGCGAGTTCCCGCTCTCCCGCGCCCGCCTTCTCCCGCCCCCTCCTTCCCTCCTCCCTCCCTCCCTCCCTCCGTGCCGGCTCGGCGCTCGCCTCGGCCTCCCGCTCCCTCCCCCCGGCCCCGGCTCGGCCCCGGCGCGGCGGCCCTATGGCGTACAGTCAGGGCGGCGGCAAGAAGAAAGTCTGCTACTATTATGACGGTGAGCGGGGCCGGCGCGGGAGCGCGTGTGTGTGTGTGTGTGCGCGCGCGAGCGGGGGGAGCCCCGCTAACGGCCGCCTGGGGCGGCCCGCCCCCCTCCTTGCCTCCCTCCTTGCCTCCCTCCCCCGCCATTACGGGCGCCCCCTCCCCCGCGGAGCGGGACCCTCCCCGGCTCCCTGGGGACCCCGGCCGGGGGGTCCCCGCCGCCCCCACGCGCGCCCCGCCGCGGGGCTGAGCCCCGGGGGCCGCCGGGCGGGGGGCAGGGGGCGCCGGGGCCGGGGCCGGGTGAGGTGCGGGTCGGGGAGCTGCCTGGCCTGCCGCGGAGCGGCGGCCGGGCCCCGCCGTGAGCGCTGTGTCTATTGTGTGTGCGTGCGTGCGTGCGCGCCCCCCCCCCCCCATGTGTGTGTGTGTGTCCCCCACAAAAAAAAAAAAAAAAGAAGAAAAGTTGAGACACTCCCCTCCATCCGCTGCTCACGGAGGCGTTGGAGTCGTTGCCGTGTCTGGCTCCTCCCCTGCAAAAAAAAGTCTAGGCCATGTGTAGCTTCGGCACCTGGTGATTCTTGCGCTGAGGCCTTCCCCTGCCTCCGGCTTGCTTAGAAGATGTGGTGAGGGGAGCGGGCACGGGGGCTCAGCCGATCCCCCCCCCGTCCAACCGACCATGCATCGGAGCGGAGGTTTGGCTCCCACGAGCCTCTCCTCCAGCAAAACACGAAAGTTGCATGCGTAGGTGTTTAATAATAGTGAAATTTGAGTTGCTTGTAGGCCTTCTGAGTTTTGCACGCTTGTCTCATGAGGACACAGTGACTTGTGATCTGCATTGTCGGTCACGTCGAAAAAGTGCATAAAGCTAGTGCTTCGTTGCAGGTATTTGCAGCAACTTGTTTGTGGTTCTCTCTGGCCACAGCAGCGAGAACTTTTCGTTTTCTTATTGCATTTGTTTTTCCTTTTTTGGGCTGAGAGAGTAAACTCGTTGGTCATATTAGTTAAGAGATTTCTTTTTTGGTGGTTTTTTTTTTTTGTTGTTGTTTGTTTGTTTTTTAAATTGCCTTCTGTTGTAACAATCCTTTAAGTTGTCGTCTGAGACTGGTGTTGGTAATAGCCAGGAAACGGAGGTTGAGGCTGTTTTGCTGTAGTCCTTTGGTGTTTTCACCGTTTTAGAAATGAAGATAAGTGGCTAAATCCACTAAGATATCAAAGGTGTCTGCTGCTGTAGCAAATCTGACATTCTTTAGAGATGGCAGATCTTGTGGGGCCTGTCTTGGTTTTTTTACCACACTAAAGGAGGCAGAGTGGTGGTTGCCGCCCCCTTCTCTTTGTTGCTAGCTCTGGTTCTTTGTTCAGCCTAAAGGGGAAAGGAGGCCCCTGTTAGGGATCATTTTGGTGAGGCTGGGTTCTTACTCTTCCTAGGGAAGAGGAATCACTTTCTGCCTTGTTGAAAGGAAGACTGCAGTGATAGCTTAGAAGCTTTCTCCCTGCAAATTCTGCAAGTGTTTGCATGGTTGGTTTTGGTTTTTTTTTTTTTTTTATCAATATGTTTTGGTGTGTGGGGTTTTTTTCTTTTTTTGTTTTTAAATAAAGTCAGGTGGCTATAGTTTACGAGGTATTGATATCTTCAGTTTTATTGTGATGCCTGGATTTTGGTACTCGGTGCTAGTGTCAGGCTCCCTTAACAGCCAAAAAGCTATACTAGTGAAGATGGGGGAGAAACTGGAGAAGGAAGAAGTTTTGAGGTGGCAGGACAATGGCGACTTAAAAGCAGTTGTAGCTCATATCATGCTTGAATACGTAGACTAGGATACATGCAGTTAACAATGTAGAGAAAGGAGTATCTGTAGTAAAAGTGATTTTAAAAAAATGCTTTCTCTGTGACAGAAATTAACAGCTTTGGAATGTTTTTGATATCTTATTTTTTATTGCCAGATCCAACGGATATTTTACACTTCTTTTGGAAACAGAATTATTAGAAAAAATTTTAGAGTTAATACCTGCAGTAAATGTTTCTAATGCTAATTTGTGGTTCATCTGGCAATTCTGAGTATTTAGTAGCTGTGTTGTACCAGCAAAGTCTTGAATCAAAGCGAGGGGAGTGTTCAAAGCCTTAACTCAAAACCAAAAAATACAAAGATACCTCAAGCACACAACTGAGGTAGTGGTGCATCTCCAAGCATGTCATAAGTGAAGTAAATGACCATTTTTTGTTATAATTTTCCCTCCACACATACTTTCCTTCTCTTTCTTTAAAGATATACACTAAAAAGTGTTGAAAAGTACTAAAGCATATATGCATATCTTTTGAGATGCAATAAATTCCTACATGCCTTTCCTGAAGCTCAGCGTGATAGTCATCTAAAGCTGCTTTTTTTAAATTACCCTGTCATCAAGTTTTCTTGGACTGTATCGCTGTTAACGTTTTCTGATAATTAACAGTTTTAATAGCCTTCACGCTGTACTTGGACCAATAAACTTTGGGTAAAAGAGGCTTGATTTCACTTTCTGCAGTTTGTAATAGACTGTCATCCATGTCCAGTTTGCAGAATTTGCATTGTTTGTGATCGTGCTCAGGTCAGGAATTTTATTTAAATTTGAGCCAGTGTACTATGGGAAGAACTAAAAACATACAAATTAAGATACTTTAGTCACCTTATCTGAAATATTTTTAATAGATGCTTCTAGTCTGAGTATGTAGGTGGCCATACCTTAGCAAAGTCTGTTGCTCACACTGCTTAGAACCATGCTAGCTGTGGAAGGATGTTGTAGCTTTTATTTTAGCCTCTTGCCATGTGTGTTCAGGTTGTTGCCATGGTCTTGCAGTGTGTGGCTCAGGTAGTTCAGTGGCCTCTTCCAAAATAGGTATGTGTTGTACAGTTGCCCATAGCAGTGAGGACAGGACCCAGACAGTCTTTCCAACTCTGTGCTCCTGTACAGCAAAGCACAGTTCTAGAGAATCACGCAGTAACTAGCATGGCTACAGTTAATAAGTGTATTTATTCCATGCCAGTGCACTAGCCGTATTGTTTAGATTGCTTGTTGTGCATAATTTAATGTGGGTGTTCAAAAGGCTCTACCTTCATAAAAAATTTGAGAGATCTGATCAGTATGTGGTTGGTTCCACCCATGAAGACGAGACTAAACCTGTTTTAACAGGGCAGAATGCTACTATATTCAGACATTGTTTAAGTACATTAGCACTTCTAGTTTAAGTTCATCTTCTCTGCAGATGTAAGCTTTAACTGAAGAGGGTTTCACAGAAATTCATCAGTGCTTTGTGCAGTGGCTTCCAAGCACAGCGGCGGTATCCAGCCTCCGCTCGGGGCTCAACAGTCAGAACTTTGCTAGTCTTCTGCTTCTGTTTAAAAACAGAACAAAACCCCCAATGCTTCAGGTGCTAGCGCAGTAATTTTAGGCCTGTTTGAATAGCTGTTTGTTGGATTGATCAGGCACTGATGATCTTTTTCACATTCATCTTTACACAAGTTCACCCGTTAGTCTTGCAGAAGTCAATCCAAATGTAACTACCGCTATTAAGATTTTTTTCATGTGGTTTCCATTGTAGCGGTTAGGTTTCTGCACTTAGTGCAGTTCTGAAATACCTCATGATTTCATGGTAACCCTACTTAAAGCAAGCAGAGATATGGTCAGTGTACATAACAATTTCTCTGTATCAAAGTTACAAAGTAATGCAACTTACAAGTTGCAAAGTATCAGAAAAGATAAGTAAATGTCATATCTTGCCTCTTTGGTTAAGGCTGTTAACACTGTTTTGTAATGGGTTAATTTAAAGGTGTTATTTTTCTATATCTCTTAGTAACTAGGGAGACTAACGTGCTTTTTTGGGGGACATAGCAGCTTTTGTTAGTTGTGTGTTTGTCAGACATAATTGAAGTTCCTTTAGGGCATGTATCCTCTGGTGTTTTTCTGTATATTAGAATATTTAACGTCTCTAGACCTTGCTGAAGTCTCGGATAGAGAAGTGAGTGTCTAAAACTTAAGTTCATCAAAGGAGTCGTGTGGGTTTATTTTTATTTGATAGCTCTCTTCAGAATTTAGGTAACTTGTATGAATTGAGAAGAAAAATTTTTTTTAATATATTTCAACCCAGAACATGACAGTATATGTAATAACTTAATTTTCAGGTAGGTCTCCTGGTCATTTGCTGGTATCACCTTTTGCACCACATAGTGAAAGAGTGCAGGACAGTAAACTTGTGCTAGCATTAAATTGGCACTTGATTCTTTTGTTTCAGTTAAGGACCCAACTCTCCAGAGATCACGTTGTTACTTCTCAATGGTAGCCATTTAGCTGATATTTTTACTGGTATAAAACAGTAAATTTCAGTTTTTGAAGCCTTGCTATGAAAGATTAATAGATTTGCCAACTTTCTGCATATACTGCTTTGCATTTTTTTCCCTGTGCTTCCTCTTTCAGTTATGTTCTTTTCTTTTGCACTTTCCACCTGCACTGGTCAGTGATATAAAATGTGCTCGTAACGCTTCTGTGTGCGTTTTCTTTTGTTTTGTTTTTTGTTGGTTTGTTGGTTTTTTTTAACCTTTGTATTGACAAGGTTAGGATCAAGTACTCATACTACCTGCAATACTGGTCTTGTGCACTTGGCTTCACTGTACCTGTTTCTCATATATATGCGTACTCTAGTCAGAGTTAGCCTGGCACTAAGTGCAGAGCTTTTTAGCCCCATCAGTTGGGGAGGTGCCCCATCCCTGAACACACTACCTTTTGGTACACCTTGCTTTTCTCCCCAGAGTAACTCCAGTAAGGCTTTGATATATGAACAAGAGATGTATAGATTTCAGGATCAGTGGATGAAGTGTTTGTACCAGGAAGTGCACCTTCTCCTTCACTGGGTAAGAAGGAGAGACGTTTGACACCTTTGCCTTCACCACAGGATGATGTCTTCCAAGATGGGTCCCCTTTGTGATGTGATGTTGGCTGGAAATCAAGGTGCTAATGAAGAAAGAGGAACCTCTTGCATACCTTTTCCTTCCCCACCCCTGCCAACATACACATTGCAACAGTCCCTTGGAACTTACTGGGCTTTTTGTTCTTATGTTTGATTTTTCTTTTTAATGAGGCTAATGCCAAAACCCTTTTTTGTTGGTGATGCTAAGACCTGAAAGATGTAAATGGTATTGCCGGTTGCTAAAATGTATTATATTGATATCTTTTGTTAGTCATTACTGCCGACCTCTACTATGGAAGGATCAATATGCTGCTGCCAGATATTCACCCGCAGATCTTCTATTTGATTAAATAAGCTTCTATTAAATTTATGAACTTGCCAATCCTTTAAAAGTTCTCCTTTCTGGTAAAAAAATAAAGTGAAAGCTAAAAGGTATGCTTAATTTATTGATTGATTTTTTTTTTCTAGTGTACACTGCAGCATATGGTATGTAGAATATGCTTAATTTTGAAGCTGTTTGATTAATTGCAATATATCAAAGGATATGTTGCAAGTCTTTTTGGGAAGCTTGTTAATGTTTGTTTTTCTTTTACATAAGGGAAAATAACAGATCTTAACATTTTACATAAGATAGAAAATCATTCTTAATTGTCTGTTTCCTTATCCATCGGCAGTCTGAGTAAAATGTCAGTGATAATGACTGTACAAGCTGAACCAGTTAAAATTGAAACAACTTGTTTAAAAAAAAAAAGGTATGAAATACATACACATTCTTTAAACCACAAGTGCATTTGGAATGACGTTTACTCAAAAGCATTGTGTTATTGAAAGTCACTATTGTCTTAAAAATGTCAAAATTTTAAACTCTTACTAGCTTGAAGCTGTGTAAATCTGGGACTTAACAGTAACTTCATAAAAGAAAGTAGGGCTAGTAAATGGTTCATTTCCGTCTTCCAGTCATTAGTTTCAAAGAGCTGTGACAGATCTTTCCTAAACACCAAATTTGTAAGGTACTGTTTTGTAAAATGCTTGGAAATGTTTTTGCTGGCAGGAAGGGGTGTGGTTATACTCTCTTAATACCTTTTGCTCTTGGCCTGCATCTGGACCTGAAGTGCAGGGTTGCAGTAAGTATCTGCAAGGCTCCAGGTCTTAGTAATTGACAAGAAGTGCTAATCTTCCACTTAAAAACCTAAATTAGGAGTAGGTCCAGGTTCTTCAAAGTTCTTAATACTAAAACTTGGTATTTCCATTGTTGTGGGATGGCTAAGAGCTAGCTGTTGAGCAATTGTTTTTCTAGTTAACCTAATGTAATGTAAGATGCAGTTATATCTGTTTTTCTAAGTGTCCTTACTCTTTTTGTCACTTTGAAAGCTGGATCTTAGAATCTTACAGTAATGCTTGCTTTTCTTGGTAGTTGGTGATGCTACTGCAAGCTGACATTTCTCTTCCTCCTGAGCTGGAGCTCATGTTTAAGAGGTGAAACTAAAGCTGTTCCATAGCAGTGCTGCTTCTTACCTCTGACTACCAAAATTTGTAAAATAGTATGAGTTTGTGAAAATGGTATTTCTTTCATTCCCAGTGGACAAGGCAGAGCATGTTGGAGGATATGAAAGAAAAGTACAAATTTCAAGAAGGTAAAGTTCACTAATCCTACCAGGAAATTTGGTCAAAAAGAAAAGAGGTGCTATTGCAAAGAGTTGTTATGGAATTCTCCAGCTAAAAGCCATTGACAACTAGAGACACCTTTTAGGCTTGTCTACATTTCCGGAAACACATGGACCACTAGTTCTATTTAAAATGTCTTGGAAATGTCAGTGTTCAAAATGGAGGCATGTATGTTCTAAGGAGCTGGGGAGAAAACTAGTCTGTGATAGCAGCCATTCTTTTCTTGGAAATGAGTGTCAAATTTGTTATCTTAATTGTCTGTCTAGTTGCCTTCCAATTTGACAGAGCCACGCTAATCTGGATTACAAAGTTCTGTTAAACTACAGTGAATACCTAGCAGCAGGTGGCTGGGAAATGTTTGTGCATGTGGTTGCAGCAATGGATCTGAAGCTAACTTCTGGAGTGTAACTGCTAGGGTTAATAGTTAAGGGCAGGCTGAGGATGGCAACTTAAAATCAGCTCCTGCAAAATGGTAGGTTTTACTACAGCCTCTGTTGTGGTATAATGCGGCTAGGTCATCAGTAGTTTCTGCTACCCTCTTAATTCCGATTTTGTTTCCCATTACATTATTCTTCAATTCCTGCCCGCTATTTTCTTCACTGTCGATTTGAAACCACTTCTTGTTAGGCCTCTTTGCTCCCCCACTACTGTCTGCTTGTAGTAAAGGTGTTAGATCTGGCCTTCTTTTTGCCTTCTGCTTCTGACAAACAACCTTTTATGGGCAGTTTGTTTTCCTCATGGCCTTTTTGAAATAGACAGCAGTCCCTTTATCAGTTTGGTGGTTTGGTTTGGTTTGGTTTTTTTTGAATGTTCATAGTTGCTTTCTTCTGGGAATGATTCTTTGAAATAGCAATGAAAACTTGTTTTGTAATATGAATAGCTATTCATTTGTGTAATGTTGACAGGTGATATCGGAAACTATTACTATGGACAAGGGCATCCAATGAAACCTCATAGGATCCGAATGACCCACAACTTGCTGCTAAATTATGGCTTGTACAGAAAAATGGAAATTTACGTGAGTATAAGCAATAGAATGATCACTGAAGCATTTTAAATTATTTTTAAAGGGCTTCAAGTATTTGCACACAAATAAATGGAGAAAAGGGGATATAGAAAATACTTAAATAGTGTATTCGGAGCTCTCTTACTTAGAAATGAAGCAGTATTTTATAACTGGTGAGGATTGCAGATTGTTGTCCATGTCTGGAAGAAGTGAGGTAGAGCCCCAGTAGAGACTTCTCACCAGTATTTTTATGATTGGGAGGGTGGGGTGTTGGGGATACGTTGGGGTAACTGCATAAAGAATTAATAAAGCTGTATACTAACAACAGAGTAGTCTTTGCTTTGAGTAAAACAGCACTACTATCAGTTTCACTGTTCTCCCTTCAAAGTAGATTAGATTTCTTTTGAGTTGTCTGTTTTAGCCAATTGCTAGCTGATTTTGCAGAGCACTGATTACTTCTGTAACTTGTTCTTGTTATCAGCGACCCCACAAAGCTACTGCTGAGGAAATGACCAAGTACCATAGTGATGAATACATCAAATTTCTCCGATCAATAAGGCCTGACAATATGTCTGAGTACAGCAAGCAAATGCAGAGATGTAAGTGTCAACATTAGGCTAAATCTTTGTATACATGCTTTGATGGTTAGCATTGTTGAAGGCTAAATATTCACCAGTACAGAGGCATGAACTTGGCTTAATGGTGTGTGTCGGTTAGAGATATACTGTAACAAAAGTAACATGTGCCTGCCTTCAGCTGCACTAATTTTGGGACTTTTCTATTAAAAGCAGCCATGTTGACAAAAATGTTCTTTCAGCTTATGGAAGGATTTTTGCCTCCCCTTTCACAGGGTGTATTCTAGATGTGAAATAGTACTTTCCGTAGGCTTAATGCACAGATTAAACTTTAGTTGTGAGCTGTTTGCACAAGTGTCTTAAAATCTGTTCTAATGCAAGATCTTTCTGAAAAAGAATGGCTTTTAGAAGAGTAGAGAAGTAAAAATCAATATGTGAAAATGTGTTTAAGTCAAGAAAAGGAGTTATTCATTCCTGTTGGAGGGAGATAGTAAAAATTGTACATTATTCAATGCTCACCCCTTCTGTTAATTTATTTCTTTAATTATAGGAATAGACTCAAAGTACTGTTAGGAATGCAGTTTGACAGCTATTATATCAGTTTAAAAGGCAGTATTGTAACCTCTTTATGACGCCTTTTTCTCAGCAAATTATTTTTCCAAGTAATTGTGCATTTCTTAACATGACCTATGTTAATCAGCACTTCTTCAATAATCTAAAAATGGTCTAACTAACCTGTTAATGAGGAGACAAAGCTTCCCATGGAAACTAAAAAGAAAAAAAGATAGTTTGGAGTCATCTTAGATTATAAAGACTTCACATTGTTTTCAGTGTTGAAAATTTAGCCTGACAAAAATTGGGGGGGAGAGCACTAGTTAAAATGCTGAATGAACTATACATTCCATCTGTAAGTGTTATCCATGCATATAGCAATGCTGTTGGAATGTTGTTTTTGAAAAGTAATACATTTCTTACACAGTTAATGTTGGAGAAGATTGTCCTGTATTTGATGGCCTGTTTGAGTTTTGTCAGCTGTCAACTGGAGGCTCTGTTGGTAAGTATAGGTTGTTTGCCAGCTATTTCATGGCTTTATTACGTTTAAGTTAGCAACTTAAAACTTTGATAGTATATTTAAAACTGAAGCAAATACAAGGGTTTTTTTTTAAATAAAGAAATAATAATCATATATCAGTTACTTGACATATCATATTTGACAGTGTATCTCAGTATTGGTAAGAGATCAGATCTAGGATCAACTTATTTAAAAAATAATATACTATTTTATGTAACAGATTTAAAGGCCTTCAGAAGTTTCTGACTGCATTTCCTTTCATTTTTATGTATGTCTTTTTACAGCTGGGGCGGTAAAATTGAACAGACAACAGACAGACATGGCTGTTAATTGGGCTGGAGGACTTCATCATGCCAAGAAATCAGAGGCATCTGGTTTCTGTTATGTCAATGATATCGTGCTTGCCATCCTTGAGTTACTGAAGTAAGTCTATGATGGGAATAAGATAAAATTATAGAAAGTGTCAAATTCAATTATTTAAATGTTTGAAGATATAGGTTGTAATTATTATTTCAGTGAGTTTTCATAGCTTGTGTTGAACTCATAGTGTCAGTTAAGAAAACTCCAAGCTCAGCCCGGTTTGGCTTCAGCAAGAAATGTAAACTAAAGTACAGGAAAGCTCAAAAGATAACTAATAGGAGATAAATTTAAAACAGATACTTATAAGTACTTCTTTACACAGAGGATAGTGAACTTCTGGAACTTGCTGCTACAGGAGGCTGAAGGAAGCAGACAGCAACAACAGATTCAAAAAAGAGATTAGACATAATCATGGACAAGAGATCTGTAAATGGATGTTAAAGATCCAAGCAACAATGAACTCTGTAAAACGCCATACACTGTAATTCTAGATGATGGGGAAGTACTGGCAGACTTCAGAAAATGGACAGACTTACATGCTTTCTGTAAATGTTAATCTCCTGTTGCTACTCAGGGGGACAGAATAGTGGGCTAGATGGATCACTGCCCTGACCCCTTAGGGCAGTCATTAGGCTTAAAATCATACACCCATTTGGTTTCTCAGTATGTCTGCTTGATTCCCTGTCATTTGAACTGTTACTAAACCAAACAGGAATATTCGGGGAAGATCATGCACATAGTGAATTAATGTGGCTGTTATGAATAAATAATGAAATAACAGCTGTGCTGCTGTGACTGCAAAATAAAAATGAGAGGAGTAATGAAAAAGCGATCATGTAATTAACTTCAAGCAGTAATGCTTCACTAAAATTTCAAATCCTGAGTGTTACGTGTACTGCTTGAGGGGACTGTATTCCTTCTAAGAACACATAAATCTAATTTCTCACAAAAAATATTCTAGGTATTTGACTTGTGAATGGAGCAGCTGAGTCTGCTGGTGAGGAATGGGGGGAAGCAGCTGTAATCTGGAAGTGTTTTTTAAAGATGGAAAAAGTTTCTAAAGATCCTAACAGATAGTTAATATTAACATATTAAGACATTCATTTTAATATATAGCATGTATTCAGGATCTGTCTCCACAGTCTACGAAAAGTGATATGATTTTCTGTGGTCCAGTGTTGAATTTTTTAGCTTAATGTGCATGTGAAGGAAGGAAACTTTCAAATAGTTACAAGTTACATAACCACAGGAAAGTGACCTGTTCAGTGTTCTCGTCTTAAGCGAAAAAATCTTAGCCCATATGAAATTATGGCTGTTCAGACTCACATTCTGTAGCACTATGCAAAGCACGATGAAAGTGCGCCTTCTGACGTTGGTAGACTTTGTTCTTTACTGAACAACATAGAATTTAAGGGATACTTACTGTTGTTTCCAATGCTCTGAGGCTTCAAACAGCTGGTTGTTTTATCCATCTCAAATAAACTGATCTGAAACTTGCAGTATATAAGGAAATACTAAGCAGTAGCTTAATAATTTCATGCTAATAGTGTGATACACTTGGAAATAAGAATGTGCCTATCTTTACAAGGTGAAGAAGGAAAGTTGACGGAAAGTAAGTATTTAAACTTATTTTTTGCGGGCTTATGGAACATGGGTTATTCCTGCTCCTGGCACTATGCTCTTTGAATTGTGCACTAAGAGATGTTTTAGTACGAACGGTTGGTAATTATTGAGAGGGTGGAAAGAAATGCCCTGTGAAAAGGTCGAATTCAGCAAACATGAACAACAAAGTGGTGTGAACAGAAACTCAAGGTATAGCTTCTACAGAGTGAGACAACTTGGTGTAAATACTAAACACATTACATACTTAAATTACTTATTTTGATGAAAATATTTTCATTATTACCCAAACTCTAGTTAGAATTCTAAGAGCATATGGTCACTTCAACCAAAATCATCAAAAAGGTCATAATCTTGGATTTTAGTGTTTGGTTGGGTTTTTTTCATTTGGTTTTTCCTTGTTAGGTGTCAGTATATTATGAACATAACAGATAACGATGATTTCTCATCCATTATTTTCTTTCTAGGTATCACCAAAGAGTGTTGTATATTGATATTGATATCCATCATGGTGATGGTGTTGAAGAAGCATTTTATACCACAGATCGTGTCATGACAGTATCATTCCATAAGTATGGTGAATATTTTCCAGGCACAGGGGACCTTAGGGTAAGGCTGAACATTAAATTACATTAGGTGATAAATTCTCTCTTATTCTCTTCCTTCTACATACTGTTTTAGTACTAGGTTACAATAACTGTGTCCAGTAAGTTTTCAGAAAATGTTGGTCTAGAGTGATAGATTTGTTGAAGAACCTCAGAAAAAAATTGACAGGATAGTGGGGAAGTCAATTACTCACTTCTCCATGAAATCAACACCTTCACTTCTGGATAAATAGTATGAAACTTTAGTTCAAGTATAATTAGTTTAGTTCACTCAGATTTTGGAAATGTCTCTAGGAAGACAGTGTATATTTATAATGATTATCTGTACATTTCAATTTTGCACATAGAGTGAAAAGTGGCTGTTTGGAGATAACATGGCTCCAAAATTTATTTCAAATCTTAAAATAACTTTATGCCAGAGTTTTAGTAGTCAACAAAGCTTCAGTTGCGACTTGATTTTACTGTGTTCTATTTGCCTGGTAATACAGTTGGCTCGTTTTTGGAGTATTTCTTATGTCATAAAGTTGTTTCAAGTTCTCATGATGCTCACTGCTGAAGAACTTCAGCATGCCCCGCAGGCAGTTGTGTACTAAGCCTTATAGCTAGCTTGAGGGAGGGAGCATTGGCCTGTGAAGAATTATAATTTAAGCTGTTGTAGAATCTCTGGCAAAGCTAAGAATGGAAACCAATTTTCCTAGCCTTTCATATTAATTTTAAGTTAGTCATTCTTCATGTTAGACTCTTGTTCATTAGAACAGGAAATTGTTCAACTTCACAACTTGCATATTTCAAGTATTAGGATTAATATATTCCTAGATTCAAACTCTTTATCAGAGGCACTCCCAGGATAAGTCACTCTTCTGGTATTAGCAGCTTTGTATATTAGTTTGTAAATACAGTTAGCAATTTTTTTAAAAAATTGTAAACATTTCTAAAAAGTTGACCTACAAAAATGCTGTATTGGGAAAGAATTCACTGTTTTCCTGCTATCTTTAAATTGATTCAAGAGACGCAGATATTTGCGTTTCTGCTAATATTCCTGGAATGTGTGCCTCCCAGTATGCTGATGATACCCAGAGGACACAAGAGTAAATGAAAGTTGAGCTTTAGATCAGTGGGGTGCTAAGTGTTCACTTCAGTGTGGCTGTTAGAGTTGAATGTTATTATGGTCGTTAGATTTTGTTAAACTGCACTCTAAATTGATTTAGGTAGAAATCAGATTAGGCATTGTTTTTATCCATGTGGTTTAACGTGACTGGCCACAAGGTGGTAGTGGTGCTTCAAACAAAAAGCAGCTCAGCCCAGGATGTTTATCATGACAAGCTGTTGTTGTTGAATTGGACTAGAATTTTTTTTTTTGGAGGGTTAGATATCTTGGCTTTTTAGAAACAGCACTTCCCGTTGACAGAGAAGTTTATGGATTCTTCACCTCACCACACCCAGGACAAAGAATTTAAAGATACACAGTTAAAATAAATACAAGAATACTGTATGTTATTGGGATTTTTTTAGCACAGTGTCAGTGACAAACAGTACCTCAGACATGGTAACTTTTATTCTGTGCTGCTAGCTAGTATTTTGAAATGAGCATTGTCTGCATACAGACTTCAGCAGTCTTTATTGCAATTATTACATCCCCTTAGGAAAAAAAAAATTAGCTTTTTCCTATCTCCAGAGCTTGCAAAGCTAATTGAACTAAAGGGAGAACTAATTCTCTGAAAAGTCAGTGTTCCTTCTGGAGACCAGTGTTGTACTGCTTGTTTCTGCTCAATTTGGTCTGCTATTGCTGGTTATTTACATCAACCTTAAAAGCCAAATCTTATCTTTGTTTTTGTCGCTGGGCTCCATTCAAGCTTGTTTCTGTAATTCTTTAGTCAGTTGGTCTGATTTGCTGAACAGGTTATGCTTAATTGATGCAGGAACAAATCATACATCAGCTGATGATTTTGATTGCAGTTCCATCAATGTAACTGAATCTCATGGAGAATTTAGTTCAGCTGCATTCATCCATTTTCTGTTGAAGGTATTGTGCAGTCTGAACTTCCAGTGTCCTTAGTAAGTTATTTGACTTTCTACACATCTTAAATGATAGCACTGATCTTTTCTTATATATACAGAGCTAGGTCAGTTGATACTGTAGTGCTACATGGAGGCCTGGGTTCTGTGAGGAAATTTGATCTGTTGATGAAGGGGCAACTACCAGAATGCTATATTGTTTCTTTAGTGTTTAAAATCAATGCAAGTGTGGGTTACAAAAAACATCCCTTGAGTAGCTCAGGCTGGAAAGCAATTATCCCGTTTAGTGGGAAATTGTGTGAACGTTGGCTTAGATCAGATCAATTTAATGATTTTTTTGGTTTTTGCAAGGCACTATCATCTCAGAAAAATCAGCATCTGAAAGCCTAGGTGATTCACTTTGGGAGATTCTGGATAACTGTCATTCTCCAAATCAGCCAGAGTTGCGTTCAGCAGCGGTCTTCAGTGTCACTAATCTTGCAATACTATGAAAAGTTAATAATATGCTGGAAGAAAAAAAAAGTCAACCATTAACATTGTGCCTATGCTGCATTAGGCCACTTGTCCCTGTCCCTCCTTTCCCCCCAGTAAAAGAGAGTTACTGGAAGTGACACGTTACTGTTGCATTCACTGCTAAGGAGGCTTTGTTCAGGAAGAGGAAAAAGTCCGTGACTATTTCAGTAGCTAGTGTTGAGAAGTTCAGTATTTGTGTTGCTGGGCCATCCTACTGATGACTTGTTTTTTCAAGGATGTTGGACCTGAAGTCTGCTCTTTCTTCAGAGCTGCTGTTTGATAATAGTTTACAGCCAAACTGAACAAGTTAAATCTTACTGTCTTACCCATTGTACCTTTATTAGTGGCAGAGAACTGCTCTGTAAACTGGATCAGTTTCTGTCTGTCTTGGTGATGAGCTAAAGGAAGAAATGGGAACATGTGGCAAGCAGGGATCTTTAGGTTTTGAGCTGATCATCAACACAGAAGTGGATTGATTCAGGATTTATTAACTCGATTTTTTTGCAAATAGGTTAGTTTGGTTTTTTTTTATGCATATGTTGTCCAGGAAACCTGATAAGATAAACTACTACAGTTCCTGCCTTGTCACCTGATGGAACTAAGAATAATCTGCAAGTTAATTTTTTTGTTTAAAAAATCTCAGTTTCTTCAAGGGCACCTATAAGAGGCCTCTGTTTGATTTTCCCCTCCCCCCCCCCCCCCCCCCTTTTTGGTGCAGCTAGTTTCTTTGTGCTGTGTTTGGAGCAAAGAATACAGTTTTTAAAACCTCCTTAAATCCAAATCTTCTGTATAGCACCAAAAACATGCATATTGCCTTGTTCTTCTCAGTTTTCATGCTTGTTTTTGGTTAACTATTTTTGCCAGACTAAACTGATTGGTTATGTTTTGTCTTTTTGTCTTAAATCTTGGAATTAAAAAAATCAAGTATATTTACTGCAAATTTAGTCTTTGTGTACAATTCCTACACTCCAAAATGATTTTATGGGAGAATGGGAATCAAGTAAGGTACTTTGCCTCTTTTCCCCTCGCAGACATGAATAATGGTGCAGAATAGCTCAGCAGAGTTGTGTAGACGTTTTTCCATGATACCATCTTGTGCTTCTATGTTTGTAATAAAGCATTTGTCATCTTTGCCTGTAGGACATCGGTGCTGGAAAAGGCAAATACTATGCCGTCAACTTTCCAATGAGGGATGGTATAGATGATGAATCATATGGACAGATATTCAAACCAGTGAGTACTCTTTATTATTATTATTATTGTTGTTGTTGTTGTTGTTATTATTTCTTCTCTGGAAAGACACTAGTTTCATTTTGTGGACTTATTTTCATAATCTGAATTAACAACTTGCTGTTTTTTATTGATTATAGATTATATCCAAAGTAATGGAGATGTATCAGCCCAGTGCTGTGGTATTACAGTGTGGAGCAGATTCACTGTCTGGTGACAGGCTGGGATGCTTTAATCTTACTGTTAAAGGTAAGCAGAAAAGTGTGTGTTTGTCTAAGTTTTTATTTAATAGAAACCTCTATCCTTCATACTATTTTTCAAGACACTTGCATGATGAGGAGTGGAGTCACAAAGATTTTGTTCATTACTATGATTAATCACCTCTTTCTTTGCTATACAGGGATGGCCAAAAGAAACCCAGAAGTTGCCTCTTTCTTTCTGTCCATCTAAAAAAGTTAAGAAGCTTGGTTTTCCATGTTCTTCCTAGCCACTCGAGTGATTCCCTTTCTTCTATGCACAGGCTTTCTGTAGCTTTAAAGTAATGTTCTGGAATGACAGGACAGCAACAGTAGTCCTACTGCAACACTTACTATGATGGACAAATAACAAAACTAGTGGTTCACTTAGTAGGACTACAGATACTAAGCATCAAACACCGTGTAGGGCGTAAAATAGGTATTACTGAAATGAGAATACGCACTGAATTGTTAAATTTATAGTGGTGTTTGTTATACTGAGCCTTATGTTAACATTTATTTTTATTAACTTTTATAGAATTAATTTATTTTAGTACTACTTATATTTCTACCCAAAAGCGTCATTCTCAAAATTGGGATGAGATGTTAATTTGGCAAACCTGATTATTTTTGTTGATTATTGTTGTTGATTGATTATTTAAGTGATAATACATTAAATGTATGTTGAACTTTTGCTAAGCTTTGAATCCAGCCTGTTTGAATAGTTTTATTTTCTGGGTTTTCTTGGGGTTTTTTTGTTAATGAGGCAATTGGAGTTTGTAAGGCAACAAAATACAGTATAGTATCTGTCGGGTCTGCAGTGTTTCAGGGTTCTTTTCTTGATTTGCACCAGGTGGCTAAGGTACTTCAGTTGCCCATACAGCTCAGATTTTTTTCCATCTTACATATCTTGGAAACCAAGAGAGCTGCTGCCTCCTACAGATGCCTTTCAGTATGCTGTATCTCCCTGGAGTGTGTACTGTCTTGGCACCAGTTCACTCTGTAAGCAAGACTTAGCAACCTCTAATACAGGTTCAAATTTAGAAGTAGAAGGGACCAAGTACTGATTTGCTGTTTCCCTTCGTCCCCCTTTGCATTTGACTGAGAAATTGTCCCTAGATTTGTCACTGTGTATGGACGTCAGTTATGAAAAGACAACACTAAACCTCCTAAGAGCATTTCAGAACAGCAGCAATAGACTGTCCTGCAAAGTCCTGAAGACTGGGGTGGATAATTTTTGTTGTATTTTGTACATTTCTCATCTGTAGATCTTGATTTCTTGTGAGCTTGTACTTAGCTTTTGGGGGAGAGAGTTCTGGTTTACTTGAATCAATTCAGCTCTCACTTGATAAGTGTGACTGCGTATGTCTGATTAAATAGTTCATTATATATATTTCTGTTTAATAGATATTTTGCATATATTGTCAATTCTTTGTGTGTTTGACAGGTCACGCTAAATGTGTGGAAGTTGTAAAGACTTTTAACTTACCATTGCTGATGTTAGGAGGAGGAGGATATACTATTCGTAACGTTGCTCGATGCTGGACGTATGAAACTGCTGTTGCCTTAGATTGTGAAATTCCTAATGGTAAATATTAATACCTAAATTAATATTTTATTAAGAAATAATCATGGGAGGGTTTAGGCAAACAGCAAATATGTCTATAGCTTAGTGTAATGTATCAATTTAGAATAAACTATGTAGAAAGCTGTTAGGATTTAGCGAATAAATTTTCAGTAGCTTATGCACTAAATAAACTTAAGCATTTGGGGCTTTTTTTTATGCCTTAGCAAAAGCTTTAAATGATTGGATCATTTTTGGAAAATTCAAAACATGTAAAACTTATTGAACCTTAGTTGTAACTATTTTTAATATGAATGTCATCAGTATGGTAGAGTATATATTGCGTTTTGATTGTAAGAGCATAGACCTGTGTAAGTCGGGCACCATGGACACGGTATTCACAAGAAATTAATGAGTATGCAAGTGTCAGTTTTAAATAGTAAAACATAACTGTGTCTTCATTTTATGTCTGACCTCTAACTGTGAAAGTATATTGACTTCCACTCTTCCATCTGACTCAGTTTTGACTATACAAACTATCTTAACAAATATTTAAAATAAAAAAGCAATAGCAGACTTCTTTCGAATAGTTTAATAGTGAAGTAATTTCTCTGAGGAAGATCCCCAAAGATCCTGCACTCCCTTTGCTTCTGGCCGAGTATACTTCTGGCCATGTTCTTGGAATACCTTTTTAGGAAATTGGTATTTGGACTGGTTTGCTGCACATCAGTCATTGGCAGTTTTCATGTTGGACTGCAACTTTTGCTGATAACGTTTTACTGTTGGTGTATCTTGCTGCATTCATAGTGTTTCCATCTGACTTCAGTGGAACGCTGCTGTCAGTGAGACTAGAATATTTGGACAGTACCTTTCAAGATGTATATTTTCCATCTTGCATGTCAATATATATTCTTTGTCAGCTAAAGCTTTTGAAGAGACAGTAATATTTCCTTATCTTGGGACTTTTTTTCCATTGGCATGTCCCATTCAATGGATATATATGAAGTTTTCGGGATTTTTTTTTTTAACATGCCTCTCAACTTCATGGGTCTCTGTCATCTTTAATCTGTTCTGAGAAAGAACAGTGCATTTCTAAATGTTGCAATAACAAGTTAATCTTCCTAACAAGATCACTTATCCTGTAATAATCATAAATGAAGAAACAAAACAAAGGGTTCAACTAGAAGTGGATTTCAGTGTCTTATTTCTTAAGGGTTCTAGGTTTTTTAGATTTCTGTTACTTTATCTGGGAAGATGGAGTCGTTTTCAGTATAAAATACTATCGTTTCCGTGGATAGGAAGTCTCAGTTGACCTCATTTTGGCGATTCAGTGTTCCAGTCAGGGGACCATTATCTGTGAAAATATAAAAAGTGGGAAATGGACAGATATGGGCATCACTGAACCACTGTACAGCACTTACTTTGGGTATTGAACTAGCTGTGAACTTCAGCCTAATAATACATACTATATGTTTTACTGAAGGAATATTTTGAATGGCTCACTTAAGCTTTTCGAACTGGACTAACTTTGAAAACAGCTGTAAGAAATTGTCAGTTGATCTTCTTTTTTCTGCAGAAGTAGCATTTTTAATTATTTTACCAAATTTGTTACTTGTGTTGTTCCAGTGTATGATCTAACATGGTTTTAGTAGAACTTTCTCTTGCTCTTTGTATTTTGGCAACAAATTTAAGTTCATCTGTTGAATAATTTAGTGGAAAAATGCGTAACAAATTCAGGCAGTACTTAAGTATTACTGCTTACCTGAATGCTTCAGGTTTGAGAGTTCTCTAACTAAAATCCTGTCAAAACTACTGTTGTACTTAAAATGTTTAAAATCTTTTTTAGGTCACAAAGTTGTTCTTTGTGTTTCTGTTTATAGAGTTGCCGTACAATGACTACTTCGAGTATTTTGGACCAGACTTCAAGCTTCATATTAGTCCTTCGAATATGACTAATCAGAATACACCAGAATATATGGAGAAGATCAAGTAAGTAGTGATTACCTTATCTATCAAGTAGGTCATGTGGATCACATTTCTCTGGAGGTTTTGAAAACTGTATGCCTTTCTTTGTTACACACTAAAAATAAGTACTGAATAGATTTGACATTTTTCATTTCTTTTAGTAGAGGTACTTTTAAATTTGTTCCTACAACAGTATGTATGCTTATGTGAGGTCCTATGACTATAAATATGAAAATTTAAGACCCAGCTTGGATTTTTACTTCTTCCAGCAACTGCAGAGATGACTGTTTTACTTGGCTTCCCATTCTAATTTTGTAGAAAGTTTATCCCATCAGGAAAGAAGCTGGTATGCAGTGATGATTAGGATTTCTAATTCTCAGCTCTGTGTCTAAACATGAACCAAGATTGTCATTCTTTGTAGCTGTCAGCTGTGAAAATAAAAAGTCACATGTGAGCTTGGACATCCAAAACTGTGGATAGTGGTATGTGTGCAGGCAATTGAGCGACTGTGGTTTGACAAATCCACAAGGTTTGAGAAGCGCTCATTGCCAAGCTATAGCGGGTATGTGTTTTTAGCCTGTGCCACTTCTGATACTTAGTTTATTCCTCCTCACATCTGGGAAGTTTGACTGTAAACAAATATTTTACTTCAGGGATGGAGTAACGCGTGCATACAATCAATCCTGCACTCGGCTGATAAGAGATAATTTGTGTTAGCCTGAAATACTCTTTGCTTACTGAGGTTTTCATTTCATTTCATTGATGTAATTCTACAAAATTTCTCTGCAGTAATAGCACTCCAGCTGATGATCTGCCGGGCTGCTTGCTGTATATTTTGTGTTGTTGAGCTTTCATGGTGCGAGTAGGCTGCAAAACTTGCTTACTTTTTCATACATCCCTGGGCATGGATTGTGTGTGTTCTGTCGACAGAGATACAATCTCACATCCTTGTACTAGCGCCCACAAGAAGAGCAATGACCCATCGTTTCAGAGAATCCTCCTTCAGTTAGTTGTATGCTTTCCGAGACCTAACTTCAGGGGACTACCTGGCTTGGCAAAACTGTTTTGCCAGGCCATGTGATTTGAACAGAGACAGAGATTGTAAGGATTCTGAAAAAGCACCAGTTGCCATTTAGGTGTTCAAATTGGGCAGAAGAATACTGGGATAGTTGTTAGAAGTACTAGTATTTGATGCTTGCCACACCTTTCCTTCTACTTGGTCTTCTTTGGAACAATAGTTTCAAGTCCCAAGAGAAGTCCAGTGTCTTTCCTCTTCCTGCACGTCATGCTTTGAAGTGTGGGGTCTATCACATCAGGTTGCTTAGACAGGAGAGAGCTTTCTCTGTTCTCCCTGAAACAGCCCATAAGGAATCTTATCCAGATGGATTGGTTTTGACCCTGAAGTCATTGCTAAACACAATGTGGAAGTCTTCATGCTTTAAGTGTCTGGCTTGCTTTCTAACAAACTGGAGAATAATTTATTATCCTACTTGATATTCCAGCTTATTATAAACAGAGTAATACTGTCACTCAGTTCAGCTCAAGTCGGCAGTACTTGTGCTGACCCTGTGGGGAATTGAAGATTGAAGTTGACTGAACTAAGTGTTTAAAAAGTTAAAACAAAATGATGTTAAAGTACACTGTGGATACTAATGATCTATTAGGGATGGAAAGCTTTCTGAACTCGGCATGACTCTTTTTTTTTAATGCAACAATGACTAAAGCAAAGCAGGTTAACTTTGAATGCAGAGTTTTCAGACTTTAATACAAAATCCAAGGAAATGCTACTTCTGCGTAGTAATAACTTTTCTTGTCTGCTACTTGCAGGCAACGCTTATTTGAAAACTTGCGCATGTTACCTCATGCACCTGGTGTACAGATGCAGGCCATTCCTGAAGATGCTGTTCATGAAGATAGTGGAGATGAGGATGGAGAAGATCCAGACAAACGCATTTCTAGTAAGAATATCTTGTCATGATAGAGCATGTCCAAGTAGATACTTTTTAAATTTAATTGTTCAGAACCTTAGTCCTAGCAGTGCAGTATTGGAATATTGATAGTTTTGTTTCCCAAGTAAAAATTTTGCCACGTCTGCCATTTTTCCTGTTCTTAAGGTGGCATCTCTGCACAAATCTGAACCTGTTAAAGGGGTCTAAAGAAGTGCTGAAAGAACGTGGCTTTTTGCATCTTAGGAAACAGTCTGGCTATTTAAAATTAAAATAAATACTCCAGAACTCTCAGATGAATTGTAACTAAAGGAGTACAGGACTTAGCTTCTGTCTTTTGCTAGTTGGAAAAAAATAATGTTCCCCATTGACGTAAAGTGAGATACTGTGTTTTCAAAAAAATTCTTTTATTTGTGTTTTTTTTGTTGTTGAGAGAGAGGTTTTCCATACTTGCAACACTGCCCTTCACTTTATTACTGTTAGCCTTTGTATGGACAATGAGTTGCTCTTCAGCTATAGCTAAGAGTTTCCTGCTACATTTAACCTTTTTTGATGGTGATTGGAGTAATTCTATAACCTCTTGCTGGCGCACTGTCCATTTGCTGAACTGTTGAAACCATAATGTTTTCTCCTGTGATTTAGTTTCCAGTATTCAAAATTCACTTGATACCTGTTAAAATACTCCCACCCTTCCCCTGTGTCTCTGTGAAGTTAGTTTGGGAAGTCATTGTGAGAGTCCCAGAGTATCTTGAAAGATAGTATTTTTATCCACAATTTAGTTCATCAGCATTAAATTATTATAGTATATTATTACTAATTCATAATTTGATAGTTCTTTTTTATTAGGCCTATTGTAATTGACTGTATGCTCAATTAATTTCATAACTCTAAATCCTAGTTCGAGCGTCTGACAAGCGCATAGCCTGTGATGAAGAATTTTCAGATTCTGAAGATGAAGGGGAAGGTGGACGACGAAATGTTGCAGATCATAAGAAAGGAGCAAAGAAAGCCAGGATAGAGGAAGACAAAAAAGAGACAGAGGACAAAAAAGCAGGTAGGCCTCTGGTGCGATTTCATCCTGTATTTTAGAACTGCAATTGTCAGTTCTGCCAGGAGAAAGATGCATTTTCTGTTAACAGTTAATTAGCTGTTGAGATGATGAATTATTTTTTTTCCATCGTATTTAAAGCATCTATTTTAAATTAGTTAGTTTCAAGATACAGCTCTTCACACTAGAATAGTATTTTCAGCCAAGGGTTATTGTTGCTTGAAATCTTACAGCCAGGGATTTGTATAGCTTAATGAATATAGGGACAAAAAAGGGTTCTTGCTTTAAATATGTTAGACAACGAGTTTGTTCCTCTTTCGGTTTTGTGGGGTGAGCCAACTAGTTTTCTCTGAAACAGAAGCTGGACAGCGTTCTGGGGTTAGTGTAATTCCAAGGACTCTTGGCTTTTCCAAGAACAGACTACCTCTTAGGGCTGCAAGACTACCACGTGAAGCTGGGGGGGAATCCAGGTCTCATGACTGCGTACCATCATTATGGCCAGTCAAGGGAGGGCTTGCCTTGAGGTCTTTTGAATCACTTGGCGTTGTGCCCAGATCACTCCTTTGGATGGATGCATTTAACACTGTATGTTAATATGTAACCAGTGACTTTTCTAAAAGCTAGTTCCCTCTGGCTAGGAGCATATACAAAAAATACAGCTTGGTCATGCTTTTTTCTTCTGAAGTCTTTTAAGGTTTTCTTGCATCTTTTGGTGTATTTAAAATCTTGTTATTTTTCAGATGTTAAGGAGGAGGATAAATCCAAGGACAGCAGTGGTGAAAAGACAGACGCCAAAGGGTAAACCCTAAACCCTAATTAATTAATAACGAATGTCACCTTTGTGAAGTGTTTATTAATATAAAATATTAGAAAGTATTGATTTCTGTAGAGATCACTTTCAATTCCTTGTAATGCTAAATATTTTAGACTCATGACAGTAGTAATTCAAAGTGGCATTTCTAAAACAGTTAATTGAAAAAATGAAATAACTTAACAATTTATTTTTGCCTTTGTACAGAGCAAAATCAGAACAGCTCAGCAATCCTTGAACAAAAGATAGCCTCTCATCAGTTGCAGAACATAATACTAGAGCTGGAGAATACCTAAAAGAAGAAAAGTTTTCGTATTGAGAGAGACTGCTGATTTCATTTTGTACTATTTGGCATGGACCGTATTTATTTTCAAACGGCTTTGTTCTGGTTTTTGGCAAGTTGTATTGTGAGTTTTCTAATTATGAGGCAGAAATTCCTTTCTTCACCATGCTTTATGTAATAGTATTTAAAAATGGATGTGAGTTATTATGTTAAATGTCTAAACTGATCTATTAAAGTAATTTGCCTTTCCTGACCTGATTTTACCTTTTTTGTAATTTTATCTTTATTAAAAAAAAAAAATTGTACTTGGTTGTCTTTTGTCCATCATTGAACTACAAAGAGGAAAAACTCCATATAAATTAAGCAGACTTAAATCCACTAGCTACTCACAGAGAAATATAAGTGGACAGCTGGCGAACACACAAGTTGAACCTGCTTTCCTTGACTCTACACATTTCAGCAGCTTCTGCAGGGGGTGCAACCAAACGTGCTGGAATACAAGTATGTGAGATTTGAACAGGCTGAATAAATGGGTGGAGAGATGTTGGAATAAGGTGGTTGTGTGAACTTGCGTTTTAATGTAAAGGTTTAAAACTCTGCAGTCACATGCCTCGTGCTGTCCAAGAACTTTTTCCAACATCAGAATCTACCCAAAAGACCAATTCATTTGGTGTTCATGAAGTTTGTATATGGTCATCTTTCAAAGCTTGCAAAATAGGAAGTGGAAGTTTGGATTTCACTTATAATCCATTCTGATTTTTTACAACTATGAGCAACATAAAATTTTGTCCCCCTTAAAAATAAAGGGTGTTATTGCCATTCTTGTTGATTCATTAGTTCATTCTGGTGCCTGAATTGAAACGGAGACCTGAGTGCACACATTTTTTTTTTTTTTCTTCCTCAATCTACAACAGTTGTCTTATAGGTTGACATTTAATGAAATGCACAAGGTTTGGTATCAAGATTTCAGAGCAGTGAGCACAGAAGTTAGCAGAACTGCATTGCTACTAATTTTTTTTTAAATAAAAATTAAACTTACTACTTTTTTTTAACCTTTCCATAAAATTTTGGGTTTGTGGTCTATGGCCTAATTGATTTATTTATGTTAAAATTCCAATGCACTACTATGAATTATTTGTGCATTTGTTTTGTCCAAATGGTATATTTACATAAGGCTCTTCTGAAGGCTTGTTGTGTGTTGACTAATTTGACTTTTTTCCAATAAGAATAACTTTCACTAAAACTAGGACTACTTGAATATGTAGGAGAGGAGAAGTTTTGTTTTCTTAATGCCTTTTTAGTGTGTATATATAAATTTTTTTTTTAAACCTTAGTTTAATCTTCCTGAATGTTTCATCTTGGAGTCTTCTCTTCCATTTGGACATTTGGACTCTTGAGTAAACTTAATAAGGATTAGATTTTTAAAGGCGCAGGGAGAGATACAGTAGGATTTTTCAACACCTCTGTACTAGTGCTGTGTTCTTCCAGGAAAGTACCCATAAGACTCCCATTAGGGTTTGTCTGACTCTTTATTGAAAAATCAGATTTAATTTTTTTGCTGCAGTTCAGTCCAGCTGATGACCGGTGCTTCTCCAACCGCTATTTGCATAATAATCTTAATACTAAATTTGCCCAGTGATTTAAATACTATGCTAACCTGTTCCTAGATATGGCTACAGAAAAGCCCTACAACTCAGTTTTACGAAAAGTAGGAAGAACTCTTTAATTGGCTGCTTAAAGTCTTTGATTGTTACCTTTCTGACTGAAGTTTAGCAAGAGGATGGCAATTCTCTGTAGTTTAAGATCGTGTTTTTTCATTTAGTTCGTGGATTAATTGCTGGCCCTGTTGGGATGAAGACTAAATATGTGAGTAGAATTAGTGGACTGAAATACAGTAGTTAAGGGGATAAAATAATTTGGTTTTTTATATAAATGAGACTGTTGCTGTCAGTACACTCTGCAACATGTCAGTGTGTTTTTGTTAGACTGAGAACCTTTTCGCTCCAGTATTGCCCATGTGGTGGAGCATTGGTTTTTTTGTTTGATTTGAGTGGGGATAGTTAAGGTACAAATGCTCTCGGACAGTGCTGTGGCCAGATGGTCTGTTTGCCTTTCTGTAGTCTTGTGTTACCTCTCCAACTGAATCAGCTCACTTTTTTTCTGCAACAAACAAAAAAAAACCCCAAAAAACAAGAAGAAAGCTGTTTTCACTTAATACTTCCAACAACAGCAGGCAGCCCCCTGCAGTCTTTGTGTCCTGTAAAAGGGCCTTGGTCTGCAGCTGACTTCTGTGAGGATGGGGGAAGAGTATTTGGGCGGTGGAGGGGAGGGGTTTGCTGTGAAAATGAACTTACTTGAACTTTCAGTGGATCATACACACTCTCTGGACACCGCTTAGACCATCTGGAACTTGAGATGCTTTTTGTAACCTGAAGAGGTTTGGGGAGGACTTGCTGCATTTTTCTGTTCTTGATTGAGCCCTGGATTTGGAGACAACATCTGGGAGCAGGTGTGCAGCCTCCCATGTGAATCTAACATATGCCAGCTTTCTATGGCAAAGAGGATGATAAAAGGTGGATTTGGGGAACTGGTGGAAAGGCTGTAGGATTGTACCAAGAGGGTGGGAAGAGGTCAGTGACACCGTGTATTTGTAATGAGTTTGATACTCTACGTTTTGCTATAGAAGTTTTGACTACAGAACTGAGGGTAACATATGTCTATATTTGCAGTGTATATGCATCTTAGTATATATTTTTTTAAAGTTGTTATATACCTTGTTCATGTCTATTACAGAGTTCTTGAACAAGTAGCTTGTAATCTCTTCCAGCATTACAAGTAGCTCAGGAACTATTCTTCATTAGCTGGATTTTGCAGATAGAGGTATTGAAAAGATCCAAGTGTGTGACTTTGGCTCACTTCAGCACAAAGCAGTAAAATGTAGTGACTCTAATATATGAATGAAATCCAAGGATATGCATACGTGATACTGAACCTTCAACTAAATCAAGATAAGCAAAAAGGTTAACCTTTTTGCCTCATCCTCAATCATTTATTGAAAATGACAATGCTATGCATATCCTGCCAAGGATTGATGAATATCTTTTCTGTTATTAAAGGAAGGTGTGGTACATAACTTTTTCTGTATGTAGCCTCACTACTTAAGCAACTTTCCTTGAATTAACGATGCAAGTTCTCAGGACACAGTAATTTTTTATTTTTGTTTTTAACAGGTTTTTCCTCCCTCTTAAGCTATTGTTCACACTTCTACAGCTCGTGCAGACTTACTCTACAAGGCTTGACTACCTCTAGTGCCTTGTGTAAAGTTACTTTATGCTTAGTGTTTTATGTCCAGAGGAGTGAAGTTTCCTTCCCCTGTCCTTAAAGAACTGATCCATATTTCAAGCATAATTTGCTTTTAGTTTTACCTATCCAAGAAAAGATTTTCGTTTATTCCAAATGCTGACAGTCACCATCCAATTTTTAAAAACCTGAAAGCCAAGAATAACAATAGTTTGTCTTTTTTTTTTTTTTAATGTTCATGCTGGCTACCAATGCTGAAGGGTTTTTTATTTTTTCTTGTATTTCACTTATTACTACCGTCTCCATTCTTTCATGAAGGATCCTGTAAAACATTTGATATTGTTGTCACTTTATAAGGAGTTTGTGAGTGGTTTGTCTTAGGAAGAGCTCAGGATACTCAAAAGTACTTCCAAAATGCAGTATTCAGGTATTTTGCAGGCTGGTTTTAGGTGTGAACAACTACTTTCTGCTCAGGTAGGAATATGAGATGTTCCTATTTCAAGAGTTGCAGTACCTGTATCAAGACATTCTTTGAAACACTTGAGGTAGGTCTGTGTACAAACTAGCAGCAGACTTTTGTATTGTTAATTTCTCTTTGTTCAGCAGGACTATAAATATGAATTAATATCAACAGCTATTTTTTAGCTTGGGGAGGGGAGGAGGAAGGATCAGGATTTTTTTTTTTTTTTTAAATTTGTATTCCTCCTTCAGTTCTGTTCCCCATGGATGATGTGTCCCTTTTTAGCCGAATTTTCAGTGGGATTTAGAAATCTGTGAATTGAACTGTATTAGAAAGGACTATTATATATGGTTAATAGATGTTGCAAAGATACAGTCTGTAAGATACTATTCAGAACACGGCAGCAGAAATAGTACATATTATCAATACGGTTACCAACGATGGGGTGTTTTATTTAAAGAATGTAATAATTTATAATAATTACCAATTTGTGAGGTGAAGATGTCAAAAATGGAGACTAATGTGTCTCCACATTATTTGGTCATATTATAATTCACTCCAAATGATTGAAAGTTGACTTCAGTAAATATAATTGTAAATGCAAATGTACCTATCTGTTCTTGGGTATGGTTGAAGCACAAGCAGGACCAATAGATTTGCAGAGGGATGGGATTAGGTAAGCTACAGCCGTCACCTTTGTTCCCTCTGCTGCTCTTTCCTCAGCACCACCAAATACATTATTTGTTCCCCACCCCACAGCAAGAGAGTAGCTGCAATCTCTTCCCCCTTTATGGCTGTATCTTTATTTGAGCAGCTCTCTTTTAGGGTTGGTTTTGCTTTTGTTTTTAAAATGAGATAGTTTTGCACCTGAAAATTGTTCTTTAGCTCACTAAAATTATGAATGGATGCAACCATTTGAAAACGTTGTCTTTGAAGTGACAGTTTTGCTACTTTTTTGCTAGTAAAAGAATCCTTCAAAATCTTTACCTTTTTTTCTGGCTCACTTGTGTCATTCTGTTCAGTCATATCACCTCTGTAAGAGTACATGCAAATGGAACAGGGAATTATATGAGCTTATTTAAAAAGAGGTTATATACCACAGTCAGCAGTAAATTTAGTGGTGTGTTTAATGATTTTCAACTTACCTTAGAGAGTACAGTATCTTTTTGAAATGGCATTCACTGTAAATAGATGACTTGGCAAAACTAGCTATTGAAGCTGGATAGCAGCAAGCAGAAATAAATAATAACTTCCTAGGTTAGAAACTTGTATTAATAATAGTTTAGGCCTAACGTTTTCCATGATCATGCTGCCAGAAGAAGGAGGGAAAAAAAAAGAAAAAAGCTGTGGGCAAGCTTTAAGTAATTCCATGTTGCAGTTGCCAAACCAGCTCCACATGGATAATGCATATGCTGAATTGCTCTTTGTTTTTTAAATCTATTTTAAAAACTTTCTTTATGTGATGCTGCTTTTAACAATATTTGATTCCATAAAATGCCCCAGAGACTTAGCTGGTGGAGGAAAAAATTCTGTATCATTGCAGATTGTATCATGCTGCCGTATTAAGCCTAGAACAAAATTGACTCAGTATTTTAAAAGAAGTTTTCTCTTCTCTTCTCTTCTCTTCTCTTCTTTTCTCTGCTAGTGAGCAATTGAAGACAGACAAATCAGTACTCAGGCTTGAAGTGAAGGGAAGATCAGAGTGAGTGAGAAGGGTTATGAGTCAGAAAACCACGCTGTTTTGTGGCTGCCTGAGACCTCATTCAGTCGGAAAGGTTTTTAAACACAATAGCACCATTCTTTTAAAGTTACTTAGTACCTTTCTGTGGAGACTGAAATTATGAGAGAGATTTCTGACAGCTCAGATTGGAAGAAAAAGACTTAAACACCATGGATTTTTAAATGGAATCTTTTCCGTGCTAACAGTCTTCACATTAACCTTTTCATTATGCGAATGAATGGAGCATGCTTCCCTACTTTCATCCCTGTGCAGGGTTTTTTTGTTGTTTCCCTTCCCGCCTTTATTTTTTCTTCCTATTTTTGGTAGTGTTTTTTTTCATTCCATGGTCAGTGAGTGGTAATACACTAAAGGAATCTGTGAATAGACAGTGCTGCTGTAAGTGCAGATACATATGTTACCAGTCCAAAAAAAAATTGCACCATGCACCTTGACCATCAAAAACCTAGACGCTCTTCTTTTTTCTTTTTCCCTTTTTTTTTTTTTTTTTTTTTAAATAAAAGAAAGAAGCTTGATATTGCTAGGATGCAGTATCTGCCCTGCAGAACCTTATATGCTTCTTCCATCTAAAGGGAAACATTAAGACCAGTAAAGGTTGCACATTCTCATCAGACCAGGGGTTGGTCTAAACTACTGGCAGCACAGGAATGAAACGTAAATGCAGGTTCTTTCTACCCACAACCATCAGGAGCCTGTGATTCCACGTGTGCACAGAGCATGAGAGAAACAGCGTGTTGGTCACTGGTGCTGAGATCACAGCTTTATGTTTTGCAGAAGTAAGGACTTGTGCTATACATGTTCAATGTATGGGATGAAGAAGCACCACTACAAGGCTGTGCTGCTCTGCAGACCCTAGTGAAGGTCTCCTCTATGTGCTACCTTTAAAAGACTTTGCTCAGCTTTCAGCAGCTGTCTAAGGGGGAGAATATGGGTCTCTGTTTAGCCTAATCTAAACTTTCTCTTGTTTACCCCTCATAGGCTGGTGTTTCTCAGCCTGGACTGCATGCAGAGGACAGCTCTAAGACTCCTATAAGTTCCTAAACTGATTTTGTTTGGAAACCCACTTCATTCTTCGTGTCTATGCCTAAAGCTATGTTTGCCATGTCAGAGGGAAGGGAGAGGAAATCTGACTGTAGAGCAGGCTTGGAGGGAGAAAAAAGTCCCCTGGTATCTGTAAAGTTTGACAAAAGCATTTTCTGTTCTGTTTACATTAGTAGATATTTTTTATTCCCAGATGAATGGTGCCTTAAGCCTTAAAATGATGGGTTAAATTTAAGATATGAGCTATTTTGGGTGCCTAATCTGAAAGAGCCATTTGGGATTTGATGTTGAGAGGCAGATAAACAGCAGTTCTGCAAATCAGCACCTCCAAAAGAAAGTTGCTATGGAGAGCCTGAACATCTTGTAGTTTCTAAATTTTGGAACATGAGTTAAGCCTTTATGTGACAGCAACAATGATTAGTTACTGTATACATGCCTATTCTGGTTTCTCTGTGCTACATGATGACATGAAAAGGTTCTTTACAAATTTCTATTTTTAATACTAAAAATATTTCCAGTACTGTTACAAATCCACTTTGGTATGGGTTCATCACTCGTTTTCTTCTCTCTGATTGCTAAGTTGCCTTCTGAAAGCAGGCTAGGAAAATTGTAATGCAGGCTTTGGCATGTCCCTATAGTGTTCATTGTTAGTGTGTGGTAAGCACGTCTAGGCACGCTACAAAGGAGCAACAGTGCATGATACCATGACTGGTTTGGCTCTTTGAAGCTCGGAGTGATATAAACCTGGACAAACAGTTGGGGTAGCTCCTGCAGGGACAAGTGTTGAGACAGACTGTAACTAAAGGTACATCTCTTATAACACGCTGGCTTGAAATGACCTTGCTCAGCTTTCAGTAGCAGTTTTTCCAGGACAAAGTTCAGCTCAGATTGATTTAAAATTAGGTCTCAGGTAGGTTGATCTTGTGTATAACTGAAACAATGCTTTTGAGGTGCTGGCTGAAGGCATCCCAGCAACGGGGAGTTGAACTGTAATGTTAAGACTGAAAGTAAGATATGTGATAGAGAGGAGAGAGAGAGAAGGGAAATTTGTTGTTGTTGCTGGTCACATCAGAGGGTGCAACAATAGGACCCTCACTGTTCCTCCTGGAGACCTTGCTTCACCAAAGCCCTCCTTCTCCCCCACAGCAGATCTGTGCTTGTTTAAAAACAAGCAGATCCTGCCTGTGCAGTTCCAGCCATGGCATTTCCTAGCTGAGGTCTCCCACAAGAGGATATGGAAGTTGCCGGGAGTACCGAACCCTGCAAGAAGGGCCTTTGGGTAAGGTATTTACGGAATTTCAGATGTTGCAAGGTTAGCTAGGACGCACTCCTCTGTTCCCTTTCTTTTGTTTGATCACTTCTCTTTGCGGGCACCACAGCAGCTTAGTTTTGCATGTGCTCCACGTGCTGTACGAGCTGGTGGGCATAACCAGTTTTCTGTGCCTGACCAGAACCTGGAGTCATTTCTGGGAAGCATAAATCTGTGGCTCTGAGGGGGTGGGAGCCAGCGAAAGAGGAATTGGGGGCTCCACCTCTTCCCTCCTTCCCATGCAGGAAGTTATGTGGGAGTTTGTTGGGCTGTCACCCTCACTGGGACACTGCCTCCAGGACAAACAGAGGAGGTATGACCTCACTCAGCTTTGCTCCCTTGCAATAAAACACCATAAACAAGGGCTGCTTGCATGTGATAGTTCTTGTTAATCTAAACACAGCTAATACAAAAGATGTGCAAGGCCCTCTAGAAACTGTTCAGCAAAACATCAGAGCTGAAAGCCTCATTAGCAAGCACTTAACTAACATGCTTCTGATTTTGAAAAGAAGCTCAGAAAATACCCAGTGAACTCCTGCAGCCCCTTTCCTGAACTCCTGAATGGTCATTAAAACCACTGTTGCCCAGTTTGAGGAATTTGAAGTGTGTTTCTTAAGGCTAAAATGTGTTTAGAGCATCGCCGTCTCACCCTGGTGGAATAAGACCAGACCCAGAGACTGAGAGCACTGGATGATCTTTGCTGTCCATAGTGTCATCTCAAGCACTGCTTGCTTTACTTCTTTTTCTTTTGCCCTGACACCTCCTCACCTGTGCAGTAACTCAGTCAAAGGTGACATAACAGGCTGGGTTGGGGCATTGATCTGGGACTTGGAATAACCCAGCAAAAAGGTTCTGCATGCTCATTCCCCCATGAGCTGGCACCGCTGCAAGGCTTGTGCAGCACTGACAGTAGGTGGGAAGAGGCAGAGGTCACTTAATGTGGTACCAGTACTAAGGGAAGGGCTTATCAAATTGCTTTTCTTTGGTGTTCTTTCTCCTTGTTATTTATAGGGCTCATTTTTCAGGGTACAAATTACATCAATTTAAAAGCAGTATTATGGAAGTATTCCATATTGAAGGTGCCTAGTCTTTGCAGTATTAATGTTCAAGTAGTGAGTAAACTAGTCTTTGCTTATTAAGACAGCTGGAAAATATTTTCTCATTTTTTTAAAAGGAGAACTCTTCCCAGTTAAAAGAAGCCTTAGTGTTTGATGCTTAACTCCTGTTGAGTTCCTAGGCTGCTGCTCTCACAAGGACATCTTGGTAAGTTGGTGATAAAAACTTGACTACTTTTTCAGGGTAAAACCTTATGTGCTATGTTAGGAAAAAAAAAAAACAAACCCAAAACAAAAAAAAAACAAACCAAAACCAAAATGAAGTATCTGCAAAATACTTTGTCTTGTTTGATCTCTTCACTATTTCAGCTCTTTTTTCCTTCTGTCCACGGTCTCAAACCCCAGGTGGTGAGGCCAGTGTAATGCTGGGGCCTTTTACCCATGTTCATTGATGAACTTGGCACTGAAGAGCTGTTACAAACCGTTGTTGTGGTCCTGCTACTATGCGTAATCCTATTTATTGTTTCAATTCTGCCTGAAGTTTTGTTATGGATGGAGGGTTTGTTTGTAAATTCCTTTGGAGATTCTCAGATTGGTGAGATCTGTAGGGGGTGGGGGTTTAGTGTGTTAGTTCTCTGCCAGAAATACTTGGACACATCCTTTAAATGTTCTATTGTCTTAGGCTTCTTGCAGCTGCTTTATGATTTTTTTTTATTTAATTTTTTTTTTACTATCCCTACTTTCACTATTTGCTGAGGTTTTTTCTGATTCCTCATGAAATCCTAATTTAACAATCATGGAGACTGCAGAATTATTTACTTACCAATGTAAAGTCCCTTAAACAAGTTGTTGCTTTATAAAACTTGGTAGGATGACCTGGCACTTTGCATAGTTCTCAGAGAGCCCTTGTGAGTTAGGTGAATTCTATTGCTTCCTTCTATTGATAGGAACAGGGAGGCAACAATTAGCAAGTCCTAACCCAGGGCAAATTAAAAACAATCTTTTACTGATTTTTTTCTTTTTTTCTTTTCCCCCCCTCCCCTCCCATCTCTTCAAGTTTTCATACCATCACTCAGTCTCCTTTTTATGGTCTGAAGCAGACAATAGATAAAGATCCTAATGAAAATAGCTGCAGGCAAGACAAATGTCAGACATTGAAAGAGCATGTGTAGTACAGGGTAAAATATTAGCAACTCATACATTCATGTTGACCTTTGTCCTTTAATGCCAGAATGCTTGTGCTACTTGAAAACAGCATATTGAGAAATAAATCACTTCTTATTAATCCTACCCTTGCAAAACAAATAAGGCAGTTGTAGCACACTGTCACTGTCCTGAAAAGGAAGAAAAAGCCTTTGTTATACACATGGCTAGGAATGCATTTTGGAGATTTTAAAAGGCCTGGTTTAGGCAATCTGAACCCCTCCCCGCAAGCCCCTAAGTTCACTAACCTTCTGGAAAAGTCTTATTCAAATAGCAGGCCAAATAACCTAATGTGGAATGGTGTTCTATTTGTGTGGTTTGGATCCATCATTTGGAATGCTCTAGTGAAGCTGTAATTCCCTTAAAATCATATGGATGCTATAAAAAAGCATTAGAAATATTTTGCTCTTTTAACTATATAGACTTTTATCAGGTAAACTTTTCCTTTCTGCTCAGCACCCAGAAACTGTGCTCTGCATGGGGTAGCTGGGGGTTACTTGGGTAAATTGGATCTAAGTGTTGTAAATTTTAGCACCACTGTACCTAAATTTTAATTGCCCAGAAGAATGCAGATTCTTTCGTGTTGTTCCTAAATTTTCCATGACAAAATGAGGCAATTACACTGGAAGACTACTGAACGGATAGCTGCTTAAAGTAGGCCTTAATAAAAGTTGATGTATGTTTTTAAACTACATCTCAAGAACTCCTTGGCAGAAACACACTGAGAGGCACTCTGTTTCCTTCCAGTTTCTGTACTCTGGACCTCCTGAAAGTAGGTACCTGAGACGTGAATTTAAAAAAAAAAGCAAAAATTTTACTTTTCTTCCCTCTCTGCAAATCACAGTTGGTCAAAGCCTTATTCTACTTCTTGCACAAGTCATTTTGGCTTTGGAGCCATGATTAAATCATGCTTGCTTTGGGGCTAGCTCTTCTACAAGTCAGAAACTGTGTGGGGTTGAATTCTCTCAGGAAGAAGATAAAGAGCTACAGTTTCTTGCACCTTGGGTGAGTTTCCTAACTGCTGATCCATAAAAGAAGAAATACCCTGTAGGTGTCCTCATGGGATGCAGAAGGCTCAAGGCTCTTGTATAAGACAAGCAGAGGAACACCAGGCAGGCTCTCAGGTGTTCACATTCCCTGAGTGTGCTCCACAAATTCCAATTCTGAAACCTGCTGTGCTTCTGCACTGCAGTGTTTTCAAGACTAGATGGTACATTATCATGGACTTGGATGATCATAGAATGCTTACATTCCTACATCGATATTATCTTCATTCTCCAGTGTATAGGATAGCAACAGAGTGTATGACAAAACACTTTATTCCATAAATTTGTGTCTGTATTACTGCTGCTACCACCGTCCCCAGCCTACAACATGCTCTCTCGTCATACATCTTCCTAGACGAAGCTCCTATGGTAGTGGTGTGTTGACAATGCAGAGAATGGATTGGTGCTCATGGTGTTTTCCAGCACCTTCAGGCATTGCATATAAAGGAAACATGCTGGCCGTGCTGCATTTCAGAAAGTAAATCTACCCAGAAGTTGAGAAGGGATAGAACCGGAAACAAGGACATTCTTGAAGGGTCTCTAGTTCAAGAAATAAGTTTAGGGTATGTCAGCATCTCATCTTGGAGTGAGGAAGAGGACATTCTTGAACTGTCTTTGGAACTAGATGTAGCATAATCACATTGGGTGGTGTTCCCCTGAATTACATTCTGCTGAAGGACAGGACTTTTTCAGTGCAGAACCATATGGACACGGCTGATCTGTATTTAGCTGAAAAAACAGTCTCCATGCAGTGCTGTAGCTGCACATCTCTGTTAGCACTCCATTGCACAACTGATGTGATCTTTCAGTGCATGTTTTAAGGTCTTAACTGCTTATCATTCTTAAACAGACACTTTTAAAAATCAGTGTCTGAAAATCATTGTAGTAGTTCTCTTGATAAAGTCCTTAATCCTCCTTTTCTCATCCCAGGAATGGCCATGCCACAGAAAACATCTCTCTCTCTCTCTCTTTTTTTTTTTTTTTTTTTTAAGATTCTAAACCTCTTGTGGGATCAAGATGGAGCAACCAGTAAATTAAGTTATCTGTGCCAATCTGACACTCAGGTTAAATCTACCTGAAGGGCACATGTATTATTTTAGCAGCTCTGCATTAACTGATCACACTGTTTCCAGGTAACTGTACATAGAAAAGGGACAAATAATTCAAAATTAAGTAGCTAGGTAATACAGAAACTACAGCAAAACATTTTTTAAAAGGTCAACCACAGACGATAAGGAAGTGCCTCATTCAGGAAGTGGTGGTAAAAGCACATTGAACAGAAGTCTTTCGGGAGAATTCTCAGCTGATGTATATAAGCAAAGCTATACTGACATTATGCCTGCTGAATCCTTGCTATTACTATACAGCGTTCACAAAACAACAAAACATATTGACACATTTGCTCGCTAAATAGTTATTTACTACCTTCAAATATACAGACCTTTGCCACTTCGACAGCAGGGATTGGATGCATTGTTTTCCACAGAAGACAGCAAAGCTCCATTGTTCAAGACTATCAGTAGGCAGAGAATATTCTGCCACATGTGTGTTTCAAAGTTGGGTTGAATGTTTGGGGTTTTTTTTCCCCGCAATGCATTATGCACTAATTCCGCTCCATTAATCAGCAGATGCACTTGATTCTGGGTATCTGTTCTGGTCTCTGTGTATTGGCTCAGGATTATTTTATTGAGACTTTTTCGTCCATGTGAAAAGTGTGTGAGTGTTTGAGCCCGCTTGATCTTGAATTCAGTGTGAACATGTGCTCACTGTTTCTTTGAAGGACCACTGTAGGTCAAGGGGTTAAAGGCCTGGATAAAAGCTTTAATTATCTTATCAGTCCATCCGCTGATAGTCTGGTTTAGCAATAAACTGCATTTTTTCTGGCATGATTGAGACTTTTTTTTTCTTTGTAAGGCCATAGCAGCCCATTCATTTTTTGGAAAAAAAAGCTTTTTCTTAACACAAGACTGCATTTGGATGCAAATATCTTTTGAGATGCTCTCACGGGACTGACGTTTTTTCCAAGAAACACTCAATACCTGGAATGACTTGTAGGTACAGGTAACATTTTCCTGTTGTACCAAAATAAGGACATGAGAATGCATATGTGTATGTTGGTCACAAAAAGTACCTTGCAATTATCTTCAGTCTGTTTTACACACATGCTTGATCTAAGTAGGTCCTGAAGAAATACTCATTAGTCTAGAGAACAAGCATACTCTCTGTTTTAAGGAATAGTGATCCATATACGATTTTAGGCTAATGGTTAATGCAGAAATCAATGTATCTGTGGACAGCATCATTCTTTCCATCACAGGTGCTGCTGGTTGGTTCCCTTCTCACTCCAGGAGTCTTTGCAAAGTCCTACTTCTAGCCTTCCTCTCCATTTGCAAAATGTATTTCTCCCTCTTCAAAACAAATTTACACTAGTAAATCTTAAGCTCCTGGCACAATCCTGAAAAACATCGCTTTCCTCCTTCTTTTTTTTTTCTCCTTTGGCTGGAGGTTGTAATTCTTCAAACCTTTGGCATTCAGTGCTTTGCCAGACTATCTGAGGGTCTCTGTTGTTCTTTGCCAAACAAAACACTACATCATTCTTTATAGCCTGGTGACTTAATACATGCTGTATATTACCTTATGCAGCCTTATATGGGAAATGAGGATTTGTATGTTTTTGGAAGACCCAAAGTTTTCTGTAACTTCATATATATATCTATATATATATCTGTCCTGATAATCATGCTGTGGCATTACTGAAACAGCACATCCTTGATCAAGTTCATTCATTGAGCTTGAAATTAAAGAGTTCATGAAGAAGTTACACAGTTGTCTATCAACTAATCTGTATTAGCAGGAGGAAGTTTGTTTCTACAAAATTTTCAAGTAGGGGCATTAAAATGATAGCTTTACTTTTTGGGCCAACTGAACATCTTCACAATGTTGTTTCTTTCTGCTGCCACAGTGTTCTTGAAAGGAAAAGAGTTAGTGCTGTGAAACTGTTTGATATATTAAAACATATGGCCTGTGTGTGTTCTTTATGTGATGCTTTCTGCTTGATACTTGATATATTTGCAGAGCACATCACATGCTGCAATTGCAGCTTTCCAATATCCGTGTTTATAATCTCCACTTAAGCAGCAGAGCCCAGAATTCTGTGTTATGAAAAGTTTTCTGTTCTCTTTCATTTTTCTTTGTAAAATCAGAAATATTTTGCAGTCATTCCTGCTTTGGAGCCAATTCTTTTCTGGCTTTCTGTGATCTCAGCAAACCTTTTGCTTGCTATTTCAAGTGGACCAGTTAGACATGCAACAAGTTACAGATTTCAGACCTCTGTATACAGCAAAGTTGTTCCCTTTTTCTCACTGCAGTTGTCATGACCTGCTAGACTTATCCAGTCTCCCAGTCCTCACTTAAGCTCTTAGACTTGTCAACTGTTTCCAGATTTTTTTTTAATCCTGGTCTAGCTGTAAAGTACAAAACTCAGAGTTAGAGTAGGATTAAGTTTTTCAAATCTTATTCCCAAAATATGTCACTTAGAATCAACTAAAACCGTTTTGAGCACTTCCAAAAGCTAAAATTATGCAGAATAGTCAAATATTTAATTTAAAAACATTTCCTTTTATTTTTTTAAATCTTCTTCCAAGCAAGCTAACTACCTTTAAGTAAATTTTGAATCTAGAAGTAAACCTGAATTAGTGGTGTGCATTCACTTTATAATTTCCTATTGTCAGGAAAAAGCAGTTTTCTTTGGATGTTTTTTAAGGTTGGCCAAAAAAAAAAAAATGCCCCCAAAACCCAAAGAAAACCCACACCAGCAAATATTCATTTTGACTGGCAAATGAAAAAGCAAACCCAGCAATCTTGAGCACAGCTCTGGGGCCAGTTCTCGTTCTGGAGCCTGTAGACTTGTCTCCCCTTTCCCTACAGCACTGGGGTCACTCCTGATTCTGTTCTCTTAGTCAAGATTTGAACACATTAGGCTTATGGGAATCTATATAAGGGTAAATATAATGCAATATTAAATGCAAGATGTGAGTATACAGGTACTGAGTATATGGGAGTATCTACACAGCTGCACGTGGGTTCCAGGTTGCTGTCTTTCTTAACTGCATACAAATATACTAGCCCTCCGGATGTTGTTGAGCTGGCTTGCCTCTCGTGTGGAAGGCAGAGACATGAATAAATATTCCATTATTTCTATACACCATGTAATCTGTTGATTTGACAGCTGAAAATCTGTGCCAGGACCTGTAATAGGATCTTTCCTTGAAGAGGGAAAGGAATGTGTTTATGGATAGGTGCATACTTTTACAGTTACATTTGTAATTAGCCACCTTGAAAAAAAGATATGAATCTCAGGGGAAAGGCAAAATTCATTTGAAATTAGCTCTGTGGGGAAATCCTGAAGAGTATTCTGAGATCTGCTTGAAGCGTGTTCGTTTATCCTAATGATAATTTATTGGATGGATTTAATATTTCTAAGTGCAATGGGACTTTGGGTTTTATAATGCTGAAATAGATCATATTGCTTTTCTAGCAAAAGAAAAGGGAAGAGGCTGAATGTAAACCTCACTCTCCTCCTGAACATTAAAAAGCATGTCTGGAAAACGGTGAATACAGAAGAAATATTTTGTTCATTATTATGCTTTTCAAAGGAGTGTAATAGTACTTCTGGAAGTATGCTAACTTCTTGGGATGGGAGGTTAAATGATACTTAGAGTAAGGGATGCTTCAGTAATACAAGTATCCAAAATAGTACAGGCAGCAATATGAACATCCATTCTTACTGCAAATACCAACAAACCACCACCCTACCAAGAAATGAAAATACCGTAACTGCTTCTAGAAAGTAGTGAGAAAGATGGATTTGAGCAGATGCCAGAAGATGTGTAAATAATGACTATGATTACAGGGGCCTTCCTGCATAATTAAGGTCAAATGTAAAACATGCTCCAGCAATCTGTTCTGAGGATTTAACCCCTGAATGTGTAGTGGTGAAGCACTGTCAATTCAGGCACCCATGATGGCCACAATCTTCATGGCATGTGCTGTGAAGGTCAGGGTACTGGAGATTACCTTCTTCGCCAGCAAACCACACATGTCTTCACTGAGTCTCAAAATGTTTCATGCTGTTGCAGCAGGCCCAGAGGCTTGATGATGTTGCAAAATGGTGCCAACCACCATTGTGGTGCTGGTTGGCACATGCTTTTTTGAGATCAGATATGATGAAGGTAGTTCTGGATCTTTCAGTTTCAAGCTGACTCCTGTGGATGCCCATTAGTGCAGTGGCTGGGTCTGTGATTTCCTACCTGATCAATGGTTTGCTCTCTCCTTCCTGATGTACAGCCATCGACTGTCTTCCCTTGGACATGCAGATAGACCAGTAACATTATTCCTGGAAAAGCCGTATGTGTGTTACGTCCCACAGTATGCTGGCATACTGTTATTTGAAAAAGCAGTAACTTTCTGAACTTGATCTGTTTCTGTCACTTAATAACAAAATTGTATATAAGTCCTCTCTCACACACTGATGTGAGAGAACATAGGGGAAAATCACAGGGACGTGTTTCTCATTAATTAAAAAATGCTCCAAACTCCAGAAAACAATCAACTAATAAAAATCAAATAACTGTGTGATAGTCCTTTAAAAACAAATCATGCGGGTAAAATCTGAAAAGTAAAAATTGAATTTCTTAAAAAACATCATTATTTTCAACCTGACCTATCCCTGCAAAAGGAGTCTTACATTAAACATGCAGAATTTTGGTAAAATGCTGAATGCATTTATTTCCTCTGCTTCTTTCACTGGATGAGTGAAAGACTACTGCAGAGATATCTTTGTCTACCTGATCATCACTTGGATTGGGACTTGTGAGATAAGCACTGCTAAGCTCAAGTATGAATCTGTGACATAATGTTAGAGTCTAAAAGGAGTGACTTAATCAGGACTTTATGGATTACTAAGTTTCTAACCTATTTCTTTACATCAGGTGTCATTCCACATTACTGTTTCTCAGGTAGCAAAAGTGTTTCCTGCTGTCCTTCAGTTCTCACTCTCCTCCCAAACTCACTTCTATCCCCAAACAACATTTTACCGTCCCTTCATCTGTGGCGTGTTCCAGGGCTACACTAACAGAATGTCCTATGAAATAATCTGAGTTAGATATTTTTTTAAGCATCCGCAGAGGTTGGTTTCATTGCCATGGTTGTTCTGTTCTGTTCTGTTCCTTTGTTAATCAAATTGTTTCATTAAGAGATTCCCACTTTCCCCTGTCCTTCAGCAAAGCAGTTGCTTGTTTGCTTCTGTATAAATGGGATCATTTCACTAATGTGGTTTATTGCACAGCGCTATAAAGAGAACAGTAACAGCAGTAAAGTACAGATTGAGAAGAGGAATAAGCAGTTAGGGCTGGCGAGCTCTTGGATCTGGGAATTTCTTACATTTGCTCTATTGCCTGAGAGAATGTTGCATGGAACAGCTTCCTTGCTTTTTTATATTCTTTGCAGCTGAGATGATCATGACGGTAAACTTCAGCTCTGGATGGGTCTGAACTTTGTGAAAAGTTGGACTCAAATCAGTCTTTCCAGCAAGTTTAACCGGAATGGTGCTTCAAGTGCTTGAGTCTTGCTCTGTTAGAGGTTTCAAGATATTCCCTTGGCATATGTTCCATTTAGATCACTGGAGGCTGAAATTTCAAAAACAAACTGTAAATATGACTTACAATTTGGACTGAAATTCCACAAACACTCTGAAGTTGGAATAAGTGGTCACGGTCACCGAAACTACATTTTTACAGCCTGGCTGAGCTGATCCAATTGCTGTGGCTGAGCAGTAGTCGTGTGCATATCGCTTCCCTGCTGCCCTGCTTGAAGATGTAGTCCTGCTCCTTCATGTGCACCAGCGCTGGCATACACCTGACCCTCCACTAAGCCCACACTTTAGGGACTGCAGCAGAGAGTAACCTGTTTGCTCTCCCACATAGGTCAGCTTTCTGTAAATTTAGGTTTCTGAACTGACTCACTGTAGAGTCACATGAGTGATGGCAAAGCCAATGTGAGTCTTTTAGAAAGGCCTCCAGGCTCGACTGGGAGACATTACAAAGCACAAAGCCATCTTCTCTTTGACTGTCTCTTCTGGTGGTCTGCATGGTGATGTGGATTAGGGAGGATGTCAGAAGCAAGATTTTATGTGTAAAGGTCCCAAAAAGAGACATATAAAAAAAGTAGAAAAGCATGGCAGCATGGCTCTTTCTAGCTCCCTCCCATTTAGTTTTGTCTCCATCCCCCAGGACAGAGTCTGGCACAGTGACTCTGAATGCCTGACTGCATGTTCTGCAGGAATACAGCCAATTACTTAGACATGAGTAGCCTCATTTTTGAGGCTGAGCAGGGAACACTTCTGGGTCCACGTGCATTAATACTGCTGCACGTATTTCTGGAAGACAGGAAGCTGAGATGAGCATTTGCAAAAATGACCATTCTGCTTCTTTGTATATAAGAAGTTGGTTTAAGTCTCTTAATTCCTAAATCTCTTCCAGAAGAAAATCCTAGTTTTCTCATTTCTGCTGGAGGCAAAATTGCCCAGCATTCAGCAGTCCTAAGTAGCTTAATGACAACCATAAACCTATACCTTAGATAAGGTATTACCCTACTCGCTTCCATTTTCTAGGGGTGCTCAGAGTAAAGCTATTCCCACACAAAGGAGTGAGAAATGAGTGGCATCTTGCATGCATCCTGCCAATATTTAGATGTTTCAAACCTTTCAGTTGGGCATGGTGGAGACTGAAGTCAGCTCTCCTATTAGAACTGGAGTGTATTTATTTTTGCCTTTTGATGCTAGTCTACTAAACACAGAGTACTAGTAGTTTTTGGAATAAGGCTGAAATCTAAGTTGCCATGGTGAGTTCAGTAACAGGCTCTCTCTGAGCTACTGAAGTTCACCCATGCATCTGGCCACATGGATTGCAAGTGTCTCATCTGCTAAACAGGGACTGTAATGGTTAGACATATACAATGAGAAGGCTGGTCATTTAACAGCTACACATGTTGAATTTAAAAGAAGGCTTTCACACCTCATAATTGCTAAAGCAGCAATCAAATTATCTATAGAGATCTTTAAGCAGAAGACAAGAGTATGCATATGACACTGAATGGGGAGTTACAGATAAATAGGTATTAAAATTAATAAGCTCCATTCTTTTCTTATACCAATTAAAATCTAGAAAAATAACTTCAAAATCCAGTGACTATTATTTGACATTATAATGTGCCAGGGCATGTAACTGCAAGGAAACTGAACCATTACTACTGACTGGCTGTCAAACTGACCCAAAGGTGTGATAGAACTGATTCACTATTTTCTTTTCAAAAGCATAAAATACAATAGATTATCACAGCTTCCCTGCCTTGGGGACCAGAATGCCATCCTCAGTCTTTATGGAATAACATTAAGCTTAGAGAAAAGCTTAAAGCTTCAACAGGTCCTCACAACATCCCAGGTGTGTACAATATTCACACTTTAAAGAGCTTGTCACAGTTCTCCTTTTATTTATGTAAACAGAAACAAACATTTAAACTGTAGGCACAAACTCTGTTGTAGGCAGATCCCAACAGAGGATTTATTCTTCTTGCTTTCATTTTTCCCCCCACATAAAGGCTGTTTACGTGTAGGTGACAGGAAATGTTCCCTATCTCTACAAAGACATGAGACAAGGATTTCAAAGATTTCAGTAACTATGAAGTTTTACTTACTTTGGCTTTTCAAACTGTGTGCCCCTGATTTAGCTGAAAATTAGGAAGTCTGAGGCAGGTTAGAGTTTCCTTCGTTAGAGAGTGTTCATTCTGCTTTTCATCTGGAAATAGAAGGTCATATTACCCTAAAATATGCCTTTCTGGATCAAAGCCCTGTTGCTTTTGAGCCCTGGGAGCAACATATTGCAGTTGACCAGCCTCCAAAGTGCCAAGGCTCTTTCCTTTAATCCCAGCCATAACCACACTGCAGCCAAAGCCTGCCCTATAAATTGAAGATACTTCCTTGTTCAAGAATCACCATTAGCACAAGACGCTTGGAAAATGCCTGTTTGCTATGAAAAACTGCACTTATGTACCTTGCAGCCCATTTTTACACCATTTTTAATTTCACAAGGGTGTGGATATTACTTATGGCAGGAATACCTGCAGAAGGTCCTGGTACCACCCTTGCCCCTCAGCGTGCCCCTGCCAGGCAGCAACCCCTTCTGCAAAGCAACATGTGTTTGTGGAACTGGATTTCTCTCCAGCAGAGTGCCAGGAACTCAAAGGGAGAACTCAAGGCAACTAAATGAGTGTCAGCTTTCTAAAGTGCTCTCCTTACTGAAACAAAAAAAAACCTGAGCGAGTACATTTTCATTTCACACCAAGAGCTCTGCTGTGGGTAAGCCTGGCTCCCTGCACAGCCAAAGCCATTCCCTGGCACAGGTGGGATCCTGCACCTCCTGCACCCCGCCAGGCATCTCTGGGTGCCCTCAGACACATACAGGCAGCCAGGTCAAAGGCAGCTTTTAGGTTGTCAACAAGGCAGCCAGGTGGTTGGGAGGCCTCAGAGCACAGTGGGCTCAGTCCTGCTTGTGCTCTTGCCCTGAGCTGCAGTGATGTTATAACCTGAGTGCTGGGGTAAAGACGTTAGTTTTTAAAGCATGCAGCAGTGCTTTTGTCTTTTATGGCAATGTTTCCATGTGGTTTGACCACACTGGTAGCTTCTGGTTCAGTTTAGCAGAGCAGTATGGAGAAGATAATCATAAATGGGTTAAAAGCAACCAACCTGCCTTTTTATGTCTTGTGTTCTCCCAGTTTCCTCTAGTGCAGTATCTACAGGAGAAAAAAACCCCAAACATTGCAACCACCCTTGCGAGTTTGCAGCATTCTCATGGTGGGACCCAAGCGTCCCCAAGGCTGTTACAGGAGCCTTTGCTCAGAGGACAGCGCACTATCACCACGTCCTGCATCAGAGTACTCTCTGCAGTTGCCCAAAGCTGCAGCTTGTTCATCGCCACACGTGTGCCCCAGGAACTGCTCTGTGCTGTTTGCAACTTCAGGCTAGTTTTGAATTGAGATAATTGAGTTCACCAGGAGGGCAGCACCAGTGCCTGGATACTCCAGTGAAGAAAATCTTCTATGGAAACATGGTCACTATGGTGGACTCTGTGGATGCATCATTTTCCAAAGTGGTTCAGTTAATGAAATTCTCTCATGTACCCACAGCTATTAGATTAAATGTCAGTTCCTATACTGTGTAGCGACAAGTCCTTGAGCTAACAAACATTAACCCTATGAAATACAATTTTGCTTCACTGAGTTTTGCAATAGGAGCATTTAGTGACATGGTGGACTTGTAAACCCTAGAAACATTCTTTTAGTCCAACGTAATACAGTTTCTTTGCAATGCATAAGCTGAAAGCCCCGTAGTGACAGAAAGCTAAATTATGAGCATCAGGAAACACTCAACAGAATCACAAGTTAATGTACGTACAAACATAAAAGTAATGATCATTCAATCACAAGAGCTTGGATTTCAGGATAAATATGTCCGTGTCAGTGTTGGAGAAAGGATGGAAACCCATGCAGCTGAGATAGGCAGAGGTAGAAGAAATTCATTTAGCCAAACCTAGTTGTGTTGGAAGACAAGGTACTTCCCTCTGATGATGTTCATCTTCCTGAGAAAAACAACTCCGAAACTTCCAGAGCTTTAAATTCCTTCTACCCTGAGAGAAAATGTTTCACTGCTGAGGACAAACCACATTTGCAGGCAAGGGTGGAGAGACTGAAAGAAAACACCACTTTGCTACATTTACTTTATTTAATGGTCTAGAGGGAAGTTGAAGGTTTTTACTATTGCCATCACAGCAGTAGAAAAAGCACAGTATTATGGATGAGATTTTAGTCATCCATATACGTGGGTGTGTATGTATGTGTGCACACACATGCTGATCTCTCAGCACAATCAAACTGGAAATGGTTATTTCAGCCAAGACTGCATTGTTAAAAAAAGGCTTTTAGGTAGGCAAGTTTACAGTTTAATGTCCTATCAGCTCAGTAAGAGAACTGAGAAAGTACAAAACAGAAAAAAGAAAGTTGAAATGGAACAAGCCTGTCGATCTGGCTGATTCTAGCAGCACCCAGATTGACAAGAAAATCACTTACTGATTGACAGATTAACAGGTATGAACCTTCCCAACATTGTCAGCACTGGCATTTTATCCAGGTATATAACAGTGATCATAATAGTGAAACTGGAACTCAAGGAAGACAATATTTCTTACAAATGCTGTGAAACTGTATTTATTCATAGCGTGAGGCTATTAAGTCTGTGCTACTAGGATTGATATTTGTGCCTGCATTTACCCATTTAAATGAACAATGTGGTTTTAATGGTTATGAAATGACAGTTTCTGTTCTCCACCTAGAGGACTAGGAGGTATTTGAAAGAAAACAATAGATATAAATCCATATTGTGCCATCAGTATACCAGTGTTCTGCTTTGAACAGGCTGTGCTCAACACCAGATATTTTGAGCTGCTTCAGCTTATTTCATAAAGCTGCTGCTACTCCTCTCCATGGGTTTGCCTGTAAGCAACCAGCCCCTAGGCAGCCTGAGAACAGGATCACCCACCCATCAAATCCCTGTACAGAGATCACAGCTAGAAGTAAAACCTTACAGCCCCCTGTCCCAGTGAGTTGCCCACCTATGTTGAGGGAGGGATTGAAAAGGAGCATGGGTTTCTCAGATAGATGTATTTACCCTGGGAGTTAGGCTGAGCCCATCCCACATATTTCATGTAAGCTACCGAACAGCCCTCACTTAGTTAAGAGCTCTGAGTGGTTTGTTGGAGGGGTAGGATGTAACTAGCCTGAGTGAAGGAAGGCATCATATCCCATTCCTACCTCCCTGATCTTCCCCAGTCATCCAGACATTCACTTTTTAATGTCTGTAAAGCAGTATGCTAAGCTGGATTCAAGGGGTGTATCTTCAGAGGGTAAGATATAAAGACCAAAAGCAGAAAGAAGAGAACAGGAAATCTCCTAAAGCTCCCATCCAGCCCGAAGAACCTCCTCCAGGCCCACCAACAGCAGCCTTCACAAAAACACAAACCCAGAACTAAACAATGATCACAATTATGTTTTGTGCTTGAAAAAACAATTAGATAAGTGATACTTCTAAGAAACTAAACTTGTATAAATGCTTGCTACAGACCTAAACACTCTTTGAAATGTAGCAGCTTGCAGCTGGAGAAAAAGTATGCCACAACATTTATGTGTAATCGTTAAGAATTATGTTAAACAGTTTGATGGGAAGAAAGTGCAGTTTTTCTGAAGAATAATTTCTAAAGAACTTGCAACTTTTGGAAACAAGACCTAGTGTACCAGATGTCTCTGATAAGACTAAGTAATTTCAAATGTTTCTTAGTATTGCTATGACTTGTTCAGCTTCATGGGGTTCAGCAAAAGCCAGCGTTTTTGCACAGACAGACTTCCACACAGCCGTTAGTGTCTCCATGACAAGCTTGATCACAAACCCACTGAAATCAAGAAAACCTCTCCTCGTTTTCCAGTGGGACTGAGTTGGATGGAACATTTTATGCAACTGGAAACAATGGCCAAGAATTAAGCAAAGGATTATTGAGGATTTCTTAGGAACAAATTGCAAGACACCATACAGGATTGACTCTTCATCATGACACCATACAGGATTGACTCTTCATCATTAAGAAGAGTCACCTTCTTTTAGAAATCTAGGATGCATTTTTTTTAACCTGCTATAACATTAACTACTCCAAGTTCTTGTATCCCTCTGATGTTATTACCCAGCCCAGTCCTTGGAGTGATGCTATCACGTTCTCTTTTAGTTTCATTTCCCTTGCAAGGGACAGAGGAAGGAGGACAGAGATAGCAACAGAGAGTAAATAACATAAAAGGATCATATTAGTAAATATATTTGTTTCCAATCTCAATACAAACTGGAGAGAGGCGATAAGAAGAACCACTGCTCCTGTCTCCAGCTGGGGCCCTTGCTTCCATTTGGGGCAGACAGAGGGAAAGAGCAGATGCCTGCATGGGTACAGCAGAGACAGGGCAACTGACACTTGCTTCTTCTTATGATGCGCTTCATTGTAAACAGAAATTATTTTCTTTTACAAAGCACATTGTCCTAACATTTCTTTTCTGCCGTAGAAGCTTCTTGCTCAGCCATTGTTTGTCATACTTCACTCATCCCAGCTTGGTAGTTATGACCAAAGACCCCAGTCAACAGAGGTTTAAGGCAGACTGATTTTAGATCCTACAGATCCTGCCAGTGAATCCTATAAGGAACCAGAGAAAACTTCCTTTGACCGAGTTCCTGTTTGCTGACTGAGCACACCGTGTTCGTTCCCTCTCTGTATGAACTGACACACTGCTCTCGCTCTCTGGAAAAAACACAGGACAGACAGACATTTGGATGGATGTATCTGTCCCTATGCCTTTAAGATGATTAAGTTTAGTCCTTGGATGGCTCAGCCACAACTGTCCTTCGAAAAAACAAAACAAAAAAAAAAGAAAACCTTGGGCAAAAAGGTTCCTTGAAAAAGAAAACTTATTCAAGAAAGGATTTTATTCTGCATTTATTACAGAGCAGGCTGACATGCAGAACATCAGTTATTAAAACAGTCAAAGAAAGTTTAGTCTGGTCAAGGCAAAAATAAAGATGGGTTATATACATATTTCAAATACGTAGTCATATTACATGGCATATCCTTTCAAAGGAAAAAACTGTCATGCTATGATGGATAGATCAGCTGCATTAGATTTTCTTTTACGAAAATGTAGCAGTGAAATAGTTAAGAAGTTTGGCTTTTACATTGTCATAAGCAGACTTCATTGCTAGCATCCCACTGAGATGAATGAAGGCAGCTTATGTCTAGTGTTATTGTTTCCATGTGTTTGGCTCCAGACTCAAGCCAGCATTCCCCTCAGTTTATACTTGAAAGGTTATCTTCACAACCAGAAGAGACAGAAACTTTCTGTAAATGTATGTATGTGTAAAGAGAAGGGCAAATACAGGTTAACTCTACTTCTTCAGTTCCAGCTTTCCCGAATTAATGTTTTGATAGTTACAGTGAAAAGAATTTTGTTTACAGAAGCTTCTGATTATCCGAGAGGCTGGGATGTCCCTTACAGCACATTTGCTCTGTTTTAAATATACAGGGCAATCTGATCAATACTAACATAATTTTTATCTCATGATGGACAATTTTTAGTCTTTTAGGCTAGGCAATGAAGTATCCACTAACAAAGAACACAGCAAAGCATGCAACAAGGAATTGCAAATGCAAGAAACAAAGTCTGAGTGCAATTTTGAAAGGGGAAGGCAAACAATCTGCATTTAGGTAAATGAAAATATACTGCTTGTAACAAAAGTGCTCCAGAAGGAAAATGTGTGTAAAGAGTAAAGTTTAACTATGTGATTCTCTCTAAAGTCTGGGTTTGTTTCCCTTTCTCCATCAGTAATCTACCACTGAAGTTTCTGCAGGGAAGACTACACATAATTGTGCATTACCTGTGCCTCCCTGGAGACAAGAAGGATTCAGAAGGAGTTTATGCATATCGTTATTTTTATCCTACCTTGAAAATTATCCTTCTTCTTTGAATGACAGGATTCAGACAAAGGATAATTATTGAAGTATTTCTCTTAGGGAACAATAAAAGTGCTAAATACAGTGTCTCCAGCAAAATCTATTTTTGTTTTTTGCTGAATCCAGAATTCTTCTGATACAGAGTCGCATACATACTCCCTAGCTATAACATTGTGTGGTTCTTATTTTCTGTAATACTATCTAATAGGTCAGGATTTTTCCTCTTTAGAACATGCGACTTTTATTTTATTTTAAAACTGATCTATGAGGATATCATTCTACAGACTATTTTATTCAACATCTGGCAAGAAAAGAGGTAATACATTGACAAGGGTGATGTAGAAATGGCATTGCAGTGCCTAACTTCTAGGCACCCCCTTCTCTTAAGGTCATAAAAGCCTCATACAGAGAGCCATCAGAGTCATATTCAGGTGGCCTCAATTCCAGCCTTGTCCTGAGCTCACAGTTTCTTGTCAGCAAGAGGCCTCTGAGAACGTAGCACTACCATGAGGAAACACGGACTTTGGTGGAATTTAGGATGTCTGAATACAGTCCCTGGGAGCTCAGAGAATCAGACCCACAAGAGGCAGTCTGCAGACAGGGGGCCAGACCTGTAAGCCAATTAGAAATGGGAAAGAGGGTGTTATGCCCTAAGCTTTGTCCTTTTCAGGAACAGATCCAGAACAGACACTTCTTCTAGAAGATATCTTTAACACTTCTATTCTGTGGGAGATCCTTCTTTAGGCACCTTAGTCCAAAACTGAGGTCAAGGTACCATTATTCATGTGCCCAACAGCAAAAGCATAGGCTCCCTGAGGGGCTCTATTGCCCCAAAAAGTTAGTTACTCAGATAAGTTAGGGATGGGTACATAATTTGAGAATTACAAGTCCTGCTGTAGGCACCAAATGTTCACAAAGGAAGGACTAAATCTATTAAATATATAAAATACATTAAAATATAAAGCCGATATTATTTATTATGGGTTTTTTCCCTGTAAAATTATCCTTTTCACAGATCTCTAGTCTCCACAACTGAATCCGCTAAACACCCAGAGACAAGGTAAATTTTTAAATGTACAAATGTTCTAATAAGCTTTTGCTAAAGGAAGCCTTTGGCCACCTCAGATTCAAAAGCAGCAGGCCCATTTCTCATCCAGCCTAAAGCAACATGTGTGCTCTGCTGATCTACACCAGAATGCAAGAACCTGTCATACAAAGAACTGTTCCTCTATTCAGCTTAATCTCATGGAATTTTACTAGCACTAACCTAGCTACTCAGGTCCATTAGCAATGTCAATCCTCTGGTGCTAGTACAACAGGCTTTAGCAATAGCTGTTCAGTGAAACTCAAAGCTGTGCACGACTCATATTCAAAACTTCACCAGTTGGTCATTACAGGCAGTTCAAAAATGACATTTTCTGAGAGTCATTATGCAAAGTTTGAAAGGTCTTGCAGAAAGTCTGCAAGGTTTGAGCAGTGGATGCAGATGAGGTGTTCCAGAGAAGACAAGCCAAAACCGATGAGGACAGGGTGACCTGGAAAAGTCTGTCCCTTCAATTGTTGTTATGATGGCATATTAGTTGAACAACCTTAATTGCCTCTTAGCGAAGATTTATTTTGATGGGGGAAGCAGGAGTGAACATGTTTGTTGACTTTTTAAAGAAATACTGAAAGAACAGGCTACAATCAAATTCCTGTCATTAGTTAACGTCAACAGAACAGAAATAATGAGGTTAAAGCAGCAGCAGAGAAAAATTAGCCTAAATGGAGAACTCTTCACCTGTAGAGTTACACAGAGATGGATTTTGTCAAAGCAAGTTACATAAACATTTTCATCAAAAATACAGAGGCTTAGATTAGATACCTTTCCAATGAAGATGATTCCCAGGATAACGGGTTTGAGATGCAGGATGGACTAAATGCCCTCCTTCTTCCAGCTAGGTCTCAATCCATTCTTCTTTATGTACGTCATCCTCCTGTCATTGAATGACTCAAGAAAAACTACAAAAATTCTTTGGGCTATTTTATGACCCAGCTTTTACTCTTTTGTTTCCATGACCATCCCTTCTCAATCCTATGGGACCACAAACTCTGTCTCCCTTGGCTGCAGAAATTTAATAAGAACCAAATTTTGATCTTGGTTGCATCTACTCAGCCCTAGTCTAATAAAGAGCATTATGTGAGTGAAATGGTAATTAGAAAACACAGCTAAGGTTAAGTGTGAGGGGAATCTTTCAGTCTCTCCCATGCTTTCAGGGCTCAGGTTCTCCTTTATGGCTACATACCAAACCATATTATGTTCCCAACAAGAAGGCAGTAATCTTCTCTGAGACGCAGGCTTGGAGCTCTTTTGGCTGCTGGGTGGGGAATGCAGTGGCTTGGCAGCATGGAGCCAGCTCAGCAACAGTTTCAGCTTGGATCATCCTCATGAGTTCTGTGAATATCAGCAAATTTAGCCCTTCAGCTCCAAAATTTGAAAAGATCTATTTCAGCAGAAACAAACTCACAACAGGATTGTGTGCAGGAATGAAAATAATATCTGGAGGGAAGAGAAAGGATTATAAGCATGTAACTTTGCCTGAATATGTAAGAGTCTCTATTATGCTTTTGCTTGTATTCGCATCTCATATCGTCATTGAATACCATAATTATTTTGACTCTGTGCCGGGCTCACCTGAGAGGTGAGGCACAGTCACTGAAATCAAGTGAATTAAGGTGCTTTTTAGCAGTACCTCCTGAGGAACATCCACATCTATGAGGTAAACTGTAACAAAAGGCAGAAAATCAGGTCGCCCAGCCTCAGTGGAGTGAGGAAGGGTGGACAGTCCATAGTGGCTTGCACAGATGTGGGCTTTCCTTGTGCAAGGACAACCACAAAGGCAGGATCTGTTCTGTCTTGAGGTATTACTTAGGCAGTGGAAGCTAATAAGAACATCATTTCCATCATGCTAGCACTGCACATCAAACACTGAGGAGGGCTATCCTCTCCTTTCTTCAGTGTTCTATTAAAGCCATCAGTGTAACAGCTGCAGGGGACACACATGAGGGACAACCTCAAGCCATCACTGCAGGCAGACACTCACCCCAGCCAATGTGCTGCATTCACAAAGCTACCAGCAGGAAATCAGCCCAGCAAACGCTCCACCATGGGGAAAGGAGGCCCCTTCCAGCTTCCAGGGAGAGGGCAGGCAACAGGGAGGTCATGTCGCACCCATGTATGACAGTAGGCTCTGAAGAAATGCCCGAAAACCAGTTCCAGATCCCCTTGAGCCTGGAAAATTGCTATAAGAAAGTTATATCTGCCTTTTCTTCTTTAGCCATACAAATTGTAGGGTATTACACCTGGTCTTTAAAATCTCTCTCAGACACACCTCCATGTGAGAAGGCTTGCCCTGGGACCACAGGCACTTTGTACCAACTGTACTATAGACCTACCAGTTCTTATATTACAGATGAACACCCATATGGTACCTCATTTTTTAGATCTTCTTATCTCTTATGAAGACTTTTAGCCGTTGTCGTAAAGGTCTAGTCTTCTTTCTCCTGGAAAAGCAGATTTAATTTGCGGCTGTTTCCCTTCAGTTTGGAGCACAAAGATAGGATCTTGTCAACAGCTGGGAAGAAATACTTAAAAATTTAATTACCTTCCCTGTCTCTGACCAAATGGCTACTTAAAAAGCAGCTGCAATGGAGGCAGTCCTGTGATAGCATGCTGCTTTGAGGAATCTTCAGGTCAAGCAAAATTGTGTAAGCTAATATAGAGAAAACTACTAACAAGTGGGGAAATTGGAACATAGGAATATATAGTCCTTTTTCTGCTTTTCACTGAGCTCCTGGTTTGGAATCTGTAGTGTAACTACAGTGTTTCCAGAAAAAAATGGTAAGTCTGTTTATGTAGAATTTAAGATGTCTAGTTTACTATTTGGGATTTATGGATATTTGTGTCCAGTTTTCCTGGACAAATCACAGCTATGAAAAGCAGTGTTCCTGACAAGCAAGTTTCAGGCAGCCAACGTGTGTGGGGTGTCTCTGTGGACTGAAGTCCCTGTGTTTTTTCTATGTGGAGAAAGTATGTGTGGTTTTGTATGCAAAATTCTGGCTAAAAATACAGGGGTGCCTACCTGACAGGGAGTATGTGTCTGGGTTACTCTAATTCTCCTTTCTGGCTGTCGGCAGCCAGGGCAGATGGCAATGCTATTGGTGTCTTTTGTTATTTTACATGCTTTAAGGAAGGAATAGGAGGGACCCAAGCAATTGAGAGGACCGGTCCCTTCTCTCTGTCCATCCTCCCCATGCAAGTCCTTGATACTTCTGGGGAGAAGGGGGAGCAGGGAAGATAAATCTTCAGGTACCAAAGAGGAGCTTGATCCCATGGGACTATGGAGGAGGGCAAAGAGCAGTGGGGACTTTGTATGTGATGCATCTGGTGAGGCAGGGAGAACTTCCCTACATGCATATTTTTTTTGTTAGGAGAATAAAGATTATAGAGCTCTTGCATGGTCAAGCTTAAAGCCTGTCACATCGTTAGCGTAATGGGTAGGCTAAGCATTAAAAGGAGAGAGCTTTGGGAGGAAGGAAAGGACTCTGTGTGTCCCTCAAGCTGCACATGTACACTACTAACAAGATACAAGTTCAAACCAAAATGTTTCCAGTTGTTACTCTTCAGCCCCCATGTTTAAAAGCCATTTGCCCTTACAAGGAAAACAGCCTGAGAGAGGATTTTATGACTGTGTGATGAATTTTCTACACTGTTTTGGAAAAAAACAATAAATCTGCAATTCCATTATTTGTATGGAGAAAAACTTTGAGCGTTGACAACTGTCGGAGTCTTCTTCTGTTGAAAATCATTGGAGATTTTTTTTTCCCGTAGGCTGAACTGGAAAAGACCCACTACTGTGACTTGTACAAAATGGAGAAGTTAAGGAAGAAAGGTAAAATGGATGTCTTTGGGCTGTCCCTTGTTTCGGACCACCAGAGCCAAGTTCTGAGTGATGCTGGCTGCTTTGAAGTGGCTGGCTGCAGCTCCTGCCTGCCTTTGCTACGCTGCCTGCATGATGGTCCAACGTAGAAAGAGCAAGAGGAATCCTCCCTGACCCAAGGATGGGTCTGCTGATGGCCAAGATAGCTTGATTCTGGGCAGTGACAGAAATCTTCTGTAATGCACCCTGACATCTGCCCCATGTCATCTTTTTCTGGTTCAGCTGATGCCTTTTATCATGTGAAAATACTAAAAACAGATCCAAAGCCTCCATGTATAATTGAGGCTGTAGCTGTTGATTCTTTTTTTTTTTATTATTTGAGAAAACCTTTATAGCTCCCTTTAGATTTTGCTGCTCATGAATTATAAGTCTGCTCTTCAAAGCAGAGTAATGCAGCTTTCTGGCACTGGGAGCTGTCACATCTCCTGTAGGAAGGTAGACAGTTTGACGGCTCCAAGCTGTATAATTGCAACAGCCAAAGAAAGGATTCACTTCTTTTTCCTTTCTAGGGCACACAATATGACGAGACGGACAAGTTGTCTTTACACTGTCCCTCAAAAACATATTTCCACGCTGTCCTTTCTAGCTAATCCCATTTCTGTTGAATAATCAGAGCAAGGGCAGGAGCAGCACAGACTTTGCCTTATTCACTTTCTTTACCACAGAGCACTTCATATTACCTCCAGAAAGTCCAAGCTCTTGTAGATGTTACATGGGTCTACAACCACTTTCTTCAGGCCACTTGGAAGGACAGGCTAAGTGGCAAGAGTGCAACTTTGGTCTCTAGTGATCACAGGGAGCAAGGAGGGACTAGTAACAGGGGAATTTTGAGGGTAGAGCGCCATAGCTTTCCTATGAGGAGGGATCATCCCGCTAGAGCCTCCCAGCATGCCCTCTCTGCAGCTGGCAGGCGGCTGCTGCGGTGGGACTGCCCATAGCTCTGCAGGCCCGGGTGGGAGAGGCTGCAGCTTCCTGAACGCTTGCAGTGTGCACCCCTCCCCAGAGACAGATGAATCAGTAGCTGTAGGGAGCAAAGGAGCTCATGGGTATGGAGGTCAGAAGAAGAGTGCTATAGGACCACTGCAGGATGTAAAGTTCTCTTCCTGGGCTTCTTGGTTTTGGCTGCTTTCATCTCTAGAGGCAGAACGCCCTGTCTATGTTTTCATAGCCTGTAATAACAGATGCTTTTTAATGAGTGCACGGACAGACAGCCTATTGTCTGAGTTTGTGCCTCAGAACTGCATGGTGGGAAAGGCTATTGGCACTTGCTTTTGTTTACTCTGTTTCTAAGGATGTGTGGTCCTTAGAAGGATGGGGGTCTTTCTGTCTTTCAGGTGTTTTTATGGACCAGGCCAGATCATAGCCTGTTTGTGTTATGTTTGTTTCTCTCAGAATAACCCAACTTACACCACCGCCTGACAAGGACCTCTATGTACATTTAATCTGAACAGACTCTGAGGGTATCTAAATGGCCCTGATAAACAAGGGTGGCCTATCTGAAAATATTTTCTGGTTGTGAACATTGCAATGTGGGCTGAGCCTAGTTAGAAAGCCTGGCCTGTGTGTACATATTTTCTCTTCACTTAGTGTCCCAGCGGGGCAGAGAGTCCCTGGAAGGCTATCAAGCATGGACTGGCTTTCAGAGCTTACTCCTTGCCAGCAGCCTCTCTGTGTGAGGCCAACAAAATTTGTTTGCACTTGACAACAATAGAGTATTTTTGCGCTTCACAGTGTGTCTCCTCGGGACTAACTGCTATTTGGGAGGGCCCTTAGGTTTATCCCTCCCCTTTATCCCATGCAGGATGAAGACACCACCCTTTCATGCCCTGTCTCTAGAAGATAGTGACTGCTGTAAATGCTGGGGGTGGGCTTACAGACTGGCTGGAGAAGAGCTGCTTCCAAACACAGACCTAGGAGGGGTCAAAGGAGAGATAAAAGCTGGGGAATTGGAACTTGGCTCTGAAGTCAAATAATTCATGGGTCAAGGGTGTTCTTTGAAGAGGCATTGAGATGTGGTAGGAGTTTGGGGCAGCTAGCTGTTCTTCCTGCGGGGCTAGGGGCAGATCATCTGACGTAATCTCCTCTTGTACACCCCTTTTCCCACCTAGCCTCAGCCGTCCACACCAAGGGGCCAAAGGAAGAAGGCTGATCACTTATGGGGGAGGAAGGGCGTAGGAGAACTTCCAAGGGGATGTGAAGGCCGACTCAGAGTACAGCTACATGTTCCATCTATCTTGCTAAATGATGCTTGGGAATCTCTTTTTTGAGTGGTGGGATGGGAAGATGACATGTCCCCCTGCAGCATGAGTCTTTCTCTTCTACTCCCCTCCCTGCTAGAGATTTTAAATAAAAAGGCAAGCAGAGGGCAGGTGGTTTTAGTTTAGCCAGTGTCTCTGTGAAACACACTGGTGTGGGACATAAGCATATGACTAGTGTGCATCACAGCATGGAGATGGCCCATGGTGATCAGGGAGGCATTTGAGCATGCCATGCAGTCTTGCTGAGTCAGAAAGGAGTGATCTGTTCTGCAGGGCTGGAGCTCAATTTGGTGCTGGGCTATGCAGAGGCCTTTTACATTTGGAAATTGTCAGCCCCAGGTTGATCAACTCATGTCTGGAGGGCAGTGTGGTCCTGGAAGTAGTGCTAACCCAGAGTGCCCAGGAGCCTGGGTAGCAGCATGCTCTGGGAGCTCTGCCCTGTTGTTAGTACAGCAAAGACTGTTTCACCACTCTGGGGTAACAGTGAGACAGGTCAGGCACTGAGCATTGCAAAAGTTTTTCCTCTCCCTCTCTGTGGGCATCAGGGAAGCTTTTGGATCATTCTTTCTTTCTAGCCTTATGACATAACTGTGGATGCTAAAAAAATCAGGATAGGCTGGAAAAGTAGGTCATGGGGTTATGCATAGGACTGATAGCATACAGCAAATGCAAAGGGGCAGAGCCTTCCTAAAGGGTGCTGTAATGAGGTGGGATAGATGTTTTGCCTGGGACAACCCAAAATCTGTGCAGCAGGGTCTTGCTCGTGGCAGTCTAAGGTGCCCTACGAATATAGGAGAAAAGCTCCTTTACCGAGATGTGACACCCTTGCTGGCATAGCAATCTGCGGAACAGCTGGGCAGACCCCACCATGAGGGGGAGACCAGCGTTAAGCTCACAGGACTGCTAACCTGATAGTTTGCTGACCGTAGATCTTCCGCTCACAGCATCTTCAAAACCACACAGAGACGTCTTTTGTTGTGCTGCACGCGTCAGTTCTAAAACACTTATAAAATAAAATACTGTTCCTGAGAAGGATAATTATTACAGGTCTTATGATCCAGAAAAGTTTTCTAATAACTCAGATCTACATTGCCTAAATTATTATGTAATACTAAGAAAACGACAGTGTCTCCATTTAAAAAATGGTCAGAGAGGGTTATATTTAATACAGTTGTCTAAAATACTACACAGTATATTTTACTACTGTGCAATAAAAAAAAAAAAATAATGTGAATAGTTATATCTTCCTCAAGCTTAGCAGCTGGATCTTTTTTTAAAAATCTTAAGAGATTGATTGGCCCAGTTCTTGTAAGGGACAATCAAACATAATGATCTACACTTCAAAAAATGACCTGTGATTTTGAGAATTTTAATTTAATGGTTTCCCTATTTGAAATATGTCAGAAGTGCTTTATTATTCAAACTGATGGTGTTTTGTGGTTCTCAAAAAGCCAAGTGGAAACATCTCAAGGAGACAGAGACAGCTGTTCCCATATAAAGGGCTGACATACCATACTAGGGTAAAGCTATTCTTACAGATGCATTTGCTGTTTGGTTTGAATAAATATAACTAATTGCAAAAGGTGCTTCACTGAGTTTTTAAACAGGAGAACAGAAATTTTGGAGAAGAAATTAGTATTTTAGTTAAAAAGGAACTAAAATCAGTTTCTGATGATGCTTCCTAATTTGTACCATAGCATGATGTGACATTTCCATTGTAGCTGTTTGACTTCCATACTAGTTAATTTGTATGGTCAGTTTGGCAAAAACTAGAAGCTTTAACGAAGTTTTCTGGATCATTTATAATCTGATTTTTTTTAAGATTTAAAATTGCTGACAACATAGAAAACCTGAAGGGGTAAAGGAAAAAAAGCAGTAGAAACCATCTTACAACTCATGTTTTTCATTGCACCAACACATTTCTTTCAGGAAGTAGTTCATATACTTATTTAGTTTTGGAAAGGATTATTTCTTTGAAAGGGATACAGAACAGCTTTGGCTGCCTGTTACTGATAAATCAACTTTTCTGGACGTTGACTGACTCCTTTGGAGCTTTGAAATGTGTTTGCTTAGCTGAACAAGATAATGAAAAGCAACCAGTCTGGCCATTAATTATATCATTAGTTGTATTTAAGTCGGCATTTACCACACCACAGTGCTGTACATGAGAATTAGTTCTTGCTCCTGTTGCATGCAGGGGCTCCGTATACTGACACTGAAGTCAGTTAGATGGTTCCCATGAAGAAAGCATGCAGAATTCAGTTTTCGACAGGGGACAATACTGAAGTCTTGCTGTCAGACTGTCATAGCAAAAGCTGAATAAAGCACAGCAAGATAAAATCAATTAGCAGTTGAGGCCTGCACACAAAATATTTTTATGCTAGGGATTTAGTGCAATGCTCTCTGTATAAATATCATGATCCGTTCCATTCTTTAATACAGTTAAACAATGGGTGTTCTTTAACAAGGGACATCCTTATACACATTATTTTATGCATCTTGGTAAGTACAGGCAGCGTTCACTCTTGACAGCTATAGATCAAATTACAAGCAAGCCACAGAGAATTATGTTTCTGCAGAGGGAACCCTTACTCCCCTGCTGAGCTCCTGTGAAAGAGGTGGCCAAAAGCCAGCTAACTTTGCTCCTCAACTGCAAGGAGCCAGGCTGCATTACACTGCTGGCAGCACTCAGCATCCCCAAGGAGGTTTTTCTGAGCAGAGTCTAAGCACAGCCACCACCCAGGGCTGCATGGTCTGGTCTGCAGCTGGGGGAAGCTCACGCTGTAACTCATGGCCAGGGCAGTGGCCAGGAGAAGACCCGGCCAGGACAGCTGGAACCTCGCCTTTTCCAGCCACCAACACGGCTCCTGCAGGACATATCGGTGTCAGTGTAGGTGCCACCACATCCATGCCTGTCTGCTCACAGTCGTCCCCATGGGTTGGGGGAACATTTGACACAGGCGCTGCCTAGAGCGTTATCCTCACGGTTACACCATGTGATCAGTGCTGGCTGCTTGCTTAGGGTGCAAGACCCCAGGTGCTTGCTTCCCCGCTTGCCCCCATCTGAGAGCATTTGGACTGATGAAAGAATGCATCCCCATCTCACATTCTTCCATAAAGAGGAGAGTTATTTACACTGCAAAAATTTGCTTCACACAGGTATAGCTGTGCTCTCACTGTGGAGTGTATAACTCATTTGGTGAAACCTGCAACCCAGCGATAGTGTACAGACCAAATTTATAAATAAAACTTTTATTGGGTACAAATGATGAAGAGATTGTAGTATTATATAAGACCATGACTTAAATGGTGGCGAAGGTGGGGATGCCTTTACCAATTTCTATTCTGACAGTTACCATTTACAATTACCAGTTCCATTGTTCACCAAAACATTTGCAGCCATGCTTAATACTGGTTTTCAAAGTTGCAGCTGATGTTCATTTGTGCTCTATGCCAATAGTCATCTCCTGCAAGACATATGGGGTTTTATATATATGTATATATATAGTAAAAACTGTATTTCTTTAAAGGCCTGGTGGAACAACTCAAATTCTAGTAACGAGCTTGGTGAGGCTGCCCTTTTTTTTCTTTCTTAACAAAGTACCCAAGATGGCTGCAGCTCTATCAAAACCCATCCTGATGACTGTTTAGATAGAGTTCAGTGCCAACTTTCATTTTAGCTTCAGCTTAGCACCTCTCATTAATTTCTTACATTCTTCTGGGACTGAGGATTTCCATATTTGGTTTTACTCTTGGATTATGTCAGAAAAGTTTGAACAAAATAGTTTCAGCTAAATGAATGTGAAAAAAAAAATATCTTCCATATGTTGTTATCGAAATCTTCTGCAACTGTTTAAGTCAAAAATGGCAAGCCAGAAATCTTTATGTTGGCTTACGATGTAGCCTCTTCAAGGAAACACTCTCTCAGTTGAAGAAAATTGGTTAAGTAGTTTTAAATCAACTTGTCATTTTTCTGCATACTATGTGGACCTCTTTCATTTTTCCCCTCTCCCTTTTTCTTAATTTAGTTTTAAACCCTTGTTTAAAATGAGTTTGCCAGGGACTCATTTACTAAGAATATCTTTAATGACATCTCAGTTATGGATACATTTGTCAAGAACCCCAGCTGTTAAGGCCAATTGACTTAAAAAAGCCATTGCTTCAGTATATGAGGGACAAAAAGGTTTACAGTTTACCGTCAGCTCTCTTTCCCAGTTCATACCAGTTTAAGCATCAGACCTGATGACCTTACTTAAGTCAGTACAATGACATGATTTTGCATGTGTACAGTCAGGCTGCTTCTTGCTCTTTTTAGCTAAAAGAGAGAAACAAAGTACAAAAAATAGGATAAATAGAAAAGTTGACAAATACCCACTTAAAAGTCAGAAAATCACAAAGGCTGAGGTTGCTACAACAGTGCTAAGACTTCACACCCTCTTTATATTCTTATAAAGCTTACAACCCTCTGACAAAAGCCCATATTTAGAAAAAGAATCAGCCTTTAAACTCAAGTACTTAAATCCAGGAAAAAGGAAGACTTAAGGTAGCTCATTCTCTGGTCCACCAAGTATCTAATAATTTGGAGCCCAATGGCATGGTCTCAAGGAGAGAGATATTAAACTCTCCCTTTCCTACTCCTTCTTTCCTGCAAGAGTGAATACACTGGGCGGGGGGAGGGCTTCTCTGTGAGATGGGTATTCAAATCTCTTCAGTCAGGCATGTAAGCTTGCCAGCAGTTCCCAAGAGCACTCTAACTCTCAGCTATTGTAAAAATAAGTACATAAAAACATATGCAGAACGTCCCCAACATCCTTCCTTTCCCCTCTTTACTGTGTTTCCCATTGGCTGAATAGGGCAGCTGGGAGCAGGGCATTGGAAATGTTTTTCCCAGGTAGCTAACTTTCTCCAGACATTATAAAGGGAGCCTAGACATCAAATCCATGTGTGAAGCCACGAGTTATGCTATTTCCCCTTATATAGGGAGAACTACATCGCAGAGCAATTAAAAACAAAACGTCTAAATGGTCTACTACTTCTGCATTCCTCATTCTCGTGTAGAAAACCTTAAATACCAAAGGACAGACTGTTCCCATTTTGTTAAGTTAGACTGGTAAATATTCAGACAATCTGAAAAAAATAACACACAAAATACTTCTAAAATATTGGACTAATCATTTGTCCAAGGTTGTGTGGCAAACCAGCGGCAGAGACAGTGGCAGAGCGCATTTCCCTGTGACTCCCGTTCAGTGCCTTGAGCACACAAGTCCTTTGTCTTCTTCATTCCTGCTTTGTTACCTGAATTATAGGGATGTAAGATGAAAGAGATGTCAACCTCATTCTGTTCTGTTTTGAGGAACACTGCATTACTGTTTTATTGGCTGATCTACTGCATAAATAACCACGTCTCAGATGGTTACAGGCATATGAGGGGTAGGTACTACTGAAACCCGTGCGCTGGCTGAGGCAGGCACATTACAAAAAAATCCTTCATATTTAGGATAGTATTAAAGTTTCCATGAAAACTGTTTGTTAAAAGAAGCCAAGTTAACTTTTCATGCATAACTTTATTTTTGAGAGTTTCTCAACCTTAGCTTTGTACTTTGTTTGCATTTCCTTGTTTGAAGAGGAAACTGGATTCATAACAGATATCTGAAAGTCACGGTCCTGCATGTTGTTTTAGTGGAGAAATGAGAAATTTTGATACTTTGAAAAGAAAGAAAGGGGAAAAAAAATGTTTGTTCTGAAGTTCTCAGACTGACAGGAGTCTGAGATCAGGGAATCTCAAGTCTCCACCTTGATCAGACCACGGTGATTACTGCTCATGGAGTGATAGAAATCCACCATACTCCCTGTTGGCACTTGGGTGGTTAATGAGATGACATGCACAGAAGCAGATGGCTGAATTCCCTTGAAATAAGACCAGTTACATTCATAGAAGAGTGTTAAAACAGATACACTAGGAGAAAACATCAAAAGGAGTAGTGTGTGTCCTGGGTAGACATGATATGTAATGATTGAAATTGTGATGGAGCACCTAACAAAACATTCGCTGAAACCCACAACCTGCTCAAATGTGGTCAGTACAGTGAGGTAAACAATATCACCACTGCTGTTGTTCGTAGACTGCCTATATATTTATGTATATGCATATATATATGTACACACACCCTACATTATAGTGTGTGTGTGTATATAAATATATATATAAAAGAGGTTACAGACCATGAAAAGGTGGATCTGATTTTAGCAGCTGAAGATCAGTGCAGAAGGGAGAACTCAGTGAAGAATGATGAGCATCTCTCTCTTCGCCGAAAAATTTTCTTTTCTGATTAATCTCTGCTGCTGGTCAGCATGTAACAGATGAGTTTGCCATTGTGTACAGTTGCACTCTACACAGTATTTAGGTATGTAACACATTTGCTGCAGGTTTACAATGGATTATAATAGATAGCTATACTTGTAGCTATGTAAATTGCTACATTTAGCAGATGATCTTTGTACCTTTTGTCACCACAGACACTTAATTCAAGTGGTTTAATGCCAAATCCTAAATGACTAGGACACTCTTACTGGTAAACCAGTTCCTCCTCATGAAACCAGAGTGGCAGTACTTCAGTGCTGTTTTGTTTGCAACTGTTTTTCTATACAGGCTATAGATTTTAATGGGGATCCTATTTTTTTCTGTGAGTGTAAAATACCTAACTCAATAGAGTCCACCCTTTAGACTGAATAGTTAACATGTAATGGAATATCACATTATTATTTTATAAAATAAAAGTTAAAACCAATTGATTTATTTCCACAATCTGTTTCTGCTTAGAGACCTTACTGATAACTGCATTATGAATAATATGTGGCTCTGTTAGTGCATGTGTATTTTTATTTAGTTGGATGTTTATACATATGTATCTCATGAGGTAAATTCTGGACAACTGTTATTGTACCCTCCCTTTCCTGTACACCAGCTTAAGTTTTACTGAAACACAAGACAAAGTTTCCCTGGTCTCTCAAGACCTTTTGGAAATCACTACATTGAATTAAAATTCCAAAGCAAAGATATATAGGTAGGGAAGGGATCTTGAGCTATGCTTTTGACCACCACTGGCATTAAGGTATGATACAGACTGTCCCTTTCAGATTATCTGTTCTAACTTTAAACCTCCACAGGAAAGAAGGTTTTCCACAATTTTCCTGTTGTGTAATCTGTTAGACCATTGAATTATGCTTGTAGTTAGAAATCCTCTCCTAAAACTTAAGCAATACCCTCTTCCTTACAAACTATACTAATTATTTTTGGTCCTGCCTCCAGCCGACACAGAGAACAACTGATTTCTCTTTATTATAACCTTTCACGTGTTGAAAAACCAAACTAAACGCGTAGCCCTCCAAACTTCTCCTTACCTGGAGTATACAGAAATCCATTTTTTTTCTCTGCAAAGCCTGTGTGTTGCTTTCCTGTGCAATTTCCATATTGCCTAAGATTGTTCTTAAAGTGCATCTTTCTTGAAACATGCTCAAAACGATTCTGTTGAGCCCTTGCCCCTGCACTCGGAAGAGGACTAATGCTTGACTGATACTGCCTGTGAGCCACCTCGACCCCAGGCTCCTTTTCTCTTGCCTGTGTAGTCCCCGTTCTCTGTTTCTGAATTGGATTTCTTCTCTTTCCTGAAGCACAGCCCTTTGCTGAACTTCTGTTTGATCTTTGGATCATGTCTCCAGTTTATTACCATGTGAAGTCCAACAGCATTCTGAGCTCCCTTTTATGTGCACTTCCAGTCCTCCCAGTATGGCAGCAAACCATTGACTGTTTTACCTCAAGGTTATTTTTTTCAGCTGATTTTGCTCAACACCTGTTTTCCTAGATCTTATTTCCCTGGCTGTGCTTATGAGAATGTTGCACAGGACGGCATCGGAAATATCAGCGAAGTCAAGATCCATGACAGCTGAACTACTAAGGTGGATATACTGTCAGAAGAGAAAAACTACATTGACTTGACATGTTTTATTCTTGTGAAGCTGATCTTGACTATTTCTTACTATTTTATTCCCCTAAAAATGCTTTTGCTCTAGTGTATTTTCAGTTATCTTAGTTGGCTGCTTTGTCTGTAATTTCCCTAGTCCTTGCTTCATAGTGTTGTGGTTCCACATAACACCCATGTCTCTGTCCTTCTGCCAGTCCCTCCCATTTCTTTTTTTTTGTTTTAACTCTCCAACCACTTCTCACTCCTCTTTTTCCCCAGGGCTTTTGTGAAACCCTACCTAAAAATCAGTATGGTATTTGCCTTCCTCCAGTTCTCCAGACTATCCTATTTCTTTTTGTTGTCAAAAGGTCTCACTAATGGCTCAGAAATTGTTTGGCTAATTTCCTAATGCTGTGTGAAATCCTTTGACTACTACATTTTTTAATTAACTTATTCTTTCCTCCTCTTGGCAAGTTGTAGATAGAGTTTTCCAAGTTTAACACTCTTGGTAGCAACAAGTGCTAGATGTCTCAGTGGTTACATTGGCTATAACGATTTTAGGGAAATTCCCTCCCATAGCTCTCCCATGCTGCTAGCAATACAGAGACTATAAATATAGCCAAACCACAAGCATTTTTACCACTTTAGCTGATTTATGCAACATGATGGTGAAAATGTCATCAGGCAATCCCTGCAGTACCATTCCTGTCTACATTAGAGGAAAAGTTGGAGAACTTTTTAAACTTGTGATTTGCTGGTAAGTGCCTCTGATAAGTTTGGCACAGTGTGCTAGAAATGATAGTGAATACAAACAATTTAACAAACCAATGAGGCCATTTTCTCTCAATGCCATGTGAAAATAAATATGAAAAATCTCTAGTGGACGTGCTTTTTCTGCTGTTTAATGCACAATATACACGTGCCTCTCATTGGGCTGCTGGTTCCTGAGTACTCACGGTGTTTCAGATGATGGGTCTGAATCAATTTCCTGGTAGTTCCATTCTCTTGTTTTTCTACAGTAAGTCAGCTGGAATACATACATTTTCTTCTGATATCTGTAGTTTCAAAACACAATTTGGACTGCACAAACTTCTTATTAATACTTTTAGGAATCACAAATAGTAACTGGAAAATTCAGGGTGTTAAGGCACTTTCTTAATAGAAAAGAAAATCCACAAAGAATCTTCATTTCTGTACTTCAATATGCCAATATTTAATAAAGGTGAGGATATATTTTGATAAAGAATGAACAGACCCAAAAGAAAAATCATACATCTACATGCAAATTATCTCCCTAAACTAAACGCTTCCCTTCCCTCCTTCCCAAAAAGCCACACTACTCCCAGGGCGGGAATTGCTGCCAGTGCACGGAACAGCCACCCGAAGGAGTGAAACGTATTTTAGTTTCAGTACATGAAAATAGCCTCAAAGTGTCACTAGAGAGCTATCGATAATCTGGTTCTAGCTACATTTTAAGGTTTTGGGGCTTCGTGATCTTTTCAAGAGCCACTTCTAATTTAATCCTTTTTATTGCTTAAAATGCCAATCACTATGTATGGTGATGAAAATGCCCTGGCCACCTGTACATGGATAGCAAGTCTTTCAGTACCACAGTTCAGGTTTTATGAAGGCAGAGAGCATGAAGTAAGAAAAGAAACTTTCAAATAACACAGATCTTAGAAAAAAAAAAAAAAGGAAGTTGGTAATTAATTCCCTCCCCCATCATAATCTTGACCAAGACAAATAGAAATGTGATTTTAACAATGGTAGGAAGTGAAACAGCCTAACCTTTCTGCATTTAGCCTGGAAGCTTTTTCAGAGCAGAGACTGTCTCTTGTATATGTTTACACAGTGCCCGGCACAAGCAAGGCTCATATTTAATCTGGGCCTTTTGAGCCCATATCACAATATAAATATTTCCTAATAGTAGTTCTTACGGGAACAAACCTTTGTTTGCACTGCTGTTCAGAAGCTGTCCCCGGCTGTGCTCCTCCTCCTTCGGGATTCCTTCCCAGCTGGCCGCATCACTGTCATCTGCTATTCGATTGCCTTCAGTGCAGGAGATTTATATGAAAGGAAGCCTGCAGTAAGATCATGGAAAATTTTAAAAATGTCCAGTTTCACTTGCAAATGGTACATGTCTTAAATGTATGTTGCTTCAGTTAAATGCTACTGGGAACACCCTGACACTTTTACAGTGTCATTTGAACTTGTGTGGCTTTCCTGAAGAGTTACGCTACGCGTGTTCCTCATTTTATCTTTGTCACAAAAGATAAAGAGTATATTATTTGTCCTAAAATCCTCAGGATCAACTTAGCACTTCCATATTCTGCATCTTTACATGACAGAGCCATGCAGAATGTTTCCAGTGATTGCTTCTTGGAGTTACACCTGGTATGTCTACCATGAAGCGTTTAGGAGGAGAGAAACTTCAGAAGTACTATTTTGTTTCTACTTCTGTATATCCAGAGATTATTAAACTAATGACTATCATAACATATATGCAATAACAACAACAAGATGCAAGTCAAAGCCCTAAAGCCTCTTTAGATTAGATTAGATTAGATCAGATTAAATTTGCACTGGGATTTAAATAGAGAACAGTTGGCTTTGAATCTCTCTTCTCTGTTTATTAAAGTTGATGGTCCTATTCTAACAACCCTGGAAAGGTATTTTCCCCTTCTTTCTCCCCTTTGGCCCAATTTATAATAACATCAGAAGCTCCGTGATTTTGAAATTACATCTTTCCATGTAGGCCACACAAAGACAAAAAATTTACCAGATAGCACAGCATTCAGTGGATATCAACGATCACCAAAAATATAATTTTTACATTGAAAATAGCAAACTCTTCTGCTAATTTATCCACATGAGCTTTTAAATACATATCTGCACCATCACTTCGATGTATAGGCTTGTCGAGTATTAGACAGACTCCATGTGGTGGTGACAGGGGAAAAGCTAGGCCTGATGAACGTCCAGGGTGTAAAATCTTGCATATATAATAATGAGGATAAGTTTCCAGCAGCATCTCATTTTTGTCATTTGTGACAGCAACATGTGGAAGTGCTCCTGTCCATCTTGCCAGTGTGGTCCTGTGTGTCTTCAGTCTCTTAACACAGTCACTTTCTTGTTCTTTTACTGCACACACTCCATGTCAGGTGGAAAGAAGGTGGATGCTGCCTGGAAGAATCAAATGTATTTCTCTTATCACTAGCAGCATTTATGGGAGAATTTTAGAAGTGCTTTGTATTTGTTTACTTCCCTCTTACGGATCTTAGCGACAGAAGAATGAGGCCAGTCCTTCGCAAAATTCCTTATCTAATTTAGTATACATATGACGTCATTTCTCCGTGCGAACACTAACTCGTAAAGTTAGGTGTTAAAAATCAGAATCAAATATTAAACCACAATTCAAATAAACCTATGTAAAAACATCCAGGGAAATAGATTCAGAGATATTTTGGAATTATGCTCTCTCTACTGGTTTAAGTTTTCTTCCTGGATATTTATTAGAAACCAAAGACATACTTAAGATACACAAAAACAGAATGAGGGGAAAAAAACCCTCATGTTCCGTCATGTATTCTGAGTATCAGCCCATTATTTCTGCCATTTTGTTTGATTACTGAGATGGAAAATATTTGCTGCTCAGTCTCTTCAGAGGCACTGTGTCTAGTAGACTTGCTTTAACAGGCTCCTGAACTGCAACGTGAGGCTTGTGACTGGCCTAATGATTCATTCCTGAAAAACATTACCTTCATCAATTTTGGATTTGGTTTCCTCGGTGGTTTTCCAAAGGGGCTTGGCTTTGCAATCCAGTGGAGACAGTGTCTTGCGTAATTAAATTATATTTCTTAAAGACAGACGGTGGGGTACTTTAAACCTGTGACAGCCTTGCTCCAGAGGGCTAGAAAAAAAGCTGTTTCTTCCTTTAGTTCCTAACGTTTGGTGTTTGTTTTTTTTTCTTTCCTCTCGCTCTCCTTTTGTAAAGGCCCTGCCTATGCAGGTCTTCACCTACTGGTCCAGAATGTTTCTTTTCCAGTGAGGAGCCTATTAGCAACAGCTCCACAATGGGCTTTGTTTCCTTTGAACAGCAGGTCACCCTTGTAAGCATGGTTTTTGTTTTATCAAATTAATTTAAAATATTCAGGTGCGTCTACATACCAAGTTTCAAAGAGATAACTACTCCAGTATAGGTTAGCAAGCCACTTCTTGCAGCTATTACAGCTACTCAGTAAGTATGATTTCCCTAACCAATAGATTCACAGGTATTTTATTTTCTCTCTCTTTTTTTGGAAGCTAAGCTGTGAATTTCAGGAGACAGAGTCTAGTTTAGACTGTACCTAAAAATAAATTTCTAGTCACCATGGTCTCCTCTAAAAGCAACTATCAAATATTGTATTACCAATGCTATCAGCTGTGGTGCTGGAAAGGATCTCAGAAGGTAAGTATTGCTTGGCTCAAAACAATTCCTCTCCAGCGCTCTTCTAGTGCAGGTTATCACACACACGGCCACAAGAATTAACCCAAGAATCCCACGTCCTGGAACATTCACCTACTTGGTGATAACAACACGTATACCACTAGCAACACTTCTCCGTGTTGCTGTTCTGAAATCAGAATTGTGTTAGGTACCAAAAAAAAAAAACAAACTCAAACCAACCACACACACCCTTTTCACTGACTGATGTCTTTGCCACTTTATCTAAATTCTTCATAGCTTTGAGAACTAATATTTCATGTTATCTTGTTTGGGTCTTTCTAAGCAAGTATTAATGTCCTGTTTCATCTAGTATCTTGGTAGTCCTGTTCTGGACAAACATGTCATCCTATAACAAAGACTGAGGGCAAAGATGTATAAATAATACTGCTAACCCTGCTCAAGATTTCAAAGCGTTCTGAAAGCAATAACTGAAGTTTTATGTCACCTCTACCAGATAATATTATCTATATCCTAAAATAGGGGCATTCTGAAGCCAAGTCTCTTGCTTTTGTATAGAAAGTGTACTCAATAACATAGCCCGGGTTTACATAGTCCTAACTCTTTATTCACAGGGCAACACTTTGGGCACTCATCTGTTTAGCCGTAATCATCATTTTGATCCCATTGCTGATGCTCCTTGGGTCTTCCCAATAGGCAATGTTCCCACTTCAGAGCGATCTCAACAGTTGTCTCAGTAAACCCATCATGAAACACGCTGCTACAGCTTCCCTTTCTAAATCCTCAAGCAAGCAACAGGCCTTAAAAGCTCACCACCACACTGGCTCTCCCCAGGACAAGCTAATACAGAGACTTCCAGTAACCTTGTACTTGACTGTAGCACCACCTCTCACATTCCTTTATTCAAGTAACAGAAGGCTGCCTGGCCTGCTCGCCTCTGCCCTGCTGGACTCGGCTGGACTCGGTTGCAATCGCAATAGTTCCCATTCATTGTCAATTAGCTGAGGTCCCCAGAATTGTAAAGACAACAAATTAACCTCACTGTCTACAGTATGTTATAAGCACAATATGCTATTTTCACTTGCTGCATACTTCAGGAAGGAAAGTACCTGCTTTATTCTACCCCAGTGACCTAAGCAGGGTAGAAGAATTGGCCATAACCTAGAAACAGGATGCTTTCAACTAAACTGCATCATTATGGAAAACACATTTTACCTCAGTCTCTTAAGACCTAACAAACGAACACTGAAATGAGGCAGGTATCACCAACGATGACCTTTTACTACTCTTTTACTATACAAATAGTATGAAGACTGAATTCATGGGGCTGATTTTGCAGGAAACCATTAACTGGTATTACAGCTTCAGACTAGAACGTGTTCCAGATTTTTTTTTTAAAAAGCAATATAAAAGGACTCATGACTTAGAAAACCTCAAACAATCAAAGCAGATTAAAACTTTTGACCTTCATCTAATCATCTGCAAGTGAAGTTCAAGAGTTAGCTGTTTCAAACAGTATTAGATAATGAAAAACATTCTTAAAGCACAGACAACCTCCTCCCTCATAATAAAGGAGTGAAATACTCGTATATGCACCATTTGCATCAAATACAGCCAAGAGGAATTTTTAGGTATGTCGGAAGTTGATACATGGACTCTCGATTTGTATACAGTGGTTGTGTACACAAGCGGAAAGGAGAACACGCTCCAGAAGAATCCAAAGCCTAGGCTCCATTTCCCTCACCCAGCTTGCCATTCCCTTTTCTTGCCTGGCTTCCTTGCCTGAAGGCAAAGTCTCTACAATTTCACATTAATAACTATCAGGACCAGATACGGAACTCAAGTACTTGAGGTCAGACATTGTGATTCGGAGAGTCTGGAAATTAAGTTTAGATATTACCAAGATAGGCATGAAATTCGAAAGGACTTTTGTACAACCAGGTTTTGACCTTGAACAAGGAAGACTGTTGCCTCAGTCTAAGTAAATAAACATAAAAAGAAGTAAATATCTAGAGCCCTAGTCAGGCAAAATTAGATTCCAGTGTAAGTTTTACCTAAAAATATGGCATTGTTTCAGCACAATGGAAGTTACTTTGTTCATAGCGATAATGACATTCTGCTTAAAATGAGCCACAGCAACCCATGAGAGGAAAATCAGCTTGAATTCACACATTTTAAAGTCACACACATTCACATTTTGAGAGAATTTGTTGAAATTACAACACTTACTATGATTAGTATTTTCACTGAGACATAACAGCAACCAATGCAATAAGAAAAGGCATAAAGCTTTCTCGGTAAGATTAACCAGTCACTAACGCCTAGCCCGTTCATTTTCCTTGTACATAGATGAAGATATTCTACAATTGCACGGGAGTGACCACTCAGTCCCTCAGGGACCGAGGGAGGAAGGATGCTCTTGCACAATTCTTTGGCGGGAGGAAGCAGCTCAAAAGCTTCTCCATTTCCACTACTGCAAACCCCTTCTGATTCCCGCCTTCTTAAACTGCACAGTGGAAAACCGGTATCATAGAATCTCCCCCGACTGCTGGGACCTGGAGAGTAGACCACACAACTGGTTTTCTCAATACATATTTTTGAAACTCTACTAGTGTTAAGACTTGGAAAGAGATTTCAAGTCAAGCCAAAAGCCATGGAATGACGAAGCCCCAGGCCAGAAGCCCAGCTGCTGGGGCAGGACCGATTCTGCACCCCCAGGAACTAGAAGCACTTCAGAAAGCGCCACCAGCTGAGCGATAAAAGAACGTGAAAGTTTGAGGTGAGCAGGTTGGGAAAAATCTGAAAAAGAACTTTACTAGCGATTCTGTTCTTCATAGGTACACATGCAGTTTGACAAAGGAAAAAAAAAAAGAAAGAAGAAATTCAGACTTCTCTTTAAGAATCCTTGGATTTAAATATATATATATTTATTAAAAAGAGACATTGACTCTATGGCCAAGACATCATGCGTCTCAGAACAGGTTTTTACAGCCATGTTATAAAAACCCCTTAGCAAAGCAGTTATGCACTAGACTTCAAACACATGTACTCCAAGAATGACACTGGTGTGGAGGATCTTGTTTTACATCCATTTATTTTTGTCCCTCAGCAATTATAGCATAGTTTCAATACATTTCTAAAGCTATAGAGAAATACCAGGGCAACTAGAGTACATACAAGCCAAAGTTAAAATGGTAGACAGCTGAATTAAAAAAAAGAAAAAAAAGAAAAAAAAAAAACAACAAACAAAAAAGTACGCATTCAGCAGGAAATCTACTATACTTCATTCAGTTTAGGCTTTGTTCTTTAGGGAACAAGGTGCTAACGTGCCATTTTCTCATAAAATGAATCATAATTGCTTCCAAAGAGTTTCTGCTGAAAATTTAGGTGGAAGCAAATAAGTGTAACACTAAACTTTCTCCTATAAAGTTAGAAGCAACACTTTCTTGAATCAATTTCCACCCTCCAAATACCACTGCTGCTTTTCTTGCATGAACCCACTGTTTTATTAAGGCATAATATGCCCTGAGCAATATGCTGGAAATTAGCCAAAAAGCCTAACAATTAAAGGCAAGCACCAAGTGATTATTTTTATAGACAAATTTTGAAATCTGTTTTGTAACTCACCTGTACTCGGGAGCAGCACTTGAGGAAAAAAAGAAAATATTGCTTTTAATTACTTTGAGCAGAATGGCAGTGTTAATCCCCCCTTTCTCCCTCCAGGCTAAAGTTTTCAAGCTAATCGTCTAGGTACCCAAGTAGGACCAGCATACCAAGACGTTAAGTGGGACGTCTGTTCAAGAGCTTAATTTTTAAGCAACTCGGCGTAAAAATTTCGGTGCCCCACCCTAAGCAATTCAAATTAAATCTTATTTTCCTCAAGAGGCAAGTCTCTCACATGCTGGATACCTCTGGTCTTAAAAGCAAGATGGAGCCTGGACAGGAGAATCGCACACTGTACACGCTCAGACTGCCTTCCAGTCTTCTTTTTAGAGCCAGAAAAGCCTATAAATTAGCTGGTGCACTGCCCAATTTCTCTAAAAGATGCACAGTTATTACAGAGTCCAGGATCTACGAAGGTAGTTTTCAAAGCTAGTGCTAACAGCACACATGACTTTCTCTATACAAATTTAGGCAATACTGGCTAGTCCCTTTAAGCTACCAGAGTATCCATAAAAGAAAGACAACCAAATTATACATTTTATTCACATTTATTTTTCGCTTTTAGTGTGCTCACAGAAAATTAGAACACCTTAAGCAGGAGTTTAATAGCAATTTTTGTAAGCAAAGTTACATTCCATCTCTAAGTCAAATTGGTCAAAGCTTCTCCAGTATTTACAAAAACATGATAGACAAGATGCTACACAAAAAAACCATTGCATCTGAAGAGTTTTCCTTTATTTTCAAAGACAACTGGAAAAGAAAGCATTGTCTGCTGTAATCAAAAACATACCACAGTATAAACAGTAACCATTCCACTTATCACAGCTTGGTTGAGTTTAAAATTTGTGTTTAAAAGGTCCAAGATGATTGCAGTTTTACAAAAATGGGCAGGGTGGAAAGAGTTGCAAACTTCATGTGCTTCTGGATATCAAGATTTGTTTTTTTTTTTTTTTTTTTTTATACAATAGTC